>OX422208.1:744994731-746403358 GCA_949130495.1 Sambucus nigra
ATTCGATCCTTTAAAAAGAAGATGAAGTGGGATTTTATAGTGTTGGGGTTGCGCAGTGTCACCCCCAAGCATGCACCTGATGTGCACGAGATAACTAGACCAACAAGAGGATGCCACATGTCTTCTACATGTGCATATCATGATGATGAAATATTCTCCCCGTGTGGGTTGTTGATATCTTATAAAGGTTTTGTCCACGTGTTTTGGCAATGCGTATATCACATGTTCCATGTGAGATATTGATGTCGGCTCTGGAGGTCTCGACTGATCGATACTGATGGAGAGGCTCCCAGTTGAGTAATGTTGAAAGTAGTACCTGTTCAGGGATTGTCGATTGGTCCCGACCTGGCAGCGTCGTACGAGGCTGACACATGACGAAGTCAAGGGATAGATGTACTTATGAGTGTAGAGCTAGCCTTCGTGTATGATTGCAACTATCCTGTTGACCATGTCTCGGAGGCCAAGACTGACTGACATTGGATTTTAGGACATGGACCCGTATGAGGATGAGTATAACTAGCACTTGGAGGGGGTTATGAAGTTGGGTTCAGTCTCGTCCAGAAGAGGTCATGAAGTCGGGTTTAGTTTCATCAAAATAAGTTCATACTTATGTATATCAATCACCCCCTAAACCTTAGTCTTCAATGTATATGCGAGGCTGAGGTGTAAGTGTCTTTTAACCCTCGTGCAATGAGATGGCCCCTCGGTGTCAGAGGATGCCTTGGCGACATGAATGAACTTTACAAGTGTCAGAAGCATCACTTCAGTAAGTAATATGGGTTGGCATGTGTGATAATAAGTGGTGATAGGCGTGAGGTTTGGAAATTGTTCCCTTTTTCTCTTTCTTCTTCAATTCTCCCACTCGAGCACTTCTATAAAAAACAAGTTTCTCGTCTCTCTCTTCCAGCCTCTTCATTCCAAGTGCGTTTTCATGATTTCTTTTTGTCCCAAACTTTGTTCTTCTCCCATATAATCTTCTTTTCTAAATCTTTTTCCTTTGATTTTCATTCTCTTGGTAGATTTATGTTTTGGTTTTTCTCCAACGAACTTTAAGTTTTCCTGCCACTATTTGTGGTTGTTATAAGGCTTATTTGGTAGTTTTGAAGTGTTGCATAGGTTATTGAGGGTAGGGATTTTAAGTTTTAGGAGAAAGGATCACTTATTAGGTGCCATATCATCTTTTCAGTGAATTTTTTTATCATCTTCTCCGGTATCTCTTTAAACTATTCTTGACTAGTTATACTTAGAAAATGATTGAATTTCCCCTTTTGATCTTTTAGTCAACATTGGTTCTTGTTTGAATGTACCAAGGTTATACGAACTTGGAGAGAAGTACCCACACATGAGGGAATGAATATTGAGGGAGATATGCGAGGATGAGGCCAAGGATAAGAGAAGAGCCAAGGCTAAGTCAAAACGTTCCATTCACTCAACTCCTTTGTTTTTTGTTCATCCATCGTTACTCCTTACATACCCCACCCCAGCCGAGCTTAGGGTCATCATAAGTATCAGCAGTGATACTATGTCTTGCACCTCTTCGATTGGTTTACAGTATGTATCCTCGTCTAAGGGCTACAGTACTTTCTATATAGACTCTAGGGGAGAGAATACTCCTTTAAGGAGCCAAAACAAGGAAGGTAGTGGGGTTGCTGATAGTCAAGCAAACGGGGGGGGGGGGGGGGGGAAATCATCTGTGCATGAGTCAAAAAGAGTTGAGTCTGATGTACATGAGATCTCGAAAGATGAAGAGCCTAGAGTAAAGGTAGCCTTTAAATAGCCACACATGGATATTCTAATATCGATCATGACCGATGCTGAGTTTACCATCAGATACCCTAGAGGTGAAGCTCCAGTGGATGTCGGAGATAATGATGAAGATGAAGATGAGGAAGAGCTTGATACCTCGTATACCTCCACTTTCTCTATCACTGTCTGTGAGACTGATTTAATACTTGGAAGCATATTATAAAATAAATTATTCTATCATCATGAGAGTACCGTCTGAAGACGAGAGGTCCTTCAATAACAGAAAGGGCGAGGTTACAGTATACGAACAGATGTTCAGGATCAGGTTCAGACTACCGATCCACCCAAACATTAGGGACATCCTTGCCAGTATAGGGCTTTCCCCAATTTAGTTGTCTCTCAATGCGTGGAGAATATTACTCGGTTTCATCCAACTTTGGAAGTTGCCATATTAATATAACATTCCAATTAGCATTTTCAGAGCCTGCTATACTGTTTCAACCACTAATTTCCAGTGTGCTACTTCGTTTCATAGCTCAGTGAGCTGATAAAAAAATTCAGCTCGTCAATCATACCTCAACACACGATTGGAAACCTCGATACTTCTTTGTGTCGGGTGCTTGGGAATGTGACACTAGCATGCCATCTAGCGCCAATGAGCCGAGAGTTCCTCGAAAATGGGAAAAAATATCAATATCGTCCAGGCTTAATCTGGGCCTTAGTATAGATGGTTGGGAGAAATTTGATAATATGTGCACTTAAAGCAAGAAAGGTAAGCCCGTAGTTTTTAAACGGCTGATGGAGACATCACTTCTATCTCAGACTGGTCTGGGGTTGAACCCCACACTAAGCTATGTAAGTTAGATAAATTTTTCAAAATTTACTAGAGTCTTTTATTTATTTTATCAATACTAATCATTTCCATTGTTTTAGGGTCGTCCATCCGGGTCTAGTGATCAAATTTTGGAAATGGCTGCTCCAAATATTGCCAATGGGCTATTAAAATTGACAAGGAAGGAGGCTCCTCCTTTGGCTCCAATAAAAAAGATGACAACTGAGGGACCCATTAGACCGAGGGTTCTAATAAGCGTAAGGATGAGGGAACCATTACAATCCCTCCTCTAACCAACAAAAAGAAGAAGGATGTCTTGTCCAAAACCTCCAAGGACTCTGTTATCCCTATATCTGATGATGCCATGGTTGTTGCCCATTTGGCCCAACTTAGAATTTTAACAGATTCTCTGCTCAGCAAAAAAATAAGGGCCCGAGATGTCCTGGGGTGAATCATAACCAAGTCTAATAGCAGGTTCTTCTAAGCCCAGGATCCTTCTCGGGTCAGCGAGTTTTCTATTTACCGGGAAACTCATGTAACATTTATACGTGTCCTTCATCATATCTATAGAAGTGTTGTCTCATCTTTTTCCAACTCTACCTTTCGTGTTTTATAGTCTATGTTGTACCTTCATCATATAAACCAATGGTTCCAAGAGAATGCCCCAAGATATAGCAGGCTGACTTTGCCATTAAAGAGTATGAGGGCCTAAAAGATAAGCTACATATTAGTGAGAAGGCTTTCGTCAATAAAAATAAAAATATCGAAGACTTAAAGAAACATCATACTGAGGACCTTTTATCTCAGAGGATGGGCCACAAAGATGAGATTGACGACCTACTTGACTAATAAAACGTGGATGTTAAGGGAGTTGTTGAGAAGGCAATTATGGCCTTCAAATCATCCGACAAATTTTCAGGATATGCCATTCATTACTTGGATCGAGGGGGAACCGCTTGTCGATGGGTGTTGAACAAACATCCAGACCTTACTAAATCCAAGCCTCAACTTGTGGTTGATTTAAAGTCATTCACCCTATATGATCCCAAGGTTGCTATCGCCCTTGGCTAAATTAAAGATGAGGCTACTGCTCAAATGCCTGCTAATGAAACAACTGCAGTGAACCAGGATAACGCTATAATGACTAATGGTGCCAATGACGAGGAATCACAGATAAAGTCTCCTTCCATTCCTTCAGACTCTAACGTCTTAGCCGAGGCCTAGAAGGCTCAGAAAAAATAAATTTCTCTCTATTAAGGGTGGTTGCATGTAGGTTTATCATGCCCTATGGTGTAACCAGTATTGAACAATGTTTCTCTTTTTATCTCTCGTACTTCGTAGTTTAATTTTCTTTGTAACACTTTATAACGCTTGCTCCCCCTTATAAATGTGAAATCATATTTTTTATGTGAATAGATTTGTGTTATTTTTTATAGAACTTTAGTCTCTGCATTTTAGTTTTTATCACCATTGAACGATGTTCTGAGTATGATGCTTGTCATTGTATTTTTTATCATGGAAATTGGCACTCAATAATGAAACAATAACAATTATAAGTGATGCTATAATATTGATCCCTTCTCTCAGTGTTGTTGGGAGATTATGAATGAGATGAGACTCCTCGTGCACTCTCATAACGCCGAAAGTGAGTTATAAATTAAGTCACCATAAAATGATATTTCATAACAATATACAATCACTTTTAATTGTTTTCACTACAAAAGTGATGTTATAATGTCGACCCCCTCTCAATGTTGTTGGGAGGGTATGAAGGAGACGAGAGTCCTTTTACATTCGCGTATCGCTGAGAGTGAGTTATAAATTATTTTCACTATAAAATGATGTTACACAACCATATATAATGATTTTTAATTATTTTCACCATAGATGTGTTGTTATGACGCCGATCCCCACTCTCGGCGTTGTTAGGAGGGTATAAAGGAGACGAGACTTCTTATACACTCTCGTATCGACAAGAGTGAGTGATGCGCCGCAAATAATGCATTTTTTCACCCGTTAACATACGCGTTATTATCCCCCTTGGGTATCTTAATTCCTATATTTATGCTCGTTAACCAGAAAACCCTCGGATTTCTATGTTAACATGTTTTGCAGGGGTTAATTGAGCTTTTGTAGGTATTTCGATGCTTAGTATGAAGTTCGGATGCATTCCGCTCGATTTCCGTACACTATCGCACGTTCGGGGGCATTTTAGTCTTTTCACAGCTTGGGTACCTGGCCCGACATCTCACGAAAGTTGTATCCCTCCTCGCTAGCTTCCCGTGGCCGTGAACGGTGCGCGATTCCGATGCATAACGAAGAAGTTATGGCGTTTCTTGCGGAGGAAATACAAGAAAGCAAAAGAGGAGAAGAGAAGAAGAAGAAAAGAAGCAGGGGCTGCTGCTGCTGCAATCTGCCCTGCTTGATCGATCGATCGACGTTTCTGGTCGATCGATCGACCTTTCAGGATTGTCGATATTTTCCCTTGATCGATCGATCGATCGACCAAAGGGGTCGATCGATCGATCCCCTGTTTTTCTGCAGATATTTTCATTTCTTTTCTTTCTTCTTTTCTTTTATTCTAACTTACTATATAAGCTAATTTTTGTTGTAATAACAGAGAGCAGCCCTTATACGATTTTTAGCTTAGTTTATTTAGGGTTGGAGGGTTTTTGCTTGGTTCTTCTTCAATTCATCTTGGTTTGACATCCATTTGGGTTGTAATTGGTACTATTCATCTTCCCTCTCCTTTAATCTAGTTGTATTTCATTCTTTCCTTGCTTTCTAGATAGTTTTCATGCTTTCTAATTAGGTTTTCTTGCTTTAATTATTGTTTTCTTAGTTTAATTAGTGTAATTTAGTTAATTTCCATGTATTTCCCCTAGATAAATAGGTTCGGGATTGCGTTTCCGCCATTTACGGGTTCGGACCTCGAAAATTAGGTTTTGTGTAAAATTGCATTTAATTGAAACCTCGCGTATTAAAGTCGTATTATTATGCGTTTAACTTTCTTTGTCATGCAACGTTAGTGTTTATAGCGATTATCCGAATTTAATCCGCGTGTGACCATTTTTCAGTTAAATGTTTTATCTCGCAACTTTGGGTTAAATTCCTTCTTGCGTGATGTTTATGCTTAATTGAAAATGCTCGATTAAATTGCTTTTGAACCGGAATTCTAATTAGTAGTTGTTTAGCCCGTTAATGGTAGAATGCGATCCCGATCCTCGCTTTACTTTAATCTAGCTTAACTTCTCTTTTTGTTTATTCAAGATAACCACCCTTTCACCTTTTCCTTTATTTCTTTTACACTTTTATTCCTGAAGTAATTAAAACAATTAAAATCTAAAATTCAATCACTCCCTGTGGATTTACGACACCCGACTTACCGTTGTACTTGCTTGTCAAGTGTAGTAGTATATTAGGTTTTATCTTTTGTATCGCGGCGGCGAAACACACGACGACTGTGCACTTACACGCGCACACTTTTTCCGCCGCACCAGTGAGTTATAAATTAATTCATAATAAACTATGTTTATAAACTAATTCACCAGAAAATGATGTTCTTTAATTTAATAAAGTTCAAACCATGCGGCTATTTGATGACAATAAGCAGAACAAATATGAATCAACACTTGGAATTTTCATTGATTCCTTGTATCGTAATACATTACTTTGTCGTATAGATGAGACCAAAATGGAAATGCATTGATTTAAAAAGCAAAATAGTGATCTCTATACAAATGACTATTGATAGTATCTCTTTAAGTGGTATGCATTCCAAGTGTTAGAGAAAGGCTCACCCTCAAGATTTTTGAGATTGCAAGTTCCTGGCACAACATCTTCTATTACTCTGTATGGTCCATGCCAATTAGGATGAAGCTTGTTAGGTTATTACTAGAACTTATTCAAAACTAAGTTCCCCATGGTTATCGTCCTAGCCTTCACCCTTTTACTGTAGAAGTTTGTTTCCCTTTGCTGGTAGGCCGACTGTCTGACCTGCGCATCTTCTCTTTTTTCTTCAATCAGATATAAATCCAATCTTCTCTCTTCCATGTTAGCTTCTGGGTCATAGGTTTGGACTCTTTGTCTTGGTAGTCCAAGCTCTGTCGAGATAACTACCTCGGAACCATAGACCAACATAAAAGGTGTCTCATTGGCCGGTGTCCTCTCAGTCGTCTTATAGGCCTATAAGACCCCATATAGTTCGCATGTCCATTTGCCCTTGGAATCTTCTAGGTTCTTCTTGATCCCATCGAGTATCATTGTATTGGTAATCTCAGTTTAACCACTGGCCTGAGGTCAACTTAAAGCAGAGAATAAATGTTTTATGTCGACCTACATGTAGTAGGTTTCCAACGACTTATTCTCGAACTATTTGTCGTTATTTGATATCATGGTGCGGGGTAAGCTATATCGAAAGATGATGTTACTGCAAATAAATTTGAACATTTTCACTTCTATGATGGTTATCATTGCTTTGGCCTCCACCCACTTTGAGAAATAATTAATTTTTACTATCAAATACTGTTAACTTCCGTTAAAAAAGGGCCGACCAAGTAAATACCCCAAACTGAAATGGCCAGGGCACTGTAATAGACGAGAGTGGCTGGTGTAGAATGCTTACAAACCTCTGCCATTTTTCATACTTCTTCACATACTCGATTGCATCCTTAACAAGTGTTGGCCAAAAATATCCCTGGGTAACGATCTTCTTTGCAAGAAACCGACCCCCAATATAACTTGTGCAAGAACCTTCATGAATGTCTCGAATGACATAATCTTTCTCAGACGGATGAACACATCTGAGTAGTGGGAGTAGAAATCCTCTTTTGAAGATTACATCACCTATTATGGTGAACTTTATTGCACGATATCTAAGTTTTTTTCCTATCATCTTTGGACTATGGCAGTTCTCTGTCTCGTATATACTTTATCAATGGATCCATCTAAAATTCTCCCAAATTTAAATTTATGTAAAACTTCTTACTTCTCTCATCTTCCTCTATTCTCCACTTCTCTAATATTTCAATAAAGATAGTGCGTCTGATCTAATCTAGCCATAGCATCACCTCGACTATCTCCAGTCTAGGAATTCTGTTTACTTTAACTTCATTGAAGTTTGTCGACATCTTCATGACCCGAGCTAAGTACTTGGACATCTTTCATCTTTGGCCTCATAGATTCCCAAAACCTAATTGATGACTAACTATGAGTTGTTGTGGGTCATCATCTAGTCAACATTCAAGGATTTGGAGAGAAAAAGGCTTACTAGTAGGGCCTCATACTTTGATTCATTATTTGATGCCTTGAAGCTGAATCTCAAGGCATATTCAATATACGTTCCATTCAGGGGTGACAGTATCAACCCGGCGCCGCCGCGATTTTTACAAGACAATCCATCCACAAACAGACTCCAGATTGGCCCTCCCTTGAAGAAAGGAATTTTTCATAAAAATCCATTTTTAAACAAGATATATGTCCAGTAATATCATCCTGTATAATATCGGCCGGAGGAGTGTCATCCAGAATCTCTTTTAGCATAGCTCCTTGTGTTCCTAATTCTTCAACAGTTCCATCATCGATTTCGACCCATGTAAACTTGGCCACAAAATCTGCTAAGGTAGGCCTACCCGTTGATTACATTCCTGGGATGATAGATGATGTCAAACTCACCTAACTTTACTGACCAGGCCATTAACCTACCTGATTTCTCTAGTTTATAAATGACATGTCTTAGAGGAGTATCGATGAGCACCACCATCATGTGTGCTTGGAAGTACGATTTCAATTTTCTTGAGGTATGAATCAGTGCATAAGCTAGTTTCTCCATCTTTGGGTAATTGAGATAGTCACCCTATAAGGATTTGCTATTAAAATGTACTGGATTTTGAAATCCGTCGTCGTCTCAAAAAATAGTCGCGCTGATAGCCGATTCTGAGATGGCTAAGTATAGAAATAATTTTTCTCCTAGAACTAGTCGAGATAACAACATTAGAGAACTTATATATACCTTCTACTCGTATTCTCTATCCCAGATGAAGGCTTGTCTCAAGATCTTAAAAAATGGTAGACACTTATTAGTTGCTCATGACACGAAATAGTTGAGAGTTGCCACTCATCCAGTAAGCCTCTGAACATCTTTGATAGTTTTTGGTGTCTACATGTCAATCATATGCCATATCGGCATATGATATTCTTCCATATAGATAGGTAAACCCTTTCATAAGGCATTTCAACTAGTGGCTCACCTTTTACCCATTTTATGAAGTTGTCTATGGCAATAACTAAAAATTTAAATCTCCCTTTCATCCTTGGCTACCAACCAAATCGATTCCCTATTAGGAAAATGTCTAAGGGGAAGTGATCGACGTCAAAGCATCCCCTGGTCGCCTATGTATAGATGTAAATTGTTTGCACTTGTCACACTTTTTAGCGTACGAAGAGAATTTTGCCTTCATGGTCGACTAATAATATCCCTGTGTGGATACTCGTTTCATTAGTGATCGTCTGGATGAGTGGGATCTGCATGATTCTTCGTGAACTTTTTTGATCACGTCTTGTACTTTGGTTGGATGAACACACCAGATAAGGAGACGGTATATCACTTTTGTATAAAACACCTATCTCCATCATATACCTAGTCATTTTATATCTCAACTTCCTAACCTCTTTTGGATATTTAGATAGTAATCCCTTGTCAATGTACCCTTTTATTGTATCCATCTATGAGGGGACCATATCAACTGCTATCAAGTCAACTTTTTATTCATCTATGCTCCTATTTTCTAGGATTTCCACTGGAATGGTCCTCTTCAATTCTACCTTGGTTGCTGAAGCAAGCCGAGCAAGTGCCTCTGCTCGGGCATTCTCAATTCTTGGAATTCTGACTATTCTGACCGCTAGGAACTTAGAGATAGTGTTTGAGCCCTAGCTAGGTATTTTATCCTCAATTATCCTTTGACTCCATATACTCCGAGTAATTAGTTAATGATCAGTTGGGAATTACTGTAATCGATAACTTGAGCATCATCGAATGATAATGTGAGTTCTAGACCAGTGATCAAGGCTTCGTATTATGCCTTAATGTTGGAAGATTGAAATTGAAAATAAAGAGCATACTCCACATCTTTATCATTAGGGGTGTTAAAAATTAATCATTATCCACTGCCATAGGTGTAAGAGGACCCATCAACATACAACTTCCAGATAGGACTTTTGTCGTCAAAGCTCCCATCATTCAGAGATCCTTGCTTGAATAATTTTTTTCTTTGTTGTTCATACTTTTTGGTTATATTTTAAAATTTTGACGATTTTGGTTTATCTAGTTTAGAGCCATCTCCTGGAGAAGCCTATTCGGCTTGGTCCGGCTTTGAGCTTTCTTCTACGGAAGTTTGCCCGGCTTTTCTCCCCTCATAATCGGTTGTTGAGAATGCGTGATATTGAAAAAACTTCGCAAATTTCTAATTTGGCAAACTTATTAAATTTTAGCCCCTAAACATGCATCTAAAGTGCGTGTGTGTGTCAACCCATAAACAAATAAATCATGTGACACCAAGATAAGGAAAAATCCCCGCAGGGCAAAACCTTTTATTTCACTATAAAGAGTAAATCGCAACTTACAAGATTTACAATGAAATACAGCAATGAATCCACACGCAGCGAACCCACATGAACCTCAATCCAATCAGCAAAGGAAGAACCGCAGCACTCCTCAATGACACGCAGTCATAACACTTCGTAGAGACTCCCTCGGTAATGACACGCAGCCCTCGGTTGCAAAGTTCTCTCCACAAAGATGAAAAATACACAAAGCTTGTGTTCTAGGGTTCCAAAAGATTCACAATGGTATGGCAAAGTTGTGTGAATCAAACATGAGTTGGGGAACTCAAAAAAGTGAAGACTTGGAGTATTAGGACTCTGGATTTTATCTTTGAAAGTCTTAAAAAAAATAACTCCCCGAAGATGGCTTTAAATAAGAAAACCAAGGAAAGAGTTTTCAAACACTGGGACTGCTCGTAATTATCCCAGGCGAACCGGTCCGGTTGATGGGCGGATCGGTCCGGTTGACATCGGATCGGTTCGGCTTTTTATCTTCATCGGTTCGCTATGGATTCGGGGTATACTGGCCTTACTTTAGCAGGCGGATCGGTCCGGTCTCTTTAGGCGGATCGGTCCGATCCTCAGGAACCAGATTCCTTCGAGGAATTCTCTCCATCTTCAAAGGGCCATATCTTCTTCACCGTAGCTCGGAATGAGATTCCGTTTCTTCCAGTATCTTTGTTGTGGCAAGCTCTTCAACTTTCCAGTTGACCTATCCTCCGGACGGTGGATGTACAATTACCAAATTGCCCTTGAACTTCCATATCGTGACTTCTTTCATTGATTTGACTTCTCTTGCATACCACTAGCATATAGACCCTAAAAGCATGGTATGTGAAGTTGTTGAGGACGATGTGGGACACATGATGGAGATGTTGGATGCTTGATTCCCGAAAATCGAATAGAGGCCGTCATGTGAGATCGTGAGGTGACGTGCAAAATGTAGCGGCGTACGACATACATAAATGTAAAAAGTTGGACATGAGAAAAATGTCCTTACAAATCTCCCCCTATGTCTATGCCGGTACATACATAAAAAATCCGAATTATCAAATATGAAATTGCCTATACAAATCTACCCTTCCATGAACCCAAAACTGAAAGAGTACAAGTGAATAAGACTGCATCGTTTGATCTTCAAATCTTCGGGAATCTCAACGCTTTTCTCATCAGGGTGTGCAATTCAGTGATCATCAAAGTAGTACCTACACAAATGAGATAAAGCAAAATACCAAGTGACATATCGAGTTTGAAATGAGATAAATATAGACATAGATACCAATTTATGAGAAAACTCAAAACTCAAAACTCCCCCCCAAAATTCAAACTCCCTCAGAATAAGATAATTCTTTCTCCCCCTTTTTATGATGTCCCCAAATAGACAAATAAGAAGAATGAATCTAATAAGCAAAATCGGGGTGTCACGGTATACAAAAAAAATACACAAACTATTTTGGATTTTTCAAATTTTTCATACATAGATAGGATACCAATATGAACAAATATGAAATAAAAATCACACCATGGATTTAAAATCAAACAACCAAGTCATGGAAATGGAATGAATGGGTGTGAACACATTCGATAGGTAAATCAACTCAATCAATCATATGTGCACGATGCATATGTGTACCCCTAATGAATGAGCATCAAAAGTATCCTTAGGTGTAAAAAATTTGTTGAATTTAGATGACATCGTCTTATGCAAATCAACAAATCAAAGTCAAAGTGATTTCCACACCAATAACGTCCAAAACTATGTAGCGCATTTTCAAGCAATTCAAGGACGTGCAAACCCGTTTTAAATTCTCAAACCAAACACCCTCAAATATATTATCTTTTAGAGGTAATCTAAATTCTCAAACTTTGGAGAATTGGTGCAAAAACCTAAATGGCCCATAATTGGCATGAATTTCTTTTTATTGCCTTTAAATTTTTTCGAGCTCTTTTAAACCTCTTTGGACCTCGGATAATAAAATTCCTCCATTTTTTAGGTCCAATTTAACGGTGGCTTAGTATTCGCAAAGGCAAAATGAACCTTTCGCAGCCCTTCCCCGTTTTAAAATAAAGAACACAAACTCACAAAACGGTTTTTAAATGCACAATTTCCTTATCAAAATTTATCGCGCTTGGTTCGTTTTAAGGACAGGATTGAAGTGAAAACACCCAACCAACATGTGATAAAACAAGCACAATAATCAAACAAATCCGTGCAAGTGTGCAATAAAGGAAACATGAGTCAAACATGTAGGAAGTAACACTTAATTACATCTTAATGACTCCAAACATTATAAAGCACAAGGATGAATTGACCTATTGTCTCAAAACACTATCAAATAGTCGCATGAAAATAATGGAATGATGTTGTGACTCGGTCATCCAAAGAGTTCATCCATAAACGGTGCAACAAAAAAAATCTTTTTGGATTTTCTCAAAATTTTCTCAAAATAAAATCTTTTTGTATTTTTTTTTAAAAAATTCAAAAACAAGAATTTATACAAAAAGTACAAGTCATCACACTAGTAAAAATATAACATGAAACCACAACTAGTGTATGACAAACATGCAAACACAATCAACCAAAAGATTTCACATGGGTTGAATCACGTGCAAGCAAACGGGAATCATGGACAAATAAACCATAAGCCTTTAAATCCGATTTTCTAACCCAAATAGATTTGTAACGAAGTGTGGGGGTTTTGGGAATCGAATTTATTCTTTCATTAACCATCCTGGGTCCATTTAAAAGCTTGTAACAAAATCGCCTAAGATGACCTTACCTACCGCAATGTGTGCAAGTGTAAATCGGGCGGTGTGTGTTACCTAAAGGTGGCCCACTCCTCAAATTCCTAGGTGGCGCTTTCTGAATTTTCTTAGGTGGATCTCTCCTAATGATCCTAGGAGGCTCTCTCACGATGTTCCTATGGGGCTCCTTTTTAACAAACTTAGGTGACTCTTTCTTAACAATCCTAGGAGTCTCTCTCACACGTGTGGGAATGGTTTCAACATATTTTTCAAGACCAATCCCACCCCTATCCGTTTTGATCTCGACTGTGCCTAAAATCTTATCAAGTTTTTCAGACCTAGATTCCAAATCAAATTTCACTTTACTTGAATCTTTCGATTTCACCTCAAGTTCACCTATCCTAGATTCAAGTACTCGTTTAGAATCCTCAAACTCTAAAAGCTCGTTTTTCATAGTCTCCATCAACCCTCTAAGACTATCTCTCTCACCCTCGACGTACTCAAGCTTCTCTTTCAAAATTTTCACATGATCCCTAAGTTCTTCAATTAAAAAATCATTATTTTTTATGGCACACTCTTTCAACTGAGCTTTCAGTTTCAAATTTTCTTTCTTTGTTTTCAAAGTTTCAGCATAAAGTTCATTGAAAGCAGTTTGCAAGTCATGCTCATCTACACTTTCCTCCTCACTTTCATCCACACTCCCATCACCTTTACTATCACTAATCACATGGATGGGAAACTCTCGCCTAGAAGCATAAAAAACTTCTTCTTCTGAATCACTATCACTAAGGGTAGAAATATGAGAAACCGGTTTATTCAATTTCTTCTTTAAATTTGTGGTACACTCATGTAACGTGTGACCAACACCCTTACAACACGAACACCTATCAGATTCGTTTTCAACAGAAGATTTAAAACAAGAGTTCGTGTGAATTTTCCAATTAAATTTTTCAAAAATTTGACATCGAAGATCATCAAAACCATCAAAAGCCATTTTTGCAAAATCAGGATCAAAACACAATAACTTAGTGCAACCCGCTCTGATACCAATTTGAAAACGTGAGTAGACAAATTGTATCAGAAAGTAAATCCTCGAAAAATCAGGATCACGCGATAAATTAGCGTAACCCGCTCTGATACCAATTTGAGAATGCGTGATATTGAAAAAACTTCGCAAATTTCTAATTTGGCAAACTTATTAAATTTCAGCCCCTAAACATGCATCTAAAGTGCGTGTGTGTGTCAACCCATAAACAAATAAATCATGTGACACCAAGATAAGGAAAAATCCCCGCAGGGCAAAACTTTTTATTTCACTATAAAGAGTAAATCGCAACCTACAAGATTTACAATGAAATACAGCAATGAATCCACACGCAGCGAACCCACATGAACCTCAGTCCAATCAGCAAAGGAAGAACCGCAGCACTCCTCAATGACACGCAGTCATAACACTTCGTAGAGACTCCCTCGGCAATGACACGCAGCCCTCGGTTGCAAAGTTCTCTCCACAAAGATGAAAAATACACAAAGCTTGTGTTCTAGGGTTCCAAAAGATTCACAATGGTATGGCAAAGTTGTGTGAATCAAACATGAGTTGGGGAACTCAAAAAAGTGAAGACTTGGAGTATTAGGACTCTGGATTTTATCTTTGAAAGTCTTAAAAAAATAACTCCCCGAAGATGGCTTTAAATAAGAAAACCAAGGAAAGAGTTTTCAA
This sequence comes from Sambucus nigra, assembly GCA_949130495.1. Classification (NCBI taxonomy): domain Eukaryota; kingdom Viridiplantae; phylum Streptophyta; class Magnoliopsida; order Dipsacales; family Adoxaceae; genus Sambucus; species Sambucus nigra. The sequence goes on from OX422208.1 coordinate 745,009,374, forward strand.
ACACTGGGACTGCTCGTAATTATCCCAGGCGGACCGGTCCGGTTGATGGGCGGATCAGTCCGGTATACCGGATCGGTTCTTTTAATTGCAGGCGGATCGGTCCGGTTGACATCGGATCGGTTCGGCTTTTTATCTTCATCGGTTCGCTATGGATCCGGGGTATACTGGCCTTACTTTAGCAGGCGGATCGGTCCGGTCTCTTTAGGCGGATCGGTCCGATCCTCAGGAACCAGATTCCTTCGAGGAATTCTCTCCATCTTCAAAGGGCCATATCTTCTTCACCGTAGCTCGGAATAAGATGCCGTTTCTTCCAGTATCTTTGTTGTGGCAAGCTCTTCAACTTTCCAGTTGACCTATCCTCCGTACGGTGGATGTACAATTACCAAATTGCCCTTGAACTTCCATATCGTGACTTCTTTCATTGATTTGACTTCTCTTGCATACCACTAGCATATAGACCCTAAAAGCATGGTATGTGAAGTTGTTGAGGACGATGTGGGACACATGATGGAGATGTTGGATGCTTGATTCCCGAAAATCGAATAGAGGCCGTCATGTGAGATCGTGAGGTGACGTGCAAAATGTAGCGGCGTACGACATACATAAATGTAAAAAGTTGGACATGAGAAAAAATGTCCTTACAATTGTAGTTTCCTCATAGGTAAATTTTACTATGAAATCAACTATAGCCTGCACTTTCAGCGTTATTCGGGGCTCATAGAGTATATCCTACTCTTTAAATTTTATAGCCCAAGACATCAATCTTCTTGAATTTTCTGGCTTGTGGATATCTTGGCACAATGGCAAATTTGTGTGGTATGTGCTCGGAAGTAGGGTTTCATTCTTTTTTATCCTTCAATGAGAGCTAAAGCTAATTTTTTTCAAGCACTAATATCGAATTTCATATTCTTTGAAAGCCTTACCAGTATAATACACTAGTTTTTTAACTCCATTCGCTAATCGAATCAGGGCTAAGCTGACAGCTGACTCAAATACAGCAAGGTATAAGTACTATTTTTCTCTCAGAACTGGTCGAGAGAGCAATGGTGGAAATCCCAAATATTTCTTCAATTCCTAGAAATATTTCTCATATTCGTTAGTCCACTCGAATGTCTTTTGGATCATCTTGAAGAACTGTAAGCATCTATCAATTACACGAGAGGTAAACCGATTAAGTGGGTTACTCTTAATATCAGCTTGTGCACATATTTCTTGCATGAGGGAAACTACATATCGATTAATGCCTTGATTTTATCCAGATTAGATTCAATTGCTCTCTAATTTATGATGTATCCTAGGAAAATTCCTTCTTGTATGCCAAACACACATTTGGCCGGATTAAGATTTATCTGATGCTTTTCTAGTTGGTCGAACGTCTGGCTTAAATATTTGATGTGGTCGGTAGCTTTTTTGCTTTTAGTAAGCATATCATCCACATAAACTTCTATGTTTTTATTAATCTGGTCTTTAAAAAATTTATTCACCATCCTTTGGTATATTACTCCAGTGTTTTTAAGCTCGAAGGGCATAACGTTATAACAGTAAGCACCTTGGCTAGTGATAAATGAAGTGTTTTCCCTGTCTTTCGATTTCATTTTGATTTGGTTGTATCCCGAGTACGCATCCATGAAGCTGAGTAATTCATGCCTTGTTGAGGCATCAATTAATTGATCAATTCGAGGTAAAGGAAAATAGTCCTTGAGACAAACCTTATTTAGATAGGTGAAGTCAACACACATGTGCCATTTGTTGTTCTTCTTCTTCATCATTATTATATTTGCCAACCACTCTGGATATCTAACATCATTAATGAACATTGCCTTCTCCAATTTGACCACTTTTCTTATACAGTTATATTCTTCTCAATATTGAAAACTCATCACTTTTGCTTGATCGGCTAGGCATCTTTAATGATATTCAACTCATGGTATATAAACGCAAGATCACTCCCTGGTATATCTTCATGACTACAAGCAAACACACTTTTTCTCTCTCTAAGAAAATTGATCAATTATCGTTTGAGGGTTGGTTCTATAGTTGAGTCGATTTGTGTGGTTCTTTATGATTTTTGGTCATCCAAGACAATTGTTTTCGTGTCTTTCGCAACCTGTCCTTTGACCATATCAACCTCTTTGCAAGGATCTAAAGTTTCTATCTGGTAAGTTGCAGTAAGTTTCCATACTTCCTCTTGGTCGGATGAAGTGTAGTAGTATTATCTATCTTTAACTTTATTTCCAATAATGACGCCAACCCTATAACGAGTGGGGAATTTCAGGCATTGGTGGATAATAGACGGTACTATTTCAAACTTCTTCAGGCTAATCCGCCAAGGATTATGTTGTAAGTCAATCGGATGTTCTTATCTAAGATGAAGAAATGGATCCTTTCAATCCTACAAGATGGCCATGGGTCGATCAAAACTTATAACATAACAATCCCCAGTGGATATACTTTTTCTCCAGAGAAGCCTATTAGTGGCCTATGATAAGTCTCCAATTTACTGTCGCGTAATCCCAAACTATAGAACTAATTGTAAAACATGACGTCGACTGAACTACCATTGTCAATCAGAATTCTAGCCACCCTTACCTCATGTTTTCTCATGGTGACGACCAGAGGATCATCATGTGGGTAAAGTATTCCTGATAGGTCATTTTTAGGGAAATCAATCACCAGCTTATCTTTGTTTACTTTCCTTAGTCGATTATCAACATCATCAGATAGATTAATTTGCTAAATATAGGAGCATGCTTTGGATTCGTTTAAATAGGCTTTTCTTTCAGCTATTTTATCTCCACCACCGGCATCTCCTCCTGCAATAAAATGATATCCAAAAGATATCATTTTTAACTTAAATTTAGGTCCTCGAGGTTTCTTTGATAGATTTGGACCTTCTTCTGAATCACTATATCGGCTTCTTTTCATGTCATTTCTTCCTCTATAAGTAAATTCTAATCGCTTCCTGGATTCTCATTCTTCTAACCTGTCAATGAACTTGGATAACTTTCAATACCGAATTATATTTTCAATCTCATAATACAGTTGTCAGTCATGTGCCCATGGTCCTTGTAAAACTCATAGTACTCGAACTTGTCTCTCCTGTTAGGAGGGGATTTCAGCTTCCCGAGCCATTTGAGGTTTCTTATCCTTTTGATTTTCTCCAGTATGTGATGCACGCCAATAGTTAGAAAAGTGTATTCCTTATACTTCTTAGGTTTCTCAGTTTTCTTACATTTATTCTCCTTCTTATCAGAAGTCTTAGGATGGTCAGCCTAGGCATCGGGAGCTTGTTTGGCGGCCATAGATTCCTCGACATTCATAATTTTGCCAGCTTTGGCCATTAACTCAATCATGGTTTTAGGGGGGATTTTTGTCCAACGCATAATATAACTTCTCGGGGAGAAATCCACTCATTAAAGCAGTAATAATGGTCTTTTCTTCATAATCTACCATTTCTAATTTTTCACTGTTAAAACAAATTATATACTCGCGTGTGGTCTCCCATAATCACTGACGGACGCCTAGTAAGTGAACTGTCCTCTTGATATATTTGGCTCTAAAGCAAAATTTGTTGATGAATAACTCGGCAAGTTGTTGGAAGCTAGAAATTTAACCTCGAGGAAGATTATTATACCAAATATGAGCAGATCAAGTGATAATACTTGATAATGCTCGGCAACGCATCTCATCGAGAACTAAATAAATATCAGTTGTTGCCTGGTATTGTTTGATATGGAAGATGGGGTCAATTTTTTTATCATACTTGGGAGTAACCACAGGTGGCTTGGATTTGGATGGTGTGGGGAAATCCATAAATAGTTGGAACAAAAGGAGATCCCTTTATAAAGCTCCTTTATATGGGATGTTTTTATCTTGGCTATCTCCCTAAAGCGGTGTTGTAGTCATTGTATCTATCTTTTTCAAGAATGATCTTCGGGCTTAGATTTGGCTGAGGCAGCTTGGACAAGTCTACTATGTGTTCGTACTGAGCTCTCTTCTTGAGAAGTCTCTAGACGCGCACGGATACCCGATTGCTAGCTCTAGACCTGACTGACCCTTCATGATACTTGGTACGAAAATCACATGATCTATCTGGTTCCCTAGGCCTGTGCTACCCTCTAGGCACTCGGGGACTAAGACGATAGAAGGAAAATGCCTTGCACTAGTGTAAGAGATCGACCGTCGTAATAATCAGTAGATCTGACTGAAGAAGTTACTCCTGGAAGGTAAGATTGGTTTGGGAGGGGGAGGTGGCATCTCCCTCCTAGAGGATGAAGAAGCAATAGACCTAACTTAAAGTGTTTAGGTTAGCTTCCCTACAGTTTTTTGCATTGCCTCCTGTCCCCTGACAATGTTGAGTAGAATTTCCTATAAGTTTCCTATACTAGAAGGAGAAGAAGGATTGAAAGCATTCTCTCCAACCTTATTTCAGGGATATCATCCATATTCTAAAGGTACGAAAAACGGGTTTAAAAAGGGTAGGAAACAATAATGACAATTGACTTCTCACAGACGGCACCAACTTGTTGATGTCTAAAATTGGACTATTTATCATAGCTCTCAATGACCAAATTTATAACCACAGATAAAATAGAAATTGAAAATATAAAGAAGCCACTAAAGATTTTTTACATTATTCAGCTCGGGAATGGAGCCTACATCCACGGGGCATTAGTATTTAAGGGTTTACTCCAATATCTTGAATACAAGTAGATAATTCATCATCCCCCTTCAGCGGAGGGAGATGGTGTATCCCAAAAGGCAAAACACTTTTATAACTTAAAGCATTTACAAATGTACATATAAATTTATGGTTGGGTGTTATTCACACGGATGAATATAAGGGTTGTTGAGGTTCCCCACGTGTGTCTCTTCATGTGCCTGATGGTTCACATTCAGGATGTGGTCGACTGAAGAGACGACCAGATGTTATCTTTTATGGACAGTGTGGACCTGATATTTATAGGTGTTATTGCTTCATTGGTTCAAATGGACAAATATTTTTCAGTTACAACACCTACAAACCCAAATATCCTCCCTACATTTATCTTAAACAATCATAATACACCATTAATAATCTAGATACAAGAACGTATTGATGAATATGATGATTCAATAGCTGAAGTGATTTATGGATGGAATCAATGGAGATTCAAGGTTGTTTGGTAGAGTAATAAACAAGTAATCAACTAATTTCATGATTACTTCAATTAAAAGTCAAAATATTAATCTACTTTTATCCTTTCATATATATAAATGTTAGATTCACTCATATTATTGAATTAAGTTTATAATCAATTTGAGATAATTAGGTTTTCAAGCTAAATATATTTAGACTTTTATTAAAACTATTCTATGATTTAAGATTAATATGAATTAGCCTTTCATTAATCTTGTTAATAATTGGATAAGTGTTAATTACTAACAATCTTCATGTTAGGACTATGTAATTGGGAAATTAAGATGACACTTGATTAGATTAGTATAAATTGATAATAGCCCCCATATTAGAACTATGTAATTTGGAAATTTATGTAAAACTCATGCTAGGCTTGTACTCTTATATTCACGTGTTATACATTTTTACTTAATCTTTGTAGACAAATTCATAATGGTAGTTAATTAACCATGATTTCTCATGCTAATGTGTAATTATCTATAACCTTGAGAATACGTTACTTTAGGTTCAAATTAAGATGTATCCCCATGTTAGTTATATAATGATTTTGTTAGAAAATGATATATGAACTTACTAATGTAATTTGAACCCCAATCAAAGATACACGAATTAGGAGCCTTTAGATTGATGGGATAAATCAATAATTGAGTAAGTTATGGATTAACTAATTCATAAAGGATGAATTGACACTTTAGACCCATGAATCACTATAAGACTAAAATAATTAATAGGGTTTATTATATTGGTGTGTGATGAGAGAGAATACCTTATTTGTGTTTACCCTATGATGGAAGTCTTGATCTGTATTGAGTAGGGGTGAAAATTTTGGGAACGAAACGATAACACGACACAAAATGACACGAAATCGACACGAAATCGACAGTCTTTCATGTTCCGGTCATGTTTGGATCTGGGCTTTTGGACCCACTATTGGGTCGTGTTGAGTTCGTGTCCAAATTTTACCACGAAATTGACCCGATAAGGACACAATAGTGACCCAATTAAGTACATAATAAAGACCTATGTAGACCCACTATTGACCTCATTTAGATCCATTACCAACCCACAATTTAAACCCACTATTTTTTAAATTCCTCACTAACTGGTCTAATTATGTCCCATCGTGTCGGGTCGGGTTAGGCCCAATCGAATCATATTTACTTCTCGTATTGTGTTCGGGTGAACAAAAAAAACATGTTATTATGTCATGTCGTTGGATTCTTATCGTGTCGGGTCAGGTTGGGTCATGTGAAAACACAACCTGTTGACCCATTTTGCCACCCCTAGTATTGAGTATTGGACATGATGAGGGATGATTTATGCGTTGCAGCATATGTGAGTGGTGTGCTCTTGTTGTTGACGGTGGGTCTAGATATAATGGTTGTTTAGCAATTTGTATATCCTAATATTTGGACTTTATCAAACAAAATATCGTAATATGCGATAGTTACAGGTATGTTATAAAACATATGAACACGAATATGATTTTTTAAAGATTTTCCAATATTTAACAAATACAGTAATTTATTGCAAATACGTGTTTATTATAGAGTAAGTTAATCAAATTATCTATTATTACATACGAGTAGTAAATATGACTAAATAAAATTTGTACCACTTTAAATCTAATACAAACTGACATAATTAAATTGTCTTCACAAAATAAATATTTAGATTTTAAGGGTAGTCTTTATAGTTTTATAGTTGCTTGAAGAAGTGGAGAAACCAGGAATTTCCAATGGGTGTGGCACGATTATATAAACAACGAGGGGTTTGGGGGTGGTAGCCCACGCTTTTTTTTAAAGGATATTCAAATATCTAAACAAAGATAAAAAAATCACACATTAATAGCAATAAAATATAATTAACTGAACCATAATACTTCGTTGCTAAAAATATCATCCAAAATATGAAGTTGTCATTACAAATCTATTAGATAATATAAAACGCACAACAACATTTAATTCTAGACTTCATCCAACAATGCCACGTGTCATTTTTTCCATCCTCTGAATAAATACTCCATTTCTCCTTCCATTTCTTTCGGCTTATTTTTTCATATATAAAAAATCCCAAAAAACTCTTCAGCTATCTTTAAAGCATTTTAGTTTCAGACTCTTACTCTCCTCTGTTTCTACCTTTCTTCTCCCATCTCCTTCGTAATAACCACCACCTATAAATTTCTCCCATCCCTCTTTATTTTGGACTGGAAATTAATTTTATCCAGAAACTCAGCAGCAGAGACAGTTGAAGTTGAAGTTTTAAATGATGATGATTTGATCTCCGCTACATACACAGAGTCAATGTTGTCGACGCCTAGGCGGTGAAAAAATGTAAGTCGGAGTGGAAAAGAGAGATGGGCTTGGTGGTGGCGATAGGAGGTGACGGGGTCCATGTGGTGGTGGAGGAACTAGAGCTGGTGCGGTAGTTGATACAAGAGGTGGTATGAAATAAGAGTTGTGAACCTTCTGCTAAATGACCAACTATTCCTAGTCTTAAAATGTCATTTTTAAATACTCAAACCTTTTTAGTTGGATCACGCCACTTTTATTAAGGTACATTTTGCGTCCCAAACAAAGCAAATTTATTCCTTTGTTATTTCAGGGAAAATTGTGATATTTGTATGATCATTTGATGCTTTGTATCTGCTATATTCAATTCTTTTATTGTCTATAATGGATATGGAAATTATTATATTTTTACCTGACATACATATATTGGAGAGTTAGAGAGATTGAGAACCCGGTCGGGCTTCATCACTTGGATGTTATTAAAGTAAGTAGTCTCTCGGTCTTTATATTATCTTTTAGAGGTTGTGGATAGATTAATTTTACTGATTGGTAAATGTATTAGTCTAACTTAATATACTTCAAGGTATAATAATATATATTTGATCCACGAAACATTTTTAATATTTTTTTATCACAAACGACTACCCTGCGCATCGTGCGGGTTTACACCTAATACTAATTAAAATATAAAACGAGAAAAATACAATCTCCCTTTACTATTTTTCATCTTTTGGAATCAATCCATAATTGCATCATTGGAAATGCAATCAAAGATCTCTTTTTAGATATATGTCAAGAAAGAGTGTGAGCGCAGCACATCGGAATATTTCAAGTGTTCTCAAATTAATTTAATTGTAACACAATCCAACCAGTTTCAATTATTCCTAAATTTTAGTTAAACCCTAAATTATGCATCTAAGTGATTTGAAAACATTAAATCAGGAAGCGTGCAAAGGAAATCAATTTTCAGGAAAAAAATTCCGAAGGGCAAAAACCTTTTTTTCCCTAATAATTTGCAATTTATAACTGACGATATTACCAGCGAAATCTGCAATGTATATCCACATATACCCACAAGGACACAACCTAAACCGGCAATGGACTCCCGCAGTGAATCCACAAGACAGTAAGGAACACTCATAAGCACTCCCAATGACATGCAGTCGTCGTCAGCCCATCACCTCCCTCAAGAGCTATTAAGATCAGCCGTAGATTTACCCTCTCTATAAGAGAAAACTTCAACAAGATTGTACCTTGGGTTCCAAAGATGATTCACAAAAGTATTTGGGAAGTTTTGTGTGAATCAAAACATGTGTTTGGCCTTTAAAAATTGAAGACTTGCAGTAATAGGTCTCTCAAAAACGTTCTCACAAAGTCTTAAACAAAATAACTCATGAAATAGGTATTTGTTGAAAAAATAAATTTTTGAGGTGGTGCGCCGAACCGATTTGGTTTGTCCTTTATAAAAGGGAACTGGTTCATTTTTCAATACCGAGGCCAAACTTCTAGCAAACACCGAACCGGTTCACTTTTGGCCGAACCGGTTCACTTTTCAGAATTAGAATTTCTTCTTACTTTAATCTTCATATCTTCATAACATGGAACGTTGAAGTCGTGAAGTAAACGAAGTTGCATGATAATAGGATCCATTTTCTTGAACATGTGAACATGAATTCCTTTGACGGTTATAACGGGATATGACATACATGATATAAACAGGACTATGTAAAATATGTTCTTACAAAAAGTCACTTAGCCAACCATCCCCCATAAGGTTTCGAAGATCGGTTTTCACGATGTCTATAGCAGAAAATGACCTCTCAACTGTAGCTGTGGAAATCGAAAGAATTACTGACAACTTCATGAGCCTATAAACTAGTTTATACATAACATGTTTCTCGTTCTCTACCATTTTTCTTACCATTTTCCTATCCAAACCACTCATCCAATCCACATCAATAAAGTCAGTATCGAATTCGATATCCAATTCATACGACTCAAGCTCATCCCGAAATACAATACGCTCTTGCTCGGTGAAATCATCAACATAAAATTCAGATAGACGAACCAACTTATTTATATCAAAAGAAACAAATGAATGAGTTGGATCAAAGGATGCCATGCATATAAGCAATTCTAAATTCACCTCATCGAAAAGATTGTTAAGTTCAACAAGTTGTTTATCAACACAAAGGTAGAACAAGCCAACTTAATAATTATGTAAATTTGTGGTTGTCGATCCTCTCCTTGATCTTCCAAAAGACTAAAATTATTTTCCATGTTAGGAACCTCAATATCATGTTTCATACAAAAAGACGACGCCTCCATCAAAAGATTTTTCCACCCACTATCTCTCAATTTTTGCATTTGACTTGCATTTACAATGTCATGATCTTTCCGTTGAAGAGCGTTAAAAAGCTCATTACTTATTGCAAGTGCATTCTTCATTAAATGTAAGGTGAATATGTAATCGAATGATTGCATTGCTTTCATCAAATTTATCGCCTCGCCTTTTTTATTCGTGGCATTTTTCCCCAAATCATCAAGAACATCAAGTGTTAATCGATACATTATAATCAAATTAACCAAGGTCCCATAGTGCGAACCCCAACGTGTATCACCAGCACGCTTCAAGGTAGTTTTTTATTTAATCCCCGGTCACTTGATATTTCACCACTAACCATTTGATATTTGATCCTCTCCACCTTTTTCCCTCGTAGAATGTCTCGACGCTTACAAGATACGCCCATAATGTTCACTACATTATTTACTAAGAAAAAGAACTCATCACTATGTTTAAGATGTTTTGCAACTATTACAAGTACCAATTGAAGTTGATGTGCAAAACAATCCACATAGAATGTTGACTTGTTCTCCCTAAAAGTAAGTGATTTAAGCCCACTGTACTCTCCTTGCATGTTACTTGCCACATCTTAACCTTGACCGTGCAAATTTTTTACACTCAAGTTATGTTTGTTGAAAATTTGATTGAGTGAAGCTTTTAATGATTTAGCAGTAGTGTCAAGAACATTCACCACACCCATGAATCTTTCCATCACAAAACCCCTCGTATCCACATAACGAGCTACAACAGCCATTTTCTCTTTGATCGATACACCACGTGCTTCGTCAATTAATACTGCAAATGGATCTCCATTAAGATCTTTTAATTATTAGTAATATTACTCGCAGTGGAATTTACAATATCTTTTTGAATATCAGGAGATGTCAATTTATGATTATCCGGTTCATTCTAAGAACAACTTTGTTAACTAATACATCTCTTTTGGCAAGCCATACTAAAAGTTCAAAAAAGTTACCTTTATTCATAGAGTCCTCCAATTGTTCATTAGAACAAAAAGATAAGGCTTGTCCCAAAAGAAACTGAATTACATCAATAGTTGTAACTATCCATAGATAATAATCATCTTGACACTCCTCTGATTGCTCATCATATAGCGCCGCAATATGTTGATTTTGGTTCAACAAATTTTGAGTCTTCGTGTAGGCCGCATTATGACCCTCAATGTTAATATTCTTTTATAATCGGTCTTTTCGTTTTTAATTTTCAAAACCACCTCTAACAAAAGCACCACTTTTATTTATGTCTGAGGATTTCGAAAAAAATAAATAACAAGGCAAACAAAATATCGTATCCTTTGAAACGCTATATTTCAACCAAGTACCAAATTGGGTGAACCAATTCCAAATGAAATGTCAATTCTCTCCCATCATTTTTTTAGGAAAAAGAGGCATAAAGGGTTAGCAAGGACCCATTTGCAAGTATGTTAGTCTAACTTTGTCTTGATCGTTTGCATCATAATGCAAAATGCATTGTTCGTAAGAAAGTCAACTTCAATGCGACTTCGATATACTATAGAAGATTTCTCTTGCACATTTGCGGTTGGAAGCACCGTGACATTTTCGATTAGAGTAAGCGGTGAGACTTCTACACGAGCTCTTTTGGGGAAATATTTATCAAGAGGCTAGCAATCAATAAAAAAAATTATTATTAGGAGAAATTCATTAACATCTAATCTAAAATATAGTTTGGGGGAACACATTAGCACCTAATTTAGGGTTATAATTTGGGAAAATACATTGAAACACCTAACAAAATATTTGGAAAAATACATATAAAAATTAGTCGAAGTTAGTATATACCTTCATCATAAGCAGTGGTGGAGTAGAGGCGGGCAGAGTAATGGTGGAGTAGTGGTGGAGCATAGATGGAGAGGGAGGCAGTGTATCTTTTGTTAATGTAGAGATGAAATTGATTTTTGGTAAATGGGTTTGGAGTTAGTTGGAGAAGGAGGTTGGATGGCTTTAAAAGGTTGAATGGGTTTTGGGGTTTTTAATTTATTTTTTTATAAAACTGAGTGGGGCACCCCCATCCCCAAATACAATATTCCCTCCGCCACTAGCTATGAGTGTTTTTATCTCCACAAAAATTATGAATAATTTTTATAAATTTTTATTGCACTCATTTTTCCACCGAGTAAATAATTTGATTTCATTGTGATGCACATTTCCATGCTGATTAAGTATCATCAAATGCAAGAATTTTATATTTTTTCATGATTATTCGAAAAAAATAAATTTCCATACAAATTTATAGCGGAGAATATGCTTTAACATACCTAAAGAATTTACTAAACCCTCCCTTGAGATGGTCTAGTACATTTTTTACTAAGGTAGCATTTGTTTTTTCATCTGAATTTAAAGTCTCAATTTGAAATCTAAAATTTAAAATTTGAATCTGAAGAATATATTTATATTAATATATGAATGAATATGTGAGTGAGTGTATTTACATTGATTCAGACTTGAGATACACTTCGAAGTCATTCAGAAAAAAAGAATTATTAATTTTTTAATTATTTAAAAAATATATTATTTAATATCTTTTAAATTCAAATAATTTTAATTGAGATTTAAAAGATAAAAACAAATAACAACGAACTAAAAGTAAAAGTAAAAAGAGAAGGTACTACTAGCGCGATATCTCTGGGGACCATCCAAACATAGAGACGTAAGCTTTGTTCAATATGGTTACGTTGAACACGTGTCTGGAGAAGAAAACTCGCGGGAGTGTATATGAAAACAACATCGTATCTATAATCATCATCTCTTTTTTAGTCTTTTGTTTGGCAATACTCAAGAACAAGTTATGATCAACACAGATTTCAGAACAAACAGCTGCCCCTGATTGAAGGACTGGAGTGGGGGTACCACTTAGTAAGGAAAGAATATATTCCAGCTGATTTTATTTACTCTTTTGTTGTACACTCTGATCTAGACCCTGCACTGCACTGGTGTCACTACACAATTATTTTTTTGTTCCAAATTCAAAGGATTTTTTTGTCACGGGCTCTTGTGAAAGATTAACTTCTCTTTTTGTGTATGTAAATTGTAATGGGGTCAGTTTCCCAATGCCATCTTTTGGGGTCATTTCTATCTTTAAAACCACACTTTCTGTTTCTTGGCGTGTACCTGGCAATTTCTTTAGTGGGTGCCTTTCTTCTTTCAAATATATTGTAATTTTATAATTAAAAAATGTGTCTCTGTTTGCATGTTTCCTCTGCTTGTTGATGTTCCATCTGTCACTTGTATGTATTTCCCATTTCCATCACCTCTGAGTTTTTATCATCAGCCTTTCACTCTAATTTCTAATCTTTCACGGCTAAATCAACACGTGTTAATTTATGTGATCCTTGAAAATTCCAATACTAGTTTTTTTTTATTTTCGAATTGAGGTAAAGGGACTTTGTCAACGAGTCTCTAGTTACCATACTTCATTATTTCTTAGGCAGCCTGGTTTTGGAAGGTGATAGTGTTTCTTTATCTTCCTACGCTTTCTTGATTTTTTTTGTTTTCCCAGTCCGTGATGATGGATATTTTTGTTGATTTATTTTCCTATTTTTTCCTCCTCTCTCTTTTCTGCGTTATTTATATTGGGCTCTGAATTGTGAAAGGACTTGTCATTTATGTTGCAGTTGAATTGAAGATGGAAGTGGACCACAAATTATGAAGTTTATTACAAATAGAAAAGACGTATCACTCGGAGAGAAACCCATTTTGAAACTTTTTGGATAGTGGGTAATCAACAATGAATGGGTTTGAATACATCTGAAGTGCGTTCGATGATGTTGAGGAAAAGCAAAAGTTGCGTATACTTTCATATGAAAACAGTTAGTTGTTAGTTGGATGAAATACTTAAAGCTGGGACTTTAAGGGGCTGTTTGGGGGTTTCTTTTCATCATTTCTTGACACAAAAGAAGAAGATATGGAGCCTTTAAATCAGAAATCTCTTGAGAGAGTTGTTTCACAAAGAGCTATTCAAATGAGTACCTCATTTCCATGTCAAATTTGTGTGGTGGGTTTTCTCTGTGGTGTTTGTCTCACGACTCTGTTTTTGGCTGCTCTCACTTCATTTGGTACATTTGAGATGGGTGGGATTTCATTTGCCACTTTTTCTACTGGAATCTCAGCAACCAATTCCAATGCAAGTCTAATCAGTAAGTGCGAATCACAATTTTTTTTTCTCACTCAATGTTATTTGTCCTTTTTGTTGCTCTTATAATATGTAATATGTTGTAGATTGAGTTGATTACATATCTGGTTAGTGTCTGATAACGTTTGGGGGCTAATTGTTACATGGTTCTAATACCTCTTTTTTTATTCGTGAATTTTGGAATTTTCTTTTTTTTGATAATCTATGTACTTCGTGTTCTTTCTTTGTTCTAAATCAAAGCTAAGAGTAAATTCCAGTGAAAAAATTGGGGTTTAAATTTTTTTAAAAACATGTTTGTAAACACTTTTTTCCCTGAATTTACAGAAATTATCATATTCAGACAAAATTTAGCCCGTAGCTAATGATCAAATTGAATATATGATGAGTAAGTAGTCCTAAAGGGTGCATTTGAAGCAAACGAAAGTTGGAAACTTCTAGCACAAATTTTCATTATCTACTGCTAAACTAAACTTTACACAAACTAGTTCAATAACATCATGAGCTCGTTATTTACACACTTCCTAATGAAGCATATTTTTTGTACCTCTCTCTCTCTCTCTGTGCATTTATGAGTTGGAGAACGTAATTGCAATCTCTTGAAGTAACCCACTAGAAGACATTTTTATAATTGCAAAATAGTTGCATTAAATATCATAAAGTAGTGTTGCCTGTTAAAAGTTTCCACCTTTTTTAAATCAATTATTTTTTTTCTATCCTTTGTTGAGCTTTAGTCAGCAGAAAACCTCTGTAGACAAAATGTATGATTGGGGTGACTATGGGGTCCATCTGAAACTATTATTCAAAAATAACTTGTAGCATATAGAATCGTATTTGTTTATTTCAATATTGAACGATTCAGCAAGTAACCTCGTAATCTATCCCCTCAAGATCTTTCTAATTGGACCAGTTGTTCCACTGTCTTTGGGCCACATAAATTATAAAATATACCATTTGAGACTTTTGTTTTCTCTACTATATCCTTCTCGGTGCTTCTAACCCGACATACGAATTGGATACATTTGGTGCAACACACTGACGTGTCGCACCTATATTGGCTCTTGTCTGAGCTTCACACAACCCCAGTAAAGCCCAAACACGAGTCAATACCGGTGCGACATGTGTCGTACCAAATGTGTCCAATTCGTGTGTCGGGGTAGAATTATCCTTCTCCATATGTAGGCCATTAAGGAAGAAAGAGACCATTATAAATGATTGTTGTCGTTTTTAACGGGGCGGACCCCGAATTTTGCATTAAAGGAGCAAATCCTAATACTTAACCTTTTACCTCTTAATTGAGGGTGGCAAATAGTAAAAATTATTTAAAGTTGACGCAAAGTTAAAAATAAAAAATAAATATATTAAAAAAAAAAGACTTTACATATTATTCTAGTAATTATTAAAATTTCCAAAAGTCAAGGGGGGCAATTCCCTCCCCCCCCCCCCCCCCCCCCCCCTTTCTGTGTTTACCTCATCAAGAAGGTGTTCTCAAAAGACATTGTTGCCAATGTTTGTCGAAAATTGAAACATGAATTGAATTCTTACCAGAACATTCCCAAATACTCGAGAACCTTCATAGTAGAAATTTTATTAAAAACATCTGTTGAACTATGTATTTCCCTTTTAATTGCAGAACAGTCTTTCTATGCAACTTTTTTAATATATTTGGATTGACAAATCTCAAATCTTGATCCAAGTCAGTGTTTTGCTCCCCTATCCAAATTTAATCAACTCAATAATTTGTGAAAATATGGATAGATTGGTAGAAAAATATACACATATTTGTGAACTAATAATGCCATCGTTGATTTCCATGAATTATATTATCACTCATCAAACTGCATGCATAAAAAGGTTGAAAAAATGAGTTATATTGCAGATGTGATTACAGGTGGAGACTGGAAAGCTAAACCAAAACAAACAGAAAGAATGATGTATCCTCACAGAAGTGTCAATCTAGGGGTTGACGAGAGAGTGCCTTTATTGTACTCCGTTTGGACTGCTTTACTAAATAAGTCATTGAACGAGAAAGGTCAGTTCTCGCAAGGCATCAGACTGGGTGGGTCCAATTTACCAAAAGCCCCTCATTTGGAAAACTGCAAGTCGAGTGTGGAAGCAAGTCGGCGTCTTGATAAGCTTGTGGGGAATAAGGGATTACCTATGTGGACAATTTGGAAGGGAATGTTAAATAGTTTCACATTTTCGAAAACAGATGAGCAGCTGAGGTACTATGAGCATCAAGCCTTATCTGAAGGTTTTTATCCTCCCTGGGTATGTTTCTATTTCTACATCATTCACTTCTACATATTATGCTAGCAGTTAATGCAACATAGTTATACATGTAGGATTTTAGGCATGTATTTCAGGCACATACATATAATATGGACCGTGATTTGCACCATTAAATGTATTTAACAGCGAGGGGATAATGTGCACCTATATGGTGGTAAATGTGACCCTTACTTTTGATTCATATAGGAGCATCTTTGTGCAAATACAAGCATCTATTTACATTAATATATCAATTTAAACTCCATATGTACATGAAGCACGGTTTTAAACTCACATTGATATAATTTCAATTCCTTTGATTTCCCAAGTAAAATGCAAAATTTTAACGCGTGGAACCAATATCACTCGCGGAAAATTTCAGTTAAATTTGTTTGCCGTTTTTTATAGTATGGAACACTCCTCAAAAACCTATCCAGGACTATTAAAATTAGTGGTGAAAAACAAAATTTCAGAAGAACTTCTATCAACAAGTTTAAGAATCAGGGCTGGGAAGATAAGGGAACACCGTATTTTCTTCCGCAATGATCATATAGGAAATTCGTTTCAAGTTATAATTCTAGAAGGGATAGTTGAACAAAAATATAACGGAAAATTTACAAAACAAAAATATGATGGAAAATTTACAAGTATATTTTCTAGTGCCTAAAATGCTCCAATAATTTATCAATTTATGGCCATCCATTTTTCCTTATAATGGTCGGGTCTGACTTTATAAATACTTTAAGTTCTTTTTATTAAATTCTCTGAATACCACTTTTGGAGTCGAAATAAATTTCCTTTTGTCCAAAATTTTACAACTCTGAGCTTTTGCAGATTTCAGGATCAGATGAAGATAATTATCCCATTACTAGGAAAGTTCAACGTGATATATGGGTCCATCAACATCCCTTCAACTGTAGTGATCCTAGTGTAAGGTTTCTTGTAGCTGACTGGGAGAGAATTCCAGGATTTGGTATTGGGGCCCAGCTTGCCGGAATGTGTGGACTTCTTGCTATTGCGATTAATGAAAAAAGGGTACTTGTTACAAATTACTACAATCGAGCCGATCATGATGGTTGTAAAGGTACAACTTGGTGACTGGAAGTACTTCTAAATAAATATTCTTTTGTTTTATGTAGGGGAAAGTGCAAAAAAACCTCTGAACTATGCAGTTTTTGCAAGAATCCCACAGAACTAATTTTAATCCAAAAATCTCAGAACTATACATGTTGCAAAGAACCCTTCCAAGGGACTTATTTGCAACTGTTAAATTACATTATAATACATGAAATATTAATCCGATCCAGACATACCTTATGGGTTTACAACCCAAAGACCGATACCATCATGTTGTTACAAACCATAACCACACTCCGATTGCCCTATTAGTTGTGTAAGATCATATGTTGGTGTTCTCCCTTGAAGGAAATAGTACTACTAGAGTCTATTTTGTGATCCACCCGGCAAAATCCAAGACATTGTTGATGGATGTCATGAGAGATTTATAGGGATGAGAGAGATTGAGAACTTGTTCCTCTTAATGATCATAGGAAGGACAGAGGAATTTTTTGGGTGGGTGGGAGGTGGTTACTTAGTAACATAACTACCTATAACTGCCAAGTTGGTTAGTTATAATTTCAAACTCTCAATCCCATGTGAATGCTCCATGAGTTATGAGGTGGGCTGGCCCAACACAATATCGAATAGCAACGTTTTTACCGACATATAGGGGGTGTTTGTTGGAGTGTGTGAAGCCTGATTTACCGTATCAGACATATATGGCGAAAAATTTCCAGGGGTATTTTGGGTATTTCATACATGTATTAGGTCGCCCTAATATTCCTAGTATATAAAGAATATCAGGGCTTGTCATTTTGCTTTAGAGCATGTGAAATCAAATTGTAACCTTCTTCAAAATAGTAAAACTTTTACCTGCAGCGGCCGTGGACATAACTTCTCACGTTGAGGAATTACGTAAAAATTTTGTTGCTATTCATTTTGCCATATTCACAATTAGGATTCATTCCATAACAATGTTTGCAACAAAATGCATAGCTCAAGGAGAATTTTTCGCATTAGGAATAGTTCGGGAATTTCTTGTAAAAACTGCATAAATCAAGTTTTTTTCTCACTTTACCCTATAATGTATTTGGAATTTTAATCAGAGAGACTTTTCAGAATGCAACTTATAGGAAAGGTTCAATATTTTATTAGTTGATGAAAAAAAGTTGGTCAGTATTTTCTGATATAAATGAATGCAAACACAAGATGCATAAGTTCCTTTTAGAGCTTTTGGTTAAAGATACCCTTTTAGAGTCCAATAATGATTGCATTTGCATTGTAGTCTTAAATTAGGATCAAACTTTGCATATCTTTTACCAGTACTGTGGCACTTACATTAAAAATCGAATCATCAGTAATAACTTATATGCCTCGTCTCTCTATAGGTCCGTCACGCGCTAGTTGGTCTTGCTATTTCTTTCCTGAGACATCTCAAGAATGCCGGGACCGTGCATATGAGCTCGTGGGAAAACAAGAAGCATGGGAAAAAGGAATTGTAACACGAAAAGAGAATTATACTTCGAAACAGATATGGGCTGGACGGATTCCAAGGCAAGCTTTTACGCGGCTTACTAATTCTTACTTTTATAAGTTGTGCAAAGAGACGATGAGATCATCATTTATTTATGATTCTTTTTCTAAAATTGCACTACACAGGATATGGGGTAATCCGTGGAGTTATTTGCAGCCAACAACAGAAGTAAATGGCACTCTGGTTGCTTATCATCGCAAAATGGACCGGAGGTGGTGGCGAGCTCAGGTACAGTTTAAAAAGTTTCATCCTGAATAGAAAATTCCTTCAATTATTTGATAATTGATATAAAAGGTTCACGTGGAGATGAGAGATATCTTTAGGTTAAAAGGAATAGGGTGCTAAGGTTCCTTCTATTCATAAACCGTAAATTTTGGGGGGGGGGGGGGGGGGGGGGGAGGGGGATACAGAAGGGTGGGGTCGGGTGCAGGAGCGGAGGCACGTGGTAGGTAGGTAGGGCAAGTGCCCCACCCCCTAATCAGATTTTCAACAGAATTATACTTATTTTTTATTTTATTTTTATAAGTGCCCCACCTTTTAAAATTTTATACCTTTTAAAACTGGCCCAACTTTTAAAACTAACCCACTTGTTGACTATATTCCGGCCCATTCTTTTTTTCTACGAAGACCACCTTTGCTTTTAAAGTTGACCTTTCTTTTGCCTCCTCTTTGTTGCTGATCCGACCAAAACCAACAAAAGCTACCCCAAAAATGTCTTCGTATAATTTTTTGTTTTGACGATTCTTGCAGTATAATTTCATTCAATCAATTCTCCACCCTAGTTTGACATTATTTTTTGTTAACTTAATTTAGGGTTTCAATTAGGGCTATTTTTTTACAATCTTATTAGGATGTTATATTTATTTGTTGAATATATATGTTTGTTTTTGTTATTTATACTTCTATTTTTTTAATTTCACATCTTTCAAAAAACATTAAAACATTCACTTAAATTTTTTTTTTCGAGTTATGAAAAGATTTTACCCCTAGAAAATTTGTAAATTTAGAGTTGTGCTCCACCCCAAAAAAAATTCAAAATTTTACCCCTAGAAATTTTTTTACCCAAAAAAAAATTTCGGGGGCGCCCAGCAATGGTTTGTGCCCCAAAAATTCCTGAATCCGCCTCTGGTGGAGTGGGGGGGGGGGGGGGGGGTAATTATATGCTATTATCACTCTACAAGGAAGAAACAAATGAAATGTTGCAGTAATTGAATTCCACCCTTGTTTGTAGCCTCTAAGTCCCCATTAGGTGCACCTGATAAAAGGATGGATAGGATAAAGCATTTCTATCCAGATAGGATAATAATTGGAACTTTCTATATTGGAGAGGGTGGTTTTATCTCACAGTATAGCTGGAATAAATTATGCAACTTTATTCCCCATACCGATTAAGACCAGACACTGGATAGATAAATCATCAAACAGGGCCTATTATTATCCCATCTCAGTTAATTCCAAACACTACATAGGATAAGTTATTCTATCAACTCCCGTATCATGTATTAGGAGACTTAGAAATCAGGATAGAATTTATTTTTTTCATTCCATCCATGTGAATTGAAATGTTGATATAAGGCCCCTACCATGATCATAATAAATCAGTATCAAAAGACATTTTGAGTGGAATCTTGAATTGACATTTTGTTAATGTGGTTCTAATAATAATTATAAAGAATATATATAATTTTTGGTTCAGAATATAATTATGTAATGCGTGCATTATTTTCAGGCAGTCCGTTACTTAATGAGGTTTCAGACAGAGTACACCTGCAATTTACTAAATGTTGCACGGCATGAAGCATTTGGATTGGAAGCCGCGAAAATGGTTCTTGCAAATCCCGATGAAGTATTTCCGGAGGTTTGTAGATTTAATACTCGTGCTTTATGCATTAGAGAACAGAGAAAATAAATGTGGAATTTGGTATTGGATCCCAAAATAATTGTAAAATTCAGAATATTATTTTCATTTCTGTGTTCCTTCGATAGTAAACCCGGTCTTCCTTTTTTTAATGTACTTTTGAAGTTCCATTGAGCTGGGTTGTGTTCTGATGGGCTTTTTATGCCATCTCATGCTTCTTTCACCCTACACAGCCCCAAAATGCATTAACTGCTTGTACCATATGTGGGACGCACCCCAATGTACAAACACTCAATGCACTTTGGGAGAAGTTTTGGGGAATATTTTTGGGAGTCATATCATTATTCTTGTTTGATATGTTATTTCTTTGTTTGTTATAGGAAGGAAAAGTAAAAGGATATATTTTATTCTTGTTCCTTCCTACTAAACAATTCAATAGTTTATTTTCATCCTACTTTTTTTCCATTCTAACAAACACGCAAGAAAAGCAAGTCAATTTCTTTCCGTCATTCATACCAAATAGAACCTCAGTTTTACTTTCAAAACCATCAGTGTTTATACTGTGATATAGCTGCTCGAAATGTAAAATCCTGACACGACTAATTATCAGCGCACGAGAAAAAATACTGCTCCTTGAAAAAATATCTAATCCCTCAGTTTCAATTGATAGTGCCTCCTAAGAAGTTTCTATTCGCAGGATGTTAAAGAGAAGCCAATATCTGATATTGAAGAATTTGTATGGTCAAATCACAAACCATGGATCCCTAGGCCATTGCTAAGCATGCACGTGAGGATGGGTGACAAGGCATGCGAAATGAAGGTGGTTGAATTCGAAGAATACATGCATCTAGCTGCCCGCATCAGAAAGCGCTTTCCTTATCTTAACAGCGTTTGGCTCTCCACTGAAATGCAGGTTATATAACCTTTCTGTCCTTTAGGCCCCGTTTGGCTCCAGTGAAATCCTTTGCACCTTAAGTGAAATATTTATTCCAGGGTCCTTGGTCTGTTACTTTTGGACTCTAATGGTTTAGGTTAAAATGGACTTGTGCCTCCATTTTTTTTAAGTTCACATCAGTTTACCATTACAGATCATATCAATGACTAAAATAATCCCATTTTAGCCCCACGATCTTACATATAATTAGATTTTAGTCCCTACTATTGTATATTAAGTAGTCATTAATCAGAGATATCTTGATTGTTTGATATGTGATCCATAACAATCAACTAACGGAATTGTAAGAAATGGGTGCCAAGATTCAATTAATATAAACCTTGAAGGCTTCATATTAATAGTATTAGTGTTTATTTTCCAGGAAGTGATTGATAAATCGAGATTATACCCGCATTGGAAGTTTTACTACACGAATGTGACACGCCAAGTTGGAAACGTGACAATGGCGACATATGAAGCCCGACTCGGGAGGGAAACGAGCACCAATTATCCCCTCGTTAACTTCTTGATGGCTACCGAAGCGGATTTCTTTATTGGAGCGTTGGGCTCCACATGGTGCTTTCTAATAGATGGGATGAGGAACACGGGGGGCAAAGTAATGTCTGGATACTTGAGTGTCAATAAGGACCGCTTCTGGTAGATATATATATATATATATATATATATATATATATAATTGATCCAGAAGCATTACCTGTATGCATATCGTGTATCTATACAAGAGTGTTCATTTTTTGGAATGTCTACGTCTTTATTTATAGAAACTACACATATCCGAGCTTAAAATGGTAATATTAGCATGTAAATAGTTTTGTATGTTTGCTCTTTGATTATACATGTTTTCATGTATAGGGTTCATTTTATTTGTTGGATAATATAGAAGGTGCTAAAGCCCCAGACGTGACTTGGGGCGTTATCCTGGTTAGCAGGTCTTTCAATTTTCTGTGGATTAGAGAGCTTACTGGATGGCTGAAGCATTTTACTATTTATTCATATATTGTCCTCAACTAAGACCCCACAAGGGCTGCCACACCCGAACCAAGCTAGGGAGGCTTGTGGGCCTTGTGATATAGTAGGCTTAAGCACAGTGCCAATTTGTATTTTTCTCATCAAACCTAACAGAGGACGCATCACATTTCTTATAATTGAACGAATCATTTAAAATACCACATGATGGGACTATAATTTAAATTTTTTACATTTTCAAGTCGAAACACATAACACGAAGAAGATAAGTAAATACACGAATAATGCCACATAACATGAATAATATGATTAGAGCTGGCAATTTTTGACACGATAATCCGTTTATGGTAATAACTCGAAATGATCCGAACTTGACATTATTAGCTTGTATAGATTTAAAAGTACTCAAAACTTATACTCAAATAAAAATCAACGCGACCCGAAAAGACACGACTAACCCTAATTGTCACCCCTAAATATGACTAAGACATCTCCTTTCAGTCTATCCCTAGTAATTAGTCTTTTTTTCAAGTTGTCTATAAAACTGTGAGATTATAAACTTATCCACTCAAACAATACCTATAGGAGAATAATAATCCGATTCATAGGAATTCATCATATTTAAGAGGGTATATATGGAAAGTAACATTTTATTCTTGATATAATGACTTTCAAAGTAAGACTATTAATTTGGGACCAAGAACCTATCACCTGGACTACAAAGAAATAAAAATGCTTCAGAAATGTAATCTTTGACCCAAACCCAACTTTGATTTTCCTTTCGTTTGGTTGTACATGTTCTGTTTTATATGCTTTTAATTCTTGTTGTTCTTTGAATGAAATGAAATTCTTCCTTCAACCAAAAGAAAGGGATAAACAAACCTGGACAGCACCGATCAATTCCTTGAATTTGCTTAAAATTATTATAAAAAAAAAAAGTTTTAAAACGAAAAAGCATTTATAAATGATAAATGAAACTAAGGCCAACACGTGCTGTATTAAGTAGTCGAAGCTCGTCATCATTCATCTACCATTGCAAAAAATAAATTGGCTATTTCAACAATTTCTGTGAAACATTGTCATGACAAGATGGTGAAAATTGCACAACCTCAAGATTCATTTTCAACTACTAGGACTTCAAAAACAAAGTATAATCTTGGCTTAAAAATGGAATCACAATCAGAAAATGAAAACACATAATCATAGATATTGATACACCGTGCGGGTTTAAAGAAAAAAATTTAGCACAGAAACAAGCTATCGATGAGATCAGGAGATTCTGTTCCTCACAATTTCACATCACATAACAAATACAATGGAAGAAGCAATCAATCCCCCTACCCAATTTATACCTCACAACCCCAAGGAAGAATCTTTATCTCCCCACCTTCTTGCTATTAAAATTCTTTTGTGCCCCGCTATTATTCCACATCTTCAGTCAACTGGCGGGCCGTGTCTGGATTTCTAGCTGCTGCGGCTGCTTGTGCTTGTTTCTTATGCTTCTTGTTCTTCGCTTTCTTGGCCTTGATCCTTCGTTTTTTCTCATTCGCGTCGACCCAAGCATAGTCTAATGGAATATGAAACGGGTCAACCTCGTCTTTGAAGCCGCGACCCTCGCTGTCACTTGATTGGGCCCCACGACTCCCTCTCATCCAAGAAATCCATGATGTGGACCCTTCTGCTTCTTTAGACTTGGCGTCTTGGAAATGGGCTGGACTGGAGAGAGGAGTCGAAAACTCCTCCATTGGTTGAAGCTCTTCAAACTTCGTAAACGTGACAAGGACCCGAATAGTTGGGACAATTGGGATAGCAATCTGCACTCATTGGAAACCCATTATGTAAGAGAGCAGAAAAGGAATGCAAAATTTTGCTTTTGGAAGTTTGATGAATATAAAGGTAGGTACATGCATTAATTATACAATGGATTAAATAATAAATCTTCGAACACATAAATCTGATTAAATGAAATGCGCAGCATTTTATCTGAAGAGCTATTGAACAAAACCATTCATCATCCATGTGACCAGTGAGGAATATGATCTAATTTTCAAAACAAATAACTAAAATGACAGGAACAATTTACGGCAATGAAGAAAAGCCGAGTGATCATAACTTCACCCGAAATTAGAAAAGTCCAAGGCTCCTTGTTCTTCTTCATACTTTAGTTACTGTTTTTTTTCAAAGAAGTACCTCACCTGAAGTAAGTAGGCGGATCAAGAAGGAATAATATTTTTAATTGTATTTTATTTCAGGGCTTTATTAAAATACACAAGCAAGTTCCTTTAAAATATTCTAGAATAGGCTAGTATTTTTAGAAAGAGGGAACATTCCCTCGGAATATTATGTTCCTTCAAATTGCTTTATACAATTATTGTAAATATACCCCAACGAGTGGAAGATATCTTTGATTATTTCAATGCGTATCATAGCGATGTTCGCTTTTGGTATGTATTCCTACACTCTATGTTTACGTTATAGCTTCAAACTCGAAACAACCGATCGGCTAAGTGGCTTGGCTGATAAATGTTCAAAGGCAGCTGGGATTGTGTTCAAAACCCCAAAAATCGATCAAAGCTCCAACAAGCAAGTTCCTTTAAAATATTCTAGAATAGGCTAGTATTTTTAGAAAGAGGGTACATTCCCTTGGAATATTATGTTCCTTCAAATTGCTTTATACAATTATTATAAATATACCCCAACGAGTGGAAGATATCTTTGATTATTTCAATGCATGTATCATAGCGATGTTCGCTTTTGGTATGTATTCCTACACTCTATGTTTACGTTAGAGCTTCAAACTCGAAACAACCGATCGGCTAAGTGACTTGGCTGATAAATGTTCAAAGGCAGCTGGGATTGTGTTCAAAACCCCAAAAATCGATCAAAGCTCCAATGAGAAATTGCTTCAACGGCCCGATTCAGCCTCAAGGACTTGAAGGAGCCGATACACAAATGAACGGACTTAGGAGTTCGCCACAGCCTCTCACCCACCAACTCCAAAATGCTGTAATTTGCCTTATTCCTCGTCGTTCAAGGAGGGCGAGTCCGACGATGACGATGACGATGACGACGACGACGATGATCTTAACTGATATGGAAGTATATGAAGGGTGGAAACAAAGATGACAGCACCTTTTACGCCCTAAATGGCTTCCACGAACGTCTTCGCTTCATCAGGTGAAGCACCACTCATGATCATCATCATAGTTACCGGAATCACTACACCCCCTTCTGTACCGCGATTTGGGGTTGTACAAACCGAAATATGGTGTAGTTGTCAAATCGCGAATCGTATCGTGAATCGTTTACCCCCCGAATCGCGAATCGTGAATCGTATCGGTCGAATCGGAACCAAACGATAAAAACGTAGTAAAACATATGTAAATGGAATTTAACACTATAGAATTGGTAATTAAGCGTAATATGACAAAAAACTAATCATAGCACATGATAATATACCAAAATATATCACAAAAATTAACCGTAGTACATGTTATCATCCATTTTAAGCTTAAAAATGTAAAAAACAAACATATTTCATAAAACAGCCTACATATTAATTTAAAACACCCTACATAAAACAAATATATATATATCATAAAGAGCCTATATATTAATTTAATGTAAAAAAATCGCGAAAAAAAAAAAAAAAAAAAAAAAAAAGTGAATCGGACCGAATCGTGAATCGGACCGAATCGGACCCGAATCGTGAATCGCCGATTCGGTCCGATTCTTTAGACATTTGCGATTCGAAGGTTGATTCGAATCGTTTTGGTAGTGAATCGAATCGAATCGTCCGATTCGAATCGCGAATCGGACGATTTTGACAACTATGGGTGGGTTCTCGATCCGGATCTCTAAAAATGGTGTTCCCATATTTAGCATTAACTACGTTAGTCTTTAGTTATTATTAGTTTCAAGACAACTTTTGGACTTCAATAATAGAATATACGGGAAGAATAAAGGCTTCTTGGCCAATATATGTATACATAATAATGCTTTATATATCTTATTGATAAATCGCAAAATATCGAAATTATCCACTACATGCATTCTTAGGAAAGTTTTATATGGGTGGATTACATAAATCTTAAGAAAAGACATTATTATGATACTAAAAGAATCCGACAACGGCTCTAAAGAGCCCTTATCATTTGAAGTTGTGAACTAACTAAGCATGCACCCACCTTACCGTGTAACGGCTAAACCGTTGTACCCTGTTCCCGAACCCATACCACGTAACGGAGCGACCCGCGATCCAGGTAAGATTGATCGTCACCAGCCTTAACCACTGCTCATTTGACCAATGATATGATCAATATTGTCGTCGTCACTGAGACACTGCAGATGAGTGCGGAGAAAAGGTGCTCGAGCGATTAGATCTACGAGAGTTCGATTTGACGAAGAAAGAGGGCAGGTCAAGTTTGATTCCGGAGAACTTCGTGTTGGGCCTAGCCGGAATTGATGGCGGGAATGAGGAGATCGATGAGAGGAGCCATGCAACGCCGAACATGATGGCTGGGAAGAAGGTGCCAGCGACATCTTTGTTGGGGGAGAGGGGGGAGATCGCGCAAGAGGGGACAATAGAACCTAGGGTTTGCTGTGAAAACCTCAGGGCCTTGTTTGGTTGGAGGCTGATTTGGGCAAACTGGGTTGTATATGTAGCTTTGGGTAACTCGTGGTTTGAAGATCAATTGAATTGAATTGGATATTGAATAGGGCATGCTCACTCTTAAGGCTCCTAGCCCTTTGATCAATTGGAGGTTGATTTTATGGGGTTGAACAATTACGAGTTTGTCCCTAGCTTTCAAATAGTAAAGACTTTATTAGTTGGACCCAAGAGTACTCATGATGAAGACCCAGTAGAAGGAGAAAATGATCACATTTTGACTGCAACACGCTTGGCCCAAGGTTCTATTTGTGAATGGCCAAACTTTTATGGGTTTTTGAAAATTTTGGCATCTTAACAGTTTTAAAGAGTTGGGAAAATTGCACTTGGGCCCCAAAAATTTCAAGACAATTACTTTTGGATCCTCTGTAAAAAAAATATATATATATTTGTTCATTTTAGCATGGGCGACACCATTTCACCCCAAAGATCAAAGTCGAGCTTTGCCCTACCCTGAGAAAATGAGGTATATACGTGAGGAGCAAGGAAGCAAATTGAGAAAAATAAATATTTTTTATTGTATTTTATTTTAGGGCTTTAATAAAATAAATGAAAATTCCTTTGGAATATTCTAGATTAGGTTAGTATTTTAGGAAGGTGGTTAATATTCACTTCGACACATTCTTAAAGTTCCCTCTTTAGTATTTTAATCTCTAGGTAATCTTGTTCCGTTGCATTTTACATCATATGGTTTACTCGTGATATTTTAAAAATAAAATAAATCCCTCTCCCTATCTCTTTCTACACCCATCACCCCAACCCCTCCTACCCCGTCATCACCACCACCACCGGCTACATCTTCCCCTCCCCACCCTCTGCCACCCATTCCCCTCCAGCACCCCAATTCCCTTTCTCGTGCCACCACACCAGTGCCTCCCTCTCCATTTCCCCACACCACCGCCATCCCCGAACCCCAAATCTCCCTGCCGTTACATCTCGCTCCTCAACCCTACAAAAGCCCTCCATCCACCAATGCACCACCACATATATTTAAACACAATGTATTGGATCAAGAGATCTGTGAATACATGTAAATATAATACAGATATTAAATGATCAAGGATGGGATCTGTTCTAAAACAATTACAGAACAATTAGCTCGCGCCTCTCAGACCTATGAATAAATTTTGTGAGGGGGTGGGGGATAGGTTTTTTGGGAGCGGAGGCGGCATAGGGGTATGTTGTTGTGGTGGTGGTGGTACAAGGGGCCAGGGAATAGGGGCAACGGTATACTGAAGTTGGAATATTTGTCATTGTTGGTTTCAGTTGAACAGAAACTGAAGGCAGGGCCACGTCATAGTCTCTGTTGGCAATGTATTTAGAGCTCATGTGTAATAGTTTTGATCATGTTTAGTTGTCATACTTTGATCTTTTTGGATAAACATGGATGGAATAGAGATGAAGAGATGTCATCTCTTGGCCCTGGCTAGAGTTATAGAAACCGGTTGAGAAAACAAAATGTCCACACGCACCCTCACGTGAGGGGTGACTTTAGCCGAACACTTTGTTATATAAATATAGGGTGACATGGACTGATTGGGCCGCTAAGCCACGTATAGAATGTTGTGACACCATGTTATGTATTGGAGCATTCAACCCAAAACAAATTGACAATGGATGAAAGGGTCTGGTGCAAGGCTTTAATTTGCCAATGTAGGACTTTATATTTTCAACATACATCTATTTCATTCCCAAAATTGTCCTCTTTGTGTTTGAGTGTTTTAGGGCCATTAGTCATTTAACAAGCTGTGTACAAATTGCTAGCAAATGTATTTTCTTTGACACTTCGTAATATTAGAAGATACAGCTGATCATGCACAAGGGGATATATCTTAGAACTTAGTACACGGGAGTTAACTATGAAGCACATGCTCAGAAATATTTTTATATTATAACTTAGTTGTTAAATTTAATTCATCATATTATTTTTATTATTATTATTATTATTATTATTATTATTATTATTATTATTATTATTACTATTATTATTATTATCTTAGTTGTTAAGTTTAATTCCTCGTATTATTATTATTTGTCATTAGTATCTTTATAATGTTCCATTTGTTTTAGAAATGAGATATCATTAATAATATATGGATCGAGAGGTATAGTAATTACGTAATTATAACATTGATTAATAGAATTTTAATTAATAAGGATACCTAGTTAGCAGATATCAAATAATGTTAGGTTTCTTTAGGAGTATCTATAAAGAAGCCTTATGGCAAGCCATTGTCATAGCCTGAGAATGAATCCAAAAAAAAGTTTTGTTATCTGTAGAGAGAAAAAAAACTAGTTATATGCGAGTACGTGCTTTACGCTTTCGCACCCTGAATTACATCAATTAATCCTTACCTACACAAGTATTCCTTGTTCTACCCATCCAATCACTCCTTTTCCACCATCGGGGTCCACGAACCTATGGCACTAAAATTACCTCCCAAAGGCAGCCCTAAATATGCTAAGATCACCCTCCTACACTTGCTATGCTAAAGAGTTTGTCTTCCTCCCTATTAATATCACGCTTTAACGAAGAAAACTTTTTACTAAATTCTATATACCAAGTGAGATACTAATAAATAAAAAATACAAAGTCAGAAGATTATTTGAGATTTTTTATATAAATTTCAAATTTTGATCTGTACTAACAAAGTTTACCCTTGAGATTGAGTTTTAAAAATTAATCTATTTGCAAGTCTTAACACATAAACTACCATACAGATATTTAGTAGGCCTTACTTTTATTTTTATAAAAAGAGAACACCTAATATTTGCGTCCCCTAACTGCGGTATCTAACAAAATTTATAGATCATAACTAATTCGTCATCTAGTCCAAATAAACAGTGTGTGGTATCTTGTGTAGACCAGAAATTCAAACCATATCTGGATATAAATGCTATAAATCATATTTAGCACTGGTCAATTAGAAAGCATCAACAACTGCTTTGAGATCCAGATTAAGACTTCAGGTTTGGGAAGCCATATAATAAAAACCTTGCATGTACCACTTATAGGATACTAGCACGGAGGTTAATAATTCGCTACGAGTCATAAGCAACAGATGAGCTTGCGCTTTTCAAGTAAGAAGCTACTGAAGTCCTCCAAAAGGAATGGTGGGTCTCAAACCACATTGATGAAGTTCTCAAAAAGGAGAGCTTACGTCAGCCAGATTACAGCTGAAGAGCAATGACTTTCCTCAGGAATGTACAAGGAAACTTAGACGTTGAAGCTACAAGTCACAAGAATGAGAAGAGACGCGAACACATATTTTTTGTGTATATTTGATCTGTTGTACTTATTCAAAAATATAGCATAACTGCTTAATTGCATCTACGTGATGAGAACTAGATCTTACAAGGGATTAATCATGTTTTATATTAGAAATTACAAAGTTACATGCTACATATCATAGATCATATTTTACATGCCCATGATAAAGTCTTATCAGATACACATTAATGAGGAAATATTTGGACCAGGCCAGGTAAGATTTAACAGTTCGGCTCGGCCCAAGTGTTCAGCCAAATCATGACAGCACAGCAGTTGACAAGGGGTCCAAGAGGATAAGGAAGTTAGGACCTCATAAATTTCAATAATTTGCCTCATTCATAATTGTAGATGTAACCCCCACTGCAAGCCATAATGGTTGCAACCACCACCACAATTGTAATTGTATCTCCTCCATGACTTATTGCTCTCATCAAGGGCATTGAATAGGCAATATGTTAAAACATATATTTAACAAGTCTTCAATCCGCATGATGTGTGGGCGATTTTCCACTATTTAATACATATTGGCTTTATAATGATAATAAACAGGGTTTCATCAAAACAAACTTCGGACAATAATAACCATGCACAGGAATATTTTTTCAACACGTATTCTTAAAGGGGTTTCATATTTTTTGCTATGGTTGGTCAATAAACATTAGAGAATTAGAAATTTTCTGCTATAAAATAATTCGTTTTCTATCTTGTCAGTTAATGAAGTGGAACACATGTTCAGAAAAGGAGGCAAAAAAAAGTATTAGTTAAGTTAAACATGAGGCGAGATCATATATTGCATGGAAAAGATCTTATTTAGTTTATCATCACTGTGATATATCGGTAGGGTAAATTTCTTAATGATCACATCACAGGTACTCGGTGACAATAATATATAAAAATAATCCAACAAAATCACATGAAAATACTTTTAACACAAAATGGGAACATATTTTTGTTTTATTTAATGGGTTTTTTACCAATTAATCCCGTTTATTAAGTATATAGTTCAATAGGTCCTAACATTTTTTTTTTGCTCCACCAAGTCCCATGAAAAAATATTTTTGTTCCAATAGGTCCTATTTGTAAACATACAGTGAATATTCACTATATGTACAAATAGGACATGTTAAGGAAAAAAAGTTGCGATAGGACCAATTAGGAAATGTCCCATATAAATAGGACTTAATAGGAAGATTCCCTTATTTAATTTACCTCATAAATATATACATTCAACAAAAAGTTACGTTTCAAAAATTAAACAAAAATTATATGAAAGTACACGTAACATAAATTGGGCAGGGGAACACCCCACTGAAACTATATAAAGGCATACACCTTATATGAAAGACCCAAGAATATAATATATCAAAGCATCACAATTATAATTGAAACTATATAAAGGCATACACCTTGTGATGCAAACACCAAATATTGGATCCAAAGAAGAGAAAACACAAGCACAAAATTTGAAAATTGTAATAACAAGCCAAAGAATAATGAGAACTCTATTACATCATTAGCTATTTTGACTAGTTGTAATCCTACTCTACTAGAAAAGCATTCAAAGACTAAGACACCCTTCACTTACTCTAATATTTCTTAAAGAGGACTAAACCCCTTTTATTACATTTAATACTAACAATTAACAAAATTAAACAATAAAGTCTATCTACATCATTCTCTTCTCCTTTGAAAGAGTTCATCCTTGAACTCAAAGGGGTGTGCCTTCGGTGTCTGGGAGTCAAGTTGAATGACAAGTGCTGAATGGATCTCTCTTAGCTCTTCGACATCCTCTCCAGTGTCCTATGTGTTGTCCAAAATCAGCTTCTTCTTCCGTTTAGGACACAATCTGTCATCTTATGGCCGAATTGCCCTCATTCATAGCACTTTATTGGAAGGGGTGGGTAAGATCCTAGTCGCATAGCACATTCGATGGCCTTTTGAAAAGTAGAAATTTCTCTCAAGACAAGCACATGCTTGATGGGTGCTTGCAAATCGTGGATATACCGACCAATTTTTTACTTTTTGGTCTCCCCAAACTGGTCCGAGTACACAATAAACAAAACGTTTTCGCCTAGCAAGGCTTGGATGCGGGCAAAAAGATCGCGCTCATATGAAGATGGCAAAAAATCAGCTAACATGGTTTCTTTCATCCCAAGCCATGTATGAATTGGGGGATCTTCATAGAGTGTTCTTTCTCGCACAAGGTCATTCCACCATACTTTGGCAAGGCCTTGTAGCTTAGCTTAGTTTAGTTGCTACAAGTTTGACACATTTGTGGCGAGATCAAACACTTTTTCCATTATATCTATCCTATCAACAAAAGCTCTTGCATCCATTTTTCCATCAAACATAGGAATATTGACCTGTAAATCTCCTTGCATAGTCTTCTCTAAGAGCTTCAATACAAGTCATAAATGGCTAGAATCATCCCTACCTTGTGAGGCAACTTCATCCTCGTAGTCTTTGAACTCGTTATGAGGGTCTAATGCACATGGTTTTCTTAAGGTGAGCAAGAGGTTGCTGATTGTGGGCCACAAATGGAGTGATGGGAGTTCAGCCGGGGCAATCAATTTTGAGGTGCCCTCTCTTGCCACAAGCAAAACAATTTCGATTTTCTAACGGAACAACATAGGGATTTACATTAGGGCTCGAATAGTGAGGTGTGTTCGAGAACATGTCGTTGACGTTTGGGGTTTGAAGTGGCATATAATCGGAACACTGTTTTTTCAGATGCCCAATATTGAATTTAGCCTTAATTCCTTCAATTGGAAGGATGAAAGAATTCTCAGAAACTTCAGGGCCCGGACCCACAGGAGGGAGTGGACATTAAACCCAATTGTGAAGGCAATGACATTTGTCACAAACCCACGAGAATTGGATCCGAAGGAACAGAAAGAGTTCAACAGTTGTCAATTTACTCGAAGGAGTTTCAATGGTGTCCGGTCTTCGACCAAATACACATCAACATTGGATGGGGATGTGACGTGTTCCCAACGAAGACAATGAGGTGGATATTGTGACCAGGGCGGTAGGCCCTTGCGTCCTTATGTCTCCAAAGCCATTAAAGGTTGTTTAAGATAATTCGAATATGGATCAGGGGCGTTAAAAGGTTCGTTAGTCACAAAGAGGTTAGGGAATGGGTTTGTGATGGCTGGGAGGGATTCGCCTAGGGTTTGTGGTCCCTGCGGTAGTGTCACAAGTCTGATTGGAGGTCGATTGGAGGGTGAAATAATGTGATTGGTGATCGCAACCCGAGGGTTTTGAATCCCTAGGGTTTACGATGATTTTGACATGATAGGGGATTGAAAATGGCAACAAAAATAATTGGGGTAAGGGTTTGGGGTATTTTATGGGGTTCAATATGAAATTGGGAGAAATCAAAGGGGTTTGTTCGCAATTAAAGGTGATGCAGTGATTGTTGATGTAGATTTTGATCAATTGATGGGGGTTAGAGATTCTTGCGCCTGATTCTTAATGAATTTTAAAATTAGGGGCTAGAGTTTGAACTGGAGCAATGTTCTTTAGTTTCAAACCTCATTTCAATCATAATTTCTTTTAGGGTTATCAAATGATTTTCAAAATCATCATTTTAAATTCTCTTTTTGGGAGCCATAGATGGAGATGCAACTAAAGGACACACACCCACACCAAGGAGCCCACCTTGCTCTAATACCGATTTGATGCAAATACCATATATTCCAAAGAAGAAAAGAAAACACAAGCACAAAATCTGAAAAATCTAGTAACAAGCCAAAGAACAATGATATCTCTATTACATCATTACCTATTTATACTAATAGTAATCGTACTCTAACTACGAAAGCATTAAAAGACTAAGATACCCATCACTTGATACTAACAATTAACAAAACTAAACAACAAAGCCTATCTACATCACCTTGTATTCAACCTGCACGATGCGTGAGAGTTTTCAAAATTTATCGTCGTTGTGATAAGAGTAGTATAAATTTCTGAATGCATCACAGGTATTAAGTAACAATAATAAATAAAAGGGTAAATTACACCAAACCTCCCTGAACTATCTTGGGTTTACAAATCACCCCCCTCAACTAAATACTCGACAAACTCACCCCCTAAACTATCAACCCTTTCGAACAAACCCAATAGTCGGGTTTTTAGGATTTGTTTAGATGATGAACATAAAGTCACCAAATCCAAAAGAGGGAGCTTTCTAGATCTAATACTTGATCATGCATTGAAAAATGATCGTATATATATGTGTGTGTGTGTGTGTGTATCGGGTTGGACTATTAGCACTACAATTTACTACTCTAGCACTCCAAAAGTACTTTTTGTGACAATTTATGAAGGAGGTTTTTTTTACACTTGTGCTACCTTTATGAAGTGCTTATGTTTGAAAAATATACAAGTGTAATCTTAGGTTTTGTACAAATCATGTGTATACTATTTTCTCATTACCCTTTTGACATGGTTAAAGTGCATGATGCATGTATATATAGGGAGAGTTAGACCATCACTTGTAATACAAAAATGAATTTGGAATGTCACAAATAATAAAGCACGACTATTAATTTGGACAGTAAGAATACTATGGGAGACTTCGATATTAGAAAAGCAAGAATATTTAAACAAATAATACTATGGGAGGCTTCAATAGTCACTAAAAAAGAAAGAACATTTAAACAAATAAAGTTAGCAACTTTTTCACATAAAAAAAGGTCATACCCAGTGCACAAAGTTTCAGCTTAACTGCGGGGTCTAGGAGAGGCGGATGTCGACTGGCCTTACTCCCATATATGGAGAGGCTACTCTCATGTCTCAAACCCGAGACCACACGTAGCTTGGGCAAGAGCACTTGGCATTGCACCAAGGTACGATGATATTACATGATATAAGAATTAAATGATATTAGAATTACAACATAAACCTTAAACAGACTTTGCCATTGCTTCATGTGCTACCATAAACAAATTTGATTCTCATTGTTTGTGAGAAGCAATAACTTTTCCCCATTTTCCATAAAATCTACACCACGATCTCTTCTCTCCCATTATCCTGCAAATAGTCCAAAGCCTATCACTTCTAACCCTCACAAAAGCCCAACTAACACCTCCATACCCCCTTTTGCTACCAAAAAATCGTCACCTCCCTCCCTCTTGTACTTAATTACCTTATGCTACATCTCTGTTGCCCTAGCATCTCCCCGTCCTCTCTTCTACATGTGCAGGAATCTATCTCCCTCAACCTCACTTCTAGCCTTCGTGTAGCTTTTTTTCACAACCCACAACTTTGGTACCTCCGTCTATCTCACGACCCACACACCACCATTTTGGTACCTCCGTCTATCTCACAACCCACAAACCACATTAGCTACTACCGCGACACTCACACACTACCAATGTTTTAAATCGCGGTCGCGCAGGGTGTCGCGTTCTGGCTCTGAAGAAGCATCACGCTAATCGCATCGCGCAAGCAATTCATGCATTCCCGCTTTTTAATTAAAAAACTTATAAATAAAATATAAATTTAAAAAAATAACATTTTAAAATGAAATTTGTAAGAAAGTAACATTTTAAACTGAAATTGGTAAAAAAAGTTATAATTGAAATTGATTTTTTTTATTTTTATCTAAAGTTCCTTTTTAAATTAACAACTCAACTCAACTCAACAAAGCCTTTTCCCAATTATTTGGGGTCGGCTACATGAATCCTATTTTTCCATTCCATTCTGTCCAGTGCAATATCTTCGGTTACACCACATGATATCATGTCATTTTTTATAATATCCCACCAAGTTAATTTAGGCCTACCTCTACCCCTTGGGTTACCATCAATACTAACTAAATCACTCTTCCTTACAGGAGCATCCATTGGTCTACGCTTGACGTGTCCAAACCATCGAAGTCGATTTTCTCTCAATTTATCTTCTATAGGAGCTACTTTCACCGTTTTACGAATTTGTTCATTTTTAATTTTATCCTTTCGAGTTTTACCACAAATCCATCTTAGCATTCGCATCTCCGCCACACTCATTTTCTGCACATTTTGTTTCTTCGTTGCCCAACACTCTGTCCCATATAACATGGCGGGTCTAATGGCCGTCCTATAAAATTTTCCTTTTAACTTCAAAGGTATACGCCTATCACACAGAACGCCGGTCGCACTTCTCCACTTAACCCAGCCTGCTCTAATCCTATGCGTAACATCATCACTAATATCTCCATCTTTTTGTATAATCGATCCTAAATAACGAAAATGATCATTTCTAGGTATTTCTTGACCCTCCAATTTCACCACATCTCCATTTGTCCTCCTATTACTACTAAAATTACACTCCACATATTCTGTTTTAGTTCTGCTTATTTTAAATCCTCTTGTTTCTAAAGTTTCTCTCCACAATTCCAACCTAGCGTTTATCCCCATCTTAGTCTCATCGACTAAAACAATATCATCTGCAAATAGCATACACCATGGCACCTCATCTTGTATTTGTCCAGTCAACTCATCCATAACAAGAGCAAAGAGATAAGGACTTAATGCTGAACCTTGGTGTAGCCCTACCGTAATTGAAAATTCACTACTTTCTCCAGCTGATGTTCTTACTGTAGTCATCGCACCATCATACATATCCTTGATCACGTCAATATATCTGCGAGTCACTCCTCTTTTATGTAGAACCCACCATATTATATCTCTGGGTATCCTATCATACGCCTTCTCCAAATCTATAAAAATCATATGAAGATCCTTCTTTTCTCTCTATACCTCTCCATTAATCTCCTCAATAAATAGATTGCTTCCATTGTTGACCTCCCAGGCATAAACCCAAATTGATTCTCAGATACTGTTGTCTTCAATCTCAATCTATATTCAATCACTCTCTCCCAAAGTTTCATTGTATGACTCATTAACTTAATACCACGATAATTTGAACAACTTTGTATGTCCCCTTTATTTTTATAAATAGGTACTAAAATACTTTTTCTCCATTCATCGGGCATCCTATTAGTCATTAAAATTCTATTAAATAATTTGGTAAGCCATGATACCCCATCCTCCCCTAAGCACTTCCAAACCTCAATAGGGATACCATCTAGTCCTAAAGCCTTCCCTGTTTTCATCTTTTTTAGAGCAATCCTGACCTCTGTTGTCCTAATTCTACGAAAAAATATATCTTCTCGAGTCTCCCTAAGTTCCTCTATATCTAATCTACTCCCATTATCTCCATTTAATAACCTCTCAAAGTAGTTTTTCCATCTTTCCATAATTTCATCATCTTTGACTAGGACTCTCGAATCATCACTTTTGATGCACTTAACGTTATTGAAATCTTTTGTTTTCCTATCCCTAAGTTTAGCAAGCTTATAAATACTTTTTTCCCCTTCTTGTGTTCCTTTTTTTGTATAAAGATCCTCATACGCTTTTAACTTAGCATCTCTTACCACTTTCTTAACTTCCTTTTTAGCCCATTTATATTTCTCAAAATTCTCTTCATTTCTATTTGTTTGCCATGTTTTAAAGCACTCCCTTTTAATTTTTACTATATTCTGTACTTCTTCATTCCACCACCAAGTTTCTTTAGACTGTGGCCCTTTGCCTTTTGATTCTCCAAGAATTTCTTTTGATATTTTCCTAATGCATGTGGCCATCTTATTCCACATTATGTTAGTTTCTTCTTCACAATTCCATGTTGCTTCATTTAATACTTTATCTTTAAATAGTTCTAATTTCTCTCCTTTTAAATTCCACCACATAGTTCGTGGGTTAATCTTCACTTTTCGCATTCGTGATTGATTTTTAATATTTATATCCAACACCATTATCCTATGTTGTGAGGTTGAGCTCTCTCCCGGGATAACCTTACAATCTTTACACGTTAATCGGTCTCCTTTCCTAGTAATGAAAAAATCTATTTGGCTCTTATGTGTTCCACTTTTATAAGTTATTAAGTGTTCAAGCCTCTTTTTAAAACATGTATTTACTAGTACAAAATCATAAGCCATCGCAAAATCTAAGATAGACTCTCCCTCGTCGTTCCTATCTCCAAAACCATGTCCGCCATGCACTATCTCATATCCTACACGATCTTCTCCTACATGGCCATTAAAATCTCCACCTATATAGATTTTCTCACCTAGGGGTATTTCTTGAATTAGTTCATCCATTTGTTCCCAAAATTGTACTTTAGTGTGCTCATCTAATCCTACTTGAGGTGCATAAGCACTAACAATATTAATTATGTTTTCACCTAATACCAATTTTACAAGTATAAGCCTATCACCTTTCCTAATAACGGTTACGATATCGTCCTTAAAGTTTTTATCTACTATTATTCCAACTCCGTTCTTATTTCTATGTTTTCCTGTATAATATAATTTAAATCCTGTATTTTCTATTTCTCTAGCTTTCTCACCGACCCATTTAGTTTCTTGTAAACAAGCTATGTGAACTTTTCTTCTTATCATGGTATCTACTAACTCCATCCCTTTTCCTGTCATAGTCCCTATGTTCCAAGTCGCTAACCTAAATCTAGAATCCTGGACTAGCTTCTTTACCCGCACACGTCCAGCTTGTTGCAGGAACCCTTGCGTATTTATCGTCGCATCCGGGCGCCGATGCGACGCCCCTTGCCTATTTTTCGAGACACCCGGTGGCAGGCGCAACGCCCCTTGCCTATTTTTCGAGACACCCGGTGGCAGGCGCAACGCATCGCTTAAGGGGAATGCCCTAGCATTAGCACGTATATTCATAGGATTCATGTTCATAAGTAACATTCAAAGCTAAAAATAATAAAATAAATAAAATTTTAATATGAAATTTGTAAAATAAGTCAACTTTAAACTTAAAATTATAATATAATAACATTTTAAACATAAATTTATAAAAACAAGTAGTATTTTAAATTGACAAATAATAATAATAATAACATTTTAAACAGAAATCTGAAAAATAAGTAACATTTAAAGCTGAAAATTATAAAATAAATAACATTTTTTCAGTAAATAATGTTTTTTATTTTATAATTTCCAGTTTTAAATGTTACTAATTTTTCAAATCTCAGCTCAAAATGTTTTTTTTGTAATAATTGTCAGTTTAAAATGCTACATGTGTCATAAATATCTGTTTAAAATAAAAAACATTACTTACTGAAAAATGTAAAATAAGTAAACGTTTAAGTAAACCGAGAGTTTGGAATAGAAAATATTAAATAAAAGTAACCTTTTAAGCTAAACTTTTTAAAATAAGCAAATAACATCATTGAGACCTTCGTAAATAAGTAAATTGAGGGTTTGGAACAAAGAATACCTCACCCAAACAAAGTCCGTACGTGAAATAAGGTAACACTTTTTCCCCCTCCTTAACTAAACTGAGATTTCTAAAAAATATATGAATAGCGTTCCTGTTGCACCAAATCACAATAGCGCCAAATAGCGCACGCTTTTTGAGCATCCCGTAATACATTGACCGCAATGTTGCGTTTTTGGCCCGCAAAACGCAATAGCGCGCTTTTTAAAACATTGCACACTACCCTTCACCACACCCCCATCACAATAAAATGAAACCTTATCTCTCACTGGTTATCTGCTGCATATATAGGTTGTTGTGAATCTTGTGATCCACCCCCAAAAGAACTCTCTGGAATACATTCTTAAACCAAAAGCCAATTCTAGAGTCCAAGTGACCTTACAATTTCTAAAAACCAATGAACTGTTTTTACAATTTCCAACAATTACATATATACTCTTTAGTATGTTTCGACTTTAACTCCGCACAGTTCTTGTGACCTTGAATTGAATGGACATAACCACTTTGATTACAAAGCCCAAAAAGGTTTTTCTTTTAATATGTGGCACGTAAGAAAAAAGGTTGAGGAGTCCATCCATAGAAGAGTAATAAATGATTGTACACCTATTTTTTGGCACGTGAAGGAACCTCCTTGTGAGGCTCCGAATTTAGAATATAGTATAGATATGTGGCTATGTTTTATATCATGGCACTGCTGGCTTAATCCCAACCTTCAATATTTCAAATGAAAGCTTGACATTCACATCACTCTACCATTCAGAGTGATTTCACAACTCTAGAATCCTAATCCAGCAAATTTTTCAAGCATGAGAGTCCACTGCAACGCCAATATAGGCATGGTAGACTCCTTTCCCAAATCACTTTGTAATTACAATTGAGCTGCTCCACCATACTTACGGTAACAGTTTCATATACAATAGTTCAAGAGAATATCGATTGTGGACGTAGATTAAATTGGCCGAACCAAGTAAAATGTGTGCATTTTTGTGCGGTGTGGTTGTCCAAGTGCCTCTCTGTGATGTGATAACCATATGTTCCTCCCACAAATCACTTTGGAAAGTATAAAATAGCTAACACAGACACAATGCTATGAGGTTCATTTCTATTGTCCATAGACAGCATATTAATTAGAATTACTCAAAGAATGATGGAAAAAATGAACAGAATAATAGTAGCTGAACAAATGCAGATATAAATGAAATAAAGGTTTATATAGGAAAAAGATCAATAGATTATTCATTAATAATTGCAGAAACTATTATAAGCACAAGCCAACAACAAAACGGAAAAAGCAGCTGTACAGAAGGGGGGGTTTTTTTCTTTTTTTGTGTGTGTGTAGGGTGAGAGGGGAGGGGTCATGGAAGGGAAAGGCAACATATTAACAACAGAATCAAAAGTGCAAGAGTAATAAATTAACCAAATACCTTGACGGGAAATGTGCCATGAGGCAATTTAGTAGTTAGAAGCTCCCTCAGTCTCCTAACAGCTTTTACCTTGTTGGCCAAGATGTCAAGTAAAGGCAAGAGCTCATCTGTTTTCAAAGGAAAATCTGGTGTCAACCACAAAACAGGTCTTAAACCTTTTTTGTACTCACTCTCGTGCTTAGGCTCAGCTGTGACCCCTTTCTTCTTTTTCTTTTTGCTGCTTTTGTCTTTGCTCCTTTTAAGATCCCCCATATCCTCCCTTGGAAATTCAGATGATGATCTTTGACTATCACCGGTTTTCAGATTGCTACCATCAGGGGCCAACTTGGAGAACTTCTTTAGAATCTTTGAATCCTCAGGATCCTCCCCTCCATTTTTTAAACCTTTCTTGTTCCAACCAAACCAACCTTTCTTCTCTTTGTTAACACCATTAGACTCGCAACTTTCAAAGGAACCATTTTCATGGCAATCCTGAACCTCAGGTTCCTCGTCCTCGCAAAGGCCATCCGAATTCCCCCGAAGTGCAGAATCTAGCTGCTTTCTCTCTTCAGCTGTTAATACGTCATCATACTCATCATGTTCACCTCCATTTGCTATCCTTTCGTCATCGTTCACTGAAAAGAGCTCTTCGTCAGTCATAGCACCCGGAACCCGCCTTGATTTCACACTCACCATCACATGAAGCATGTCATAGACCTTTCCCTTCCAGGGTCCTACCATCTCAGTCCTCTCCTGCCGCCGCCAATTTAGGTGGGGAACAAGCTCAGCCTGAGTAACATCGATTCCAGGCCTATACATGTTTGTTTGAGACATCAATGCTACTTCATGAGCAACTTCGGCTTCTGACGGTTGTGCACCAGCACCTTCCAAAGCATTTGTGATTTCTTTCTCCTTATGAGAAAGCACAATCAAAGAACCAGGAGGCAAAGATACAGAATTATCCTCAGACAAATATCCCTCTCCAAGGAAGAGAAAAGTTTGATCAGACCGCTGAATACGGAACCCATCAAACCCAGCAAGAGTCATATCAGCACGGAGATTAGACCCGCGTTTCCAAATCCGGTAAGTATCTGAAGGGGCAATCCGACCAATAAATGGAATGACTGAGCTCTCAAAATGAAAAGTTATCTCCATATAAAAATCCCGAATTCTCGCTGCTGAGGCAACAATGCGAGGAAGCCGACGACACCATTTGGCCCACGCAAGGGGCTGGTAGTGCCTAGCAATAATCATAGCAATATTTTCCTCTCTGT
Organism: Sambucus nigra; assembly: GCA_949130495.1. Classification (NCBI taxonomy): domain Eukaryota; kingdom Viridiplantae; phylum Streptophyta; class Magnoliopsida; order Dipsacales; family Adoxaceae; genus Sambucus; species Sambucus nigra. The sequence continues at coordinate 745,051,902 of OX422208.1, forward strand.
TGCAAACCGCCTCTTGAAGAGCACTCCACCCATTCTCATTTTGAAGACTCCAATCCGCACCGGCAGCCATTAAAATCTCAGCAGCGGTCGGATCTCGGAGACGCACCGCAAGATGCAAGGGAGTCTCGCGGCCAGGAACATCCCGACGATCAATTACCAAAGACACAGCATCAGCTTCGAGCTCAGCAGCAAGAGATTCATCCTCCGAATTCACATCACCCGCCTTCGCCAACCGAGGGAGTGTCGAGATAATTTTTTTAAGGGCAGCATAGTCACGACGCACAACAGCCAAATGAGCAGGGCTGTGAGCATATTTAGACCAATCTTCCATTGACTCTATTTTTCCTATTACTTAAACTAAGCTACACATCCTTCCATTATACAGAGCCCAAACACCAGACAATTCACCCAACTCTTATCTCCTCTCAACTACTTTCTTTACAATTTTTCTACTTTACACTCATATGGATATTACCACAAATCATTTCAACATTGCCAAACAAATACACTTGAATAATCTGATCTCGAAACCTCAAATCTGAAAAGATAAATCAAAATAATAAATATTTAACCTAATTGACATTATAGTACTAGTACAGATCGATCTTGAAGTCCTTTAAACTATCATTTATGCCTCAAATAAAATATAACAAAGATGTACGTACATAAATACGCACATATAATATCAAAACATAGATGTCGAAATGTACCTGATAAAGTTAAATGGATTGAGTGGTTGAGATTATTGTTGTTGGATTGGGGTGTAAAAAGGGAGAGAGAAAACCGATCTGATTATGATTGAAGATGGATCAGCATCTTCTTCACACCAACACCGTAGTTCAGATCTCTCTCTCTCTCTCTCTCTACAGTTATATGTATGTATATTGTATATAGCTGGGGTTGGGGTGAAGCCTGTTCTTCACTTTTGCCTTTACTGTTGTCGTTTCAGTCAAAGGGCAAGTCTTTTGCCCTCCGTGTTCGATACTTATTACAAATTCGCCTCTCTCTCTCTCTGAGAAACTTGGTGCGTACTGGCAATGATGCTGACCCAGCGTGGCAAATAAAAGTCATGTAAGGGCTTGAGGGCCCACACTTTATTGTTTGTTTTTTGTTTTTTTTATCAAGGGTCCATTTCATATGCATAATTTGTCAAAATAAAAAGGGTCAATTATTAAATAGTTCCTACTATAAATATATATTTTTTTAAAATGACACATATTTTTAGTTTAACTCATTTAGTCCCTCAAGCACTCAATATTCTTTTATTTTTAGTCGTCCGCGCCAGCGGCACTCTCTCTCCAAAATATGTGGCAAAGGACTTTTTGAGGCAAAATAAAAAAGTTTGGACTAAATGGGTATTAAAAAATGTCCGAGGGACTATTTGGTATATGTCCCAAATAAAAATATCAAATAAAGAATACTTTTACTTTTACATTATTTAATAGTCATAATTTGACATGTCAAATGAATTTGTGATTCGTCATTCATATTTATAATTTGCTATGTTCTGGTAGTAAATTTCATTCCCCTCAAAAATCCAAGAAAAAATTTTGTCAACCTAAATTTAATAACTTTATTTTTGTTAAATTAAGTTTGTTTTTATATTACTAAGATCAATGCTTTCTTTTTATATAATATTAGTATGCAGCTCGCGCGATGCGCTGATGATGTGTAGTTTTGAGTATTGTGAATGAGTAAGCAGATGCAAAATTATTTTTAATTTATCATAAAATTGTGACACAATCTACGGTTGGTGAAAACTCATAATTTATACATCCATTCTTACACGTACATGATTGAATAGTAGCGTAATAAACTGGAGATAAGATGCATATAGCAAATTATTCATTATGAAATATCAAGTTCCGAAGCAAATGTAAGATTGAGAAAAAGAGCGTCACTCAATCATAAATTTATTAAGTTGACGTAAGTGAATCAAAATTCAAAATATAACAGAAGATCAAACTATCGTGCTTATAAGTTGTATATGCTTTTAAATTTATATGAGTCTTGGGCTTGAAAAACTATTAATCCCATACTTCTGTTTGTTCCTGCATTGAGACTAACAACCATATGTTAATCTTTTATTAGAATGGCAAACAAATGTCGAATCATAAGTAATATATCATTCCTCTTCATTTGCATATATAATGTTATCAACACTAAGTTGTTATTTTTAATTCATTTTGTTGGAATAGATGGAACTCAAGCCAAATCTTTTAAAAGCCATAAATTCCAATGAGGATGAGTGGCTTCCCTAACATGTAATGTTTGTTGCAATTGAAATATAAATAGAGTAAAATAAAACTCAACTATTATCATTAGTGTGTGTATATATATTTGATAATATTAACATTGAAGGCCAATACATCAGAAAATGCAAAAGTTAAAGGGAAAAAAAATATAAAATACTCATTTAGGGCTTATTTAGAATCAAATGTGTTTGACATGTTGACCAATCTTTTGCCATATCGAATAATATGTATTAATTTTTTTTTAAAAAGGTGTTTACCTTTGCATACCTGAAATTAGGAATGGATTTTATATATCCCAGTTTGTCTACAACAAATAACCAATCCATAAAAATCATCAAATATAAGTCACTATATTATTTGAAAATTATAAATAAGAGCGTAGAACAAAGTACAAAACAACTAAAAATTGCCAAAAAGTAAACAACGTGTAGGCCTATAAATAAATTCCAAATAAGAAAATAAATGGAACATAAATACCTAGAAATAAGCTCCGTGTAAATCGATCTCGAAACAAAGATTTTGGGAGAAAGCACAATTTGATATGGGAATGAGGGTGTGTAAAACCCTAACATGAATTATTTTATAAATACATTCGGTCCTCTTCAGTTGGATGGGAATTAATGGTTTGTAAATGGACAATTTGAAACTTTACAAATTCCATTGAAGAAGATTGATGGGTACGAAAAATTGGGTGATAGGTTTTGTTTGTTTTAAAGAGAAAGAGGCAGATTGCAAGATTATTTTTTCTCTGTTTGGAAGAGAAAAAGGCAATTCGTTTGGGTGAGAGAAATAAATAAATTAATGGGTAAATTTTGCATGAAGGGCTTAAACTGTGAGAAGACTTAATCGTAGTATCTCAAGTTGTGTTACTTGAATGAAGAGAAAAGTTGTCAAGAAAAACAAATAGGCGCATGAGATAGAGGGAATCGAAAATGATAGATTACCTTTATTACCATTATCCACGTGGCTCACTATTGATGCGACAAATATTGTAACTGTGTTCCACTGTCAATTTTAGTTATATACTACAAAAAAATTTAACAACCAATTTTTATTAAAAAAAATATTGTTTTATTTTAAAAAATATATTTTATAAAATTAAAAAAATGGTTTGACTATTTTAATAAAAAATATACATTTTAACAAAGGCTCTTATATAAACAAAAAGTTGTATTGTTTTTTTTAAAAAAGTTATTTGTATTTAAACAAACTGTTTTATATAATAAAATTTATTTTTTATATATAACAAAAACTGTTACGACCTTTTTTAAATAAACAATTTTGTTTTAGAAAACAGCAAAAGCAATAAATTTTAAAAAACTATTTTATAAAAAAATGGTTTTAAAAAACTCTTTTATATAATAAAAATTATTTTTATATATAAAAAATGTTTTAACTATTTTTAAAACCATTTTATTTTAAAAATTTATACATTTTAAAAATAATTATTTTATTAAAATTTGTTTTTTTTCAATAAAACTATTTTATAGAACCAAAACTATTTATAAAAAAATAATAGTTTTATTTTAAAAAAGGTATCTAAGTTTTTTTCAAACGCCAAAATTATACTAATCCTAAAAACAATAAAATAGATAGGGTTTTTATACAATAAAAATGTTTTATATAAAAATTGTTTTGTTTTCAAAAGATAATTTTATATAACAAAAACTCTATATTTTAAAGTTTTTTACCGTTATTTTAAAAATTTTGTTTTTTATAAAACAGTTTAATCATTTTTATATAAAAAACAGTTTTATAAAAAAAATTATATAAAATTATACTAATCCTACAAAATATTTTGCAATATGATAAATTAATGTTATCAAGCACACACACATGAAAAATTATAGGATTTGTCATGGAAAGATTTGTCATGGCAAATTTGCCATGACAAATATTGCCTCCCAATATATTTGCCTATTTGATTGTCAAAAGATTATAATATCCAAAAGATTTATTATTTTTATTTTATCTTATGTTTTTTGATATTTCAAGGTGTGATAATATATTCGTAAGGCATATTAACACCATGTTCTTAGTATCGTGATTAAATATTTTTCTTTGAATTTTTTTTTGAATTTAAATTTGAAAAGTTATATTTATAAATTAAGTGTATTAGGGGACTATAATTTTATTTTGGTTCAAATTTTGAAATAATTATAATTTTAAAGCTTACTATCAAAGCTATAAAACCCACATTTTATATATATGTATGTATGTATGCATGCATGAAAAAGTGTGGGTGCCTATTATACCAAATTAAATTCATCAATTTCAAATTTCAATACAAATTCATGTAATCTTCACTATTTTTAATTTTACTAAAATTTGAATGAGAGTTTATATCAATTTGGCATTTACCTCATTCTATTAATTACATTCAATTTCACGACGATTACAAATAATAAATATATAAACAAATGCAATCACGTAAGACATAAATATAACAATGAAAGTCTGGTAGGAAAAACTACAAAAATGAAAGGGAAAAAAAACATGAAATGTGATAAAATCATGTATAAATACACGAATTACACATAAGACTCGATAATCCACAAATTGCCTTGCCTTTTAACTTAAAATCTCTATCGCATTAGTCTTGTTTGCTTCTCCGTAATAACTCATCAATGCTCGCAAGCCTCAATATCCACCGATATCCTTGGGAGACAATTTAGCCATACGAATACTTATACTTAACATGAACATCCACTAAAAAAAAACTTAAAACTCTCAATTCCACCTTGGAGAAGAGACAAGAAATTTCTTTTATAGGAATGGTGTGACAATCTGAACATAATTATGATTAGTTATGCTTAAATCATGATTAGCTTATGTGATACGAGTAATGTGTTATTAATATATATGATGTTAAGTTATTATGTTTAGTCTAATCCTACTTTTAGAAAGCATGAAATATTGAATTAGTTACAAATACAAAATTTTGAAGTTTCGGTAGGAATATTCAGGTTGGAGACTAGTTTTGACCCTTATAAAATAACAATTGACTTAAGGTAAAAACTAAATAGTTGTAGATATATTAATTAGGTTTGTAACACAACAATCGGTGTGTTAAATTGAGGTCTGAGTAAGAAGTTATACTGGAATTACGAAGCAGGGGCAAATTTGTCCATTCATGAAATGATATTTCGTCTTATAAGTATAACAAATGGTGGATTTGATTGGTTATAGAAGGAGGTGGGTTTTGGCCTACTTTAAAGACTTGAAATAAGCTCCTCCTTCATCATATTTTATCCATGGGAGAGTTTTAGCCTAAGGAAAGAGAACTTTGAAGTTTGGAAATAGAAAGGCGAGGAACAGTTGAAGGAAAATTCATAGGAAATTACATAAAAGTCCCCGAGGTAATTCTAACCACAAATCTGGTTATTTTTCTTGTATTACTGATTAAAAATGATATAGCAAATGAACTCTAAAAATTATGAAACTTCAATTTCTTATTATTCAATATGTTTATTGATATTGGGTGGAATATCATAGAAAGTTATGATGTAGAGAAATTATGAAAATTCCTGAAAGTTGACTGAACGATGGATGAGCCTATAGGGCAGATTTGCTATGTATTGAAGAAATGGGCATAACTTGTTCTATGAACCTGAAATGATGTTTCGTATGCTGTATTGGAAATATAATATAATAATCATTAGATTACCAATGAGAAATGAAAGCAAGTTTAGTATATTATTTGGATATGTTAACTATCTTGACATGAATTTAGATTAAATTTTATCTATGATAAGTAATGTGAATGAAATCATATGATTCTGATAAATTGTTTTATGTTTAAGTTACTCTTTGGATTGTTGATATTCTTATGATGTTACTAATATTGTAAGAATGATAGGAAAGGAAGAAGAACTGGTTGAATAAGTGTCAGACAAAGGAAAAGGGAAAGCCTGTTAAATTACCAAGGTGAGTGTACTTATGATTGTTTCATATATACAGATATATGAATGATATGATGATATGAATATAGCTCGAAGAGCAGACATATTATTGCCAATGGGCAGACTTATTATTGCCAATGGGCAGACATATTATTGATAATGGGCAGGCATAGTATCGTCAATGGGCAAACATAATATTGCCAATGGGCAGACTTATTATTGCCAATTGGCAAACATATTATTACCAATGGACATAATTACTATTGCTCCGCCAATGAACAAACATATTATTGCCAATGGGCAGACTTATTATTGCCAATGGAAAAAATTATTGTTAGATTTTGTTGGTTATTATCAACGGTCAGGATTGCTGGATTTTGTATCCACGGATTTGATATATAGTACTGTTATCTCATTGCAGGAAAAGAGTACCTCGTTAAGCTTAATGCTTACAGTTTATAATTTAACATTTTTAGGCTTGTATGCTGCGAGTTAGGATACCATATGATCAAAAAATTTGAGAGTTGCACCGTTAGAAAGAGTTGGGGTTTAAGTATGAGGATTTTGTCATTGTCACACTGAAGATTTTACTACACTCACATTGTATATATTGTGTTAGCATGGGTTGAGTTGATGATTGTAATATTTAATCATAGATACTCATAGCATTGTATGTCCACCTAATCATAACTCTGATGTTGGTTATGTTATGGCACAAATAATAGTATTATGTTCATCATGTACATCACATATGAAAATATTAATAAATTAATTACATTTCAAATGAACTGAAGATTATGATTTAATTATAATATAAATGAAATGATTGGAATGGAATTGGGTTTGGGGTGTGACAAATGGAGCAATAGTATGCGTGTCCTTGATGGAGTCTTTACGATGAAAGAGGCTCAATTGTTGATTTATTTGTGATAGTTTTTATTGATGATATTCTGATTTATTCACGTGATATGGTTGAATATGAAAAACATCTCATAACAATTTTCAAGGTGTTAAAAGATAAGCAACTGTATGCTAAGTTTAGTAAAGGTGAATTTTGTCTATCACAAGTTGTATTTTTAGGCCAAGTTATTTCTAGAGATGGTATATATGTTGATCCCAAGAAAGTTGAAGCTATTTTTAAGTGGGAGAGACCCAATAATGTGACTGAGGTGAGGAGTTTTCTGGGTTTGGCTGGGTATTATAGAAGTTTTATAAAGGGATTTTCTTCGATTGCCTTACCAATGACTAAATTAACCCGAAAGAATGTCAAGTTTGAATGGAATTCTAATTATGAAAATAGTTTTAAAGAATTAAAAAAGAGGTTGGTAACTGCACCTATTCTTACTATTCTATATGGTGGAGATGGTTTTGTTACCGATGCTTCACATCAGGGGTTGGGTTATGTTTTAATGCAGCATAGTAAGGTTATTGCTTATGCTTCTAGACAGTTGCTTGCAGATGAACGTAATTATCCCACACATGATTTAAAACTTCCTGCTATTGTGTTTGTTCTGAAATTATGGAGTCATTATCTATAAGGTGAAGTATGTGAAATTTTTACTGACCATCAGAGTCTTAAGTATTTATTTACTCAAACAAAATTGAATTTGAGGCAGAGACGGTGGATGGAGTTAATTAAAGATTATAATTGTATAATTCACTACCATTCAAGGAAGGCAAATGTAGTTACAAATGCTCTGAGTAGAAAGGCTTCAGGCAGGTTATCATGTATTCGATGTGCTAGAGTTGCTCACATTCTGAACTTGAGATTGATAGGAGTGGAATTGCTGCTAGCAGATGGGGATAGATTCTTTGCTCATGTAAGTGTGAGGCCTTTGTTAGCTACACGTATTTGTGATTTGTAAAGTCGAGATCCTTTTCTTGAGAAGAAATAGCAAGATGTCAGAGGTGGTAAGTCTGATGACTTTTGTATTGCTAATGATGGCACTTTATTGTATAAGCAGTGATTATATATTCCTAATATCTATGGATTGAAAGCGGAAAATTTAGATGAGGCTTACAATTCCATTTATACTATGCATCCTGGTAGTACTAAAATGTACAGGGATTTGAAGGAGTATTATTGGTGGAATAACATGAAGAAGAAAATTGCTAATTTTGTTACTAGATGCCTTATATTCAGCAAGTGAAAGTGGAGCATCAGAAATCTATTGGTCTGCTTCAACCATTTCCAATACTGAAATGGAAATGGGATCGTGTAACGATGGATTTCGTAGTCGGGCTTCCTCGATCTCATAAGGGGTCAGATTCGATTTGGGTAGTGGTATACAGTGACCAAGTAAACTCATTTTCTAGTCGTCAAGATTACGTATACAGTTGATAGGTATGCTAAATTGTATGTTAATGAAATTATTCGATTGCATGGAGAACCTATCTCTATTATTTCAGATAGGGACCTTACCTTTATATCCAGATTTTAGGATAGTTTGCAGTATGCTATGGGTACGAACTTAAAGTTTAGTATAGTTTTTCGTCCGCAGACAGATGGGAAGTCTGAGAGGACAATACATATTTTAGAAGATATGCTTAAAGCTTGTGTGCTTGACTTCAAAGGTAATTGGGATGAATATTTGCCTTTGATAGAATTCGCATATAATAATAGTTCCCAATCTACTATTGGTATGACTCCATACGGGGCATTATGTGGTAGACGGTGTCGGACACCAGTATGTTAGGATGAAGTTGGTGAAAGGAAGATATAGGGTCTAGAGTTGATTGAAGTCGCCACTGAAAAGGTAAAGATTATTCAAGATAGAATGAGAACAACCCAAAGCAAAAAAAAAAGTTATGTGAATAAATGGAGAAAGGATTTGGAATTCCAGAAAGGAGATTTTGTGTTTCTTCGGATATCACCGTGGAAAGGAGTTATGAGGTCTGGAAAGAAGGGGAAATTAAATCCAGGTTGCATCGAGCCCTATAAGATTCTTGAAAAAATTGGGGTAGTTACCTACAAGTTAGCATTACCCCCAGAGTTATCCCGATTATATGATGTTTTCCATGTTTCTATGTTAAGAAAGTACGTAGCGGATCCTTCACATGAGTTGGTGGAACAACCTATTGAGTTGAAGGAAGACTTGAGTTATGTGGAAGAACCACTTGCTATCATGGATAAGAAGGAACAAATATTGAGATCCAAGATGATCCCACTTGTGAAAGTTGTGGGGAGAAGGCATTCCACAGAAAAATCTATATGGGAGAGCGAGGATAGCATGAAGATGCGTTATCTGTATTTTTTTTATTCGGACAACCGAGGTATGTCAATTTCGGGGATGAAATTTACTAACGGGGAGAGAATTGTGATAATCTGAATATAATTATGATTAGTTATGCTGAAATCATGATTAGCTTATGTGATACGAGTAATATGTTACTAATATATATGATCTTAAGTTATTATGTTTAGTCTAATCCTACCATCAAAAAGCATGAAATATCGAATTAGTTACAAATACAAAATTTTAATGTTTCGATAAGAATATTCAGGTTGAAAACTAGTTTTGACCCTTATAAAATAACAATTGACTTAAGGTAAAAACTAAATAGTTGTAAATATATGAGTTAGGTTTGTAACACAACAAACAATCTGTTAAATGGAGGTCCGAGCAAGAAGTTATATTGGAATTACGAAGCAAGGGAAAATTTGTCCATTCGTTAAATGATATTTCGTCTTATTAGTATAACAAATGGTGGATTTTGATTGGTAAAAAAAGGAGGTGGGTTTTGGTTGACTTTAAAGACTTGAAATAAGATCCTCCTTCATCATATTTTATCCATGGGATAGTTTTAGCCTAAGTAGATATAACCGTGAACTTTGGGAAGTGAAAGGCGAGGAAAAGTTGGAAAAAAATTCATAAGAAATTACATAAAAGTCCCTGGGGTAATTCTAACCACAAATCTGGTTATTTTTCTTGTATTAGTGATCAAAATGATATAAATCATTGATTGTTTATTAAACTTCCATGCCTTGGTTATATGTATGAATAGATGAAAGTTTACGCAAGAATTGAACGTGCAAACCCTTAAATTTGCTTCGGTTGGGAATCTTGTGTAATCAAACTGCTATATCTTTTTGTATACTTACTGGAATTGAGTAATTCCAATTAAAGGTGAACATAGACTCGTATATGTATAAAATATCCGAATATTATGTAAAAATACCAAAAAATGAATCTTGGGTGATAGTTGGAAGTTTGGGTATAAAATCTGCCCCAAAAGTGTAAGTATGCATACCATGTGTTCGATATTTTGCCTGACATAGAAAATGAACTCTAAAAAATATGAAACTTTAATTTCGTATTATTTAATATGTTTATTGAGATTGGCTGGAATATCATAGAAAGTTATGATGTAGAGAAATTATGAAAATTCCTAGAAGCTGACTGAACGATGGATGAGCCTATAAGGCAGATTTGGTATGTATTGAAGAAAGGGGCATAACTTGTTCTAGGAACCTGAAATGATGTTTTGTCTGCTTTATTGGAAATCTAATATGATAATTATTGGATTACCAATGAGAAATGAAAGCATGTTTAGTATATGATTTGGATATGTTAACTATCTTGACATGAATTTAGATTGAATTTCATCTATGATAAGTAACGTGAATGGAATCATATGATGCTTATGAATTGAGTTACATTTAAGTTAATCTTTGGATTGTTGATATTCTTATGATGTTACTAATATTGTAAGAATAATAGGAAAGGAAGAAAAACTGGTTGAACAAGTGCCAAACAAAGGAAAAGGGAAAGCCTGTTAAATTACCAAGGTGAGTGTACTTATGATTGTTTTATATATACAAATATATGAATGATATGATGATATGAATATAGCTTCAAGAGAAAACATATTATTGCCAATGGGCAGACATATTATTGCCAATGGGCAGACTTATTATTGCCAGTGCGCAGACATATTATTGCCAATGGGCAAACTTATTATTGCCTTGCCAATGGACAGACATATTATTGCCAATAGGCAGACTTATTATTGCCAATGGGAAAAAATACTATTGCCAATGGGCAGAATTACTTGGGTCTTATGATCTGAAATTGGTTATTGTCAACAGGCAGGATTGTTGGATTTTGTATCCATAGATTTGATATATAGTAATATTATCTCATTGCAGAAAAAGAGTACCTCACTAAGCTTAATGCTTACAGTTTATAATTTAACATTTCCAGGCTTGTATGTTATCAGCTAGGATACCATATGATCGAAAATTTCGAGAGTTGCACCGTTAGAAAGAGTTGGGGTTTAAGTATGAGGATTTTGTCATTATCACACTGAAGATTTTCCTACACTCACATTGTATATATTGAGTTATCATGGGTTGAGTTAATGGTTGTAATATTTAATCATAAACACTCATAGCATTGTATGTCTGCCTAATCATGACTCCGATGTTGATTATGTTATGGTACAAATAATAGTATTATGTTCATTATGTACATCACACATGAAAAATATTAATAAATGAATTACATTTCAAATGGACTGAAGATTATGATTTAATTATAATATAAATGAAATGATTAGAATGTAATTGGGTTCGGGGTGTGACAAATGGAGCAGTAATATGCGTGTCCTTGATGGAGTTGAAGTCGTCCGGACTTTTGCCATGGGTCCTCTAAGATAATTAGGAATATATTTGTTTTATGATAAGTCCAAACTATTTTTGTATTGTCGAGGAATGTCTACAACAACATCTTTTCAGAGTCCTATATGAGGAATTATTTCAAGGTTGAGACTTTTGGCCTTTAGCACTATTTTTTTTTTTGGGGGGGGGGGGGGGGGGGGAATCTTTACAGGGTTAATAGCTTGACCCTTTTTGTTGAGGGGGTTAATATTATTTATTTTCCTTTTCTCCTTTTTTGGTTTTCTAGAGTCCTAAGGTATTCTATCTATTTTTTATCAACAAGTGACCAATTGAGGTATGTATCTCCAAGATAGGCTTTCATATCTTCATTTTCTTAGGCATGTGTAATAATATTCTTCCATTTTTTAGAACGATGAGATAAATATCTCATCTTTGGATATCAACTCTTCAAATTGAGTTGTTAAGATTTTCATATCTTTAGCTTTCATTTATTATAAAGAAAACTAAGGATTTTGAGTTAAATTTTAATCTTTTAAAGTTGTAAGTGGATCCAATCATTATATATAATGATTTTCCCTTAGTAAGTTTGTAATCCTCGGATGACTATGTAAGGACGTTGTAGCACTCTCAGACTACATTGCCTTAATCTCTTAATGTCAGATGTCATACCATGTGGCCTTCTCAACTCATAGTCCTTTTAACTGCCTCGGAATTGCGGTGGTCGAATTTTAGACCCGATCGACCTAATACTTCCTTATTAAATTGTGCATATGTTGGCATGGCTTTTCTCAATAGTTGGCTATTAACTGACACGCATCCCAATTGTACCTAGTGTGAGCATAATCATTATAATGATGCATATAATCCATATATTTTGGGTTGTGCACACCGAAAATTTAGTTTTATAGGCAATCACGATGCATGACCCGGGGGGAAGGCTCTCTTTCCAAGAGGGTCATCACTTTAGTTTTTATTTGGCGATAAAGAGCATGGGGGGTTTCAAACACCCTTGTACCTCTTTTACTTGAACTCAAGAGGTACAAAACCTCGCTTTTCATTTACTCTCTTCAACTTGAGTTGCATATTCTCACTGTTCATCTTATTAATCTTTTTCTTTTAATTTATTTTCCTCTCAGATATGTCTAGGCATATGAGGAAGTTCGAAGTCACCTCGAAAAATAATTGAGTAATTTCTTACGAAAGATCTTATACCTGAAAATGTCAAGATAAGGACCTCGCTAGACTTATTAATCTTTTTCTTTTAATTTATTTTCCTCTCAGATATGTCTAGGCATATGAGGGAGTATGAAGTGCCCTCGAAAATAATTGAGTAATTTCTTACAAAATATCTTATAGCTGGAAATGTCAAGATAAGGACCTCGCCAGATGATGAGGATGTCTATGACATCGACGACGAGGTCGCCTTCACATGACAATTGCCATAATAGAGGGGTGAGTCCACTTCCCCCTTCACCTATTATCTGTGGAAGTACTTTGATCTATGAAATACATACAATCCAAGCCAAGAGAAACTTCTTTCACATTATAATGGGAATAATCACTAAAAACCAAATTTGTGGGACTAATATGGGTTTGAATGATATTAGCTACTAATAAGACTTAAGAACTTATACTGGGTCTAGCACATAACACTTTTAATCCATAGACAAGTCCTATAATTTGGGGACTTGGTTGCCCAGATCATAAAAAGACACTGGTAAGTATGTCTTGATGTATTATGGAATGCTATGAGGTGAAGGATACATAGGTCTTCCTATACCAGTTTAGGAATGAACTCCTGGTAAACTCTTTACCGTTAATTAAATTTGTTTGTTGATTTTGGCTATGTTTATTATTGACCGACCCTTTTCTCTATATGAAAATTCCCCCTACAAGAGAAAACTCATAAACCAAGACGTAAACTTAGTAAATCTAAGAAAAAATTGGGAAAGATAAACTTCGATCGGCGTCAGACCTCACTAAAGATCATCTAACGTGCTTCTTGTCTACGAACTAATTATTGTGTTAAACGAAAAGTTCAAAGCCATCCCAAAAGTCATTGTTGTCGATTATATGATGATCAGTAATTGCTTCATTCCAACCCACGCGCTACCGCAATCGCAAGAGGAATGTACATTGGTTAAATGTTGTTGCGCACCTATCTGATTTTCGCTGACTTTGAGGAGTACAACTCAGTCAATCAGTAAGAGGGTCTGCTATTTGACAAATTTAACCTAACCTTCTCATACTAAGGAGTCGGCACATCAGATCGAATTTGAGAAGAGATATAAGAGGGAGAATATGGAAAGGAGGGGGATTTTTCTTTCCACTCGCTCCTGAAAATCTTAGAGAGATGACTAGATGACCTATAAGAATCGTCAATCGAGTTGTCATCCTTGGAAATTAAGGAAAGCGGGAAACAAATCCCTAAGGTGTAACTAGCACCAAAAATGGAATAATCTTCATTCGAGAGAAAGAAAATCGGGATAAGGAGAGGAAGAAAGAGAAATATGACAAAAAAGGAAGGCTGACCCTCTAGGGGAAATAATCGCCCATCGAATATTGCCCCATAACAACAAACTACGTCACCACCATCATCGTCCAGGGTTTAACCCTAGACGATAAGTTTTATCAAGGATAAAACCATGTCACTACCGATGACTCGGCATTCTAAAATGTCAAAGTTGGCTACTTAGTGGATCAATCCACTATATTTCCCTGAGATATGGTGGCTTTAAGAGGATTTTTATGGAGTACCTTCATAAGGAAGGACATCTTCACTCCATTTTGGTAAGTTAACTTTAAATTATAACGTTCATAAATTTTTAGTCTTAGATTAAGGATAACTTTGATTTTTCCTCTTGCTTTTTAGGCCATGCAAGCGATGCATAAGGTGGCCACCATGGCCGATCATTTACTGAAGAGGAATGATGTTCTTCGTGACCAAGCCAATGTTATCAAGTTTACTCGTATCGAGAAAAGAAAACAAATCACCGACCTTGAGAGCACAATCGAGGGAGAAACTTCTTACAAAGATAAGGTGATGAAGGAGGCCAAACTTCTCAAATTGGAGTTTGGTAAGGTCGACACATTGATAGCGACTCTCAGGAAGGCCTTTGCCCAAAAGACCTTACAAGAGATAATTATGCAAAGGAAAAAAAGAGTCTTTGAGGTAAGTTATGAGTCCAACCTAGAGAGGTCTTTTGATGAAGGCTTTGAATCTGGTGTGAAAGATGAAACTGCACAACTAGACTATCACGAGTCTAGTGACTTCAACCTTAGTTAGCTAGCAAGTTTTTAATGGAGAAATGTCCTAGAGAATGACCCATCATACACCGTACACCCCCTTTAGATAAGACCATCATAGGGGAAGCTTCCCTTGCATTTAGTCAAGAGGTCAAGTAGATGGCCATTAATTATGTTTCTCTTACTAAGGCGATCGAGTAACTCAATGATGTCAGTGTGAGCTAGGGGAGGTCACCCCTAGATGCCTTGAGTTTTTATTCTTTTTTATTGAAAGCCATTTGTCTATCTCTTATACACCTTGTTCCATTTTATTTTCAAATTAACGGAAGTTTGGCTTTCATCATGCTTATTATGTGCAGTTAATCTTGTAGTTTAACATTTATAATTAATATGCCTAATTATTAATGGCATTTATAAGTTAACGCTCTTATTTAACTTATATGGTAGTCAGTAAGATTGGAATAAATAACCGATCTCACTGACTTGTAAAATAATCAACAGGATAAACTTCTAGCAGTTGATTAAAACTCGTAAAATAACCTTCTTATTTAACTTAATTGGTAGTCGACGATGGAGCTGGGGTTTGTGACCGACTCCACTGACTTGCATAATTAATCAAGAGGCTAAATGACTAATGAGTTGATTAAAACTTGTAAGTAAATTGTGCTACCCCATATTTTTTGCATCAGTTTAAATCATTCGCATATTTTTTAATTGCATTTATTTGAATTTATAGTGTTTTAGAATTTTGTTGGAAGGCTACGGGCTTTTTGGGTCTTTTGTTTTGGCTCGGGAAGCAAGCAAGAAAGCTTGTATGTTAGGTTGGCTGTTGTTTAAATCCTAATATGATTAGGAATCAAGAAAAGCATAAGAGAAAA
The DNA here is from genome assembly GCA_949130495.1 of Sambucus nigra. Classification (NCBI taxonomy): domain Eukaryota; kingdom Viridiplantae; phylum Streptophyta; class Magnoliopsida; order Dipsacales; family Adoxaceae; genus Sambucus; species Sambucus nigra. Next base: position 745,067,803 of record OX422208.1, read on the forward strand.
TAATTGTATCAGAAGCGAAACACAAGGGAGAGATTGTAGCTTGTGTCTAGGAGGCAAACCGTTAGAGCGGTGCTCCTAGGTCATTATAGCGGTGGTGTGGTGTGAGAAGAAGTGTTAGCTCAAGACTCCTTTTTGCGGATTGATTTTTATTTAAAGCGTATTGAACCCTTATTTCTTTTTACGCTTAGCCTTTCTCACATGCAAGCATATTGTTATTAAAACAAACACTGTAAACCCTATAGAAACCCTAAACGCATCACTATTTATTATATTTGAACCCAAATACGGAGACCTTCTGCTTTGGGTTAGAAGATGATGTAAGAATGATAATCATTTATTTTTTTTGTAGATTACGGATTCAATGTTGATTTTAAAGATGGTTTACGACAGAATTTTAGACTTATTATTTTATGTGGATTGTATTCATTTGAGGTAGGTTTCGTTCTCCCATGGTTATTTTAGTGTGATATGCATGTCCATCCTTGTTTGTATACATACATTCCATATTATGTGTTGTATCTTATATGTCATACTTGTATAAATTATTCCTGTTGCACACATGATTATGTGAAAATGTAATTTTGTTTTAATATTAGTATGTCAGATTCTCGTGACAAAACGCTTGAGTCGTTTAGTCTCAAGTCATATAGATTTGATTCTTCACAAGTGAGGGGCAGTCATTTGTCTTAGATTATACTTAGATAAACCTTACATATTGAAGATCATGCACACCGCTCATTGAAGGCTTCTGTTACCCCACATTCATATTAAAGTGAAGATTGTATCCTTTTATATTGTTGTGAATTGTGCAAGGCTAAAACACACACGTACACGATTATTTTTTAAAATGTTGCACTTTGGTTTCTAAATGTGTGAGGATTTTGAAAAGGTCGAGCAAGCGATTTGAAAAATAGTCTCAAAGTTTTTTAAATGTTTTGAAACTATTTTGGGAATTGTTCCTGGCATTTTAAACAAGTTAAAGCCTTTAAAAAACTTTGGTTAGCTTTAATCGTTTGCACGGTTGAAAAGTATGATCGTGCGCACTGCTCGTTTGCACGACTACAGTTTGAGCCGGTGCGCATGGCTTTGCCATGATTCATATATTAGTTGAAATCGTGCGCAAGACCATATCTAATCATGCACACGACGACCCAAATTTTCAAAATTTACTATTGAAAATCTCACAACTCAAATACATTTATGAGAGCATTGTTCCATTTATTGTCTTTCAATTTTCACTTGTTCCCTCCAAAATTGTTAAAAACTTATATCTATACTTTATGTATGATTTTAATATATAATTGAGAGTGTTTTAGTTCATATTCACATAGTCTATTACAATTTATAATTATATATTGGATTGTTATGATCATCCACACCTAGATACAAAATTGAAGGCATTCCGAATGATTAGAGAATCTGGAGCTAGGCATTACTTCCAAGGAAGATAATGGACTTTTTAATTAATGGCATGAAGCTTACAGTGGATTCTCATTGACATGGGGGAAAGTTAAAGGGTTCACAGGTAACTATAAATAGATATTTTGTGAGACGTACCTTCTTGCCTTTTGTAAAATTATTTTTCAAGTAGAAATTAAAATTGGAGTGCGTCGAGGTTTTTACCCCTAAGTGGGGATTTTTTCTCATAAACCTTATCTAGTGGTTGTTTATGAATGATCTCTACTCATGTGCACACACTTAATCACACACATCACTTATATGTATATCGATTCTAGCGCATTGAACTAAAATTGACTTAAGTGTGTTATATCTAATTGTTCTCATTTAGATTCGCCTAATTACTTTATTGTGTGAGTTAATTAAATAAAGTTAATAAAACTTGAGTTAAGTAACTTGAATGTGAAAGCAAAATCATTTGAAATAAAAAATTAGTCATGAGATGCAAATAAACTTACTCCCCCCTCCCTTTTCGATTTAATGTAGTTGTTTTACTCATGTAAATAACACTCTTCTTTAATTAGTATCATATTCAAGTTCGCATTTGAATAGCATTAACGTGCTTGAGTTGATTGTGTCTTATTATGTATTTATTTTGTTTTTTTCCCATTGACCTAGTTTGCATGATATAGTGTATTGCTTTAGTGAATATTAATATCATTTTGTTTGTGTTACTATGAGTGCTATAATACTAGATTTTAATTTACCTTTTAATACTTGTCCAAGTTTGAATTTTCCTTTGCGTTTGAGTCATAAGTAAATGATAGAATATTTGATATCCAAAATGAAAAACAAAAAAAAATCTCATTCTTCGGCAAAATCGAAATCTGTTGATGTTGATTTAGGTGAAAGTGATGAAATTAAGATCGTCAAATCCTTGAGTCAAAAGAATGAAGTGTTGAATATTCAACCTCTAAAAAAAAGATGAATGTTGATTAGGTTAATCAAGTTAAACTACGTGAAAAAGAAAAATAATCTTTTAAAAAGTTTGAAATGAATAGTCAACTTACAAGTGAAAAGTTGAAATTAATTAAAAAAAATAGAAGGATGAGTTGTTAGAATTGACTCGTGATTTAAAAGAAAATAACCAAGCTTTGAGGTTACAAAATTCTGATTTAAGAAGATTGACAAGTTCAAAACATGTTGATTTCGAAAAACTCAAAGTTTTGGAATAAGAAAAAAACGATTTGAAACCTAAACTTGAAGAAGTTAAGGAAGAACTTTTTGTTTGTGGAAGTTATAAAAGTGAACTTGAGAAGAGATTTGAGTCTTTGCAAAATGAAATTAACTTATTGTGACACCCCGCCTAATTAAATATCGGGTGATCAGTCCTTTATTAAATTATAATCAAGGTGAACGGTCGGTTCATTCTTAGCATCACTGTCGTAAAATAACGTTTCCAATTTAAACACCCTAATTAATTAAGCTAAGTGTCAAAACCATTTTAGACATTACTTTCCAAATTTTATTTAAAATCAATAATTTAAAACTTTACGTAATTCATAATTTAAGGATCAACCAACAAACATACTGGAACAAACAATCCAATTAATTAAACATCCAACTAAGTAATCTCAACATTAAAACTTAAAGGAAAACATCCTGACAATAATAAATCCAAAAGTACAAATACTGGAAATCAATACATCACAATATCCGATAAGCAACTGAATAATGAAAAAGGGCGACACATGCCCAACTGAATAAATAGTGCTAGAAGTGGAATCAACAAATGAGGTCGTCTAAATAAAAGGCCTGCAACTCCCACCTAAGCTGCAGCGCGTTCCTTCCAAAGGATCCTACGCAAGACGCCCTTGTGGCTGAGCACCTGTAATAAATACATATATATACAAGAGAGAAAAGATAATGAAAACGGATCAGAGCCCAATTGTAAAAACGATTTAAAATTTGTTTAGCAAGTAATTAAATTGTTTACTGGCCAATGCAATAACATATTAGTGCGACACTTCTTTGAGAAATTCTCACATCTCTTCTAATGTGCACGCCTATCTCATTAACCTTCCCAACGGTTTAACTTATCTTATCTTAGGTTGCTCGTAAGATTTAAACTGACAAATTCAATTGTTTAAGAGGTTAATTTCATTTAACAACAAAGTTCTCATTTAAACCTTATTTACTAATAAAGTTTCTCAGTAACACATTATACTTTTCAAACACTTAATCCTAAATTGAAATAGTTATTCCATTCTTACTTACCATAGACACAACAGGTAGTTCCCAAATCCCAGATTTAAGTATATATATTAAATACTCATATAATATATATATTTAAACAACACCCCACATAATAATTATGGTGCAGGCATACTCTGCTATCCAGTCCCCGTATCACTCGTACTAAGGGAAATACAAGTTCGGAATCACTCTCGAACTGTATTAACACAAACACAAACAATATTGAGGCGAAGCATAGATTCCAAGTCTCTAAGAGGTCAGCACATGCCCCCGCGTCTCTTAGGACCGTCTGACTATCGATCCGATAGCCTGTACCAAAGGATTTCTATCTTCTAGGGTACGAGTCAATATCCCCCATAAAGGCCCATCGAGATAAGACTGTCCCAGCGCGGTAACCTCAGGGATAGCAAGTAGCGCGGGCATGATTTTCACACGTATATAGTATATGCATAAACACAGTCATATAAATATACTACTATTACCATATCAAATTTAGGTACATCTCATAACCCATAATTATTATATTTATCCTTATTTCTCATTATTTAGTTATCACGTATAATGGTTCGTTTCTTACTTTAATTTGAGGGATTATTCCAACTTACTACGTAACACTCATGGATTTTTATCTTTCCAAAGTGGAATTTCAGTAGGTACTTATTTATTTTCCAACATAACTACCCTACGCGTTTCCCCACTTTAATACATAGTTCCATCGTCCCTTATATGTAAACATCCTCGAAAAATGTAAATTTCGTCTTACATTAAAGGTTTCATATTTTTAATAAGTCCCACTGGTCTTCTTTTATCTCCCAAAATATTTTAATAAGGATGTCCAAAGATTATTACTCTTTTAAATTGAGTTCAACTATTTAGAAGGGGAAATATGAGTCTGCTAGGAGGGGTCGATCGATCGATGGCAGGAGCTCGATCGATCGATGCGTCGATCGATCGATACTCCTGGTTCGATCGATCGATCAAACAGGTATGGCGAATCTGCAGAATACCAGTTACGGGTTCTTTCATCCAACATCATCAAAATCCAAACTTTTAACTCCCAAACTCCCAGAAATTTATACCACAAAAGTTCTAAACTCAAATGGACAATATTCAACGTAAGGCATGCGAGTTTTCATCAAGAATCATGCATTAAAGTGCCAAAATTTATACAATTCTCATGAACCCTAAAATTTTCTGCTTCTAGTCCATCATAAATCCGTGGTTCAACCTCTAAATGTGAAGGGGATTTCCAGATTATCATTTATATCACTACAACATGCAATTTCTAATCTCCAACATGGGTTTTCTTTCATAGAAACTCATCCTAACCAACCCTAAACTAACATGAATGAAGCATTAATGAAATTAAGCAAGATAAATATTTGCCTGGGGATTTTCGTTTCTGATTTGTGGATGAAATCGGTGTGGTGGTGATCCTTGTTACGCGATCTATCGTTTTGCGACGGCGGCGGCGCAAACGGAGGGGTTCTTGGCCTAGAACTCTTGGGCAAGCTCTCTCCTTCCTTCTCCAATGGTCGTTTCTTGTTTTTGGTTGAGTTAACCCTAGAAGGCAACCCTAAGAATCTAATATAACTCTAAAATTTTCGTGGGTTTTGAAGCCTAAAAATGTATAATGTCCAAAACACCCTCCCGGGGTGTCAATTAGGCTTAACCCCCCCCCCCCCGAGACCCAAACTAAACCCCCGGGTACATTATTTTGACTCTCTCGACCCTTCCGGACACTTTGGAGCACTCAAAATGACCATACGGGTGATTTATATTTTATTCACTTTTATTAATCAACATTTAGTCCCGACACGACACGAGCGCGTCCCGACTTAAATTTCCAAAATTGTCATTTTATTCACTCGTGACATTTAATAGAACCAATATCATATATTACTTTACTCATTAGTAATATTCAACAAATTTCCAATGATTACTAACTCTCGTCACGTTAGTAATTATAAAAATAATTAATTTTCGGATTTATATTAAATCAATATCTCACATCAAATTTAATAAATCCCCAAATTTAGAAAGCATAAAAATACGGGGTATTACACTTATTCAAAATATAGAAAAACAAGTTATCTTTTTCTCAAGTTAACTCATTAAGTGAATGCTCATCACATGATTAAAAGGAAACCGATACCTTGATTTTGAATGACAATGTAAGAATATCTTTAGGGAGTGTGATGAGGAAGAATATGATCAAAGCTTCTAGATTTAGGTCGCTTAGTGATTCTTCATCATGTAGTAGTGAAGGTTCGCACACTTATATTCTTAGATCATAAAATGATAGTAATGATAATGAAAAGACATTCATAAAGTCGTTAATGATCTTTATGAAAAATCTCTAAGGCTTAAAGTATCAAATATCAAATTTTCGAATAAAATGAAAGTTTTCTAAAGTGAACAAGAAAAAAAAAGATAAAAAGATTTATTGTATTCAATTAGAATTTTGGAATGCAAAAATGAGGTTGAAGGGTTAAAAAATGAATGTGATTCTTTAAAGTCACAAAATACATATATTTTGAAAGAAAAAGGAAGAGATAGAACTTTACAGTGAAATTTTAAAAATTAATTTTAAAAATTGCAAATTTAATTGCAATATGCTAAGGATTTGAAAATAAAAGTGCTTGATAGAACAAATGTTCTAGATAGTAGTTGTGTATCAATACTCAATTAAAACCAAACAATTGTGGAAATGGATTTATTGGAACGAATGTTGAAAATTCAAAATTGAAGGATGATGGTTATATTCTTCACAAGATGGATAAGGAACAAACTCCTTTTTGAAAAACAAGGAGTTTTTGCCTAAATCCGAGTTTGTGAAAAATGTAGTTGGATGCTCATTTTATGGTAAGATAAATCATGCTGTGCATTTTTGCTATAAAAGAAAAGGACTTGAAAAAATTGGTTTGAAGTCTCAATATGAGAAAAATGAGGTGAGAAAGAATGTGAAAAATGTTGTGAAAATAAATATACATTTTTATACTTTTTGTAAGGTATAGTGTCATATTAATCAAACTTGTAGGTGCTCAAGAGAGATAAATAATAGGTTCATGTGAGATAAAAGATAAGTTTTTCATAGGAATCTTATTAATGAACTTTGTGTTAAACTTGATAGTTTGATGAATTTCCCAGTGCGTGACAGAAGTGAGGCTAAAATAGAGTTTCCTAGACCTAGACACAAACCATATGCTAAACTCCAAGGAGTAGGTATAATAATCTTAGGAGGGATGAGATATGGATTCCAAAAGTTAATAGTGGGATGTCTAGGAATGAACCAAGGAAGAAAGTAGAAGTTCATGTTAAATGAAGTTTGTGAAGAAATAGGTTACTTTTATTCCTCCCATTAATCTGGGAGAGGAAACACCCATCGTTATCTAGGTAGATAGTTTACTAGGATGACTAGGGTCTTATAGGTTTCCATTCATAGCTCATTCTTAATTTGTGGGGGGAAAAAATCTTTGCGGGAGAGAGAATTTTCAATTGGTATAATGTATCATATTTTGGTTAGGACTCTTTGCACACGTGCATTTTTCGTGCATTTGTTTTTTATGCTATGTTTCTCTAATAAACATGATTTTATAAATACATGCATCATTCTTATTTCAAAATGCAAAATGATTTTATGTTTACTCCTTTTGTGATATGTGGTTAAATCTTTGGTTTTATTGATTTGATAATTAATTTAACTTGAATGATATTTAAAAGTGAATTTTAAACCATTTGATTGAAAATGTTAATTAATTTAATTATTAGGTTGAAATTCATTTGATAAATCATGATTTTTAAATTTGTTGAAACATGTGGACTCGATTTCACACTACTTGAGATCATACGTGTCACTTGTTGCATATGATCTTACTTATATGATTATTGCTTAATTTGATCATGATCAAATTCAGAGATCTTATTGGTGTTTCGTTGTTCCATATGTGAGATTTTGTGAGTTTCTTACAATGAAGGCTACCTCTAGAGTGATTACGCCCATTTTGAAAATTTAAATATTTTTGGGTGGTATCATCTAGGCGTAGAAAAAGCCCCGATGGCAAAAGCCAAAATATGTTGAAAAAATAGTCATAAGCCAAGATCTTGAACCGACATGAAAAACAAGATAGGGATTGACATTTTAAAAATAAAATTTGCTATTTAGTTGGCATTCAAAAGATTTTTATCAACATATGTTGGGGGAGTTAATGGCTTGAAACTACTTAAATTGAGATCATAAGGATATTGATGTAATGATTGTCTTTTGAAAGCATTTGTAATTATTGTATGAGGTTATTATATGTATTCATGTTGATTTTATATCCATTGTCACATGGATCGTACCTTAGTTGATATTATAAAGTTTCAAAATATTGATTTGATAAGAATTTTGAGCCTTGTTTGTTGAATTGATTGAGATTTGGATTATTTGTGTTTTTAATTCATGCTTTAATCAAGATTTAAATGAAATCTCTTTTGCAATTCAAATGGACTCATATTGCCAAATTTATATCACATTTTACATGCTTTGTGTTTGGATTTTGTAGATATGTGTGTATGAGTTATTGATTTTTTCTATTTCTTGCATTATATCCCAAATTGGTGTTGATGGTTCTAGGATCACACAATCATGTGCACAAAACAAGCGCTCAAGCTACGTGCGCTTATAATTGATGAAGAGTCCAGGTCAATCATTTATAATGATTAATTATGATAAGAGATAGGTCTGAACTCTTCTATAAATGCAAGCCAGCACCCCACGAGGGAGCATGTAATATTATAATGCCGAGCAATGCTACAACTCTACTCACGAGTTCTTTAAAGTAATAAAGAATAAACCTTAGCACCCCGTTGGTGTAGGCACATTAACGAACCACCTATATCATGTGTTATGTGTGTGACTTAATTACTTTTTTATTATATTCATTTTATTTGGCTTGTGTACATTAAATGCCACTACTAGTAAAAAATTACCACTTATAATTGGCATTGTTTGTGGGAACGATCAGAGTTCTTTTCCACTAGCCAATCTTCTGAGATGTCTCACTCACCTAACCAAGACCACCCAAATGTCGATGACCACGAGGGTCACCAGTAGCATGGTCATGGAGACCCCGAGGGCTATACCCTAGACTACGACGGTCATGATGGCCAGAAGGGTCGCCAATAATCTCCTCTATCATAAAGGGTTAGATCCGAGATTGGTAATTATTGCTAATCCTTTTATGAGCATTATTGACCTCAGGAGAAGAAAATGGTTGATAATAATGAGCTTAAGATATCTAACTCGATCTCAAGGGTCATTGATAATTATGAAAAATGCCTTCGAGATAAAAGGCCCACTAACAGGCACCAGTGGAAGCAGAATGCAATGCTCCAATGGAACCTAAAGAAGTTATAAAGGGAATCCCATTAAGAAAAACACAAGCATGGGAACATATTACAAACTCCTAGCCTCAGGTGATCATGCGTCGTAGTCGAGTAAGGAGCACTCACTGACATAAGGAATCCTCTCCTCGCAAGAGATGTCATGGAAGAGAGTTATGTGATCTCATCTGAAGAAAGATGGATAGACACCCAGCCTATCAAGGGGGTCGCACGACTAAAGAGCTAACGAGAAGAGCCCTTGTATATTATATAAAGTCAACCTTCTATCGGGTTAAAGAGGAGTTTGAGCCTCCAAAGAAATTTACTTCCCCACGATTCAACATCTATGAAGAGAAAATAGACCCCACTGATCACGTCAATCAATATCGCTAGTCTATGAAGCTTTAGAACACCAACGAAGGCTTGATGTGCTGAATATTTCCGTTCATCCTTGGAGACACTGCCCATAAGTGCTTCGAGAAGTTTTCACACCAATCGATTGCCTCCTTAAAACAGTTGGTCGAGGCCGTCACGACTAGGTTTATCACCAGCATCACCCACCATAAACGGATGGATTCACTTCTTATGTTAAAGAATCGATCTCAGGAAACACTCTGCGTGTAAGCTATAAGGTACTAGGAAGTGTATAACGAAGTAGAAGATTACACCGAGAAAGTTGCGATGGCTTCTTTTAAAATTGGCCTGCTGAGCAACTCCATACTTCACCAGTATCTCACTAACAGAAAGGTCATCATGATTGACGAACTTATGGCAAGGACCGAGAAATATGCAAAGATCAAAGATATATTAACCGAAGTTGGTCATGAAGGAGATCGACATAAACAGTCTAAGAACGGGGACGTAGAATTGTGACACCCCATCTAATTAAATACCGGGTAGCTACTCCTTTATTAAATTAATATACAATATCAAGTTGGTTCAGTCTTAGCATCACTATCGAAAATATTTAATTAATTACTAGCCACCTAATATTTAAAAAGTGAGATGCCAAATTATTAATTAAATTAACTAATAACCAAGTAATGAATAACCAACCATTCAACACACCCATAAACAAACTCATTTGAAAAACCAATGTAATGAAATAAACTAAGTCTGAGTAAACACTCCAATAATAATCCCAAAGTAAAAATATAAATCCAATACAAAGTCTGGATAAACAAAACCAACACCTGATATAAATGAAAGTCTAAAACTGCTATCTCTGAATAAGAATAGGTAATATGCCCCAACTGATATGAATGACTCCCCAGGAAGCAAAGATAGTTGTGGAGGCGTCTAATATCGAGATCCTGTAACTTCCACAACAGCTACAACACGTCAACATAATGGAACTCCTATGCCTAGTGTCCCTGTGGATGGGAACCTAAAAGTTTTTTTTACAAAAACAAAATAGATTGGGAAGCAAACGGGTTAGAGCCCGGTGTGAAAATATTTTAAAAATAGCAAGTTCTTAATTGCACTAAATAATAAATATTATATACATGTTACTCACGTGCTGTCACTTGAGATTCTCACCCCTTAACTATTGTGCACGCCTAATGTATACCCTTAACCCATTCTAGTTATGATACTAACTAGCTAGTCTGTAACCAATCTTTGTCTATAGGGATTTCTACATTGATTCACCCGTATTACTCAATTAAGGCATACATACATTATAATTACTCGTTATTTGAATCCATTATCTCATATATTATTTAAGTTCCCACATCTTTAAGTCATTTAATTATCTTAGCCATTCTAATCTACTAAGCAACAGTGAATAATCACAAGTATATATTTATATCACTCTTAGTACATAGATACATATAGCACCCCTACGCTAAGATGCGGTGCTCGCATACTTTGCTATCGAATCTCGGTACATCACATACATAAGGATAACGAGTTTCAAATCACCTAAGAATCGTATCAATACAAATCACACATATTAGAGGTGAACATAGTTCACATACCTATGAGTCACGCATATACCTACACTCCCATGGTCAGCTGGTTTATCAACTCACAAATAAGTCTTCACAGTCCTATGTTCTCGAGGTATCAAATCTAAATCCCCCCGAAGGCACACAAGACAAGATTGTCCTCTTCCTACAACCTCTCGTGATAGCAAGTATGGTAGGTATGTCATACACATAATAATCCATATACGAGGTAATCACACAACCTAAATATTCATCATTTCAATATAGGTATACTCTTAACATATATTACAAGTCTCATACATAATATAGTTTTATTCCGATTATTTTACGTAATAACATTTAACGCGACAAATGTCGTCGTATATATCCGAGTACTTAAACCTATCCTAAAAGGTTACTAAGTCTTCCACTTGTCTCCAAGGTTAATTCAGTAATTTAAAGTCCACCTACTACTGTCTCTAACCTCAGGTTATTATTTAACTGAATTAAACTCTAGTTTCCATAATTTCCAACCGTAACACTCTCGTCGGTTACTCGTAAGTTTATCATTTAATCCCAAACCAAACTAATATTTTTTGGGCCACAAATATACCCCTTACTGAACTTCCGTAAGTCCAAATATGTTTAATTAGTCCACACCAATAATTCTTAAGAGTCGAAATTTGGTTAAACCTTAGAAGGAATTTTTATCACAAATGCAGGGGAATCGATCGATCGACTCAAGAATATCGTCGATCGATCGACTATGAATGTCAATCGATCGATCGACCAGTTATAACCCAGAATTTTCAGCATTTTTGGCCATCGACTTGTCTCCAAAATTCATTAGATGATCTCATTCTATAAAGTAAACTTACTTGATGTTATATCAATATAAACACATGATTTCTAACGTTCCAGAATCATCAAATCGTCACAAAAATTACATATGAATCTAATTGTTCATCAAGTTTTCATGTTTAAACCCTAGGATAACTTCTCTCAATTCAAGATTGTGATTTACTCATATTTGATCCTTGATTTATATAATTTAGGTTATGATTCAATTCTCTAATCTTTTCAGAATTTATCTACATGCAAATCCTACCCATATTCAAGATTAAATTCTTCCAATTCATGAAATTATCAATATTTTAAGTTAAATCTCCAATTCTAAACTACCATGGATAATATATTTGCTGAATCATAACAAGTTAAATCAGTTTCCTGGTAATAGAAGTTATGATCCTTTGGGGAATATGATATGGTGGTGGTGTTCTCTCTCCGGTCACAAATTCGGCGGTGGTGGTGGGGTGTAAGATGGTTATTTGGCCCTAACAACCTTTGGAAACCCTTCCTTTTTCTCTATTTCTCTCGCTCAAGTTTGTAGCATCCAATACTCTAATGATTCTAAGGGTTGACTGATATATTTAACCTAAATTTCGTGGGTCACTATTCACTAAATAGTAAAAGGACTAAAATACCCTCCTGGGTAGCCGGTTTGACCTAAAAGTGCCCCTCGGACCCAAACTAAACCCTCGGGTAGACTTTTCTGACTATCTCGATACTCATGAACACATTAGCACACTCAAAATGACCATAAAGATTACATAAAAATAAATTACTTTATAATCTACTAAATTGGTCCCGACACGACTGACACGTGCGTCTCAACTTAATTTCCAGAATTGTCGTATTTTCCACTCATGACAATTTTAATAAGTTCATAATCATATATTATTATACTCATTCAGTATTATTCAACATAAATATCATAATTAAATACTAACTCTCATCTCGCTAGTATTTAAATCCAGATTAATTACCAATTAATTCACATTTGTAATTCAATTAATCCCATAATTAAAATCAGTAAAAATACGAGGTATTACAATAATGGACTAAAAAAAGGAAGGGAAAATCGTAATGAAAGCTAGAAGGGTGCCAATAAGAAGGATTCCAAGAAAACATTTAAAGCCATCAACACAGTTTTCTTAAAGCCTATCTATAAGATCTTCTACCAGATCACATGTTTGTAGTATTTCAAGTGGCTCAAAAAAATTATCAGCAATCATAAGAAGAGAAGCACAACACTAACATGTGCATATTACAAGGACCATGGACACAAAATTGGAAATTACAAGGCATTGAAATCCTACCTCAAAGAACTGGCCCAGGCGACGCACTTAAACGATTTTATTGAGAAGAAAGAAGGTCAAGCACAACCTATGCACAACTATAAACCAAATAATGTACTCGAAGATGACTTGGGGCACAAGTTCGCAGTAGTCCATGGGGACTTAAGACCAGCGTGCAATGTGATGCCATATACGTTTTGGACGAATGTTTAGGTCGTGAATTTGTAGTGTGATGAGTGCATCATTTTATATATTTTATACCCGAATTTATACTTTTTAGTCCCATTTTGGTTTATTTAATAAGTTCTTAGGACTATTTAATTAAAAAGAGAAAAAATACGAGAATGATTGAATTTGAATTAAAAACAACAATTGAAAGTAAAAATATAGGCACTTTGATAATTTTATAATATTCTTGTGCTAATTTGCATAGTGAAATTTTGCAGGTAATGACGGAATTTGGTGCAAATTGATGATCAACTTGAAAAGAGCGAAAAAATTATTTTTTAGGATCGTTTGAAAAAGTCGAGCATTTTTATTATCCGAATTGGATGAAACTCGGCATGTGTGTTCAGCAAGAAAATATAAGTGTTTCGAGTGGGGGAAAATTCAATCACTTATCCCGATCCAAAGATTAAGGAGTGGAGATATAGCTTCCAACACTATTTGGCCAATTAGGAAGAGTCCCACCACAACTCAAATACCTCACCACTGGGCTCACAATTTGAGTAGAATTTCGGAGATCAACTTTGAGTGATTGTAATCAATTTGAGGGCCAGGTTTTTATCATTTTTTTAAAGGATTGAAGAATATTGTGAGAGAACTTATTATAAGTTTGGTTTATTAATGAAAATCTCTTCTTATTCTTGCAATTTATCTTTTATTATGGTAGCTTTATTTTTCTATTAAGAGTAGGATTAAGTTTATCATAGCTAGCTAATATTATCATGTTAATTTGATTGTTGTTTATTCCCTACTTGTTTTAATTGATTATCAAAGATTCAGTTATCATTTTAAAGTGTAGGTACCCAAAATATAACTTTTGCTTTAGCGTAATTAAGTTAAGGATGAATGCAAACCAACTTTCTCTTTTTGAAAAACTCTTTTTCAATTTTATCAAACCAAGTTGTGAAACAAATCAACTTAACCAGATTTTATCTTGATTAATCCTAAACATGCATCTAGTGATTAAAGCAAGTAAAGTTAAGTAAAGATACTCACAACGCCGGATGTAAGAGGAAAAACCAAATCGGGAAAAAAACCTCGGACGGCCCAAGCTAGACAATCACTATGAACAATAGTTTTACAAAGACAGATTAGCCTTACTTAACGACTCAATCCCCACAGGTTTTAACGCTCCTTATGATCTTCTACCATTTTTCAATAGTGCCCACCCATAAATTCCGTCTTCCATGATGCTCGTCCCCAACACTCGACTCCAAGAATGTCTTGGTGTCCATCGATATGGCCTGATACGTCTATGATGTTGAACACGATATCGGTCACTGCTCTACCATAAAACCAGCAATCACAAGTGTTCAATGATGAACAAAACTCAATCTTGGTGCAGCAGGGATCGCATAAACATTTGATACTGAAAGATGGGATCTTTGCAAACTCTAAGGATGTGTTTAAGCCTCTAAAACCTTATAAAATATGTGCAAACAGGTTTCTAGATCGTAAAACTTTTTTTCCAAAATGCACACCCTTCGAGAAAACTGGACACCTCTATTTATAATTAAATTGAGTCGGTGTCAGAATCTCGTTCGAACGAGATGCCACGTCGTTCGAACGACATCAAATGTCGTTTGAGCGACGTCATCAGATAGATTTTTAATTTAAACATAATTTTGATTAAAACCAACCCTTATCTAATTCTCATCCGTCATTATTTGATATAAACAAAGTGTAAACAATTAAACCTCTTTTAAATCCATTTCCTTTAAAGAAAATAACATCCTTATTTTTATAAAATGAATTCCGAGTTTCATTATCATTATGCGTTCATACTTGTGTGATCTCGGAATGCAATTAAACCTTGAAGACGCGAAATTGCACCAATTAAACTTCGGCATGATTAATTCCATGTATCTTTGCCGCAACGTCTCCAATTAATCTTCGATACGTTATAGACTCGTGGGATTAGACAATAAAATACTATCTATGACTCAAACATGTTTGGTTCCGAGAATAAGTCAAAACAACATTGAGACTCAATTAGAAATTTGGTCCTTACATAAAGCGACACGAGAGTGTGTTTTAAAACCTTCAAAATTGTTTTGTCAATCAAGTTTTGAGATTTAAAATTAGTATTTTTTAATGAATTATGCTTGCACTTTGATTGTTTTGATAGCCTATGCTTAAATATATTTGCGAACTTTAAAACTTGTATTTTCTAAGGGAATAGGGATTTTAACCGTCTATTAGAGACGTTAAAAATATTTCGAACATAACTTTTATATTTTCCGAATCAAACGCAACGAGAGTCGATTTAATTTGAGTTATAAAAAGGGAATGATAAAATTAAATTAGTGTGCAATATTAACCCCGAATCCTAATTATTTACAACTCTCGTGTGTTACTCTTATTTATCGTAGTTGCTTTTATTTAATCTATTTCATAATTATTCTCTATCCCGTTTGATTTAGTTGGACAGTTGCAATTCTTTTATAAATTAAAATTGACAAATCTCTGCGGGTTCGACCCGTACTTACACTCACTATTTTATAATAGCCCGTGCACTTGCGGTATTTTATAAAATTGATAAACAAGTTTTTTGCGTCATTTTCGGGGATTTGTTTAATTTTTTTTAAGAAGTTGTGACTTTCTGACTAGTTTTTTATTTTATTTTAATTTTCGCATTTTTTTTGTTTGTAAAATTTCATAAAGGAAAAAAATAAAAAATCACTAATTAACCAAGCATTTGCATATCCCGGGCCATCACAATTAATTTAAAATCAAGTAGACATTGGCCTTAGGATATTATATAGCTCGAAGAAAAACTCTTAACGAGGCTAAAATTAAAAGCTAATCCAACGCGAACTTGTCAAATCAATTCCATTTCACCTTGTCTAGGATTAGTGTTTTTAATGAGTCTTTGTACCGACCACCTACCTAGAGGTAAAATTAGAATTTGAGGAGATAACCGTAGTTGGTCGTCTTTTAAATTCTCCCTTGTCAAAGAGTAGGAGCTGTCTAATTAGAAAATCAAAATTGCTTTGTGTTAGTTTATGTGATTTTGAGAGTCAATTATAATTGTTTTTGTATTAAAAAAAATCAATCATTATAAATTACAATGGGTGATCCTCATATTTTTATCCCGTCATCTTTCTCATATTCTTCTATTAATCCCGTAGACGTGCTTTTACAAAATTCTGAAAATTTAGATGATTAAGTATTTCAATTTGAGTAAGATTGGCCAGTAATCATTTTAAAAATTAAAGAAGGTATGGATTAGAATCCAACCTTTTAATTACTATTTGTCCACCAAAGCATATCAATTGGAAAGAGGTAAACAAACGGTGTAATGATGTTATTTCTAAAAATAATCATGAATTAAATGGGGATAATCAATTTTTTGAGGAGAAAAAAATTGACAATCTTGACACACATAGGGATTCTGATAATTTGGATGTTGATTCTTGTCGAGATTTTTCTCTTAATTTGATTGAGAAAAATGTTGATTCTTTTTATATGTGGAAAAATTTATTTGAGAATTCATCATCCGAATTTAGTGGTAATTTAAGTATTTATGGCGGTCCACCTATTGTTGATGAAGAAAGTGTATCACCCCATGATACCTATTCTTCTTGTAGTTTTCATAAAGTCTCACATTTAGGAGTGAAGTATGCATCCCTAATTTTACGTGACTATTTTCGAAAAAGGGATAGTAAATATTTGGATTCTTATTGTAATTTGGTACCCCCATGTGATGCATCGACATATGATTCGTGTGATTAAAATGTGTTTATTATTGATGATGTCGGTGAACACCATTATGACCATGGATTTATGGTTGAAATTTATGTTGTGCGATTATACTCTCAAATTTAAGATGTTTTGAAACTTTGTGCTATCAAGTTTATTAATTGGAATGACCCATAACTCTTTCGATTATTAATTTATGGTGATGATGGTAATTTTCATTGGTTTGTATATTATTAGTGTAGTTTTTTTTTCCCCTTTTTTGTTATATTTTATTTGTTTTTGTTAACATACACTTGTTTACTTTGGATGTTGGTAGCAAAGTGAAGTTCACAGGTAATATCGTTATTTCACTTATTTTGTTTATTTTCTTTGTCCATATTTTTTAGGGGTGGACAAAAAAAAGACCGACCCGATTGACCCGATTGGACCGGACCGGACCGAACCCATTTTTGTAGGCTTTTTTATAAATCGGTCCTAATTCGGTCCTAAATTAAGAGACCCGAAATATTCGGTTCGGTCCAAAAAATTCATTATAAATTCGGTCTTAAGACCGGACCGGACCGTTTAATTTAATATTATATAATATATATTAATTATATATAAATATACCATATATGTTATACTAAATACCAAAACCCTAAACTTGACTTAACCTTTCAATATATCACGCACGGCCGCTCCTCACCTTTCCTCACTTTCTCTCTAACAAAACAACTCTCCTCCTCACTTTTGCTCACTCTCTCTCTCCACTCCAACTCTACGATCGACATAGCCACGGCCAACACCATGAACACACGATCCCATCAACATAGCCACGGCCACCACGGTAGCCCAAAACAAACGGCCCCAGCAGCTGATCCGGCGCACCTCGTCGCCTCCACAGCAGCCGATCCGACGGCGACGCTGACTCACCTCGCCTCCACGCCCACGGTAGGTAATATTGTGGTTTGACGCTGGTTTTTTGCTTCAGTTTTTTTGCTTCAGCCGATCCGACGCTGACAACAGCAAACCGACGTTTACAAACTGATTTTTTGCTTCAGTTTTTTTGCTTCAGTTTACTTACAAACCCATTTACAAACTGACAACAACAACAAACTGATTGTTGCCGATCCGACGCTGACAACAATAAACTGATTTTTGCAAATTATTTTTTACAAACCCACCCAAATGTTTCTTTTTGCTTACAAACCCATTTACAAACTGATTTTATTTTTTGCTTAGGTTTATTTCAGGGTAAACCCATTTGTACCTCTGTTTTTGCAACTCTTTTTTTTTTTTGTTACAGTTAGTTCATATAACCTTTATAAATTGCTAAATGTCGACCGATTATTAACCGAACCGGACCGAAAATAGCCTAGACCGAATAAATAGGCTAAACCGATTAAATCGGTCCAAATACGGTCTTCTCAAATATAGGACCGAATAATTCGGTCCGACGCCTAAAATGGCCAAAAATCGGACCGGACCGGACCGTGCCCACCCCTAATATTTTTATTTGAGCATACACAAAGGACAATGTAAAATTTAGGTTGGGGGTGAGGATGATATTTTTCGAAAGAAAAAAAAATCAGAAAAATTTAAAAAATTCATTTTTTTTTCAATATAATTGAGTGTTGAAACGATTTCTTAATATAGAATTAATTCATCGTTCTCTCAACTTATGAAATTTTTTACACATTAGCCATATAATATAATAAAAATGGATATTGATACGAAAGTTAATATGCTTAACTAATAAATGTGTAGATTTTTAGCCGGTGAGATTTGTTGTGCCATTCATTATTTTTGAGAGATTTAAATAAATCGGAGTTAAAATAACTCAAACTTTCCTTCAGTGATAAATTCGTTGATGATCTCGAATTCATTGTTTTGTTAGATTACTGAAAACAAAAGGTCAAATGTGAATCTTATGTACTAGAAGTCTTAGTAAGTCGTATTAAGACACAAATCAACTTAACGAAACTTGATAAATGAGATTAAGTCATCGTTTGAAACCCCAAAATTATGCCTAACTCCATAATTTTTACATTATTTAATTGCAAGCCCATTTGAGCCAAAAAGAAAACAAGCCTTTTGTTGAAAACTAGTTATTCTACCTCATTCCAACTTGGAGTTTAAAGTCCATAAAAAGAAGCCATACCCATTTTTTTAGAATACTATCGTAAAATTATGGTTGAAAAAAGGCAAAAAAAAGTTCACAAAAGAATGATGTGTCAGAAAAAAAAAGGGAAGAAAGAAAGAAAAAAAATATGGAAAAAACGTGGGTCGAAAAGAAAAAGTAAAGAGAGAAAAAGAACAAAGGTGAGAAAAAGTGCCAAAAAGTCAAAATTCCGAAAAAACTTATGTATTCTCAGAAATTTTAAACTAAAAAAAAGTCCATTCTTTATAGTCAAACCCGCCTACAATACAACCAAATAAAGTCCTAATCAATCTCAAGGGAAGTTAGTTATAGTGTGGAGAGAATATGAATAGGATCTATTGTGCGATTTAATATTTTCAAAAAGTAATCGATTTTTCATTCGTGAGATAATTTTCATTCATTATAAAATATTTGGTTTCGCACCACGTATCTGTGAAAGTTGTTCATGTAAGTTTACTCTTTTATTTACATATACCGAGAGAAAATAGCCCATTTTCGAGCTTTCAATTGAGAATGCATCCCGTGAGATTTTGTAATCTGAACAAACTTTCGGATAAGAAATGCAACGATCAAATCTTTTAAAATGGATGGTTATATTGTCTATGCACACGCACACGCACACGCACACGATGAGTTGAGATTGAAAAGTTCTACTATATATATGAAGTTTGCATTCAAACTTGGTTATATTACTTTTAAGTCTTTTGTATTTAGTCAAGTTTTTGAATTTTATGTGTATATTCACTACAA
Organism: Sambucus nigra; assembly: GCA_949130495.1. Taxonomy (NCBI): domain Eukaryota; kingdom Viridiplantae; phylum Streptophyta; class Magnoliopsida; order Dipsacales; family Adoxaceae; genus Sambucus; species Sambucus nigra. Next base: position 745,087,707 of record OX422208.1, read on the forward strand.
ATCCTCACGAGACAAAACTCTTCCACTAGGATAGCCTAGGGGTTTAATGGTTTGTTGCACATGCTAAGTGCAATCATGATTCATACGAAAATGAGTTAGAGTTAAAAAAAATAGATTTGCGCGAGGACTAGCAGAGTTTAGGTTTAGGGGTAATTGATGAGTGCATTATTTTGTATATTTTATACCCAAATTTATACTTTGTTAGTCCCATTTTAGTTTATTTAATAAGTTCTTAGGACTATTTGATTAAAGAGAGAAAACAATGCAAGAATGATTGAATTTGAATGAAAAACGGCAATTCAAAGTAAAAAAATGTGCACTTCGATAATTTTATAATATTTTTGTATTAATTTGTGAAAAAAGTTACCTAGTGAAATTTTTACATGTAATGAGGGAGTTTGGTGCAAATTGATTATCGACTCGAAAAAGACGCGAAAAAGCTATTTTTTACGATCGTTAAAAAAAGTCGGGAATTTTTATTTTTCGATTTCGATGAAACTCAACATGCTTGTTCAACAAGAAAAGATAAGAGTTTTCGAGTGGGGGAAAATTCAGTCACTTATCCCGATACAAAGATTAAAAAGTGGAGAGAGGGTTTCCAACACTATTCGGCCAATCAGGGATAGTCAACTCAAATACCTCACCACTTGTCCTATAAAAATGACCCTTGGGCTCATAATTTAAGGAGAATTTTGAAGAGCAACTTTGAGTGATTGTAATCAATTTGAGGGCCAAGTTTTTATCATTTTTTTAGAGGATTGATGATTATAGTGGGAGAACTTATTGTAAGTTTGGTTTATTAATGAAAATCTCTTCTTATTCTTGCAATTTATCTTTCATTATGGTAGCTTGATTTTTCTATTAGGAGTAAAGTAAGTTTATTATAGTTAGATAATATTATCACATTAATTTGATTGTTGTTTATTCCCTACTTATTTTGATTGATTATCAAAGATTCGGTATTCATTTGAAAGCGACACGAGAGTGTGTTTTAAAGCCTTCATTTTTTTTAAAATCAAGTTTTGAGATTTAAAAATAGTAATTTTGATGGATTATGCTTGCACTTTGATTGTTTTGATATTCCATGCTTAAATACATTTGCAAACTTTAAAACTTATATTTTGTAAGGGAATAGGGATTTTAGTCGTCTTTGAGAGACGTTGAACATATTTTGAACATAACTTTCATATTTTTCGAATCAAATACGACTCGAGTCGATTTAATTTGAGTTATAAAATGGGAAGGACAAAATTAGATTAGTGAGCAATATTAGTTACGTAATAAATGGACCCCGAATCCTAATTGTTTATAACTCTCGTGTGTTATTGTTATATATCGTAGTTGCTTTTATTTAATATAGTTCATAATTATTCTCTAACCTATTTGATCTTTTTGGACAGTTGCAATTCTTTTAAAAATTAAAATTGACAAATCTCTATGGGTTCGACCCGTATTTACACTCGCTATTCTATAATAGCCTGCGCACTTGCGGTATTTTATAAAATTGACAAACATAGTGATTCCTAGAGCCTTAAACTCGAATAAAATTAAGGGGAATTCCTTCAGAATGGAAGTGAAGAAGCTTACAGTGGTAATAGAGACATTTCAGATCGACCCAGCCAAGACCACTGCGAGAAAAAACTGATGGCTTGAAGGTATTAATTATTCAAAGCACATTGTGTTCATCAATGATATTCTGGTTGGATAAAGGACTCCCGAACATAATGCTCTTATAATCACTCTAAGGATCGTTAACTAGGATGTTGACAAGTTATTGGTGTAGCAGGGGAGCTCCTCGGAGGTAATGTACCTCAAGATGTTCAACCAATTAAATTTGCTTATAGAATATCTAAAAAGAGCCAATGTGCCCCTATTCTTCTTGGTAGGAAGGATGACATTGCCCATTGGGAAGGTTATTCTCCCCCTCTGATCAGGAGGAATCTCTAAGTTTAATAAGTTCCTCATGGTAGATATAGCTTCCCCATATAATGCTATACTCAACAAAAGGTGGTTGCATGCCATGAGGGTGGTGTATCCACTTACCACCATACGATAAAATGCATCACTGATAAAGGGACTATGGATATACGAGGGAAATGGGCCTTAGCTTAAAATTATTTCATAGTTTCCATCCAACCAAAATAGGAGAAAAATAAGGAGAAAGTTATGGAGCTAGTGATTCCTATTGAATACTGCATTTATTTACTATTTATACTTATATATTTTAGCCCCTCGGGTACCCTAATTCCTATATTTATTCCCGTTAATCGTACACCCTCTTTTATGTATGTTTATATGAATTGCAAGGTAAAATTGAGCTTTTGTAAGTATTAAAGTGTTAATCATGAAGTTTGGTTGCATTCCGGAAAACTTTCATAATAAAGTGCATATTCAAGGGAATTTTAGTCATTTTAAAATTTAGGGTTCTGGGTAAAAGACTTTATAAGTGTATCCCTCTGAGATAGCTTCACGTAGCCTTTGACCGCGCCTCATTTCGATCTATAACGAAGAAGTTATGGCATTTTCTATAGGATGAATCATGTTTGTGATGAAGCACAATTGGCTAATTTTAGCCTTTATCGATCGATTGACGAAACAAAGTTTGCCTTGTCCTAAAGATAGTACCATATTTTTATATCTATAGATCAATTGATGAAATTTCATCGATCGATTGACAACTCATTTTATCCTTCATCGATCGATTGACGATTTTCATCGATCGATCGATGAACCTAGATTTCGGCCAATCTAGGATATTTTTCTCTCTTTACTTTTTACTTTTCTTATATATATATATATATATATATATATATATATGTGTGTGTGTGTGTGTGTGTGTGTGTGTAAGTTGTTTTTATAAGAAGGGACTGTAACACCCCGCGCAATCTGACAGGTGAGGTGGCCATCCGCCGCTCCAAACTGCACCGGGTGTCACTAAATAAGTAATCATTCTTAGCACGTGATAGATATGAGACATATAAAATTCATTCCACAAGATTATAATTAAATTTATCCGATAATAATAACCATTCATGCAATATTAAAATCTATCACCATGTTAATCTTCCAATTAAATCCAACTCTTAATAAATTTAAATTCGAATAAAATGATCCAATTATAAATATCTGAATGAAATCGTATACAACTGTGGAACCGATTGGCCCATCAAATCCATAAATAAAGTCTTATAATAGAAATGCGACGGGACGACAAATAAATCTAACTACTAAAGCATCTGAAATAAACTCTAGCTACACCTTCAAAATATATTTAATACTCCTATGCAGCCACTCCAGCGCTATACCTGAAATATTAGTTAACACAATGGGTCAGAGCCCATCACAAGAATATAAGTTACTCTCTCCAATTAGGGTCCGTAATAGCATTATACATGATAAATACCACAATGAAATATTTTAATTTAACGAGATAATTAATTAACGTGCAAATAAACGTAAATTAACACTATATACCATACAACTAATGCACCCTAAAGTGTAACCCAAATATTCCAATAACATTATTATATATAATTTTATTCTTACATGTTGATGTAAAAAATTAGATCGCTCTAATTATTCAATCACAGATAAATAAAATGAGACAAAGATTTTTAAAGTGGTTCAGCCTTATAAGAATGGCCTACGTCCACTATTATGTTATTACTGAGTTCTTGGGAATTCTCGATTACCAGTTCTCTCAAGAAATTCCGGTCCCCTTGAATGAGGGTGATACAAGGTATTTATAGCCCTTAGGCTGTACATGAAAAGGTTGATACATTTAATGATATACATATGAAATGGTAATACATTTAATGCAACGTGTGCGTCAAGATGATAAGCATTCAATGAATAATTGAACTGTTGATTATCTGGCAGTTTATGCTACGGCCGAGATGCAGCTCGGACCGCCTTAGTTCCTCGGAGAGCTAGAGTACCTCGGAGCGCTAGAGTACCTCGGAGTGCTAGAGTACCTCGGAGTGCTGAAGCTCCTCGGTGTATCCTCGTTGCTCGGAGAGAACATGAGTTGGTCGGGGAAATGAACTTCCTCGTTGTTATTGTGCCACGTAGATTTGACAAATGTCTTCGTATTATTCGCCCACATCAGCATATTAATTTTGGTATCAATAGAAGTCCCCAATGTTTCATATTTAGAACTTTGAGGAGTATGGAACATTCTTTCTCGGTATATGGCAATATTAAATGACCTTCCTGGATTTTAGGAGCATCGTATTTGAATTTATTTCCAAATTCACAGCTTCCGCCTTTTTTTTGAATTTTTACGAGCGCTTCGATCTTTGTGCCCTTTTTTGTCCTTTTAGCCGCCGGAAGTTCGATAGTTTCTTTTTGTAATCATTTCCTTCGCAGCTTCCCAAGGTAAAGTATTTAAACTTCTTAGGTAACCATACCGTCGTCTACCTTTTCCAATTTTCTGCATTCAAGCTTTTCGAATTCTCCAGTCTTTCTTTCTCTTGTGCGTTCATCCTTGTTTTCGTTCGTTGTCAACAGACCTCCTTTCTTCCTGTAAGATCTTCTTCCTTTCTTCTGTATTTCTTTTATTCAGTATGGTTTATATTGTGGAGTCTGTTGAGAAATTTCGTTCCGATTTTTCCATTCCTTCCTGGGTAACTCTGGAGGTTCTTTCTGAGCCTTTAGATTATTTTCGATTGGCTGAGGGACATTGGTTCCCCAGTCTATTCATTGCTTAATGTGGATTTTCTTTTCCGCCAAATCCCTTATGCTTAGAGTTCTGTCAATACTTTGACGTTGTTCCTGCAAAAATAGCCCCCAATTCATGGAGAATAATTAATGGGGTGTATAAATTAAATCTAACTCATGGAACTCGTATAGGGATTCCTGAAATTATGTTTTGATATAGATGGGCTATTTTAGATAATGTTTACTACTTAAAAACTAGGTTTTTAAATAGGGCTCTTGTAGTTAACCTCCCTGATGCAAATAGAGATTATTTTGAACATGGGTTAGTTTTCAAAAATTGGCAACATGCTCCTTTAGTCGGAGACAGAGTGTATGAAGGTCCCAAATGCCCCCCATATGGCAATGGGATAGGTTTATTCTCATTTTCCTTTACTTATGAAATTATGCTTTCATCATGTTTGACAAAATGTATGACTGATATCTCATTATGTATTTATTTGCAGCTGATAGCAAAAGAAAAACTCCAAAAGAATCAGAGGTTAATATTAAGCATCTGAAACTTATCTGGGGTTTGCATAAGAACGTTGCAGACGAGCACATCAGGTCTGCATCATATTTGCTGCAGTATAGGAGCTATACGACTTCTTATACTGCTCGTCCTGTTGAACCAGCTTCAACTCCAGAGGATTCTTCTTCAGATTCTCACATCCCTTTAAGTCAAAGAATGGGCAGGAAAAGAGCTCCCCCTGCTCTATTTGATGACACTACTTCTGCTGCTGAAGCCAAGAAAAGCAAAGTTGATGTCCCAGAAGGGACTAAGAAGGTGGATGTTGCACCTTCCAAAGCTACCGAGAACCCCCAGTGGCTCCGAGCAAGAAGGTTGCTCCTGTCGAGATGACTGCTATCTTTCCGACCAAGAGCTCTTCCTTGGTTGAAACTGCCGAAGTCCCTTTGAGGAGATTGAGGAAATCATCCTCAGTCAATTTGGCTGAAACTGTCTCTTCTCCACCATCTGGTGTTGTTGGTGTTCCAACCATCATTCCTCCGAGCTCTGCAATGAGCTCGGTAAAAACTTAGATCATACCCGAGGTCCAAGGAATTGATGAAAATATTTCTAGGGATATGCTGACATCCCTAGCTACTCGTCACCTTGCTTCGGTAAATTTCTCACATTCTGAATTTCCTTTCTGCCTTTGAATACTTGTATTTTTGCACTGACCTGTCACTTTTTCCTTTGTTTAGCTGGTGAATTATTTTAATAACATTGTGAAGAAAGACGAAGCTATTAAAGCTTCCAGTTCCCCGTCAGGTGTAGAGGATGCTCTGCTGGGTTTAACCCGATCTTTGAAGGATTCTCGTCAGCAGTATAACGAGGACAAAGCTGAATGGGAGAAAAAGTTGTCTATAGTTGAGGCCGAGAAGGTGAAGTTGGCTGAGACCTCCAAGAGTTTGGAGGATAAGGTGAAAAGTTTAGAGGTCGAGCATCAGAAATATGATGACAAGCTCAAGAACTTTGGAAAGCTTGAAGATAAGCTGAAAAAGGCAGAGGAAGAATTGTCCGCCCTGCAAGATATCAAGGGCCAGAAGGAAGAATTGGATGTGAAGCTCTCCTCGGAGAAACTGAAAAGAAAGTTCGCAGTTAAAAAATCCTTCAGCGCTGGCTGGGATAAAGAATGGGACAAGGGGATTGCTGCGATGACATCCCAAGTACAATACGGGAAGTTGAAATACTTCCGAGATGGCTGGGTAGCTGCCCTGCAGGAATTGAAGATCAAAGAAGACTCTGGGCTATTCCAGCTACACCTCCCTGGTCCTCCCCCACCAATTATAGAAGAAGAAGAAGATGAGCCTATCTCTGACGAATCTTCCATGGCCATAGGTGATCAAGTCCCTGCCTCTCTTCCTTCTGCTAACGAGGACATTTCTTCCATGCCTCCTCCTCCTGAGAAAATTTCGACTCCTGCTGATCAGGCTGCTGTTACCACCGAGCAACTAAGCTCCTCATCCCAGCCTCCCGAGAAAGTCTTGGGAGACAAGAAAAAGGTGTGAAGTTGTTCGGTATCATTTCTATCTTTCATTATTTGTAATCAAACAATGTAATCCTTTTGTAATCTAATAAAATACATCTTTATTCATCTCTGTTGTTGATGATTTGTTTTTGTTGATTGTTGTCTTCTTCTCATCCTTAGTTTGTGGCTAGAATGGAAATAATATCTGCACATGATACAAAGCTGATGCAACAATGTCATGAGTATTATAAAGCTGGTCATACAAATTTGAGTGTATCAGAAATTGTTGACATCCTTGGCCATGATGCCTCAGAACAAGCAATTGAGGCTTATCGGTACTTGAAGGATTTACTCGACCGAGCTGTGGCCAACAGTGTGGCCTACTATGAATTGATCGAGGAACTTCATTATACTTTAGAAGATCTACAACATCAACACAATGAATCAACTGCTTTGCAGCACAAGGAATATGAAAATAGATATCAACAACTTTCTTCTGAAATAGGCCATAAAAAGATCCTTGCTGGATACGATGTTAGGGAAAGAACTCTAAAAGGTGAAGTTGAGGCCTGCAGGCAGATTGCTGAGTTGCTGGAACAAGAGAACAATAATTTGCAGAAAAAGTTAGCACAGTATGAATCTGCAGCGTCATCTTCCACTGCTTTAGTACAAGTTACCGATGAAGGTTTCTCGTTCTTAGAATTGAGAATGTTAAATTAAGGCAAGATTTGGACGTTCTGAGAAGATCTGGTCTTTCCACTACTGCTCGGGGACGAGGAATAGGATCTCGTGGGCGAGGAAGAGCTGTTCAAAATGTTGTCGAGGAGCAAAATTCTCCACTTGCTCGGAGTCGATCAAGGGTTCTCAGTCATAATGTTGAAGAATATCGTACTCTGTCAACATTGAAAACTCAAGCATACCAATTGAACGCCAAAGATCGGGCTTTATCTGAAATGTCCAAGAAAAATCTATCTTTGGAAGATCAACTTACTGCGACGAAGTCTGCTTTGAATGATAAAGATGTTTTTGCCAAGAACCTTCACGAACAATTGGATAGATTAACCTTCCAATTCCATAAACAGCCCAGGGAATTTTGGATGGCAAGATACAATGAAGCCCTTGTTCATTTAGATGCTCGTATTGAACATGCCAATAATGAAGGTTATAAGCAGGGGTGGTTGAACGCCCTGGGTGTACTGAAATTGGAGTAAGGGCATTTTTTATGGGATTATCATGCTCCAGGGTTACTAGACTTGCCTGTGCCACCTTTCAAATTGGACATGGAATGGATCCCAGCTCGTTCCATTCCTCGGAGTTTAATTTCAAAATATCTTAGCGACTATAGTCTTCATTCTCAGACTGAATTATCTCGTCCCGAGCATCTCTTGGATACACTTTCTGTGATGAACGTCAGAATGCTCAGAGATATTAATTTCATCAATTCTCCTCTTTGCCTGGAGGATCCTCCTGCCGGCGAGGAACCTGTTTCAAAATCTAAAGGAAAGAAACCAATAGAATAGGTTTTTCAATGTAATAATTAGCACATATATGTAGCTTGTAATATATTTTGACCTTAATGAAAGAATTTCATTTTCTGTTTGCAAATTTGTATTGCGATTGTCTTGTGTTTATCAAACATTTTTACATTTGTGCATATGTATCTGTTAAAAAGATAACAATATGGTGCTGTTCATCAACCAACTTAGTAATCAAACTTACAAATATCAATGTTGCTCAATCACTTAATAATAAAGTAATGAGTATAAAATGTTTAAAATGTTTCCAACCAACCAAGGTTGTTAAATTGTGTTTGTCGACCAACTACAGTTGATGGGTTTTTATCCCCGACCAACCATACTTGGTAAACTTTTTCATAAAATGTGTCCGACCAACCATGGTCGATAATTTATCCTCGTCGACCAAGTATAGTTGATCACCGACCAACTATACTTGGTTCAGTTTGGAATTATTTGTATTTTCTGGAATGATTTTACCTTCCGACCAACTTGTTGGCCTATTTTCAAATCAAATGATATTGTTCTTCCCTTAACCGTAGTTGATTATTGAACTATCAGGTTCTTTCGAACTATCTTGTCCACTAGTTATCTTACCAACCTTAGTTGGTCACGCTAGTGTACGCCTCCTAACCAAAGGAGTATATTTTTTGGTTCTTTCGAACTATCTGTCCACTAGTTATCTTACCAACCTTAGTTGGTCACGCTAGTGTACACCTCCTAACCAAAGGAGTATATTTTTTGGTTCTTTCGAACTATCTGTCCACTAGTTATCTTACCAACCTTAGTTGGTCACGCTAGTGTACACCTCCTAACCAAAGGAGTATATTTTTTGGTTCTTTCGAACTATCTATCCACTAGTTATCTTACCAACCTTAGTTGGTCACGCTAGTGTACACCTCCTAACCAAAGGAGTATATTTTTTGGTTCTTTCGAACTATCGTCTTCTTTTTGCTGTCGAGCAGCGTAGTGTACAACACTAGTATTTCCCGAAAAACTTTCAAACAAAGGAGAGGAAAATGGTGAAAACATCATCGTTTTATTCATATTGATGGAACCGTTGTACATTTTACATCATTGATAATACTTGCGAAGGTGTTCAGCATTCCAAGCATTCTTGAATTCTTCTCCTTCTAGAGTTGCTATTCGGTAAGTTCCTGGTCGAACAACTTCTGTAACTCGGTAAGGCCCATGCCAGTTTGCCTCCAATTTATTGTGTTTCTGAATTACCTTCTTTAGCACATAATCTCCTTCCTTTAAATCGCATTTCCTTACCCTTTTGTTGTAGAAAAGATCTGTTCGTTGTTGATAAGCAGCATTCCTAATGGATACCTCTTCTCTGACCTCCTCGAGCATATCCAAATCCAGTCTTCTCATCAAGTCACTGACAGGAGAATTGAAATTCAGTACTCTATGCGTTGGAAGACCCAACTCGGCAGGTATTACAGCCTCACTTCCAAATGCCAGCATATATGGTGATTCTCCAGTCGCTGCTCGGGAGTTATTCGGTAAGCCCACAATACTGATTGTAGATCATTAATCCAGTTAGCTTTAGCTTCACTTAGCCTTTTCTTCAAACCATTTAGCAGTGTTCTATTCGTCACTTCAGTCTGTCCATTGCTTTGAGGATGGCCTGGTGCTGAATGAACCTTCAAAATGTTCGACTAATGACAATAGGCAGCAAATTCCTCGTTATCAAATTGAGTTCCATGGTCTGTGATGAAGGCATGAGGGAGACCATATCGACAGATGATATTATTCCAAACGAACTGGTATACCTTCTCGTACGTCATGTCGATAAGGGGTTCAGCTTCTACCCACTTAGTAAAATAGTCTACTGCGACGACGAGGTACTTGAATCTTCCTCGGGTGGTCGGCAATGGTCCCACCAAATCAATTCCCCACATGGCGAATGGCCAAGGGGAAGTTATGGGTGTCAACAATGATTGTGGAGTTCGTTGGATAGAGGAAAAACGTTGGCACTTGTCACATTTCTTAGCATAGGCTATACAATCAGCCCTCATCGTCGGCCAATAGTATCCTTGAGTCATTACCCTTTGTAAAAGTGTTCGACCTGCTACATGAGCTCCACAAGACCCTTCATGGATTTCTTCAATCAATTCTTTCACCTCGGAGGGATGTACACATCTCTGCAAACCTGCCATAATCCCTCGTCTATATAAAATACCATTAGTTAATACATACCGAGCAGCTTTATACTTCAATTTTTTGGCATCGAGCTTATCCTCTGGCAATCCTCCCTCTTCAATATATACCCTGATGGGATCCATCCAAGATGGTCCTAAATCAAGGGTAATAACATTCATCGTCAAGTTTTCATCTATGCTCCGACTTTCCAATACTTCAATTGGTATCGTTCTTCGCAGCTCGGTACGAGTAGCCGATGCTAGTCGGGCCAGTGCATCTGCTTGTACATTCTCCATCCTCGGTATTCTCACCAATTGAATGGCATCAAATTCTGTCAGTAACTCCATCACCTTTGCATGATACTTTGCCATTAAATCTCCTTTAACTGCATATGTTCCTGTCATCTGATTTACAATTAATTGAGAATCACTGAATACAATTACTTGCCGTGCTTCCATAACTTTTGCTAAGTTTAAACCTGCTATCATGGCCTCATACTCAGCTTCATTATTAGAGGCTTTGAATTGGAATCGTAAAGCATACTCCATGTCAATCTCGTCTGGGGTGTTCAAAACAATTCCTCCCCCGCAACCTGCTGTGCAAGATGAGCCATCTACATATAATCTCCATATGGGCAACCCGTCTTCAAATTCCTTATCTGACAGGGTTCCTCGGTGAAATATTTGTTGCTTCTTTTCATCCTCCCTTGACACTTTTCGCTCCTCGTCGACCATCTCTTCTCGCTCTTTTACCAACCGGAGCTGGTCTGAGCTCGAAGTTGACGATCTGTCTTCATCCATAAGCCCTTTTACCAACCGGAGTTGGTCTGGGTTTATGTCTGTTGATCCTGTAATATCCACAGGTTGGTCAGCGAGCACCTTTTGCTCCTCGGGGGTATCAGGGTATGTAAACTCTGCTATAAAATCTGCTACAGCTTGCCCTTTTAATGATGATCTGGGTTCATACACAATATCATATTCACCGAGTTCTATTGCCCAGTACATCAGTCTTCCTGATTTTTCTGGCTTGTGAAGGGCTTATCTCAATGGCATGTCGGTATATACGACAATTGTATGGGCCTGGAAATATGGCCTCATTCTTCTACTTGCTTCAATTAATGCCAATACCAATTTTTCTAGCTTTGGATATCTGATTTCTGCACCTCGAAAAGCCTTACTTGTGTAATAGATGGGTTTCTGAACTCCATTCTCCAATCTAATCAATGCTGAGCTAACTGCATTCTCTGATACAGCCAGATACAAGTACAACTTCTCTCCTATTATTGGCCTGGACAACAATGGAGGTGCTCCCAAATATTTCTTCAAGTCTTGAAAGGCCTTTTCACATTCCTCAGTCCATTCAAAAGTTTTTCGAAGTGTTTTGAAGAATGGGAGGCATTTATCAGTTGCTCGGGACACAAATCTATTGAGCGCCGCAACTCGTCCTGTAAGACTCTGCACTTCTTTCTTCGTCGTTGGGGATCGCAGCCCTAAAAGAGATTTGATCTTTTCTGGATTTTCCTCAATAGCTCGTTGGTTGACGATGTATCCGAGGAACATTCCTTCTCGTACTCCAAAGGTGCACTTCGTCGGGTTGAGCTTCATTTGGTATTTATCTAGTTGATCAAAGGTCTGACCTAAGTCAACTAGATGATCAGCAACTTTCTTGCTCTTTGTTAGCATATCGTCGACATAGACTTCCATGTTGCAACTGATTTGTTCGGCAAAAACCTTGTTCATCAGCCGCTGATATGTTGCACCTGCATTTTTTAAACCAAAAGGCATGACATTATAACAATAAGTTCCCCTTGGGGTAATAAAAGAAGTACTTTCCCTGTCTTCAGGTTTCATTTTGATCTGGTTGTAGCCAGAATATGCATCCATGAAGCTGAGCAGCTCATGTCCCGAAGTAGCATCCACTAGCTGGTCTATCCTGGGTAATGGAAAATGATCTTTCGGGCATGCTTTGTTGAGATCAGTGAAATCAACACACATTCTCCATTTATTGTTCTTCTTCTTTACCATCACCATATTTGCTAACCAGTCTGGATATTTCACATCTTCAATGAATTGGGCTTTCTGGAGCTTCTCGACCTCCTCTTGTATGGCCTGATTCTTCTCGGGACTAAACACTCTTCTTCTCTGCTTCACAGGCTTGATCTCCTTATTCACATTGAGTTCATGACATAAGAAGTTTGGATATATTCCTGGCATGTCTTCGTGACTCCATGCAAAAGTATTCTTCCTGTTTCTCAAGAAAGTTATCAACTCTTGTTTTATTGAAGCATCCAACGACGAACCTATCTGGGTTACTCGTTCAGGGTGCTCCTCGTCCAGAATAACATTTTCTGTAGATTCTACCACCTGTCCTTTTACAAGTTGGGATTCATCCCTGGGATCAAGAGTTTCAATTTCTGTACCTTCCTCCACCTGGTAGGTAGTAGTCTTTTTCCTTGATTCTTCAAGCTCTTCTTGCTCGGCAGATGAATAATAGCATTCCCGAGCTATTTTTTGATCACCTTTCACAACTCCTACTCCGAAGTTTGTTGGGAATTTTAAGCATTGATGTACTGTAGATGGAACTGCTTCGAACTTCTTCAAACCAACTCTTCCCATGATGATGTTGTAGGCTGACTGCACATTCTTATCCATCACAAAGAAGCTTATTCTTTCTGTTCGACAAGCAAGCCAAGTTCCAATGAATATGTCCAACTTGATCGTCCCAAGTGGAAAAACTTTCTCGCCAGCAAAACCCAGAAGGGGTCTATGATAAGGTTCCAATTGAGATAATTTCAAATTCAAGCTATCAAAACATGAATAGTACATGATGTCTGCCGAACTACCATTGTCCACCAACACCCTTGAAATCACCACATCTTTCATCCTCATTTTGATCACCAAGGGATCGTCGTGAGGGTAAAGAACACCTGCCAAATCGTTTTTTAAAAAACCAATAACTAGCTTCTCTTTATTTACCTTCCTCGGTAAGATTTATTCGTTGAATATATGAGCAGGCTTGAGCCTCTCCGAGATAGGCCTTTCTTTCTGCAGTAAGGTCTCCCCCTCCAGCATCTCCTCCTGTAATAACATTACAATCAAATGACCCAAAACGTATGGAAAATACCTCTCGTTCAGGCTGTCTTGGCTTCTTTGGAAGATCGGGGTCTTCATCTGGATCATCTTCATGATCTCTTTTCTTTTTCTCCTCCGTCCGACGAGGAGATCTGGAACGATCTCTAGTTCTATCATCATTGTTCCTTTCACCTCTGCGATCTACATACTTTGACAACTTTCCTCTTCGGATGAGCGTTTCAATCTCGTTCTGAAGGGCTATGCAATTTTTGGTCGTATGGCCATGATCTTTATGGAACTCGCAATATTTGGTCCTATTCCTCAGGTCAGGATTGGTCCTCAGTTTATCTGGCCACTTGATTTCTTCGTTATTCTTGATTTCTTCCAAAACATGATTAATACCCATCTTCAATGGAGTATAATTATCATATTTCTTCAGGACTTCCCATGACGTCCTATTATTCTTGGAGTGCTTGTCACCACCATTACCTTTTTGCTCTTTCTTCTTAGATTTGTCAACCTCCACCTTGGTTTCTTTATTGATATTCTTCTTCGCAGCCATAGCCTCCTCGGCATTCATGATTTTGGCCGCTTTTGCCATCAACTCCGACATAGTTTTAGGTGGATCTTTGGCCAAAGTATAGTATAACTTGTTAGGCAATAATCCACTCATCAAAGCAGTGATCGCTGTCTTTTCTTCGTAATCTATGACTTCCAACTTCTCGTTATTGAAATGAGTTATGTAATCTCTAGTACTCTCACCTGATTTTTGTCTAACACTTAACAAGTGCGCTACTCGCTTTACCGGCTTTGCTCCAAAATAGAAATTGCCAATGAACAACTCGGCTAACTGAATAAAAGTCGAAATCTTACCCCGAGGAAGATTGTTGTACCATATCTGTGCAGATCCGGTAAGAGTTCCCGAGAATGCTCTACACCTCATCTCGTCGGGGACAGCATATATGTCGGCAGCAGCTTGGTATTGTTCTATATGAAGAACATGATCTGTCTTTCCATCATATTTAGGGGTCACTACAGGTGCTTTGAATTTCGATGGTGTAGGAAAATTCACAATGGCCTGCACAAAAGGTGTCCCTTGAACAAAAGTTCTCTGTAAGGGATTCCTTTCTTTAGCCATTTCTCCAAGTCTATCCTCCAATCGTTGAATGGAACCTTTCCATGCTTCATTTCCTTCCTCGGGCCGCTTAGTCCGAGCAATTGATTGTTCTGACGTAGCTTCCTGAGATCTATCTCGACGAGTAGCTGGTCGTGATTGTGCTGATCCTTCTCTCAAACCTGATGGTGGTCGAAAGCTTCTCAATGGGGCTCTAGGTGGACTCATATTTCTCCTTGGTCCTAACCGACTGAAAGGAGACACCCTACTTAATCTTCCAGGGCGCTATTTCTCTCCGGAGAGAGGGTGATATGTTGATCTGTATCCGTAGCCCGTATCGATGAAGTTCGCCCAGGTTGATAAGAAAAATCATTTGATTCTTCATTAAGATATGACCCAGTACGCCTAGATCGCGATTGCCCACGATCACTCCTTTGCCTTGAATGGGTAGGTGCACCACCGTGAAGAGTTTGAATGAGTTGCCTCATTGTTTCTTGCATGGCGGTTTGTCCTTCAGCCAGATTCGTCATAATTCCAGCCAGATCTGGAGGTGCAGATGGATTTGGAGGATTTCCAGTATTTCCAGCATTTCGATTACTGGATTCTGGATTATCTGCCATTGATGATAAATGATTTTTGGTGAAAAACGATAGCAACAGTCGTTTCCCACAGACGGCGCCAATCTGTTGATGTAAAAAATTAGATCGCTCTAATTATTCAATCACAGATAAATGAAATAAGACAAAGATTTTTAAAGTGGTTCAGCCTTATAAGAATGGCCTACGTCCACTATTATGTTATTGCTGAGTGTTTGGGAATTCTCGATTACCAGTTCTCTCAAGAAATTCCGGTCCCCTTGAATGAGGGTGATACAAGGTATTTATAGCCCTTAGGCTGTACATGAAAAGGTTGATACATTTAATGATATACATATGAAATGGTAATACATTTAATGCAGCGTGTGCGTCAAGATGATAAACATTCAATGAATAATTGAACTGTTGATTATCTGGCAGTTTATGCTACGGCCGAGATGCAGCTCGGACCGCCTTAGTTCCTCGGAGCGCTAGAGTACCTCGGAGCGCTAGAGTACCTCAGAGTGCTAGAGTACCTCGGAGTGCTGAAGCTCCTCGGTGTATCCTCGTTGCTCGGAGAGAACATGAGTTGGTCGGGGAAATGAACTTCCTCGTTGTTATTGTGCCACGTATATTTGACAAATGTCTTCGTATTATTCGCCCACATCAGCATATTAATTTTGGTATCAATATTACACTTACTCATTTTAATTAATTAATAATTTTAATTCATGTGAAACCAATATGGACAGTCGACCCCTTGTTGTCCTTGCACACACTCTTGGCACACTTAAAGTTCTACACATCACACTTATTTCCCTCACTATAGCCTGTCAACCCGCATTCTGTCAGTTCTGCACATACTTGCCATGTTCCACCCACGACACGTCAATATAGTCAGTTGGCCCATTTAACTCTCATCCCGCACATAGTCGTGACGCCAACACATACCCACATCTCTATAGTTAGTCGACTAGTTTAACTATTAGCCCTGCACATACTCGCGTCATAAAATTCATTTTTAATACCCGTTTATTATCTTAGGTATTAATTATCAATTTCTTATTTTCTCATCATCTCATTTTCTCATTATCTTATCTTAGCCCCACCCTATTAGATGTGATACCCCGCCTAATTAAACATCGGGTGATCAGGCCTTTATTAAATTAAAACAGGTTTCTCAAATGGTTCATTTTTAGCATCACTGTCGAAAAGTTTTTAATTACTAATCACCTAAGTGAAAATTAGACCGGTGCCATATTTTATCTTTCTTAAAACAGATAAATCAACCATGCGGAAACAAAGTATAACAATCACTGTGTAGTACAACACAATCAACACAGTATACGTACAAAAGAACAAGAGTATTACCGAATAAACCATCGGCTAAAAGTCCCAAAAATAACAATAGAACAACCACTAGTCTGAGACTAAACATCCGTGACTGATACCGGACAACAAGTCCGTACATAGGATAGTGTGAGATCTTACATTAGATCTGAATGAAAGATATCGTCTAATCAAAATCTTGTAAGCATCCACTGTGCTACAGCTTCTAGTCCCTGGAATGAAATCAGCATACATGGCATCCCTGTGGCTGGACACCTAAAAGATTTTGAAAATATTTTATAGCAAGAGTTAGTAATCAAAACATTTTGAAAATATTTGGCAAGCGTTCATCACAATATAAAATGCGGTTATTGATTACACATGTTAGGTTCTCGTACACTCTCATGAGTTTACTCACTCCTCATCTATGATGCACACCTAACGTTCCACACCTAGCCTACTTAGTCATATCTCCCGAACTAACTAGGACTGAAGTAAACAACTAAACTTATCTGTACCTAAGTTCTCGTACCGCCCATATAGTACATCCATTTCATTAACATCTCGCGTCTGCTGACATGGACCAAACACTTGAAGACACGTGTCAACACTACGTGGCAAATACAAATACTGTCGACGAACAACATATTGCCACCGAGCTACTCAGGCGCTCCGAGCAACTTAAAGATACCGAGCAACTTAAGCGGTCCGAGCTACTTAGACTGCTGAGCACCCAAATCAAGAGAATCAAAGAACAACTACGCATTAAATGCGCATTATTATCGTACAGATGTATATGTTTACTAGATAACAACGCATTATCCTTTCACATGTACAGCCTGAAGGCTATAAATACATTGTAACCTCCTCATAAGAAAAAAACACTTGGATCTCTTGAAAAGCCTATTATCGAGATTTAAGGCAAACAGTAATCAATACAAAATAGTGGACGTAGGCCATTCTCCCAAGGCTGAACCACTTTAAAAATCTTTTATTTTGTTTATTCATTTTTATCTGTGATTGATTAATTAGATATAATCTAGCTTTTTACATCAACAGATTGGCGCCGTCTGTGGGAAACGACTGTATTTAGCATTTTTCACCAAAATAAATCATCATCTATGGCTGAGAATCCGGAATCCAGTAATCGAAATATCGGGGTCCCTCCAAACCCTTCTACTCCCCCAAATGTTCAAGATCTGGCTGGCATAATGGTTAATTTAGCCCAAGGGCAAACGACCATGCAAGAAACTATGCGTCAACTTATACAAACTGTTCAAGGTGGAGTGCCGGCCCATTCAGGACAACTAAATGTTCAGAGAAATACCCATTTGCCGTCGTCAAGAACTAGACGGACGTTATTCCTGGAGGTCTCTCAATCTAGGCGTACTGACCCATACCGTACGGAAAGATTTAGTTATCCGTCGTATCGACCTGGACGAACCTCATCAGTACGAGCTACAGACTCACAACGGAACGTCACTCTAACACCAGAAAGGACTAGCGCCTTAGAAAGGTTGAGTAGGGTTTTCCCGTTTGATCGATTGGGCCCTAGGAGGAATAGAAGTCCTCCTAGGATTACGTCGAGGAACTCTCAATGACCATTCAAACTAAGGGAAGGCTCTGCCCAATCACACCCAGCAGCCCGTAATGAAAGGTCCCAAGAGGAAAACTCAATGCGATTAGTTGCTCAAATAAATAGGTCCGAGGCGGGAAACGATGCATGGAAAGGCTCTATTTAAAGGTTAGAAGATAGGTTAGGGGAAATGTCTAAGGCCAAGAATCCCCTGCAAAGCACTTTTGTATAAGGGACACCATTTATACAGGCAATCGTGGATTTCCCCACGCCATCAAAATTCAAAGCTCCTATGGTGACACCTAAATATGATGGGAAAACTGATCCTGTCCTCCATATAGAATAATACCAAGCTGTCGCCGATATCTATGCGGTTCCAGACGAGATGATATGCAGGGCATTTTCGGGAACTCTCACCAGGTCAGCTCAGATATGGTACAATAATCTTCCTCGGGGGAAGATTGCAACTTCCCTTCAATTGGCAGAGCTTTTTATAGGGAATTTTTATTTTGGAGCAAAACCAGTTAAACGAGTAGCACACCTACTGAGTGTTAGATAGAAGCCAGAAGAAAGTACCAGAGACTATATTGATCGTTTCAATAATGAGAAACTTGAGGTAATAGAGTACGAGGAAAAAATAATAATTATTGCTCTGATGAGTGGACTGTTACCAGATAAGTTGTACTACACTTTGGCCAAAGATCCGCCTAGGACCATGGCAGAACTGATGGCAAAGGCGGCCAAGATCATGAACGTTGAGGAAGCTATGGCTGGGAAGAAGAATACAGACACTAAGGAGACCAAGGTTAAGGTTAGTAAAACCAAGAAGAAAGATCAAAAGAACAATGGTGGTAACAGGCAGTCGAAAGGTAAACAATCACTGGAGCAGATGAGGAAGTATGGAAATTATACTCCCTTGAAGGTAGATATAAATCACATTCTGGAGGAGATCAAGAATAGCGAGGAGTTAACCTGGCTAGGGAAAATGAAGGCAAATCCTGACAAAAGGGACAAGTCCAAATATTGCGAATTCCACAAAGACCATGGCCACACGACCAAACGTTGCATAGCTCTTCAGAATGAAATTAAAGCACTCATCAGGCGAGGAAAATTAGCCAAGTATGTTAATCGTCGAAATGGTGGAAAGGCTAGCGACCGAGGAAGGCAAATATCTAAATCTCCTCGCCGAGCAAAAGAAGACAAGAAGAGAGATCATGAAAATGATATAGAAGATAATCCCGACCTCACCAAAAAGCCAAGACTGCCAGAACGCGAGGTATTTTCCATCCATTTGGGGTCATTTGAATGTAATGTCATTACAGGTTGAGATGCAGGAGGTGGAGATCTAACTACGGAGAGAAAAGCGTACCTCAATGAGGCCCAAGCTTGCTCGTACATATAACGAATAAACTTGGCTGAAGATGATCGCCCAAGAAAGGTAAATAGGGACAAACTGGTCATCGGTTTCTCTAAGAATGAACTGGCAGGTATACTATATCCTCATGATGACCCATTGGTGATCAAGATGAGAATAAAGGAAGTAGTGATTTCACGGGTACTGGTGGATAATGGTAGATCTGCAGACATCATGTTCTACCCATGCTTTGACAGTTTGAATCTGAAGTTAGCCCAGTTGGAGCCCTATCATAGGCCCCTCCTCAATTTTACTTGCAAAAAGGTTTTTCCACTTGGGACGATCAAGTTGGATGTGCTTATTGGTACATGGCCTGCTTATCGAGCATAAAGAGTACGCTTTTTCATAATGGATAAAAATGTCCAATCAGCTTACAATATCATCATGGGAAGGGTTGGTCTGAAGAAGTTCGAAGCAGTACCTTCTACTGTACATCAATATTTAAAATTCCCAACTAACTTTGGAGTAGGAGTAGTGAAGGGTGACCAAAAAGTAGCTCGGGAATGCTACTATTCATCTACCGAGCAGGAGGAAATTGAAGAATCCAGGAAGAAGACTACCACTTATCAAGCGAATGAAATAGAAGATGCAGAGATTGAAACATTAGATCTTAGAGACGAGTCTCAGCTCGTGAAAGGCCAAGTCATGAAAGCTATCGAAAATATCATTCTAGACGACGAACACCCAAAACGAACAACCCAAATTGGTGCGTCGTTAGATGTATCATTAAAATAGGAACTGGTAGCATTTTAAGGCGTAGAAAACAAACTTTTGCATGGAGTCATGAAGACATGCCCGGGATAGATCCGGGTTTCCTATGTCATGAGCTGAACGTGAACAAGGAAATCAAGCGAGTGAAGCAGCGAAGAAGAGTGTTCAGTCCTAAAAAGAACCAAGCTATACAGGAAGAGGTAGAGAAACTACATAAAGCCTTTTTTATTGAGGACGTTAAATATCCCAATTGGGTAGAAAATGTGGTGATGGTAAAGAAGAAAAATAACAAGTGGAGGATGTGTGTAGACTTCATGATCTTAATAAAGCTTGCCCCAAAGATCATTTTCCTTTGCCTCGAATCGATCAGCTGGTGGATGTTACCTCGGGAGATGAATTATTGAGTTTTATGGATGCTTACTCTGGTTATAACCAGATCAAAATGAAACCCGAGGACAGGGAAAGTACCTCTTTTATCACCCCAAGGGGAACTTATTGTTATAATATTATGCCTTTCGAACTTAAAAATGCAGGTGCAATATATCAGAGGCTGATGAATAAGGTGTTTGTAGAGAAAATCAGTCATAACATGGAGGTTTATGTTGACAATATGTTGACGAAGAACAAGAAAGCTGCTGATCATTTAGTTGACCTAGCTCAAACTTTTGATCAATTGGAGAAATATCAAATGAAGTTGAATCCCAAAAAATGCATATTTAGAGTGCGAGAATGTATGTTTCTCGGATATATTATTAACCAATGAGGTATTGAAGCGAACCCTGAAAAGATCAATGCCCTATTGGAACTACGATCTCCAACTATGAAGAAGGTAGTGAAAAGTCTCACATGGCGAGTTACATCACTTAACAGGTTTTCATCATGAGTAGCAGATAGATGCCTCCCATTCTTCAAGACCCTTAGAAAAACTTTTGAGTGGAATGATGAATGCGAGGAGGCCTTTCAAGAGTTGAAGAAATATCTGGGGAGACCTCCATTGTTATCTAGATCGGTGATGGGAGAAAGATTATACTTGTACCTAGCAGTTTCAAAGAATGCAGTTAGATCAACGCAAATAAGAATGAAGGACGGAGTCCAAAAACCAGTCTATTACACCATCAAGGCTTTTTGAGGAGCAAAGATCAGATATCCAAGGTTGGAGAAGTTGGCACTAGCACTGATCGAAGCAAGCAGAAGGATGAGGCCATACTTCTAAGCCCATACTATAGCGGTGTATACTGATATGCCATTGAGACAAACTCTGCATAAACAAGAGAAATCATGAAGATTGATGTACTGGGCAGTAGAACTTGGTGAATATGACATAGCTTATGAACCTAGGTCATCATTTAAGGGGCAGGAAGTAGCGGATTTTATCGCAGAGTTTACTCACTCTGATACCTCCGAAGATCAGAAGTTTAATACAGACCAACCCGTGGATGTTACGAGATCATCGAATTTAACACCCGACCAACTTCCATCAGTGGACGATCAAGAGAGGATAATCAACGAGCAGCGAGAAGTGTCAGGGGAAGACAAAAGGAAGCATCAAATATTCTACCAAGGAACTCTGTCTGATAAGGAGTTTGATAATGGAGTATGTGTGTGGAATCTGTATGTGGATGGCTCTTCGTGTGCAACAGGCAGTGGAGCAAGAATTATATTAAACAGTTCTGATGAGATTGATATAAAATATGCTCTACGTTTTCAGTTTAAAGCCTCCAATAACGAAGTTGAATATAAGGCTATGATCGTGGGTCTAAGTTTGGCTAAAACCATGAAGGCAAAGCATGTCGTGGTGTTCAGTAATTCACAGTTAATAGTAAATTAAATTCTCGGATTATATGCAGTAAAGGGAGAACTAATGGTCAAGTATCATGCAAAGGCTATGGAGGTTGTCTCGACTTTTATCGCAGTTCAATTGATCAGAATACCGAGATTGGAGAATACAAGAGTCGACGCCCTAGCTCGGCTAGCATCTGCAACACGCACCGAGCTACGAAGAACAATCCCAATAGAAATCCTGGCTGATCGGAGCATAGACAAAGATTTGATGATGAATTTTATAACCCTCAATTTGGGACCATATTAGATGGACCCCATTAGGGCCTATATTGAAGAGGGAGCTTTGTCAGCTAATAAACTCGCAGCCAAAAAATTAAAGTTTAAAGCTGCTCATTACGTATTGACCAATGGTATTTTATATAGAAGAGGAGTAATAGCAACACTACAAAGATGTGTCCATCCCTCCGAAGTTAAGGACTTGATTGAAGAGGTTCATGAAGGGTCTTGTGGAGCCCATGTAGCAGGTCGGACGCTCTTGCAGAGGATAACAACACAGTGGTATTACTAGCCAACGATGAGAGCTGATTGCGCAGCTTATGCTAAGAAGTGCGATAAATGCCAACATTTCTCTTTGATCCGAAGAAGTCCCCAAGCATTGTTAACGCCCATTACTTCTCCTTGGCCATTCTCCATTTGAGGGATAGACTTGGTCGGTCCACTTCCAATGACCAAGGGAAGATTCAAATACCTCGTGGTTGCTGTGGATTATTTTACCAAATGGGTGGAAGTCGAACCTCTCATTGATATGACATATGAAAAGGTCTATCAATTTATTTGGAAGAATATTATTTACAGATATGGTCTCCCACACGCATTCGTTACTGACCATGGAACCCAATTTGACAACGAGGAATTCGCTACATATTATCATCAATCCAATGTACTGAAGACTCATTCCGCATGAGGCCATCCCCAGAGCAATGGGAAAACCGAAGTGACGAACAGAACCCTACTGAATGGTTTGAAAAACTGGCTGGATAATGCAAAGGGAAATTGGATTAATGAGCTACACTCTGTGTTGTGGGCTTATCGCACTACACCACGAATAGCAATTGGGGAGTCTCCATACATATTGGCATTTGGGAGTGAGGCTGTCATACTTGCGGAATTGGGTTTACCTACACATAGGGTGATTAATTTTAATTCTCCCATAAACGATTTGATGTGGCGTCTAGATCTGGATATGCTCAAAGAAGTCAGGGAAGAAGCAACAATCAGGAGTGCTGCATACCAATAACGAACAACCTTGTTCTACAATAAAAGGGTGAAGCGGTGCGATTTGATAGAAGGGGATTATGTGCTGAAGAAAGTGATCTAAAATCATAACAAACTGGAGGCTAACTGACATGGACCTTATAGAGTAACTGAAGTTGTTCGTCCGGGGACGTACATAATTAAAACTTTGGAGGGAGAAGAATTCAAGAACGCATGGAATGCAGAGCATCTGCGCAAGTACTATTAGTAGATAAAATCCATATGTAACACAGTTCTTTCAATATGAATAAAGTGATGTTTCGCCCCTATTTTTTTTCCTTTGTTGAATTTTTTTCGAAATATTAGTGCTACACACTACACAAGCATAATCCAGAGCAATAACCACCAACTCTGGTCGGTCGATAATTCATTACCACCAACTCCGGTTGGTCGGTAACTCAGTAAACACCAACTCCGGTTGGTGGTCAATGATGATGCTGAGATTTAACACCACCAGATAAGTGATGATGAGCTCAAACAGTAGTAACTATGGCAACCATTGAGATGTAAGTGTATAAGTGTGTAAGTGTATAGAAGGAGATGAGTATAAGAGGAATAAGATAATGATGTATAGTGGTTCAACCAATTAGGCCTACATCCACTGTGAGTGTGTGATCCACTAAATATGGGCACTAATGGCCTTGGATATAATACACATAAGCTCACTTTCTCTCTCTATTGTGTGTATAAGACAGAGTTTCAGCTAGGGTTCCCAATTTCGAATCCTTTGCAAGATAGAGGATGACCTCTATATATAGTACCTAAGGGGTGTAATGCACCCCCCATGCATGTAATGTGCATGTGTGTGTTTGCCTCACCAATATGGGGAAGCTATCTGTCACTTCCACATGTAGGGAATGATGATGAAATATTCTCCCCACGTGTGGGGAATAATCTTGTTATAACTGATATGTGTCCACGTGCCCTTATCCAAATGTCAACAGATACTCGGCTACCGTGCTTGGTGCATGACCTCGGCCAGGAAGAGGCCGAGGTTAACAATTTTAGTTGCTCGTTCAATCCGAGATGAGCCATAGGGGCCTCGACTTAATCCTAGCCGAGATAATGGACAAGGTCGGCCTGAGCCGAGGTTGAGCTGGTGTGTTTGGATCATTAACTGATATCTTGATGATGATGATGACATTGGTAAAAAGGCTTCTTGCGAGCTCGGCCTACATCTGGCTGACGTTACCATTCCCAGGTATACGAGAGTGATGCTGATCCTTGTGATACGTGCGATGTCCCTTTGAGAGGCTGGTGGTAGTATCGGCCTGGGCCAACCTTGCTATGGCCGAGGGCTGATGCCGCATGCCCAAGACTTGTCCAGTGTCGGCCATGATCTCGACCGAGGTTGGTGTCTCCGAGCCGAGGTCACACTTGGGGCATATCAATCACCCCCCAACCTTTAGTTACATGTGAGAGCAGGTGAATGTGGGATTTACACATCTCCGAGGCCTTTCTAATATGAGCCAATATTTGTTTGACACTTATCCAATGTTTAAGTATGGCTTGCTTGGCAAGCGTGTGTTGTCAGCCACCTTTGGGGGTCCCCAGGCAATGATGGGCCTTGGGAATTACGCCTGTATATTTAAGGGTTTTGAACCCTCATTTTTCCCTTCTTCCTCAATTTTCTCTCCCGCGCGATAGCATTCCAATAGTTTCTCTCTCTAAAGGCATTCTCTTCGCGATTCCACTGCAGAGGTCCTTGGTGGTGATTTACTAGAGTTTTCTCCATTTCCTTCAACTACTTCTTCCTCAGGTATTCTCTGCCATCTTTTTCCCTTCGTTTTTTCCTGTTTTTCCCTATTTTTTGTGTTTTTCGGCGAGCTTAGGGATTTTCAGGCGAGAACTTCATACTTCCAGGCGAACTGTATTTGCCTTAAGTTTCTTGGTTTGATCTTTAAATTGCCTTACTTCATTAGCCAATCTTGTTTGTAGTTTAGGAAGTCTCCCCAAGTGTAGTGTCTGCCTCTGATGCTCAGACCCCTATACCAGCTTCTTGAGGAGTTCCCTTCCTTTAGAGAGAAGACTTTAGAAGAAATCAGATAAATAGAAAGAGCATAGGAGGAGGCTCGTAGATCACAATAATTCCCTATTAGACCCATCTTTCCACCACCCCTGAAGGTGGTATATCCTGATCCCTCGAAGTCTTTCAATCAGGCAGAGGTTCCTGCCCATTAAGTACCGATGTCTGAGTCTGAGTCTTCCACCTCAGACCCCATGTCTATGGATTCCTTCCAGTAGGCCATGGACTTCTCAACACGGGAAGATCAAGCCCCTGATCAGGCCGAGGTCTCTAGCCGGGCCTCGTCCCATAGTAACTCAAGAACCTCAGCCTCTTCCTCAGAGGTTGAGATCATTGAGCCGATTGTGGCCATTCCACCACCACTTGATGCCATTCCTCTGTCGACCTTCACCGGTGGCGAGTTTGCTCAGAGGTTCCCGAGTAACCCATCCACATCTGCTCCGGCGGACGTTGAGCCAGATGATGATGACATTGAAAGTGATGTCGACGTCTCTGAGGCGGCCGAGATCGAGAGTACTGTAACTGAGGTAGACCTCCTTTGCTTCAGATATCTGTAATCCATTAGTCCCTCCATAAATCTAAGAAGACCTCTGAGGGAAGAGAGGGCTTATCATGGCCGAGACGACGAGATCTGCTTATACGAGCAGATGTTCAAGTTGGGGTTTCGTCTGCCCATCCATCCCATTATCAAATCTATCATTTTCTATATTAATTTGGCCCCCTCTCAACTATCCCCTAATACTTGGAGGGTCATAATAGGGGCCATAGTCTTATGGAAGGCTGTTCACCACTCAGACTTCCCAGTTCAGGTTTTTGTAGGTTGCTATGTCCCTTCCTCAGCCAAAAATCATCCGAGCTACTATCATTTTGTAGCTCAGAAGCTTGAAAAAAGATGCTTCAAATAACTCAGACTTCCAACCATAACTGGAAGCCTCGATACTCTTTTGCTTCTGGACCATGGGAATTTGGCCCATGTGCTCCCTCGTCCATTTTAGTGCCGAGGATGCCTCTGAGGTGGGGTAAGCTCACAATGTCTACGAGGGCCGACCCTGGCCTGAGCCCGCAAAACCTTCAGAAGGTGAAAGCCCTTCAAGATCAAGGGATACATGGTCTGTTCGTTAAGTTCGAACACTTGATGACCCCCCACTACCTCTCTGAGATAGGTATAGGTGGAAGTCCTCTTTCCGAGCTTGGTAAGCGCTTTCTATTTGAAGTTGAACCTCTGAGTTTATTTATGTCTGATCTTCTAACTCAGATCTATTAATATTTACAGAGCGCCCAAAGGATATCTCAGACGAACTCTGGGAAATGGCTGCACCTAGTTTGACGAGACTTGCAAAGAAAGCCGGCCTTAATGCTCCTCCCCCAGCTCCCTCTGCCTCAAATCCCCAAGCCACAAAGAAGAGGGCTTCAACTGAACATTCCCCTGAGGATCAGAGGCAGAAGAAAAAGAGTGCTGATACTGCCATCCCCATCTCTTCAGCAGACGCCTTGTCGGCTCGTCTAGAACAGTTGAAGATTACTGACAGCATCGTCGGCCATAGTCTGCAGGCCCTAGATGCCTTCGACTCTACAATGACCGAGGCCGACAAGCGTTTCTTCCGGTCACTTGATACTCCCTTGCTGGTTGAGTTCGGCATCCACAGATCCATTCAGGTATGACCTCATATTTTTTTTGTAATTTCTAAGTGTAACCTCTGATTTGTCTTTGACTCATTCATGATCATAAAATCTGCAGGGCCTCGCAGCTATGCACCACCTCTCCAATTGGACTCTGAGGAAGTTGCCCCTTATCCAGAAGGGTCAAGAGGCCGAGAAGGTCCAAAGTACTTTGAACGCAGAAATTGACCGCCTGAAGTCTGAGTTGGGTGAGTCTGACAAGAAGGTAAAGGGGATGGAGAAGGAGGTCTCTCAGCTTAAGAAGGACCATGTTGCGGCTCTTAAGGCCAAGGATGACAGTCTGTAGCAGAAGGTCAGCTCGGCCGTGAAGGCAGCCCTCGATGACACCTCTGAGGGGATAATAGCCGAGTACAAAAGTTCTGATGAGTTTATGGGCTTTGGCTTTGAATACCTCGAGAGAGGTATCAAAGCAACTACCAAGTGGGTGGCTATCAAGGAGAATGAGGCTGGCACTTTGAAAGCCTCTGACTTCATAGGCCTTGGCTTTGTTAATCCTCAGCTTGCCCAGGCCCTTCAGGAGGTTGAGGAGGAGGCTGTCGCGCCTGCTGAGACTGCCACGTTGGACGGCACAGAGGTTGGAGGGGCAGACCACCATGATGACGTTGCCGAGGTGACCAACGTCGTCCAGCTTAACCAAACCAAAGACACCAACATTACCCCCTCAAACCATTAAAGAGAGAATCTCTGAATATTGTTTGTAACCCCTGAAATTGTGAAGCTTGTTTGTAATCCCTGAACATTTATAATTTTTGAATGAGCATGGTTCTTACTTTTCCATTCTTTGTAACCTCTGAATATTTATAATCTCTGAAGGTGTTATTCTCTGAAGAGGATCATCTTCTTTTATTGAATGTATGTCGTGATGTTTTTGCTCTGAAGCTTATGCAATGGTGTTTGCTTAAACCAAATTAGTAGTCTGACTTCAGACCTCGTCACCACTGAATGATGTTATAAGGGTCTGAGGTAATCACCTAAGATGTTATCCTCACAATTAATCTCACCAAATAAATGATGTTAAGGGTCTGAGGTCATCCCATTATGGTGTCTGAGCTCAGACCTCGTCACCACTGAATGGTGTTATAAGGGTCTGAGGTCATCACCTAAGATGTTATTCTCACAATTAATCTCACCAAATTAATGATGTTAAGGGTCTGAGGTCATCCCATTATGGTGTCTGAGCTCAGACCTCGTCACCACTGAGTGATGTTATGAAGGTCTAAGGTAATCACCTAAGATGTTATCCCCATAATTAATCTCACCAAATTAATGATGTTAAGGGTCTGAGGTCATCCCATTATGGTATCTGAGCTCAGACCTCGTCACCACTGAATGGTGTTATGAAGGTCTGAGGTCATCACCTAAGATGTTATCCCCATAATTAATCTCACCAAATTAATGATGTTAAGGGTCTGCGGTCATCCCATTATGGTGTCTGATCTCAGACCTTGTCACCACTGAGTGATGTTATGAAGGTCTGTGGTCATAACCTAAGATGTTATCCCCATAATTAATCTCACCAAAATAATGATGTTAAGGGTCTGAGGTCATCCCATTATGGTGTCTGACCTCAGACCTCGTCACCACTAAGTGATGTTATGAAGGTCTGAGGTAATCACCTAAGATGTTATCCCCATAATTAATCTCACCAAATTAATGATGTTAAGGGTATGAGGTCATCCCATTATGGTGTCTGAGCTCAGACCTCATCACCACTGAATGGTGTTATGAAGGTCTGAGGTCATCACCTAAGATGTTATCCCCATAATTAATCTCACCAAATTAATGATGTTAAGGGTCTGAGGTCATCTCATTATGGTGTCTGATCTCAGACCTTGTCACCACTGAGTGATGTTATGAAGGTCCGTGGTCATCACCTAAGATGTTATCCCCATAATTAATCTCACCAAATTAATGATGTTAAGGGTCTGAGGTCATCCCATTATGGTGTCTGAGCTCAGACATTGTCACCACTGAGTGATGTTATGAAGGTCTGTGGTCATCACCTAAGATGTTATCCTCATAATTAATCTCACCAAATAAATGATGTTAAGGGTCTGAGGTCATCCCATTATGGTGTCTGAGATCAGACCTCGTCACCACTGAATGGTGTTATGAAGATCTGAGGTCATCACCTAAGATGTTATCCTCACAATTAATCTCAACAAATTAATGATGTTAAGGGTCTGAGGTCATCCCATTAGGGTGTCTGAGCTCAGACCTTGTCACCACTGAGTGATGTTATGAAGGTCTGTGTTCATCACCTAAGATGTTATCCCCATAATTAATCTCACCAAATAAATGATGTTAAGGGTCTGAGGTCATCCCATTATGGTGTCTGAGATCAGACCTCGTCACCACTGAACGGTGTTATGAAGGTCTGAGGTCATCACCTAAGATGTTATCCTCACAATTAATCTCACCAAATTAATGATGTTAAGGGTCTGAGGTCATCCCATTATGGTGTCTGAGATCAGACCTCGTCACCACTGAGTGATGTTATGAAGGTCTGTGGTCATCACCTAAGATGTTATCCCCATAATTAATCTCACAAAATTAATGATGTTAAGGGTCTGAGGTCATCCCATTATGGTGTCTGACCTCAGACCTCGTCACCACTGAGTGATGTTATAAGGGTCTGAGGTCATCACCTAAGATGTTATCCCCATAATTAATCTCACCAAATTAATGATGTTAAGGGTCTGAGGTCATCCCATTATGGTGTTTACGCTCAGACCTCGTCACCACTGAACGGTGTTATGAAGGTCTGAGGTCATCACCTAAGATGTTATCTCCATAATTAATCTCACCAAATTAATGATGTTAAGGGTCTGAGGTCATCCCATTATGGTGTCTGACCTCAGACCTCGTCACCACTAAGTGATGTTATAAGGGTCTGAGGTCATCCCATTATGGTGTCTGAGCTCAGACCTTATCACCACTGAATGGTGTTATAAGGGTCTGAGGTCATCACCTAAGATGTTATCCTCATAAATTTCTGACATAAGTGCAAAATGAAGCAAGGACCACCATAGGAACTGATCTTTTATTAATAACCTCTTCATGACAAGATGGTACATTTACACAACTTTATGCAACATCATATGTAATACTTCTTTAGGTGATCAGCATTCCATGAATTAGCGAAAGGTTCTCCTTCTAGATTTTCTAGCCTGTAAGTGATAGGCACAACCTCTTCTATCACTTTGTAGGGACCGTGCCAGTTTGGGTGGAGTTTGTTTGCTTTCTATAAGGTCTTCTTTAGCACTAGGTCTCCCACTGCAATGGGTCTTGACTTCACCCTCTGGTTGTAGAATTTCACTGCCCTCTGTTGGTAGGCTGCTTGTCTGACCTCCGCGTCCTCTCTTCTTTCTTCGATAAGATCTAGGTCTAGCCTCCTCTCTTCCCCATTATTATCAGGGTCATAGGTTTGAATCCTATGAGTTGGGATCCCTACTTCCGTTGGTATGACGGCCTCTGAGCCATGTGCCAACATGAATGGGGTTTCTCCTATCGGTGTCCTTGCCGTGGTTCTGTAGGCCCATAACACAGCGTAGACCTCTCCAGTCCATATTCCCTTCGCATCTTCTAACCTCTTCTTGACTCCATCGAGAATTATTCTGTTTGTGACCTCGATCTGACCGTTTGCCTGAGGTCGGCCAGGAGATGAGAAGAAATGCTTTATTCCCACTCTTAGGCAATACTTTTCTAAAGAGGAGTTCTTGAACTGGGTCCCATTGTCCGAGATGAGAGTGTTTGGGAGGCCGTATCTGCATATGATATTCCTCCAAATAAATTGGAAGGTCTTCTGCTCTGTGATCGTTATCATTGGCTCTGCCTCCACCCACTTTGAAAAGTAGTCGATGGAAACTATCAAGAATCTATAATTGTTGGCAGCTCTTGGCAGGGGTCCTACTAAGTCAATTCCCCATACTGCAAATGGTCATGGAAAAGTGATTGGCGTCATAGGCTGATGAGGTTGATGAGGGATAACGGCGAATCTTTGACATTTATCACATTTCCTCACATAGGTCGCAGCGTCCTTGGATAAGGTTGGCCACCAGTACCCCTGTGTGATGATTATTTTAGCCAAGGGTCTTCCCCCTATGTGGCTAGAGCAAGAACCCTCATGAATTTCCTGTAAGATCCGGGGAACTTCCGTGGGGTGCACACATCTGAGGAGAGGTAGCAGGAATCCTTTTTTGTACAGGACGTCTCCTACTATCGAGAACTTGGCAGCCTTATATCTCAATTTTCGCCTCTCTAACTTGGATTCAGGTAGCTCTCCCTCTCTGATATATCTGAAGAGGGGGTCCATCCATGAGTCTCTTAAGTTCAAATTGTGACAAGGGTTACATACCTCTTCTTACTCAATGGTTGCCTTCCCCAAGACCTCGATCGGAAAGGTCCTTCTTACATCTGTCTTCGTTGCCGAGTCCAACCTCGCCAATGCATCTGCGTGGCTGTTACTTTGTTGAGGCACTCTTTTCAGTATTGCCTCTTCAAAATGTTCTAACATCGTTCTCACCCTTTTCAGATATTTGGCCATCCTTTCATCTCTGGCCTCATAGATTCCCAGTACTTGATTGACAACTAACCTTGAGTCGCTGTGGAGTAGGAGTCGCTTTACCCGAAGAGTCTTTGCTAATGAGAGACCTGCTATCATGGCCTCATACTCGAACTCATTGTTAGAAGCTCAGAAGTTGAATCTCAAAGCGTATTCAATGTTGGCACCATCTGGATATGAGAGTGTCAACCTTGCACCGCTTCCATTGTCGCAGGAAGAGCCATCAATGAAGAGGCTCCAAATATCTGTACCCGATGAGAAGACCCCTTCTGTCATGACTCCTTTTTTGAAGAGGTACCGATCTTCCTCGTTCTCCGCAACTCGGGTCTTGGCCCCGTTGGATGCGATCTCTTACTGATCTTGGAAGATGTTTGGTGTCGTCTCTTTCGAATTTCGGAAGACACCACGATTTTCAACACCCTCTAAGCTATTCTCTGCCTCGGCCTCTTCCCATGTGAACTCAGCGACAAAGTCTGCGAGGGCTTGCCCTTTGATGGCCGTCCTAGGTTGGTAGGTAAGATCGTACTCCCCCAACTCAATGGCCCATGTCATCAAGCGCCCAGACTTCTCAGGTTTATGTAGGACCTGTCTTAGTGGGGAGTCAGTGAGGACAACCATGGAGTGGGCCTGGAAGTAAGGCTTCATCTTCCTCGAAGCATGTATGAGGGCGTAAGCTAGCTTTTCCATGCGAGGGTAATTTTGTTCGGCCCCTTGAAGGACCTTACTGTTGAAATATACAAGCCTTTGGATTCCAGCGTCTTCCTATAATATGGCTGCGCTAATGGCTGATTCGGAGACTGCATATACATGTACAATTTCTCCCCTGTTACAGGACGAGAAAGCAATAATGGATACCCCAAGTAAGACTTGAGCTGGTTGAAGGCTTTTTCGCACTCTTGGTCCCACTGGAAGGCCTTTCTTAGCACCTTAAAGAATGGAAGGCACTTGTCTGTTGCCTTAGAAACAAACCTGTTAAGGGCAGCCACTCTCCCCGTAAGTCTTTGAACATATTTGATATTCCTCGGTGTCTTCATGTCAAGCAAAGCCTTGATTTTTTCAGGGTTCGCTTCAATCCCTCTCTGGTTGACGATAAATCCTAGGAACTTCCTAGCTCCTACTTCGAAGACACACTTCGTGGGGTTGAGTTTCATTCTGTATGAGTCCATAATGTCGAAGGTCTTCTCGAGATCCGTTACATGAGTGCAAGCTTTCAAGCTCTTTGTTAGCATATCATCTACATACACCTCCATAGTCTTACCTATTTGCTCTTCAAACATCTTATTAACAAGACGTTGGTATGTTGCCCCAACATTTTTCAGGCCGAAGGGCATCACTTTGTAGCAGTACGTCCCTTTGTCGGTAATGAAGGTCGTCTTCTCCGAGTCTTCTGCATCCATGAAGATCCGGTTATAACCTAAATACGCGTCCATGAAGCTCATGAGCTCATGTCCCGCCGTAGCATCCACCATCTGATCTATCCGAGGTAAGGGATAGCTATCTTTTGGACAAGATCTGTTCAGGTCAGTGAAATCAACACACATTCTCCACTTCCCATTGGCCTTGGGCACGATGACTGCATTTGATAACCATTCTGGATATGTGACTTCTCTTATAAACTCAGCCTCTTCCAATTTTTTGACCTCTTCTCGGATGACGTCGTACTTCTACCTGGAATAGACTCTTCATCTCTATTTGATTGGCCTGGAATCTTTGGTCACGTTGAGCCTGTGACTCATAACTTCAGGGTCGATGTCGGGCATGTTTGCGTGACTCCATGCGAAGACACTCTATCTCCTCCTGAGGAAGTTTATCAACTCTTCCTTGATTTCTGCCTTTGGGGCTTTACCGACCTGGATGGTTTTTTTATGGCTCGTCCTCATTGAGGACGATGGATTCTACCTCTTCCGCGACCTCTCCCTTCTTCAACTTTGTCTCATCTCTTGGGTCAAGCGTATCAATGCTATAAGTGGTGGTTGCCCTCTTATGGGCCTCTCTCTCTTCGGTCGAGTTGAAGTAACATTCTCACGCTGTGGTCTGGTCACCTTGCACTTCCCTTACCCCATAAGGAGTCGGGAATTTTAGCATCTGATGGACCGTCGACGTCACAATTTCAAACTCTTTAAGGGCCACCCTTCCTATGATGAGGTTATAGGCCGAAAACACGTTCTCGTCCATGAAGAAAAAATTTATCTTCTTGGTCAGCCTCTTAGGCCACTCATCACCCATCCGTACGTCCATCTCATACATGCCCAAGGGGTGGACCTTTTCGCCACTGAAGCCTATCAATGGGTGATGATAGGGTACCAGCCTTGCTCTGCTAAGACCTAGGCTCTTGAAGCAAGGTCAAAACATCACGTCCGCCGAGCTCCCCCCGTCTACGAGGATCCTCTACACCTCGCACCCATGCAACCTTGTTGTTATGACCAGAGGGTCATCATGGGGGGCTACGATGCCCTTGAAGTTAAATCTGGAGAACCCAACTACGAGGGTGTCCATGTCTACTTTCTTCCTCTTCTGTACTGTATCGGAAGACGTTAGATTCACAACTTCAAGCTTGGCCATTGACCTGGCCTCTGCTACGTGAGCCTTCCTATCAGCTACTTCAGAGCCACCTCCTACAAATCCTCCGCTTATGGTGTCAACACCAAACGAGATCATACCAACCCTCTTCACCGGGGTGTTGTCATCTTTCGGTGAAAGATCCGGATCGTCTTCATCATCACCTTCTGAATCATCGTCTCTTCTGGACGGGACATTATCACGGCATATGTTATTTCTCCTTTTCTTAGGGTCATCTCTTCCACCCTTAGGAGACTTATCGTCCACATACTTCCTCAACTTTCCAGATTTTAGCATCTTTTCAATCTCATCCTTCAAGGCGAAGCATCTGTCCGTGACATGGCCATGATTCTGGTGGAACTCGCACCATAGGTTTTTGTTCCTCTTATGTGGTGGGGCTTTCAGTTTCTTTGGCCACCTCAGAGTCCTATCATTCTTAATCTCGTTGAGGATGTGCTCGCAGTTTACAGTTAGAGGAGTATAGTGAGCGAACTTGTCATCACCCGACCTCTTCTTCCCATCTTTCTTGTTTTGGGACTTTCCACTGCCACCGCGGTTCTCATCCTCATACTTGGCGTCCATTGCCTCTTTCGTATTCATTACTTTCCATGTGGTTGCCAGGAGCTCCGCCATAGACCTAGGGGGTCTTTCTCAAGTTTCCACAACAGCTTCCCTTTCTGTAGACCCCCTATGAGGGCGGTCATGGCTATGTTCTCTTCATAATCTTCGACCTTCAACTTCTCTTTGTTGAACCTGGCTATGTAGTATCTTAGGCTCTCGTCCTTGCCCTACTTGACATACATCAGGTGAGTAGTCTTCTTTTGAGGTCTCACCCCAAAGCAGAAGTTGTGGATGAATCGTTCAGCTAAGCCTTTGAAGTTCTCAATCGAGTTCTTCGGAAGGGAGGTAAACTAGCTGTGTGCTGCCCCTGTTAAGGTCCCAGAGAAGGCCCTACACCTCATCTCATCGGGTATCGAGTAGATGTCTGCTGTCGACTGGTACATCTCGATGTGATGTACAGGGTTAGTGCTGCCATTATACTTGGGAGACACCATAGGAGGCTTGAACTTAGCTGGGGTTGGGAAGCCCACTATCCTAACCACAAATAGAGAACCCTCCGAGTAACCCCTTTGTAATGGGTCCTTGCTTTTAATGAGGTCTCCTATCTTCTCCTCAAGGCGCTGGATAGAGTCATTCCACGGTCTTCTACCCTCGACCTGGCCGAGGTTGTCCTCAGCAACCTCCATGGGATGGACCGAGGGTTCCCCTGCCGCGGCATGTCGGCTGTTGACCTCTTCCTGTTCCCTGCCTCTTCTTTCACCGTGTCAGCTTTGGTCTGTCCGACCCTGCCCGTTTCCTCTCTGAGAGCCTGCTGCGCTCTTCGATCTCGACAATCTCTGTCTTAGGTCATTCACTGGGCCCAATCTCTCAAAGGCTTACCCTATGCTCAACCTCTCAAAGGCTGACCCTCTTTGTTGAGCCTCTTCACCTCTTCGGCCGACACAACCTTGACTTTGCTGAAGAGGTCGTACAGTGTTATTCGACACCTCATACGGCTCCCAGCAGTCTTCTGAGGCCTCTTCCGCCTCTAGATCGTCATACCTATCCTATGGGCAAGGGTTTCCTTGCCTCCCTAGGCGTAAGTGCCTAGGGTCAGCAACGTCCCTTCTCCGCTGGGGTGCAGGCTGGTCCTTCATTGGTGCCTGGGGTGGTCCCCTGGCGTCAGGATGAGGCTGAACAGCCACCGGAGTGATCATATCCGGTGAGACTCCAGGTGGCCTCATCATAGTTTGGATGAGCTGTGCAAATTATTCCTGCATAGCTTGTTGTGTTTCAGCTAAAGACCTTAAGGCTGCAGCTACCTCCGCCATTTCGGACTGGGGCGGTGCCTGACTGGAACTAGGCCCTCCACCTCCAGGTGGAGGAAGAGGCGGTGGTAATTCTGGTGCCATATGTTAACACTATAGAGCTTGAGTAGCAGATGAGCTTAGTAACTCAAAGGACCTCTTTCAATGGTGAAGCAGCTCTACGCAAGGGGTGGTGCCTGGTTCACCACCAGAGTCTCCGATGAGGTTAAGCTGAAGAAGAGGAAGAGATAGCTTCTCTCGTTCCCACAGACGGCGCCAAAATGATGATGCTGAGATTTAGCACCACCAGATAAGTGATGATGAACTCAAACAATAGTAACCATGGCATCCATTGAGATGTAAGTGTATAAGTGTGTAAGTGTATAGAAGGAGGTGAGTATAAGAGGAATAAGACAATGATGAATAGTGGTTCAGCCAATTAGGCCTACATCCACTGTGAGTGTGTGATCCACTAAATATGGGCACTAATGGCCTTGGATACAATACACATAAGCTCACTTTCTCTCTCTATTGTGTGTATAAGACAGAGTTTCAGTTAGGGTTCCCAATTTCGGATCCTTTGCAAGATAGAGGATGACCTCTATATATAGTACCTAGGGGGTGTAATGTACCCCCCATGCATGTAATGTGCATGTGTGTGTTTGCCTCACCAATATGGGGAAGCTATCTGTCACTGTCATATGTAGGGAATGATGATGAAATATTCTCCCCACGTGTGGGGAATAATCTTGTTATAACTGATATGTGTCCACGTGCCCTTATCCAAATGTCAACAGATGCTCGACTACCGTGCTTGGTGCATGACCTCGGCCAGGGAGAGGCCGAGGTTAACAAGTTTAGTTGCTCGTTCAATCCGAGATGATCCATAGGGGCCTCGGCTTAATCCTAGCCGAGACAATGGACAAGGTCATCCTGAGCCGAGGTTGAGCTGGTGTGTTTGGAGCATTAACTGATATCTTGATGATGATGACATTGGTAAAAAGGCTTCTTGTGAGCTCGACCTACATCTGGCCGAGGTTACCATTCCCAGGTATACGAGAGTGCTGCTGATTCTTGTGATGAGTGCGATGTCCCTTCGAGAGGCTGGTGGTAGTGTCGGCCTGGGCCGACCTTGCTATGGCCGAGGGCTGATGCCGCATGCCCAACGCTTGTCTAGTGTCGGCCATGATCTCGGTCGAGGTTGGTGTCTCCGAGCCGAAGTCACACTTGGGGCATATCAATCAACTCATTTACTACCAACTCCGATTGGTCGGCAATTCATTACCACCAACTACGGTTGGTCGGTAACTCAATAACCACCAACTCCGGTTGGTCGGTGATTCATTACCACCAACTTCGGTTGGTCGGCAACTCATTTACCACCAACTCCGGTTGGTCGACAATTTATTACCACCAACTTCGGTTGGTCGGCAACTCATTTACCACCAACTCCGGTTGGTCGATAATTCATTACCATTAACTTCGGTTGGTCGGTAACTCAATAACCACCAACTCCAGTTAGTCGGTAATTTATTACCACCAACTACGGTTAGTCGGTAACTCAATAACCACCAACTCCGGTTGGTTGGTACCAAACTAGACAAGAAGATGGACGACCTCCCGAGGCATCTACTGCCTAGGCAACAAGATAATCCAGACGAGATTACTACAACTAAGTAGGAACATGGGATGAAAATCATTCCATTGTTTAGTCCCAAAGAGTGACAAGTCACTATAATCAAACAACAACTGGGATAAATTCCAAAAAACATAACATCCTTTTATAAATATATATATATATATTCACCAATGAACAAAAAAGGACATTCTACAAACTATTTCGAAGAAAAAGAAATGGCCAAAGACTAAATTTTTCTTTATTAAAGCAAAGTAGATTACATAATATCCTATTCTATGGGTTTCTTTCCCTCTGCTTTTGAAACAGGTTTTCCCCCATCTGGAGGATCATCTAATGCATAAGGGGAGTTTATAAAATTCAGATCTCGCAGCATTCTAACTTTCATTATGGATGGTCGATCAAGCAAGTGCTCTGGACGAGATTTCTCAAAGTTTGAATGAAGGCTGTAATCACCGAGATACTCAAAATCCGAGGAATAACACGGGCTGGAATCCAACTAAGGTTAAGTTTGAAGGGAGGCACAGGCAAATTAAGAACTCCAGGATCATAATAATCCCATAAGAAATGACCTTGATCCAGTTTCAGAACACATAAGGCATTCAACCATCCTTGCTTATATCCCTCGTTGTTCGATTGCTGCAAACTAACATCAAGATGGCATAACGCTTCATTATATACAGCCATCCAAAATTCTCTGGGTTGTTTGTGAAATTGATAAGTTAATCTCTCAAGTTGCTCGTGGAGCTTCTTCACCAGAATTTCTTTACTTTCCAGAGCAGAACTCTAACTAGAAAGTTAGTCAGTGAAACTCAGAATATTCTTAGACATGTCCGCCAAATCTTGATTCTTTGCCATCAATTGAACAACTTGATTCTCTAAGGCCGATTGAGTTCTCGCTTCTTCAATAGTAACACGACCAGCCCTTGCTCTTCCACGAGAAGAAGATCTTGCTCTGCCATGAGCAGGTGTGAAAGATCCTTCTCGTTTCAAAGTTTCTAACTTATCCCTTAAGTTAGCATTTTTTACTTTTAAAAATGAAAAGCCATCTTCATTTACGGGGACTTAGGCTCCCGAAGAAGAAGAGGCAGCAGATTTGAGCTATTTTATTTCTTACTGCAAAGCGATGTTCTCTTGCTCCAGCAGCTTGTCAATGTGTCTATGCTCTTCGATCTCAAGCTTTAACATACTTTCCTTTTTCTTATGGGCTGACATGTACCTATTATATCCTCAATCAGAACTCAATTATTGGTATTTTAGTTCATAACCCTCATGTAATAGTTTGCTGGATTCTTTGTATTGGTGTTGAAGTTCCTTGATAGTTCATTGAAGATCTTCAATCATTTCCTAATAGGCCATATTATTGGCTACAACACGATCAAGTAGGAACCTCAAGTACTGGTAAGCTTCAACTGCTCGTTCAGAAGCACCTGATCCGAGGATGTCAATTATCTAGGCCTCATTAAGGTCTGTATGACCAGCTTTAAAATAATTATTGCACTTCTTCATCAACTCTGTATCATGAGCTGATAAGAGCTCTATCCTGGCCATAAACTAGCAAAGAGAAGAATAAAAAACAAAATTAATAATGATGCGAACAGAGAAAGTAAGAGAGAAATTCCAGACGAACAACAAAAGTTCAAATTTTTATTCATCATGATAAAGGAAAAACATAGATCAGGGTTATATCCAGGAAAACAAAGAAACAAAAGACCCGAACAACTTTAAACCTTCTCCTTATTTCCTATGACTTCTTCGAATGGTTTGGATGAAGGGGTTGGTTGCTCGGAGAGCAAAGGCAGCTGCTCGGCAGATGTGCCAACTTGTTAGACTGGCTCAGAGGGTTGGACAACAACAATAACAGGGACTTGCTCTCCTGTCATCATAGAAGATTCATTTGAAGCAAATTTGTCTTCTTCTTCTTCTTCTTCTTCTTCTTCTTCTTCTTCTTCTTCTTCTTCTTCTTCTTCTTCTTCTTCTTCTTCTTCTTCTTCTTCTTCTTCTTCTTCTTCTTCTTCTCCAGGAGAGGGAGGAGGGCCATGAGTATGCTCCTGGAACAATTCAGAATTCTCAACAACCTTCAACTTCTTCAAGCCTGCTACCCATCCATACCTAAAATATTTAACACTGGCATACTCCATTTGAGAAGACATAACAGACAGGCCCTTGTTCCAACCCTTGTCCCAACCAGCACTAAAAGATTTTTTAACTGCAGTTCTTCTTTTTGCTCTTTCCGAGGAGGTCCTTTCCCTAAGGAGCTCTTCAGCAGACTTCAATTTTTTTTCTAACTCTGTCTTATGTCGCTCAATATCTTGAATCTTAGTAATAATTTCCTCAGCAGATTTAAGCTTGATCTCAAGCTCCTTTTTACCTTGTTCAGCTTCATTTAATTTCTTCTCCAACTCTTTGGAGGTAGCCACAGCTTGATCTCTATCTACTTCGATGATCTTGAATTGCTTCCCCCAAGCATCTTTGTTTTCCTCGTACTTCTGAGGAGATTCCTTCAGGGACTGAGTTAATCCAACAAAAGCTTCTTCTACCCCACCTGAGGAGGTGGAAGCCCCGATGGATTCATCTTTCTTCAAAATGCTGTTGAAACACGTCACAAGCTGAAAAAAAGAAGAATTTTAAGTCAATATATGAACATAGTACTAGAAAATAAAGGACTCAGGCTAACAATACTTACTGATGCAATGTGTTGAGCAACCAGAGTAGTAATTCTCTCACGAGAAAAGATGTCTTCAGCACCTTTGAATTCTGGAATAGTCCAAGATCTTATCAAGCCCATAGCAGAGCTTGGAGCAACAAGAGCTGGAACACTACCTTCAACATTTGAAGGTTGAGAGATAGGTTTAACAAGTCTCTCAGAATAACTTCTTTTTAATCTCCTCAGAGGAGGAGGAGCATTTTCGATTTAAGGTGCTGTCTCTATTAGTGAAATGACAACAGTCTCACTAGAAGGTGAGATGACAACAGTCTTACTCGGAGGCAC
Source organism: Sambucus nigra (assembly GCA_949130495.1). Taxonomy (NCBI): domain Eukaryota; kingdom Viridiplantae; phylum Streptophyta; class Magnoliopsida; order Dipsacales; family Adoxaceae; genus Sambucus; species Sambucus nigra. Next base: position 745,128,227 of record OX422208.1, read on the forward strand.
ATGGGGCTTCTTGCCAGCTTATTTGGCTACAATAGAGGGGGGTACATCTATATTCCTTGTCCCTTCATCTGGGATATCTTATTTATTCTTCTTTACCTCCTCAATGGCAAACGCATGAGCTTTTCTCTTCTTCATCAGATCAGTAATAGGAATGCTTAAGTCAGAAGAAGATCCTTTCGCACTCGTTTCGGAGCTCGATGTCTGATCAAGATCAACCACCACAGGACGAGCAATGAAAGATGAAGTGTAGCTTCTGTATTGCAACAAATAAGAAGCAGATCTAATGTGCTCCCCAGCAACAGATTGATGCAAACCCCAGATAAGTTTTAAATGCTTTATATTAACCTCGATTTCTTTTGGAGGTTTCCTTTTACTGCCAACTGTAATAAATAAAATTAATGTCAGTGATGCATTTCATCGAATACAAAGAAAATAAGATTTCAAAAATAAAAACAACCTATCCCATTACCATAAGGTGGACACCGGGGACCTTGGTACACATCATTTCCAGTTAATGGAGGGTGTTGCCAATTTTTCATCACAACCCCATGATCAAAATAGTCCCTATTGGCATCAGGGAGGTTGACAACTAACGTTCTATTCGAAAACCTGGTTTTTGAAATAGAAAGTATTGTCACTGGTAACCCATCTATAGCAAAACATAATTTCTGGAATCCCCAAACAAGTTCTATGAAGTTGATTCAACCTATGTACGCCATTAACTACCCTCCATGTATTTGGAGCTACTCTTGCAGGTACAATATCAAAATATTGGCAAAACTCCAAACACAGGGGATTTGGCGGGAAAGAAAAACCACACTCAGCTACAATAAGACTTGGGAACCAGTGTCCTTTCGCCAAAGAAAGTAAATCAGAAGGACAAGAAAGTTCTTCCAAAATGACCCAAGAAGGGATTAAAAACTCAGACTAAAATTTATCCAATGATTCAACAAGATAAATCATTGACGAATAAAGTAAATAAAGAAGATCTTACAGAAGAAAGAGAGATCGGTTGACAATGAATGATGGAAAGAATAAAGGCACAAGATAGAGAGAAAATGAAGAGTTCAAAAATATAGATTTGAAAAGTAGAAGACGACTGGATTTTTATCGCGTTTAAATACTTTATCTCGGGAATAGAGAAAAGTAATGATTACAAGGGAAGACGTTTGCGTTTTCGACGGCTAAAAGAAGAAAAAGGCACAAATATCAAAGTGATCGTGAAAATTCAAAATATTTATGAGGCTTGATATTATGCGCTTAAAAAGGAATTATGTACAATGAAAACCTTCCTAAAATTCATGAAGACGAGTAATACAAGCAATTTTCAAGCAAAATGCTCCACACTCTCCTTTAACCTCAACTGTGAAACATTGGGGGCTTCTGTTGATATCAAATTTAGTCTGCTGACATGGACCAATCACTTGAAGACACGTGTTAACACTACATGGCAAATACAAATACTGTCGACGAACAACATATTACCACCGAGCTACTCAGGCGCTCTGAGCAACTTAAAGATACCGAGAAACTTAAGCGGTCCGAGCTACTTAGCGTGCAGAGCACCCAAATCAAGAGAATCAAAGGACAACTACGCATTAAATGCGCATTATTATCGTACAGATGTATATGTCTACTAAATAACAACGCATTATCCTTTCACATGTACAGCCTGAAGGCTATAAATACATTGTAACCTCCTCATAAGAAAAAAACACTTGGATCTCTTGAAAAACCTATTATATAGATTTAAGGCAAACAATCATCAATATAAAATAGTGGACGTAGGCCATTCTCCCAAGGCTGAACCACTTTAAAAATCTTTTGTCTTGTTTATTCATTTATATATGTGATTGATTAATTAGATATAATCTAGCTTTTTCCATTAACATGTAGGTTAATTAATTCTCAAGTAACATTTCACCTATGTTATGTTTCAAAACTTCTCATTTAGTTTCACTACTAAATTTCTACAATTCTCACAATTAATATCTTTCCACTTTTGTAATTAAGTTACACTACTTAAATCACTAATTAAATATTCTCTATCTTGCGTTACGTTTCATAATTAAGTTTCACTACTTAACTTACCAGTTTGAAATGTATCTTTAAATACATCATATATCACTTTACTAATACACAGAAGAAGAATATCATTAAGTATATATTTCACACACAATATATATACTAAATATCAATCATTACTATTACATCCTTTTGACACACGTAAAGGACTCTTGGTTCAGAATGATTCATCGACCCATGTAATAATTGGTTCAAAATGATACATCGACCCCAATTATTTATATACACATATTCTGGTTCGAAACTCTTTCATTACGATACCAGTTTGAAAGTTTGGTTTGGCATTTTACATCGACCCTAAACACATGATAACCCAATGTTAGTTTGGAATACTTCATCGACCCTAACATGTAATAACCCTACATTAGTTCGGAATACTTCATCGACCCTAACATAGTTAATTTAGGTATATTTATCTCAACCTAATAGTTCATACAATTCAGTAGGTACACACTCGACCTATCAATCATGCTTGTACATAATAAAGTATCATCTTATATTAACCGTATTCATCAATTTACGATTTCTCACTATCGCATTTATTTGAGTATTCACTCAACTCTAAGGGCCCTAGTTACCCCTCACATATAATTTCAGTAGTTATTACTTACCCTACTGGTCTATCACTTGAATTGACTTTACCTTGCCTCGTAACTCAATTTCAAATTCCCCGATGCTCTACTCAATCGGTTTATTCTCGTCGGTCCATAATCCAAGTCTTACACCCAATGGCCTCACCGAACCTCAACAATATACCTACTGGTCTTATTCTCATTCCCATATAAGTATAATATAAATCCTAGGATTCTTATTCATTCTCAAAAATCAAAGAAACCTTAACCAAGGAATGATTCGAGAAAATAACTTAAGTCGATCGATCGACATTCAGGGTCGATTGATCGATCGATCAGGGGTAGCAGCAGTTCGTCTTCTTCGTTAATTTCTTCTTCCATTAACAAATCTCTAAACTTCATTATTATACACCAAACTTTGATCCAATTATCCCAACATATTCCCACATACACTAGAACAATTTCTAACATTCCAAATACATCAAAACCTCAATTCAATTAAAGAAATAGTGGATTAAACTCAGAATTTCTTAAAACCCTAGTTATGGTGTTCTTCCCATATATTCATTCAAAACCCAGATTTTAGTCCGAAATAATTATCAAGTTAACTCTGAATATTATTCCTCTACATATGTTAAATCATTATACATGCGATTCCTATCCCAACATGCATAAATATCATCATTTTCTTACCAAGATATTGATTTAACAAAACTATTCAAAAACCCTACACATGGGTATTATAACTTTATAATTTTTGCAATAAAGAACTTGCCTTGACAGAGGAGTTCTGAATTCGTGGTGTTGTTGATGGATTGTTGTTTCTTTTCTTTAATCCTTCCTCTTTTGGCTCCTAGGATGCAAGATCCAAACCCAACCTCTTCAAAAGCATCTTATAAGCCTTGATAATGATTTTTTTCTCTCTAATGGCCTTGGAGTTTACGTTGGTTTTCTAACCCTAACCTTTCTTTCATACGGCTGATAAAAGACTCTCAAATTCGTATGTCTCTATACCCTCAAATGTTACAAGACCAAAATGCCCCCGAACGATCTCGGTTTAGTCCAAAATTACCCCGAGACTCAACTAGTACCCCCGGGTATACCATTTTGACTAATTCGACCCTTTCGAACTCATCTGTGACCTCTAAATTATCATTTGAGTCACTTAAAAATATATTACTCGTTCTCACCCCAAAATGGTCTACGCGTGTTAAGTAACTATTTACTACTCGCACTAAGTAAATAGAATGAGGCAATATTGAAAGAGCAAAGTAATTTCCTTTTTATATAAAACTCAATGAATGGTGCGGAAGCGTATATAAGTGATGGTTCAACACATAAATAAGGCCGAATTTTAATTTCTTCAAAACAAATTAAAATAAGTTAATCCAAGTCCTAGAATTTGCCTAAGTCATAATTTTCAATTAATCAAAGTTAGGCGAAACCAATTTTAGCAAATGACTTGAATAAACCAAATTTACCCAATATTTAATTTAAGTCCCAAATTAAATGAGTGTGATAATTAAACCAAATTTTATCTTGAAATTATCCTAAGCATGCGTTCTAAATTATGATGCAAGATAAAATAAACAATATCACACTACGCCGAGATGTACGAGGAAAAACCCAAGACGGGAAACAACCTCGGACGGCCCTAGCCACAAGTCCACTAGATATGGAATTACAATTACAAGACAGATAGACTTACAACGACTGACTCGATCCCTCTCAAGCCTCGACGCTCCTTCTCGTAGAAACCTCTTCCTAGCGGACAACCTCGGAACACCACCGCGATCTCGGAATCCACCGATGGGACTTTATATGGTCACCGTCACCCAAGCATGGAGCCTTTCTCTAAGTGGGTAGAATCTCAACAAAAAGTCTTCTTTGTGATGGGGTGTAGAAGCAAACCCGAAACGTCTCTTTTTTCAATTCGGTAGAGAAAACCGGTGTCAAAACTCCAAGTAAAGAATATGAATATAGAAACTTGGAATAAACAACTATTGGGTGTAAACTAGAGTGTGTATGAATTTTTCTTTAAAAAATTAACACTCAAAACATGAACATTTTCCCTAAATAAATTAGCTCTCAAGTTCTCTCTAAGAGATGGCTATGGAATGGAAAAGTTAATTGGAAAAATGTGTTTCCCGCACATATTAAGTCTTGAAAAAGTTGGTTAAAAACCAAGTGGGGAAAGTGGGAGAAAACTGCCAAAAACTGCTCAAAACTGTTCCCGCCCTGGCGTCTCGTTCGAACGAACTTGACTCTCGTTCGAACGAGACTTCTAACGAGCGACCAGCCTGGGCTCGTTAGAATCTCGTTAGAACGAAAAACTCGTTTGAACGACATATCGAACGACTGACCAGTTTAGGGTCGTTGGCAAACTCGTTCGAACGAAAACTGGTTCGAACGAAAAACTCGTTCGAACGAAAAAACTCATTCGAACGACATTTCTAACGAACGACCAGAAAGTTTGTAAAATTCGATTTTGGCCCAGAAACTTTTATATACTTATTTTAAAGTTCTAATTGATTCTTTCTGAAAATAAAATGCAGTTTTTATTACACCTAACACCCAATAAATATTGTTCCAAGCTCCTATATAAATATAATTACATTCATACCTTGGGAGCATGGAACCTTAGTTGATGACGTAGAAACGAGGCACGCAAATCGGCATTTTGATGAAGCTTTAAATTCTTTGCCGCTACGTCTTCAATACATACTTCATAGGCTTGAGAATATTACAAATAAATACTATCCTATGAATAAATGTTTTTGTCCGGAATTGAGCCAAAACTATATATGGACTCAATTGGAAATTTGTGTCCTTACAAATATTAATCAGTATCTATCTCTCGATTAATACTCCATAATCACAATTATTAATAAATCTCACTAAATTACTTCTCTTGCATAAATTAAATTAAATCGCATTTTCTCATTTAATCCTCTAATTTAATTAAATAAAAATATTCAAAAATACGAGGTATTACATTAGAGAGCATAATACCTCAAGCCTACCCCTAGTATCATACCTAGAGGTCTTCCAAAACACAAACACATTATATCTTATTTTGTAGGATGAATTTCTATTATTTATCTCTTCCCAGTCTCACGCTTAGGCTATCCAAATCAACGGAACGACACCCAAATCATCCCCACCCCAGAATATCCCATCCATAAATATCTACACTAACTAGTCCCATACCTAGAAAGTGTTAACACCAGCTAAGGCATACCCACTAGTCCCATACCTATCAAGTATTCCTAAAAATTAAGGTAAGAGGATGCTACCCGAAATCCTGTCGTCCCCACGGTGATGAAGGTAGTCAACACAATAAGTCCCACAATCCATTTTATCAACAAATACACAGTTTCTTATATAATCACAATTAATCTCAATTTAATTTATTCAATTCATCGTCGTAATTAACAAAATTTATTTTATTCAACAATTATAATCTCATCATCATGCGAATTTATGAAGCACGTAACAACAATTCATTTTGATCATACCCACATAATTTCATATGATTACCCAAGTCTCTTTTTAATTTAAAATAACGAAACGATGATTTCTACACGCAAACCTGCCCCCATAATAGCAAAACCAAATCTTTACCCTAAGCACACAAGGGTTATGGGTCCTAATTCAGATTATGATTTTCAGAAAAACTGTTACAAATTAGTTTTCACTTCCCTTAATTAAGGTTGCTAATTTATTATAAGGAAAACATGTAAATTAATGTTTAGACGACATTTAAAACACATAATACTGAAAAGAGAGAATAAAAGTATTCATGCCTTAGAAAAATCGTTTGAGAATTCTGAATTGATGGTCGTGCTCCTCTCGAGAAAACAATGAAAACACTTTCTTGGAGGATCTTGAGAGATCTTGATTAAGTTATTAAAATCTTGAATTGAAAATTGAGTTTAAAGGGTTTAGGCTTGTAAGAAAAGAGATGATGAAAATTATGGGAGGTTCTTGCTTTTGGAGGAGGCTAAAATGTGGTTTAAAAACCCCAAACACGTCACTTTGTGTTTATATACCCAAAAGAATTTAGGTCCTACACAACTTCTACTAAAAAGATTTTTATTTTTATAAAACTGACAGACCGAATTGGTTCTACTTTAAAACCGAACCGGTTCTGTTTTCTGACAAAATCTAAAATCTCTACTTTTAACTACAAAGCTACAATTTCTCGAATTCAAACCCGATTTCAATTCCAATTAAAATCCTATTTTTCATAAATAAAATCCAAAATTTTTAATTACTAAAAATGATAAAATCCAAAAAATTTATTTTCAAAATTTTGAATTAAATTGATTTATTTGCGATTTAAAATTACGGGGTGTTACATACTTCCCCACCAGCACATAAAATTCATCCATGAAATTCGACGAAGCGTAAACGCGCAAAATAAAAAATAAGGCTTACATATGCCTACCCATAGAATACCGCGATTAGGAGCCCCTACACCCAATCTTATCCACACGTAATCCACGATCAAAATACAATATATATACAACCTATATATATAAGTATATAAGAAAATAATATGCACCTTGCTACTCCCCTAGCCACGTCGTGGCTACTGCTACGCCTGGCCTGCCTAAGCCTCTCGAGTCAGAAACATATACCACCTACCCACTGTGATCACTGTTGGTGCTCTCTGGACACCTGGTGCTGCCGGTGCTGGAGGCACTTGGCCCTGTGCACCCTGACCCTGCTGGTCTTACACCTTTTGGACACCTATAAGCTCGGTGCCTTATTTCTCCACAACTGAAACACGCGTCCCTAAAAGGTCTATACTGCCTGTTTGACACTTGCTCCCTTGACTCTTCTTACCCTGCCCTTGAGGGCACTACGGGATACTACTGCCCTGCTGCTCCTAACCTGTCCTCTGTCTCTTCCTTGCCTAGTCATTGTGACTCCTGTTCTCTCCTCATTGTCCATTTGACTGATATATCTTCCTCAACTTCTTCTGGTAATTTACCTTCTCCTACCACAATAACATTACGACATCCACCACCTCAGTCTTCATAGTGTACGCCGGATTTCCCAACTCCATCTGCCTAATAAGCCAAGACAAACCCTTAATAAAGCACTCAATCTTCTTCATCTCAGTATTCACCTCCTTTAGTACAAACATTGATAAGTTCGTAAATTCCTGTTCATATTCAACCACTGAATCCGAACCCTACTCTAAGTCCAAAAACTCTCTCTTCTTTGCGCTCCTAATCGCATACAGGAAATAATTATCATTAAATTTTATTATAAAATCTCTAAAATTTAAGCAATCCCTGTCCTCCGGTGTGGTGACACTCTCCCACCACTGTAATGCAACGTCTGTCAGCTTGAATGTAGCCAACATCTGCTTCTGCACATCATTGCAGTCCACCATCCTCAAGTGGCTCTCCAATGCTCTCCTCCATTGGTGAGAAGCCATTGGGTCAGATCTCCCTACGAAGGTGGGAGTATTGACCTTGTGGAAACTGACCCTCACCCTATCCCAAGTCAAAGCGAGGGTACCCTGCTGCCGGGCCTCTAAAGTCTCCACCTCTGTCTCCTTACTTAGATACCATACTGTAACACCCCGTGATTTTAATGACTTTTAAAATGGGTTATATTTTAAATTAATGGATTAATTGGATTTTATTATAAATTAATTCATTTGGATTTTATCCGAATTGTGGATATTAAAATGAATGATTCTGAATATTACTTATAGATATTTTGGTAATATATGAATGTGATGTTATTGATATTGCTGTGAATTGTTAATTCAGTAATTTGAATTTTTAGTCGGACGCGGTATGGGACGCGTCAGGACTAATTTGTTAAATTAAAAAGGAAACTTATTTTTACATCAACCTTATAGTCGTTTTGACTGCGTCGTTGCATCCGAAAGGGTTGAAATAATCAGAAAAGTCTATTTGGATGTTAGTTTTTGGTCTCGGGTCATTTGAAAATGAAAAGACAACCCAAAAGGGCATTTTGGTTATATTTACAAGAGGGATGAATAGTGATTTCGAGTTTTGTCTTATTATAAATATTTGGAGATTAGTTGTACGTAGTTCATTTCATCTATTCTACACAAAATTTAGAAGTCATCTTCCTAGAGAGAGTGAAAGGGTGCTTGGGAGAAGAGAAGCTTGCTTGGAAAGGAGGAGAACCAAAGGTCAAAGGTCACCACCACCATCACCACCGAAAGTTGGCCGAAGAGAGGGAGAACCACTTGTGTTATTGAACTCCAAAGGATCGGATCTTCATTAGAGGCAAGTATTTGATGATTACAATCTAAGTTCGTATATTGTCCATGTTAGAATAGTTATTAAAAGAAGAGATTTTTCATGTTTGGAAGATAAAGAAGAGTTATTAATGGATTTCTGAAAAATAGAAGTTTATAGGAATCAAACTCATGTTATAGGTAGATACTAATCCACGAAATAATCATAAATCTGTTGAAGAAATGTTGAGAATCAATGGTGTGTTCTTGAAGATATCATGTGTATAATTTTCTGGAAAAAGAGGTTAAACATATGCTTTTAATTCAAAATCTTGATGATTCTAGGATGTTTAGAGCATTAGAAATCATTCACATATGTTGCTATATCATGTAGTAAGGTTTATAAGGAATTTGGGAAGTTAATATGAAGGTTTGAATGATTAAAAGTGATGAAACCCGTAGTAGAAGAAATGCAGAAACTGGGTTGTTATCTGGGCGATCGATCGATCGACCCCCTGTTTTCGATCGATCGACCTCCCCAGAATCCTTGAAGTTGTTTCTTTTTAATGCTTGTTCGTATCCCAAACCTTTTGTAAACCTTTGGTGATTATTAATTGGATATAATGGTACTTAGGAAGGTTCAGTAAGCCCTAGTTAAGAATTGAATTGATTTGATTGGGATTTAATTGATAAGAATTATGATAATTGTAGAAATTTCAGTTGCTAGATTCATGTGTTGGATTCTAATTTGTATACATGAGGATTAAGGATAGGTCCAGTAGGGGAGATTTAATATAATACCTGGGTAGCCTTAGGGTTACAATCTGAACATCAAGGTGTGAGTTTAAGCTCATTATTGATTGTGCAAGGACTAAGTGTAGTACAATCGCTTAGTGGTATGGCTCCTGGATAGAGATGGGAGTTTAGACCAAATTTGGTTTAAAGAGGGGATGAGGTTATCCCGATTGCGTATTTGAAGTTGACGGACCTCCACGATCAACAAAGTTAAGTAGTAGTGTATTGGAGGGGTTCCTTGTTTGGATTTCGCTCTGCGAGACGCTCCGCGCATGAACCTTAACGGCGTTGGGAGTTGAGAGATGTTATAGGATGAGAGGATGTTGATTTTGTTGATAAGTCATATAGTGTGAATGAAACACTATAGACTATGAGCCATGTGATGATGGTATTCAATCCTAGTTGATGGAAGATTAGAAACGATCGGTTATAACCCTAATTAAGGGAGAGTTTAATCCGTGGTAATTCGGGAGATAAGATGATATGGACCAGTAGGATATTAGTGAATTCTTACTGATAAATACATTGAGGAAAACCTATTTGAAGCTTGAGTAATGAGTGAGACGCTGGAATAATTAAATTAAGAAGTAAAGTTATAATATTTTAATACGTGGGATTTAAAGAGAGATAATACTACGTATGGGAGTTATCGTAGGGTAATGTGAGTACCTTGTTGATATTATATAGGTAGATGATAATGCCTATTTGATTGATGATTTATGTGTATGACATACCTAGCTTACTTTCTATCGATGGGAAGGTTTGCGCGTGAGGGCAATCATATCCTGATGAATCCATGGGATCTTTGATTTGTCGCTCAAGAACATAGGTCTATGAAAGACTTATCGGGGAGTTGATAAGTCCGCTGACTATGGGAACGTAGGTATGTGCGTGACCCATGGGTATGATAACTATGTTCGCCTCCAATGATTGTGTTGATGTTTGTGGTTCAAGGAATCCTTATCAAACCTTTAGTCCCCTATTCGGTGACCAACGATATTGGGACATGATAGCAGAGTAATGCATTGCACCGCAGCTGTGACTCGGGGTGCCGTATTATATATGTATATATATATAATGAATTGTATGAATGTGTATATTGTGGTTAAATCATCTACTGTGTGATAATTGTAGATAACGGTGAATTGAGAAAAGAATTGAAATAAGTTAATGAATATTTTTTGAAGAGCTTAATTCATATTAATGAGAAACGATTCATGTTAATGAGAAACGTATAAGAATGATTATATTACGTATGGTATGGGACATACGGGGTTATGATATGGGATGGAATCATATTATGGAAACTAGTGAGGAGGAACTATTAACTAGGAGGTTAATAGGAAACATTAAGCATGCAGTCTAGATGAGAGGTGAGACTAGCAAGTGAGAGCTAGATACTAACATGTACATAATAAATGCTTTATTGCACTTCTTAAATACTTGCTATTTTCAAAATCATTTTCACATCGGGCTCTGACTCGTTTCCTTGCATATTCTCTTATCTATTGTATCTTCTATATCAGGTGTCCAGCAGCAGAGACACCAACCTTAGCGGGTTATGACGAGCTATGGAGCTATGGAGTATTGCTTAGATGCCTGTCTTCGTTTGATTCATAGTATTCTTTTAGTTAGGGCATGTCGCCCAAAGGAATTCAGTTATCTTTTCTATCTGAGTCAAATACTCTTGTATCCGTGTCGTTTTACTACATTTATTATTGTTGGGATTATGGTATTAGATTATTATGTGGGAATGTTTATTTCAATTGCATTTCAATTCTTTTGTATTAGATGTTCGGTTATTAGTGTTGTAGAATAATATGTGTTGTGTTATTCTTAAACTAAAAATGGATTTTGTTGAATTAAAATTTGGAAAGTTTTTAACACCAGCTTAATTGGGTATTGGGTGAGTTGTAAATGTTTTCGACAGTGATGCTGAGAATGAGACAACTGTATATTATGTTTTAATTTGGTATGGTACTGGCCACCCGGTATTTAATTAGGCGGGGTGTTACACATACTCCGTGGCCTCACGCACAATAGCCGTTAACTCCTCATCATCCAAAATAAACTGCCTCGGCCACTCTTGACTGGAAGAGCCAGAAACTAAACGCTCTCTTCTATCTCCAGTCCCCCTAGTGTTTGTCATTTGAAAAGATAGGAACAAAACAACACCAGACTCGAAATAGCTAAGAGTACAAATCATGAAAAGTAATAAAAGATAGCAATGTGAAAGCTAAAAAGGACCCACAGCCTACGAGACCCAAGACTACACTCTGATACCATCTGTAACACCCCGTGCAATCTGACAGGCGAGGTGGCCAACCACCGTCGCTAAACTAATAAGTAAGCATTCTTAGCATGTGACAGATATGAGACATATAAAATTCATTCCACAAGATAATAATTAAATTGACCGGATAATAATAACCATTCATGCAATATTAAAATCCATCACCATGCTAATCTCCAAATTAAATCCATCTCCAAATAAATATAAATTCGAATAAAATGATCCACCTGTAAAAGTATGAATGAAATTATAAACAACTGTGGAACCGATCGGTCCACCAAATCTATAAATAAAATGTCGTAATATAAATGAGACGGAAAGACAAATAAATCTAACTACTAAAGTATCTAAAATAAACTCCAGCTTCACTTTCAAAATATCTCAAATACTCCTATGTAGCTACTCCGGCGCTATACCTGAAATGTTAGTCAATGCAATAGGTCAGAGCCCCACCGCATTAATACAAGCTACTCTCCCCGATTAGGATCCGTGAACCCAGACAATATAACTACACATGATAAATGCCACAATGGAAGATTTTAATTTAACGAGATAATTAATTAACGTGCGAACAAACGTAAACTACCACTATCTACCATACAACTAATGCACCCTAAAGTGTAACCGAAATATTTTAATAAAATTATTATATACAATTTTATTCTTACACTTACTCATTTCAATTAATTAATTAGTTTAACTCACGCGACACCAATATGGACGGTCGACCCTCGTTGTCTCTGCACACACTCTTGGCACACTTAAATTTATACACATCACACTCCCCTCACTAGAGCCAGTCAACCCGTATTTTGTCAGTACTGTACATACTCATGAGGTTCCATGCATGACACGTCACTATAGCCAGTCGACTCATCATACTCGTGACGCCAATACACACTCACGTCGCTATAGCTAGTGGACTCGTTTAACTGTCAGCCCTGAACATACTCGCGTCGCAAAATTCATTTTTAATACTCGTTTATTATCTTAGGTATAAATTCTCAATTTCTTATTTTCTCATCAATTCATTTCTCATTATCTTATCTTAGCCTCACCCTATTAGAGAGCATAATACCTCAAGCCTACCCCTCGTCCCATACATAGAGGTCTTCCAAAACATGTCCTATCCTATTTTTGTAGGATGAATTTCTATCATTTATCTATTCTTAGTCTGGCGCCTAGGCTATCCAATTCAACGGAACGACACCAAAATCCGTGCCACCCCGAAATATCCTATCCGTAAATATCTACACTAACTAGTCCCATACTTAGAAAGTGTTAACAACAACTAAGGTACCCACCCACTAGTCCCATACCTAGCAAGTATTCCTAAAAATTAAGGTGAGATCCTGTTACTCGAAATCCCGTCGTCCCCACGGTGATGAATATAGTTAACACAATAAGTCGCACTATACACTTTATTAATAAATACACAGTTTCTCATGTAATCACAATTAATCTCAATTTATTTATTCAATCCATCGTCGTAATTAACATAATTTACTTTATTCAATAATTATAATATCATCATCATACGAATTTGTGAAGCCCATAACAATAATTCATTTTTATCATACCCACATAATTTCATATGATTACCCAAGTCTTTTTTTAATTTAAAATAGTGCAACGATGATTCTACATGCAAACCTACTCCCAAAATAGAAAAACAAAATCTCTACCCTAAGCACACAAGGGTTATGAGTCTTAACTCATATTAAGATTTTTCAGAAAAATAGTCCCAAATTAGTTTTCACTTCCCCTAATTAAGGTTGCTAATTTGTTTTAAGATAATATGTAAATTAATATTTAAACGACTTTTAAACGCGTATTACTAAAGAGAGAGAATATAAGTATTCATGTCTTAGAAAAATAGTTTGAGAATTTTGAATAGATGATTGTGTTCCTCTCGAGAAAATAATGAAAACACGTTCTTGGACGATCTCGAGAGATCTTAATTAAGTTATTCAAATCTTGAATTGAAAATTGAGTTTAAAGGGTTTAGGCTTAGAAGAAAAAAGAGGCTGAAAATTATGGGAGGTTCTTGCTTTTAGAGTAGGCTAAAATGTGTTTTAAAAATCCAAACTAGTCACTTTGTGTTTATATACCAAAAAGAATTCGAGTCCTACACAACTACTAAGAGAAAGAGTTTTATTTTTGTAAAAGTGACAAATCGAACCGATTTTACTTTAAAACCAAACCGGTTCTGGTTTTTGGCAAAATCGAGAATCTCTACTTTTAACTACAAAGCTATAATTTCTCAAATTCAAAATCGATTTCAGTTCTGATTAAAATCCTATTTTTCATAAATAAAATTTAACACTTTAAATTACTAAAAATAATAAAATCCAAAATTTTTTATTTTCCAAATTTTGAATTAAATTAATTTATTTTCGATTTAAAATTACTGGGTTTTACAGGGACTTAGTTTTTGGTATTTTTTTAGGGTTTGAGAGGATTTTGGGAGCTTCTCATTCTCTCTCCTAGGGTTTGACCATTTGGGTATGTAATCCACTATTAATTGTCTTCTTCCTTTGATTCAATATTTATTTTACCCTTTTGTGCTTTCTTAATTAGTTTACAAGCTTTATTAATTAGATTTACTCGTTTTCTTTTAATTCATGCCATTTATAATGCTTTGTAGCTAAATTTGTTTAGATTGAGATGCTTGAACTCACCTTGGATTAAATGGTTTCTTTACTTTGGTGATGGATTAGATGTGTTTAAATAGGTTAGGCTGTTCTTAATTTTATGCCTAGGAGATTTTAGAGTGTATATCATGTATGCACTGTATTTACGACCTTGCGTGTGTAAACTCTAGATTTTTTATTGTCGACAAAATCAATTAAGCTTTTATGACAATTTAGTGGGTGATAACTCTAGATTTTATTAATTGTGGAAATGAGATTTAATCTTGAAAAGTTTCCTTCCCATGTAACCATTTATACTAATTAATCCGAGGTGAAGGATATTATTCTCAATCTATAGTTTTTACCCATTTTTTGTTAATCTTAGTTTCAATAAATGCCTAGATTAAACTTTTGTCAAACTTTTATTAACCCTTCCAAATTTCACACTTTTATTGAGAAGTAATAAATCAATTAACGTTTAGCATTATTCCCTGTAGATTCGATATCCGAACTAGCCACTATACCCCCTTAAAGAGTGTAGTTAAAGTTTAGCTTTTTTTGTGCAACGGTGGGAGCCGAAAATAATGACTGGTGTAGGTAACACGAATGCCCAATTTTCGTTGGCAATCAGCCAGTGAAGGCATCCGTACTCTCCAAGTAGCAGCTAATGTATGGGAGACCCGATGTTGAGGAAACAAGGGTAACCTTAGCTGATCATGTTATGAAACCTCTCCAAGAGATGGTCTTTGATGACGACTAGCCTGAGAAGCATTTCTTGATTAGCAGCTCAGTTACTAACGATGAGAAAGAAATGTTGGTTATTTTCCTCAAATTCAATCATGAAGCTTTTGTCTGGAAACTATATGACATGCCATGAATAAATCCACAAGTAATGTGTCACAAGCTCCACATGGATCCGTTACATCCATCAATAACTCAAAAGGCACGAAGAACTACACCCGAGAATGTTTAGGTAATTGAAGAGGAGGTGGGGAAACTTCTGTAGGCACAATCCATAAAGGAAGTTCCAAGTGCCTGTCAAACCCAGTAGTTGTGAAGTAAAGCAATGAAAAATGGAGAGTTTATATTGAATTCATCGATTTGAATTGATTGTGTCAATGGATAGTTTTCTTTTTCCCAAGATAGACCAACTGGTCTACGTGATCGCCAACCTAAATGGCAAGAAAATGGGTTCCCAAAATTGGCAAAACCTATGACCTTACTCGATGCTTACTCCGCCTCCCGATTATGAAAAGATTTCCTTCATCACCATGTTGGGTCTATACTTTTATCAGGTGATGCCATTCGAATTTAAGAATGGCGGGAAAACCCATTAGAGATTTATAACGAAGATGTTCAAACAGTAGATGTGAGACATGATGGAGGTGTACATAGACGATATGCTTGTGAAAAGCAGGAAAAAAGAGCACCACTTTGTGGACCTAGTAAAGCCTTTTGAAGTTCTTCACTATTACATGATAAAACTGAATGTGGCCAAGTGATCCTTTGAGGTACAGTCGGGAAAGTTCCTTGGATACCTATCCATTTAAAGAGGTATTTGGGAAAGCCCCTTCTAGATTGAAGCCATCAGGAAGGTGTAACCCACAAGCACTTTGCGTGAGGTGCAAAAGCTAACTGGCATACTCGCTGCACTCAACTGGTTCATATGAATATCTTCAGAGAAGTGTCGACCTTTCTTCCAAGCACTAAATAAAGAAAGGAAGGAAATATGTAATGACAAATCAACCTAATCACTTGAAGATTTAAAAAAGTATTTGAGCCTACCATTACTGCTAACCATTCATAATGATGAGGGATCATTGCACTTGTATCTGGTGGTGTCCAGTAATGTGGTCATCTCGACTCTGGTTTATAAGAAAAATGGGAGCTAATCTCCCATCTATTATTGGAGAAAAACTTTGCTTGATGTTGAGAATAGGTAGTTATTATTGGAGAAACTAGCGTGAGCACTAGTGATAGCCTCTCGCAAGTTAAAACATTACTCTAAGTCAGACACTATCATTATTCTAAACTCATTCCCTTTGAAGTCTATGCTCAGGAAGACTGACCTATTAAAATGGATGTCCAAATGATCAGTGGAACTAGGGAGGTTCGACATCCAGTTTCAGCCTAGGACTCAGTCAAGGGGCAAGTGCTAGCTGATTTCATCACAAAATTCTCCAGCGCGCACTACACTAAAAAGGCTGAAATGCCACCCTTGACCCGACCACCCTTGTCACGATCAAAGACCGTGAAAAAAAATACACATTTTTTGTCAAGGTCTTTGACCGTTACAAGTCCGTGACAAGTAGTTGCCATGATCTTGGCACGGTCAAAGGCCGTGAAAACCTTATAAAGTTATCACGGTCAAAGATTGTGACACGTCTGTGACAACATTAGAATGAAAAGACCCTAGCCGCTTAATTTTTTTCTTTCCCTCGTTTCCTTCCCACCTTTATTTCCCTCTCTCTAAACCTATGATTCTCTATCTATCTATCTATCTATCTATCTATCTATCTATATATATATATATATATATATTTCCTTTTTTTTATGTGCGCGCGTCAGCGTGTGTGTGGATAGTGGGTTAGTGTGTCTGTGTGGGTGGGTGGGTCTGCATGTGTGTATATGTGGGTCTGTGTGTGTTGGGGGGGTATTGAAATTTTTATGTACTGAAATTGTGTGTATTGAAATTGAAATTGGTACTGAAATTGAAATTGTGTGTATTGAAATTAAAATTGTGTTTATTGATATTGAAATTGGTATTGAAATTTTTATGATGGAAATTGTGTGTGTGTGTTTTCATAGTATGTAATGGAAATTGGTATTAAAAATTAGAATTGGTATTTTAAATTAAAATTGAAATTGAAATTGGTATTTTAAATAGAAATTGAAATTGAAATTACTATTATAAATTGAAATTGGTATTCAATTCTGAAATTAAAATTTGGTTTATCATTCTAATTGCAGCAACGGTGACCATGAGCGTCATAGTCACGATTGCAAGGATAAGGTGGTGTCCCCGAGTGTCACAACCACGATTGTAAGTTATAATTGTTTAATTTTTTTAATTACATTATAATTTTTTTATTAACTTAATTAACTAACCGTGTACTTTTTGTCGTTTCAGGAAAATATTTAGGAAGTGCATGAAAAGTAGTCTGATGCTGACAAAGGATCTTTGGCTACGGACGCACTCAACCAAGTGCTCGGGGTGGAACACAAGGGGAGGACTAGGGGTGAGCTCTTGGGTGGGGAAGTTGAGGATTATCGGGATGGAGACGAGAAACACCGAGTTGGCTCTTAAAGTGGACACCCATAACGATAAGCTATCAAGGTTGGATGCGACGATCCTAGATATGTACGCCTTCATGAAGCGTCAGTGGGGGTCTACCTCCGATAAGGGCGAGGGGAAGGGGAAGGGGAAGGAGATAGACGAGGATGTCACTACTTCATCGCTGATAGTGAGGGGGTTGAGGTACCTGGGAACCCTCCTGGGTATATTGGTTCATTGACCTCCCATGCAAGACATTGAGGTTCAGGTTCTTGTCACGCATATTTTGAGTAGAAAGGAGAATTCACATTTGTGGGTGCAAGAACAATGCAACGTTCAACGAGTTGATGGGTGTCTCAATGCATATGTTTTGTGGCCTTCCTTCCTCCTCCAATATATTGTAGACTTTATTTTATGTCATTATTTGTAGTTATTTTATTTGGATATTGGATATTATTTGTATTTTTTTGATTTGGTTATGGATATTCAAATGTTGGTTTGGTTTTTATTATGGATATTTACATGTGGCTTTGGTTTTGGTTATGGATATTTGCATTGGTTATTGAACATTAAATGTTGCTTGATATATATGTTGTTTGGACAAGTCAAAATTTGCTATAACAGGTACAAATATACCACTGGGCAGTGGCAGTGGCCATACTGCCAGGAGTTTTTTTTAAAAATTTGCCCAGAATTATTGCGGACTTTGATCGTGACATGTCCGTGACAAAGGAAACTTGTCACGAACTTGTCACGATAAAAGTTCATGATAATATTTTATTTGTCACAGACTTTTCACGGTCAAAGTCCTGACAAGTTCCCTATGTCACGAACTTGACATGGTCAAATTCCGTGATAAATCTGGAACGTATCACAGGCTTTGACCATGACAAGCCCGTGATAAATTTTTTTATCACCCCCAAACTTGTCACGGTCTTAGACCTTGACAAGTTTGACTTTGTCACGATTTTAGACCTTGATAAGTGGGCAATTTTACTGTAGTGGCCCAAGAACTCGTGGAGATGAACATCGAAACCAAGGAATATGCCCAATAACCAGTCAAAGAATAGGAAGGTTAGACCCCTCTATGTAGATGAAGCCTCAAATTCTAAGAGGCACGATTCAGGATAATAGTGATATCCCCAGAGAAAACTGTTCTTGAATAGGCATTTTTCTTGGGATTTGAAGCATCCATCAATGAAGCAGAATCGGTGTCTTAAAGAAGGAACTTTATTTGAGTGCCCATCACCGTAACATCTTTTACGACTCAAGGCTGGTATCAAATCAAATATCAGAAGACTAAAACTCTAGGGATAAATGCATGAATTCATACCTTGAACATGCCCAACTCATGGTTTTTGAATTCAAGAATACACGAGTGCAAAAGTTCCCAAGGGGAACAAAAGTCAAGCGGACACGCTTGCCGCACTTTCTTTAATTGTTAAGGGAGATATGAAGTGAACGATCTAAGTAGATTACCTTGATCGACCCAGCATAAACAAAATGAAATCTGCCGATCAAGTTATGGCCATTGATAAAGCCGTAAACTTGATCGATACCTAAAAGAGGATGTTATGCAAGATGATAAGAAAGAAGAACACAAAGTTCGAGGGAAAGTTGCTCACCTCCACTAATCGACAAACTAAAATCTTTATTGGTGATCCTTTTTTGAAGCTTACCTTTAATATGTATACCCAAATGATGTTGACTAGATTCTTTATAAGTTTCATTAGGGCTATGAAAGAAGGGTACTGGTGAACGTATATGCAGCAGGATGCAGTCATCTACATTTAAAAATGCAAAAACTTCCAACTTTTCTCCCCATTAGTGGATCATTCCACCAGGGACCGCACGTCCATCTCAAGTTTTTGGACTTTTGTATAGTGAGGTCTTGACATCATCGGTCCATTGCCCCTTACCTTTGACAGCTAAAAGTATTTGTTAGTTTGAACAGAATAATTATTGAAATGGGTTAAAGCAGAACCCCTGGAGAGCATCCAAGGTGTCAGCATAACCAAGTTTATATGGGAGAACATCATAACACAGTTCGACATCCCTCGTACCATTATCACAGACAACGTGACTCAATTTGAGAGCAACCTATTTTAAAGCTTTTGCAACGAGCATAACATTAGGCACTACTATAGGTCAGTGGCCAATCCTCAGAGAAACGAGAAAGTGAAAGCTTCTAACAAGACAGTAATTAAGGGAATCTGAAATAGATTGGAAAAAGTGAAAGGAGCATGGGTCGACCATCTTCACCACGTTCTCAAGGAATTTTGAACAATGCCTATGAGATCAACGGTGGAAACACCCTTTGCCCTAGCTAATGGAAATGAGGCAATCATCCTATAAGAAACAGGTCGGCCGACCATGAAGTCCACCTTAGTTGAACAAGACCTTAACAATAAAGCAATCAGAATAGAGCTTAACCTGGCTAATGAAAATATGGAATTAGATTTTGTAAATATTACCTCCTACCATCACCAGTTAGTCAAGTAGTACAATAGGGGGTCAAGGTGAGGAGTTTCAAGGTTAGAGACTACGTACTTAGAGAGATTATGGGCAGTGCTAAGAAGCCCTCAAATGGGGCCTAACTGTGAAGGCCTATTTGAAGTCATTCGAGATAACTTGTAGGGAGCCTACCACTTAGAAACAATGGAGGGCAGAGAGGTTCCCCTAACATGGAACGCATCCAATCTTGAGACGTTTTACTTTTAAAGTCTAGTATATATTAATTTTAAATTATTTTTCAAATGTTCTTTTAGATTTCTTGTACATATTTACAAATTTATCTCTATTCACTATTTAAAGTGGGAGGCAAATGTGTAGTCAACTGGGTTTTTTGGCATATTATCATTGTGATGACTATCTTCTTTCAAAGACTAATTAACCAAATGACCAAAGACAACCTCTGACTTGAAATGTCTGCATATAGAATAATTGGTTGATCAGTGAGTGGTCAACCAAACTCAAAATGTTTTGTCAATTTATAAAACATAAGCAATTACTCAAAGTTAATGAAAGGCCTATTGGGAAACCTTATGCACCCATGACTAACCAGGTCATAAAAATCATAGTTGGGGAATGACCCCATGAGCAGGCGTATTCTTGATTTTTTGGCTCTAGTCCTAATGTTTGATGTGACAACATCACCTAAAAGGTAAAACCAGGGACCATATAGTGTAAATGGAAACAAAATACAAAAAATCCATCAACACTTCAAAGTTTTTACAAGGAAATTAAAAAGGAAAATAATTTACATTAAAAAAATGAAAATAATTGGCTAACGGCGCGGTATGCCTTATAGGACTCTAATTCCGGTAGGCGAAACATCCAACACATACGGGGTAACTATCTTGGAAAAATCTTTTATTATAGAAGGCACACTAAAAGTCGCCGTGTCGTTTAAGTTTGGTGGTCGATAAAGTCCATTACCTCCATCTAGGTCATATTCTTCGAGGTACTTCCTTATAATGCTGACTGGAATAACATCCGTAAGGATCGACGAAACATCAAGATAAAAAGGGGATTTAGTTGACCAAGATAACCCGGATCATTTCTGTATCACAACTCATAATCCTTTGGTCCCTTTGACACTGCCAAGGCATTGAGCTAACCATTATTATAGCTAACATTTCGAGCATCATTAAAGGTAGCTTCCATACTGAGAAGAGACTTATCATAACCATTCATCCATGGCGAGGTTTCTTTTAAAATTATAATATAAGGCGATCGATCTTCATGGATAAGATCCTGATGGTCATAACTTTATCATACAAATAATTATTCGTCTCCTCTATCTCTTCAGTCAGACGACCACCCCGTTGCTCTTAGGAGGAAGATAGACCCCTGATGGTGTAGTTGGAATATAACATTTATGATCAATATGGTAAATTTTTCCTACAAGGTGTTAAGACTACCAAAAATTGCTATGGTATTATTTCCAAGCCCTATTTAGTGTGCAATAGTGCTAAGGTATCCATTATGAACCTTTGGCATTAACGACTAGGTCACTTTTGGGAGTTCTACTACTCCTCTCTTAGATGGGCATTCTCTTCTTCAATAAAGTAAGATCATTCTCATGCTTTTTCTCTTTATCTGGACTTGTTAAATCTTTCAAGCTCAGTCATCAAATCATTATTCTCTTTCTCAAGAAGAGCAACGACTTCTCTCTCGCCTATAAGGTTGGCATATAAAGCGAAGCACTTCCTTGTATGGGCATACTCAATATCGGCCAGTTTCTTATCAAATCCTCTATCTCTACTCAACTCGACCACCTTTTTGTCAAAATTAGCCCTTATATTAGCTAACAAATCTCTATGACTGCTTCGAGTGGGAAAAACCATGCCATGAAAAGCTACGTTATCTGCCATAGCATGGTGAAAAAGTCAAGGTAGATCCAAGTAAGTCTTATTTTCTTGGATAAATATATCGAGGCCTAAGACCTATTAGAGATCATCATTACCCATAATCCTCATCATACCCAATAGGAAGGAGTCTTCCATGTCTTTCTTAAAAGTCGTGCTGAGTACTGACGAGCGCTGCGAGTCTTGCATCAAACTGTATAGACTAGTGGTCGAACATATGAGCTCGATAAACAGAACTAAATATTTGGGATATTACAAAGTAAATGAACAGTTAACAATTAAATTGAACTCTAAAAAAATTTACACACGGGGGAATCTTATACATCATTGATTGAAAAAAACACAACGCTTCCTAAAAGTCCTAAGGAGCATTCTATGTGATGTTCTCTTTCTCGAAAGCTTGGATAGTGGTTATGACTTCCAGATGGTCAGCCCCAGTAGCAGTAGCTTGTTTAACATTCCCCCTGAGAAAGCACATTAGTAATAACTTATCCTCCGACCACATCATCATCATCATCATCATCATCATCATCATCATCATCATCATCATCATCATCATCATCATCATCATCATCATCATCATCATCATCTTCTTCTTCTTCTTCTTCTTCTTCTTCTTCTTCTTCTTCTTCTTCTTCTTCTTCTTTAATTTGAGGAAGGGAACCTACATTATGCTCCTTAAAAGATATCAAAGTCCTCAGCAGTGCTTGCCTTCATAAGGGCCTCATCCCAACCATTCTTAAAAAAATACCTTTCTCAGGTATGTAATTGGGTATTTGGCTTTGACGAAGTCCTTTTCGCAACCATGATGAAGTTGCAAGGTTATATGTTCTTAGTTTAATTCGTGGAATACACACACGTAATCCAATTTAATATTAGCTGTAACGTGATATTCTCCAATTTCAATTTAAGTAGCAGATTCACAAGTTCGCAAGAACATATTTCAATTAATGCAATGGGATTGATAACTTGACTAATTAAAATAAAATTATTCCAATTTTATTCATTTTATCCTAAGCATACATCTAGGTGATTTAAGAAAGTAAAATGCGAAAATCCCAACCACAACGCGCCGATGTACGAGGAAAACCCAAATGGGAAAAACCTCGGACGGCTGGGCCTAGACAAAATCCACTATAAAATAGGTTTTACAAGAGACTCAAAAGACTTACAGACATTGACTCACTCAAGACTTGCTTATGCCGTCCTCGACCTCTGAATTTGTGGTACACAAAGCTCCAACGCATTGCTCGACACTCCTCGTGTCGCGGTATCCACCGAAGCCCAAAACCACCGTCTCCACAAAGCTTGAATGCAGAGATCCACCGCAAACTTGCTTGTTAAAAATCAAGTTGATTGAAGGGGTTTTGTTTCAAAAGATGATAAAAGTGTTGGAGATGATTTTTACCAAAAAGGGGAAAGTTGTGAAAAATGCTCTCTAGAGAATAACGAACTTCCTCATCTTTTGAAACTTATTTTCGTCCATATAATATAACTGAAAAAGTAGTGGACCAAAATAGTTGTGGGAAAATAACTGCTTAAAAATAAGTTCAAAAATTCAGATCTGGCAGAACTCGTTCGAACGAGTTATCTAACGAAGTTCCAGTATCGAATTAGATAGGTCGTTGGAAATCTCGTTCGGCCTGGGGAATGTCGTTAGAAGTTCGTTAGAAAGGTCGTTCTAACGACCTGGATAAACTTCGAACGAGATTTCTTATTTTCCAAAAACTTGTTTAAATTTATTTCAAAGATAGTTCTTTATGAAACTTACTTATTTACGAACATTTCTCTATATGAAAATTTCTTGATTAAACAAAATACTCCAATACGTAAAATTTATTTTGGTCATATACCTTTTTAGGATAGCGAGCATGGCGTGCGTATTGATGACGTGTGAACTTAGGATGCGATGCTTGAATCTTTACGTTGAATAATGCTTGATGCAGAATGACCCAAAATTATTTTGTCCAACGGAATATAGACAATATAACAAATGACTCGATTGGAAATTTGTCCTTACACATGAGAATAAACATCATCATTAGGTTGTGTCATGCCAGCTAGGGCCTTCTCGACTTTGGCCTTGGTCTCATCAACTTTTATTTTAGAAATCTTAACCTCAACCTTGGCACTCTCAACATCTTTTCGAGTTTGATCCGCATCGGTGACCAAGATAATAAATCCTTCAATCCTTTTTTGAAGATTGGTCTTCTTAACTTCCAGGCTTTGGACCTTTTTTGTTGAGTTTCTCATTCTCAGTCACTTGGGTAGCATTAAGTGCCTGAGTAGCCGTCATAGACTTACTTAACTCATTAAAATCCACCTCCACTTTAATGGATGATCCTTTGAATTCATCATTCCTTTCCAACAACTGGTCATAATCGACTAGTTATTGCCAAACAATGGGCAAACAAAGGTGAATAAAATACAAGTGAAAAGAAGCATAAATAAATAGACATGCAAATGATGAACTTATGAGGGAAAGATTATGGTTGGCACGTTCCAACAATCGTCAATGAGATACGATAGAAGCAGTTGCCTTATCAGCAGGAAATACCCCCAATCGAATCAAGTCTCAGGTAAGGTCGGGATGAGCAACCACGGACAAAATAATACCCTTGCCCTTATCAGCAATCAACTTCCCCATGACAGACAGTTTGGGAGGAGGAACATGATCCTTTTTCTACCTCTTTAATAGGGGATCATGGTCCTTGAAGAGTGAATACCCTATGTTCATGGGATTGGTAAGACCCCCAAGTTCACTCTTATTACTCGCCGACTGAGTAAGATCTTTATCATTGCCCGACGGACATGAAGGAGGAAACTGGGTACCCATATTTATGGTAATAAAATTAATAACTTTCCTCTTATCCATATGATAAAGCTCTGTATGAGGAACATATGAGATGTCTAATGGTTCAAAGGAGGAGGATGTTCCACCCTCGCTCTATCCATCCCCTTCTAAGTCTAGGGAGGTGGAAGCTTCCGAGTCATCCAATACAATGAGTATGGTTAGAGTTTGGTCTACGGACCTCGCAACAAAGAAGGTGGTATAACTCTTGTAGCCATGAATAAATTCCACTGAACTTGGATGATCACCATTTCCAACCCTCTATTAGATAGTCCAAACTGCTTGACGATCGACAAAATTGACGTCACGAGCAAGGGGAGTTTTTTTCTTACTACCTTTTGCAAAGAACAAAGAAAAACATTCAACATCACTAGAAATGAAGGAAAAAGTCAAAAGTAAAAAATATAATCGCGACATAACCTTTGCCTTCTCGTGGCTGAGCGCATCTTAACCCTTCTTATGCCATACCCTTAGGAAAAGGAGAGTGTTGCATGTTTTTCACAATTATACTGTGATCCTAGTAATCTTTATTTGAATCAAGTAGATTCACGACCATGGCCTAGTTGGCCACCCTTGTCTTCATACAATATATACCTTATTGGGTCATCGCCTGCTGGTAGCAGTATCTAATATAATTAATGTCAGGACTGGTGCCATATAACTCATTAATGCAGTGAGCCCCATTAACGATCCTTAAGGTATTTGGAACGACATTAGTTGGGATCACGTAAAATTATTGGCAAAACTCTAAGGGTCCATTTGATACAAAAGTGGCCAAATGTCTTGGGTGGAAAATATTACAATGACAAAAATTTTCGTGGCAAAATTTGTGTGGACAAATCCTATAATATTTCACATAGGGCTGTTTGATAACATTAATTTTTCAGCTGACAAAAGTCGATTATTTAATAGCATTAATGGTGGCAAAAGTGGTGAGCTTTTAACAAAATAAAAAAATGTTTTAACAAAAAAATAGTTTATGATGAAAAAAAGCAGTTTCTAAACAAAAAGAAATCAATATTAACAAAAAAAGGTTTTCAACAAAAAATTACATTTTAAAGAAAAAAACATTTTTAACAAAAAAAAGATTTTAGAATGATTTTTTTTAGAAAAAGAGTTTTTAACAAAATAAAAAAAAGTGTTAAAAAAAGGATTTTAACGAGAAAAAAAAATAGTTTTTAGGAAAAGAGTTTAAACAAAAAAATAATTCTTAACAAAAAAAATAATTTATTTTAAAATCGTTTTTTAACAAACAACAAAATAGCTTTTTAGGAAAATTATTTTTTTTACAAAATAACAATAGTTTTAACAAAGAAAATCTTTTAACAAAAACGATTTTTTTTGAAAAAAAACGTTTTTAACGGAAAATCTGTTTTTAACAAAAAAATAGTGTTAACAAACAAAAAAACTGTTTGAAAAAGGAGTTTTAAAAAGGATTACAAATTTGTGGGAAAAATTTTCTTTGCTATATAGGAATAAAAGTTTGCCAATAAAAGTGAAAAAATGATGGCAAATTTACATGTTGGCATGGGTACCCTTGAAAAATTCTCCATGATAAATAAGGGAAATCAAACACATAAAATAGTAGGCAAGTCCTACATTTGTGACAATTTGGCACATTTACCATGGTAAATAAGGAGCGTCAAACGGATCGTAAGAATAATCGATTTAGAGGAAAGATGACCCCACATTCTGCTCTAAAGATTGAAGCCAACCAATGGATCTTAGAGGGGCACAGAGGTCCCAAGGACCCTAAACTAATTCTAGTGTTACCCATTGGGGAATGTGGTGATCTGTTTTGAATTTTTTTATAGTGTTTTCTCTAATAATATACACCATTGTCAAAATATTGCAACTCCAGAAAGAAAATTAAGTAGACAAATCGAACAATGCAGAAAATGATTGATATGAAATTTGAGTGTGCTTACACCGAAGTGAGGATAGTGAAAAACTCTTCTGCAAGGTTCGCAGGTTTTGAAATGAGTAGGAAAGAGAGGAGACAATTGTTTTGTGGTGAGTAATGACCTCATGGTTCCCTAAAAATGTAATAATCATGCATGCGTGATGACTGTCAAAGCGGCGACTGTTTTCCCTCAACGTTAAGAAAATAAGACATATTTATAAGAGTGCACCTAGAGGACTTAACAGATAGGGACTTTTCAATTTCTGGGAGGTTAATAAACTGTCCTCTGACCAACCAATGAAGATTTCAGATAGTTATCAACTTTCAAAGAAGGAGTATTTATATTCCCTCAATGCAGATTTATCAGGTATTAACAACTGACCTAGATGTGAGAAAGCCCAACAACCTCAAGGAGACACTGAACTTGGGGCCAATTATGGATTCTAGCATCACACAAGCATGTGCTCAAGCCACGTGTCCCTATAATTGATGAAGAGTCGAAGTCAGAGAAGACTCCTTCAAGTTAATAACTTCTAACAACTAATTATGACAAGAGATATGTCTGAACTCATGGGGATCTATCGACCAGTTATCTAAAATAATAAAGAATAAACCCTAGCACCCCGTGGACATAGGCACATTGCCAAACCACATACATCTTGTCTTGTGTGTATGACTTTTTTACTTTTATATTCATTCTTATTTATCTTGTGTGCATTGCACATCATTACTCGTAGGAAATTACCGCATATATATGTTATTAACGTCAAATTGAATCTCATTCATTTGCACTCATTCATATCTCTTAGATTCAGGAGGATATATTGAGAATTTCTATAAGTTTTGGGGGATTTTTCAATATTATCCTCAATTTCATGTGCATGCATTCAAAAGACCATCGTTTGCACGGAATCCATTCGCATGGGAGTGTTGCTTCATCATGCGCACACTTCTCTCTTCATGGTACAATATTTTGGTTTCAGGAAGGTTCCTTTTATGTTGGTACACTTATACCTGCATATATTTCTTGAGTTATGTTGTAACTTTTCCCTTTGATCTTGTACTTTGATAGTATTCTCTTCATATAGCTTATTAGACTTTACCATTGATATTTGGTTGGTTCTTAGAGTTTTGTATATTCTTTAAGATTGTTATTGGCTGTCATTATTAGTGCTTTGTATTTCCTATGTAGTTTGATTCTTGTGATAAGACCTTGATTATTGTTTGGATTGGATCTATTTGAGATGCGATTGAGTTTGTGAGTTGAGATCTTGGTTATCATGGTAGTATCTTACTAGTTCAATCTTAGACACCTTGTCCCTGTAACTATTCTTATCTCTAGTGACTTAGTATTTGCCTTGACCAGTGTTTGGTACTATATTTTGTTGATTATCTATTGTGAGCTTATATAATATTTTTTCACATCTTTACTCCTATCATATTTGCTTTGCTTCATCTCTATCACACGCTTACTCCTCTATGTATCACATATTTCACATACTTATTATGTTTTTTTTTTCCATGCATAACTTTAAGGGGAGTATGATTAAAATTTACAGAGATTGCATGTTTCTTATTGAGATGTCATTTGATTATGGGTTCTTTGTCATGTTACTTATTGATTGTTGCTAGTATGTTGGCCTTGCCTTGGCATCATTTGTCACATGCATTGGATGAGTATTATAGTTTTTCTATGTATCTATATATCCATTTATCATCCCTTATTGAGATCTTGTTGTACTTTTCCACTTGGTAATAATGTAATTGGATATTTGTACCTTATTCTTTAGTACTTTATGCTTGGATATTTGGATGTTTGTGTAGATGGGTTGCGAGGACAAATTTCATGTGTGTTAATTTGTATGTAATTGACTTATTTTCGGAGAAAACTTGTTTAATTCATAAATAGATTTTACTTGTCATGATTCCCACATAGTCTATGACGTAGTGTTTACAAGACATAAAAGCCAAGCTTCAAAGATATATCAGGCTGAGTTATACTGGTGCACATTTCACGTCTTCATATCATATTGCGTTTCAAGATATTTTTAGATTTGAACGCATAATATTTATGGGACTCGAAAAATGTTTTAAGGATGCTATTTTGTGTAAAAATTATTTTCAAATGTCAAATATGTTTTTAAAAGGTTTTAACTTCGTTTATTCTGAGATAAACACTGTTTAGAGTCGTATGAATTTTTTCCCTATGTTTAGAGACTTCAAATGACATGAACAGTCATTCAAACGACATCTCACTATCATTAGAATGACATGGACAAGTCATTCAAACGACATGTTTATATCGTTCGAATGACATGGAGATATCGCTCAAACGACCTGTCGACTTAAATTAATTATTTAAGGCATTTTTATCTCTAAATTTCAAAGTGTGCAGAACCAAAATACAGAACATAATACATAAGTTTTTCTGCACTTGTTTTCTAAGGAATTCAAAGCTAAAACCATCCTTCATGTTTAAAATATTTGAGCTTTCATACACATGCTATAAAGATCTTATTTTCACCATTGGAGTTTGTTCATCCATATTGAACAAGTTGTTTCGTTGGAGTTTTGCGATGAAGAAACGGTGAAGACCGTGTTTCTAATTGTAGATGGTTACTAAAGTTGCATCGGTGGATACCGAGGTGCACGTGGACCCGTGCGCTGTGAACAATTATCGTGGAAGGATTTCTATATGGGCACTGTGGAGGAGCGGTTAAAGAGAAGAAGAGCATCAAGGCCCGTGGGGATCGAGTCGTTGTGTAAGTCTAACTGTCTTCCATTGTAATACCGTATCATAGTGATTGTCTGGCTTGGGCCATTCGAGATTTTTTTCCCTTAGTGGTTTCCTCGTACATACGGCGTTGCGTTTGTGGACTTGATTTATTTTACTTGCATTAATAACCTAGATGTATGTTTAGGATTAAACAAGATAAAATTGGGCTTAAATAAAATTGGTTCACAAACTTGGTGCGCAACTAAATTTGGAAAAAGGTTTTTGAAAGAAAAATTATTTTGTCATCCTTAAGCACACACACGGGCATTTACAAATTAATGTTAGAGATAGAAACACTTTTTTATTGTGTGTGTGATCCCGCGTGTTTTAAGGATGAATTTTGGACATTTTTATGGTTTTAGAACTCCTATTTTTTATGGCACAATTTATGTTTATTGGAGAATGTGAATGAAAAGTGCTTTAAAATCAATTGATGAGCGTGTGTGGTTAGCGGTCGAAAAAGGGTGGTTACGACCTGTCACGAAAGAGGGAGAGACCACTACTTTAAAACCTGTTGAGTCATGGACCAAATCCGAACATACACTTGCACTTTATAACTCTAAAGGTTTGCATATTATTTCTTCATCTGTCACACCAAAATTGTACAATCATATTATGATATGTGAAACCTCAAAAGAGGCTTGAGATGTTCTTGCACTTACTCACGAGGGAACTAGAACGGTTAGGGCGTCTAAACTTCGAAAACTCACTACCCAATTCGGGATGATTAAGATGTTAGAGAGTTAGTCCTTTGATGAGTTTTATACTATATTGTCCACCATTGTCAACTCGTCATTTAACTCGGGAGAGAAAATACCTAGCAACCGAGTTATAAAGAAAATCTTAAGTAGATTTGATCCCAAAGTGACCGTTTTAAACTTCTTGGGTATGCTTGAATAAACTAAAATAGAAAAGTTTGTAGGTGACTTACAAACTTATGAGCATGACATGTTTATCTCCAAGCATGTGCCAAAGAAAGAAAAGGGCATTGATTTGAAAACCTGGAAGGAGGAGACTAATGTTTCGAATGATGATTCCGGATCCGATTTTGAGGATGTATCTTTGTTGGGAAAGAATTTCAAAAAGTTTTTTAAGTTACAAAAGCAATTTAAAGATGCCAAAAGACATGAGAAATTCAAGAACAACAAGGCCGTTCATGCCCCTAAGAATAAAAGTGAGAATGTTAAGAAGGATGAGCAGGATAGGTTTTTTAGTTGTGAGGGTTAAGACCATAAGGTAACAGAGTGCCCCACTAGGCTTAAGAAGGAGGGAAATAAACCAATTGCATATAATGCCACCTTAAGTGATAGTGAACTGGAAGAGGGAGAGAGTTACCACATTTAATGCAACTTCATAGCATTTATGGCATGTCATGTGAGCGAAGACGATGAGTCTTCTCATAAATATTCTCATGTGAATAAAACTTCCAAGGTCGTTGAGTGTGAATCCCAAGTGAGTGAGCGTGAATCTAGTGAGGAAGAGGAGATAGATGTAAGATATTTGCAAGTTGTCTTTAATGATTTGTATGAGGCAGCGGTAAAGGTGAAAAAGAAAAACTTAAAGGTGAAAGCTAGGTTAAATGAGCGTGCCGTAGAAAATAACGATGCATTAATTGAGGATCCTAGGACACGAGAGAAGACTATTAAAGAGAAAGTAGAATATGTTGAGGGTGAGAGAGATAATCTTCATGGTTTGATAGAGGCTATGAAGAATGAGATTAAAGATCTTGAGGAATCTAGACATTTGCTTGAGTCTAGGATTAGCGAGCTTGAGGAGAGATTGAGAGACTTGAGTAAGGTGAAGTTTGATTTGGAGTCAAGGTTGGAAAAGTTGGATAGGATTTTAGGCACCGTCCCAATTAAGTATGATAGGTGTGGTATAAGCTTCGATGATTGTGTTATTCCCATTCCCAAAGCCAATACCAATCGTGTGAGATATCGAACTAGGAACATTAGGAAGGGTCCATATTTAGGTCACATTCCTCGCAGTGCTTACACCTGAACTCATTGCGGTACGAAGGGTCACTTTAGGCGATATTGCTATGACCTTAAAAATGCTCCTAGGAAGTTTAGGAATAAAGTCATTTCGATTCCTCAAGCCCCTATGCATCGTTATACACCTACTTAGGTTAGGAAATCGAACTTAGAGGCTTTATTAATTAAACTTCACTATTCTTATTTGGTTGCACTTGATTCTTCCCATGCTAAATCTAAATGATGATTGTGTTGCCATGCTTGTCATACGCTAGTCTTTGCTTCATGATATATATTTTGCTAGTGTTATGACACGTGTATATCTTTGTACTATATTTTTCATTATTTGAGTCTTATTGAAAAATACAAAAGGAATTTGTTTTGGTAAAATTTTTTAAAATATAAAAAGATTTTTCGTTTCATATATTTTTGAGAAAATACAAAAAGATTTTATTTTTGAGTCAAAAATATTTTTGAAAAACACAAAAAAATTTCGATTTATTTTTATGTCATGAGTTTACATGTTTGATGTGGCATATTGGTGTGCTTGGACCCCCATCATTTCAATATCTACGTGACTAGGATATTTGATCATAATTGTTTATGCGTTGAATGATCTTAACCATTGAATAATGGGGTTATTTCAAAGTTGATTTGAATTTGGATTCGACTTTGTATATGTGCCATTGGACATATGCACAAGCTTTTATGAATGTTATACTTCTCATGCATATTTGAGTTTGGTGAGATGTTTTTCTCTCAATTTTATCATCTATGCGTAATTAGACTTAGAAGTAGGTGTGCATGTAAGAACCTTTTGAAGTGAGGATTGATATTGCTTAAATTGAAAAATGATGAGTGTTCATGGGAAAGGCCTGCGAGAGAATAATAAACTCGTCGTGAAAGCCACCGTTTAAAAGAGCCCAAGAAAAAAATATGGGAATAAAAAGAATAATATGCCAAAAAGGGCCAATAAGTTGAGTTTGATATGTTCATTCAAAAGAAAAGAAATATGATTATATTTGAGGGAGTTTGGATGGATATATAAACGGGTTTATACCACGAATCCTAATGTTGAAAAATCGTGTCATGACGCTATTGTGTGTAGAATAGTCAAAATTTTGGATTTGTGTGCATGACTTTTGTTTTGTTCATTTAACTTAATATATTAATTGTCACATATGGATAAAACTAAATTTGATGACATTTAGCTATAAATTATAGCTTCTTGATCGTTTCGATGTGTATAAGTTGTGACTCATTTACTGTAGTTCACGCCCATTCACTTTATATCCATGTTTAGCCCCATTGATACTACGTTAGAATGTAACTCATATTATTTTGTGTTTATTTCATATTTTCTGTTTTGAGTTTGTTTTGCTATTATTTCATATTTCTAGTTGCTATTTTAAGGAAAATTTTTCATTGGGCAAAAGATAAACATTTTTAGAGCTGAAATATAGAGTTTGCTGAAGTCGTTCAAATGACTTGTGGACGTCGTTCGAATGACATGTCTAAGTCGTTCGAAGACTGGATCGCCTAACATGAGTTTTGAGGCGGTAATTGTAACAGGTACAGTCACGAGATTAGGGTCATTAGATAGATGCTTCACGCGACACCTTACTGTTTAAGGTCGTTTTTTTCTTCATTCAAACGACATGGCATAGTCATTCGAACGACCCAAAGAGGTTTTTTGAGGTTTCTTTATGTTTTTGTACCTGCTTCAAATATATGCTAATATCATACTGTTTTGGAACATCTGGGTTATTTGGACAGTTTATATACAATTTGGTTTTCATTATTCATGATTAATTCATTCACTGCATTGATTCGTTTAGTCACATCATTACTTATATTGATGATTCATCTGTGTGACTGTTTTCAAGCTATGAGTTCGTATCTTTTGATTAATTTTAGCTAGCTATATACCCTTGTTTATCTAGATATGCTTCATTTGATTATTTCATGTTAGATACGAAGTTTGTTTATCTTTTTCACTTATTGTCTATTCAAGACAAAAAGGGGGAGAGAAAGTATATGCTGTAGGGGGAGTTTTCATGATGAGCACATATGTTTTCATGCTTAGATGTTTATATATTGGTATCATATTATCTTGCACAAATTGATATTTGCTCACATGTTTATCAAATGGTTTATTTTACTCATTAGTACCTTAATGTTTTATATCATTTGTTCCTCCATACTTCACTGGGTATTTGCCTGTTTCATGTGTGTAGGTATGCTTCAACGATTTGAGATTTTGCGAGTACATCAGATTCAGACAGCTCATTCATTCCGAACCTACATATACTAGTCGTTATCCTATAATTTTTAATTTAGGATTTTATGGGATAGGATTTAGGTGTCATACGTCTTGACAACCCGACTTAGGCATTTCACTATTTTGGTTTTATCTAGGAATAGTCAAAGGGGGAGATTTATAAGGACAAATATCCACATGTGTCAATTGGTATGTAATTGACTTATTTCCAGAGAAAACTTGTTTGAGTCATAGATAGATTTTACTTGTCATGATTTCCACACAGTCTATGATGTGTTATTTGGAAGACGTAGCGGCTAAGCTTCAAAGATATATCATACCGAGTTTTATTGGTGCACATTTCACGTCTTCATATCATATTTCATTCCGAGATACTCTCAGGTATGAATGCATAATGCTTATGGGACTCGAAAAATGTTTTAAGGATGCTATTTTGTGTAAAAATGATTTTTAAATGTCAAATTTGTTTCTAAAAGGTTTTAACTTTGTTTATTCTGAGATAAACACTATTTGGAGTTGTATGAATTCTCTATTTGTGCTTAGATACTTTAAACGACATGAACAGTCGTTCAAATGACATCTCACTGTCATTAGAACGACATGGACAAGTCATTGAAACGACATGTCTATATCGGTTGAACGATATGGAGATATCACTCGAACGACCTATCGACTTAAATTAATTATTTAAGGCTTTTTTCTATCAGAATTTCGAAGTGTGAAGAACCAAAATACATACGTTTTTTTGCACTCACTTTCTAAGGAATTGAAAGCTAAAACCATCCTTCGTATTTAAAAGATTCGAGCTTTCGTACACATGCTATATAGATCTTGTTTGCACCATTGGAGTTTGTTCATCCATATTGAACAAGTTGTTTTGTTGGAGTTTTAGGTGATGAAACGGTGAAGTCCGTGTTCCTAATCATAGACAGTTATCAAAGCTGCATCAGTGGATATCGAGGTGCAGGTGGACTCGTGTGCTATGGACAAGTATTATGGAAGGATTTCTACGTGGGCACTGTGGAGGAGCAGTTAAAAAGAATAAGAGCATTAAGTCTAGTGGGGATCGAGTCGCTGTGTAAGTCTTCCTGTCGTCCTTTGTAATACCGTATCATAGTGATTGTTTAGTTTAGGTCATCCAAGATTTTTTCCCTTAGTGGTTTCCTTCTAGATGCGGTGTTAATTTTGTGGACTTGATTTATTTTACTTTCTTTAATTACCTAGATGCATGTCTAGGATTAAACAAGATAAAATTGGGCTTAAATAAAATTAGTTCACAAACTTGGTGCGTAACTAAGATTGAAAAAAGGTTTTTGCAAGAAAAAATATTTTATCATCCATAAGCACATGCACGGGCATTTACAAATTGGTATAAGATCTAGAAACACTTTTTATTGTGTGTGTGATCCCGTGTGTTTTAAGGATGAATTTTGGACATTTTGATGGTTTTAGAACTCCTGTTTTGAAAGGCATAAATAATTCTTATTGAAAAATGCAAATGTAAAGTGCTTTAAAATCAATTGATGAAGGTGTGTGGTTAGCGGTCGAAAAAGCGTGGTCACCTCCTATCACGAGAGAGTGAAAGGCCACTACTTTAAAACATGTTGAGTCATGGACCAAAGCCGAACATAGACTTGCACTTTACAACTCTAAAGGTTTGCATGCTATTTCCTCGTCTGTCACACCAGAAGAGTATAATCGTATTATAACGCGTGAAACCTCAAAAGAGGCTTGGAATGTTCTTGCACTTACTCACGAGGTAACTAGCATGGTTAGGGCGTCAAAACTTCAAAACCTCAATACCCAATTTGAGACGATTAAGTTGTTAGAGAGTGAGTTGTTTGATGGGTTTTATGTTAGATTGTCCACCATTGTTAACTCGTCGTCTAACTTGGGAGAGAAAATACCCAACAACTGAGTCATAAAAAAAATCTTAAGGTCGTTGCCTAGTAGATTTGATCCTAAAGTGATCATTTTAAATTCCTTGGGTTGCTTAAATAAATGAAACTAGAAGAGCTTATAGGTAACTTATAAACTTATGAGCATGACATGTTTACCTCCAAGCATGTTCCAAGGAAAGAAAATGACATTGCTTTAAAAGCTCGAAAGGAGGAGACTAATGTTTCAATTGATGATTCTGACTCCGATTTTGAGGATGTAGCCTTGTTGGAAAATAAGTTCAAAAAGTTTCTTAAGGTCCAAAAGCAATTGAAAGATGCCAAAAGACTTGATAAATTCAATAACAACAAGGTCGATCATGTCCCTAAGAATAAAAGTGAGAATATTAAGAAGGATGAGTCAGATAGGTGTTTTGGTTGTGAGGGTTACGGCTATAAGGTAGCAGAGTGCCCCACTAGACTTAGGAAGGAGGGAAAGAAATCGATTGCATATAATGCCACCTTAAGTGATAGTGAACCGGAAGAGGGAGAGAGTTAACCCGTTGTGCACAACTTTGTAGCGTTCATGACATGTCTTGTGAGCGATGACTATAAATTTTCTCATGAAGATTCTCATGTGAATGACACTTCTGAGGCCGTTGAGTGTGAATCCAAAGTGAGTGAGGGTGATGCTAGTGAGGAAGAGGAGATAGATGTGAGAGCATTACAAGTTGCCTTTAATGCTTATTAATTGATATCTTTCATCTACTAGTTTCTGTTTGATTAATATCACATAACATGCTTCTATGCTTTTTAATTGATATTGCATAGCGTGCTTCCATGCTTATTAATTGATATCTTTCATCTACTAGGTTCTGTTTTGATATTCGTATGATGATACACTTGTATATGCTCATTGTGTATTCTCTTATTATACTTATAGTATTCCACACACTTTACTTTCTCTTGCTTCACTAGTTCTGTTTGTCATCATAATCTTGCTTACTATGCTATATTCATTGTTTGTGATATATTCATTCTCTTTGTATTTTCTTGACAAAAAATAAGAGAATAATTTTCCCATGTCCCATGTGCCAAAAAGGGGTGAAATTTATATGTTAGGAGGATATATTATTTATGGGGAGATATACTCATTAATATTAGATGATTTCACATTTCACATGCTCACATGCTTTATATAATCTACATCACATTACTTTTTTGAAGAATTCCTATGAACGGGGAGTTTCTCTTTGTGCATGCTTACTTGCATGATGCTTTTTATTATTTCATGTGATTTCAGGCATAACATTGATGATTTCGACTCTAGCCTTGATCCAAACTCAACTATTGTTGTGTCATTGATCTTATGGATTATTTTTACATTACGTTCCTACTACTCTCACTATATGGATAAGTGAGATGTGAGTCTTGTAGGGGTAATAAGATTATTTTAGGTTTTGTGAGTTGTAAGGGAAAATTTCAAATCGAGTGAATTTGTTTGTAATTGGATTAATTCCGGACAAAACTGTTTGAGTCATAGGTTAGTCATTGAGTTATCATCCCACAAAGCCTATGATGTGTAGTGTTGAAGATATTGCGATAAAGCGTTGAAGATGATATTCGTGCCGTGTTTAGTGCCTTCGTTTTTATTCACACTTGATTTATCGTAGATCACATATGTATAGATGCTAAATGAATTATGATATCTAGGGTTTTAATTAACAATGTGTTTTTAAATTAAAATATTTTGGGAATTAAACAAATATTTTTGGAAACGTAATTTTAAAATATTTTATGAGTTGAATTTGATTTCAAAATTTTTAGGCTGTTTTTAAAATAAAAAATTATTTTCATGTCGTTCAAACGAGAGTGCCTTCTCGTTCAACTGAGTCTTGTTTTTCGTTTGAACGAGACACCGCCTTGAAATTTTTGTTTTCATAGTTAAGGATTTCTTTTGCTCAGAAAATACAAGAACTTTTGTCAAAAAATATTTATGAACCTGTTTACAAAAGTTTCGAACAGTTTTCCAACATTCATAGTTTTCAAAATCAAAATCTAATTATTCCATAACTATTGTGATCTTGAGTTTAGCACTAGAAATTGTTCTATCTTCTTGAACATCTATTTCGGGCGGTGGACTTCATACTGTTGATTGCAAAAAAGAAGATATGGACTCCGCATTGGGATTCATAGACGATTGCTAAGCTGTATCGGTGGATATCAAGGTGCACGTGGACTCATCATTCGTGGACACTTGCGTGGATGAATTCCTGATTGGCACTATGGAGGAGCGATAGAAGAGAAGAAGAGCCATCAGGGCTTGTGGTTGATTGAGTCATTGAGTAAGACAATATCTCTCTTTGTAATTTTTCGTATCATAGTGATTGTCTGGCTTGGCCGTTCGAGGTTTTCCCCCTTAGTGGTTTCCTCATACATCGACGTGTCTTGTGGTATGTTTGATTTATTTCCTTTACTTATTAATCACCTTAGATGCATGCTATAGAGTTATTAAGATAAAATTGGGTAAATCAAATTGTTTTCACAAGATTAATTTGTGGGTGCTAAAGATAGTATTTGAAAATTTTAAAAATATTGCATTTGCTGATAGATTATTGTTTAAGGGCCTTCTCAATTTGGTATCAGAGATAGAAAACTAATATCGTGTGTATGTGATACTTTCTCTTTAGGCATGAATCCACTTATTAGAACATCTATGTTTGATGGGACTAGTTACGCTTACTGGAAAATGCGTATAAATTCATCACTTAAGGCTATAGATGAACGATTGTGGTTAGTTGTAGTTAAGGGGTGGACATCACCAGTCACGAGAGAGGGAGAACAAACACAATTAAAATTTGTTGAGTTGTGGAATGATGATGAGCATAAATTAGCAAAATATAATTCTGAGGGTTTGACTGCACTTTTCTGTTTTGTTTGCCCAGAGAA
The DNA here is from genome assembly GCA_949130495.1 of Sambucus nigra. NCBI lineage: Eukaryota > Viridiplantae > Streptophyta > Magnoliopsida > Dipsacales > Adoxaceae > Sambucus > Sambucus nigra. The sequence continues at coordinate 745,167,091 of OX422208.1, forward strand.
ATTTTATTGTATTATGACGTGTGAGACGTTTAAAGAGGCTTGAGATATACTCCAACTTACTCATGAAAGAACCAACGCTGTCAAGGCTTTCAAACTCCCAAACCTCACCACCCAGTTTGAAACAATTAAGATGTTAGAGAGTGAGACATTTGATGAGTTATACTCTAGATTATCCGATATAGTGTACTCATTGTTTAACTTGGGAGAGAATGTACTGGACAACTGAGTGATAAAGAAAGTCTTAAGCTCATTGCCTAACAGATTTAATCCAAAGGATAATTTTTAAACTCTTTGGGTATGTTTAACTCAACAAAATATGAAGAGATTGCAGGTGATCTACGAACTTATGAGCTTGACATGTTTACCTCCAAGCAAGTGCCAAAGAAAAAAGGGCATAACTTTGAAAGCCCTGAAGGAGAAAATAAAAGTTTTGGATGATGTGTCTGACATCGAGTCCGAAGATGTGGCTATGTTGGCAAAGAAGTTCAAGAAATTTGTTAAGTTACGAAAGCAATCGAAAGATGCAAAAAGGTTTGAGAAAAATAATAACAACAAGGCTAATCGCTTTCCTAAAAACTAGAGTTAGAATATTAAAAGGCATGAATCGGATAGGTGTTATGGTTGTGAGGGTTATGGCCATATAGTAGCTGAGTGCCCCACTAGACTTAAGAAGGAGGGTAAGAAACTGATGGCATTTAATGACACTCTTAGTGATAGTGATCCTAAAGAGGGATAAGATTCCCCTATTGAGCGCAATTTGACCACGTTCATGTCTAGTCATGTGAGCGATGACGAGAAATCTTCCCATGAAGATATTCCTTTGCATGACATATTCGAGACAATAGTGAGTGAGGGTGATGTGAGTGAGGATTATGAAGTAGAGGAGAGTGAGTTGCAAGTTGCCTTCTATGAATTAGATGTGGAAACTTTGAAGGTGAATAAGGCAAACTTGACGTTGGAATGTAAGTCGAAAGAACGTGCCTTATAATGATGCATTGATTGAGGATCTTAGGGAAAGCAAGAAGACTCTTAAAGATAAACTAAAATATACCGAGGGTGAGAGAGATAGTCTTTGCAGTTTGATGGAGGCTACGAAGAAGGCGATTCTAGAGTATGAGGAGTTTAGGTATTTACTCGAGTCTAGGATAGGAGAACTTAAAGCGAACTTGAGAGATTTGAGTTAGGTTAAGTTTGATTTGGAGGCTAGGTAAAAAAAGTTGGATAGGATGTTAGGCACCATCCAAATCAAATATGATAGGTGTGGAATTGTCTCATGTTGCACCAATTCCCAAAGCCAAGACCATGCATATGAGAGAGTCGATGAAAAACGGTAGGAAAGGTCAGTCTTTAGGTAACACTCTTCATCGTATTTACACTTGCACTCATTGCGGTAGGAAGGGTTACCTTAGACGTTACTGCTACGATATTAAGAATGCTCATAGAGAATCTAATAATAGAGTCATTTCGGTTTCTAAAACCCCTTATTCGTCGTTACACACCTACTTGGGTTAGGAAATCGGATCTAGAGGCTTTAGTTACTGGACTTGGTAATTCTTGTTTACTTGCACGTGCATGTTAGATCATATGGTCGAGCGTGTTCGTCTTGTTTTTCATACTCTAGTTGTATCTTTTAATTATCTTTTTTAGGGTTATGACTTGTATAGTTTTGTATTTTTATCTTTGTCTATCTTGAGTCTTTTTGAGAAAAATACAAAAATATTTTCCTTTTGGGTTAAAATGTTTTGGAAAAACTCAAAAAGATTTCATTTTTTGTGTCTTGAGTATACACTTATGGTATGGTATATTAGTGTGCTTGGATACCCTTCATTTCACAATTTCCATATGGCTAGGACATTTGGTCATGACTTTAGATACTTAGGTTCAACTTAACCACGAGTTTCATGGAATTGTTTCAAACTTGACTTGCATTTTGGATCAGACTGTGTATATGCCACCACACATACATGCATGGGCCATTTTGAATGTTTAACTTCTCATGTATAATTGAGTTTGTTGAGTCGTTCTCCTCTCAATCTTATCATCTACGCGTATTTATGACTTAGAGGGAGTTGTGCATGTAACAACCATTACCTGTGAGGAAATTTGTTTATTATTGAAAGAAATATGAGTGTACACGAAAAAGGGCTACAAAATATAGGTTGACTTTGTGTGAAAGCCATCGTTGAAAAGAGTCCAAGAAAAAATTATGGCAATAGAAAGAATTTTTTTTGCCAAAAATGGATATCTTAATATAAAACATTGCACTTCAAAAGAATCATGAATTTAAAAAGAATTAAAAAATTCATGTTTATCTTTTGAGGGACTTTAGTCGATGAACGGGTTTACACAATGAGTCATAGGTTTAACGGTTGTGTCATAACGCTATTATTTGGTAGAATCATAAAAACTCTAGACTTGTATGCACGATGTTTGTTTTATTCATCAAGTTTAAGTTATTGTCGTCATATGGGGCTAAATTGTAGTTTGATAACATTTTGCGATCAATTAGAGCTTCTTGTATGTATCTAGGTGTTTGGGTCATGGTTCTTTTGTGTTAGTTCACACCCATTCACTCCATTCCATGTTTAGGCACATTGATACCATATTATTGTGTAACTCTTATGTTTTTTAGTCGGTCTTTTACAGTTTTTGTTTGTCAGATGGATGTTTCACATGATTTTACATTTCTGGGTTGAGTATTAGTGTTTTGAGAAGAGGTTTCGAGTTTTTGAGGTTTTATTTTAACGAGAAACCTATCTCGTTCAAACGATATGTATAGGTTGTTCAATATGTGGTTCTGACGAGCTTCTATTGAGGGTTTTAGTTGAACAGTATTGGGTCATTAGAAGGCTATTAAAAGGTTTCTTCAGATGAGGTTCGAACGAGCCTCTACTGTTTCATGTCGTTTGAAGCGAGAGTTCATTCGTTCTATTAAAATGTCACTATCATTCAAATGACGCTTTGCTTGGTTCTAACAAGATTCGTTTGTCGTTAGAACGACCCATTGTTTCCGTTCGAACGAAGTTGAAAATACTTTTTAGGTTTTTACTTTTTCACTTCAGCCTTTTTACCCGTCCATCTTCTCTCGATTCCTTTTCGTCCATGTGTTACCTAACAACTATTGTTGAGCACCTTGAGCTTGGAAAAGCTTCGATTCCTTATATTCTTCATGTTTTGTTACTGATTTATCCATTCTAGTGCCATTTTCTTCTAGTATTTTGTGTTTATTTCATGTTTTTATTAGGATTTGAAGAATTTTGGCTTTAAAATTATATGTCTTGTACCATTTCTATACATGATTTTTTTGACATCTGTATGTACGAAAATTGGTATACTCGATTTTAGGATCAAAATCCTCATTTTAGGGAGGCTTTTTGTGGTTTGTGGTTTATTTTTATTTTTTGTGTCATGTAAATATTTGCCCTTGTTTGGTTGTGTGTAAGTCCCAACATATCCGGAAAAAATGGTTTTTATTGAAAAAATTATTTTTTTTGGATATTAGAGACACATACAACGTGTTTAATAACTCATTTTCACGCATTCTTGGTTATTCCCTTTTCTGATATTGGTTATCTTGCTGCTGTTGGGTTGTTGATTTGGTTTCTCTCGGTGGTTCGGTTGGACATTGTACGGAGATACGGTGTTAGAGCGTACTTGAGTGTTGGGCTAGGATTAGTCGCTTCCCTTATACACCTTCCCATATTTTCCCCCCTATATGTTTCACGATTTTGATGGGTTATGGACAATATTAATGTTCGGTTCATACTGGTCACATTAATGAGCAACCGACATCGGCTAAAGTACAGGCTACATAGGCCAACCGTCCTCGATTTTCTGCAGATCGATGGGCGAGTCTTGTCGAGTACGAGCAGTATTATGTTCTCAATCTCTATATTCGTACAGTTGTTTGGGAGATTTTTTTTGGTAGGCAGTGAACAAACAACAGTTAGGTGAAAATTACATCAAAATAAACATAGGCCATCGAGGCAAAACTAGAAAGAACAGGAGATCTAGAAAACATAGAAAACATAGTGACACAAGCACAACAACGTGGGGGCATGACTACATCATGGGATTGTCCAGGATCCAACGCAAAGCAGCAGGGATGTCCACAATCTCAACGATCGGGTCTTCATGAAGCTTGGCCTCACGAGCTAGCCAATCTGCTCCACGGATCTTCCCAGGGTGGGCGTAGGTGAAGTCCACACCCACCATTCTCATAATCTCGTAGCAATCCATTCTGATGTTTTCAAAATTGGTCTCATGATATTGGATGCCCTTGAATATATCAATCAGCTCATGAGAGTCCGTCTCAATCATGATATCTTTCCAACCACGCATTTTCGCCATGTGAAGACAATGGAACAGGCCCTCTATGAGTGCACGCAAAATAGACGGGGAACCCCTTAGTCGGCCGTAAAGACCACACTTCCATTTACCCATATCATCCAGCACATAGGCTCCAAAGGTGGCAGTGTGGTAGTTAGGGTCAATGCTGGCTTGTAGTGCAATGAGCGTGTTTTTATGGTCCCCACGGTAAAGGAGGAGGGTGAGGGCATCCGGTATCGCATTGTACGCCGTGTAGTCATGCTCATCAAGGCGCCCAAGGTTCGCGAGACCATCAACCCATATTTTTTCGTCTGCCTAATATATTTTGCCTAGATATCCATCTTCCGCATAATATCCAGACATTATTCAATAATGTTCGCAAGCGGGTGGTTACGATGCCCATGACCACTCAGTATCTGCACCGCGTCATAGCAGTCGCTCTGGATTGTGTTACCAACCCAGCCCTTGATTCTGGCCAGGTTAAGACCGTGAAGAATACCAATGAATTCGGCCTTAATGGGAAATAATCTCCCCTGATCTTCCCGTTAAAACTGAGTATCCAGCGCTCGTCATTGCTACTCACTATTACTCTGAAACCCCCATCTTACTGAATGATCGTAACTACCATCCTTGAAAATTTCAAGCCCTGTAGAAGCGAAAAAATAAGGGAAAAAGTCAGTGTTTCTACCCCGAATTTGGTCCAAAGAATCCTTGGTTTTGGAACTAGATTATAAGTCCAAAGCCAAGGAATTTGAGGAAGCACAAACCATGTCCAAGGTAAAATTGGATTTATAAAAAAATACGTTTATTCCTTGCATTCCAGATATGCCAAAGTGTAGAAATGAATATAACAACATCAAATTGCGTGTGATTACCCCATATATTATCTTTAAGCCAATCATGGAAATTAAGGTTAAAAAGAGAAGTCCATTTAACTGGTGTGAGAATAGATTTCCAGGTTGCAGACGCAAGGTGGCAACTACGAAGGACATGATCAATATCTTTATTAAAGCACAAAAGTCACACTTCTTTGATTCCGTTAATCAGCGGTTAAATCTTTGGCAATTAGTGAGAAGTTTATTGTGGAATATAGTCTATAGGAAGGTTTTAAATTTAGGCGGGACATTAATTTTCTAGATTTGTTTCCAATTAATTAAGACAGACGTGTTAAGGTCCATCTTGGTATTTGCTTCATAGCAGGATTTGATAGTAAATTTACCATAAGGGTATGCCCCCAGGTTGGATAGTCCTCATTCCCCGGGGAGTGGGGGAGGGGAGTGTTAAGAATGCACTCCGCAGTGTTATCGTCAAAATGGTCAGTTATAAGTTGTTTATTCCAGGTCTCATCCTTGATAAGGTTGCTAACGTGGGTGGGGTGGTTTTGGTTGAAATCCCTAGGGGTGGGAATAAGACCCCTACTCGTCCACCAATCCTTGTATATGTTGATCGAGTTTCCATTCCCAATGACCCATTTCGTATTTTTTTATAAGGTCGTCTTTACTCTTAAGGATTCCGCGCCAGATATGTGAGGCATGCATTTTTCGAGTCCAATCATTGGGGTTGCCATGTGTTTTGTATTTAGCACTGAGGTCACGGACCCAAAGGGCATTTTTATCATTTATGATCTTCCAACCAATCTTGGAAACAATCACGCGGTTATTTTCCTCACTGGATCTAAGACCCAACCCACATAACTCCTTAGGGTGACAGACGATATTCCAATTGACCAGGTGAATTTTCTTCTCATCTGAGTCACCCCACAGGAAGTTCCTATTCAGTTTGTCCAGTTTCTCATTAGTCATTTTCGGAAGAATATTAGTTTTCATGTTATACATAGGGATGAATGAAGTGATAACATGAATGAGGGTGGTCCTTCCTGCGAGGGAGAGAAGCTTGGCCTTATAGCCCGCAAGTTTCTTTTGGACCTTATCCACAATGGAGGCATAGTGATTGGGGCTCATTCTTCCATGAATGAGGGTGGTGCCAAGGTAGATACCCAGGTCAGTGGTGATATTAATCCCACATCTTCTGCTAAGATCGTGGGCCAAGGGTCTAGGGGTGTTAGGGGAGAAGAAAATTTTAGACTTCGGGAGGCTTAGGGATTGACCCGAGATATTACAGAAAAGGTTTAAAGTGTTCATAACCACATCGCATGAGTCCTGTGTGGCTTTCGAAAAAAGCACGAGGTCATCCGCAAAGAACAGATGGGAGATGGTGGGGCCATTGGGGGAAGCTTTGAGACCTTTCCATCTAACCCTTTTAACCCGATGGTCAATCACAGCTCCAAAGTAGTTCATACACATCACGAAGAGATATGGAGAAAGAGGGTCACCCTGCCTAAGGCCCCTAGTGGGTTTGAAACTAGGGAGGGGCGTCCCATTCCAGAGGATCGAGGAGAAAGCACTTGAGAATCAACTTTTAATAATATTCCAGATGGAGGGACTGATATGAAACCAGGTTAAGACTTTCTCCAAAAAGTCCCAGTTGATCTTGTCGTAGGATTTTTCAAGGTCAATTTCGAAAATATCCCCCCCTTTTTTCTTTTCTTTTTATTAAGAGTGTGGATGATTTCCTGAGTGATAATGATGTTATCTAAGGACTCCTTCAATATTTTCCTCATCATTGTCCTCTCTGTATCTTTGGGTTTCATCATGGTTTTGAGAACGATTATTATTTGGGCAACACCCCAAGATATTCTCGCTGCTACTACCATATCTGACTCTAGAGGAATGAAGAATTCCTCCGTCCCTTCTAGTAAGAAAATGTGTTGAATTTGCAGGTCCCCTATCATCGCAATGGGGAATGGGAGATACTCCATGGTTAGGGGACAACTGATTAGGGGGTTGGTTTTTTAGAATGGAGGGGGCCGATGTTAAGAATTGATTTAAGGGGGAGGGGGAGTAGTATTATAAATAGGAGGGATGGGGGAGGTAGGTGAATTAATTACAGATTGGTTGACAATATTTAAATTCATAGTGGGGCTGAGAGTACGTATCTCTTGAATGAGATCAGAAGACTTACCTGTAGCACCAACCTCTAGTAAGGCGGGTTCAGAATGGGGAATCCCAAGGTTAGATCCTCGTACCTTAGATCTTTGGTTTTCCTTTGCTAAAATGGCAGTATTATTCATCGTGTCTTCATGTAGTTTCGTCAGTTGGTCTACCACATTGCTTTGGCAACTCATTACTTTTTGGTTAGTACCATTTATGGGCGCACAGTTCATATAATCGCCTAGAACCACGTCAGAATTTCGTCTCTTATCCTGTGGGTAGTAATTGTTACTTCTGATTTGGGTTTTACTTTTGTGGGTAGTCAGAGTATAAGCACGTGGGTTTGCAGTTGATTTGACTTGGGCTAGACTGGAAAACCTGTTCCCATTACTTCCTTTATTATTTTCGGTCATAGGTGTCCTTTCATTTGCATAGGGTCGACGTCCAACATTACTTTGGTTTATTTTTTTCACTAGCATCCATGGGCTAAAAGTAGCTTCTTCCGGTCCATCAGTAATGTTCTCTGCCGGCGATCCAGGGTTATTCCCTAAGGTGGATAAGTTACCGTTGGAGATAGACGGGATGGGTTGTCCTTTGTTTTCATTTCTTTCCACCGGTGGGTATGGCGTATGATTTTCGGCCGTTACTGTTTCTCCCATCGGAGGTCTTCTTACTGTGTAAAACTCGCTTTTGTGCCCAATTCGCCCGCAAGAAAAATAGAGGTAAGGGAGAAATTCGTATTCCACTCTGTATTTTCTCCCGTCCAGTTTGTAACAAGGAATTAACGATTTGGAGATGTCCACTTTGATGCATATACTGGCGTATTTCCCTCTGGCAGAGGAAACAGAATTAAAATCCATTTTGATTGGTTTACCTAGCTGGCTCCCAATATGGAATAGAGTTTTTTCATCGAATTATTCAATGGGTAGCCATGGTAGTCTTGCCCACAGAGCTGTAGAGATATTTGTGTTATCAGTTGGGTTGAAGTTGGGTGTCCATTTCCTCACAATGAGGTAATGGCCATTGATTATTCAAGGCCCACTTGTTAACACGTTGAAATAGTCCTCTTTCAGGGTGAACTTGAATAAAAAGTGTCCCTCCTCTAGATCGATGATTTCGTAATCCTCCTGTAGGTTCCAGATTGTAAGCACTTTATTTTCCAGTAGTTTGAATCCGATATTTCTACCTAGAAGGATGACACTAACACTCTCCTTCTATCTATTTCTAAGTTTTTCCACATGATTCTTTGGGATGGTGATAGTGGGGCAGAGAGGATCAGACTCTTCACCCGGGTCATGGTTGAGGTCGAGGTCCCCTTGAGAGTTTTGTTCAGTTTCTTCATCGGATCATGTACCAGTGAGGTCGTCAAAATATATATCAGTGTTTTGAGATGTTTTGTTTTCAACTGCTTCTTTATAAGATAGTGAAGTGTGTGGAGGGTCGTTTGTAGCGTGTTGATGATTTTTAGAGCCTTGGATGGGATTTGCCTCCTCCATAATGGGTGGTGGGGGAGTATCATCACAATCCATCTCAATCTCCCCATTACATAGCATGCCAATGGTGTTTTCATGATGCTCCTTTTGTTTCTTCTTGCTATGGACTCGAATACCATCTTCTTCTTCTTCTTTTGAAATGTCTGGTGATCGGCAGGAAAGGCCAGCCCCTCCAATGGAACTCATGAGAGAAAAAAGGGATGTCGATAGTAATGAGAGGAGCTATAACCGGTTAACCACTTCTAAAATGCTCAGGGCTTCGTAGATTTTTGGAGCATTCGCTTCCCAAGTTAGAAAGTTCAGAGTTAGCATGGGCATAAAACCGTTTGGATGGTGAAGTCACATGTTTTAAAGCCTTGGAGATTGTAACTCTGTTTGGGAGATAGTGTTTAGGATAGTAGCCTTTGGGCAATATCATGTCCCAGATTGGCATAGATGGATAGCTTTGGACCCTATATTTGAGATGTATGATGTGGTTTACCCTGATATTGTCAGAGAGTTCTACTTTAGAGCCATTAAGACTGCTGCAGGTCTTCAGAACTCGATTAGAGGAGATATAGTTGTGGTCAATCCTGATCTCATTTCACAGATTCTTCAGATTCCTCGAGTACCTGATGCCATCTTTTCGGGTCATGTCCCAGGGAATCCAAATCCAGACGGCATCATCTATCATTATTTTAGAGAGATTCCTCCCCGTTCTTCTATCATGTTCCATAAACATCTACATCCTGATTATCATGTGCTTAATTGGTTTGTATCCTCATCGTTCTATCATCGGACCAACCATACCCATATTTCCTATGCCATAGTATACTTTATGTATGTTGTGAGCCAGGGTTGGTCGATAGATCTTCCTGCAATCATTCTTCAAGTCATGTCATCTGGTTAGCATGTCGAACCTACTCCTGTTCACATTTCACTTCCAATTGGTGTACTAGTATCTTACATCTATGAGGCTACTCATGTCCCTCTTTTATAGGACAAGGTGGAGCAGTTTAGGATTTCACCAATTAATGTGAACAATGCTCACAGATCAGACAATCACCTTAGCGAGGCAGCACGTTATGTTCCCTTTGCTGCTGCACCTTCTTGAGGAGGTGGTTTCACGTCACACCCATCTGGTCTCATTCCCATAGAGCATATTTTTTTTAGACTAGAGCTCGTAAAGATAACGCTGAGCGTAGGTTTGAGGAGGAGAGACAGGTGCGCATTCTTTTACAGGATGAGATAGTTGAGCTTTGCTGTATGACATAGGCTATGATGGCGAGATTCGATGTAGAGGCACAACGCCGACCATTCAGTTGTCCCATATTGTCACTCCTCTAGATGAGATAAAAGGACAAGATCAGAGCCGAGGAGCAGGGACATCACAGAGATGTAGAGATGATGGCATCACAATTAATGATGATGATGATTCTGATGTAGATTGTTAACATTTATTCAGTTTCGTTCTCTACGACATACTATTTTTTGATGATGTATTTGGATATTGTATATTTAGTTATGATGTACTTAATGATACATTCTTGTTGTTTTACGACTATTGGATAGATATCAGCTCATTTATCTGTTGGACATGGAGATTTATGGATTTTCACATTATGCAATTATTTTATTTATTTGGGCATATGATTTCTATTGATGTGTCTTGTTTCACATATTTATTCATTATTTTCTTTATATATCTGTCTGTTGCTATCTTATTATCCATTATCGTATGATTGCATTGTTTGCTGATATTGAGATATTTATCTAGCCATAATATTTACTGCTTTATTATACTCTTGCCATATATGGTTGATTATGTTTATCCGTCCCACTATTTGTCTATTCCAGAAAAAAAGGAGGAGAGACATGTGATGTAGGGGGAATATTACCGAAACTATTCATTTATATATTTTTATATACCTCCATACTTCACTTGTGGTATATTTGTTTATTTCGTATATGTAGTGATTTTTCGAGATTCAAACGTTTTGGCTAAATCACATTCATACATGATTTAGCTTTGCCAGTCTTTTATCGATATTAGTTCGTGTCTTGTATTTTTCCTTTTTGGGTTTATGAGATGGGGCATAAGTTTTCGTCTTGACGTTCACTATTTTTTTAGTTTTGTCTCGAAATAGCCAAAGGGGGAGATTTATAAGCGCAAACTTTCAATTGAGTCAATTTGTTTGTAATTGGCTTAATTTCGGAATAAAACTGTTTGAGTCGCAGGTTAGTAATTGAGTTGTGATCCCACAAAGCCTATGATGTGTAGTGTTGAAGATATTGCGGCAAAGAGTTGAAGATGATATTCGTGCTTTGTTTAGTGCCTTAATTTTTCTTCACACTTGGTTTATTGTAGATCACAGAGGTATGAAAACGAAATGAATCGTAAGATCTTGGATTTTAATTAAGGATGTGTTTTTAAATTAAAATGTTTTGGGAATTTGAAAAATATTTTTGGAAACGTAATTTTAAAATATTTTTTGAGTTGAATTTGTTTTAAAAAATTCTAGGCTGATTTTAAAATAAAAATTATTTTCCTGTCATTCAAACGAGTTTCAGATTCGTTCAAACAATAGTGCCTTGTTGTTTGAACGAGGCTTATTTGTCATTCGAATGAGACACCGCCTTGGAATTCATGTTTTCATATTTAAGGACTTCTTTAGCTCAGAAATCACAACAACTTTTATGAAAAAAAACGTTTTTGCACCTCTTACAAAATTTTTGAATAGTTTTCCAACATCCTTAGTTTTCAAAATCAAAATCTGATTATTCCGTAGCTATTGTGATGTTGAGTTTGTCACCAAAGATTTTTCTATCTTCTTGAACATCTATTTGTGTGCGGTGGCCTCCGTACGTGCTGATTGCGAAGAAAAAACGATGGACTCCGCAATCGTATTCGTGGATGGTTACTAGGCTGAATCGGTGGATCACGTGGACTTGTGTACTATGGACACTTACATGGGTGGATTATTCTATGGATTAGTAAAGGAGCGGAAGAAGATAAGAATAGGCATTAAGGCTTGTGGGTGTTTGAGTTGTTGAGCAAGACTATATCTCTCTTAGTAATTTTTTGTATCATAGTGATTGTCTGGCCTGGCCGTCCGAGGTTTTTTCCTTTAGTGGTTTCCTCGTACATCGATGTGTTTTGTGGTGTGTTTGAATTATTTACTTTACGTACGTAATCACCGTAGATGCATGCTATAGGGTTAATAAGATAAAATTGGGTAAATCAAATTATTTTCACAAGATTAATTTATGTGTCCTTTAGCTAAACCACCCTCCGCAAGGGGTGTGCTTTCAGGCTAATGTTTTGTCTTTTATCTCATGTGCCATGCCATGGACCCGTGGGGCTGTTAAGATAATTTTTTCGTGGGCTATTAATCCATTGTGATAGGATGATGAGGGGGTACCCTATTGTGATTTATATTTGAAATTTTGTTATTTTGAGGGCCATGGAGTGTTGGGTGGATAATTGATAAGAGAGGTGATCAAGAGTCCACGTCGTACTAAGGGGAGTGAAACGGGAATTGAAATATGGGGGACTTAGTATGGTTAGTAATATATGGTGAGATCCTTGGATGTGATAATTATCCTTGGGATGATGATGAGTGATCATATACATACACTCTTATATATATGTGCACACGATTATGTGTATTTTACTTTGAGCATTTACACGAGCTTGATAATTTTCCTACTCACCCCTATAATTTATATATGCAAGGAAGTTTTTTATTCGACTAGTGGTTTATATGTTGATTGATGACGTGCAATCTAATTTGGGTTACATAGACGAGTAGATAGCTTTGCACTTTATTTTTAAAAGCAGTTTACATTTTGTTGTAAAAACATTGTAAAAGGACTTATAAGATTTAATGAAAATACATATTTTATTTTATTCATGTATGATTCCACAAATATTTTCTGTAGTGGTTGGACATTGTTTAATGGTTTTGAAAACAATTTTAAATTGGACGCATTTTTACTTTTGAATTTCACTCCGGGGATTTATTTTCCTTGGGTATTATATTAACCTTGTTATTGAACTTAATCAGTACTTGGTGGAGATGGGGTTTATGACTGACTCCACTAACTTTTATAATTAATCAAGAGACTAAATGACTAACCATATGATTAAAAATTATAAGTTAACTGTATCTAACTTAATTTAGAAGTCGGACCACTATTTCCCAGTGGTATTTGTGATAAATCTTAGGCGATCAACTTATTTATATATTGTACCACCCATTCTTATATGGGTTTATGCCCATTCAAGGACGACCGACACATGTTGGGTTGTCCCACTGTTTTCAAGGAGGGTTGATGTCAAATCTTACGCAACCAATTTATTTATAAGTTGTACCACCCATTCTTAGGTGAGTTTATGCCTAATCTAGGCGGACCAATCCATATTGGGTTGTAGCATTGTTTTTATGTGGGTTTGATGCCAAATCTTAAGCGATTAACTTATTTATAAATCGTATCACCCATTCTTAGGTAGATTTATGCCTATTCTACGCCTACTAACCCATGTTAGGTTATAACACTATTTTCAAGTGGGTTCGATGCCAAATCTTAGGCAACCAATTTATTTATAAGTTTTACCATACATTCTTTGGTGGGTTCATGTCTATTCTAGGTCGACCAACCCATGTTAGGTTGTAACATTATTTTTAAGTGGGTTTGATGCCAAATCTTAGGTGATCAATTTATTTCTAAGTTATACCATCCATTCTTAGGTTGGCTGATGTCTATTATAGGCCGACCAACCCATGTCGGGTTGTACCACTATTTTAAAGTGGATTTGATGATGGAGTTTAAGGTTGGAGGCACAATTATAAAGAAAAATATATACTAACATGAATCATCTCTATTAAATTAAAATACTTGTAAAAAAAATAACCTATCTACTTAATGATAAAATTTCCTTTGGTTCATGGCATTTCATGACCTAGGTATTGTTGTGTCGTCCAACTCCTCCAAGTGGTATGCTTTCCCTCTTCCCTTTGAGACTATTTTATGTGGACCTTGAAAATTTGGTGCTAATTTTTCATTAGATGACATCTTTGTGGCTAACATAAGCTTTTTAACCATTCGATTGATGATTTGGAACTCCATGATTTTGACATATCTATCGTTTTGCTTGGCAATCTCTTGATGGTATGCTGCAAGGTAAATGACATCCTACTATTCGTGTTATTCCTCTAAGTCAAGCTCATACGTTAGACATTTGTCATTGTGGTCGTCCTTAATGATCTTAGTACTTAGAGTTAGCAAATCGATTTCTAATGGGATGATGACTTATATTACATAGGCAAAAGAATATGGGGTTTCCCTTATTGATCGTCTGGGATTTATTCTGCAGGCACAGAGGGTGGATGGGTGTTTGTCCACTCATTTTCCCTTCGTATTCTTCAGTTGTCATTTGATCCGGGTGATCAGAGTCTTATTGGTGATTTATGTCTACCCATTGCACCATGGGAATACCATTGAGGAATAGTGAATTTATATCCCATATTCTTTGTGAAAATCCCTGAAGACGTCGTTGTCAAAATGAGTTCCGTTTTCTGTTACTAAAGCTATAGGAATACCAAATCTGGTTATTATTTTCTTCCACACAAATTGTCTAGCATTAACCTCTCTAATATGAGTTAAAGGTTAGACCTCTACCTATTTGGTAAAGTAATCTATGTCAGTTATTAGGAACTTCCTATTCTATGGTGCTATTAGCAGAGGACCCTGATGCACTACACCAAATCTATCGAATTGTCACGGTCATTGACCTTGACAAGTTGGACTTGTTGAGGTCAATGACCATGACAATTTTGGGGGTGACAACGTTTTTTTATCACGAACGTGTCACGGTCATTGACCGTGACAAGCTTTGTCACGGTTTATGACCGTGACAAACCCGTGATAATATTTAAAAACTTATCATGGTTAATGACCGTGACACGTCCGTGACAAGTTTTATTTATCACAGACTTGTCACGATCAATGATCATGACAATTTTGGGCAGAATTAAAAAAAATATGTGGGACAGTATGGCCACTGCCACTACCCAGTAGTATATTTGTATCTGTTATAACAACATTATACCTGTTCAAACATCATATATCCAAATAAAATAGATATAATGCAAATATACATTCAAAACAATATGCATAACGATATAATCCAAATATAATTCAAATGTAACAACTTAAAATAATTCAATTCAATTAATGTCACTACATGTCTAGGGTAAGGTTAGCTCTGAGGAGGTGAGTAGGCCACACGATATACGAATTGACACACCCAGTAATATACATCGTGCCGCATTGTTCGCACAACCACAATAGGGAGTTCTCCTTCCCGGGTATCACATGCGTGACGAGCACCTTGGACTCGATGTCTTGAAGCAAACGTCCATGAACTGGCATACCTTGGACAGTATTCGGGTCCCTCAACCCCCGCCCTATCCGCTGGCCATCAAATATGTCCAGTATAAACACGCTCGGCCAACCAAGTGTTGACATCGATTGTTTGAAGGGAGATAAATAGGAGAGTGGATCATCAAAGTCTGCACGTATCGGCATTGAAGCAGCGAGGTCCACATCTTCGCCATCCTGCACCTCATCCTCCACCACCTTCTCCTTCCCTTTCCCCTTACGGTTTCCGCCCAACGAACGCTTCATGAATGAGAACATATTGTGACACCCCGCCTAATTAAACACCGGGTGATCAGTCCTTTATGAAACTATAATCAAGGTGAACGGTTGGTTCATTCTTAACATCACTGTCGTAAAGTAACTTTTCCAATTAAACACCCTAAATAATTAAGCTAAGTGTCAAAACCATTTTAGACATTACTTTCCAAATTTTATTTTAAAAAACAACATTTAGAACTTTACATAATTCATAGTTAAAGAATCACACAACAACTATTCTAGAACATAGAATCCAAACAATTAAACATCCAACTGATTGATTCCAACATTTAAAACTTAAAGGAAAAACATCCTGACAATAATAAATCCCAAAGTGTAAAAAATGGAAATAAACGAATCACAATATCCAATAAAAAAACTGAATAATGGAAAAGGGCGACACATGCCCAACTGGATAAAATAATGCTAGGAGTGGAATCAAAAAATGAGATCGTCTAAGCAAGAGGCCTGCAACTCCCACCTAAGCTGCAGCGCGTTCCTTCCAAAGGATCCTATGCAAGGCGCCCCTATGGCTGGGCACCGGTAATATATATACATATATATATAAGAGAGGAGAGATAACAGTAAACGGGTCAGAGCCCGATGGTAAAACAGTTTAAAAAATTTAGTTTAGCAAGTATTTAAAACGTTTACTGGCTAATGCAACAACATATTAGTAACGACACTCTCTTGAGAACATCTCACCTCTCTTTTAGTGTGCACAACTATCGCACTAATCTCCCCAACAGTTTAACTTCTTTTATCTTAAGCTACTCGAAAGATTTCAAGTTGACGATTTCCAATGTTAAGGAGGTTAATCTTATTTAACAGTACAATTCTTACATAAGCCTTATATGATAATAAAGTTCCTCAGTAATATATCATACTTTTCAAACACTTATTCCCAAGTTGAAATAATTATTCTTTTCTTACATACCATAATCACAGCAGGTAGTTCCCAAATTCCAGATTTAAATATATATATTAAATACTCATATAATATATATATTATAACAACACCCCACATAAAATCTATGGTGCGGGCATACTCTGCTATCCAGTCCCCGTATCACTCGTACTAAGGGTAATACTAGTTCGAAATCAGTCTCGAACTGTATTAACACAAAACACATACAAATATTGAGGCGAAGCATAGTTTCCAAGTCACTAAGAGGATATCACATACCCTCACGTCTCTTAGGATCATCTGACTATCTATCCGATAGCCTGTACCAAGGATTCCTATCTTCTAGGGTACGAGTCAATATCCCCCATAAAGATCCCATCGAGATAAGACTGTCCCAGCGCGGTAACCTCAGAGATTGCAAGTAGCGCGGGCATGATTTTTACACACATAAAATATATGATCAATCACAGAGTCATATAGATATATAACTATACATATTCATAAGTTAGGTACGCCACGACCCAACATTATATTATTACATTCTTAGTACATTTTTATTCGATTATTTCTTATAACGAACCTATTCCTTTTTTTATTTTCAAAATTTAGTTTATTCCAACTCACTTCTCATCTCTCGAAGTATTTTCCTTAGCTAAGTACAAATTCAGTAGGCCCTCTCTTACCTTCTAATCCAACTCCTAGACATTTCGATTATTAATTCTACACACATTAGATTTCTTAGGTATGAATATTTCCCGTTTACCCTTCATTTTCCCATTTCATTAAAGTTCCACTAAACGGGGTTCACCTTGACCCTACTGGTCCTTTTTATGCTTCATTATGTCCTAAAAACATTAGTCAAGATTTATTACGCATTTAATCGGATTAAGTCAGCGTAAGGAAAAATCTAGTTTTTCCCAGGAGGGGTCGATCGATCGATCGATCGATCGAACCGTCGATCGATCGAAGCTCTTGGCTCGTTCGATCGATCAAGCTGGTATGGCGAAAGCTGCAGAATACCAGTTACGGGAATTATCATCCAAAATCATCCAAATCCAAGTTTTTAACTCCCAAACTCCCAGAAATTTATACTACAATCATTTTAAACCCAAATGAACAATAATCTATGTAAGGCAAGCGAGTTTTCATCAAGTATCATGGATTAAAAGGGCCAAAATTTATATAATTCTCATGAACCCTAAAAATTTCTTTAACTTAATTCTTCTCATTCTTTTTCCAGAATTTCTACTTCTAACCCAATGTAAATTCGTGGTTCAACCTCTACATGTGAAGGGAATTTCTAGAATGATGTTTATATTATTACAACATGCGATTTCTAACCTCCAACATAGGTTTTCTTTCATAAAAACTGATCCTAATCAACCCTAAACTAATATGAATGAAGCATTAATTAAATTAAGCAAGATAAATACTTGCATGGGAATTTTCATTTCTGATTTGTGGATGAAATCAGTGTGGTGGTGATCCTTGTTGCGCGATCTAACGTTGGCGGTGACGGCGGTGCAAATGGAGGGGTTCTTGGCCTAGAACTCCTTGGTAAGCTCCTCATTTCCTTCTCCAATGGCCGTCTTTTGTTTTTGGTTGTGTTAACCCTAGAAGAGAACCCTAAGCATCTGATATAACCTAAAAAATTCGTAGGTTTCCAAGCCCAAAACTACAAAATGCCTAAAACGCCCTCCTGGGGTGTTAATTAAGCCTAAAAATGCCCCGAGACCCAAACTAAACCCCTGGGTACATTATTTTGACTATCTCGACCCTTTCGGACACTTTGGCACACTTGAAATGACCATACATGTGACTTATAATTTATTCACTTTTATTAATCAAAATTTAGTCCCTACACGACACGGGCGCGTCCCGACTTAAATTTCCAAAATTATCATTTTATTCACTCGTCACATTTAATAGAACCAATTTTATATATTACTTTGCTCATTAGTAATATTCAACAAGTTTCCAATAATTACTAACTCTCGTCACGTTCGTAGTTAAAAATAGTTAATTTTTGGATTTATATTAAATTAATAATTCACATCAAATTTAATAAATCCCCAATTTAGAAAGCATAAAATTACGGGGAATCCCCCTAATAACGGAATTTCGTCCCGAAATTAGGAAAATAAGGCATACCTAGTAAGAATAAATCTGGGTATTTCTCGCGCATATCTGCCTCGCGCTCCCAGGTGGATTCCTCCACATTATGATGTTCCCATTGGACCCGTACAAGTGGAACTACCTTCGAGCTCAATCTCCTTTTGCTATGGTCTAGGATAGCCACTGGTCTTTCCTCATAAGAGCTGTCGGGCTGTAAGTCAATCTCCTCAATCGCGATATGGGTATGGGCCATGTCATCCCGAAGGTATCGTCTGAACGACGAGTTATGGAATATATCATGAATGTGATGTAAATGCTCTGGCAGCCCCAATTTGTATGCCATCGGCCCAATCCTCTCGATGATGGGAAATGGTCCCACGTACCTCGGGGTCGATTTCCCTTTCTTCTCGAATCTCATCACTCCTTTCATAGGAGATACACATAGTAATACTTGGTCTCCCACGTTAAACTCTTGGAAGAACCGTTTTGCATCGGCGTAGCTTTTCTGCCGGTCCTGGGCTACTCGAATGCAATTCCTGATAATCTCAATCCTCGCGAAGGTTTCCTAAATCATCTCTGGTCCGAGTAACTTGTTATCTCCCACCTCTAGCCAACACGTTGGGGAACGACAAGGCCCGCCATACAAAGCCTCAAATGGATCCATGCCAATTGTGAACTGATAAGAGTTATTATAAGCGAACTCTACCAGTGGAAGATGTGGCTCCCAACCTCCTCCAAAATCAAGGACACACATGCGTAACATATCCTCCAACATCTGATTAGTACGCTCTGTTTGTCCATCTGTTTGTGGGTGATAAGCTGAACTCAACCTCAACTCTGTACCCATGGCCTCCTGAAAGCTCTCCCAGAAACGTGATACGAAGATCTTATCTCTATCTGACACAATATTCAGGGGTACCCCATGTAATCTGATAATCTCAGTAATGAACAACTGAGCATACTGACCCGTGGTATAGTCTGTCCGTACCGATAGAAAATGAGCCACCTTGGTCAAACGGTCCACAATCACCCAGATGGAGTCGTGGCCCCGCTGTGATGTAGGTAACCCAGTAATAAAATCCATAAAAATACTCTCCCACTTCCACGCGGGTATTTCCAATGGCTGAAGCAACCCTGATGGTTTCTGGTGGTCCACCTTTACCAGTTGGCAGGTAGAACACTTGGACACGAAATTAGCAATGTCCTTTTTCATCCCACTCCACCAGTATTGTCGCCTCATATCCTGGTATATCTTATCTTCCCCAGGATGCACCGCAAATCGGGACCCGTGAGACTGGGTCATCACTGCATGACGTAAGTCTGCTCCTTCTGGGACCACCAATCTCCCATTAAACCTCAAACCTCCATCAGAACTAACAGAATAGGACTCAACACCCTCAGCTAAAAGTCATACAATCTGCTCCTGGCAAAATGGGTCTGCAGTTTGTGCCTGCATTACCCTCGTAACAATCTCGGGTGTCACTGTCATGACAGATATGAAGGAACGGGCTACTGCGTCCTGGTGACCCAACTCTTCCAACTTTGCTTTCCAGATGTCCGCTACATCGTCTACCGGCTTACGGCTCAACGCATCGGTAACTACGTTGGCCTTCCTCGGATGGTACTGTATGTCAAACTGATAGTCCTTCACAAACTCTAACCACCTGCGCTGACGTATATTCAGTTCTTGCTGAGTGAACAGGTACTGCAGTGACTTATGGTCTGTGAACAAGCGAAATTTCTCCCCCAATAATTAGTGTCTCCATATCCTCAATGCAAAAATGATTGCTGCTAACTCTAGGTCGTGTGTGGGGTAATTCTTCTCGTGCGGCTTAAGCTTGCGGGAGGCAAAAGCTATAGCCTTCTCCTCCTGCTGAAGTACTCCCTCGAGTCCCCATAAAGAGGCGTCGGTGTAGACCAGTTACTCCACGCCCGACTTAGGTAAAGCAAGGATCGGTGCTGAAGTAAGCTTGTCTTTCAGCTCGTCGAAAGCCAATTGATAAGCATCGTCCCAAACATATGGTACCCCTTGCGATTCAGGTTCGTCAATGGACTCGCTATTTTGGAGAACCCCCGAATGAATCTCCTGTAGTATTCGGCTAATCCTAAGAAACTACGCACTTCTGTCGGTGTCGTGGGCTATCCCAACTCCCTCATCGCTGACACTTTACTCTGGTCAACTGCTATCCCTTGTTCAGAAACAACATGTCCCAAGAACTGCACTTCTCGTAATCAGAAACCGCACTTCTCGTACTTAGCATACAGCTGATGCTCTCGTAGAGTCTGGAGAACTTGTCTCAAGTGCTCGACATGATCTTCCTCGGTGTGTGAATATATCAAGATGTCATCTATGAAGACGATGATAAACTGATCCAAGAACTCTCTGAACACTCGGTTCATCGAGTCTATGAATACGGCTGGAGCATTTGTGAGTCCAGATAGCATCACTCTGAACTCATAGGACCCATATCTCGTCAATAAAGCAGTCTTCGAAACATCCTGCTCCCTAATACGTAGCTGATGGTACCCTGACCTCAGATCTATCTTCGAAAAGAAAGTTGCTCCCCTTAGCTGGTCGAACAGATCATCGATTCGAGACAACGGATACTTGTTTCGTATCGTGACCTTGTTCAGTTCCCGGTAGTCCACACATAGCCTCAGTGAACCATCTCCCTTTTTCACAAACAACACTGGAGCGCCCCAAGGTAAGGTACTCCTACGAATGAAACCCTGGCCTAACAGCTGCTCTATCTGATCCCGTAACTCTCGCATTTCCACCGGAGCCATACGGTATGGAGCACGTGCTATCAGTCGAGTATACGGTAATAAATCTATGACAAATCTATCTCTCGACTGGGGGGTAGGCCTGATATCTCCTGAAATACATCAGAATACTCACAAACAACTGGGATCGAGTCTAAGGGAACCACGACCTCCTTAGAGGTATCCTCCTCTATGTAATATAAATGAGCGGTCGAGCCTCCCTCTGGGCGAGGCATCGCCACTACAAACATCTCTTGCCCTAGAATGGCAAAGATAATACTCTCATCGAAATAATCTATCATGGCTTTGTAAGCTGCGAGACAATCCATACCAATAATAACGTCATGCTCATGTATATCTAAGACTAACATGTCTGCTGGTAATACCAAGCTACCAATCTCTACTCCTACACCCCGGCATATAAAGAAAATTAACGATCCATTTCCCAGCGGTGAGTCTACACATGTTACAGCGCTCTCTGCTGTGGATAATAACCCTAAAGCCTTCGCAAAATGGGTAGCTATAAAATAGTGTGTCGCTCCAGTATCAAATAAAACCCTACCCGTAGTACCATGGATAGGAAACATACCCTCAATCGCGGGCGGCGCCTGTGGAGATGTTGCCTGGTGGACTTTATAGACATGTCCGTACTGTAACTGCCCCTGCTACACTGGAGCAGTTAGAATGGCTGGTAACTGAGCTAGTTCTAGGAGGGCGGCTGGAAAAAGTGGCCTCTATGGTTCATTACGGGCACCCTTCTGCTGTGGGACCCTATCACCCTATGGACAATCCTGGCGCTTGTGTCCATTTTTACCATACCTGAAACATCGGCCCTTAAAATTTCCTCCCCTCTATCCCTGTTGATTACGGCCCTGCTGGCCGTTACCACCCCGCCATTGGCCCTGCTAAAATCGCTGTTAGCCCTGCTGCTGCCCCTGCGACTGACGATATTGGCCTTGTTGACCCTGCCTAAATCCCCTAAATCCCTGCCTGGAATCACCTGATCGGAACTGCTTGGCAGGGTCCCCCTGATGGGAACTCTTCTCATGCTAACGAGTCTTCCCCTGAGATGTCGGTGCTCCACTAGCACCACAACCCTTGTCCTGCCCTGCTCGCCGGAATCTCCTGCTAGCTTGCTTCCCTGTAAATGGAAGCCATGATCCTGACAGTGTAGCAAATCAGCATTGAGTACATCTGTGTAGGTACTCAGAGATAGATTTCCTATAAGGTGCTGACGGATCCTCCAAGCTAACCCGTCCACAAACAATAGTATTTTCTTACCCTCAGTGGATGCCACATCTGGCACTATAGTGAGAAGTCTTGTGAACTCCTCTTCATACTCAGTAACAGTAGAATTTTCCTGCTTCAAGTTCAGTAACTTTCTACTCATCTCAGTTTGTACGGCGGATGGAAAATATTTGCGGTCAAATCTCTCCCAGAATGACTAAATCGGGATAACATCCCTCTCCTCTAAGGTGGTGGTTGACTCCCACCACTGCAAAGCGGCCCCCACTATCTTAAAGGAAGCCAACAACTGTTTTAGCACGTCTGTGCACTCATACATACGCAGATGCCTCTGGATATCTTTCTTCCACTGGATAATAATGATGATATTTGAACTATCCGAGAACTCAGGGGGATACGCCTTCTGAAAGGCATCCCTAACCCGCTCCCATGCAGATGGAAGTTGTGCAAGTACTGGTGCCACTACCTGAGCTTGGGGTGGAGCCTGTTGAACTACCGCTAGCGCGGTATTCACCGCCTGAGCAACGATGGCGGCTACCTCATTTGCGTTCATTGTTCCCTGAGATGGAGCTACTGGCTGCCCATCTTGGGCACGCCTATCCTTTGGTGCACGTCTCGGAGGCATCTGAAATGTGAAGAAATTTATTAGTTTACAGTTATTATCAAATATCAAATAGCTGAAGACGTAATCATAAAAGCAAGAATACAACAATCCTAAAATAGGGATCTATAGCAAGAACGCTAAGCTGAAAGCAAAATAAGCCGTACAGATTCTAAAGGACACTAGAACCTGATGCTCTGATACCACCTGTGACACCCCGCCTAATTAAACACCGGGTGATCAGTCATTTATTAAATTATAATCAAGGTGAACGGTTGGTTCATTCTTAGCATCACTGTCGTAAAATAACTTTTCCAATTAAACACCCTAAATAATTAAGCTAAGTGTCAAAACCATTTTAGACATTACTTTCCAAATTTTATTTTAAAAACCAACATTTAGAACTTTACATAATTCATAATTAAAGAATCACACAACAACTATTCTGGAACATAGAATCCAAATAAGTAAACATCCAACTGATTGATTCCAACATTTAAAAATTAAAGGAAAAACATCCTGACAATAATAAATCCCAAAGTGTAAATACTGGAAATAAACGAATCACAATATCCAATAAAACAACTGAATAATGGAAAAGGGGGACACATGCCCAACTGGATAAAATAATGCTAGGAGTGGAATCAAAAAATGAGATCGTCTAAGCAAGAGGCCTGCAACTCCCACCTAAGCTGCAGCGCGTTCCTTCCAAAGGATCCTATGCAAGACGCCCATGTGGCAGGGCACCTGTAATATATATACATATATATACAAGAGAGGAGAGATAACAGTAAACGGGTCAGAGCCCGATGGTAAAACAGTTTAAAAAATTTAGTTTAGCAAGTATTTAAAATGTTTACTGGCTAATGCAACAACATATTAGTAACGACACTCTCTTGAGAACGTCTCACCTCTCTTCTAGTGTGCACAACTATCACACTAATCTCCCCAACAATTTAACTTCTTTTATCTTAAGTTACTCGTAAGATTTCAAGTTGACGATTTCCAATGTTAAGGAGGTTAATCTTATTTAACAGTACAATTCTTACATAAGCCTTATATGATAATAAAGTTCCTCAGTAACGTATCATACTTTTCAAACACTTATTCCCAAGTTGAAATAATTATTATTTTCTTACATACCATAATCACAGCAGGTAGTTCCCAAATTCCAGATTTAAATATATATATTAAATACTCATATAATATATATTCTAACAGCACCCCACATAAAATCTATGGTGCGGGCATACTCTGCTATTCAGTCCCCGTATCACCCGTACTTAGGGAAATACTAGTTCAGAATCACTCTCGAACTGTATTAACACAAAACACATACAAATATTGAGGCGAAGCATAGTTTCCAAGTCACTAAGAGGATAGCACATACCCTCACGTCTCTTAGGACCGTCAGACTATCGATCCGATAGTCTGTACCGAGGATTCCAATCTTCTAGGGTACGAGTTAATATCCCCCATAAAGGTCCCATCAAGATAAGACTGTCCCAGCGCGGTAACCTCAGGGATAACAAGTAGCGCGGGCATGCTTTTTACACACATATAAAATATTTGATCAATCACAGAGTCATATAGATATATAACTATACATATTCATAAGTTAGGTATGCCACGACCCAACATTATATTATTCCATTCTTAGTACAATTTTATTCGATTATTTCTTATAACGAACTTATTCATTTTTTTTTTATTTTCAAAATTTAGTTTATTCCAACTCACTTCTCATCTCTCGAAGTATTTTCCTTAGCTAAGTACAAATTCAGTAGGCCCTCTCTTACCTTCTAATCCGACTCGTAGACATTTTGATTATTAAGTCTACACACATTAGATTTCTTAGGTATGAATCTTTCCCGTTTACCCTTCATTTTCCAATTTCATTAAAGTTCCACTAAACGGGGTTTAGCTTGACCCTACTGGTCCTTTTTAAGCTTCATTATGTCCTAATAACATCAGTCAAGATTTATTACGCATTTAATCGGATTAAGTCATCGTAAGGAAAAATCTAGTTTTTCCCGGGAGGGGTCGATCGATCGATAAAAAGGGGACGATCGATCGAATCGTCGATCGATCGAAGCTCTTGGCTCGATCGAAGCTCTTGGCTCGATCAATCAAGCAGGTATGGCGAAAACTGCAGAATACCTGTTACGGGAATTATCATCCAAAATCATCCAAATCCGAGTTTTTAACTCTCAAACTCCCAGAAATTTATACCACAATCATTTTAAACCATAATGAACAATAATCTACGTAAGACATGCGAGTTTTCGTCAAGTATCATGGATTAAAAGGGCCAAATTTTTTATAATTCTCATGAACCCTAAAAATTTCTTTAACTTAATTCTTCTCATTCTTTTTCCAGAATTTCTACTTCTAACCCAATGTAAATTCCTGGTTCAACCTCTACATGTGAAGGGAATTTCCAGAATGATGTTTATATCTCTACAACATGCGATTTCTAACCTCCAACATAGGTTTTCTTTCATAAAACTCATCCTAATCAACCCTAAACTAATATGAATGAAGCATTAACTAAAGTAAGCAAGATAAATACTTGCCTGGGATTATTTTTTTTCTGATTTGTGGATGAAATCAGTGTGGTGGTGATCCTTGTTGCGCGATCTAATGTTTGGCGGTGACGGCGGTGCAAATGGAGGGGTTCCTGGCCTAGAACTCCTTGGTAAGCTTTTCCTTTCCTTCTCCAATGGCCATATTTTGTTTTTGGTTGTGTTAACCCTAGAAGAAAACCCTAAGCATCTGATATAACCTAAAAAATTCGTAGGTTTCCAAGCCTAAAACTACAAAATGCCTAAAACGCCCTCCCGGGGTGTTAATTAAGCCTAAAAATGCCCCGAGACCCAAACTAAACCCCCGAATACATTATTTTGACTATCTCGACCCTTCCGGACACTGTGGCGCACTCGAAATGACCATACGGGTGAATTATAATTTATTCACTTTTATTAATCAAAATTTAGTCCCGACATGACACGGGCACGTTCCGACTTTGCTCATTAGTAATATTCAACAAGTTTTCAATAATTACTAACTCTCGTTACGTTAGTAATTAAAAATAATTAATTTCCAAATTTATATTAAATTAATAACTCACATCAAATTTAATAAATCCCCAATTTAGAAAGCATAAAAAAACGGGGTATTACACATATCTTGGACCTTCGCCTCCAAACGGGACAGCTTCGCGTCATTCGAGTCCACCATTCGAGCCAACTCGATGTCGCTCGTCTCCAATCCGATGATCCTAGAATTGGCCACCCGCGAGCTCATCCCCTTGTCCTCCCATTGCGATCAGCGCCAAGCACTTGGCTGAGTGCGTCTGTGGACAAAGATGCCTTGTCGGCATCAGACTGCGACTCATGCACTTCCTTAAGTTTGCCTGAATTGACAAAAAACACATGATTAGTAAAATAAGTAAATAAAAAAATCCTAACGTAATTAATGAAAAGTAAACTCTCGGATTACTTACAATCGTGGCCGTGACGCTCGGGGACACCTCCTTATCCTTCCCCTTCTTCGTCCGAATAGCCACATATGTATCAAGCCTATGTGGCCTACCCCTAGGGACACTCCCTGTCCCCCGAAATAAAATAAAGTAAAATTAGTATCGGCCCTACAAAGTAAAATAATGCAGAATAATATATTTCTGTAGTTATAGAAAAATTAAGTCTTACCATCATCCTATGCTCCACCTCGGCGTAAAACGTTCGGCCGGAGTAGTGCACGTCCGTCTTTTTTGCCCGATTTTCCCTCCTTGATTGGCGAGATGCCAATTGTCGCTCCCCGATCTCATTGTCAATGAACTTTTACCATTGTGCCAATGAGATCGGCTCATTCGGCGGGACGGATTCACGCATTCGGATAACGGACTCTCGGGTCTTCCCAAAGTACCGGGTTCGCATATTTTTCTTTCACGTCTTGTGTTGCTCCCTCAACTGCTCCAAGACGGAATCACGTAGCTTTGGATCCAGGATGAATTATTCCTGTCCAACAAATACAATGTTAGTTACGAATAAATATAAATATAAATTGAAATTAAAATATTCATATAAATATAAATATAAATTCATTACCTGTAGTGCCACCCAAATAGCTAACTTGAGCTCATTTGGCACCTCCCTCCAACTAGTGTACCCCGAGCCGATGATCGTCTTTACCAGCTCGAGGGATCTCGCTATTTACCCCGTCTTGTTCTCGATGGCCATTGCCAATTTGCCATATTTGGGGAGCCTAGGGGCCAAGGAGTCCTCCCCGCCTCCCCTACTACCGAGACCAGACGACATCATCACAATCAGCATCATCATCCTCACCTTAATACCTGAAGGAGACATTTGCTATAAAAAATGTTGTTATTAGTACAAATCAAAATGAATTAGAAGAAGACATGCAAATATGTACAATTACTACAAATCCAAATGAATTGTTACTGTTTAACACCTCAATTCTGAATTCCAAAAAAACAACATCTAGCTCATAATATGTATAATTACTATAAATATGAATCATCCCCACCCCCACCCCTACGGAGCACACACGCATACTACACAAGAGTGAAAATGATAAAATGCAAATCAATTAAAAGCATTAAAAATGGATTGATAAAGTACAGATTGGAATATTTATTACAAACTGAAAAATTTCTTCAAATGCGGGTTATCATAAAAATGGATTGATATTCGGTAGGAGCAGTCAAGTCATCCACACTACTATTTAGATGATTTGGCGTGTGTAGGACAATTGACCATGCCTCGTTGTTGATATGCTCTGAGTAAAACACTTGGTTAACCTTTTGAAATGCACAAACAAATGACTCATCCATGGTACTGTGAAAAATCTCTTTACTCTAGGCGCAACGGGAAAATATTTCAACACCTTTTGAGGCACTTTTGTGCTTGTGCCTTGTTTACTAGTAGATTGGACATATCTAGGTTCATCGCAGACTGGACAACGATCGAGATTTTCATACTCCTTTCGGTATAGTATGCAGTCATACACACAAGCATGAATCGATTTATACTTCATTCCCAAACCTTTCAAACTGTTCTTCATAACAAGATAGCTATTTGGAAGCGTATTCTCCTTGGGTAGTAACCCCTTCACCCATTTCAGAATTCCTGTCACGCTATTGCCAGACAAACCGTACTGCGTCTTCAAACTGTGCAAACCAACCATGGCATGTAAAGTTGTTTGATCTTTCTCACAGCCAGAGTATAACGGTTGGGTCACCTTAAATTTTAAACTTTGGTAGTCATCGTCAAGGTTTATCGTGATATCTTCACGAGCACTTGAACCTTGTACATCATCAGTAACCTCATTCTCCTCTTCTTCATAAACTTCGTACGCATCATCAACTAAATCCTCTAACATGTTATGATCTACGCCGTCCCCTTCTACATCTATCCTACTTGTGGAAGGTTGTTGTGAAGGTTGTTTGGGGACAAAAGGAACTTTTAATTCACCGTGAAAACTCCAAAATCGATAACCATCTTGCATACCCGATCTTAACAAATGTAGTTCAACTGTTTTCCACTCAAACACTTACCATTCTTACACCTAATACATAGACACGGAAACTCTTCATCATTATGACATTTCTTTGCGTATTTCACAAATTCATTAGCACCTCTTCGAAACACATCCCCCATTCTATTTTGTCTCACCCATCCACTCTTTGTATTTCGGATATGCCATCACGACTACCACAACTAATCACCTATTAAAGGTAAGAAGCGTATATTCATGGATTAGTATAAACAAAACTTAGACTTATAGTATGTTTTATTTAATTATGTCTTATTTATATTCGATTTTTAAATTTCAAATTCAAATTCAAATTCAAATTCAAACTTAGATTTATAGTATGTTTCATTTAATTTCATTTAATTAACTCTATTTACTCCATCTCCTCTAAAGGGTGGGTGGTCCTATCCCATTCAAGACCGCATATTTCTGTAATATACTTAACAGCTCATGCACATTGTTACGATTTGAGAAAAATTTGGCAGTATATCCCCGTAGTTCTCCAAGTACACGACGTAGAATGGCAAGTGTGAGTATTATTTCAATTGATCAATTGAAATAACAGTCACACTTCTCAATCTAGTATATACCCAGAGAACATTAGGATATGACTGTAGAACTTCCTCCAAAAGTAACAACTTTAAGCCACTAAGAATATTATTATACAGAAATTATGCAGTCCCAAACTGTCCAAACAGGACAATTCGAGAGATCTCATTACAGGGGTAATGACTCTCGAACAGGTCTAAGGGCCATTGAATGCGTACGCATAAGAACTAGAAGGTTAGTATCTATGCACACTTTATGTAATTTCAAGTATGTTTCATTTAATTATCATACTATATATATATTGTTCGTTATAAAAAATAATTTTCAAAAGAAGTTGAAAAATCCCACCCCCATATGGACAATAATCCAGTGGTCATGCCACTTTTAAAATTAAACAACCCAACATCGATCCACTATAATCAAACTACAATGGCAACAACAAATGTGTATCCCGTACTTCTTCTAATTCATCTACTCAATTAATTCTTTTCATCAATTAAACTAACAATGAAAGTATACAATTATTAATTTACTAATTTACAATGAGTGGCAATCCTACTTGCATATGAAAGGGGCACTAATTATTAATTTACAAAAAAAATTAACAACCAATCAATATTAAATCAATCAATTCTTTTACAAGGGGCACTACAATATGAGGGGAAATATCTAATAAACTAATAAAAATTTAATTAAAAACACACACACACACGCATATACACACACACGCGCACATATACACCCCCTGCCCTACCCCTACCCCTCGCTGCCCCTGCCCACCACACACACACACACATATATATACACATGCACATATATGCACACACACGCATATACGCACACACACGCATATACACACATAAACACACACGCACATACCCCCCAGCCCTGTTGTCTCCCCTCCCCCCCCCCCCCCCCCCCCCACACACACACGCATTTACACACATATATATACACACACATGCACATATACATAAAAGGGGGATAAATAGAGAGAAAACATACCAAAGTTGTAAAGAGAGAGAGAAATGGAGGGAACAAATTTAGGGGGAAAAAAAGAAGGGGGAGGTTTTTTTTACTGATAGAATTGTCATGGACGTGTCACGGCCATTGGCCGTGACAAGTTCGTGACAAACTTCACTTGTCACGGTCAATGATCGTGACAAAAAATGTGTGTTTTTGTGTCACGGTCAATGATCGTGACAAGCCTGGCCGCTAAAAAGGTGATAATTTTATCATTTTGGTGTAGTGATGACCATTCCCCATTGAGCAAAAGTCAATGGACTTGTGAGAGGGTTAGGTCATCGGGCCACTGTTCGATGAAGAGGGAGAACTCTTAGCACTTGGTACATTTACGGATGAACATAATGGAATCTATTTAAAAAAAGACCACTGACATCCTTAGGAGATAACCTTATATGAAAGTGATCTCCCACATGTGTGATATTCGCAACTATCTTCGTTCAACTCACTAAGAATGCCTTCCACTTGATCTGGGTGGACACACTTGAGCAAAGCACATGTGAACGATCGTCTATAAAGTTTTACTTCGGATTTGAGGCAAAATCTTATCAGCTAGATCTCTAATTTGTGAGTTTGTTTACCATCTCTAGTCATATCTCCATTATTTAGATAATCAATGATTGTGTCCATCCAAGAAGGGGCGGATTCAGACTGCATGAGTTCTTGGATAACCTATGGATCATTAATGATTAGTCAGTTGATGTACTCCAATCCAATCATCCTTTCCATTTCAGTCTTAATTTTTTATACTAGTGTGACTAAGGCATTGACGTGACTGTTGCAGTTCCTTGTCAACTGATATACTACCACCAATCTAAAATCATTCAATATCTTTCTTGTCTTATTCCAATAGGCGAGCATCTTAGTTCTTTGGTTTCGTATTTCTTGTTGTGTTAATTAGCTATTAAATGGGAATCACAGTATATTGCAACATCTCATGCACCCATACTAGTCTCCCTTTGCATGCCAAGGATCATGGGTTAATACTTTGTCTACTTGTTGCATCTATTAAACCCAAGTCCAACTGCATATTCGATGAAGGATACTTATGGGGTTATGAAACGATTCTGTGACACCCCGCCCAATTAAATATAGGGTGATAAGTCCTTTACCAATTTAAAACATGATATTCAATTGGTTCATTCTTAGCATCACTGTCGAAAACAATTAAACCATATTAATCACCTAATATAAATTAAGCTAGGTGTCAAAACATTTCCAATTTGTAAAAACCAAGTAAATCCTTTTTCAGTCATTCTTAAAATATAAACCATTCACCACACATAGGAATAAAATAAATACTTAACATGAATCAAATACTGAAATAAATAAGACTGGGTAAAACTCCCAGTTCAAAACTTCAAACCATAAACTAAACTGAATACAATCTCTTCGATGAAGGAACCAGAAGTGGGCGACACATGCCCTAGATAAGAAGTATGAAACATAATGGAAAAGATAGATGCGTCTACTACAAGGACCTGCAACTTCCACTACAACTGCAGCACGTCTGACACTCCAATCTCTAATTCTGGTACTCCTGTGGCTGAGCACCTAATATAATATATATATATATATATATATATATATATATATATATATAGCAAAAGGGATAGGAGATACAAGAAACGGATCAGAGCCCGAGGTTTAAAACTGATTTAACAAGTATTTAAAACTGGTTCTTAAAACAAGTCTTATGCGCATGTTAGTTATCGAACTCTCACATGAGTTTCTCACCTCTCATCTATTGTGCACGCCTAACGTACATCTAATCTCCCCTAGTTATACCACCCAGTCTAACTAGTCAGAAACCATACTAATACTAACTATGCTCACTAGTAGTATTCCCGTATTTCCCATATAATACGCTATTCAGATAGTTTATCTCACATACTAAGTTTCATTATTCACCGTTCGAATGGTTAATCTTTTATCCACTAAGAATATTTTATTTCTCATTTCCACTTTATCTACTAGTTTCACAAAGTAAAAATTCCTCCAAGTACACTCAGATATATATATATATATATATATAGTCTCATCATCCTTATATATATACACTAATCCTACACCCTTAGGTTAAGACCATTTGGCTCAATGTAATGATTATTATTATTACCAAGTCTACTAATTTCACACAGTAGAAATACTCAAAAATTCATATATATATATATATATATATATATATATATACTAATCCTGCACCCCCGGACTAAGACCCATTAGTGCACCTATCAAGAGAATCATGCATCCCCGGGTTAGCACCCATTAATGCACCTATCAATAATAATTCAGCACCCCCGGGTTATCACCCATTAGTGCACCTATCAAGAGAATCCTGCATTCCCGGGTTAGCACACATTAATGCACCTATCAATAATAATCCAGCACCCCTAGGTTATCACTCATTGCGCCTAACAATAATCATCTTTGTACCCCCGGGTTATCACCCATTAGTACACTTAACAATAGAGTTTCTGCACCCCCCCAAGTTATCACTCATTAGTGCGCTTAATTATAAGATTCTTGCACCCCCGGGTTATCACCCATTAGTGCTCTTACCAATAATATCGCATAATAGGCATACACACGTCCAATTAAAATTTATAGGTATTTCCCCAACCTGTATATATACTTCTCATACGTATTTTAATCTCAACACTACATATAGTATAAATATTTAGATTACTATCTCTCTCGTAATCTCCAAGGTACATTCTCTCTATACCGAAATAATTAAAGTATTAATTCTCACATACTTTCCCGAAATTCTGTCTTGTTTAAGTTTACTATCTTGCAGTTTCTCTCACTCCAATAAACCGGTAAACTCAAAACTGGACCTAAGAAAAATCCCAAAAATTCCCTACGTCGTTCAAACCAGTTCAACATTTTTCACCATTTTTGAACCTAAAAAACTCTAAGATTCAACACCCAACACCTCATCATCAATCCCAATCAAGCCATGGCAAGTTATATAACATTCCTAACATCCTATGATTATTAATTCGTCATCAATCATCAAAATTATATGAAATCCCCAAATTAATTCATATGAACCCTAGTTTCCAAATTTTCAATTAAAGAGCCTAATCAATCCAGATTCGTTCATCAATATATAATTCAATTTCATGATTAATCCTCCACCTACATAAAGGAATTTCAACCACTAATTAACCCAATGCTTAATCGTAATTTAAATCTCTAATTTTCACCCAATTAATATGTAAATCATTATTAATTTCACCTACTCTAACATGAGTATGATTATTGCTAAAAGAAAGCAAGTAATAAACACTTGACTTAAATCGAAGGTCTGAATCCTTTGGTGATGTTGGTATAGACGCGTTTCTCTCTTTTCAATCTACGCGTTAGTGGTGGTGGTTGTGCAAGGTGGTGATAATTTGGCCTTCCCTCTTGGAAATTGGTTCTCCCTCACACCCTCTATGGCCGTTCTTTACTTTCTGTATCTCTGAACCCTAAAGGACTTTTCTTGGCTGATAAAATAACTCCCAACTTTCGTCCATTAATTAAACCCAAAAATACAATTTACCATAATGCCCTATCGGGACGTCGGTTAGGCCTAAAATTGTCCTGGGACCCAAACTAAACACCCGGGTATATTATTTTGACTATCTCGACCCTCTCGGACTCAACGACGCACTCGAAATGACCATATGAGTTAATAAAAATAATTTCTCTTTTTATCCCAGTCAATTAGTCTCGACACGACTCACACGCGCGTCGAACTTACCAAACTGTCGTATTTCTCACTCCCGATAATTTATCAAATATTATAATTTTATATTACATATCACAGAATAATATTCAATAATTCTCAACAATAAGTATTAACCCTTGGCACGCTAGTTAATAATTATTTTATTCCGGATTAATTAACAATTAAATTCTCACATTTTAGTTCAATTAATCCAACAAAATAATTAATCACACAATTATTTAAATCATTAAAAATACGGGTGTTACAGATTCCTATGTTGGTTCCTCATTCATTGGACTCTCCATCGATGAACAATATCCACTTGTGCTCTTGATTTGTCGATTGGACATCGAACATCTTAAAATCAGAGCTTGTTGAGATTCCTCTCCTTTTGGGGTGGTTAAGAACTCGATGATGAAATCGGCTAAAACCTTTGCCTTAATGGTTGTTCAGGGCTCATAGATGATGTTACCTATGCCAACTCAAGTGACTACTTAGTCATCCTATTAGTCAAATATTCTTTCTTTAGCACTTTTTTAGACTAAAACAAGTTAAGACGACTATAGTGTAAGCGTCGAAGTAATAAAACATCTTCATCGCAGACATTATTAATGTGAGTGCTAACTTTCCAATGTGCACGTATCTCTTTTTTAGGATTCAAGGAAAGTATAACTAACATAGTAGAGCGACAATTGCTCTCCATTTTGATGTTTAAATAGTTCTCCATTAGTTGCATGTTGAGAAATGACCAAGTATAAGTTGAGCTTCTATCCACTGACCGATGTTGATTACAATGGAGGAGATCCCAAGTACTGCTTTATAAGAGCAAGTTTTATAATTGCTCAATGAAATTTTTATTTGGCTTATCCCATTACACATACACTGTACCGTCATGACTGCTTCAACATATTCGAAGATAATGTCAAATACTTTTGGGAAGATTGAAGAATCGTCCGTCTCAATAATATTTAGAAGAGTTATGCTAGCTTGGCAAAGACTTTATTTTTCAAGGGGTTTACATCTTTCTAAGATTTTGAATTTCAAAATGTTTTTAAATATTTTTTAAGAAAATTTTGACGACTCATTAGAATGAGATTCGCTTGCCGTTCGAACGAGTTACACTATGTTGTTAGAACGAGTTTCACGTTTCAAACAAAATCTAGAACGACGCCTTTTGGTAAATACTGGAATGTCGTTCGAAGTCTCATTGAAAGTTGTTCAAATGATAGAGGGTACGTCATTAGAACGAGGGTTCCAACGATCAAATGAATTGACATTTCATCAAGCACTGGAATGTCGTTCGATATGTTGTTGGAAGCCTGATCGAACGAAAATGGGTACGTTATTCAAACATGGTACTTGGTTATTCGAATGAGAACGCGGGATTTTTTTTTAATTACATCTGATGCAAATATCTTATGTTTATCCTTTTAGAACAAACTTCCTTATAAAAAGAGATACGGGATTAAAGTCTTAAAGAACTCTTTTACAAGATTTTCCACACCCTTTTAGAACTTCCTTATAAAAAGATAAGTGAGATTAGAGTCTTAAAAAACTCTTTTACAAGCTTTTCCTCACCCTTTTGGAGTTCCATTTGTGATAAAACTCTTCAAATTTTCATTCAAACACCTTGAAAATTAGAGATCACTTTATCAAATTAAGAAGAACATAATCCTTTTGTAGAGCCCATCTCTACTGCTTAAGAAGAAGGCTGATCACTGGATAGCGAGGGAATATTACTTCCTGTAGACGGTGCTGCACTGTGCCACTATTGTAGAAGATCTTAAAAACTGCACGTCATACTTAACGAGCTAAGTAGTTTGTAAGTCATATCTTATCTATCAAATCCTGTACAATGCTGAAATAATTATTTTGCTCGAAAGGGACTTTTTTAATTCTTTACATATTTTCTTTCTTGGTTTGATATATTTAATTTGGACTATAGCTTTGCACACTGAATTTATTCAAAGATAAAATCTATTAAAATTGAATTTGTGTGTGGTTGGCCTAATATACAGATCAATCCATAGAATCTCGCTCACTCATGCTTGGTCTTTTCCATTACTTTATCAAAA
The DNA here is from genome assembly GCA_949130495.1 of Sambucus nigra. NCBI lineage: Eukaryota > Viridiplantae > Streptophyta > Magnoliopsida > Dipsacales > Adoxaceae > Sambucus > Sambucus nigra. Next base: position 745,203,136 of record OX422208.1, read on the forward strand.
TACTCTGTCCAGATCATAGTATTCTCCTTCTTAAAGCTTTGGAAGAATAGATGATATATTCTAGATAATCATGATATGAACCAATAAAGGGCAAATAACATCCCGATCAAGACTTGGACGTCCTCGATAATAGTTAAGTTCGTTATGTCTTGAAGGGTCTTTATTTGGTTTGGATTGGCTTCGATCTATCTTTGCATCACCAGATATCCCCAAAATTTACCAAAACTGACTTTGAAGGCACGCTTATAGGCATTCAACTTTGTTATATAGTCCTTGAGAACTTTGAAAGTGTTAGAAAGACTATGATGAATGTTTGATTTTGACGAGCATATCTTTAATATAAACCTCCATGGTGGAACCGATCTACTTTTTAAACATCTTGGTAACAAGGCATTGGTACTTTGGTCCAGTGTTATTGAGGTCAAAAGGCATAACTTTGTAGAAGTAAAGTCCTAAAGTTGTGATAAAAAAAAGGTTTTCTTTTGATCAGGGCCGAACAAAGGTATTTAATGATAACCTGAGTAGATGTCCATAAAGCTTATACTTTGATGACCTGTTGTTGAGTCGATGAGATGATAAATCATGGGAAGAGGGAGTTATCATTTGGGTAGGCCTTATTGAGGTTTTTAAAGTCAACATAAACCCTCCACATTCCGCTCTTCATTTTTGTTACGACTATATTGGAGATCTAATAAAAACTAAACCACTTTAATGGATTTAGAATGAAGCAAATTCTTAACTTCATTCTCCACTGCTTTGACTTTTGGGGAATCTAACTTTCCTAGCTTCTTCTTGCCTAGCCGACATGTAGGATCCTCATGTAGTCTATGGCAAGAAACATCTGGATCAAATCTTGGTCGATCATAAGGTTATCAGGCAAACACATTCACATTTATCTTGAGAATGTTAATGAGCTTCTTTACCTTATATTCTGGTCACTAGAAACCGATTAAAAAGTTTTTGTCTAACTGAGTTGAGTCTAGACGAATGAGTCTGAGTTCCTCTATTAATCTATTAATAGGGGACAATCTGGTCTCATCTACCCCTAATTGAGCTCCTTTTGGTTGCTATTTAGGTTGATCTCCTTATGCGTTGTCATCATCCTGAGTTTTATTAGGCTGAGCATACTTTGCTTTGATGGTGGCGATAAAACATCTACATGTCGCTGCCTAATCTCCCCTAACTTTGACGATCCCTTGATCACTTATAAACTTGATCTTTTGATGAAGTGATGACGATTCTGCTTGAATAGTGTAGAACCACCCTTTGCCTAAGCTGGTATTATTGGTTGAATCAAATTTAATCACATGAAACTCAATTTCACGAATTAATCTTTACTAATGGAGTCTTCACATCACCATTGTAGACAATCTAAGAATCGACCTTCGTATTGAAGTATGAGTAGCAAATTGATATACATTATTTTTTATGAACTTCTTTGGTCGAGTAGTATACTCTTTATGTTAAATTTTTCTACCTGCAGAGTATGGATCATCACATCTTTATAGGGTAAGTTAACACCGATTCGATCCTCATTGGTCAATATGATTATCCTATCAAAATTATTATCCTTATATTCTCATTTGGCGAGGATGGACTTCGATATCTCAATAACTTCTTATATGTTGGTCGTGATCATCACTCTCTCCCTTAATTTTTTCCTTATGCATTGGGAAGGATCAATACATACATGTACATCTACAACCATTCCAAATAGAAGAAGTTCATTATTGTCATCCTTATTTTGTACTGTGTTGATTCGAGTTGATGTCTTTATCTTCTCAATATAAATATGCTCCTTGAGACCCTAACATGGATAAGATCTCCAGGTATCACTTGAATATCTTATAGTTCTTTATTCTATGGCCATGGTCTTGGTCATAGGTAAACCTAAGGTTGGTGTCTCTATCATTCGAGTTGAAGGACATCTTTGGGGGATTCTTGAAGAACTGTATGTCCTAGATCCTACGTAGGATATTATAAATTAGATCCTTGAAGAAAGTGTCCACTTCTTGGTAGGTGTTTTCTTTAGCTGACATCTTTTCTCATCCTTTAAAGTTTTCAGCGTTTGCCAATTTCTTATCACAATTCGACTAGGATCCTCCTTTATATCCATTATTTAAAAACTAATTATTATTTCTCTTGGCATGATGCTAGGCTTGAACATCAATGTTAAGGATTTCCTCCTCAACTCTTGTGCACTTATCTATGCAATCCATGAGATCGTCCATAGTTTTCGTCGTCTTCATAGTGAGGGACTGGCAGAGATCGTCTGACTTAAAAAGGCCAAACTCGAAGGACGTAATTTCTAACTACTAATATAACTCTTCAATGGTATTAAAGATTATTATGTGCAATAAGTTATTTATTTTTTGAGGTTCGCTTCCATTCCCCGACTACTGACCATGAACCCCAAACACTTACACGAGGATACTCCGAACACATATTTTTTCGGATTCAACTTCATATTGTACTTATTAAGGATGGTGAAAATTTCCCTTTATGTTTTTCCTACTTTAGCCCGATTACTAACACGTCATCCCAGTATACTTCCATTAATTTCCCTATCTACTTTTTAAACATGGCATTGCAAAGACGTTGATAAGTTTCCTTAGTGTTCTTCAATCTTAAGGCCATGACCTTGTAGCAGTAGGTCCCCCTTTCGATCATAAATGATGTCTTATCTGCATACGTATATAACTATACCCTAAGAATGCGTTCAATAAGGATAACATTTCATGGCCTCCCATTGCATATACGAGGGTGTCAATCCTTTGAAGGGGTAAGAATCCTTGGGCCACACCTCATTCATATCTAAGTAATCTATGCACAATCTTCTTTTTTCATTAGAATTATTCACCATAACTGAGAACACACTACATATTGGCTTACTTCAGTATACATATATAGGAGTTCTAACTAGGTTGGATATCTAGACAAAATAAGTTAGATCTTTATGATAACTCCATCTCCTCAAAGATTCAAAATCATTGAAGAAATCTAGTCCAAGAGAACCTTTAATGGGAAGTTAATTCTAAGGCTTAAAACCACAAATAGGACACTTGCACTGCATCATACATATCATTTATTTGTTTTAATGGCTTTTCAACACTTCAAATCTTTTTAGAATCAATTTAATTTAATTCAAATCATTTTATATAATTTTCAAATGATTTTTGAATTAATTAAAATGTGTTTTTAAAAGTGTTGTTGGTATAAGTTGAATTTCAGAAACTTGTTTTCTATGTTGATTGTTTGCCTAGGTAGAATCCAAAAGCGCTAGAGAATTGGAGGTGTGCTTTGTAATTATTTTCAACACATGTTCCTGCTTTCATCCTGTGCGTACACTAGTTGGTAACCTATCGAGTGGATTTGTGTTTTCTGTTAAACACATAATGCGTACACATCCTTGGTCATTGGATCAACTTAATCAATGTACTACATGAGTTTTGACTCAATCCTTATGACCCAGCCTAAACCAATCAGTGTGTATTTAACCCATTGTCTGTGTTAAACCATTGGATTAAAGTCAATCTCTCAAGAATCAATCCCAGCCATTCAATTGAGGTCGATGTTCTGGATCCTTCTATGTTTAGTATAAAAAGGACCCAAGCCTTAGCATTTTGAGACTTTTTCAATTTCGTCATTTATGAGAGAAAAGAGAGAGTAGAGAGAAGAGAGAGAAGGGAGAAAGAGAGGGAAAGAATAAGAGAGATATTAGAAGAAGAAACCCTAAGTTTTCTTCGTAGTTCAAACCTCTGAATGTTTCTCTCCTAAACCAAACACCAAAACCTAAATAGTTCCAAACACCAGAAAACCCATTTTCGAGAGTTAGATCCATTTATGGTTTCTGTGTTGGTGTGTTTTCATTTTGAAGACCTCTTCAAATCTTTGATTCTCTTAGAACTCATCTATAAGAGAGACTTAAGTTTCATTATTGAAACTGAGTTTTTCTAAAAGAGAACATCACGCGATTTTTTTGTTTCTTTTCTTAGATCTAGCATTTTAGATCTATTCTGTTTCAACAAATTTTGAAATAAAAACTTTTAAGTTTTAAAATATTTTTTAGATCTTGTGAGTTGTGTGTTTCTAGTTTTTATTTCATATTTTATGAAATACTGGAGTACAAAAATAAGAAGGAACATAAAGAACTCTTACTAAAGTTTTAAGACATAGAGATCTGGAAAAGACTTTTATCACAAAAATTATTGAATCAGTCTTTGCATGTTAAGACAGAATCTGTTTTTATAAAGTAGACTTCTAGTCTAGTTTAGATCTCCATTGGAGGTTTACAATTTCAAAAATATTTTCAAAACCCAGAAATATTTAAGATCTTGAACCGTCTTCTGAGCAAGGTATCCTTGAGATCTGTGGATAAATAAAAGATCAAGAAGTCTTGGCTTGAAAAATCAAGATTCAGAAATAACTTTCATTTTAAAACTGTTGTAATTTGTTAGTAAAGTTTGTATACATCTTGAGAGGGTGAGTAGCATGTTTGCATGTATTATCACATCACAAAAATTATCTCACACGAACACTTAGACACTGTGGTTCTGTCTGAAAATCTTGAATTTGAAAGAATTGTTGGAATCAGAATTCAAAGAGAAGGAGATCAAGGAAAAAAAATAAAGAAGTGGCAAGAAAAGATCAAGTTCCAAATCAAAATACCTTTGGAGTGGAGAATCTCGTGTAGGTACATTCTAAACTTAGGATAGGATCTTTGTGGTTTGCTTAAGTGTTGTAACTTGATTTTTATTCTAGTATATTTTTGTTTTGTGCTGTAGAGGGCACCGTTGATGTTTCCCTTGATTAGGGGTTTTACCACGTTAAAAATTCATGTGTCTATTTCTTTGAATGTTCTTAATTGTTGTTGTGATTGGGACTGCATGGTAACTTTAGTAGATGTTTATTAAAACTTAAAAAGAAAGGTAATCAACTATCAAATTTAATCCATATATTCAGAAAGTATTTTATAACACATCTTGTGTTTTTCGAAAAAAGTTTTGCCCAAAAAGTTTATTCGGAGTTTACTCAACTTATAACAGTTTATTATTAACCTTGTAAACAAAGCTTTTAGCATTAAAGCATTTCTTCAACTAGTATCAGAGCGAGAACACCTTTTATGATACTGCAACTTGAGAAATTATTTTCGAAACTTCTTTCTGAAAAATTGCTGAGTATGGAAGAAAAATTTGAGAAGTTAAGTAACCTATCCAGACCACCACTCTTTGATGGAAACAATTTTTCATACTGGGAAATGCGAACGACTGCTTTCATTCAAGGAACCCCGGGTGATGAAGTCTGGGAAATGATTGAAACAGGGTTTGAACATCCTACTAAACCTACCTCTGCTACTGATCCAACAAGAATTAACAAACTTCTTAGTGAATTTACTAAGGAAGAGAAAAATCTGTCTCTTGATAATATCAAAGGAAAGAATGCCATATTTATGTCCATTAACGAACATGAATTCAAATTAATATCCATATGTTCTACTTTTAAAGAGGCATGGGACACTTTAGTCATTGCTCATGAGGGTGATGAATGCGTCAAAGTTGGAAAAGCCCAAATATTTATTCAGCAATATAACACACTGATTATGAATGACAATGAATCCTTTGATGATTTAGACATAAGGTTAACTTATATTTTTACAAAACTTCATGCAAATGGTATAACCTACAGTAGAAAGAAAATTGTGTCAAATATTTTTAGGTCATTGCCATCTAAATTTGACAATAAGAGATATGCTATTGAGGAAATGAATGAACCTAATATGACTCCTGAATTACTTCACAGTAAACTTAGGACTGCTGAATTGGAACTAGACTTTAAAAAGCAATTGACAAGATAGACTAATAAAGCCTCTAGTTCAAATGTTGTGTTTTCATCAAAATTACCAGTGCCTAAATTGAACACTCTAGATTTTGACATTGACTGTCTTGAAAAGTGTGATTTGGAAAACCTTGACAATGAAATAGCTCTTATGAGTAAGCATTACAAAAAGATTTTGAAATTCAAAAATGTTGTAGCCTCTAAACAAGGCAAATCAAATTATCAAGGTAATCAATCTCACAGACCTCATGACAGAGACAATACCAAACACACTCATGATAATAGGAGGAACTATAACTGCAACAGACCTAAAACTGACATAAAAGATGTTAAGTGTCATCATTGTGGTAAACTTGGTCACTATGCCAGTAAATGTGCAACTAGTTTTAACAAAAATAACAAGGCCAATATATGTAAGATGTGGGATGACTCTAGTGATTCTGATGAGGATGAGATTGAAGATGAAGATAAATAAGCATATCAAACATATAAGAGACAAAGGTTTTTAAAGTGGTTCGGCTATGAATAAAGCCTACATCCACTGTTCTTTTATTCCCAGGGGTGTACAATAGCGCAATATGGTGTAGAGAGAGAGAGAGAGAGGTGTGTAGATAATTGCTTAGTTCATATTGTGTGTATCTTGTGTATCGTGTCTCTTGTCCCTTTGGCCAAAGGAATGCATGTATTTATAGTGATAGGATTCCAAGAGATGGAATGTCTTTATACATTCAGACATTTACATCTATATACAATGAATAAACTGTCTGTTTTCTTGGGTAGTTGGTCTTCCTTGAGTTGGTTGGTATGCCATGTATTGGTTGGTAGGACAACTAACTCTCCTCGGGTGCCGAACAACTCTCCTCGGATGCCGAAAAACTCTCCTCGAGTGCCGAGAAAGTATACATATTACCACTTAGAATGACATGTGTTCTTTTCTGACTGGTCCGCGTAGACGGAGAATTTCTGCGTTAACAGAAGCCCCCAATCCTCCATGCTTGATGGTTTACTGAAAGGATGGAGTATTTATTCTGCAATGTTGCTCGGTGCTCATGCATAATGAAATTACTGATCTGCCTTCTTGATTTGTTCAACATAAAGTGCACTATATTCTGGTCAATAGATGATTCAGGCTGATTGACGGTTGCGTTGGAGATAATTTTTCTTGTAAGGAACTCTTGTTCGTGTGCTATGTATCACCCATGGGAATCTGGATGCAGTAACTTCATAGTTTGCTGCTTGTGGCTTGTTATAATCTTCAAGTATGTTAGTTGGTTAGTCGAACAACTGCCTTCTGTGCCGACTAACTGAGCGTTGATTGTCCATATTTTATTTTTCTGATCTCTGCTCCCCTGAGTGCTTCGTTGTTGTGATATGTTAGCTTTTGAACCCAATTCTTCAATCTGATTAGTACCGAGCTAGTAACAGTCTTTCAAACATTTATATATAAGTACAACTTCTTCTTTAGTGTTGGTCGGGACAACGGTAGTGATGATCTCAGTGCTGTAGATGCTGAATCTAACTCCTGAACTTCAATAGAATGTGCATAATAACTCCTGAATATGCTCATGAACTTAAAAAACATAACTCCTGAGCAAAAACAACTCCTGAATGATGATTGACCGGGGACCCGACCATGTAAGTTTATGAAGTTGAATTTGATGCTCGACTGATACTGCATAATGTTATGAGAATTTGCCCCCGAATGAATAATTAATTCTATAGTAGAAGCCCCCCAAGTGTGGAATATGAACTCTGAATGCTTTCTTGGCCTTGAAGTATGTTGGTTTTGCTAGAAAAGATAAGGCCGAGGAAATGTTACCTAAAAGAAACTCCCAAGAACTTTGCATGTTTGTATTTCCATACTGGCCTGTTGTGACCATAGAAATAATTTAATGTTCTTGCCGACCAAATAATTTTGGTTGAGTAAAACTGCTTCCAACATATAGTCTAATTTAGAAATGTGTCGGCATTCCAATTAGGAATGTAATATATTCCAATTAGGAATTTGTGGGCATTCTAATTAAGAATGTGATATACTACAATTATGAATCTGATTCTGGTATGTGCCATTGATCGGCGTATGTGGAGCCCCCAATTGGGCTTAGGTGATTGAATAAAAATAATGATGCCCGAGCATTTATTAGGACTTGATAGAGGGATCCAATAATAAGCCTGATTGAGCATAATATAAAATTTGCATCAAATATCCATGCTAGTGAGAAATCCACATACATAGTAAAAGCTCTGAGAAATTCAGATAAATAATAAGAGTGCTGACCATCTGTCGGGCTTAATAAGAAGTCCAGATAATAAGAGTGTCGGCCATCTGCCGGGATTAATAAGAAATCCGAATAATAATAAGGAAGGGATCGATTGATCTTGCATTGTTAGAGAATAATAGATTTCCTGGGAATTCTTCAAACAATAATATATAATCATGAAATTTATCTTCTGTTTAATCTCTGTATATGAATTGGCGATTTGCTAATTTATGTTTGTCTTAGTGTGCCTAGGCAATGGAATATTTATCCCATGCTCCTATCTAGTTGCAGCGATCTTTTGATCACCCATAAGTTCCTAAGCAATGGAATTATTTTTATCCCATGTTCCCGCTTAGTTGTAACAATCTTATTTAGATTGCCTTGGTGCCTAGGTAGTGGATGCCCCTTAAGGCCACTCATCTTCTTGCCTAGTTTTAGATTCCCCTTGAGGTCACCCATAATCAAACAGGACTTGCCTTGTGTGATTGTTGTGCCAACATTGTTGGTTAGGTTTGTTGATGCCGACCAACCTTAGCTGGTGGTTGTTGATATGCCGACCAACCTTAGTTGGTGGTTGCTGAATATATATAGAGAGAAGAATTTTTCCGACCAATAGTCTGTTGGAGATAATATCACAACTACTGCAGATTGCCTTGGAGCTGAATATATGATAATACATATTTTGCCGAGCTCCATGTTGAGATGAATATAGAATATGCATCCGAATAGATATAAAGAATGATTTAGAATAATAAAAAAATGCCCGGTTGATCTGTCGAGGCAAAATTATATAATGCCGAACAAGGATAATATTTTCCAGAACATAAGAATATGGTCGAATACTTTGTCTGGCCTGAATATAAATAAGAATTACACAGACCAACTGTCCGTTGGGGGTGAAATATAATAAATATTGCAGATCTCTACGAAACTGAATATATATAACAATAAATATTTGACCGAACTCCATGCTGAGATGAATATAGAATGGATATAGAGAATGATTCGTGCTTTGAGCATAGATCAGAGCAATAATAAAATCAATAGTGTCTCGATGAGGCAAAATTTCATAATGCCGAGCAATGATAATATTTTCCATAAGTTTATGAAGTTTAAGATTGTTTCCGAGCATTCGTCGACCCTAAATCTTGTACGTATGGAATTTAATAAATTGCCCGAACACCTGTTGGAACTGAATCTCATAGAAATTATCATTAGCAAAATTATTCAGCCAAATAATATATAATATGAATTCGCTCGGGCAATCACAACATGAAATGATATGTTATGCTGACTTCGTGTGTTAAAGCGAGCAAATTTTTATAAAAAATGCTAGACATTTTAATTTTAAGTAAAAGACCAAATATAAGTTCATTTTTATCTATCACTTGATTTTTAAAAATATTTTTGGGATGATCACAAGTTTAAAATATATATATGCCCTATATTGTCCTCAAGCTGAACTTGTGTTCAAAGAAATATATTGGGTGCTCCAAGTTTTTAACACCACAAGATTCTACTGCTGCCGACCAATGGCCTGGGTGTTGCCGACCAACAATTAATCCCACCGGCTAACATTTGGGAGGTCTCAGGTTGTAGAATACATGGTGCCGACCAAGAAGCAAATGGTCCCCGACCAGCAGAGTGATTTTGCCGACCAGCAAAATGATTTCGCCGACCAGAAATGCTCGTTCGGCGACCTTCTTCTGGGTTTTTCATCTTCACACAGTTGTTGCCGATTAGTAAATAGGCGATCAGGTATATATAATACTTAATGCCGACCAACAAATAGGTTGTCAGGAATTTGTATTCCACCTTGGTCAGAGAGTTGGGCAGCGTGATCAGAAGTTGGTGGAGAATATTTTTGGATAGATAAAGAAAATTTCACCATCTTTGTTGCTGTAGATCTTAGGGGAAAAAGCCGAGGTACTCTCCATACCTGCCTTTTGACCAACAGGGATGGTCCTATGTTTGTCGATGTTATTCCAATGGATCTGAAATCCAAATAAGTAGTGTCTGATCCCATAACCTTCAACATCGATCCAATCAGAAGATTTGATGAGCGCTATAAATAACATGCGATTCCGGCTAAGAACCGTCTGTCTCCAGGAATGTGAAGAAAGAGAGTTTATTCAATTGCGTTAAGATTTTGATGTTAAATTTGTTCCCCGTGAAAGTTGTTTCGTTGTAATTTCTTGAATGTATATCAATCCACGTATCTGATTGATTTTACTGATATGTTTAGCACTGATGGTTGAATCTATGAATTTTGGAGAAACTCCCATCTTTAATTTGTACCTACGTCCTCCGATCAAGTTAGTTTCTTTTGATGATCAAGAGAGAGAAAATTGTCTCCCCATTTTACCATTGTGGAGAGAAAAAAATATTATGTATAAACGTTATCATGGGAAATCAGGTACTCAAAGAGTTACCGGAGATCTATTACAAAATTCATCTTTAAAATGGACAATGAAATATATTGTTCATAAAAATGTATGAAACGATGTGTGGTTATGAATCTGGGATCAAAATATCTTATCAAATCCAATAAATATATATGTGTTTGCCTTATTTTCAAGGCTTCATACATAACTTATGATTATGAGATCCAATTACTTCAGATTCAAACAATTCGTGAACATGAACATATAAGGATCATGATGTAATAAAAAAAATGTGTACGCAGTATGTAATTATTTATATACAAAGAAAAGAAAAACTTAGTTTTTGAAGGTGATCTTCATCTCTTGTGATAAAAAGAATTCTATTGTCGAATTCCCATAGACGGCGTCAATCTGTTAAAGACAGAAAATGGTCTATGTCATTTAGTGGCGTCAACAACAGATAAATGATGAGGATGAGATTGAAGATGAAGATAAACAATCATATCAAACATATAAGAGACAAAGGGTTTTAAAGTGGTTCGGCTATGAATAAAGCCTACGTCCACTGTTCTTTTATTCCCAGGGGTGTACAATAGCGCAATCTGGTGTAGAGAGAGAGAGGGAGGTGTGTAGATAATTGCTTAGTTCAGATTGTGTGTATCTTGTGTATCGTGTCTCTTGTCCCTTTTACCAAGGGAATGCATGTATTTATAGTGATGGGAGTCCAAGAGATGGAATGTCTTTATACATTCAGACATTTACATCTATATACAACGAATATAACTGTTCGTCTTCTTGGGTGGTTGGTCTTCCTTGAGTTGGTTGGTATGACGACCAACTCTCCTCGGGTGCCGAGCAAGTATAAATATTGCCACTTAGGATGATAGGTGTCCTTTTCTGACTGGTCCGCATAGACGGAGAATTTTTACGTTAATAATGATGATGCATGCTTGCTTGCTCATGCACTTGATATGCCTGTTGATGTTGTGAATGATCTTGCTGATAATTTTGTTCCTATTACTGCTGAAAGACTATATGTGAGTCAAAGTGAGAATATTGATGACCAATTGAACGTGAGCATGAGTAAAGAACCTATAAAAAATATAGGGGACAATTCACATGATTCACGTAGTGAGTCCTATGATGACCTGCCTGATTTACATGAGTTATACACTAAAACGGTTAAGAAGAATTCTCGCCTAGAAAATATGATAAAAAACCTTAAGTGATCATATTGATTTACTTAACCAAACCATTAGGAAGAACACTGAAGATTATACTGCCTAATGTGTTGCTCATGAGACTGAGATTGAGAATTACAACTTGAGAATAAATTATTTGATTCAAAAGAACCATGAATTTGAACAAAAATACAAGGCAATCCTTATTGAGCTAGAAGAGTCAAATCAAATGGTTTCAAATGTGTTTAAAAAATGCCAACACTTTGAAACACAAACCAAGACTTATGAAAAAATTATTACTAGAAGCAAATTTGACTCTGAAGATAAGTCTGGCCTAGGTTTTGGAGAAATAGTGCACACAAGTAAGACCAAAGTTTCTCTTGAAAAGGTTAATTGTATAAAAAAAAGGTCAAACTTCTCAAAATGTTCAAAAAGGTGAACATAGTCTCAATGTCTCTCAATCAACACATAATCACTACAATCAACAGTTAAAACTAAACACTCATATACTTCATAGACAGGACACAAATAACTCTAACTCTAAAAAGAAAAAGGAAAGGTCCAAGACTAAGAAAAAATCATTCAGAAAGACCCCTCAAACCTTTTCTAAGTCAAAAGGCCACAAAAATTTTAAAACTAGGCCTATTTGGATTAGAAAAGATGATTTACTACCCCAACTCAAGTGCAACATTGTCACTTCTGCTTTAAAGGCACAAATCACTTCAACTGGATAGTATTTGGACTCCGAATGTTCTAAACACATGATCGGGGACGAAACCAAATTGAAGAAGAAGACGGAATTCCTTGGAGGTAGGGTCATGTTTGGAGATGGTGTTTCTTCTCAGATCATAGGTAAAGGAACATTGAGTGAGAAAGGGTTTCCTAAACTGAATGATGTTCTCTTAGTTAAAGGTCTTAAAGCTAATCTCTTAAGTATATTACAATTTTATGATTTCAATCACTCAGTTATCTTTTTAAAAAATGATTTCAAAATTATTGATAAAAAAGGTAATTGTATCTTAACAGGAAACAGAACCTTGGAAAACTGTTACACGATAATTCCAAATTATGAATCTTATAATGTTTGCTAAATTATAATATTTTGATCTATGGCACACTATGTTGGGACATACAAATTTTGATAACCTTAGAAGATTGAGTTCCCAAGAGATAGTTAGAGGTTTAGACCTTGTCAGGAAGGCAAAATAAGTAAATCCCCACACAAGAAAGTTAAAAATGTCCTTACAACTAAACCTCTAGAACTTATCCACATGGACCTCATGGGTCCCTCATGAAATGTTAGTTTCTGTGGAAACTCTTACATCCTAGTTATAGTGGACGACTATACGAGATATACATGGGTAGCCTTTATGAAACATAAATCAAATACCTTCAATGAATTCTTAAGAATCATCCTGAAAATTGAGAATGAGAAGGATACCCAAGTGTGTCGAATTAGGAGTGATAGAGGTGGAGAGTTCAAAGACTTTGAAATTTCTGAGTATTATGTAGCTAATGGATATAAACTTGAGTTTAACGCTCCCACTCCCGCAGCAGAATAGTATAGCTGAGCGTAGGAATAGGACTTTACAAAAAATGTCTAGGGTTATGTTACAGGCTAAGAATCTCCCAAGATATTTTTGCATAGAAGCTGTCCAAACGGCGTGTCAGATTATTAATCGTATCTACCTCAGAAAAAATTCCAAAGAAACATTGTACGAGTTATGGTTGCACAAAAATCCAAGCCTAAAATATTTTAAAACCTTCTGTAGTATCTGCTATATCTGCAAAGATAGAGAGCATCTTTCAAAATTTGATACCCGAGGAGAAAAGGGATTTTTTCTTGGCTATTCCCAAAATAGTAGGGCTTTGCGTGTGTTTAACTATAGAACCAAAACTATTATGGAATCAATTAATGTAATTGTAGATTTTACGGAGACACCTGAGGTGTGAGATGTTCTTGCTCATTGACTTCCCCAACGACATTAGCTTGTTCGTCTTAACGAAGCCATCTGGATAAGTTCAAAATACATATAGACAAATTGAAGAAGCACAAATTTCCAACGCATAAAGATGAATACAACATTCCTAATATTAGGGCTCTAAATCAAAGACGCTAAGCTAGAAACAAAATAAGCCATACAGATCCTAAAGGACACCAGAACCTGATGCTCTGATACCACCTGTGACACCCCACCTAATTAAATACCAGGTGGTCAGTCCTTTATTAAATTAAAAATCAAGGTGACCGGTTGGTTCATTCTTAGCATCACTGTCGCAAAATAATAGTTCCAATTTGAACACCCTAAATAGTTATGCTAAGTGTCAAAACAATTTAAAGTCTTATTTTCATTTTATTAAATTCCAATATGAAAACCTTTTTGATAAACAACAGTTTATGAATCACATAAATAATAAGGGTGACAATCACCACACAAGAATTAAACTATCTAGATAAACCAAACCAATTTATGAACTATAAATGAAATCATCCTGACAAGAGTTAACTTCCAAAGAGTACCAAATACTGGAAATAACATAAACATAAGTTTCTGACAAATTCAACGGAATAGGAAATCGGGTGACACATGCCCTAATCATGAAAAACTAAAATAGAAACTGAATCAATGAAGAGGTCGTCTAAGCAAGAGCCTGCAACTTCCATATAAGTTGCATCACATACAATCCAAAGAACCTAAGCATGACGCCCCTATGGCTGAGCACCTGTAATACATACATATATATACAAAAGAGAGAAGATGACAGAAAACGGGCCAGATCCCGAGTGTAAAACAGTTTAAAATAGTTTAGCAAGTATTTAAAATGCTTACCGACTAAGGTAACAACCATGTTAGTATGCGACACTATCTTGAGAATTCTCGCCTCTCATCTAATGTGCACACCTACCATACTACTAAACTCATAAACTTTACTCTTATTTTCCATAAAGTTTTATCCCGAGGAGTAGAAAGTTATAATATGTAGTTTTAGAAAGTCATTCTCTTCAAAATTTATTACGTTACTTAGAGCAACATCGTACCGTTACAAAGATTCCGAACACTTATTATAAAGTTGAAGTATTTATTCATTTCTTAACAACTTATACACACAGTAGAAAGTTTCCATATATAAGTGAATATATATATATATCAATCACTCATATAATATATATACTATTGGCACCCCACATAAATATATGGTGTTGGAATACTCTGCTATCAAGTACCCATATCACACAAACTAAGGGAAATACTAGTTCGAAATCACTCTCGAACTGTATTAACACAATACACAAAAAAATGGAGGCGAAGCATAGTTTCAGGCCCTAAGAGTTCAGCACATACCCTCACGTCTCTTAGAACATCTAACTATCCTTCTCAGATAGCCTGCATCGAGGATACTATCTTCTAGGGTACGAATCAATATCCCCCCATAAAGGTCCAATCGAGATAAGACTGTCCCCGCACAAAAATCTCCGTGATAGCAAGTAGCCCGGCTATGATTTGTACACAGATACATAATATATGCACAGTCACACAATCATATATATAAATATTTAAAATTTCTAAATTAGGTGTGCCCACAACCCATAATTATAATTATCCGCTCTTAGCACAAATTACTCAATTATCTCGCATAACGGATTTGTCTCTTTTATTCCCATTTATAATTTATTTCATACATACTTCTCATCTCTCGAAGTATTCTCTTGCTAAATACAATTTCAGTAGTTATACACTCTCTAACCTTCTGGTCTAAGACTTTCACGAGTCCCTCAATTCATTAATAACTTACGCACAATCTCTAATGCGTAACAAAATTTCCCATTAACCCACAATTTCATCCCATATTAAATTTCATTCAACGGAGTCTATTTAGACCCTACTGGTCCTCCTCATGACCCATTATACTCTATAAATAATAATCAAGGGTTCCCACGTATTTAAATCGGATTAAACAAAAAGGGGAGAAATATGCAGTTTTCCAGGAGGGTTCAATCGATCGAGGAAAGGGGGTCGATCGATCGATTGATGTTCTTGGGTCGATCGATCGATCAAGCAGTTCTTGCCCATAAACTGCAATTTCAACCTACGAGTTTCGTCTTCCAAATTTCTCCAAAACGCTATTAACGATGTTCAAACTCCCAAACAACATTACTACTAGTTACATATACCTATATACATAATTTCCTACATGAAAGATGTCCAAACTCATCAAAGACATTGAATTTATGGGATAATTTAACATAATTATCAAGAACACTAATTTTTCATGAAACATTCATTCTTCTAATTCTTTTCCATATTTCTTGCCTCTAAATCCATACCAATTCATGGATAATCCTCTACATATGATGGGTATGTCCCGAATATATTTAGTTTCTCTAAAACAGGCAATCTTAAGTCTCTAAATTATCAATTTTTTCCATAAAACATGTTCTTAACAATCCTAAACTAACATAGGTGAGACATTAACTAAAAACAAAGAAAATAGATACTTGCCTGGAATTCAAGGTTCTGATTTGTGGATGAAAAATGTATGGTTGCATTCCTCGTCGTGCGATCTACGTTTTGGTGGTAGTAGCGGTGCAAACGGATGAGTTCTTGGCCTTGAATTGCTTGGAAAGCTTCCTACCTTCCTCTATAATGGCCGTTCTTAGGTTTTATGATTGTTAATCCTAAAAGCCTAACTCAAATGGCTGATATATCTAAGGGAAATTCGTGGGTTTAATTACCCAAAAATACAAAATGACTATCCCTCCCAGGATGCCAATTAGGCCTAAAAAAGCCCCCGAGACCCAAACTAAACCTCCGGGTACACTTTTTTGACTATCTCGACCCTTTCGGACATGTTGCCGCACTCGAAATGACCATACGGGCGACTTATAATTTAGTTACTTATAATAATAATAATTTAGTTCCAACATGACACAGGCGCGTCCTGATTTAATTTTCATAATTGTCATATTATTCCCTCGTGACAATTTTAATAAATTCAATTCTATATATTACTCTACTCAATAAGTAATATTTAACAAATCAACAATTTTCCAATAATTACTAACTCTCGTCATGCTAGTAAATATTTAAAATAAATTTTCGGATTAATATTGAATTAATCTATCTCAAATAAATTTAATAAATCCCTAAATTTAAAAGCCATAAAAATACGGGGTATTACATGGCACAAGATGGATTTTTAAAAACAAAACTGATGAAAATGGGGAGGTCATTAGAAATAAATCTAGGTTGGTTGCTGAAGGATACTCCCAGATTGAGGGAATTGATTTCGACGAAATTTTTTCACCTGTTACTCGCCTGGAATCAGTTTGTCTCCTCTTTGAAATTTCTTATCATATGTAATTCAAATTATTCCAAATGGATGTTAAATTCACTTTTTTAAATGGAATTTTATCTGAAGAAGTTTACGTAGAACAACCCAAAGGATTTATTGATCATGAACACCCGGACCATGTCTTTAGACTTAAGAAAGCCTTATACGGATTGAAACAAGCTCCTAGAGCTTGGTATGAGCGACTGCCTACTTTTTTAGTGTCTCACAATTTTGTTCGTGGCGGAAACGATCAAAAATTGTTTGTTAAAAAGGAAAATCAACATGTCTTAATCGCACAAGTATATGTGGACGATATTATTTTCGGTTCCACCTGTCCTAAATAAGTAGAGAATTTTTCTGATATCATGCATACTGAATTTTAGATGTCTTTAATGGGTGAACTACAATATTTTCTGGGTTTACAAGTAAAATAATGCAGTGATGGTCTTTTTATACCTCAATCCAAGTATGCTGCAGATTTAGTATAAAATTCGTCTTAGAAAATGCGAAAACTTCTAGAACCCCCATGAGTACTTAAAATAAACTTTTTAAGGATGATAATGGGAAAAGTGTTGATCCCACTATTTATAGAAGTATGATAGGGAGTTTGTTGTATCTTATCGCGTCTCGACCCAATATATCTTTCGTCGTGTGTATCTGTGCTAGATATCAAAGTAACCCTAAAGAATCTCACTTATTAAGTGTAAAAAGGATTATTAAATACATTAAGGGTATTTTAAAAATTGTTATTTGGTACACAAATGATACAACTAGTTCCATTGTAGGATACACCGATGCCGATTGGGCTGGGTGTTACGACGATAGTAAGAGCACTTCTGGTGCTTGCTACTACGTTGGCAATAATATCGTACGTTGGTCGTGTAAGAAACAAAATTATATTTCATTATCTAGCGCCGAATCTGAATATATAGCAGTTGTCAATTATTGTGCTCAATTACTATGGATTAGACAAATGCTTAGTGATTATGGTCTCACAGAAAAACAATTAACCATGTTTTGTGATAATCAAAGTGCCATTAATATTTCCAAAAATCCTATATTGCACTCACGAACTAAGCATATTAAGATTAGACATCATTTTATCCGTGACCTTGTCGAATCCAAAGATCTCATTATTGAATATTTGAACACTCAAAAACAGCTCGCAAATCTTTTTACAAAACCTTTAGATAACATTCGATTTGAGTATTTTCTATGATTTATACCCCTTGCATATTTGAGAAAAATTGGGGGAGAAGATCTTGAGTATTGCTAAGAGATTTTTCTATCTATTTCCTATTCTAACTCAACTAATATGCCTATTTAGTGTTTATCTTGTTACAGGCATTTCAGACCCTTTGTTTATCTTTTTTGTAGGGTATTGGTTTGTATATAGTTGAGTGATGTATTTTTTTTTCTTATTTTCGGGTCTAGGATGGGAAAGGGAAGTTAGACTTTTTGTATATGACAAATAGGATTTCTTTTCATTTTGACCCACGAGTTTTTCATACTCAAGGGAATTTTGTCTCTAATATCCAAAGGGGGAGATTGAGAACACACTATATATTGACTTACTTGAGTCTACATATATAGGAGTTCCAACTAGTTTGGATATCTAGACAAAATAGGTTAGATCTTTATGAGAACTCCATCTCCTCAAAGGTTCAAAATCATTGAAGAAATCCAGTCAAAGATAACTTTCAAACGGAAGTTAATTCTAAACCTTAAAACCACAAATAGGACACTTACACTGCATCATACATATCATTTATTTGTTTTAATGGCTTTTCAACACTTCAAATCTTTTTAAAATCAATTTAATTCAATTCAAATCATTTTATATAATTTTCAAATGATTTTTGAATTAAATCAAATGTGTTTTTAAAAGTGTTGTGGGTATAAATTGAATTTCAGAAACTTATTTTCTATGCTGATTGTTTTCTTCAGTAGAATTCGAAAGCGCTAGAGAATTGGAGGTGTGCTTTGTAATTATTTTCAACACGCGTTCTTGCCTTCATCCTGTGCGTACACGTGTTGGTAACATGTCGAGTGGATTTGTGTTTTCTGTTAGACACATAATACATACACTTCATCAGCCCTTGGATCAACTTAATCAACGTACTGCATGCATTTTGACTCAATCCTTGTGACCCATCCTAAACCAAGTAGTGTACATTTAACCCATCGCCTGTGTTAAACCGTTGGATTAAAGTCAATCTCTCAACACACGATCCCATCCATTGGATTGAGGTCGATGTTCTGGATCCTTCTACGTTCAGTATAAAAAAGGACCCAAGCCTCAGCATTTTGAGACTTTTGCCATTTCGTCATTTCTGAGATAAAAGAGAGAAGAGAGAAAAGGGAGAAAGAGAGGGAAAGAATAAGAGAGATATTAGAAGAAGAAACCCTAAATTTTCTGCGGAGATCAAACCTCTGAGTGTTTTTCTCCTAAACCAAACACCAAAACCTAAACAGTTCCAAACACCAGAAAACCCATTTTCGAGAGTTAGATACATTTAGGGATTCTGTGTTGGTGTGTTTTCATTTTGAAGACCTCTTCAAATCTTTGATTCTCTCAGAACTCATCTATAATAGAAACTTAAGTTTCATTATCGAAACTGAGTTTTTCTAAAAGAGAACATTACACGATTTTTCTATTTCTCTTCTTAGATCTAGCATTTTAGATCTATTCTGTTTCAACAAATTTTGAAATAAAAACTTTTAAGTTTTAAAATATTTTTCAGGTCTAATGAGTTGTGTGTTTCTAGTTTTTATTTCATATTTTATGAAATACTGGTGTACAAAAATAAGAAGGAACACAAAGAACTCTTACTAAAGTTTTAAGACTTAGAGATCTGAAAAATAAGTTTTATCACAAAAATTATTGAATCAGTCTTTGCATGTTAAGTCTGAATCTGTTTTTATAAAGTAGACTTCTAGTCTAGTTTAGATCTCAATTGGAGGTCTAAAACTTCAAAAATATTTTCAAAACCCTAAAATTGTGTAAGACCTTGAACCGTCTTCTGAGCAAGGTATCCTTGAGATCTGTGGATAAATAAAAGATTAAGAAGTCTTGGCTTGAAAAATCAAGATTCAGAAATAACTTTCATTTTAGAAGTGTTGTAATTTATTTGGAAAGTTTGTATAAATCTTGAGAGGGTGAGTAGCATGTTTGCATGTAGTAGCACATAACAAACATTATCTCACACAAACACTTAGACACTGTGGTTCTGTCTGAGAATCTTAAATTTGAAAGAGTTGTTGGAATCAGAATTCAAAGAGAAGGAGATCAAGGAAAAAAACAAAGACGCAGCAAGAAAAGATCAAGTTCATAATCAGAATACCTTTGGAGTGGAGAATCTCGTGTAGGTACATTCTGAACTTAGGATAGGATCTTTGTGGTTTGCTTAAGTGTTGTAACTTGACTTTTATTCTAGTGGATTTTTATTTTGTGTCGTAGAGGGCACCGTGGATGTTTCCCTTGATTAAGGGTTTATCACATTAAAAATTCATGTGTCTATTTCTTTGAATGTTCTTAACTGTTGTTGTGATTGGGACTGCATGGTAACTTTAGTAAATGTTTATTAAAACTTAAAAATAAAGGTAATTAACAATCAAATTTAATCTATATATGTAGAAAGTATTTTATAACACATCTTGTGTTTTTCGAAAAGAGTTTTTCCCAAAAAGTTTATTCGGAGTTTACTCAACTTATAACAGTTTGTTATTAACCTTATAAATAAAGCTTTTAGCATTAAAGCCTTTCTTTAATAACAACATTTGATGGACACTCAGGATATTTGAATTCCAAAACTAATTCTGCATCAAGCAGTTTTCCCACCTCAACGTGTGTTGACTATTTTTATTCTGGTGTGAAGGACATTTTCTTTTATTTCACTGGTCGGAACATGGGGTCACTATTCAGATGATGGGTTACTCATAAAGCGTCAATGTCTGGTGTTGATGCAAAATTTATACAACACAATAAATTTATGCGTAGCAGTAACTAAGATGAGATGAGGAATGAGAGGGAACAAAGTATGTATGTAGTTCAGTCGGGCTTGTACTACGTCCATGGGAAAAGGGGTGATGCTTATTTATTAAGAGGACCAAAGCAAGAGTGTTGAGTATAATTCATCACTTGGATAATTTACTTCTCTATTAGTCTTTATATACACAGTCCTTAATATAATGTTTGTCCTCTTTTCTTGCAGTATTTCAAATTCAGGCGGTACATGTGTTCGGATTCTTCAAGAAATCCTCCCATAATTATAGGGCTTATGCTAGCCATTGAGCAAACATTATTTAATTAAGTCTTTGACAGGTTTGGTGTCCTCCGCGTTATGGAATATCATTTGGTCAAGGTCAGAGACACCTTTGGCTAGTTGAGGGACCCCTGTTGGGTCTTCAACAATCCCTAGCATTGTTGATCAACTGAGGCTCATTATTCGTTAATTATCTCCCATGAAATAATCCTTTTGTATTTGACGGTTGCACCTCCTTCAAATACCACCTAAGCATAATCGTTTGGAGACCATTTGGATATCACTTTATTAGTTCATTCATCATCCAAAATTCCTCATCATCATCTGGCATGTCTTTATGGATCTAAGAGAACGTGCCTTGATGCGTTCGGAGGAAAGCCACTAACTCTTATCTTTGGTAATCAGCTAGAGAAACCACATTTTTCAATAATCTTTAAACAACGAAGTTAGGATAAGGTCCTCTACGTGTGATCCTCTAGTCATCTCCTTCGTTAGGTCAAGACCACTGACGCTAAAAGTCTATTTCTTCTTATTTAAAGAAATAAAGTAGCAATTCCAGGCGAAATTAGCTTCCATGCACCATACCTATTGCGTTCGGTGTGGGTAACCGAAGGGTAAGGGATTTGATGGAGAATACCGCATCTAACTTGTTGAGTGTGGTCCATCCTATGAGGAAGGGGCGATAGTGATTTCACGATTATGAACTCAACTTGTAGAGTGATGGATTGGGGGATCTTAACCATAATGAGGGTAAATTTAATTTTCCCCCTCAGGATAGACTTATTCTCCCACTTAGCATAATAGCGAGCCCTTAACTGGCCTGATCAACATGACTTTTGACTGTATATTCTCAAAATTTTAGTACAAAATGTCGGTTAGGCTTCCTATGTTGACCATGATCCTTCCCACTACTCAATGTGATATGATTGCATCGATAAGGAGTGGGTAATCATGCAGCGTGATCAAGTCATGTGAATCCTTTAGGGTGAATATAATGTTTTTTCAATCTTCAATGAGCTTGGGGCCTTGGACCTCCATCAATTCCTTTTTTATCCCCGACAAGCCCTCTTTATGGATGTGGATTACCCTCCAGCTGTAAATCCTCCTAAGATAATTCTTGTTCATCCTTTCGGAAAAACTTTTTCTACCACTTTGACTTCCTTCGGCCTCTCTTATCCATGATCGTGTTCCCTATATCAACTCAACTAGTGATCATATTTTACCTTATTTACTCTATTTTTTGTTCTTTTATTTGACCTTTCTATGAACTCTATCGGGTGTCCTTTATGGATCAAGGATTCTATCTCCTTTTTTAGAAGGAGATAATTATTAATGTCGTGCCCTTGATCCTTGTGGAAGTTACAATATTGGTTGGATTTATTTTCAGATGATTGACTTTTAATCCTAGTACTTCAACATTCACGAGCTGAATATGGTACTTCAAAAAATTCCAACTATCATATTGGTAGGTTTAAATCTATGGAATCTAGTTGGTATTTTCCAGTATTCCCATCCGATATTCATCTCCTCTTTGAATGTTCTTCTCCCAGCCTCCTATTGCATGATTATTCTTCCTCTTAGAAGAAAAGCCGACTCTAGCGGTGTCCTCTATGTGGATATGATTCTCCACCTTTAACATACATTCGATCATGTTGGTTAGAGAGTTCTTTAATAGGGATTAGATAATATTTTTATTAAGGAGGCCCCTCAAGAACGCTGATAATCCCACTTCCTCGTTTACATGATCAATCTTCAATAATTCATCTTTAAACCACTTGATGATTTTGCCTAGCAATTCCTCCTTAGTCCGGAGCGTATGGAACAGGTAATCAGTCATCTTATTATTCACTCAACTGCAGAAGAAATTCTAGACGAATAAATCAATCAGCTCCCTGAAACACGTAATTGAGTTTGGTAGCAATCAATTAAACTAGGTCCTTACTAACCCCTTTGGGGTTGTGTAAAAGGCTCTACATCTTATTTGTTATGGACAACCCAGGAACTCCATGGAGGCTTTGTAATTATCATTTTAGTTTCACGAATCAGACGTCCCGTCGAAAGCATCCAATCCCGAACAGTCCAGACTATCATGACTGAATGAAGGGATCCAACCAATACCCTCTCCATTGACCTATGAGGATATCAATATGGATGATAGAGTAATCATGGGGGTGGAAGTGGCGGGAGAGCATTGTCTCCATTTGGTTAGTAATAGGTTCACAAGGAGCCTGCTCATCTTGATCGAGTAATTGCTCATCGACATGTCGGACTATGTTAGTTGAGGTTGGTCAAAAGATATAATCCAAGCTCTTTTTTAATTGGATATTGGATAGTCTAACATAGGTGTAGCCCGGTCTCTATAATTTTGTTGAACTTCTCAAGCCTAGGGGCCTTTTGGGGAATTTTTTAAAATAATAGGGCTAATGACTAGAGTGTTGGAATACATAGTCAATACAATTTCCAATAGGAGCAATTGAGAATTGATTCAAAGGTGCTCTAATATAAGGTAGAACTTTGAGAGCTAGGATTTGCACCAACTGCGCCTGGAGGTCTCCCTACTGTTTGACTAGGCCATTGATGGTATGAGTGAGTTGATGTCTATTCATGGACAGAAATGCCAAAATTCCCACAGACGATGCTAAAGATGTTGAGGTGGAACTAATGAAAGGTAAACGCTTGGGATTCATGGTTCGGTTAGGATTTACCTACGTTCACGGGGAAAAAGGAGAGGGTTGTTGTTTATTACTTGGAAAATGAGGTTACAACATACACTTAGTCAACTTAGCTTTCCTCTTACCTACTGTGGCTTTATACAACAATCATAAAACAGAAACCCTATAATCTTAAACTCGTTTATAGTGGAGACAGTTCTTTTAGTTACGTACAATGCACACCCCAAGATGGTGGCATTTCCCACGTTTCCTATTCTCTAAGCAAGTGTTCTTACATGTTGATGATTGTATCTTATTAGTGAAACAACCTTCTGGTTTTATAGGTCTATTAAGTCATGTGGGAGACTTTGTCTTTGATAGGACCACTCGTATCCATTATCCGTACATTTGATGAATGAGGACTATAAAATTGCCTTTCGATAGTCGAATTGGTTCATTTGACAATCATGGGTTAGAGTGTTAATGGGCATTCGTCCAACCCGACTGGAATTCACTCATTAAAAATAATTATCTTTAATCTTTATGAACTGCGTGTGACATAATCCTCTTACATTGATCAAGAAAATAAAAATAATTTCCTTTATCTGAGGGGAGGTGGGAAACCCATAAATCTAGTTTGGGTTCAGTAATTATGTCCCACAACTCTCTATCTTTATCTCACCTTTAAAAGACATTTTTAATTAGGTTATTTAATTGAACACATGACTATGTCGAGATTGGGAATCAATAAATGATAATAATTCAAGTAAAACTCATTAAAAGCTTGCGTGACATAATGACTAGATATTTATAAAGTTAACATGAATTTTTTATGGCTAAACTACCTTTATTTCCCCGATAGGAGTAACACATGATCTTCCATTATACGCAAACATTTCTGCATCTAATGGGTTATGTAGAACCCACCATCAACATCTCCACCATCATCTATAGACCCTAAAATATAATCTAAATCTTAAATAATATCCCTCTCTCCTTTATTCTTTAATATGTCCTTGTGAGTGAAAGAATTATCACAATAAAAGATCTAGAAAGTAATATCGAGATGAAAGCAAATAATCACACACACAACAATAGATGTATGTGATTCGGCAACTTGCTTACGTCCACAGAGAGGTTACTATGTTCTTATTGAATCTCTCAATAATCGAAGTTCCATCCCTTTGCCACGGGTCAAGGTTTACAATTTATAGTTCTAAAAATAACTTATTGAATTATATAAGTATCTCAAGGTTGCAGATAACTCATAGATGTCCTTGAATATCTCCTTCGAAGTTATTGGTAACCGATTTGAGTATATCTCCATGCATTTAAGCATATGTTAAATTCACGGGTCTAAAGAAACATTTGAGTTAAGTTGGGTAGTCCATTGTGTATGCTGGGATGGTCGACTGCACTTTTGGGATTGAATAAATAAGCCCCCTAAAATCTTTGGGCTAAAAATTTGGGCCAACAGATTTTAAGTAAGTTCAAGGCCCAGGGCCCAAAACTATTTAAAAACTGGTGCGAAATGTTTGTAATACTCGTGAACTTATGAGGACACGCTTATTCGAGGGTAAACACCATGGAAGACCTGTAATACTGTTGAAGAGGTTGGGGTATGATGTTCTGAGGTGGTAAGTGAAGAGCCAGAATCTTTGTTGAGAATAGCGTTTCATCTTTAGCGCGAGGTTCAAACTTGGCTCATCTCCTTCAACCGTTATTTTTCCACGTGCTTATCGTCCACAAACTTCTATTACTTTCTCTCTCCAGTTCTTCAATATTTTTAGAGCTTTCCTTGATTATTATTTCTGTAAGTCTCTCTATTCTTCTCTTTGTTTTCACCATTTAGATTAGTCTTCTCTATTGCTTGAGGTCTTTTTCATTCATGGCTCTTCTCAATAAAAATAATTGTTGTAGAGTTTAGGAAATCTTATAATATCCCAGATTGGGTGGAAATCGACTGTGCTTCGATGCCCAGAGATGTCCGGGACATAGAGGACGGGGACTAGATCCACACTCTTTTAATTACACAAGGAGGTTTAACTTCTCTCGTAAATTTTATTTTCTGAGATTTTTCAAGTATGTTGATGTTGTTCTTGCTCAATGCGTCCCAAATGTCTAGAAAATTGTGAATGGGGTTCATAGGATCAACAAATTGTGTGAGACCAACTTAGGGCTCCCTGAAATTTTTTACTGTTATGCCTGGTCACGTTCCAATTACGGTGTTATGTACTTGAAAACTAGGAAAGTTGATAGGGTTTTGGTTGTGACCTTTCCTAACTCCCACAAGGGTTACTGGGAGAAAGTTTTTATTGCCAAAAATTGGCAACATCCTCACTTACCTAAGGGCATGAAGTATTGAGGTCCATGGATCCCTGACTAGGGGGAGGATCATATAGGTTGTTGTCTCTTTTACTTCAGTTTGCTTGCTTGCTACTTCTGTTTCCTATCTTATGATTTATATTTTCTTCCTCTATATTACAGCTCGTGATACGAATCAAGAACCTGCCCTTCACGAGCTAAGAGTTTTTTATCTTCTTAAAGCTTGGAGTGTCCGATAAATATTGCCCAATAATGAGCACCCCCATGCTGCAGCTTGCTTATTGGAGTACAAAAATACTACTAGTAGTTTTATTGCTCGACCAATTGATAAAGTCACTATCTTGGAACTTCCTGAAGAAGGACCCTCTGAGCCAATTGAGGAAGAGGAAGAGGAAGAAGAAGAGAAAAGAGAAAAAAAGGAAGATGAAGTAGAATAAGAAGATGAGGTGGAGGAGATGACCCCCGTGAATAGAAGAGTGACAAACATTGATGACGAAGACCAGGCCATAGTGTCTGATTGGATGAAGTCTCTGAAAAGATATGAGAGGGACTCCCCTAAAGTCAATGGTTTCAGCTTGGGGATTTAAGGGAAGGAGAAGGATACATAGAAGAAGAAGAGGGAAGAGGAGGAAAAGACGAGATAGAGAAAGATAAAGAAAGAAGAGGACATAAATGAAAGAAGAAGCTCTTATCGAAGGCCCCTTCTGATCCCTTCCTTTCTCTTACTACTGAGGGGTCCAGTGTGGCCAAAACTCCAGCACTTGCCCCTAATTTGGTAAAGAGGACTGTGCTCGTGGATAAATGAGAGTGATCCTCATCGATGGGGTTAGTCCAGCTCGTGATTAAGTTTGCATAGGGACTTGCTCTGGTAAATATTATATTTCTTTTTATAGTTTCTCTCTATTCATCTTTTGCATATTATTTCTTCTTTTTCCATCCTTGCAGTTTTTGGCATATTTTACTTCGCTTTTGGATGGACATGCAGACCAGTCCAAGAAGAATCAGGCATTGAAAGAATCCCTAAAAAAGTCTGAACATGACTTAGCTGATGTCCGTGCTGCACTTAATCAGGAGAGAGAGAGAGATCGACAAAGTCCTATGTCAACCTTTAGGTGGCTAATAATCGTGTGGTTGTAGAGAAGGAGAAGCTTGTTGAGGAAAACCTAGGCCTGGTCGGGAAGGTCAAGAAGTTGGAAGAGGATGTCCCAAGCTTGAATGTTTATAACAACATGGAAGGCTGGAATGTATCCTACGGTGACGCTGAAATCCATATTGCTTACGATAAGAAGGTGCCCTTAAGAAAAGCTGGGACCAAGCCATGGGGATAACTGAAATCCCTTCGAAGTCCAACTTATTCCATCTCCATCCTCAAGGCCCTTCTCAACTTCCTGATAAGGATCCTCTAGTTAATCAGCCTACCGACCATGCCGAGGGAATATATATTGAGGTCGGGACGACTGTCGACCAAAAGGGGAGAGCTGCCAAGAAGGGGAAGGCGCCAAAAAGTTTTGAGTAGGTGAAGGAGAAAAGTCTCATAGTTTTAGTTTTTTTTTTCTTTTTGTTCATGTGCTGTAATTTCCTTTTTTCATTGGTTGCATTGGCTTTGGCCTCCTTTTTAATTACCAGTGAAAAAGACTTATTATTTTATTGATGTTCTTGCTCTTTCTGTTATGTATATATTCATTGCATTTATTATTTTATCTGCTATTTGTAAGTTATTAATATGGAAGACTATGAAAAATATGTTACTAAGGCCGTTTATAAAAATAAACTATTTAAGTAACTCCGATCTGTTTTTTTAGGAAACTCTTTTCGTAAAAACCAAACTTATTTGAACACAAGATGTGTTTAACAAATCAGTATGTACGAGATCTATTCAAGCTTTGAATAACAGGTTTATAAAGAAGTTTAAAAAACTTAAACTCAGCACAATCAATAATGAGATGAGGAGATGTAGAAAGATTATGTTCACGATGTTTTTTACGTGGTAAAACCTCACCAATTGAGGAAACATCCACGACTCCCTCTACGGAGTAAAATGAAAAAAATCCACTAAAACAAATATATGAGTTACAAACTATATAACTAACATGCAAACAACTCAGACCTATATAAGTTTAGGAATGTACCCTCTGGTGTCCTTATAACTTCTCTACAGTTCTGATTGTAGATGTAGTTCTCCCAGTTTGTTAACTTCTGATTTGTTCCAGCACTTTACGTCGACTCTTTGTTCACAAGATCTTATTACCAACACTTTTCGTGTTGTAGGGTGAAAGTGTTTGTGGAGATGCTCTCTAACACATGCATGCACACACACACACACTTATTAAGTACAAACAGTCCTAACAAATTACAGTAATACTATATGCTGTGATCTTTTCTTTTTCTTTCTTCTTACAAAACTTTGAACCTTATTTGACCTTTAAATCATTCCCAGAATCCACGGATACCTTGCCAGGAAGACAGACAAGGTCTTAATCAATCTCAGAATTTAGAAAAGTTTTTCGAGATTGAAAACCTCCAAGTGTGATTCCAACTAGATCAAAGGTTTAGTTTTACAAGAACTAGAAACAGAAAGCATTTATTGTTGATTTCAAAGTCAGCAAACATTTTATAGAAAATAATCAACAATATATTTCTCAAGATGAGAAATAAAGAATGAAACGAAGTGTAATGTAACATGAATAACTCAGATCTGAAATTTCTATGAAATCAGAAAGTAGATCTAAGAAAAAGTTTAAGTTGAAAACAAGATCTAACGAACAAGAGGTTACAGCAGCAATTACAAACTCAACTCAAACTCTCAATCACTCAAGAACACTCAGGGTAGTGTTTTGGATATGGAGTTTTGAAGAAGTGTTTGAGTTTGGATGGAAGAGGCTTTGACGAACAGGGTTGGGGTTTTTAACTCTCTCTCTTCTCTCTGTTTTCTCTCTTCTCTCTCTTCTCTCTCTACTCTCTCTATTTCTCAGAAGAAATGAAAATGGCAAAAGTCTTCGAAGTCTGAGAATAGGGTTCCTTTTATAGGGTGAAGAGAAGGTTCGAGAGACTGGATCAAAACCAAGGGCCAGGATTAAATCAAGTTAAATTGACTTTGATCGAAGGGTTCTAAGAACGCGGTGATTAAACGATACCTGATTGGTTTAAAGAGTTGTACTGGGATTCACCAAGACGACATGCAGATCGTCGATAACCAATGATCCAAGGGTTAAAAACATACGCGTCTATAACTCAGTAAAGAAACACAATCACAGCTAATCAGATGAAGACAGGTGTTGGACGATAACAGGATATGAAATGCGCGTCCTAAAGTAATTAAAACCACACCCCAAAGTTTACTCCGCTTTCGGATTCTACCCAAGTTAACATTAGGCCAATATACCCAATAAATAATATTTACAAATTGACCACAAAACTTTTAAATCAAGTTTTAACTAAGAAAACCTTATTTAAAAAATATTTATAAAATCCCAAAAAATTATTAAAATTCAAAATTAGGGATTTAAACACACTCAATATATATACACGCATTATTATGCAGTATGATATGCAATAAATAAATTCTACTGTGTGTGAGTGTTGGCAATTTGTTCTTGATCACTACAAGATAGAGAGATGAAGTAGCAAACCAACTTCTGAGGTTCTTTGGTTTCTAGGGAGGACATAATTTTGGCACAATTTCCAAACTAGATGAGCACTTATACAATATAGACACAAGTGAGTCAAAAGCATAAGGGCTTCAATCTCCCCCTTTGGAAATATGAGACAAAATCTCCTTTGAGTCATCTAGGACTCGTAGGGCAACAAAAAAAATAAGAAAAACTTATTCCTATCAAAATTCTATCTACCCAATGCCTAGAAATCAAAAAGTACATAACTCAACTAAGCACAATTGAATACCCTATTACAACTGTTGAGTGTAACTGTACAAAAAGAACCTACAATAAATCACTAAGATCAAGCTGTTTAGCATATGAAAGAATTTAATAGACTCAAATTTCTCCCCCGTTTTGTCTCAAATGGATAAAGGAAAAAACTTGGATAAACAACAAAGTTATTAGTCAGCATAAACCATACCAATAGATTTACGTAATGAAATGAATCTATTATAATCTAGAGGTTTGGTAAACATATCTGCGAGTTGTAGATCAGTAGGAAGATAATTGATTTCTAATTCCTTAGATTCAACCAATTCGCGTATGAAATGATGTCTTATTTTAATATGCTTTGTTCACGAGTGTTGAACAGAGTTTTTAGAAATATTAATCGTGCTTTGATTATTACAATAGAGATGCAATTGATTTTCTTGAATACCATAATCACTTAGCATTTGTATAAGCCACATTAATTGAGCACAACAGCTGCCAGCGGCTATGTATTCAGATTCAGCTGTCGAGAGTGATGTGCAGTTTTGTTTTTTACTACTCCATCCTACCAAGTTATTACCTATATAATAACATGCTCCTGATGTGCTTTTACTATCATCAGTACACCCAGCCAAGTCAGCATCAGTGTACCCAATTATAGTGCTTGGTGTGTAATTAGTGTACCAAAGTCCTAAATTTAGAGTGCCTTTTACATATTTAATGATACGTTTAACAGCATTCAAGTGGCTCTCTTTAGGGTTACTTTGATATCGAGCACATACACACACAGCATACATAATATCAGGATGCGAGGTAGTAAGGTATAGTAAGGTTCCTATCATACTACGATACAGAGTAGGATCTACAGATTTTTCATTTTCATCTTTAAAAAGTTTTAGCGTAGTACTCATGGGCGTTTTAGCATCTTTAGCACTCTCGAGGCCAAATTTCTTTACTATCTCTAAAGCGTACTTGGATTGCGATACAAATAATCCTTCTGAATTTTGTTTGACTTGGAGGCCTAAGAAGAATTGTAGTTCCCCCAAAAGGGACATTTGAAATTCCTTATGCATCGTTTCAGAGAAGGATTTGACTTCTGAGGGAAAAGTTGATCCAAATATAATATCGTCAACATAAACTTGAGCAATAGTGATATGTTTGTCAAAATGTTTGACAAAAAGAGTTTGGTCATTTCCGCCTCTTTTGAAACCTTTATCTAAAAGAAAACTGGAAAGACGCTCATACCAAGCTCTAGGAGCTTGTTTAAGGCCATACAAAGCCTTTTTCAGACGAAATACATGATTTGGATATTTTGGGTCAATGAACCCTTTAGGTTGTTCTACATAGGTTTCTTCAGCCAGAATTCCATTAAGGAACACAGATTTGACATCCATTTGGTACATTGTAAAATGCATGTGGCAAGCTATAGCAAAAAGCAGACGAACAGATTCTAAACGAGTAACAGGAGCAAAGATCTCGTTAAAATCAATTCCTTCTA
This sequence comes from Sambucus nigra, assembly GCA_949130495.1. Lineage (NCBI taxonomy): Eukaryota > Viridiplantae > Streptophyta > Magnoliopsida > Dipsacales > Adoxaceae > Sambucus > Sambucus nigra. The sequence continues at coordinate 745,234,736 of OX422208.1, forward strand.
TTTGAGAGTATCCTTGAGCAACTAATCTAGCTTTATTTCTAATTATTATCCCATTTTCATCAGTCTTATTTTTGAAAATCCAACGTGTGCCAACTATCTTTTTGTGATCAGGACGTGGAACAAGATACCAAACATCATGAATGACAAATTGTAAAAGTTCTTCCTGCATAGCAGAAATCCAGTGAGAGTCATTCAATGCCTCATTTACATTCTTTGGTTACACAAGGGAAACAAAACATGCATAATGTGCATAGTTTCTTAGTTGGGATGATCTTTAGAAACCCAGTTATGTACTTCAGGTGTCTTAATAGGTAATGAATTATCCAATTCAGAGGAGTCATTTTCTAAAATATTTGTAGACTCTTCCTCAATAGTAAATTCACCAGTCTTGCTTTCTACAGTAGTATCACTAACAATTACATTTATGGATTCCATCAAGGTTTTAGTGCGAAGATTATACACTCGATAAGCTCTACTGTTAGGCGAATATCCTAGAAATATGGCTTTATCTCCCCGGCTCTCAAATTTGGATAAGTGTTCCCTATCCTTGCATACATAACAAGTACTGCCAAAGTTTCTAAGATATTTGAGATTAGGCTTTTTATTGTACCAAAGTTAGTAAGGGGTTTGTTTGGAATTCTTTCTAAGATAGACCCTATTTATAATGTGACACGCGGTACGAATAGATTCTACCCAAAAATATTTAGATAAATTCTTGGCATGTAACGTAACACGTGCCATCTCTTGAAGGGTACGATTCTTTCTCTCCGCAATACCATTCTGTTGAGGGGTCTTAGGAGCACTGAACTCATGTTTATAACCATTATAGTCACAGTATTCTATAATACCAGTGTCTTTGAATTCACCACCTCTATCACTACGAATTCTATTCAGTTGAGTATCCTTTTCATTTTCAATACTATGAAGAATTTTTAGGAACGTTTGAAATGTTTTAGACTTTTGTTTTAAGAAGGCTACCCAGGTAAATCTAGTGAAGTCATCAACCATAACAAGGATGTAACTGTGTCCACAGAGACTAACAGTTTGGGAGGGACCCATTAGGTCCATATGGATGAGTTCTAATGGATTAGAGGTAAGAATATCTTTGACTTTCTTATAAGGTGCCTTAACAATTTTACCTTCCTGACAGGAACCACAGATAAGATTGGGTATAAGTCTGATTTTAGGAACTCCTCTAACTATTTCCTGAGAGGTCAGTCTACTAAGGTTATCGTAATTTTTATGACCCATTTTGTTATGCCATATCTCATTGTCATCCATTCTGGCAACATTACAGATTTCAGAATTGTTCATGACAATGTAGCAATTGTCAAGAGTTCTGAATCCGGTAATTATGCATTCACCTTTTTCATTTAAAATCTTGCAATTGTTCTTTGAAAAGGTAACAGTATGATCTGAGTCACAAAATTGCGATATGCTAAGTAGATTTGCCTTAAGACCTTTAACTAGAAGAACATCTTGAAGAATAGGAAGCCAATCTTCTTGGAGAGTTCCTTTGCCTATGATTTGAGATGAAACTCCATCACCAAAAATGACTTTACCACCAGCAAAGCTGGTTTTGTTTAAAAGTTTAGTTTCATCACCAGTCATATGCTTAGAACATCCAGAGTCTAAATACCATCCAGATAATGTGTGTTCAGCTTTTAAAGCAGTAATAACAACATTACACTTCATCTGAGGTAATAGATCATCTTTTCTAACCCAAATTGCCTTAGTTTTCATCTTGCGCTTATTAGCTCTCAATTGATAAAATTTACGAGCTTTGGATTTTTGTTGAAAAATGTTTTGCGCATGATTTTGAATTTTGTGAAAGACTTGAGCATTTGGTTTAGGAAAGTGCTTAGGATTCCTTCTAGGAAATGTTCTTTTAGGTTTGGTCTTTCTCTTTCTATAATTAGATTTTCTATCTGGCTGTCTAGGAAGTATATAATTGTTGCGGTTCCTCCTAGAATAGTTAAAGTTCTGATAGATATGAGGGTTATAGACAGGTTTAACTAGTCTCCTAGCATAACAACTATCAAAAGAGTGACCATTTATGTCGCAGTAGGAGCAATAAAGATTGCTCAGAATTGAGGTTTCCTTAGGAAAGTCTCTAAACAAAGGTTTTGAAGAGTTTTGAGGCTGATGTAATACCCCGTATTTTTTATGCTATATTAATTTGGAGATTTATTAAATTTAATGTGACGGTTTATTTAATAAAAATCCGGAAATTAAATATGTTATAATTATTAACGTGACGAGAGTTAGTAATTATGGGAAACTTGTTGAATATTACTAATGAGCATAGTAATATATTATATTGGTTATATTGAATGTCATAAGTGAATTAAATGACTATTTCGGAAATTTAAGTCGGGACGTGCCCGTGTCACGTCGGGACTAATTTTGTTAAATAAAAAAATAAATATTTTATAAGTTGTTCGTATGGTCGTTTTGAATGCGCCAACGCGTCCGGAAGGGTCGAGATAGTCAGAAAAGTATACCCGGGGGTTTAGTTTGGGTCTCGGGGAGTTTTTAGGCCTAATTGGTGCCCCGGGAGGGCATTTTAGTCATTTTACTTAAGTGGGTAATTAAACCCACGAATTTCAGCCAACCTATATCAGCCATTAGGTCAGCCTCTTAGGGTTAGAACATTCACAAATCAAGTGACGGCCATTGGAGAAGATAGGAGAGAGCTCCAAGGCAAACAAGGCCAAAAAGCCACCGGATTTCACCGCCACCATCACCACCGCGTAGATCACGAGACAAGGAACGCAGCCATACCAAAATCATCCGGGAATCTGCATACCAAAATCCCAGGCAAGTGTTTAAACTTGCTATTTTCATTGATGCAATCTTCATGTTAGCTTAGGAATAAATTGTGATAAAAACTATGGAAGAAAACCCCATTTTTTATAGGAGAACCCATGTAGTATTGATGTATATGTAAATTCTGGAAACCCTTGCCATGTAGAGGTAATAATCCACAAAATTTGGTGATCATAATAAAGAAATATTGGAGAAAGATTCATTAGAAATCTGTTTAAGAAAATTTTAGGGTTCTTGATAATTGAACATGATTTTAGGTTGAAAACCCATGTTTAATGATAGTTACACGCATGATTTACGTTATAAACACCTGGTATAATGTTATAATGATGATAGTAGGATTTTTGGGGCGATTAGAATGGAAACAAATCGTTTTAGATGAAGAAGTTGGATGAAACCCGTAACTGCATTCTGCAGAATTTTGCCCAGACCTGCTTGATCGATCGATCGAGCCTAGAGATTCGATCGATCGAAGGTTCGATCGATCGAGCCCCAAGCTTTGATCGATCGACCCCTTCTGGCAGACTCCTAATTCCCTCTTTAAATGCGTTAAATTCAAATTGTCGTGATATAATTCTTGGGCACTCTTGATAAATTGATTTGGGAGACATTGAGGACCAGTAGGGGATATGAATAAATGTTGGAACCTTTAATCTTTAACGAAAATGGTATTTATGGGATATTTACTTTAGGTTAATGGATTTATGAATTTAAAGGGTGAGGTGCGTAAGAGAGTTACGTTGGAACCTAATAAAGACACTTACTGAAATTTAGATTTGTGAGGATATAGCCCACGAGTGTTAGGTAATAAGTGAGAAAACCCTTCGAGTTAAGGTTAGGAACGAAACCTTATACGTATTTCTATAAATGTGAAATTTAGGATAAATGGTATAATTATGGATAATGTGAAGAACCTATGTTAATATGATAAAGTGGTATATTTATATGATTGTGTGTACATATATTATATACATGTGAAAAACATACCGCGCTACTTGCTATCCTTGAGGTTTCCGCGCTGGGACAGTCTTATCTCGATGGGACCTTTATGGGGGATATTGACTTGTACCCTAGAAGATAGATATCCTTGGTACAGGCTATCGAATTGATAGTTCAGACGGTCCTAAGAGACGCGAGTATGTGCCATCCTCTTAGAGACTTGGAATCTATGCTTCTCCTCGATATTATTTGTATATGTGTTAATACAATTCGAGAGTGATTCCGAATTTGTATTCCCCTTGATTTGAGTGGTATGGGGTTTGGATAGTGGAAGTATGCACGCACCATAGTTTTATTCGGGGTGCTGTTATATATATATATATATATATATATTATACGAGTAGTTAATATATATATGAGATTATGATATTTGAAACTGCCTACTGAGATTTGATAAGTAGGACAGGGTCGTTGGCTCAAATTATAAATACTTGTTTTGAGAAAGTATAATATGTCACTGGAAACTTTAGTGTTTTTATAAAGTTAAAAATAGAGAACTTTGGTTACAGATTGGAATATCTCTTTTAAAGTGGAAATAGTGAATTTTAAATCTTACGAGTAATCTAAGATATGTTAATCTTTTAGAAAGACTAGTGTGATAATTGATAAAACAAACCGTTGGGAAGATTAGTGCGATAGGTGTGCACATTAGAAGAGAGGTGAGTATTTCTCAAGAGAGTGACGCACTAATATGTTGTTGCATTGGCCTGTATCAATTTAAATACATGCTAAACGTATTTTAAATCAAACACACTTTCGGGCTCTGACCCGTTTCTTTTCCTCTCTCTCTCTCTCTCTCTCTTGTATATATATGTATATATTTCAGGTGCCCAGCCACAAGGGCGTCTTGCTTAGGATCCTTTGAGAGGAACGTGCTGCAGCTTAGGTGGGAGTTGCAGGTCACTTGCGTAGACGGCTTCCTTTATTGACTCCACTTCTAGCATTCTCATTTATTGGGCATGTGTCGCCCTTTCCATTATTTCATTTGTTGTTGGGACATTTATATTTCAGTTATTTCCAGTATTGTTCTATGGGATTTATTCAGGATGGATTTGTGATTTTAGTTTCATATGTTGACATTCGATTGACGAATGGTTTATGTTATTTGGTTTATTGTGGTGTGATTCTTAATTGTAGAAATGTTGTTTTAATTAAATAAATCTTTTTCGTTAATTAAAATTGGGAAAGTTGTATGAAAATGTTTTTGACACTTAGCTTAATTATTTAGGGTGTTAAATTGGAAATTTATTTTAATCGACAGTGATGCTGAGAATGAACCAACTGTTTACCTTGATTTAATTTAATAAAGGAGTGATCGCCCGGTATTTAATTAGGCGGGGTGTCACAGCTGAACTCTATTCCTAGGTGTGACAGTCTTAAATACAGACTCACTCTTCCTAATAGAAGGGGAGACGTATTTAGCCTTAGGTGAACTTTCATGTTTAGAGCAACTTGATTCCCCAATGTTAAAATTTTGATGTTTTGAATCAAACTCAGTTTTTAGAGAATGAAAGTCTGGGCATGTTTCAATAGGTCTTTTGCCTCCTGACACAAACTTGATAGGTTCAAGAGATTTTGTTTGTGTTTTCAAATTGGGACAAAACCCTATTCCAGTTCGATCATCAGAATTGGTTTTTGATTCAGCAACAAATTCATCAAAACATTTTGAATTATTTTCAAATTTTGTAAATTTTTTTAAAACAGTTGCTGTCTTTTCTTTAGTTTGCTCCAATTCTAACAATGTCCCTTTGTATTTTTTCTCCAGAGTTTCATTTGTTTCTTTTAAATTTTTGAGTTTTTCATCAAACATTTTGATTTCTCTTTTATGAGTCAAACATTGGGTAGTATACTCTTCGGCATTTAGTTTGACCATTAGGCTTAGATCTTCCAACTTTTTGGTAAGTTCTTTCACAACTTCAGAATTTTAGAATAAAGTGTGTGAATGTCAGGGAGGTCTTCATTGTCCGAGTCACTAAGTGTGGTGTGTGGAGTGACCCCTAAAGATTCATTTTTTAAACTCACACACCCATTGACATTGTCATTATCGCTATCCCTTTGACTCACACACCCCGAGGTAGAACATGCAACATTCTCAGTAATCAAAGCATCTAAACCAGTATAAACATGATTCTCAATAGCAGGAGTAGAGTTACTAGAAGCATTCTCATACACAGGCATAAGCACATCATCATTATATATGATCTTGGCAAAGAAGGACATGCAAGGGTCAAAAACATCAGATGACTCAGGTTCCTCCTTTTCAGAGTCACTTAAAGCATCCCATGTTTTGCAAATGTTAGCTCTAGTGTGTTTGTTTTGAGTGTTCAAGTTAACTCTACAGTCTTGTGCAATGTGCCCCAGTTTACCACATCTATAGCATTCAGTCTTCTTAAGGTCTCTATTAGGTCTAACATGAGAGTCCTTATGATTTTTGTCATGGTTTTTCTCATGAGGTCTGTGATTAGAGGAAGTTGGATAATTTGAATTGCCTTGTTTATTTGCCACTTTGTTTCTAAACTTAATGATTTTCTTAAACTGTTTTGTGATCAAGGCAATCTGATTGTCCAAACTCTCTATATTGCATTCCTCATCAGATTCATAAGTGGGGAATATAAGCTCAGGCTTAGTTAACTTAGAAGAGATTCTCAGATTGGAACTAGTCTGTTTCCTATGGGTTTGTGTCAATTGTTTCTTAAATTCTAGTTCCATTTCCACAGTTCTTAGTTTACTACTGAGTAATTCAGGAGTGAGATTTTGATCACACATTTCCTCAATAGCATATCTTTTGTTATCAAATTTCTGTGGTAATGATCTTAGAATTTTAGATACAATTTCATGTTTGTCATAAGTCACCCCATTAGCATACAGTTTGGTCACAATATCAGTCAGGTTCATATAGAAGTCATCAAATGACTCAGTCTCAGACATAATTAAGGAGTAATACTGTTGAATAAGAATTTGAGTTTTAGCAGCCTTAACTCTAGTGTCTCCTTCATGAGCAGTAACCAAGGTGTCCCAAGCTTCCTTAGAAGTGGTACAGGATGAGATTCTTTTGAACTCATGTTCATTTACGGACATAAATATGGCATTCTTTCCTTTGTTATTATTTCGAGAAACTTGTTTCTCTTCTTGAGTGAACTCACTTAGAGCTTTCTTAACCCTCTCATTACTTCCTTCGGTGGCTGGTTTAGTAGGAAAATTGTAACCATTTTCAACAATGTCCCAGACATCATCTCCCAGAGTTCCTTGAATGAAAGTAATCATCCTTACTTTCCAGTAACCAAAATTGGTTCCATCAAAGATTGGAGGTCTGGTCAAGTTACCAAATCTTTCATTTTTCTCGTCCATATTTGATTTTTAGAAAACAATTTCAGAAACACATAATCTCTTTTGAAAGCAGTCTACCAAGCTCTGATACCAATTGAAAAATATGTTACTAAGGCCGTTTATAAAAATAAACTATTCAAGAAACTCCGATCTGTTTTTTTAGGAAACTCTTTTCGTAAAAACCAAACTAATTTGAACACAAGACGTGTTTAACAAATCAGTATGTATGAGATCTATTCAAGATTTGAATAACAGGTTTATAAAGAAGTTTAAAAAACTTAAACTCAGCACAATCAAGAATGAGATCAGGAGATGTAGAAAGATTATGTTCACGATGTTTTTTACGTGGTAAAACCTCACCAATTGAGGAAACATCCACGACTCCCTCTACGGAGTAAAATGAAAAAAATCCACTAAAACAAATATATGAGTTACAAACTATATAACTAACATGCAAACAACTCAGACCTATATAAGTTTAGGAATGTACCCTCTGGTGTCCTTATAACTTCTCTACAGTTCTGATTGTAGATGTAGTTCTCCCAGTTTGTTAACTTCTGATTTGTTCCAGCACTTTACGTCGACTCTTTGTTCACAAGATCTTATTACCAACACTTTTCGTGTTGTAGGGTGAAATTTTTTGTGGAGGTTCTCTCTAACACATACATGCACACACACACACTTATTAAGTACAAACAGTCCTAACAAATTACAGTAACACTATATGCTGTGATCTTTTCTTTTTCTTTCTTCTTACAAAACTTTGAACCTCATTTGACCTTTAAATCATTCCCAGAATCCACGGATACCTTGCTAGGAAGACAGACAAGGTCTTAATCAATCTCAGAATTTAGAAAAGTTTTTCGAGATTGAAAACCTCCAAGTGTGATTCCAACTAGGTCAAAGGTTTAGTTTTAAAAGAACTAGAAACAGAAAGCATTTATTGTTGATTTCAAAGTCAGCAAACGTTTTATAGAAAATAATCAACAATATATTTCTCAAGATGAGAAATAAAGAATGAAACTAAGTGTAATGTAACATGAATAACTCAGATCTGAAATTTCTATGAAATCAGAAAGTAGATCTAAGAAAAATTTTAAGTTGAAAACAAGATCTAACGAACAAGAGGTTACAGCAGCAATTACAAACTCAACTCAAACTCTCAATCACTCAAGAACACTCAGGGTAGTGTTTTGGATATGGAGTTTTGAAGAAGTGTTTGAGTTTGGATGGAAGAGGCTTTGACGAACAGGGTTAGGGTTTTCAACTCTCTCTCTTCTCTCTATTTTCTCTCTTCTCTCTTCTCTCTCTTCTCTCTCTACTCTCTCTATTTCTCAGAAGAAATGAAAATGGCAAAAGTCTTCGAAGTCTGAGAATAGGGTTCCTTTTATAGGGTGAAGAGAAGGTTCGAGAGACTGGATCAAAACCAAGGGCCAGGATTAAGTCAAGTTAAATTGAATTTGATCGAAGGGTTCTAAGAACGCGGTGCTTAAACGATACCTGATTGGTTTAAAAAGTTGTACTGGGATTCACCAAGACGACATGCAGATCGTCGATAACCAATGATCCAAGGGTTAAAAACATACGCGTCTATAACTCAGTAAAGAAACACAATCACAGCTAATCAGATGAAGACAGGTGTTGGACGATAACAGGATATGAAATGCGCGTCCTAAAGTAATTAAAACCACACCCCAAAGTTTACTCCGCTTTCGGATTCTACCCAAGTTAACATTAGGCCAATATACCCAACAAATAATATTTACAAATTGACCACAAAACTTTTAAATCAAGTTTTAATTAAGAAAACCTTATTTAAAAAATGTTTATAAAATCCTAAAAAATTATTAAAATTCAAAATTAGGGATTTAAACACACTCAATATATATACACGCATTATTATGCAGTATGATATGCAATAAATAAATTTTACTGTGTGTGAGTTTGGCAATTTGTTCTTGATCACTACAAGATAGAGAGATGAAGTAGCAAACCAACTTCTGAGGTTATTTGGTTTCTAGGGAGGACATAATTTTGTCACAATTTCCAAACTAGATGAGCACTTATACAATATAGACTCAAGTGAGTCAAAATCATAAGGGCTTCATACTACATCCTTCCTTCCTTAAATTTGAGGAGGATTTTGGGTTCAAGTGTTAGTGGTTAGGTTTGCATGGCCTTCTTGAAGATATACAAGAAGCTGAAAACGAAGACTAAATGATATAAGGACCAGTTCAAGCCGGTGGCCAAGTTAAAATATGACCTCCAAGTTATGGAGGAAATTATCTCCTCAGTGTAGGAGGAATTAAATAGTTTAAGGGCCCAAATCTCCGTAAGCAAGGATGTGGGCCAAATAGGCAAGAAGATTCAGGCTGAAAGTGATGCCTTAAAGAAGAAGGTCACAGAGCTAAAAGGAGACGTACAAAGAGGGTATGTCATTGCAGCTGGTCTCCAGAGGGATGTTATAAGATTGAGGTATTGTTTCAAAATGGGCCCTCAAAAAGAATTGGTAATAGGCTATGATAAAGGTTGTACTGATGCACCAGCAAGGCTGTAAGAAGCCGAGAATGTGGGGTTCAAGCATGGGTGACTAACTGCCCTCAACCCCCGTTCTTGAAGGATGATTAATGGATCCCAATTGATGCCATTCCTACCTAGCTTTTGAACCATTATCTTAAAGATAATGAGGAGGTGTTCACTCCCAACCCGAATGATGGTCGAAGAGCACACATAGCTGAATATCTTTCTCGCCATATGTAGTTGGTCTAAGTTCTAATAATTTTGGGTGTATCTTTATATGATTGTACCTTTCAGTTTTTTACCAAAGTGTATAAAGTTTATGTATCAACTGTATCACATTTTGAGCAAGTGCTGACTAAATATAGTTAATGATTACTTTTGTACTTCGGCTACTGACTAGGAAGAGTTGATATTTACTAATCACTTCGGACTTTTGCTGACCAATTACTGTTGTTAATCATTTTGGGCTTTTTTCGACTAAATGAATTAGTGATAAGTATTAATCATTTTAGGCCCTTCGTGGACTAAATAAGTTGATGACTTATGTTAATCATTATTCCAGTCTAATATGCCTTAGCAGAATCATTCCATCTACCTTATATTTTAAGTTGTGTTGTCACATTCCCTTAGCCCTAGGTGAGATGATGGCAAAAATGCACCTGGTTAATGGGTCATCCACCCGATCAGGTTTTTAACAACCAACGCAGTTGGTGAACTACCTAGGTTGGGCTTTTGCCTAAGGATCCCCTGTAGGGATTTTTCTGTTGTCGTGGCAACGCGTGAGGTCTGCTGTATTTTTTAATGACAAAGACCTCAGGATTTTAGCAATTAAAATAATCATAATAGCTTACACATGGTTTCAAAACAAGATGAATCGTAGCAATTGTTGAAATTAATGTTAAAAAATTCTCAAGGATATTATATTCATTGTGTTTTAGAAATAATATAACACACTTTGATATAGACAACTAGATATATATAAGGACATGTTTTACACTCCTTGTGCTTTGGTTTTGTATTGATTTTACAACAAAAGTAAAAGTGTATTTTTTTAGTTATCTTTGAGTTGTAATTGAAGAATATAAGACAAAGGTGAAGCACCATCACATTAAATATCGGACCAGACAATTTCATTTCAATCGAAGGTTTGATAAACCTTTATGATTTTATAATTCCTAAAGTTTAGTTTCAAAGTAATGAAGTGACATGACAAAAAATATTTTAAAAAGGAAAGATTTGTTTTAATATGTTCATTTTTAGAAGTTCTTATTTTAGACTCCCATTCATATGAGGGACTCTCTCGTACAAAGTCCTCTTCGCACGAAAGACGTTTTAGGATAAAAGGGAACCACGTGGGCTTTCATCGATCGTACAAAGTACTCTCTCATACAAAGTCTTCTAGAGATTCTTCGAAGTCACTCTCTTCGAACCACCGTTGTTTCATTGATCGTTCGGCCTCTTCATTAAAAGCACTAGCCATATGGGCTCCATGTGATTGTAAAGGAATATCGTTCACATTAGTTTATGGAAGCTCAATGTCTCCATTCTTCACATGATGGTAAATCAACCTCCTTAGTGAAAAACATACTTTGCTTGGGTGGTTCACTCTATTATGAAGTGCATAATAATGAGGTTTCTCCCTATCCTCCCGGGAAAATTGTGTCGTGTTAACATTCACCGTCCTAATACGTTGTCGCGATCCATGAGATCATACAGGTTCAGAGATTATTCCATCGTGCAAGGTAGATCGGGGGATATTTTTCGTCTTCAAATCTTCTCTTGTTGCCTCTTCCCCTTCTGCCTTCCCGACCACTATTGATTTCCTCCTTGACCCTATCGTTTGCGTAATTGACCCTCAAGGGTATTCCCCTCCCCGAGTCAATCATTGGCCTAAGTAGCAAGTTTGACAAAGCAATTGGGGGTACTACTGGCTTAACCACCAAAGCAATATTCATCGCAGCTTTCAAGAATACCGCGAACGTCCCTTCTCGTGTTTCATTAATCAAATGGAATATATACTAGGGCAACAAGCCCTCTGCACAAACTTGAAAAAGTTTATCCTACCGTGTCTCATTTCTCACGTCTAGAGAGTGCTCATGAAACCTCCTAATATAGGCCACAACATCCTACCCCGACTTCTACTTCTCTCGTGCTAGCTGCGTGAGTGTAAACTCATCCTCCGTAAAAAGAACTTTTATACAAACAAAACCTGTAATTCCTCCCAGGATCCCACACTGCCTGGGGCCAAGTGGGAGTACCATGTGAATGCTTTCTCTGTCAAAGACTTTGAAAATTCCCTCAACCTCAGCTTTTTATTATTACAATGGGCCCCAAAGCTTTTGATAAATCTCTTCACGTGATCCTTTGAATTTGCACCTTTCCCAGTGTACTTCTTAAAGATTAGGAGAATATACGCTAATGGGTAGGTTTCATTTTTGTATGCCTCTGGGTATGGTGTACAGAAGTAATCATACAATGAAGAACTATCTCTACATTTGGACACTACTATGAACTTCAACAGTTCTTTCTTTATTTCTTCTAGGCCATCCAATGAAGAGCTAGTTGAATGTATTTTTACTACTATCGAAATCACCAGGGCGAGTGGTGCACTTTTTTTCGTGCAACCTGTCGTAACCAGAGTCGTCGAAATAGTTCCCCTACCTTGCAGTGTTGGCCCAGTTGTCACGAGTGGGACCGTGGCAGGAGGCACGCTGCCAAAAGTTGATGGAGCGGTAGACCATTAAAAGCAGGTGTAGTAACACCCCTATATCAGTAGGAGCTGGTATAGCCGCATGTGGTGTAGTGAAAAAGCTCACCCCTATAGGAACCATAAACATTGCCTAGGCTACTGGAGTCTTGATGAACTATGCAAATAAACCAATCAGTCCTTTGATTTGTTCTGGGCATATTCCTGCCTGCACACCCATCATTTCTATCATGCCAGTGTTGGACGCACTAGGCTTCGTCCGTGCTACTCTCACTCCTTCAAGTGGCGTAGAGAGGCTTGCCTCCTCCTCACGTTGTATGGCGTCAAAGTCAATAATTGTGGTAATGTTATCCGCTGGCATCTTTTCAAAAAAGAATACCTCCCCAGCGGAGTCGCCAAATGTAAGATGTGGGTTCTTGGAATACGGTTAGTATCAAGTGAGGCGTAAACCCCTATCAAGATCGGAACTAATTTCGTAAAGTATTAAATATTAACAATTAACACGGGTGAATAAGAGACAAAGGGATTCAATATTCAGACTTGTATTAAATGATGTGTTGGCACAATAAATACACAACAGGAACAATAAATAGATGGGACCAGCAGGTAGCGTGGTCAAAGGGGGGGAAGAGTAAGCACTCTAGGCACAATAAAGGCAAGACAAAAACTTCAAGCTCAGTAAATACTCAATAATATGGGGGAAAGTTGGGGAGATATTCTTGGTTTAGAATGCTCTCTCCGTTAAACTGTTTGTACGGTTTATTTATATAAATGGAAAGTTACTCGAGTAAACTTTCCATCGTTCAATATGATCAGTCGTATTAAATACCCAAGTACTTCTCATTAATGTAGAAGATATTGCATTAAATGCATGGGATATCATAATTTGATGGGAAACTGTTTCATTGATTGGAGGTATGGTGGGCATTAATGAGGGACGTGACTTGGAATCTTGGAGCTTACCTTAGGACGACTAGAGGGTCAGGTTTGGTGAACTACACCTACTGTGCTAAAAATAAACTCACTTGAATGCTATAACTTCGAGTCCATAATTTTTAGTCGTTATGATGTCAGAAAGTGGTTAAACAGTGACTCTGGAAGGTGTATAGTCACATCAGTCAGGCGATATGGAATCTATTTCAAAGGTTGCTCGGCTAATAGGTATCTCAAGTGTTTAGTTTCAATTTGTTGGTTAAGAAATATCTTAGAACCAAGATGCAAGATTGAGGTACCTCGAGAAGGTTCCCTCGAACAAGTAAGAGTTGAGGTGGCTCAACTGTAGTGGCTCGAACCAGTAAGTGAAGTTTTGCCCAAGTGCACCAAGAGGGTTGGTAATTGTATTCCCAACGTTGCCTTACTCTCAATCCTCCAAACCATGTCCATGCGAGGTTCCCAAGAGGAGGTTGTTCGATAGAGCATGTTAGCTCTCATATGCCTTGTCAGGCATGGTCCCTCGTCGGTACCAAACAATCTCACTCAACATATATTACAAGATAAAATACATGATACATATCATTTTTTTTCTTATTATAAGCTATCGTCATTCAAGTGACTTCGATCTAGGAATTAGATCCTTCAATCCAGGTACATTAGAGAATCTTCGAGTCATTTATGTAGAGCCTCTTCGAGGTAACTTGCTCAGGAGAACTTCCTCCTCTTTCTTCGTAGGACAATCAACAAATTAATAATCACCCTTTGATGGGGACTCCATCTACACGGTATAATTAATTAACTTGGACTACATGCATTTATGTGTAGAATAATATATATGTGTTTTATTTTACGTTGTCAGGTATTACCATGAGTTATCAGGTACTACCATTTGGATCAGATTTCAAAGCAATACGGAGGCTCGAATATGTGTTTTCATCATCTTAAGTTGGGTTCGGGGGTAGATATACCCTTCGGCTAAGCTTTGGGCTATTCTAGATAATACTTTAGGCTCATTTAGGGGCTAAAAAATAGGCCTATCATAGATGTGCATGATTTTACTAAGTATTTAAGCGAGTTTAGCCTCTTAATTAATTAATTTACACATAAGAACAAACCCTAGAAGCCTTATAATTGTGAAAGAACATAATGAGACTTTTAGAATAAGAACAAATGATCATATGCGTAGACAATTCACCATTCATCGTTTGACGCAAGAAATCTCTTGAAATACCACTTTATAATTTATAACTTGTTTATAATACATGTTTTCCATTTATATTTTGGTATTAGAAAACATGTTTAGGATAGAAAATGGTTACTCTTAAGCATATTTTACTTTGGGTAAATAATGATTAGTGTTAGTTAAATCTATATTGAAGACTTGTACTTTTTGAAGAGAAATCTAAATTAAATGACTTTTGATTATCGAACATCTGATAGAACTCATGTTTTAGGATTTATTCTCATTTGTAAGTTAAATCCACATATTAATTGAAACTCATGTTTTAGATCTTAAATAACTCTAGGAAATCGTTTAAAATCATAAAACCATTTTTATTTTTATTTTGGTTACGTTTGGGTTACTGTAACTCGCTAATGGTGATTTTTAGGTTTAAAATGCAATTTTGAGGATAAAGGAGATGACCAACACCATTCTCGTTCGTATGAGATCCTCATCTTATTTAATTGAGATGTTTATTTTGGTTTGAATGAGGTGAAGTCTCATTCGAACGAGGTCCTAATTTCATTCGAACGAGTTGTAGCAGTCGCTCGAATGACCTAGGTAACATTAGGAAGTTTAGGCCTTTAATTGGTATGTTGGATTTTTTCAGGTTGATTCGAGCGGTTGGATATTTTTGTACTTAAAAATTAATTAGTAAATTGCACCAGCTAGATTTATTATAGTATAAACTAAGAGACTAAATATGTCAATTTTAGTTAAGTTTGAAGACTAATAAACTTTCATTAATAGTACAATCTGATGCTTGAGGATTAGGTTGATTCGATTATGCATATATTGTGTGATGTATATAATAAACATACCATACTCGTGCGAATCTATCGGTCTAGTTTGGTATGACGGTGTGATCGTTTACCGCACTTTGGGTAATTGATGCAAGTTATCGTGGAGGTCTTATGATTTGATCATATGTTAGTCGGTCTAGACTTAGTGATGAGATGCGTTGATGATCTGATCCATCGATTGAGTTTTGGTATGGAGCTACCCAGTGGTGTGATTGTGTATTGATCCTCCATTTTCATGTGTGTGAAATTGTTGTATTCTAAATTCGATGGGCGAGGGAATCCTACGGGTATACCGATAGAGGCACAAGAGTGTCCCCGAAGATTGTTGCCTTCGTGTGATTATTTGCGAATATATGAAATAGATACTTCAGTCTAGTAATTGAAAATTTATTAATGAATCCTATGTCAGGTTAAATACATTTTTGTGATATGTGTGTATTCTTTTGAAGGTGACATCACGGGGGTTGGTACTTAGGTTGTATTCTCACACGTGTTGTTAGTTACATCCCTATTGCATGATGATTATTAGTTATTACTCATTGCTCTATTAGTAGAGACTTGTTATAATAGTTTTGCCTTGGGTTGGGACATTATTGTAGTATTGCGCTTAGTTGAGGGGTGAGGTACTTATTGCTTGTGAGAGCCTACGGGGTGGCATGTTCATTGTAAATGAGTCGCATGATTATTGACTACTGATAATGGAGATATTTCTTACAACTTTCGGGCTCTGGCCCAAATTATATAAAATGTTTTCCACGCTTTCATACACAAGGCCAACAAGGTTGAGTAGACTTCAGACTTGTCGTTCAACTTCATTTAGCATCTTCAGATCTTTGATTCTAGCTTAGGTTGCTACTCTTTTTAGTATTTAAGTTCAATTTTTATTCAGAGATCTGTATGGACCTTGTGTCCTAATTATTTTATTTCAGTTTGTTGGTGTGACACCCCGCCTAATAAAATACTGGGCGATCACTCCTATATCAAATTAAAACAGGAGTCTCATATGGTTCATTCTTAGCATCACTGTCGAAAACCAATTTAATTACTAATATCCTATTAGGCCGGCGTTAAATTTTTAATTAACTAATCTTTTTAACCAAACCATTCAAATAAAACAATTACAACGGTTTATATGCAGGAACTGAAATGAAATAAAATAAAATAACCGAACACTCGGTACAATAATACAACAAAATCGAATGCCGTACTAAAAGGCGATAAAAGAATAAATGAGTACAGTTGGGCCATAAGACCGAATGTTTTTACAATACCTCCTATCTAGATCTTAATGATAGAAGCGTCTAATATAAACCTGCTTGCATCCACAGCTGCTGCAGCAAACGTCTGACTCGAAAGAATCATCATCCAGGTGTCCCTGTGTCTGGACACCTATATACATAGAGAGAGAGATAGCAAGAGAGGAAAAATATAGAAACCGGCCAGAGCCCGAGTTGTGAAAATATTTTGCAAGTGCATAAATACTTTATTTAGGAAATTATGTTTTAATTCATATTTAAATTGGTATCGCACTCCCATGAGATACCCATCACCCCTCTTCTAATAGTGCACAACTATCGCATACATTTTTAATCAACCTAGTTAAACTACCCTGCCTACTAAGGTATTTCCATTATCTTCCAAAATCCCCAAAAATCCGAGTACTAAGGACTAAACTTCTCCCCATTCCCAATATTACGTTACGTTCGTGTGTGGGGTGTCTAGCGAAGCGAAATCCAAACAAGGAACCCCCCGATACACTACTACGTGACAATGTTGATCATCGGGATCCATTAAGCCTTAAGTACATACCACATTTATACCATCCCGTATATATTAATAGTTCTCATTAACATATGAGCCATATTCATATAAATCCGGATATAAATCTACCGGAAGGAGTAGATCACTTTATTCATTATTTTCCCTTTTTTATACAAGGCTACGTTATATGATATCTCATCTCATATATGTAAATAATATACTACACGCAACAAGTATATTAATTATCCACCGAGCTATAATATTATGCAACCGTGGATTATCTCAAGTACACATATATATTCATCTCAATACATATATTCATATCTGGCACCCATAAGCTTAACAGCGGTGCACACATACTCTGCTATCCAAATCCAAGTACATATCATACAAAAAGGATTACCCGTTCCACATCACTCAGGAACTGTAACAATACAAATCACGCGTATTGGAGGCGAACATAGTTCACGTACCTACAGATCACGCATATACCTACGCTCCCATAAGCAGCAGACTTATCGACTCACAAATAAGCCTTTCACAGCCCTATGTTCTTGAGGTACCAATTCTAAAATCCCCCCGAAGGCAACACAGGATAAGATTGTCCTCTTATAGCAAGTATGGTAGGTATGTCATACACATAATAAACAATCATATAGGTACACATTCCACCTATATAAATATACCATCAATTAGGTATTCACACAACCATATTATAATTATAGGTATTTCTCTCACCTATACATGATTCCCCATAGGTAATTATTTAACCCACGTATATAATAACATTCGGGCATACGCACAACCCGTATAATAAATTTCCCACGTAGTATATTTATATCTCGAATATCCTATGCGTTTATTGATTTTAAATCATTCCTCAATATTTTATATTCCGAGCTTTTCTCACCGCACGATGATAATACAAACAACCCCCATATATTCGTATCATAATATATACTTTAACGACACCGAACATATTATTTATACCTCTTCTCAATATTTTATGGCTATAATCTCCAAACTATTATAGGGATAACCAATAGCCTCGAATATTCCCATTCGCAATAATATAAACCGTCACATACTTAAAATACTACCCCAATATGTATTCCCATACTTTATTCCTACATATTCTCCTCACTCGAAGGGTACTACCACACTCACATATCAAGACAGTACATAAGGTCCCGATACTCTACTAATTCAAGGTATTTTTCTCCTCAAATTTCACAATTTAGGATTCTAAGGGCTTCTCCAAAATTCTGCAGTAGCACTAAAAATCTACACAAAAGATGGAACCGAATCCATTTTAAAAAATGGAACCGAATCCCCTAGAATAATGAACCGAATCCCCCAGAAATGGAATCGGCTCCGTTATGTCAGTCCGAGTTTCCATATCAGAACTGCTTTCGTAGAAAATTCATTATAAATCTAAAAAAAATCAAAAAAATATGCGATCAGTGCTCCCGCGACTGTATCGGAAATATATACAACTTTTATGTTTTAACCGAGAGCTGAATCGGCGTTCTTCCTAGCCGAAACAGTTCGGAAGTGACGCTGGTCACTATTCACCTTCTTCTCCAAAAATCCAAACCTCCATATTTCTCCATTTTTATTGTTTCTAATCTCATCCAACAACTCCATAAACATCTAATATATGTTTTACAACTAACACATCAATTAATTTGGGGTATTAAACCATTTCTCTTAGATTTAAACCCTAAAACCATAAAAACCCCAACGTATCATTTTAAACCATTTCAATCTATTTCTTCACTCCATTCACATGGACTTAGCACTAGAAATCGTTAAGAATTTACATTACATTATGAGAACGATAGGACCCCCAATTTTTAAAATTTTCAAAATGAAATTCCTTAAAGTACGAAATAAAGATGGTTCAAACATATAAACAACTTACAATAAATTTTAATTTCTTTCAAATTAAAATTAAACGAAACACAAAGTGAATAAATTAAACGACAAATGGATTTTAAACTTCAACCAAATATTTCTATTCAAGTCCTAGAAATTTGCCTAACAAGAATAATCCATTTTGCAAATTAGGCCAAACCTAATTTTACCAAAATAAATTATCTTTGAATTGAATTAATTTCAATTTCACCCAAATATATTTTAACACCAAAGAACATAAATGTGATAATTAAACCAAATTTTATCTTGAATTGCCTAAGCATGCATCTACGTGATTTAATCAAGATAAAATTAAACAATATCACACGACGCGCCGATGTACGAGAAAAAACCAAATGGGGAAAACCTCGAACGGCCCTAGCAACGAATTCACTAAGTATGGTAGTTTTTACAAAGACTCGACACAAGAGGACTTACACAAACTGACTTGAGTCCCTCCAAGCCTTGACGCGCTCCTTCAGTCTTAAACCTCCACCTAGTGAATAACCGTGGACTCCTCCATAGTCTCGGACTCCACCGACGGGGCTATGGTCACCGTCAACCCGCACCCGAAGCCCTTCTTCAAGTGAGAACACCACAACAAACTTTTCTCCTTTTGGGGGTAAAGAAGAACCCAAACTCTCTTCTTATTGGTGTAGAGGAAACCAGGTGCCAAAACTCTCCAAGCAATGATATATCAATAGGTACTTGGAATAAACTAAATAAATGGGTGTTATGTGTTTTTTGGTGAATTTAATCCATAAAAATCAAACACAAAACATGGAACTTTTTTTTAAAAGTTTTGCTCTCAAAGGACTCTTAGAATGTGAAAAAGTTATCTTCAAAAAGTTAGTTTCCGCACTTAAGAATTATGTCAAAAAGTAAGTGGAGCAAAGTAGTGGAAAATTGTAAAAAACCGGCTTAAAACTGTTCCCGCTATTTTTTCGTAAGAAATCTCGTTCGAACGAGACTTCTAACGAAGAGACAGAACAAAAAAAAATCTCGTTTGAAAATTGGTTTGAACGACTTCTCGTTCGAACGACCTATCTAACGAGATCTTAGGCCATGGTTCTAGATAATTTCGATACGAACGTGTGGCCGCCAGTTTCGTATTTTTTTTATTTTTTTGGATCTGATATGATTTTTCTACTGAAAGGTGTCCGAGAACAAAATATTTAGAACTATGAGTTCAAAAAAAGTTTAACAAAAAAATACTAACACCCAAAATAAATTTCTAAAATACACCCAATAAATAATATTCCAAGCTCCTATATATATATTAAAATGCATTCATACCTTAGGAGCAATGGAACCATGTTGATGACGTAGAAACGAGGCACAACACACACACGACATTTGATGAAGCTTTAATATCTTGGCCGCTACGTCTTCAACAAACACGTCATAGGCTTGAATGGATAAACTTTAACTCTATCATATGACTCAAATGTTTTTTGGGGGGGGATTTGAGCCAAAACTACAAAGGACTCAATTGGAAATTTGTGTCCTTACACATTAATATGTAAACTCATATCCAAATTTTTCCAAATTTATTTTAAGGGTTCTAACCCGAAATCATATAGTTTACCAACTATAATATGAGATTAATGCATAAAATGAAATAATGCAAGTACACACTTGCCTGGAGGATGAAATACGACGACCTCGAGTTGAATCCGACGGAGTTTGGTCGAAATCTCCCATTTCTCTCTTCTTTTCTCCTCTTCCTTTCTTTCTCTCTTTCTTTTCTCTCTTTCTTTTATCTCTTTTCTTTCCTTTCTCCCACTCTCTCGTGACTTATAAGATAGAAATAAAGGGCTTGTCCCTTATTAACCCAAAAATGACTCGTTTACTCAATTACGAGTCCATAGGGGTCCAAAAATGCCCGGAACCCAAACACTACCCTCGGGTACTCTATTTTGACTATCTCGGCCATTCCGAACCCAATGGTGCAGTCAAAATTTCCATCCAAATCACTTAACTAAAATTCACTAATTAGACCCAACACGTTCAATACGCGTGTTTTTCAATTTAAAATATTTTCCTTTGTCGTTTTACCCAACTGCGACATGTAATAAAAATAATCTACTCATATACTTAGTCTCAGAATATAATCCACGTAAATATTAATCTGCCACTTGAAAACTAATATTTACTATTCACTTTATCATATTGAATTTATTTAATTTCACTCATTAATCCCAGAATTACTATTCACAATAATTCTTCAAATTACCAAATTATATCCACAGTGTAATTTAAATATCTTTAAAAGTACGGGGTATTACAGTTAGTTTAGAGTTGAGTTATTCAGACTATTTTATTGTTAGATGGTTTTGAGACATTACTTATATGAGAGTTATTTACCATCATAGTTATCGCATGTTGTGAATGGCTTTAAATTCACTAATATTTATTTATTGTTTGAGGATGAGAATGATATAAATTATTTTATAAGAAATATCTTCGTTATATTATCCCGTCCCACTATTATGCGAAAAATAGGGGTTGTCACAAAATGGTATTAAGAATTAAACCCCAACACTTACGTTATTTTGGTTGAATTTATGATGGTGGACTCGTTAGCTTGTCTAAGATCAACATTGTTTATGCCAATTTATAGCCCTTAATACATATGTGATTATTTAGGACTCACTTGGGTAAATTTGGTTAATAATTTTTAGGGTTGGGTTTCACCCATGAGAGAAATAGAAATTTAAAGATATGTATTAGATCGATCGAATCAATTCGCCCAAGCTTCTCCTTCAAGTTTTGGGTATTTTGAATATTTGGACATTGTTTTAGTTGGGGTTTAACCTAGTAGATTGGATGGTTGTACATAAATATGTTTTGGACCAATATGGTTGTTTTAATAAGGTTCATGAGTGATAATCCACCTTAGGCAATTTGGAATAATTTTTAGAGTTAAATAATCGATTAGGAACAGAATACCTTTATTTGGGCATATATGATTAATTGTAGGTCATGTATACTTGTATCCGATGATTTATATGCGTGAACATTCCATGGGTTCATGTGTAAGATTGTGGTGAATGTACAAGTCAAGGATTTAATTGAACATGAGTGTCGGGACCGCGTACTGTAACTCAGTTAGTGACACAAGTTATGTATAGATCTATATTATTATGATCCTACTTGATGACGTTATCGTTCCTCAAGAGAAAAATAGGGCTTGGATACTTTCATATAGACGTTGGAATGTAGTTACATGATTGGTGTAATGGTGTAATGATTTCTCCTTTTGTGTGTTTTGAGACTTTAGGAGTTGGGGCATCCTTTAGTAGAGACTAGTAACTATACGAGAGATCCTCGTAAGTTTAGCGTAGACTGTCCTTATATATTTTCTTAAGGTTCGTTATGTGACCTATCATTTGGTTGCCATAGGTCAAGGGGGCTCATGTTGGTGATGTGATAGTAATGAGTACTTATATTATAATCGGTTAGGTAGGTATACGATTTGTGTAGCTAGTGATAGACTTTCATTATTTGATTAGATTATGAATTCGAATGCATATGGTTTGGTTTGATTGGATGGGATTTATGGATGCCATACGGTCATTAGTAATGGAATGGCAGTGTGCCCTATTGTAATTTTGGATGGGCGACCGTATGACGTATTGGTTAGAGTTTATGAGAGTTATTTTTTGTACTCCCGAATCAGGTGTGTACCCACAGATCTGAAAAAATCACATTGGGTTGGGTAAACCCTTTGGTAAGTAGTATATTTAATATGTGACCGATAGGTTATCTCACTACAAGGGAGTGTGGTTCCCTTACTTACTATTATGATAGGGAGTTAGGATTATACTTTTTAGGGAGTAAAGGAATGGATTAGCTTGTATTACATCTCTTAAGATTGTTATTGGTGGGATAAGAAGCCTATTAGATTTTGGCATCCGACTTGGGTGAACATAAATGTATTGGGTGGAAGGATTTCTTGTCTCCACTTTACGTCCCATGCATGGAATTTAGTTCCAGTTGGGAGTTAGGAAATAATAGGGTGCTATGACGTTTGGCTCTAAGGGGGACCTTCATAGCATTTGGATTGAGACGAATGTATGGAGATGGGTAAGTGGTTAGTGGATAGTGTAGGAATGTGAGATAATATTCTCGTATCTTGAAAATATATCCACTTTATATATGGTCTAGTTGGCTATCTTCAGTGTCAAAGCATTTGAGTCATGTACTAATTCGAGACCGAAAACTTGATCCGCATAGATGTTTATGTGTAAGATTTTTTGTCTATTACCTATGGACAACAAGATTTGAAGACATTGTGACTTGTCCACAATCAAGGATTACGTTGTTTATCTACTAAACTGTATCCGTTTGTGGATTGTCTCATTTGTTTGAACATTTGGCTATGCACACACTCCCATTTTTTCAAAATGAATATTTCTTTTTTAAAATGTTTTTTAAAGAATCCATAGAGTTTATGTTTTTTAAAAGAGTATTAAGGTCTTAATTTTATTTTATTTTAAAGCATTTTTAAATTAGTATTCAGCGCCTTTTTGCCGTTCGCACGGTGAAGAATTAGCCCCGTTCGCATGGTAGCATGGTTTTTGGTCAAATCGTGTGCACGATATCATTTTTCCCCAGTGTGCATGGCCTATGACTTTTTTATTCGAGGATAATAGTATCCAAAACCTTGCGCACGGTACCTCTTTACACCTGTGCGCATGATGAAGCAATTTTTTAAATTTTCGCTATAAATTGACCTTGTTCCCTCCAAAACTTTTAACACTCTTCCTTATTTCAAAAGACATTTACTCTGAGGAGTTTCTTTCAATTTGAGAGCTATATGCCTCTCCATTTGAAATTTGAAATTTGAAATTTTGAAAGTTCAAATTGTTTTATTCAAAGCCTTTTGAAAGCATGTTATGTGCACTATGTAAACAATAACAACAAAACTAGAGAGGGGGGGTGAATAGGTTTGAATAGAACTTATAACCAATTTTTAATTTCAACTGCTTTTGCTTACACATTCAAGATTTTCAACATAAGTTTTACCAATTTGATTTTATTATCTCACACAACAAAGTAATTATGTGAATCTAGATGAACAAACCTAGATCTAACACACATATGTCAATCAATTCATTAGATTAAATTAATATTTAAGTGATTTGTGTGAAAAAATATGTGCATATGAATATAAATTAATCACAAACTCACACAAGACAGATTTACGAGGAAAATCCCCCACCTAAAAAACCTCTGACGCACTCCAATTTATATTTCTACCTAAAAAGAGTTTTATACAAAACAAGAAGGTATCTCTCACTCATGCCCTCACGAGTAGTTACCAATAAACTTCGAACTTTACCCCATGGATGAATAAAAATATGCAACGAGCTCCACGCCATGAATGAAGAAGTCCATTCTCTTCCTTAGAATTGCACTACACCCTGAATTCTCCAATAATCTTAAATGCCCACTCTTTTAGATCTAGGAGTAGGTGATTATACAATTCAAAGGTATATAGATTTGAACTAAATAGGCTATGTGAAATTTAAACCAAAACACTCTCAATTCTTTCTCAAAAGTATATATATTATCTATAGATCTAAGTTTTATCAAAATGGGAGGTAACAAGTAAATTTGAAAAGAAAATCAAAGGAATAATTCTCTCAACCTCAAAAATCCTCTCAAAAATTTATTTGAGTTATGAAGATTTCACACGCTTGAAAAAGGAAATTAAATGGGCCTTTACAACACTATTGTTCGCATTATTAAATCTGACCGTTCACATGGTCCTTTCCACTAGGGACTTTAAACTCTCACGATTTGAACGGGCACATTTTGTAGTCATTCGCATGCTTCCGTTTGCACGGTAAAAATTGATCGTTCGCACGCCTTCGATTTTTTTCTCCAAAATCATTTTAAATTGATGTGTCTTGATCAAAATACTTTAAATCAAAGATCAACTCACAAAAACATTTTCAAAAAAGTTCAAAAAAAGATCTTTGAAACAGTTTTAAACATTTAAAAACTCGTTCCATCAACTTTTATAATCCTCACACATTTAAAAAAATGTTTTGTGTAAGTGTGAGTGTTTAGCCATAAACAATTCACAATCTGTAAAAAGGATATATTCTTCAAACTTAGATGTGAATGCATGGAAAATGAAGTCTTCAATTAGCTACGGTGCATGATATTTAATCTTCTGTCTTCAAGGTTCATCTAACCTAAACTAGACTGCGCCCCACTTATAACTATTCAAGTCTATGCAACTTAATAGACTCAATGTTTAAGCGCGGGAATATAGCCAATTTATATAAAAATACAAAATTTTACACTTTTAGAAAGTCTCAACATTGATAAGTAATTTCTTATGAGATAACAAGAGATAAATATCTTCTTGCGTGGTATAAAGGAACTTTTCAAATCCAATAAGAAATTAGGCCACACCGAAGTCTTTTACCCATAGATTGGGGATTTTCCTTGTAGAATCGATGTTGTGCGATTGATTTGTGTTTTGATTGGTTGATTATGTAAGTTCGAATGATTAATTAAACTAGATCTAATTTCTATAAGTGAAATGACTTCGATCTAGGTTATTAATTAATGTGTAAATGTGTATGTGTAAATTTTAAAATTGGTCAAAATTGAGTGGAGGCCTATTCACACCACTCTAGGTTTGCATCTAATGTACATACTTTTACATCTCCAATTAGTATCAAAGCGAAGTTACTCATTTTAGGCCTAACATCTTGAGTTAATCCCTAATTTGTAATTGTGTGTTTGCTCTTTTGTGTGTTTACATGGAGATTTCATATTTTTATGCTTTAGGAGTAAGTTTGGAAAATATTCTATAGCTAAGAACATATCTCATTCATCTAGTAAGTCTATCGATGAAATTGCAAATAACGAAATGACATGAGTGATGAGGAAGAGATGAGTGAAATCAACTATGCATACAACAAGTTATTCCATGAGTCATTGAAATTGAAGAAATCTAACATTAAGATGAGGAAAATATTCAAGGTTTTTGAAGAAGAAAATGCTTTGTTAAAAGAGAAAGATGAAACGATTTTTCCACGCAAACTTGAGTTAAAACGTGTGAATTAACAAAACTCTTCTCTAGGAATCGAAAAGTTTGATCTCTTTGAAATGAATAGAAAACTTGATAAAGAGTGTAAGATATTTGAAATTAAAAAAAAATCAAAAAGAAGTTGTTTCTCTTAAAAGTGATATATTTGAGAAACGGGCTCGTGTAAATAGTCTGTATACTAGGTTCCTCACACACAAATTCAATTTTTAATCAAATTTTATCTTGATTAGCAATTATGTGTACATGTGATGATAATGTCCATTTTAATTTTAATCCATCACACAAGCAAATTACGCATCCAAAGAGGTAAGGAAAAATCATTAAAAATGATTAAAAAAAAAACTTTATTTTAACATACATAGTCGACTTCAGACTACTTAGAACGACTAAGTATAACCCGCAAAGTCATCAATTCCTCTGCAAATACGGCCTAGTTCAGTGTCGTCCACAGGAAGCGATCTTCTCTCGGTATCCGCCAATCATCCTTCTTCTTCATTGAAACCTTGGTTTCACAAGTCAACCATAGAGATTGACTCTACGAGGGTTTAGGAGATGTTTATGAAAACTTGGGTTTTATAAATCTCACAAATCACATATGGAGATGTATGATTTGAAAAACAAAAAGTGGTTTTGGAAAACTAAATATGAAAAACTTTTGAACAGGTATTGGAAAATTATTTTTGCCAAAGTTCTTGAGAAAATATGAACAAAACATGTTTTTATAACAAAATCATGAATTTCGAGGCGGCCAGGACCTCGTTCGAGCGAAAATAATAGTTTCGTTCAAACGACATCCTTGTTCGTTCTAATGAAACCCACTTTTTGTTCGAACAGCCTTCTAACGAGAATTCTCTGTCAAGGAATGGATGACACGTTTAAATGTCATTTGATGCTTGTTCAAACGAAATCACACATCTCGTTTGAACGAGATCCCATCTCGTTTGAACGAGACTTAAAAAAAATATTTTTAAAATACTTTTATCGCAAAACCTCGATTTTAAAAGAAAACGTCCCAAAATATGGTTTATAGTAATTTATGAAAACCACAAGTTTATATCTCCATAAAGTGTCGGTAATTAATCTATAAACGGAGCTCGGTTACTAACGTGTCTTCAAATGAACTTGAAGATATAATGCTTGGTTTGAGATACCAGTTTGTAACGAGATACACCAAAACTATAAATAGCCTAAGCTATGAGAAATTATAAAATCTTGCTCTTACAAATCTCCCCCTTTCGCTATTCCGGTACAAAACAAAATTGAAAATCAAAATATAATAAAACCTCTAAGACAATGAATCCTAATATCATCCCAAACCCTAGAAACGAAACAACATCTGAAACTTTGTCTTCAATTGAAACTTGTTCTCCCCTTCGCTAGCTTTTCCTTCATCTTGTGTAGTCCATGAAATTATCATCAAAGCGGAAGAGACCGATACACATGAAAAAAGAAATATCGTGACCTGTACGAGCTTTAAATAAAAATAAAACTCTCCCTCAATTTGTTCTCCTCATTTTTGTTTGTAATAGACAAAGGATTAGAAGATAAGCATCACATGAAGAAGCAATGATATCATCACAAAGATAATCAATAAAGCGCATGTAATGATAATCCAAGAGGCATACCAATTATTTTTTTAAACTTTTTCAAAAATGTTAAGTATAAAAAGTACATATAGGTACAAAAACACATTGTCACCATGGAATAACACTAAAATGTACGAATCATGAAAACATAATGTAATTTTTTGAACATTTTCCATAGGCAATTCAACGTAAACAATCATTACATAGGTGCACGAAGTCATGAGACACTTCTAAAGAAAGAACTCAAAGTCTACCTTATATGTAAAATAGTGAACTCAAATGAAATTGACTTAACCTATGCAATATGCCCTGAACTTTCCACCAATGATGTAATGGAGGTTTAAAAACGAATTTTAAATTCATAGTTATGAATTGAGGTATGTGATTAGATTATTGTTTTATGTTTTGCATAATGATTATAGGTTAAAAATATGATTTGAAGGTGTGATTATCATGATGATTTAAAATCTTATTTAAAGAACCATAACATGATTAATTAATCGATTAACGTTTTGATTAATTAAATCATATTTTATAGTTTATGATTGTGTTCTTTTAATTACGTTTACATTAACGACAATGATTCATCACCATTTGTGTTCTTTTAATCACGTTTACCTTGACGACAAGGATTCATCACCGTTAAGAGGTTATTTGGTTTCTAACGTATTTTAGAGTGCATTTTACATCTTAAATTTAGATTTTGCCTAGTTAGCATGGCATTTACAGTAACATTGACGCATAAAATTTTAGCATTACTATTGAAGCCTCAATTTTCAATCAGTCTGTGCGGATTATGTTTCAATTAATAAGTCATATCCATACGAGAGTCTCATGCATATAGATTTGTGAACATGCTCACTTTCCATCGCTAAAATAATGAAAAATAAAAATTATACTCCTTCTGTTGTATACTTGGTGTTGAAGATTTCAAACTGATTTTGTTAATCTCTAAGCATGTGGAGTGTTGTGAATCTGGGTCTTTTTGCATTTTGGGCCAACCATCAGACAGTTTCTGAGACAAGCAGGGAACTGATGTTGAGATTAGGTTTTTTACGAGATTTGAATCGAAATAGTACGTTGGGTTTTGATTCAGATGGAGATAAACAAGACGAGTATAATCGATTTCAAGGTTCTGGGGATTGATTATATGGAAAACTGTGTTGGGATCGACTTCAAGTCAACTTATTATTGCAAAGTTGCCATTATCCAAGTGTGGCTTTTCCTTTACTGCATTTTTTTTTGTTATTACATCATTATTATTTAACTTGAATGAAGTTTTACTTATTTTTGTTTACGAGCATATAATATTTATTAGAGTTTCTTTCTTTAATAGTTTTATCTTCCGTAATTTATGGACTAGTGTTATGATTATTTTAGCATAATGTTAGGTACATTTGTAATATTTCAACGTATTTGTGACTTTAGTTTTTAGCGCATTTATTTAGTGAATTAATTTGTAAGAGTATTTAATTAACTAACTAATTAATTAATTGATCTTTTTGGCTCTACCATTGTCGGTGCCCAAGTCCGAATGTGAAACAAGGTGGATTAGTGTTAGGTTAACAGTTGGCTGTAAAATTTATGTCAAATCTTATTGATGGATTCTCTAGTTAAAAAAATAAAAATAACGTACATAAATTAGATTTGGTACGTGAAATTTAGGAACACTAATTGGCAAGTGTAAAAAACTTATGGATAAAAACAACATAGCATGCCTACAAGAAATTAAATGGAATAGTGAAAAGGCTATAGACATAAGAGAAAGTAACAAATTATTTTACTCGAGATAACTGTATGAAAGATAAGTTGGTAGATGTTAAAAGATGGATAGATAGATAAATGAGCATTAAGATTGTCTTAGATAAAACAATTTGAATATTATAAGTGCTTACACGCCCAAAGGAGCTTTAGATAAAAATGTAAAGATTATTTTGGGAATTATCCGATGAAGTATTACAACAAATTCCTACGCATGAAAACATATTTTTAGGAGGTAACTTGAATGGATATGTATTAGTAAAACAGGACGATTATCTAAGAATACACGGAAGTTTTGATTTTGGTAAGAAAAATAAAGGATGAAAAACTATCTTAAAATTTATTAAGGCATACGATCTAGCATTAACCAATACATTTTTTTTAAAAGGGAAGAACATTTAATAACATTTAAAAGCTAGAGAATAAAACTCAAATAGATTATTGCTTACTTAGAAGAAGATACTTGAACACGTGCAAAGACAATATAGTTATACCAGGTGAAAGCGTATCAACATTGCCTATTAGTAATAAATTTAGCTATTAAAGGATTTAAGTACCTTAAAGAGAAAATAGGTTAGTAAAATATAAAATGGAAGGATTTAAAAGGATGCAAAGAGATGATATTTAGATAGAAGTTCCTGTTAAACATGAAATGGAATTGGACAACAATATTAACGACATTTGATCAAGAACAAAGAATGATATTGAGAAAATAGGTAAGCAAATTTTAGGTGAGACTAAAGGGAAAAAAGTCATTAAAAAGAGACTTTGTGGTTGAATGAGGAAGTACAAAAGACAAAACAAAGAAAACGAATAAGTTTTAAAGAGTGACAAAAGAGTAAAAATAAAAAAGAATTAGAAAGATATAAAATGTGAAATAAAAAATATTATTAGAAATGCACAACAATACGCACTAAATAATCTTTATAGTATATTAGGTACCAAGTATATCAGGTACCAATAAAGGTGAAAATGAGATAAATAAATTGACAAATAATAGAGATAGATTGACAAGGGAAATTACCCGGTTAAGTGTATTAAAAAGACATAAATCAAAATATATTAATTAACAATAAAAAAATTATAGAAAGATGGGAAGAGTATTTTCATTGAATGAAGAATATTCCAAAAAAGATGTCGAGAACATAAAACCGAATATAAAAATGGTATGTCCAATTACTGAAAAAGAAGTAGATATATTAATTAAAAAATGGGAGGAAATAAAGCAATTGACACAAATAAAATACCCATAGAGGTATGAAGGACCTTTGAAAGTATAGGGGTAGAATAATTGACATGTTTATTTGATACAATTTTAAAAGAAGAAAACATGACAAATGAGTGGAGAAAAAGTATCATAATACCTTTTGTGGTGACAATTATTATGCAACACAAATAAATATGAAAGAGGTAACAATCAAGAAAAGATAAATAAAATGCAATCACACAACAACGGGTATACGTGGTTCAGCAAAGATGTGCCTACGTCCACGGTGGTTCAGTCAGTGTTATTTCTCTATATTCTGAAGAATAAGTACAGAGAATACAACTTGTCCTTTGCCCCGGACTTAGGGTTTAATTTATACATGTATATGTTGGAGTAGTGGGGGTGATGGGTTCCTCCTTATTAGCCATCTCCCCTACATGGGATCGCGTTCCCCCACAACTTCTCTTCATGGGATCGTGGGGTAATCGGATCAATACAAAAGGTGATGGGCCTGGGCTTTGGGCCGCTAAGGAGAGGCTACTCGTCCAGGCCTATGACGCCAAATTCAGGGTACCCACAATTGCCCCTAAATTTGTTGGGCCATTTTTACAGGTCCAATGAATTTAAATAATCAGCTATTATGGTTGATTTCTTTGAAAACTGTGAAGTTGCTTTGGCGGCACCCGCTTCGCTATCCGTGCGCTAGGGATGGCCGTGGGCCGGGCCTGGGCAGGCCCGGTCGGGCTCGGGCCGGGCTTGAAAAACTAAGTGTTATCCCAAGCCCGCTCGGGCCTAGATCGGGCCTTATTATGTAATCCCAAGCCCGTCCAGATTTGAAAGCTCTTTACCCAGGCCCGCCCGATCGGGCCCTATTATGTTAATTAAAAAAAAAATTAAAATTAAAATACCTATTTTTTTATTTAAAGTCCAATTTTTTTAATTAAAAATCTGTTTTAAACTCCATATATTACAAAGTCCATATATAAAGTTTCTCACTTAACATAAAAAAGACTTGGTATACGTTTTTATATTTATAGAAGTCCCCCCCCCCCCCCCCCACACACACACATATATATATATATATAGAGAGAGAGAGAGAGGCAGGCTCCTATGCACACTAAGTTTGCACACTAAGTTTGCACATTACCTTTTAAAAGTGTGCAAACTTAGTGCTGGCGCACACCAATTTTTTTATATGATATTATAACATTTCAACGGACTCACATAAAAAAAATTAGCTAAAAAAAACTTTTTTTGCTATTTTTAAAAAATCGGTCAAACTTTCCCAGTTTTTAAAGGGCTTAAAAACTGCGAAAGTTTGACCGATTTTTTAAAAATAGCAAAAAAAGTTTTTTTGAGCTAATTTTTTTTATGTGAGTCCGTTGAAATGTTATAATATCACAAAAAAAAAATCAACTCAAAAATATTTTTTTTACTATATATAAAAGGTAATGTGCAAACTTAGTGTGCAAACTTAGTGTGCAAAGGAGCCTGCCTCTATATATATATATATATATATATATATATATATTTCGGGCCGGGCCGGGCCTCATCGGGCTTAAGAACTCATGCCCAAGCCCGCCCAAAAAAAATCGGGCCTATAAAATTTTGCCAAGCCCGCTTTGCGGGCCTATTTACCTTACCCAAGCCCTATTTTTTTATTGGGCGGGCTTGGCGGGCCTCGGGCCTATGGCCACCCCTACCGTGCGCTATGATTAGACTTGAAGGCTCGTTGGAATAAGGCACATTTCTTTTCGTCGCTTCAGTCTTTTCCAGCAATCTTCTATCTTCTGAGAACTCTTGCGCTTTGTACCTTCTGTTTTCGATTTCTACTTTCGTTGCTTCTTCGCCATTTGACCTGATCTTCTGTCTTGTAAGTCTCTCGTGCGCTTTGCATTTTCTCTTTGGTTTGTAGTTTTTCTTGTATTTTTCCAATGGCGAAGATTGGAAATAGGTCAGTAACTGAGTTTAGAAAATTCTATAGTATTCCTGAGTGGGTAGAGATTGAGTGTTGTGCCTCGCCTCCTAGGAACGTTAGGGATATAAAGGATGCACATTGGATTCACGTCCTGTTGCTCTCCCAGGGGGGACTTACCTTCCCCCCTAATGATCTGTTTCTGCACTTCTTTAGCTATTTTAGTATTGTGCCTGCACAATGTTCGCCCAACGTATGGAAAATAGTGAACGGCGTGCATAGGATAAATCAATTGTATGGCACAAAGTTAGGGCTTGCCGAGGTCTGCTTTTGTTATTCCTTTTCTCGAACGAGTTCAGGTGTTATGTACCTTAAGGCTAGGAGCCCTGATAGGGTATTGGTAGTAAATCTACCTGATTCCCATAAGGACTACTAGCAAGAAGGTTTTCTTGTCAGGAATTGGCAACTTTCCCCCCAATTTGAAGGGTCGAGGTCTGAGAGGTTCACTGTTCCCTTTTATGGGGAAGAATATATAGGTAGATGTCAGATTATTGTTTCAACCTTTGCTGACTTGTGATTTTTCTAACGTCTCCCTGCTTTTTCTTTTACAGTGAGGACAAATAACTTGGAGCCTGCTCTCAGCGAGGTTCGTATCTCGAAACTGGTGAAAGCTTGGAACATCAGGGAACTTTTGGGTGACGGCGAGCATCCTAGGTCTGCTGCTTTTCTGCTTGAATACAAGAACACAGGCTCCAGCTTCATAGCCCGACCTGTGGATAGTGTTCCGGACTTTGATTCTTCCGAAGAGATTTCTGCTGAGCCCATCCAATTGGACGAAGAAGAGAGCAGTTCGGAGAGTGAGCCTGCAGGTGTTGTGAGTAATTTGGGTGCAGGCAGTACTGACAGTAGCAGTTCTTCGAGCACTACCAGCAGTTCTGGTGAAGAGATGCCTCCCAGGAAGAATTTAATCAGAGATGATGATGATGATGATGATGATGAGCTTCTTGCACAGAGGTCCAAGAAATCGAAGACTGCCTTCGGGGCCATAGCTACTGGTTCTCGGCCTTCTTCTCAGGAGCAAGAGAAGAAGAAGAGAGAGGAGGAGCAGGCGAGAGAGAGAGAGAAGAAAAAGGAGGAGGAGAGGAAGAAGGTGGAAGAGAGAAAGAGAAGGGAGAGAGAAAAAGAGGAGGAGAGGAGGAAGATGGAATTGAGGACCAAAACTGGTCAAGCTCTGGTCCCAGTATCTGCCTTGCCTGAGGGGGCTTCGGTGGCCACCTCTCCTCAGCTTGCCCCTGCGCTGCTCGAGAGAGCAGTCCTTCCTGCAGATCGTGAGAGGGCGTTGGGGTCCGATCAACTGGCTTTGCAAGCTAGCCAGAGGCTTGCCTTGGTAAGGTTCCCTTCTAATTCTCAATTTCTTTTGACAAATTTTGATGGTTTGTTCTTCCTGATCCTTGCCTTATTTTTTTTGCAGTTTGTGACCGACTTCGCTGTGCTCTATTGCTCTCGCGACGAGCTGGTGAGAAGGAACGGTGAGCTGGAGCAGCAGAAGTATACTCTGGTAGCCAAGGGTTCTCAGCTGGAGGCCGATCTGAAGGCTGCTGATGCCGCTCGAGCTTCATCTGCCTCGGCCCTTGCTAATTTTGCTCGCGAGAGAGATGATGCTGTCAGGGAGCTTTGCGAGCTGAGGAAGTCGTATGACCTAGTATGTTCGAGCAAGCTAGACTTCGCGGAGAAGAACAGGGTTCTTGCCGAGCAACTGGAGGCGGAGAAAGCCCAGGCAGCCACTCTTAAGGAAGATTCGTACAACTCTGGCTGGGCTGCTACGTATGAGGACGCCGAGGTTCAGATAGACTATATCAGTCGTCTGAACTTCAAGAAAGGGTGGAACAAGGCCCTCGTGGCTGCTGGGGTGGATGTTGCATCTCCACTCTTTGACGAACATGATCCAGGGCCAAAGCCAGTCGTGGATGAGGACCCAGCCCCAACTGCTGAAGGCACCAATCCTGCTTCTCAGGCGACTCCTACTGATGCTCCCTTGGTCGAGGGGGCAGTGGACACCCCTGCAGAGGGTAATGCCCCTACTGATGCTGATAAGGACAAGGGTCCATCCACCGAGGTTGCTAATTGATAGGGCTTCTTTGTAACTTTTTCTTTTTTGATCTGATGTAACCTCGCTCATTATCAATGAAAAGACTTCATTTTTGTTTATGTTGATCTCTTTATTTTCTCTTTCTTTTACTTGTAGTTGGTTGATGTGGATGACTATATTCCTGTTACCTCCCAACTAGGTAGGACTCTTGGTCCTAATGCAAGCCTTGCAGTTCGCCAGGCCTTTGCTAGGCTTTGCAGGTTTGCTAAATCAAGGAACCAGAAATATAAGGATCAGTCCGAGTTAGTGGCCAAGTTGAAGGACAGGCTCCAGGAAATGGAAGAGATCGGTGCTTCAGTGCAAGAGGAAGTTAGCGAGCTGAGAGCGAAGTTACTGGAGGCCACCGAGATCAACCAAGTAGTGGAGTTTCTGCAGCGGGAGAATGAAGACCTGAGGCGGGAGGTCTCGAAGCTTAAGGAGCATTCGCCGAGCACCGCTTCGGCAGTCCTACAAGGCTCTTCTTCGTCGCGAGCTGCTCGGCCTCCCCTCCCGCGTGCTGGTAGGAGTACCAGGGGTAGGAATAGGGAAGTCGAGGAACAGCGTGAGAGGGAAATGGAGGAGCTGCGCGGCGATGTTCGGCGAGCTTATGTGACTGCTGCTGGGCTCCAGAGGGACGTTACCCGACTGCGGCATCTATTCAAGAAGGGCCCTCGTCAAGTGTGGACTGATGGCTATGATCAGGGCTGGCTGGATGCTCCCACAAGATTATCAGAGTTCGAGGAGCTCTCCTTCATCAGGGGGTGGTTGAGTGCTCTCAAAGAGCTGCAGGTCCCGAGGAACTCGAGGTTGTGGTATCGGCACGAGATGTCCTCCTCTACTCTGATGCCCAATCCATTCAGGCGAGATGATCGATGGATCCCCATCGATGCTATTCCCCGGCGACTATTGGAGTTGGACGCAAATGAGGTCGTGGAGGAGTTCGATCCTGCTCCTGATGATGGGAGGAGAGCTAAAGTTACTGACTACCTTGCTCGGAGGCTTCCACCTCCTTGATATTTTGTTTTTTAATAATTGTAAATGCTTTGGGCGAGC
This sequence comes from Sambucus nigra, assembly GCA_949130495.1. Lineage (NCBI taxonomy): Eukaryota > Viridiplantae > Streptophyta > Magnoliopsida > Dipsacales > Adoxaceae > Sambucus > Sambucus nigra. The sequence continues at coordinate 745,270,479 of OX422208.1, forward strand.
TTCGCCGACTAAACATGTACTATTATTGTTTGTAAATATAAAAGATTAATGGAAAGTTCGAGTTTTGGGCGATTTTGCCGACTAAACGTGTTCATACAATCTTTTTATATTTTTGCAGCTTCACAATCCTTTTTATCTTGTCATGTGAGTGTCCGCCCAGTCCAGTATTAAGAATACCATTGTGCCCTTTCTTTACCTTTTAGGTCGTGTCGTCACACTCCCTTAGGCCTAAGTAGGGAAATTGGCGAGGACACGCCTGTTATTGGATGTCTCTATCCGGTTAGGATTTTGTTTAACCAAAGTAGGTTTGATGCCTAAGAATAATCTGTAGGGCTTCATATATTGCCATGGGCAATGCTAAGAGGTCTGTCGTGCTTCATGACGATGACCTGAGGAGGGGTGTTCCCCTGCTATGCCAACCATTATACCTGTGATTTGAAAAGGATGTGCAATAAGATATAATTGTTACTTTTTAGAGAGTGATCAACTGAGAGATTTTCATTGGTGAATTGAGAAATAAACTGTCTTTTCCCATAATGAGTACAATATAAGATCTAACAATAGAACTCCTAAAAATAGAATTTCTTGAGATCAGCTGCGTTCCATGCTCGTGGTATCTCTCTTCCCTCCATCGTTTTCAAATGATAGGCACCTTGCAGATCGTCTCTAATTATCTCATAAGGTCCTTCCCAGTTCGGGCCCAGTTTACCGTCTGATGGCTTCACTGTGTTGCCCAGGACCTTTCTTAGAACATAGTCCCCAACTTCGAATTTCCCCGGATTGACCCTTTTGTTGTAGTGCTTTGCGAGCTGTTGTTGATAGCTCGCTAGTTTTACTAGGGCAAGTTCCCTGCGCTCGTCGGCCAAGTCGAGTTCAGCGAGCAAAGCCTGATCGTTCTGACCCTGCTCGACAAGGTCGGATCTCATTGTAGGCAATCCTGCTTCTAGTGGGATGACTGCCTCCATACCATATGCTAGTGAGAATGGCGTTTCTCTTGTGGCTCGCCTAGGAGTCGTTCTGTACGCCCATAGGATATGCGGTAGCTCGGTTGTCCACACGCCTTTGGCTTGTTCTAACCGCTTCTTCAATCCAGCGATCATTGTCTTGTTGGAAGCCTCAGCTTGTCCGTTGCTTTGAGGGTAAGCTACCGAGCTGAAGTGGTGCCTGATCCCGTGTTGGTCGCAGAAGTCCTGAAAAGGGCCACTCTCGAACTGTGTTCCATTGTCAGTGATGATGGTTCTGGGGATCCCGAATCGAGTGATTATATTTCTCCATATGAACCTCATCATGTCAGCATCTCGGATGTTCGCCAGTGGTTCTGCCTCGATCCACTTGGTAAAGTAATCAGTTGCGACCAACAGGTATTTGCGATTTCCGGCAGCGGTGGGCAGTGGTCCCACGATGTCCATTCCCCACTGGGCGAAAGGCCAGGGGCTGGTTAGGGATTTTAACTCGCTGGCGGGCTGGTGGACCATGGGGGCGTGAAGCTGGCATTTTAGGCATCTGCGGACATATACTGCGAAGTCCTTTTGCATATATGGCCACCAATAACCTTCCTTCATTGCTCGGAAGGCTAGAGACCTTCCTCCGACGTGACTCCCGCAGATTCCTTCGTGAAGCTCGTGAAGCACTGTCTTGACGTCGCCTGGGTGGACGCATCTAAGGTAGGGGCCGGAAAAAGATATTTTATACAAGTCGCCTCCCGTGGATAAGTGAAAGCGAGCAGCTTTGACTCTTATCTGGTGGGCAGTCCTCTTATCCTCTGGGAGCGTTCCGTTCTTCAAATAGTCTCTCAAGGGATCCATTCAGCTGGGGGCTGGTTCCAATTGGAGTATTGGTTTTGCTTTGGTCAGCTCGTAGTTGGGGTAAATGCTCGGGCAGCTGAGGAAATCGATAGGGATGATCCTTTTAAGGCTGGAATCAACTGCCGAGCTCAGGGCTGCTAAGGCGTCAGCGTGGCTGTTCTGCCCCCTGGGAAACTGTTGGATGTTGATTTCTTCAAAGTTCGTCATTAAGTTTTTTACCAAGGAGAGGTAGGCTGCCATTCTCTCATCCTTCGCGTTATAGTCTCCACTTATCTGATTGGAAACTAGTTGCGAGTCTCCGAATACCTGTAAATGCTTTGCTCCCAAAGTTTGCGCCCTTTGGAGACCTGCTATTAAGGCTTCGTATTCTGCTTCGTTGTTGGAGGCTGCAAATCCCAGCCTGAGTCCTTGCTCGAGGACTGTATTTTCTGGAGTGATGAGAACAATTCCTACTCCTGCCCCCTTTGAGTTGGAGGCTCCATCAACGAATAGTTTCCAGCTTCCCCCTGTAGCCTCGGTGTTTTGTTCTGTTGGCTTAGGCTGGTTGAAGGGTTCTTCGCCTGTGAATTCAGCTATGAAGTCAGCAAGGATTTGACCCTTGATAGTTGTCCTTGGTTGAAATTGGATGTCAAACCGGCCGAGCTCGACTGACCATTTAGACAGTCTGCCCGACAAATCCGCCTTCCTTAGGACAGCCTTGAGGGGGTGTGATGTAAGGACGATGATCGTATGAGCTTCGAAGTAATGCTTCAATTTCCTCGAGGACATTACTAGGGCGAATACGAGCTTTTCCAATGGCAGGTAGCGCTGCTCGGCGTCTAGTAAGGTTTTGCTCGCGTAATAGACTGGATGTTGGATCCCTGTAACTTCACACATTAACGCTGAGCTGACGGTATGGCTGGATACAGAGAGGTAGAGATACAAAGAGTCCATTTGCTGTGGTATGACAAGCAGTGGTGGGGAGCTTAGGTAGGACTTGAGCTCGTCTAATGCTTGTGAGCATCCTGGGGTCCATTCTACCGTTTTGCTGCCTTTTAAGAGTCGGAAGAAGGGCTTGCATCTCTCGGAGGATTTAGAAATGAAACGATTTAGAGCAGCGAGCATTCCAGTGAGCTTCTGTACATCGCGGATTGTGCGAGGAGGTTGCACTCTTTTGATTACATCAATCTGGTCCGGATTAGCCTCTATGCCTCGTTCGCTAACCAAATACCCAAGAAACTTTCCTGAGTGGACACCGAAGGAACACTTGCTCGCGTTGAGTTTCATTCGGTACTTCCTGAGGATTTCGAAGGTAATTGACAGGTCTGAGAGGTGATTTTCCTTCTCCTTGCTCTTGACGAGCATGTCGTCGATGTAGACCTCCATTGTGTTTCCCATTTGATTCTTGAACATTTTAGTAACCAGCCGCTGATAGGTTGCCCCTGCATTTTTTAGCCCAAAAGGCATGACCTTGTAACAGTATAAACCAACCGTCGTGATAAACGTCGTTTTGTCCTGATCTGGGGCATACAGGGGAATCTGGTGATAGCCTGAGTATGCGTCCAGGAAACTCATTCGTTCGTGAGCTGTAGTGGCGTCTACTAGTTGGTCTATTTTCGGAAGAAGGAAGCTATCCTTGGGGCAGGCTTTGTTGAGGTCAGTGAAGTCTATGCAAACTCTCCACTTCCCGTTGCTTTTTGGAACTACCACTGGGTTCGATAACCATTTGGGGAATTATACTTCCAGTATGGACCCTGCATCCAGCAGTTTTTCGACTTCTTTTTCTATTGCTCTGGCCTTCTCGGGAGCAGTTCGTCGTGCCTTCTGCACTATCGGCTTGAATGTGGGATTGACGTGCAACCGATGGCAGACCATATTGGGATCGATTCCTGGCAGCTCATAGGGTTCCCAAGCGGAAACATCTATGCTGCTTCTGAGTAAGGTTAACAAATCATTTTGCTCTTGGTCAGTGAGTGAGGTCCCGATCAGGAAGACTCTGATGTTGTCGCCTTCTTTAGCAATTACTTCTACCAGGTCCTCTACAACACGCTCGGAGGGGAGGAGCCTGGTCTCTTCCACTCCGGGCCTTCCATATTTTAATTGTTATTTGGAAGGGATTGCACCTTCCTCCACTTTCTCGCTGGTTTGAACGGCTTTTTTCTCTATCTTTGGTCGGATGGCCGCTATGAAGCACTTTCTCGCCATCGCCTGGTCGCCATGTATCTCCATCACTCCCCGCTTGGTGACATATTTGAGTTTCTGGTGGTAGGTCGAGGAGACTGCCTTCATTGCATGAAGCCACCCCCTGCCGAGGATGGCTTGATAATGTGAATCGATGTCGACCACCAAGAATTCGATCATTTTTGAAACATTTCCAGCGAGCACTGGTAGTACTATCTTGCCCAGAGGCATGGTCATTTTTCCAGCGAAGCCGACCAGAGGAACAGTGGTTCCCTTTAGGTCGGCGATGTTCAACTTCAATTTTCTGAACAGGTCGATGTACATTACTTCGGATGAGCTCCCTTGATCGACGAGCAGCCTGTCGATATCAAAGTTGGCTATCCTGAGTGTAATGACTAAGGCATCGTGATGTGGGGTCCTCACTCCCACAAGATCTTCATCCGTGAAAACAATATGCTTGTTGTAGTTGATGTCCTCTGCTCACCGACGTTTTCCTGTCTGTGATTTTGCTGGATCAATCTGAAAAGCTTGCATTACCGCTGTCAGCTTTTTTACCTCCATTCGAGCTGAGTTACCCTGGATTTGCTTAACATCGGATACTCCATGGATTACTGCGAATTCGTGTCCGGCGTCGTCTTCCAATACATTGTCGGGTTTTGCCTCCTTGTGGACAGTCACTCTCTCCACCTTCCTTTCCACAAAGTCATTCAAATGTCCGGATTGGGCCAACTCCTCGAGGTGGGACTTAAGAGCCTTGCAGTGCTCAGTCTTATGCCCTCCCTCTTTGTGGAAGGTGCATCTCAGTGCATTGTTTCTTTTCGATGGGTCTCCTCCCATTTTCCGGGGCCATTTGATGAACGGCTCATCCTTGATCTTCGCGAGAATTTTGTAAATTGGTTCTTTGAAGACGGTGTTGACCGCCTGGAACGACTTTGCAACGTCAGGGTTCCCTCCGTTCTTGGAGCCATTCTTGCTCCCATTCTTTCCTCATTTTTTCTGGTTATCAACTTTCTCACTTCCCTTGGTAGCGAGCTTGGCTCGACCGTTTTCTCCTACGTTAAGGCGGGTGGCATCTTCCACCTTTGCGTATTTCTCAATCCGGGCCATCAGGTCATCAATGGTGGTTGCTTCCTTCTTTGTCAAGGACTGGTAAAGGAGGGAAGAGCTAGGTAGCCCAATTTTGAATGAAGCCACTGCCACCTCTTCCGCGCAGTCCTCGACTTCGTTGAATAACTCCCAGTACCTCTTCGCGTAGTCTCGGAGTGTCTCCTGAGCCGTTTTCTTCATTGTTAATAGAGCATCCATCCTTTTGGGATGGGAGCTGCTGGTGATGAATCGGGCCGTAAAGAGCTCGGCCAGGGATTTGAAGTTTCTGATGGATCGGTGAGGGAGTTTCTCGAACCATTTCTGGGCCACGTCATGAAGGCTCGAGGAAAAAATACGGCACATCAGTGCATCTCGGTGATTCTAGAGGGTCATAGCCTGCCGGTACTGCCTGACATGATCAATGGGATCAGTCTTCCCGTCGTAAATCTTGAACCTTGGAATAGCAAACTTTTTGGGAGCTTCTTCTTCTTCAATTTCCCTCGTGAAGGGCGATTTCATCTGGGTCTTGAGGGCTCTCCTGGCGAGTTCTCTGGTCGACCTGGTGCCGCGGTGAGCTGGATGTTGGTCCATTTCTCTGCGGACTAGGTTCCGTATGTTGTCGTCGCTGCGAGCAGGGCTCTGATAGCGGCGAGCTTTTCTCAGTTGCTCGCGGAGGTCGTCGTCTGAGTCGCCACCTTCGAACCCTTGATATTGCCGCCTAGGGCTCCTTCCTCGGCTGCGAGATTTGCTCGCCTGAGGGCTAGGAGTGCGATAGGGGCGTCTTCTGGTATCAGGACGTAGTTCTTTCTCCAGTTTTTCCAGTCTTCTTTTCAAGCGAGCATTCTCAGCCTCATATCTGCGAGAAGACTCCCTTTGCTCGTGGAGCCTTGCTTCGTATGCATCGATCAATCTGGATATCTGAGTGGACCTTGCTGGTCCTTGACTTTCTTCTGAGGCTGGCCTTTCTAAGCGAGCCCCTTGATCTGAACGTCGGTCTTCAGACCTAATCCTGCGAGGAGCGGGTGGCTCCTGAATATCTCCTGCTTGAGGAGCGTTGCTGCTGTGACCAGACATATTAGATTTTTTCTCGGAGTGGGCTCTTCTCAGGGAAAGATAAACGTTTCCCACAGACAGCGCCAATTGTGGTGACAATTATTATGCAACGCAAATAAATATGAAAGAGGTAACAATCAAGAAAAGATAAATAGAATGTCAATCACACAACAATGGGTATACGTGGTTCAGCAAAGATGTGCCTTCGTCCACGGTGGTTCAGTCAGTGTTATTTCTCTATATTCTGAAGAATAAGTACAGAGAATACAACTTGTCCTTTGCCCCGGACTTAGGGTTTAATTTATACATGTATATGTTGGAGTAGTGGGAGTGATGGGTTCCTCCTTATTAGCCATCTCCCCTACATGGCATCGCGTTCCCCCACAACTTCTCTTCATGGGATCGTGGGGTAATCGGATCAATACAAAAGGTGATGGGCCTGGGCTTTGGGCCGCTAAGGAGAGGCTACTCGTCCAGGCCTATGACGCCAAATTCAGGGTACCCACACCTTTGTATAAGAATAAATGGAACTAAAAATCAATAAAAATAAAACTGAATTTATGGAATATAAATTTAGGCATCTGATAACATAATGTTAAATATTGAAGAAAAAATGATAAACTAAATTAATAAATTTCATTATTTAGGTAGTGTGATATAGAATAATAAGGATATTTATGAAAATGTTACGAGTAGAATATCAAATGGTTAGATAAAATGGAGACAAACAAATGGGGTGTTATGCGATTACAGAATAACTAATAAATTAAAAGAAAAAATTTATATAACATTTATTATGCTTGTGACCCTTTTATAGAGCGAAGTGTTGAGCTTTAAAAAAATACATGAACAAAGCCTTCATGTTAGTAAAATGAGGATGTTCCGATAGATGATAGGAATTACTAAAAAAGACAAGATTAAAAATCAGTATGTAAGAAAAGTTATGAATAGCTCCCATTAGCGATAAATTAAAGAAAGTAAACTTAGACGGTACAGATATATATTGTGTATACCAATATAAAAGAAGATTATTGGAATAGAGGGTAAAAGAGAAATAGATCTCCCCAAGTTATCGTGTGAGAAAATTATTTGAAAAGATCTTAAGACATTAAACTTGAATGATAATATAGCTTATAATAAATGAAAATGAAAAAGGAGAATTCATGTGATCAACTTCATGTAATGGGATTAAATCAAGAAGGAAGATGATGATACTCCCCCCATTCCAATCAAATTAAGAGTTCACTTTTCTTTTTTTGGACATAATCAACTATCCAAATTTCACATGAATAACTACTTATTGAAAATAGGAACATATACCAAATAGTCCCTCGGATATTTTTTAATACCCATTTAGTCCAAACTTTTTTATTTTGCCTCAAAAAGTCTTTTGCCACATATTTTGGAGAGGGAGTGCCGCTGGCGCGGACCTCTAAAAATAAGAGGATATTAAGTGCTTGAGGGACTAAATGGGTTAAACTAAAAATATGTGTCCTTTTTAAAAAATATATATTTATAGTAGGGACTATTTAATAATTGACACTTGAATATATCTTTAATCTATACAAAAAGTGAATAGGACTTCTTAATTTGAGACGAATGAAGTATATATGTTAAATCATATGTTATGCCAATACATTTAAAAAAACAGTTATTCTTAAACTTCAAAAACTCAATAAGAAAAAGGGAATCAACAAAGATCAATCATTTAGTAATACAAAAACAACGGAGGACAAAGACAAATATGTTCTTGTTTTATGTGTCCCAATGAAAAGGAAGGAAACAAAACAACTTACCAAACAGTACACGTACCTTGTTCTGTTACAATGACAAGCAATAGACTGCTGATTAAACGTTTTTGTCCATTTCTGTTCTCTTTTTTATATAAAAAATATTCATATTATATTACGGGCAGGTTGTTGTGAAGCACTGAGGAATCATCACAATAAACCAAAACAATTTCATAAACAACAAAAGAGACTAAAAACTTGGAACAAAATAAATTATGATAAACGTTCATGCCATCTCCTTTTCTTTTGTAAGCCTTTTTTCCAAGTTCTCCTTGTAGTTTTTCTAATTTAGTGAACTGGGGAGATTAAGATTTCCTGGCAAATAGCTCACACGTAATTATATCATCCATACATGTGGCTGACCTCCCAGATCCTAAGACAGGGATGAGGTTAAAAATGGGTTCCTCCTCAATCCCAACCATTTGGCTCATTTCAGCAAACTCATTGAATACTCTTGTGAAGATGAGTGATAATGAATTGTGAGATATATGAAGACTTGTTGGGTAGTAAAGCCTCAAATTCTGACAAAGAAAAAAAAGGATAAATGAGAGCAGTAAAAACAAAATTATAAACCAAACGATCTAAAAAAAATGGAGCAGAGTAAAACAGGAGATGTAAAAAATTATTGGAAGGGAATCCCTGCCAACATTATTTTAGGAAAAGAAAATTCTTTTGACCTTCTGGTTCTTTTAAGAATATAAAAACAAGGCACGGCCTAGCCACATCATTTTTTGTTCCTTTCCTTCTATAATTCAGTGCATGTGTTTCTTGTTAATGATTTCCTCTAATTTTCAGTAATTAGAAGCAAAAAAATGTGCAATTATTGTTTAAATAGTGAGTTTTTCTAGTTTAGCAACATGTACCTATATCGGTATCCACTTGGAACATATACACACAAATTCTAATTAAGCACGTACACTAAAGTTCATTAGCATATGAAAGGACTTAACTAACATATTCTTTGTCCAAAAATAAAAATTAACATATTCACTATATTTCACATTCTTTAGGCTCTGTATGTTTCGAGGGAAAATCTTTTTCATTCGCATGCAAAGTAAAATGGCAAAAGATTTTTAACCTGTTCAAAATCAACTATTGTTCGGCATTTTGTTCTAAATCACATAATTATAGCTTATACACTTTGTGAAAATATTTTATCCCAAACGGGGATTAAGGGGGTGGTTTGGAAAGGAATTGAAAAACAGTTGACTTATGTGAAAAATGGAAAAAGATCGCGAGATGTTCTCTTTTCCGATTTTACATGAAATCTAATTCATTGGGGGTGCGTAAAAAATGTTTCCCATAAAAAAAATAAAGAAAAGATAGAGCACACGTCACATTTAAGGCTATGGTTGTTCCCAAGGAATAGATTTGGGAAAATGAACTACAAAAGCAAATAATAAGTAAAAAGTAAGATTTTGGGTAACATAACATTTGTGATGTCAATTAAAAACATCCTAAAAGGTCACACCTTAACTTAAAGGTAAACCCACAGAGCAATACAGCTACTATCAAACTACATGGTTCAAAGGTCCTTGCGGGGACTGCGAAGGAAAGGTATAGATATAGATACTTCTATTTTATTTACATTTTAAGATATAAAACAGTTAATATTTTTTACGTAAAATTGGAAATGTTCTTTAAAAGAGTGATAACAAGAAGGCTACTCATTTGTTTACTAGGCAAACACAGATGTAATCAGAGAGGGAAACATAGGCTAAAACAAAAATTGACAGTATTCTTCCAATGAAAGAGAAACTAACCGTTGCATCATCCCAAGAGAAACAATTTTCCAGAAGGATTTTATCTAGAGAATAAAGACAAAATCTTGCTATTATTTCCATTTGACCCTCCGTGAAATTTTTTTGATGGCCTACATCTCGATTAGGGCCAGCAGACTCATAAGAACAGATCTTCACCGCAAGTTCGTCCGTGATAGATAGAAGGACTGAACATATTTTACCATGAACTACACATTTCTGAAAGCAATAATCGTGCCATTGTTCATGCTGAAAACCCCAATAAGTTTGAACCATTTTAGAAGATAGGTCCGGCATAACAGGATCAGACTCACTTTCCTCATCGTCCGCCGCATAAAGTATGGGCTTTACTTCCACAAGAGCTCTACCATACCACAACAGAAAAAATAAAAGAAAATAACATGAGAAACAATAAGGAAGTGCTGAGGTCGATTTTTGCCCCTCTTAAGATGTTTTCTTATGCATATGCCATGCATCCTACATTTCTCGTACGGTTGAAAGCACTAACACTCCATTTGGCAAGATGGAAAAGAGGAAGGAAAACTGGAGGGAATGATACCATTTCCTTTGTTTGTTATATCCAGTATAAGTAAAATGATGCCTTTTCCTTTCACGCCAACCAAATTGTATCCCTCCAAAAGAGGGATGATTGTTTATTATTATTGTTATTATTATTATTATTATTATTATTATTATTATTATTATTATTATTATATCCTTGTATGGACATATTAAATAGGGTGGTGGTAAAGGTACCCACTACAATTACTAAGAACCACAACATGCTTAAAAATGATTGTACATTGAGCTTAAATGATAATGTATGTGGTACTACTAGGGCATAATTTGATGGTGCCTTGGACGCCCCATTTAAGCCCAAGGGTTTAATCCAGGGATAGAATTAGTAAAATATGTATATTTTACTTTTCCTTCCTATCAAATATAGAGGGGAAAATTATAGTTTCTTTCTCACTCCTACTTTCCTTCCCACCAAACAAAAAATGAGAGGAGTGTTTTTTTTTCTTCTATTTGGCAGAATAAGATGTTTCGAGTGAAATACTACTACTACAGCCACAAGAAATCATGTTGAATGGTCACCTTTTTGGCAGATCAGGCACGAGGATGTATAAAAAAATGGAATCAAGTACTCCGCACACATTTCCACTATCTATATGGAGCAACATCATTTGCTTAAGGAATGTATCCAGCTTGTCCTGAATACCGACTCTGTCTGATGTAGGAACAGATGTAGAACAGTAAATGACAAAGAGAATGGAAGACGCCGATATTGAACAGTTAAAGCATTTTGCAACCGCTTCACAGTTTTCCAGTGCTTGTTCAAGCTCAGCTGTAGGACCACCACTACAGAGTTGCATCGTAGGAGGGTCAAGGCCCAACTGCCCCGCCATGTGAAGTATCTCCTTGTGCAAGGTTGCCTGAAAGTGAGGAATTTGTGACTAAGTAATTATACATATATAATATGCAGGGTTGCACTGGCAAACATGTATATAAAGCTCAGATTGTATCCATCTCAAGTAAGTCACGTTACAGAAATTTCAACACTAGCACACAGCTGGTTCAATCAAAATTTCATCTGATAACATCAAGATTGCATTCACTTCATAATTAAACCCAATGCTTCTTCATGGCCCTAGTGAAGTTGTGATCCTATCTGCCATTGAACACTACAGAGCTAATCAATGTTCTCTTCCTTCATAGATTGAGCTTCAATCAATAATTCAATATATATACTCCCTACGTTTCAAATTAGTAATCCCTATTTAAAAACAATGGTTTTTAAAGATACACTCAATCAATGGGCATTATATTATAACTCATAAATTATAATTTCACGTTAACAAACTGATATTAGAAATACTTATCGGAAGACAACATATATGTGCCTACCTTTTTAGAATTTGTCATGTCGGCATGTCTGTGTTCTAAATAAAGACGCCCTATCATATTTGTCCACTCAATTGAAACAACATCAAAATTATATAGATTATTTAAACCTTGAACACTTGATAATGGATTTGAATTTCAAACAAATACAGTAATTAAGACAAATTAGGTTCGCGGTTTAATGCATGTCAAAACACAACAACTATAATTTTGAAGCATTATAAGTAATAAACGTACCAAAATCATATCTACTTTTAAATTAAGACAAAAGTACTCCTAAATTTCAAGAGATGTACAATAATTTGGCAGATCTAGTGTAACATAAATGAAATGCTGAGATGTTAGTTCATTGATGAGGAAAATATAAGCTATTAAATAAAAGTTAATACCTGACTATATGGTCCAATGCAACTAGGAGCCCAACAGGAGACACTTTGCACATGCAACACCCTTTTGCTTTGATCTTTTGCCACCAGGACTTCAATATATGCTCTACCTAATCCAACTTGCAAGAGAGGAAGTTCAATAGTACAACGGGATGGAACACCAAAGCAACACTTCTCCTGAGTGATAAATTCTACGTATGTATCATTCGCCATTGCAAACTTATTCATGTCAGCAATGTACAGATGAATATAGAGTACACTCTCCCAAGAAAAACCATATTTCATGAGCTCTAATTCAATTTTCTTTAGAATAATCTTCAGCTCCTCTTGCATATCTGTCAATTAAAGGAACTAAAACCACTGAAAACTAAAACATATAGACGAAAAGAAGATCCTAAGATGAAAGTAAAGAGGAAAATCTTTAAAAAAATGAAATGCATTGACAAAATAAAGGGTAATTTTGTACTTTCAACCTATATATGTTCAAACTTTTGCATTACACCTTCACTTTTTTGAAATTTTAGATACACCCTCAAAAGTGTCACTAAAGCTCAAAAAGTCACTTTTTTAGGGTCTTCACAATTCGTGAGCTTTAGCGACGTTTTGGGAGTGTATCTCAAACTTTTTAGAAAGTGGGAGCATAACACAAAAATTGGTACAAAAGTGCAGGTGGAAGTAAAAATCACCACAAAAAATATAACAGGCATACTTCCAAAGCACCATTCTTTCCTTATATCATTATATTGTTACCTATTGAAGTTTTAGATGAGTTTTGCAACCAGCAAGAAATGGAAAATGTATTATCCTTTAGGGTTCTTGCAATATGAAGTTTATGCTCTTTGACTCCAGCTACATCCAAGGCTACAGCAACAGACTGGCCCTCAGCTTCACATATTTGTATGTCGTTCCCTTGAACTTCATATACTGAATCCATTTCGCTCTGCTGAACAACATTGCTTCTGTTACTCTCACTTATAGATGTAGCTTCCTGTTTGTGTACCAAATGGTATGACAGGGGATGAAGGACCCCAACAGGGGCTATGGAATCTGCAGAGTGCAGTACAACTTGAAATTGATCTAGCACAATTCGAGCATTCTGGGGAAAACATGTGTTGAATATGGTCAAAATCTAGGGTGAAAAGAGCAGCAATTAGCCTGTTAGCTAACATATGTGATATAAACTTCACACAAAGGAAAAAACAAAAGCTGCACGATGAAAAGAAACTCGTCTCTAAAGGAAGAAAATAAAAATAGAAAAGGGTAGGATTACTTTAAAGAGGGGACAGTCGAGTGTTAAGGTTTCATATTCTCCTCCTTCACCACAAACATTTGATCCATACAACCTGCAAGAAAAATGAAAAAATATATTCCCAACTGCTCAAAATATGTGATCAGGCTTACTTTTAAGAAGATGGACATACTCTTTTAACTTGAGTAGATGGGACATCAAGTATGGCATTTCTTTGCCTAGATGCTTCGAAGGATCCAATCCAATGGCTGCAACCTAACAGACATCCAAAGAAGCGACGTCAAACTATATTCCACAAGCTAACTCAGAACACGTACTAACAAGTAGTGGCTATAGTAAATTTGAAGAGAGAGAGAGAGAGAGAGAGAGAGAGAGGTGTTTGCAGGACATCATGACATTGCCAAATGCTGCATGCCCAATCATTCATCATATGTGATGGTAATCTTTTTAATGAAAGCCAAAAAAGGAAGGAATAAAACAAATATTTTATGAGGGTCAACCACACCCTCATTTCTGGAAAGTGGTTTTAAGGGAAAAAATAAGAATCTTGTCAAAATGGAAATTGTCATTTAAGTTTTTCAAAGCCAAATAAAAAAAAACTTGCAATAAAAAAATTCCATTACATTTGCAAAACTTTGGCAATAGCTACTACAACCGTCTCAATATCCCAATAGATAAAACCCAGTGCACGAGGGTCCCGCCACTGCAGGGTACTGGGGGGTTGGATGTACGCAGCCTTACCCCTGCATACGCAGAGAGGCTGTTTCCGTTCAATATCCCAATAGATACATCATCTAAAATTAAAATTAAAATTTTACAAATTCAATCTATTCAGCAGTCAACACAAGGCTAAAGTGAGTCACGATTCAGCTTGACTCAATTTTTAAGTCAACGATTCAGATTGAAAATATAACACAACTTTATTTGAAATGTCTTCCTACAAACTGCGATGACTGCTCAGATTGACCCAATTGCTAAGGAAACTATTAAGATCATCCCACACATTTTTTTAGCTAGAATTTTGTATTCTTACCCTTTCACCGCTTTTTGTCAAAGCTCCCACATGCAGATATTTTTACAAATGTTTCTGTTTCCGATATTGTATTCCATAGACACTGTCAAGCTGACACCTTTTTTATGTGTCCATAATAGTAATAAATTATTGAATTGTCACTTGATCAACACTTCTTCGACACTCTTATAAGTATTAGGCTCTTAGTTGGTTACATATTATGTATCCATAGAGGGTATTTTTGTTATTCCTTGTTTTCCATGTATTGAGCTAGATATTCTAGCGCTCATCTATTTTGAATAATTAGTCGTGCAATTCATGAGAATGGCTGCACATCTATTGCTTCTAATGTTCTCTCTTGTGGTTTGGCAAACCCTAGTTCGGGTTTATAGAAAACTCACACGGTATCAAAGCAGGAGTTATTGCAGTAAGGCCCCCAATCCCCTGTGCGCCAGATAAGTGATAGGATAAGAACTATCACATCCACTTGGGTCCTGTGTCCTAGGTGGGATGAGTTATTCGATTACTGATGCGATAAGAGGCTCATTAATGATAACTTATCCCAATTTAAATCCAATCCGAACTAGCACCAATCATGGAATGAGATGAAAGCCTAAGATTATTGCATCCATCTATTGCAACTCTGCCAGATTCAAAAATATCGATTGTGGATCTAGAAGAAGGTCAAAAGCCCTTGATCACCTTCAAATTTGGAATCCACTCCGCAAGGCAACTCTGTACAATCCAGAAAAGATCCAACCTTCTCTCATCCTGCGCAGCCCCTCTTTGCATGCCTATTGTCTCTGAACTTCCCTTTTCTGGATTTACTTTTTGTTTGAGACAAATAGCAGCTGAACATGATGACACTCTTCAAGAAATTAATTTTAGACTAATCGGTGAAAATTGTGCATATTGGAGTAATCCAATGAAATTGGCAAGAGAATGCGGAGAAATGTTGGTGGGGATTTTGTCAAGTCATCTGACAGCAAAGATGAGACGTATGCAGAGTTGTTAACCATTTGGGTGGTTAATAATTGGGAGCTTGACAAATAGGTCCTATTTACATAAGACATTACCTAATAGGTCCTATCACAATATTTTTTTCCCAATAGGTCCTATTTATACATGCAGGGAATATTCACTACATGTATACAACTAGGACCTATTAGAGCAAAAATATTTTTTCATGGGACCTGTTGGAACAAAAAAAAAAGACGTTAGGACCTTTTGAACTACATACTTAGTAAACAAGACTAATTGGTAAAGAAAAAACTTCCATGCTTATAACTTGGTTTAACAATTCCATTGAACAATTGAATGGTGTGCAATGGACCAGATACGAAACCGTAATGTGCCATCACTTTAGAGACAATCCAGAAGCAAGTGAGGGTAATATCTCTCATTACTGGCATTTGGAATCAACTAGCTCTTACGGAGACTCCTAAGCTTAGTTCTTTTACACCACATATTGTGTACAGATAGTAG
The DNA here is from genome assembly GCA_949130495.1 of Sambucus nigra. NCBI lineage: Eukaryota > Viridiplantae > Streptophyta > Magnoliopsida > Dipsacales > Adoxaceae > Sambucus > Sambucus nigra. The sequence goes on from OX422208.1 coordinate 745,286,170, forward strand.
CAACGCCTGGTTTACTATCTGTACCACATATTGTGTACAGATTGTAGCAACTTTTGGGATCCGCAATTATGATTGTTGATAGCATTTTTATGTCATTACCAGGTATTGGCTATATTATTAACTCTCGTCTCTCTCCTTGATCTCTGCCACGACTCAACTCAAATTGAATCTTACATTTGCTAGTCAATTATTTGGTTCTGGATATATTTGGTTCAATGCTTCGTACAAGGATTCGAAGAAGTTGATTAGGACATGCTATAAGATGGGAGGACTATCTGTTGGAAGAGCTTTGAGTGTCCGCCTCTAGTGTTGATTTGTCATCATTTCATATAACCGCTCTTGATATGACTTGCCGTCTCTCGGACATGTTTTTATTCCTCATTTGAGATTTTTGACTGATGGAAATGGATCCCTATTTTAGGGATTTTTAGTCATTTTATTTTCTTTTGTATTTTCTTTTATTTTGTTATTGTATTTTTCTTTCTTTTGCTTTGTTATTTAGAGGTAAGGAGTAGTAATCGCATTTTTGTAATTAGTGCCTTAGCTTGGAGCCTAAACTACTCCTCCCCTTTAAATACCCACTTGTAAGCCTCATTTGAGGAAGACTTGAATTTTGACAATAGAAAAGAGTGTTTCTCTCTCTAAAAGTGTGTTAGATATTTTTAGGAGCCATTTGACGGGTGGTTTATGTCAAATTGGTATCAGAGCGAGTGAAGCTCCACATTGGTGTTAGTGTATCAGTGTATTTTGTATCAAATTCGTGCACTACTCTTCAATGGCTCCTAAGAAATCCAAACAACTAAAAGAGGAGATTTAAAAACGAACAAGAGAGTGGGTACAATCACAACAACAAATCTATACTAGGGGTGGCAAATTGCGACACGACCCGTTAACCCGACACGAAATCGACACGCTTTAAGCGGGTTTGGGTATAGCCTTAACGGGTTCGGGTCATAAACGGATGGACCCGCCAGACCCGTTAAGCAAACGAATCGGGTTCGTGTATATTCGCGAGGCACGTTTATGACCCGCCAACCCGTTTATCAAACGAATTACTAACGGGTCGTGTGACCCGTATAGACCCGCCTATGTATTAAAAGAAAGAGGCATATTTGTACTTTTCAAGGTAAAAAAAGCATATCTAAGAAAACCCTACTATCAGTTTTAAAACCATTACCCTGCTATACATTTCATTTCATTGCTCCATAGGTCCACGGCTTCATCACTCACCGCCGATCTGCAACGGCCTACTCCAGCCTTCTCTGGCCTTCTCCGGCCTTCTCCGATCTGCACCGGCCTTCTCTGGCCGTCATCACTCACCGCCAAGGTAAGCTTCTGATGAAGTTTTTTTACAACTTCTTTTTTTTTCAAGAATCCATATCTGATGAAGTTTCTTTTTTTTATTTCAACTTAGAAATGAATAGCAATGTTTGGTTTTGTACAAACCAAGCCATACGTTAGACATCTAGGACTAGGACAATAGCCATAAACTCTCTGTCATTGAAGCAAATATTAGCGTTTGTCATTGAAGCAAATATCAGTGGGTTCTTTATTATTAAATATGTAATGTAATGAGTATATGTTTTTGCAAGATCTGTAAATTCTTTCCTATGTCAGTTTTGGAAAAAGAGACATAAGTAAGCTTAATTAATTTTTAAGACTTTTAATTTAATAAAAATTGGGGTCCGGGACAACCATTTCGCTGGTCAGTAAATTATACAAATAATTAACGTATAAAGTTCAACAAAAATTAAAAGTAATTTGTTAGTACCACATTGCACCATCCCAATGAAACAAATGAACTAATTTCTGGTGAGTACTGTTATTTTACCCATAATTTCTGGTGAGAACTAATTTCTGGTGAAACAAGTTTAGCTAATCTTGATTCTTCTTTTAATGATTGTTGCAATATCTTATCATCTTTAGCAAAGTTATGCTGTTGGTATCTTATCAGCTTTTTTTTCCATACCTGTTTGTTTCAACAAATGGTTCCTGTTTTTAATATTTTTTTTCAATTTCTTCGTTTATAGTAATGTTGCCCTCTTTTACAGAATACCATTTTTTTTTAGAATACTATTTTTTTCAGAATACTATTTTTTTAATGTTGCCCTCTTTTACATAATACCATTTTTTCAGAATACTATTTTTTTTTCAGAATACTATTTTTTTTAATGTTGCCCCCTCTTTTACTCACATAATACTAATTTTTTCATGGTTATTATATTTTTTCAGATGGAGTCATTTGAGGCAACAAATTTGGATGATGTTAATGATAACTTGGATAACACTGAAACTCAATCAACTGAACCAGATTCAACACAAAATGTTGGAGCAGCTCCTTCCTCAAAATGTGGTAAGAAAAGGAAAAAAACTTCAATTGTTTGGACTGTACTTAAGGAATTACCCATATGTGATGATGGGAAAAAACGTGCTAGATGTAGGAATTGTGGGGTGGAATACATATCTGAATCTTCTTATGGTACGGGTAACATGTTAACTCACATGAACAATTGCGTTAGAAAGGACACACAAGACGTAGGACAACTACTTCTTAATCAAACTAAGGGAGCGATCTCACTAAAATCTCCAAAGTTTGATCATGATGTGTTTGTTGACTTAGATGTTGATGCACTAATTATGCACGAGTTACCATTTAAGTTTGTAGAACTTAAAGGCATCAGGGCTATTTTTAATTATATTTCACCGGACCTCAAATTACCGTGTAGAAATACCGCTAAAGCTCGCACACTAAAGAAATATCAGAGGGGAAAAGGGAATCTTAAAAGTTTGCTGACTTCATTACCTGGTAGAATTTGCTTAACATCAGATTTGTGGTCCTCGCGTTGTACTGATGGGTATCTTACACTCACGGCTCATTTTATTGATAAAGATTGGAAGTTGAATAAGATGATTCTTAGTTTTTGTATTATGCCCCCTCCACACGACGGTGTTCATTTATGTGAAAAAATATATACATTGTTAAGGGAGTGGGGGATTGAAGAAAAGTTGTTTTCTATAACTTTGGATAATGCTACTAACAACACTTCATTTGTTGAGATTTTGAAAAGTCAGTTGAATTTGAAAAATGCCCTCTTGATGAATGGTAAATTTTTTCACGTGAGGTGTTGTTGTCACATTGTGAACTTGATAGTTCAAGATGGACTTAAAGAAATTGATGAAGCTGTGGTGAAAATCCGTGAAAGTATTAAATATGTTAAAGGTTCATCTAGTAGAAAGGCCAAATTTGATATTTGTGTTGCACAAGTTTCTTTAGTGGGTAAAAAGAGGTTGCGAGGAGATGTTCCAATGAGATGGAACTCCACATATGATATGCTTGAGGGTGCTCGTTTTTATCAAAGGGCGTTTGCACATTTGCAACTGAGTGATTCAAACTATAAAATGTGTCCATCCCCCGAAGAATGGTGTAAGGTTGATAAGATTTTCAAATTTTTGGGGGTTTTTTATGATGTCACTTGTCTTTTTTCGGGAACGGCCTATCCCACGGCTAACTTATATTTCCCTCAAGTCTTTAGGGTTCAACATACTTTGAAACAAGCAATGTCGGATAATGATAGTTATATGCGTAGGATGGGTGGCCAAATGATGGTGAAATTTGAAAAATATTGGTCGGATTATAGTTTGATTCTAGCAATTGTTGTTATATTGGATCCTCGATACAAGTATCAATTTGTTGAGTGGGCTTATACAAGGCTTTACGGGAATGATTCATATCAATTGGAATGTGTACGGGATACTATGGCTTCTTTATTTGAGTTGTACACGAACAATCTCTCCAATTTGGGTCGTGCAGCAAGTGATCGTCCAAGTGGGCCAAATGATAGTGGTGAGAATCGAGATTGTCTTTTTGAGGTACGGTTAAATATACTTTTATATTTGTTGTTTGTTGATTAATTTAATATTAATTAAGACTAACTTACTTTTATTTTTATACGTCGTAATGTAGGATTTTGACCGAAGTGAAAAAGAGAATAGCATTGTTCGACTAAGTGAGCTTCAAATGTATTACAATGAACCAAAAATTGATCGGTTGACAAATTTGGACATTCTTGATTTTTGGAGAGGGGAGCAATATCGTTATCCAACATTATCAATTTTGGCTCGTGATGTGTTGTCAATCCCGATATCTACCGTTGCGTCGGAATCGGCATTTAGCACCGGTGGTCGAGTTCTTGATGAATATCGAAGTTCACTTTTGCCAGAAAATGTCCAAGCATTGATATGTACTCGGGATTGGATTTTTGGAAAAAAAAAGTAAGTTATTTTTTTTTGTCGAAAAATGTTCACTTTTTCTTATATTTTTCTTTACTACTAAGCTTGTTTGCGTCCTAACCTAATTCTTTTTTGTTTACTCTGTATATGTTTTTTTTGTATAGTTGATGACAATGTGGTAGAAGAGGAAGAAACTAATGGTGATACAACTCGATCAGTGTCATCGGGCGAATGCTCAAACACAATTTTTGTGGGTAATTAAGAGAAGGTAGTGAAAGTTATCCATACTTAAATTCAAGAAGTTTTATCTTTTTTAATATATCCATTATATTAACTATTTGCATCTATTTAAATTTGATAGGAAAAATTGATTTGGAGGAGGGGAGCTATCATATGGAGGAGGCAACGCGATGATACGATGAAAATGAAGTTCTAGTCAATTTCAATAGATTGGTCTTAGTATTTGTTTTTTATGTTGACTGGTTGTGTTATTTTTATATTGAAGAACAATATTTTGGATTTTGAACAATTTGGGTTTGTAATAGTTCCGTTGTCATATGATGATTTTGAACAATTTGGGGTTCCTACTTATTTATTGTTTGTGCGTGTAGGGTATTGTTATTTAATTTTGGATGATATCATTAAATTAATTTTGGATGAACATTGAATTTCTGAAAGGGGTTAACAACTGAAACGAATGTAACGGGTTAACGAGTGAAACGAATGAAACGGGTTAACGAGTGAAACGAATGAAACGGGTGAAACGAATGAAATGGGTTAACGAGTGAAAACTAGTCGTGTCGGGTCACACGGGTTAACACGATTCGCTTAGTTAAACGGGTGAAAACGGGTCGTGTCGTGTCACCCGCTAAGTAAACGAATCGTGTACAAATTCAATTTTCTCACCCGTTTAGTAAACGAATCGGGTATGGGTGGAGCCATTTATCACACGATTCGTTTATCACCCGACACGACCCGTTGCCACTCCTAATCTATACCCATTTTCAAAACCCTAACCTAGAAATTCCTACACCCAGACCCTGCCCTACCCCACCCTCTACACCAAACCCACCACCCCGAAACCCCAAATCTTGAACCCTAATTTCCCCCCAAACCCAAATCCATTCCATAAACTCTCCATTCAAGATCCAAGCAATCCACTTCTAGGGTTTCACCTACCACTTTACAATCTAATCCACAATTAACAAACCCTAGCCTCCAACCCTACAAAATTCCTCCATCACCAACCCGAATCCCCCAACCCATCACCCATTTTTCAAACCCCAATCATCAAAAAAATTACGTGTTCTCCCCGATTAATCTTGAGGCTCAATTCAAGATCACCGGCGGCTAGTCCAAGATTGGTTGCTCTGCCCAATCATTCTTCGACCCTCACTCACCCAATCGGGTCAAATCAACGATAAAAGATCCCCTCCTAAGCCGGTTGATTGCAAGAAAGATAAAAACGACGAAATTGGATTGAGTATTGGGGATTTTTTTAACATTTTTTATGAGGATGATTGGGTGACTCGCACGCACTTTCGTGAGCTGGAAACATTTGATTTGGGAGATTTTTTTTCAATCTTTGAGAGGGGATGATTATGTTGAATTTGGCTCGGAGGTTATCTCTCTTGGGGCATAGTTATCAAAGGTGCGCCTAGGCGCTAGGCGCAGCTACAGTGCCTGACAGGAGGGTAGGCGCAGCGGGTTTACGAAGGCGTGCGCTTTAAGGGACAAAGGCGCTAGGCGCGCTGGTGGTTAAGGTGCTAAGCGCGCTGGTGGTTAAGGCGCTAGCCTAGGCGCGCCTCATTCTCTTTTCTTATAACCACGCTTATGTCAGCTCTTTTTTTTTTCATAACTACGCTTATGTTTTTAACATAACATAAAAAAAAAACGAAATCCTAGTCTCACAAAAGAAAAAAATACCTCCGGCTGCTCTCTATCCTCTCCGGCTACTCTCTTCTCCTCTCCGGCTGCTCTCCGGTTACTCTCTTCTCCTCTCCGGCTACAACGCATCTCCGGTATGTATTTTTTTCCTTTCAGTTTTGTTTTTTTTCTTTTTTCTTTCCGTTTCCTTCTCCAAACTGTTTCGTTTTTCCTTTTTTCTTTTTTTCCGGCCCATTTATCTTATCTCCGGCTGATATTTTTTCTTTTTTTCCTTTTTCTGTCTTTCTTCTTTTTTTTTTCTTTTTTTCCTTTCTTTCTTTTTGCTCCCTTTTCCTTTCCTGCTTCTTTTTTCTGTCTTTCCTTCTTTTTTTTCCTTTTCCTTTTTCTTTCTTTTTTCTCCCTTTTCCTTTCCTGCTTCTTTTTTCCTTTCCTTTCCCTTTTCCTCTTTCTTTCTTTTTTTCCTTACCTGCTTCTTTTTTTTCCTGCTTCTGTCTTTCTTTTTTTCCGGCCCATCTTGTTTTCTGTAAAAAGAAAGAAGTTGAAATAAAAAAGAAATATCAGTTGAAACTAATTCATGACTTTTTTTTTTTTAGAACTGTTTTGCAATTTAATTAATTACTGTTTTGCAGTATCAGTTGAAAATTAACTCTTTGTTTACTGTTTTGAATTGTTTACTGTTTTGAAATTTAATTGTTTACTGTTATATAGTATATTTCATATTTCATATTGACAATTTATATTTATAGCATATTAATTCAGATTGTTTGCTGGATTTAAATTAGTTTTTGTATTGGTCCCTTTTAGGTTTATAAATGGCAAGCGAACGAGCGAGAGATCCAGCTTGGGATCACGTTTATAAGGCCAATCCTAATGACAAAAATGCAGTGACTTGTAAATATTGTCAAAAGGTTAGCAAAGGGGGAATATATCGGGCTAAACAACATCTCGTGGGTGGGTATAGGAATGTAACACGTTGTCCGACATGTCCCGCGCATGTAAGAGAACAAATTAAGGGGTTTATGGAAGGAAAAAAACAGTTAAAAGATCAAATAAATTTGACAGCGGAATTGGATGAATTTGTGGGCATTGGTGATGATGAAGATGAGGATGATGTTGTTGAGGTTACAAGTAAGAAGCGATCTTCCGTTGATGGTTCTCAACGGGCGAGTAATAACCCCTCAAAAGTTGTTGGAAGAAAATCGCCAAAACAAAAAGGTCCAATCGATTTTTATTACACTCCCGATCCCGAGGTTGTGGTGCAAAACCGAAAGGGGAAACACATGAAGTTGGATGATAATAATCCGACCAAAATAGAGTTGAGAAATCGGGCATGCACCCAATTTGCTCGATGGATGTATGATGCGGGGCTTTCTTTCAATTCCGTTAAATATGAAAGCTTTCATTTATTTATCGAATCGGTTGGACAATACGAACCGGGTATGAAACCACCTAGTTACCATGAGGTGAGGGTTCCGTTACTTAAAAAGGAGGTTGCAAGCACAGAAAAATCAATGAATGATCACAAAGTGGAATGGGCGAAGAATGGGTATTCTCTTATGGCGGATGGTTGGCAAGACAAGAGAGAGAGGACTTTGATAAACTTTTTAGTCAACTCTCCAAAAGGAAGTACGTTTATAGAGTCCGTTGACGCTTCGGCCTATTCAAAAAATGCTACAAAAATGTTTGAATTACTTGGTAATTTCGTGGAAAAGGTGGGAGAGTCGAAGGTGGTACAAGTTGTCACGGATAGCGCTTCCGCTAACGTCTTAGCTGGTAAGATATCTTTATATTTATATATTTGTTTTTTAAGTACACATCTTTTATTATTTATGTAAAATATATTTCAATTTCATATTATAAAATTTATTTATTTTCTCTTGATAGGTTCTTATTTGGAGGCGAAGTATCCATACTTGTATTGGTCACCATGTGCGGCTCATTGTTTGGACTTGATATTAAGGATATATTCAAGTTAACAAACATGAAGAGGACTTTTGCAAAATCTATTTACTTAAATAGCTTTATTTATACCCGGCCGGGGGTGGTGAACATGTTAAAGAAATTCACAAACCACAAGGAGTTGCTTAGGCCTGCGAAAACTAGGTTTGCGACGGCCTTTATCACATTGTAGAGAATTCATGAACAAAAGAACAACTTGAGAAAAATGTTCACTTCCGAAGAATGGAACACTAGCAAGTGGGCAAAGGAGGCACAAGGGAAAAGAGTGGTGGGAATAATAATGATGCCTTCCTTTTGGAATCATATTGTGTTTGGTCTTAAGGCCACGAGTCCTCTCGTTTGTGTTCTTCGATTGGTTGATGGTGCAAGGAAGCCTCCAATGGGATATATTTGCGAGGCAATGGATAGGGCAAAAGAAGCCATTGCGAAGTCTTTTGGGGGGAATGAAGCTAGATATAAGGAAATTTTTTAGATTATTGATTGGTGGGATGTCCAACTTCATCGCCCCTTGCATGCAGCTGGGTATTTCTTGAACCAGGAGTTCTTCCATACTAATCCGAACATCGAGCAAGATGAAGAGGTGATGTCGGGTTTGTATAAATGCATTGCAAGATTGGTGCCAAGCATTGAAACACACGATATAATTACTGACGAGTTCGTGAAGTATAAGAGAGTTGCTGGTCTCTTTGGTTTAGATATGGCTGTGAGGCAAAGAGCCAAGAAGGCGCCAGGTAATCTTCATGAATTACAAGTGATTTTTCTTTTCATACATATATTCCAATTAACGTAACATATTAATTGAATTTTTTATATTTAACAGCTGAGTGGTGGGGTTCATATGGAGCTTCAACCCCAAATTTGCAAAAATTTACAATTAAGATTCTCAGCCTTACATGCAGTGCGTCTGGTTGCGAGAGGAATTGGAGTGTTTTTGAACATGTAAGTCATTAGTATTATTTGATAATTAATATTACAATTATTTGGTTAACACTATTTCTATGTTAGAATACTAATAGGTTATATATGATTTTTGGTAGCTTCATAGCAAGAAAAGGAATAGGTTGAGTCAATCTCGTCTGAATGATTTGGTGTTCGTTAAGTATAATCGAGCATTGAAGCGTCGGTTCAAATTGCGCGATACAATTGACCCCATCGCCTTAAATGACATTGATGAAAGCAACGAGTGGTTGCTGGGAAGGATTGATGGAAATTCAGATGAAGATAGTGGGCTTGTTTTTTATGATGATGACGCATTCACATGGGGAATGGCTAGTCGTGCTGCCGGGGTTGGAGAGCCTGCCTACAATTCTAGATCAGTTGCTTCGGGATTGAGTTCGAGAGTTTCTTCAAGGATGCCAGTCAGAGAGAGAAGATCAGTTGGTGATACTTCAAGCTCACGTGTTCCACTTGAAATCATAGATGAAGAAGATGAAACTGATGAGGAAGAAGAAGGATTTGAAGAGGAAGAGACTAACTTTGATGAAACTGATTTTGATCATTTGGATGACGACTTTGATGAGATTTTGATGATGATTCTGATGAATATGTTTGCGTCTTTCATTTCATTTTGTGTCTTAACTCTTTGTTAGTTTGTTATTTATTTTCGAACTTAAACTTGATGGCGGCAATGGTTGTCTTTTATATATTTTAATACTTGCCTTTATTGGTTAAAGTTTAGCTTAACATGATGATATGTTATATTTTGGAATCTTAATAATGCATTAAGTTTATAATTTATGTCATGATATTATTATAACATCAATATATTGCTTTAATTTTTTTATTTTATTTTTTTAAAAAGTGCGCCTAGCTTCAATCAGGCGCGCGCCTCGCCTTGCGCCTAGCGCCTAGGCTCCAGAAACACCTTTGCGCCTGGGTGCGCCTTGCGCCTTAAACAACAATGTCTTGGGGTTGATTTGGATATTGGAGGTGATGTTTTTGGTGGAGGGCATGTGGACCCATTTGTGGTAGCTTTTGATCGGCACTCGAAAGAAATTTTCCGCGGCATAGCATTAAGGAGGTTCATCGTGGGAATCTCAGGTCGCGATTTTGTTGGTCGGCCACATTTGGATTGTGTTGCTATTCTCTCAGGATTTACGGCAAGCCGGTACAAGGGGTGTTTTCGAGGACGACTCTTCTTCTTAGCGAGGAGCTCTTTGATGGTTGCGTTGCTTTCTTATCGTTCATCTCCTACGTTTGAGGACGAGCTTTTCGAAGCCGGGGAGAGTGATTGAAATGGATCCCTATTTTAGCGATTTTTAGTCATTTTATTTTATTTTGTATTTTCTTTTATTTTGTTATTGTATTTTTCTTTCTTTTACTTTGTTATTTAAAGGTAAGGAGTAGTAATGGCATTTTTGTAATTAGGGCCTTAGCTTGGAGCCTAAGTTACTCCTCCCTTTTAAATACCCACTTGTAAGCCTCATTTGAGGAAGACTTGAATTTTGACAATAGAAAAGAGTTTCTCTCTCTAAAAGTGTGTTAGATATTTTTAGGAGCCTTTTGACGAATGGTTTACGTCAGAAACAATTATTTTCATGATAATTCTAGTTGCAATGGATGTAAAGTTGAAAATTCTCAGCTCTCACATTCATAAGAAATCATGGTTCAAAGTCTCAGTATCGATCCCGGTATCGGCCACCCGATTTTCAACTCGGTCGCAATATCGGTCACGGTATTGGGCGATACGCAAAGATACACTATTTAGAGAGCGCAAAAAATTCCGAATTTTTTTTTTAAAAATACGATTGACAATATGGACCAATCAGATAAGTTTAAAACTATCCTTTAATATCCATAACATTGTACAATTGATTATGCCGACGTGCTGCGAACTTGCCAAATTTAATGTTCCATAATAAATCAATGTTATTTTTCACGGAAGATACAAATATTATATTTTTACAAAGAAAAACAAATGTTACTTTTTCAGCAGGAGGATAATTTTTTTTTTTTTACAAAGAGGATACGACTATTATATTCGTAGTATTATTTTTAGTAAGAGGATACAAATGTGTCTTTTAAGTATGTTATATTGTTCTAAAAATGATAGAAATGTTTCTTTTTTAGTATTGTTATTTTTTTACAAAGAGGATACAAATAGTGATTTTGACAAAACACTACATTTTTTTTACAATCGTTTTTAACAAAAAGGATGCAAATGTTATTTTCCTACAAAAAATGATGCAAATGTTATTTTTTTATAAAAGGAATGTAAATGTTATTTTTTAAATTGATGCAAATGTTATTTTTTTACAAAGAGGATGCAAATATTTTTTTTTACTTGTGTTTGCAAATATTATTTTTACAAATGTTTAGAGGATACAAATATAATTTTTACAATAATTATGGTTGTATATTTGTTTGTAAAAGAATAGCATTTATGTTTTTTATAAATAATAACATATTAAAAAATAACAGTGGGAACATTATTATAAAAATTAATAACAAATACCATTTGGATCATTTGCATTCTTTAAAAAAAAAAATGGCATATATACAACGCACTAAATTAAACCCACATGATGACTAAATAACCCACACACACAGCACACTAAATTGAAAAAACAGTTAGCCTTTCGTAACCCCCCACAAAAACCACGCTTACCAACACAACACTGGAGAGAGAGAGAGAGAGATGCTTAGTAACTTATAACATCTCGGCCGATATATCACCGATATGGGTCAATAATATTGTGATATCGCCGATATGGACCGATTCCATCGCGATATCGCCGATATGGACCGATTCCATCGCGATATCGCCGATATGGGTCGATTCTACTGCGATATCATCGATATTGGCCGATTATACCGCGACATCACTGATACAACAGAGAAATTACCGATATATGGTCGATTCACATCAATAATTGAAAACTCAACTCGTAACTCGGAATCGGTTCGGTGGGCACCGATATCTAGTCAACTCGGCCGTATCGTCGCGGTATCGACCTTGACTTTGAACCATGTAAGAAATACTTCAGTTTCTCTTGCTCCTGTAGATTCGAAACCAACTGACCAACTCAACAATCTTTTCCCAGTGTTCTAAAAAGTATGTTATTGTGTAAAATGTTGCAATATTGCCCTTTTGGGGGAAAATGGGATGTTGTAAAAGATTCGCAAGGGTTACCCATAGCATACTATTGGTGACATGTCACACAATTGTGACTCAATCAGCGCTATTGTGCACAATCGGAGTGCATCCATTATTTTTTTCATTTTACAAACAAACCAACTACTAAACCAAAGTTTTGTAGTCGTTTTATTTGTAAATTGTAAATTAAAAAGGTCGTACCCACTGCACAAGGCTCCCGCTTAACTGAAGGGTCTGGGAGAGGCGGATGTCGGCTACCGTTATCCCGCATACTTGATGAGAGGATTTTTAATTTCATTTCAGATTTTGAAGAGAAACATATGTGGTTTTTGTCTTTAATTTCCATTTCATTTCAGATTTAAGTTCTGATTTAAAAATTTTAACATATTGTGGTTACAGAAGTAGTGAATATAATATATAACACGGATTCGATGAAGACGATTTGGTAAGTTGGATTTTTCAATACTGTGATTCAGAGTTTGGTTGGGTTTTGTCTTAGTTATTTGGTTAATGTAACATGAATACGATGTTCGAAGAGGAATATGATGTTTTGGTTCATGTATGATGTTTTCAATATTTGGTCATGTATTATGAAGAATATGATGGTTTTTATGGTTTTTCTCTCGTTCTCTTATTTTTCTATCCTTTCTTAAATCCTTTTTGTTAAAGTTAAACTATAAGTTGCTGGTGTTTTAATTAATAGGTACTTAATTAGGAGAAAATTAACTGAAGAGTAATTTATTTATGAAAAGAAAATTAACTCACATGTGATTAGCAGATGACCAGTTTCTGTTACAAACTGTATGGAAACCTAACAGATTAGAGTTAACTGAAAGTGGGTCATTACCTCAAGAGGGCAAACAATCGGGTAAAATAGTTTAGAGGGGTGACACATTAGAGCAACAAACATCGGGGGGGTATGATAATTAACACTAATTTATTTGGATGGATATAGTATTGTGTTTCCAATGATTGTATAGATTTCTTTACGTTATTTGATTATATATTTTAAATTATATAAACAAAAATCTGGCACAACATGCAATGCTATTCATCTAAGAAGCACTAATGCGGGTGCAGAGTGTGGGTGCGACACAATTCGGGTGCAGTGATTTGAAGATACTCGAAAAACAGGATACGGGTGCAGCAAGAAAAAAATACTAATATAAAATAAATTACAATATTACTTAATTAATATAGAAAAATATACCAACATATTGCATCATCGTCAACTCCAAGACAATTAATAAAATAACTAATAAATCAAGCCCCAATGGTCATATTTTACAACAAAGAAGCATAAATAAGAAGAGAGAGAGAGAGAGAGAGAGAGAGATGAAATCGTTAGGTTTTAAGAGTTCTTATTTATAACTTGGGATTTTTTTACTTTAATACATTATTAGTTTTCTTCATTAGACTTTAATACAAATTAATCAGTTTATTAGACTTCAGTACATATTCGTAGCTAAATGTCACAAAATATCACTTTTAGTGGCGAAATTTTCACATTTAGCGACAAAAAAATGTACTAAAGTCTAATAAACTGATTAGAGTCTAAAATCGAAAAATAGTAATTTATTAAAGTAAAAATACTCTTATAATTTTAGATATGAATATTCAAAATTGTTTAGTAATAGAATTACATATTTATTATTTTAAATACTGAATATTTTAAATTTTGAAATGTGACCCCAAATTTTAAGAAATTTTCAAAAAATTATCAAAAAACGAATCCTAAAGGAATCCGAGCCGAATCTGAATCTCAGAGTTATTTTTTATCACCCGATTCTTCATCGGTGCGATTTGGGGCGAATCGGGGAAGCACTTACACCCGATTCGAATCTGATTCGGATTTGATGACCCCTTAGAAGAATCCGCACTTCATATCTATTCATGCAACGCAACCAAAACACAATGTCTTGTGTGATCGCGATTTAAAATATTGCTTTTACGTATTGCTACCAAAAGAGGGTCCAGATATTATGCTTTTTCGGTGATAATTGTACTCACTTTTGTTGGGTTTATTCCATGAAAAACTTTTTTATAGTTGTAGTTTTGTTGAGCATTAGTTAAAACTCAATACTCTACCACCATAAATGATTTTAGATGTGACATGGGTACAGCTACGCCCTTTTACCAAGTAACATTGTAAACAGTTTTAGATGTGAATTGGGCAGTGGATACAACTATGGTCCTTTTACCAAGTCGCTTCTGACAAAACTATTCATCAATCTTCTTTGCACCGACACCTTAAGCAAAACAGTTTTGCCAAAAGGACATATCATCACATTGTTGAGACTGCTCACTCTCATTTTGTCTGCAACTGCAAGTGTTCCTAGTTCCCAGTGCCACCCAAGGATAAGCAGTCCTCATTGCCAGTCATATAATTAACAAGATTCAACTGCCATAAATTGACACTCTTCGGGAAATGGAATGGTAAAGACTTTTAATTATCATTTCTTAAAAGTTTTCAGGTGCACGTGTTTTGTTTACGCCCCCTTGTTGAGCAGACTAAATTGTCTGCTCAACTGCGTGTTGGTTTTCTTAGATATGGTCATGGTTGAAAGGATACGTTTTGACCCTGCTAAGAATGGTATGTCTTGACATGCTGTGTTCCTTGAATGCCTCTTGTTCTTCTCTATGCCTAAGAGCTCTCAAAATTGGACTATATCTGATCTCATTCGTTTAGATACCTATTTCCTTATCACCTTTCCCAGAGGCAGTTTGAGCAGACAATTTAGTCCACCTTATAGATTCATTCACATTTATCTTCTTCATCCTACAAACCAGACACCTTATTGAAATATTATTTTACAATCTCCTTTCCTTACAAATTCAAATCTCACTTTTTGCATTCCAGCACATCTTCCCTCGCAACTACCTTAAACTTATTTTTCAGTTAGACTACTTTCTAACTGATCAACAAACAGAGGACTATCACCATCTAATTTGTCCAAGTCTGCCAACTTCTCAAGAATTCACCACTTTTTTTATTCTCACATTCCCAAACACACAATACTTGTTCCTCTATCTCGCAAAAGCAAAGAAAGGGCACTTCAAAGGATTTAAGATAGACCAATCAGGTAATCATCAAGAATATAATTCATTTAACTTTGTAAAAGCCTCTATGCAATTCTCAAAGTTCAGACAACAATATTTGTTTAAAGAAGTTGCACAAAAAATGAAAACGAAAAAACATAAATGGAAAGATGTATCATACCTTTACAAAGATAGCCACAATCCCAGCTTTTATCTGGTTGGAGCAGATAAGACACACTTAGTATATATAACTTGAATGCCGACGGGTTATCATTCATATTGGTAAAACAAAACTTACCATCTCTTGGAGGAGCAACGTCTGATCTTGCTTCCATAAATATGCCAGAGAAACAAGCCCTAACCTCGAACATACACTTTCCACCCGTAATCTTTGATAATCAGACGCAATCGCGCCAGAAGAAACTGCTGTTACAGAGGGTATCCGTTGTTTGACTTCATTTAACAAGATGAACATGTCTTCAACTTCATCGCCTGGAGTTGTACTGTAGCTGAGGTTGTGATGCCTGTGTAATCCACAATGACATTAAAATGTCAAAATCTGCTATTTGTTAATACTTTTTACTGAATATGGAGAAAGTATACTAAAAACTTCACCATAATTTTGGCTTCATTCAAATCATGTTTCTTTGTTTTGTTTATTTATTTATTTTTTTTTTTTTTTTTTTTTTGGGGGGGGGAGAGTACTTGTTAGCGCTGAAAGATGGTCCTAGATTTGTTTGTGCCGGTGTAGGTCCCAAATCTGTAATTTTGACGGGCAATGAAGTGCTACTGGCATTACCATGCGAAGAGTACAAGAGGGAGTTCTCCCTGAGATGCTTCACTTAGAAGCCCATAAGAAAGCCATGTATTTTGCTCTTTATTACCAATTTTTCCTCGAATATTCTTTTATTTCTTTCTTACCACAACACCAAAAATACAGCCAAAAAATGCACCTCCGAACTCCCTTGCTATCCTATCCCCGTAATTTACTACCTCCAAAGACTTATATCCACACTACTTTCAAGCATGACACGAACACTAAACTCCTTCAACGCTTTATAACATAGAAAGGATGAAAACGAAGTGTTATAATATGTAATCAAGACTTTCCTCGACCTTTTTTGCATTTTTTGGAACGAATCACAAGTATTCACTTTGCCATTACCCACTAACCAGGCAAAACCTGAACTTTTAAGCTTATTATGGCTGTTCGTATCAACTTAAAAACCAAAAAAATAGGATTGGAGGATGAATCAGTCAAGAGATGGTATTACACAAGAACTGCAGTACCCCCAGGGTCCATATCTTTTATATCTATACCCCATAACGGATCCCATCTAGTTTTGCCCAACAAAGATACAAAATCAATCATTAAGATTTCTTCTACTCAAGGACAAAAATTTTAAGAGACAACATTACTGGGATTAACCGTAGCCAGAGTTTCCTTTAATACGCTGTAGGCTATTACATTAAGGTTATGAAAAATATAATGTAAAAGGATACATTCCATCAACAACTAAAATTACAATCTCACCAGCATATCCTGAGCCTCTAAGTTAAATTTGGTCTTAAAGAGTTGAGAGAAAGCAATTTTTTTTTTCTTTTTAGGGGGTGGGGGTGGGGGTGGGGGTGGGGGGGGGGGGAAAGGAAAAATAAGAACGGCCCTTCTCTCCCATTTTCAACAATCTTGCCCTTCTACCCTTTGAATCTTCTTTACTGCTGTCTCCTATCTCCTTCTCCATATTATGACTTCCTTCCATCTTATTTAATCTTTGAACATTTCTCTCTTCTTTTCTTATGAACCTATCTTTCAGCTCTATTTTCAATTTCTTGACAATTGTTTTACACCATTTTTCTATGCAACCAATGTCTATGACAGAAGGACATATAATTGAAGGGGATAAAATAATCGATTGTCGAAATTATGCAATACATGATTTTATAAATGTCCATCTTAATATCTAAGAAATTTTCCAAGTGTCCTAAATCACAGCATATATTTCTTATACCGCTACATTCGGCAGGGCACGTCAACGTACGATCATCCATGATGGCCTCGATCCGAATCCGAAGTAGCACGCACCCATCATCTTCATATGTGTGTAGTGCAACCTCAACGTGCAACTGCATCTTCAACATTCCCACTACTCCACTCACGATTATGGTAAAATATTTAATTTGGCGTTTTTAAGGTTTAGATGTTTTTCTTTGAGAAAGCAATTTTTTTCTAAGTCAAGATGCGGACATTTTGACACTTGGGACATTTAAGCGACATTCAATGTCGAGCAAAGCAGCATCAAGCGAGATGTGCCTGTTGCTCAAACGAATTAGGCATCTCGTTCGAGCGAGACGACTATCTCGTTCGAACGACAGAACATCTCGTTCGAGCGAGCCACCGCCTTAATTTTCCTATAAAAACAGGTTTCTTCATTCACGTTTTTTCAAGTCTTCCAACTCCGTTTTCTGCAGAATCTGCTGCAAATAAGACGTCGTGTTTTTAAGTTTTAAACACCTTTTGATTCACCACACTGTCCCAAATTCATATGTGAATCATTTAAACCCTTGATTACTTGTTCTACTCATCTGGAGTACTCTTGTGGAGAAGAAGGCTGATTCTCCATTGCTAACGATTGGAGCTCTTACGGGATCTCTTGCCGACGCCTGCGGGTATTCGTGTGTTAAGCTGCATTTCTCTGTATTTGTAAGTGTTACAAGATATAGTGAAATAAAAAGGTTTTACCCCGTTGGGGGATTTTCCTCATATTTGTGATTGTGTGCATGCTTGATTTCATTTAATTAGTCAATCACAATTAGTTGCAAGAGTTAGGGTCTTTGGGACTAAAATTGGAATTTAATTAAACAAGTCGGTTCACTGATTACTGGCGCACTCTCAAATTATTAAGGAGATAAACTATTAATCATCAAAAGACCTTTCAGATGTTCATGATCGTGCCAAAAGATGGAGGAGGTTATCAAAGTAGAGAGAAATATTGTTTTGAGGAAATATACTTAACAATAAATATGTTGTCCGGATCATTTTTTAAAAGACAAAAACAAAGAAATTTATTAGATATTCGGAAGAAGATTGTCAATAGGGGAATATTAACATCGTAATACAAAAAGATGTGGGGGATGATAGATTGAGAGTCATAGCAAGAATGATCAATGATGTCTGGGTTTAAAATGTGGGAGAAGGTAGGATGGGCTCAATGAGATGTTAGTAGGGTGGGCAAAGATGTTACAGGGAATAACAAAGTACGTATGGTCAAAGCAGACCATACGTATGTTACAGGTTGAAAGAACTAACTCAAAGCAGACCTT
This sequence comes from Sambucus nigra, assembly GCA_949130495.1. NCBI lineage: Eukaryota > Viridiplantae > Streptophyta > Magnoliopsida > Dipsacales > Adoxaceae > Sambucus > Sambucus nigra. The sequence continues at coordinate 745,304,702 of OX422208.1, forward strand.
TGCAGATGTTGTGATATATATATATATATATATATATATATATATATATATATAGGGGGAGAGAGAGAGAGAGAGGATGATGGGAAAAAAATAAGGCAGCTATCATTTTCAAAAGTAAATGGAAGGATTCACGTGAGAAGATAAGGTACGGTGGAAGCTTTTCAATCAGTCATGAGAGTTATTCCATTTCAATGTAATTGAGCTATCATTATGTGCAGGTTGAGGCAAGACAAATTAGAGCCATGGAGTCCTTAATTTGAAGAATCAATGATAGTTAAATTACAGAGATGGGATACTCATTGGGTTTTTGCGGAGAGGAAATTGGTGTTTATAAGAAGCGTGTAACAATGGAATGAATCTCTTAAATGGTTGAATAAAAATTTCTATAATATTATTGGGAAAGAATGTGGAGTTTGCTTTGGGACTAATGGTTGGTCGAATTGCCCTCTTGATAAAGAGGGCAAAAATAAGTTGTTGGGGAGAGGTGGGACACTTAATTATGTCAAGACAAAGGAATTTGAGTGCACACATCTAGGAATAAACAAAGATAACTCTCAACTTCTTTTCATATAATCATCTCTTCAAAAATATAAAAATATAGTAGGGGCCTCTCTAATGGAGAAGCATTCTATTTATAGGGTACAAGAGAATAGCGGAGAGTCTTCTAGAATATGATAATGTCATGGGTAATGTCACGGGTAATGTCACGAGTAATAGTGGGCATCAACCATGACATAGTAGACAAAAGTATATTCATGTATTCTAAAAAGTACAATTAATTCCCCCTGGCAGGGATGGCAATTCGGGTTAGTCGTGTCATTTTCGAGTCGCGTTGATTTTATTTAGAGTACAAGTTTTGGATACTCTTAAATCTATACAAGCTAATCGTGTCATGTTCGGGTCATTTCGGTTATTACCATAAACGGGTTGTCGTGTCAAAAATTGTCAGCCCTACCCCCCGGCGCCACGTATACACCATCCTTCCCCACTTGAAAAATCTCACCTTGAGCAAAAAGGGGACATCACTGAAGCTGCACAAATACCATTGGACTCCCTCCCCCCCAACCCCACTTGAAAGGGAAGTCGTCCTCGAGATCGACCCGCATATCGTTTAAGCACAAAGGGGAGCACATGCCGCTAGAAACTCAATTCACTAATGGATAATGCGAACTCTACCCAAAAACTTGAGGAGAGGGGAAAATGAGCATCAGAACATCCACGAAGGACGATAAGGCCTCGACAACTTCAGCTTCAGCTGATAGTATCATCTCAGAACGGGACAAAAAAATCTCCCAAAGAGGATCCACATAAACCAACAATCTGCAAAATCAGCAGCTGGAAAATCATCTTCATTCCCAAAGAGCGGGACGAAGTCACCAACATCAAAAGACTCCAACTCGGAATTGAGTGCGAGTCATCCACTAATTCTCGACAAAAATATGAATGAAATCGGAAATACTGACCCCGGTAGCCTCCTCTCCAAAGATGGATAAAAGTCCCTGACGCGAATACCTAAACGGGGGATTCACCTTCACCTCGTCCAACAGGGGTGGATTTTGGGATCGTGATCCGGCAATGGTTCTTCGAGCCTAACCCAAGACCATACAACGCTTTTGTCGACCACGTCTCTAAAAAAATGTAATAGTGTCCTCCCAAATGAGAGCACACTCTGTTTTAGGGTATAAGGAAATAGTGGAGAGCTTTCAAGAATATGATGATGTCATGTGTAGTGGGGGTCAATCATGACATCAATACACCTGTCTAACCTCATTTATTCTAACAATAACAAAGCACTGAAAATAAAACAAAAAGAACAATTAATTATCTTGGCCCGCATATACATCACTAAAGGAAATACAAAGTGAATACCATAGAATTCCTTGGAAATCAATCTCAGTGGGTTGGAATCTTTCGAAGTATATTACTCTGAACTCGAGGAGTATATTGTCATGTATGCTTTTACGACTTTAAGGTGGGGAGAAGAGTATAATTGACTCTAGATACTGGGTCTAAGATAGTGAGGGTTATTGTCCAAATCCTATTCTTATGCTCTATGTGCTTCTTCATTTGATTTTAGTTTTTTAAGAAATTTGTCGGTGGCATGAATTCCTTGAGGCTCTTGAAATCTAATATTTAGATGTCAATTTGAATGACAACGCGATGAGTTTATCTCCTTTCTGGAAAGCTAAGAGAGTATCCACGACTCTAGACAATGGGACTTGACTTGAATAGTAAGGGGTTCTCTTGTAAATCTACCTCCATGCTCTATGTTAATTTTTTCTTATAGGGGGTCTAAGTTTCTTCACCCTTTGTACAAAGGGTATTGAACCCCACGACCTGTTGGTTATGAGGTATGGGGGTAACCACTAGACTTTTCTTTGGGTCAAGCTCTATGTGAATCTTCATCCAATTAGATCTTTAACCTTTTTATGATGGATGTCCATATTGTTAATAGTTATTGGTTAGGTGAATACTTGTGACAAGATGTGAAAGAGAGACCCGTGAGAAACGCTCCTCAATGGTTTGTTTTCGCAAAAACATAAATAAAAACAAAAAATGAGAAAAATCATCAACACTTGTTACTTCATAGCCCCTTTTCATCCTAAAGCATAAGGTATTCATTGAGGTTGGAGTAAGTGGCGTGTTGTCTACAACGCAATGAATTTTATGTCGATGTACTTGGGGATTTTGGTCACAAGAGGATATTTATTAATATTTATTAGAGAAAGAAGCTTTATTCAAATAGAAGAAAGTAGAACTAGGATATTTTTTTGATATAAAAAATATTTTATAATAATATGATGAAGTAGAATTAGAGTTTTTTATTAGATTAATAAGTTTTTATCGGAATTTATTAGAATAAAATGAGACGGGACTTGAATTTTTTTTTCGAAAAAGAAATTTTATTGGAACAAAAGCAACATTATTCCAATAGAAATAATGAACTAAGTTTACGATAGAAGTTGTTTCGTAGGGATAGCTCATATGAATTTGGCAAGAAAATGATTTTCTATGGGTATGGGTGCCACATGTATATCTTAAGGAATAGGAAGTTATGGAATTATCCCTTCGCATGTAATCTTCCTGAACTTGGACAAAAATGATGAAGCTCAGGAGTATGGACCAAGGCCAAGACATTATCAAGCACAGAATGGGAATAGCATGGACACATTGAATGTCGTTGGATAACTGTCATGGCCTGGGATCTTTGAAGCTGGGATTAAGAAATAAAACAATATGTTATTATGGCAGCGATAATAAAAGCAAATAATTAAGGAGTTATAAGAAAAGAAAATTCGAATATAACCATCGGCCGCCCAATATCTATAACTCTTATTGCTGTTAGATATGGATTGTCGAACTACAAACCCAATGAGAGATGCCTGACAGAATTGAAAGAAGGCATTCTTAGGGTAACAGCCAAAATTTAGGCTAACAACAATGCAGAAGAAAACTAACACTACCCTTTCGCTATTGGATTGTTATGGGTTACAATTAACATTTTAATTTAAGTTGCGAAGTTTGAAATTACTGATAATAATCCATCAACTCAACAGTAGTATGACAATAACAAAAAATTACCGCATAGCATAACAAACTGATACGTGCTGATCAACAAAAGATAGTTATCACAAGGACACTACAAGCGCTGTAACTTTCTTGGTCAAATAATGCAAATAACAAATTCCAGTTTCCAAATAAGACAATATGTTTTACCACAAACTTCCCGCTTAATGGGCTTGCCTTGTGGATCCTTGTATTCTCCTTCGAAATAATGGTACTCCCATGCATTTTGCATAGCTAACAACTATCTGATGCCCAACCTGCGGAACATTTAAGAATACATATCCCAACTAATTAACAAGTGAACAATACAAAGAGAACATTTATAGTTTATTTTCCTCGTCATTCAAATATCTCAAATCCCAACTAATTGTACAGATACTAAATTTATTACAAGTTCTGAATAGATTCATTTGCAGAAGTCATGTATAGTCACAAACCCACCAAGATATATGGCAACGTGAGGAATCAGAATATTTTTTTTAACGGGATCATTAATACATGTCAATCATATCTAAATTCGATTCTATAACTACTAAAGCTCAAGTTTTCTAGTATACAATGTCACAGTGAATTTTATCTGAAATTAACAAGGCCAACCAATTTTTTCCCAAAAATTTTGAGTACATGGAAATATTGTAGACAAGGTGGTGATACATAAATGTACTTTTAGTGATAATAAACAACTTACAGAACATCATCAATGAAAACAAGTAAGAAATTAGAATCTTCAAATATCCAATACTCAAAAGGACCCACTCACCATATATATTTTATTTTCAATATTCAAGATGGGTCAATCTGAAAACATGACAGATCTGGTTGTTTTAACTTTTTAACAAATTGACCCTGCTGGAACCATTTGACTCCAGCCATGGCATATTTTCAGCCAAGTGGTTTCATGTTATAATAAAATCCAGTTGCCTTTTTTGACAGTTGATTGACAGAATAATTCTTAAAAACTGATATCTTATCCTTGTGTTATGCAGAAAGGTGTAATTATATTATATGAATGAATAGAGGGGCTTACAGTTTGATACATGTAGCTATCAAGCTCGTCAACTGAATCATCAACCGGCATCAAGTTCGCCAAAGCAACTATCTACAGTATAAAATTAGTTTAGTTTAGGCCTCCATAGCTATATATATATACACACACACACACACATACACATGTAAATAGAAAGAAGACCTCATATCCGTAGTGTATGCACTGCATCATGGCAAAGCAACTGTCCTTGCCGCCACTCACTAATCCAACCACCTTCATATCGACAACTTAGGGCTTCACAATTCACTGTCTCTCTCTTTGGCTTAGGACTGGCTATAACACCTACTTCCAATTATAACACTATATGCCATTCTTGAATAAGGATCTCCGTTCCACCCAAATTTTTTAATTAAATTATATGTGAATTAGTTTGTTTTTACCGCTTAATTCTTCGGGGGTGAAATATCTTTAATTGCGGAAAAAAGTAAAGTGGTGAATTATTTTTTTATATATTTAAAATTAATTTTTTGTTGGGTTGACATTATGAATAGAGAAGAAAATTTAAGTCTAAATAGGTGAAAAGGTATTTCTCTGTATTACTTTTCACCGCGTTGAAACATATTTTATCACGAACCAAACGGACCCTAAGAGCTACTTGCGGGAGGCTCTTAAATAGTTTGGTTGGGAGTTTACGAGAGGGAAAAAAAGGAGTTTAAGAGAGAAGAGAGTCGGGAGGAAAATAATTTTTCTTCTTCTCTCTCCATTTTTTCTCATTCGGAAAGAAATTTTTTGAGACAAGGGAAGAGAATTTTTTTTTTTAAATTCATTTATTTTCTCTCCTTTCAAACTCTCAAGCAATAGAGAAGCACGTTATCTTCTATGTAAACTCTCAGACGAAGGAAAATAAGCACAATTTCCCTTGTTTTCCTTTCTTTTCTTTCCAAAAAGGAACTCACAAACAAGCTCTAAAGGGACGAGAAGGGGTGAGAGTGCATTATGAGATTTTGGGAGAAAATTAACGAGTTTTTTAGGAGTGCTATGTGTAAAAATAGAAAGTTAGAGATAAAGATAATGAGGTTTTCGCAACTTTAGGGAAAACTTAAAAAAGCCTATGCATTTTTTATGTTTTGAACCGCCTCTTTTTCCATCTCTATTCTCTCTCACAGTTTCAACCTCGCAGTTAGCCTCCTCCATCCATCTCATTTTCTACCCGGACTCTGCGACCTCACCGTTGGCGCCGACCTACATCCCTATCTTTTTGCAAATCTGCGGCCAAGCAATTAGACCTCCTCCTAGGCTCCGCCCCTTTTCGTCCCTGTCTCGCAAGCTCTGCCGAATGAAACAAGCATGCAAGTGTGTTTTAATATTTGTTAGTTTATTTTAATTGTTATACTTTGATTGAGCGTACAAGAGGTGTGTTTTAACTCTAAGTTTATGTTAAAAATTAGTTTAGTGGATTAAGCTTATGACTTATGGATATATAATATATTGATTATTGGGGGTTGAAATATTAATTGTGTTTGAAAAATTTTAATCTCTGAAATATTGGTGTTGAATATTTATTTTATAATTTTATTGTTTGATTTGCTAAAACATTTTTTTATAAAACATTGGCGGTGAATTAATAACTGTTTAAAAAATTTATATTTATAGTATATTAAGTAACTTGTCCCATCATTTTATATATACAAGAGGTGTGTTTTAATGATTTTTTTCAAAAGTTATTAATTAATTCAGTGAATTTTTAATAGTAAAATATAACTTAAAAAGGCTAATTGTTTATAATACAACTTCAATCAGTAAATATATTTTCAAAGCTAAAAATTTGTATAAAACTCAAAATAATCCTAAAGAAATTCGCCTCGGAGGCTCCCGGTACCACTCAAAACTTTCACACCTCGGGACAAAAAAATCCTAGATCTACCACTTGAGGTATTAAATAGTATTTGTTTCTTTAAATGATTAAGAGGTTAATGACTATATTCGTCTTTGAATGGCTAATAGATAAAATTATATCTGAATTTGAATTTGTCTAAATTCAACCATTTAGATATAAAAACAAATAAATTTTCCAGATTGAGTCTTCACATGAAAAACATAACCAACCTAAGTCGTGAGATGCATTTGTGAAATAAGAGTTAAGATATATAAATAGAGATATATTGTGTACCAAAACGCATAATGTATTTTTTCGATTTTTACACTTTAGTCAACGTAAATTTTCCAACAAAATTAACAGTATACTTTTAAAAAAATAAAATTAGGTAAACGCTAGACATTTGAATACCCTTTACGAAAGTTTGATGTGGCACAAAATATTTAATACGCGTTTGTTAAACCCTAACTAATATATACACATTAGAGCATGTGTCTCTCATATAATCTATTACCATCAAATGTTCAAATTCATTTCACGTCACACATTACTTAAAACCCACAACGGTTACCCACAAATGAAACATCAAAGAACCCTAGTGTTGACAATCTCATAAGTAGGTTCGTAAATCAACTAATACGAATAACACATATATCTTTGTTAATTTCAATACGAGTTAGGATTTTTAAATCCCAAAATTAGGTACGTAAATCAACTAATTTGAGGAACGTGAAAAGATTTGAACATCTCAATTTAAGTAAGTTATCCATGTACTCTTTTATTTTTGTTGATTTCAATCATGATTAACATATGGGTTTGTTCTTCAATTTGATGTCGTCCTGTGAGAATGTGTGTGAGAGTATAGTATGCTCATTGTTCCTCCATAATTAAGGCTGTCTATAACTCTTTGACCAAAACACCCTTTGAATCTTGTCCTCGAGAAGTTTAAAAAGCTTCATTAATCAACATCAACGTGATGGATCATTCATGACATTGCCTTAAATACACCACTTTATGATAGGGTTGTGTTAAAGGCATCCCCAATTTTTCTCTCATCCTCTACGTATTAAAAATATCAAATAAATTGTCAAAAGTTATCCCTACCACAAAACTCAAGGAACACCCAAATTAAATATATATAAATAATTATTTCCATATTACTCATCACCTCCTCTCTTATTCCCCCTTAACACATTTTTGTCTCCCACTAACTTAAAAAAATCATAACCTTAAATACTCCACCACCATCAACTCGTTGTCACCCCGGTCATCACCCCCCGGTAAGTTCACACTCTTACGATATGATTTATCTCTCTCTCTTTCTCTCTCCATATATATATATATGCTTTGCAAGGCTTATTTGAGCTTTTGTAGGTATTGGAATGCTAAACGATGCAATTATGCGCTTTCCAGGAAAGTTTTAAGAACGCATTAATCAACTTCAAGAGAAATTTAGTAATTTTTTCCTTCGAGCTTCGTGAATGAACCCTTCATGAAAGTTGTATCTCTTCGACTTATCTTTGCGCATCCAGCAATGGTGAGATAATCCGGTTCCTAACGATCGAGTTATGACCGTTTTTTCGAAGTCCTTTAGTGATTGAACTAAAGAAGGTCTCTGTACTAAAAAAGAGTGGTGGTCGACCGGGCCAATACCCACATTCGATTATTAATATCGATTTTTCCTTCGATTTTAGGCAATAGGCTGTCTCCAAGACATACGGTCGATCGTTTCCAGGCCCGCGATCGACCGCCCCCTTCAGTTATCTGATTCCTTATTTTTATTTTTAGTTTTTAGTTTTGAATCCACTTGCTACAAGTAGTAAATGGATGTCCTTCGTAAAATAGTTTTTTTTTATCTTGTTCAGAAAATAAAATAGAATTTGATAAGTTTTGGCTTTCTTTTCTCTCTTAGGGTTCATTACATTTCTTTATTTCTCTCTCTTAATTTCCTTCATTGTAAGTTAATCAAACTTAGCTTTGTTATATTTTATTGACAGTTAATACTCGCTTGATCATTAATTTATTTGTTGTGCATTAAATCCTAGCTTTTAATGGCTTTCCCCTTTTTAAGTAATCATACTTTGTGTGTACGTATTGTTATTGTTATGAGTAGCTTATTTCATTAGGTTGGAATCATAAACCCACCTTGGATGATTACACTTCACCATAAGTTTGGAGTTTGAATCCAATAAATGGGTGTATGCGCTGATATTGGAGTTTCCTAGGATTCTAACTTTTCTTATCATGTAAGAGTTACATTTAAGTTTTTACTCCACATCAGCGTATTTGTCTAATAACATGTTGAAACCTTCATTTCGTATTGTTCGGATGACACCTTTCATACGGGATTATTGAGAACAATATTTTATTCCTATATTTGATTGTGATTCGATCATAAGAATTGTTCAGGCTGTGATAGTCTGACAAGGGGGAATGATCCTTAAACTTTTTATTAAACTTAGTTTATCATCTGTAGTATAAATCTCTATTACTTAAATAGTCTTTAGATAAGTGTTACCCTTAATTGTGGTTCACCTTGGTTCGTTACATATTTCGACACCTTAATTATCTTTTCCTTTATTTTTATCTATTGTTTATTAACTTTTAATTAAAATAATGTATACGTTACTTCATATAATTACCTACGAAAATCGACTATGGTCTTATCGGGTTTATATTACACTCGTGATTAGCACTTGCGCTGTACAATATTGTAGGCGAGTCAAATTTTTTGCACCGTTGGTGGGGAATCATTAGTAACATCTATATTAATTTAGTTCTTTATTGATATGCCTTGTTACATTTGATTATTTGAGCTATGTTATTTTGAAGGTTACGTACTTTTTCCAAATGAGAAACACTCGAACCAAGGGTTTGACGGGGAATACTTACCACTTAATTCATCTGCATGCTAGAACAATCCATTCAATAATTCTAGGGCTTCATCCCAACATCATTATATGCTTAATAAGGTGCCTTCTCAGACATATTTGTCGCATGTATCACATTTTCCCAGTGCACCGCCCTTGGTGTAATCCTTCAAACCTCAAATGGAGTACAATCATACACCACGACATGGTGTTGTTCCCGTACGTCAATCGTTTGGTGACTACTTTTGCCTGAAGTCGACCACTTCTCCCGGGTGCATCACGTTCCCCATTAATCATGAGAATTTCCACTTTCGGAATGGCATGATCAATTTGTTGCCTTCCTTCCACGGAACGGATAATGAAAACCCATATCAACACATACGATACTTCAAAAAGGTCTACAACACATTTCCCTACCAAAACTGCACACCTGAGCTTATGTGAATTACTCTTTTTTCTTTCTCCATTAAAAATAAAGCTGAGGATTGGTTAATCACTCTTGCCGTAAATTTCATTAGGAATTGTAAACAACTTCAATAGCTTATTTCAAAAGATTTTTTTCCTACACACAAGACGAATGCGCTCATGAAACAAATTCAAAATTTTTAATAATATGATCATGAGACATTTGACAAGTATTTGGGAACGTTTCAAGTCATTGAAGCAGTATTTCCCTCACCACAAATTCGACCAAATGAGATTGATATCCATTATCCATGGTGGGCTAAACCCCTTGACAAAGCAATTGGTTGAAATGATGTGTCAAGGTGTCTTACTTGACATAAGTGATGAAGAAGCTAAAGCCTATTTAGTGAGGAAGTTGATGCCCATAGGTCTCTTAGGGTTTGGATACCACAAATCCTTTTTATCACATTAGTCACGAAAAAACCACCCCTTAAAGGGAAAATCAAAGGTATATTTATCCTATATGAGAGTAATGATACGCAAGCCAAATACGACCAATCATGTCGTATGATTGATATTTTGCATCTTATGCAGCAATCCTCCACTTGGAAGCCGTTCAAAAGGTTTTCATTGTGGAGGGGGTTTTGTGCATCATATGTGACCACATTGACCATCAAACAAATGAATGTCCCACACTTCTTAGTATCATCAGGAGCTAGTTTCAAGAGAAAGAAAACGTTATAAGGGCGTATAAAAAGCAATATCCAAATACCCCATATGATCCCACTAATCCTCCGTATAATCCAAGTTGGAGGAAGACACACCTTCTCTTGAGCTGGAAGGACCAAACTACACCACCTCAAGGTTTTCAAGATTCGGTTCCTCCTCGACCCCCATAATATCAACAACCACCTCCCCAATATACCAATCGCAACATGCTTCGACGGGACCTCCTCCTTCCGCTACGTATTTACCTCCTTACAAAAGTCCAAATGAGGAGAAATACGACACTATCCATAAGGTTACCCAACCTGAGCAATCCATTTCTCAATTGGTGCACTATGCAATAGATGCAAACATCTCTTGCTAAATTTGTCCAAAATTCCCAGTGGGTAGCGAGACCGTTTTTACCGACACAACCTCAACCCAATACTAAGGAGCAAATGGGAGTTGAGAGTTCCAACCCGAGAACGTAACAAACTGAGCACGCAAAGGGTATCACCACCAATATGAGTGGAAAAGAGGTTGATAACAACTTTGTGAGGCCTTCACTGGAACAACCTATTCACACTCCTACCAAAGGAAAAGTCCTTACTCCAAAGGATGTGTAACCGCACATTCTCATTTTTATAGACGATGATATCCCCAAAGAGGGAGATTAGATATAACTTCTAAGGACTGTATTTATTCCATTCCGGCCCTATTTCCACAAAGGCTCGTTTAAAAGGCTACTAAGGCCTCCGCTGGGAGTTTTCTTGAACTATTCAAATAAGTGAATATAAATATTCCCCTCCTTAAGGCTGTTTAGAATGTGTCAAAATATGTCAAGTTCAAGAAGGACTTGTGTACGGTAAAATGGAGATAAATGTGAGCAATAAAGCGAACATAACACTGCAAGCGAGTACAATCATAACTAATGAGCTCGCCCCAAAGTTTTAGGACTCGAATCATAATTGGGGATTATATAATAGATCATGCCATCCTTAATTTGGTATCAAGTGTGAACTTGTTTCCTTATTCCGTATATCTCAAGTTGAATCTTGACGAGATTAAAATGACTCATGTCACTTTACAACTAGTTGACCATTCGACTAGGGTACCACGAGGAGTTGTGGAGGATATGATTGTCCAAGTTGATTCGTTCTACTTCTTGATATATTTCGTTATCTTGTACACCCAGCCCGTACCAATAGAGAGTGCTCAAATTCTAATAATTTTTTATCAACCGTTCCTCGCAACTGTTAATGTAAACATTAATTGTAGGAACAAGGTGATGAAATTATCTTTTAGGCGGTAGAGGTTAACATGTTCAACCTCCTTAAGTATCCCTAAAGTTATGACAAAAGTGAGGAAACGATTGAAACGACGACTTTCATTGTTACTCTTGTCCAATAATATTTCGACCCCTCTTAATTTAGAGATCCATTAGAGGCATGTATTGTAAACTCTTTAGATATAAATTTGCTCATCAATGATGAGTGCTATGAAGATGTCATTGATGCAAATTGTTATTCCATAAATAGGGAGTTATTGGACATGTGCAATTCCCTTTAATACTTTGAGGAGGCGAATGAAGGTATTGAGGATGATGACGTAGTGGGGGATGGTGAAAGATGTGACAACTCGCCTATTTTAATATCGGGTGGCCAATCCTCGACTAAAATATAATAGGAATCTCAGCATGAATCATTCTCAGCATCACTGTTATAATAATATAATATAACATAACTAATAGAACAATCCATACATTCATAATAAATTAAATAACCATTAACATAAATAGTAACAAGGGTGAACCGAATAAACCATCGGTCACCAAATAACATCCACGATAAAAATTGAATAATAACTGAATACGGAAGAGTAAATGTCTGACAATATATAAAAGTATGCGGTAAGATGAAAGCTTATCATATATGGATAGCACACCCAATAGTAAATAGAGATAATTGATACTATTTAGATAAGAACTGATTAAAGTGTCTAAGTAAGGATGTAGCATCCACAACTACTGCACGGTGAAAGCGGATCTATCATTGTTATCCTGGCTGCTGTTGCTACTGCACACCTGGGGTGTAAAGAGGAAAAATAAGGAAAGACAAAACCTTGTGGGTCAAAGCCCGAAGAGTATAAACTATTTTCGCAAGTTAATAGTTGTTTTACATTGTTTAATACAGTAGTGTATTACTTTTAATATTAACCGGTCGCACTCACTTGAGATAAATCTCACCTCTCAACTACAGTGCGCACCTAACATGTTCATTTTATTCATCATAATTAAACTACTCGGTCTATCTAGGATACATAACCGCTATTTAAACCCAACCCCGATAATACTCTTTATTAATTGAGTCTAACTACCTTCACTATGTATACATTTATAACCTATATTTAGCGACGCACTTGCTATAATTAAATAATCATATGATAAACATACATAGCTACACACGTGTTATAAATAAGCATACACGCTATATCATATAAGCATACACATATATCACTCACTCTATACGTATAACTGTATCCCTAGAGCTTGGACCTCGCGGATTCATTCCTCGTGTGCTATCCGGCTCCAGGCATCACACCTCACACCAATCCACGAGATCAAAATCTCACCACTGATCCCAAATGAAATGCATAATGGAGGCGGTCATAGATATACGCCAAGGGGATTGAGAACATACCACATCACGCCTCACCAGTCTCCAAACTAACACCTATCCTCACATTCAGATAGTGGCCATGCAACATTACTATAACCCGTGGAATCGTTCCAACACCCGTTGGTCAATATTATGGTGGATTGCCCACTACGCGTAACCTCCTCTAATAGCACTACCGAGTAGGTATGTTTAAAACAATACATCAATCATATATATATGTGTGTGTGTGTGTGTGTGTGTGTGTATATAACCCTCAATACGTATATACATATGTACATATCAACTATGTGCGAAATCCCACAACGTACTAATCCATTTAATCCCGACATCCGAACCAACATCCTGATTGTACAAAATAAGTATATTGATCTCGTACGCATATCCCATCATTCGCTCGTATCCATATCTCAAAGTTCAACCCAACTTCACGATTATTTAATCAAATAGTCGCTCACTCATATCATCGGTTCCCCCTACTCGAATCCAAGAATTTACACCCTAGTTAATTAATAAATTCCCCAATTAATGAATAGCGATACAAAACTATTTTCAATTAAATATCTAATCACTTGGATAACTTCCCACATACTCTCTTAGGTTTATAAAAATACCCAAAACATTTCCACGATCCAAACCCTACCCAAACCCACGGGTGGTTCTAACGAAATCCAATCTCATTCGAATGAGATTACAGAACACAGACCTGAAGCATATTTTTCTTAGGCGAGATTCATCCCCAAAATCCCAACTTTGTTTCTAGGGTTCTTTATACCACCATTCCAATAACTATATCCCATATATCATCCAAAAAACACAATCCCGTCACTATATTTTAGATTCTCACATGGAAATCCCCATATATTCAAGATTACAATTATTTTATCAAGTTGATTATTAAAGATCCCATCTTTTATATATGTTCTTCCTCTTCTTCCATTAAATCCCATAATTATATTTCTAATTACCAATATAATCAATCCAAACTTACTTATTTACTCAAGATCATTTAACATTTATTTACAGGCTTCTTTGTCAAATCATCAATTTCAATCTTTCATAATTAAAAGCCTTAATTTTTATTGTAAATCAAGAAAGTAATTAACTGCAAATGAAATTGAAATATAAAGCAAGTAAATACTTGCTTTGTTGGATTACAAGTTCGAAGTTTTTAATCCAGGTTGAATCATCTTCTTCTCCTCTTCAAGATCTCTATTCCTCTTCTTCTCTTCTCTAGGGTTCTCTCTCTCAATATTTTGTTTGGAATATGAAAGGTGGGTTGTCATCCACCTTCCCAAACCCTTAAATATCCTTCCCAAAACATTATCCCATTCTCCCTCTTAATTCTATATATAAAATGACTCTCCTACCCTTATACGCGTCCTTTTATGTCTAAAAAGCCCCCGAAACCCAAACACAACACTCGGGTACCTGTTCTGGACTATTTCGACCTTCTCGGATCATCGGTGTGCCAAAAAAGGTCTCCCGAGTCACCCAACTCCATTTATGTTAACTTTTCATTAATCGGGCCTGACATGTGTGTATCCTATATGTCGATCATAAATTATATCGATTCGTCGATGTAACATCCTATCGATCTATCACTAATTAAATCGTTGATGTCACTCATAGCCGACATATAATAAATTATATAACTATTTACTGATCACACACAAGTAAATAATAATTATTATACAAATTAATCATCTATCTCGCCAAAAAATATTTATGAAAATCCAATTTAATTTTTCCCCAATTAAATCACTAATATTAAGCACACGGGATTTAATTAATAATAAAAGTACAGGGTATTACAAAGGAGAGATTACAAATGATGAAAGTGAGGGGGTATCAAAGACTCGATGTGGATCTCCCACTTTGAGAATTTACCCCCACATGACTATTTTCCCTTCCCATCGAATGTTTCAATGCCCAAGTTTGAGCTCAAAACCTTACCAAATGAGCTTTAGTATTTTTCCTAGGTGGTAATAACACATTTCCTGTGATTATAGCGACAAACCTTGGCAATTATCAAGAGGATTTCTTGTTAGAGGTGTTGAGAAAACTTACAAATGTTATAGGATGTTGCATATACGACTTGGAAATGATCAATCCCTCCATTTTTCACTCATAGCATTTACTTGGAAGAGGACGTCAAGCACACACATCAAATGCAAAGAGAGTTGAATCTAGCCACGAGCAATGTAGTAATGATGGAGGTGATAAAGCTATTGGATGTGGGGATAATCTACCCTATTTTTTATAGTGAGTGGGTGAGCCCGACACAAGTTGTGCCAAAAAATTCGGGTGTCGCAATTATTGAGAATGTGAATGGTGACCTTTTACCCTCTCGCATTCCAATTGGATACCATATTTGCATCGATGATCGAAAGCTTGACGAGATCACGAGGAAAACCACTTTCCTTTACCTTTCCTTGACCAAATTCTCGAAAGTTTAGCCGTACACAAGTATTAATGTTTTCTTGATGGCTATTCAGGGTACATTCAAATTGAAATAGCCCCCGAAGATCAGGAAAATACCATGCTCACGTGTCCATATGACGCTTTTGCCTTCTGAAGAATGTCTTTTGGGTTTTACAATGCACTAATAACTTCTAACGGTGCATGCTTAGCATCTTTATTGACATGGTCGAAAACATTTTTTTGGTTTTCATGGATGATTTTAGTGTCTTCAATAATTTTTATAAATGAGTCTTAGCCAACCTTAAAAATGTACTAGTTAGGTGCATTGAGTAAAAACTTATTCTCAACTAGGAGAAGTGTCATTTTATGGTGACACAAGGGATCGTCATGGGTCATATTATCTCAAATGATTGCATTCAAGTTCATAAGGCTAAGATTGAGGTAATTGCCAATCTTCCCGTTCCTAAAACCCCCAAAGATGTGAGGTCTTTTCTTGGTCACACCGACTGTATCGACATTTCATTCAAGACTTTAGTTTGATCGCACGCCCAATGTGCGGTATTATTGCTAAAGACGATTTATTTATGTGGAGTGAGGCGTGCTAAAAATTATTTAGTATGTTAAAATATATGTTGACCATAACCCCCATCTTGAAATCGTAGGACCAAACCCTTCTATTCAAGCTTATGTTTAATGCAAATGACTATATCGTAGGGGTAATGCTTGATCAACAGAGGGATAAAAAGCCTCACGTAATATCCCATGCCAGTCGCATGTCTGATAGCGCGCAAATGAACTACTCCCAAAAAGAGAATTGTTAGCCATGGTATTCGCGTTAGATAAATTTTGATCTTATTTAGTAGGATCGCTCATAGTTTGCTTCACCGACTATGCCGCTCCTAAGTACCTTTTTTTAATAAGGATGCTAAGATTAGGATCACACATTTGGTGCTTATCCTCCAAGAGTTTAACCTCTTGATTAAAGATAAAAAGGGGTGGAAAATGTAGTCGTGAATCATTAACCCGACTTATGATTGATCACGATCATATCGATCTTATCCCTATCCAAGAGTATTTCCGGACGATCAAATCATGGCCATTTCAACTTTGCAATGGTTTGTCAATGTTGCGAACTTACTTGTTACCGAGCCTATACACCGCATTTCTCAGCCCATGACAAGGAAAGATTTTTAAGTTTTTCCTGGTCATTCTTCTTTGATGACCCATACATGTTAAACATTGTTCGGACCAAATCACACTACTAAAAAAAAGTTGCTTTTAAGACCCTATTTTTTTAGATAGATGAAATATAGTCTTTAAAACATACTTTTTTTAGACGGATGTGATTAGCCGTCTCAAAAAATATTATTTTTTGAAACTGATAATTATAGCCATCTCAAAAAGATTACTTTTTGATACGATTAATTATTTCCGTCTTATAAAACAAACCAAATGAGATAGTAGAATACTTACCGTCTCAATAGGTATATCAGATAAGACCGCTAAAAAAAACTTCCCACCACTAACACTTTTCATCTCCCGATCTGAACACTTCCCACCCAAAAAAAACAAAAAACAAAAAAGTCACTCTCCCTCGACTGTTCTCCCCCTGGCATTTTTCTCCTTCGCGTTCTCCCCATCTCCGACCGTTTTATCTCTCCAGACTTTTTTTCTCTCAAGGTAACTTTTCATCTTCTCCACCCCACAAAGTAAATATTCCTTTATGTCTGTGAGATTTAGGGTTTCTTAGCTAATTAATTAGATGGATGAAAGTATATAAGTGATTAAATACTCAATGGTATATGTTAATTATAGAGTAAAAGTATTTGTTTGACCATCATTTTTTTCTTATTCAATAATAATTTTGCTACTATTAACATGGATAAAGAAAACAAATGCATTTATAGTGAGAAACACGATCTGGAAAATGAGTGAAAATAAAAAAAAAATACATGAGAAGTCTATGGATGAAAGAGATTACTTGAGAAACATGATCTTTAAAATGAGTGAAAAGTTTGATAAGTCCAGGGGGGCTGTAATTTATTGATGGCTATAGCAGCAGTATTGGATCCTCGATACAAAATAAAGTTGATTGAATTTTCTTCCCTAAAATATATTCAATTTCATATGCCGATATGCATATTGAACTGACACGTTCTTCCTTGTTCAAGCTTTGGTTTGTGCTGGGGATTGCTTAAATTGTTATTGGGGAGTTGAAAAACAATCCGAGCTAACTATGATTACTAATTCATTGAAGTTAGTTGCATTTTTTAAATATGTTGTAGTTAACATTATTGATGGTTTTGTTTGGTGTTTCTTTATATAGGGTGATGAAGAGTCTATGTAATAAGTATGCTTAATGTTTATTTAAATTGAAATTCATCATCATATCTGCGTTCATTTGAAGTATGCAAACCATATCTGCGTTAGTTTTGATTTGTGTTATCGTTAATAAACATATTCTACTTGTGTGTGGACTAGGGTGGGTTCATGTCCTGGACTATATTGCATAATCGCAATCTCTTGAGCATCCTCCTATTTATTTGTATAATGTAGCTATTTATAATTAGCTTATTTAAAATTTTGAGCTGGTGAATGTCTAGTAAATTAAGTGTTATTTTGAGGAACAAGTTATTGTATTTTCTCAATTCTCATGGGAAATTAAATTATAGAGAAAGCGAAGACTGAAGTGGATACAATACAACCAGTATCATGGGAAGATATGATTGTTGTGGCTGGGGCATAAGTTGTTTCTCTATGTGGAGGTTCAGAAATCCCAATTCAGTTGGGCAGAATAGATTCAATGGTGCCTGGTCCTGAAGGGAAACTTCCCCCAGAACCATTGGATGTTTTGTATTTAAAGCAGTGTTTTCAAAGAAAAGACTTCTCAGCTAAGAACTTGTTGCATTGTCTGGAGCTCGTACTCTTGGAAGGTTTTAGAAATCCAACTACCTTTGATAATGAATACTTCAAAATAATCTTGGACGAGCCATGGTCTTCCTCAAGTGGAATGTCGAGTATGATTGGACTGTCTACAGATCGTGCACTTATTGAGGATGATGAATGCTTGAGGTGGATCTCAAAGTATGCCAACAATAAGAACCTATTATTTGAGGACATTAAGAATGCTTATATCAAACTTGTGAATTATGTTGCAAGTTGGAGAAACTCACTATAGTTCAATGGGAGAAACCTCACATTCTTGTATCCTGTAAAGCCCTATCAATTTTTTGGGAAATAATGGTCACAATTTAACTGTGGAATCATGGTTGTTGAGTACCCCTCCAAAGAACATATAACTAGGTAAACATACAAGGGAGAACACAACATGAGATTACATCTTTCTTCATGTAATTTTTAACTTTGTTATAATCAAAGTATCATAATTTTTTAAAAAATGTCTTTGGTTGATACCATAATGAAATTGATTGCTCAATGTGAATCATGCGGAAAATGAGCCCTTTTCACTGTTAGGAAGACTGGCGAGACGCTGAGGATGCCAACTTTATCAATTTATATTGAAAATCATTTTATATTGAAAATTTAGTCCACATAAAAGTTTCTTGAAGGATGCCAACTAATTCAATTTACACTAAGAAATTATGGTTTTCTGGCAGTATGTCCACCCCAAAAAGGCTTGTTTCAGTTCAAAGCAGGATCATAAATCATAATTAGGTGTTTTAGAACTTTAAGTGGGAGAAAATTAGACTTAGCGCCTCATCTTAAGAAAATATATCATAAAAAAATTTAGGTACTTAGGGGACTGGCCCTTGTGTATCATTCATAACTTACTCCTCCACTAGGTGATGTTTGAAATTTATGAATCTGTTTTTAGTTACCCTGTCTTGATGGGATCACCTGCCTGAGGAAATTAAACTATTTTAAATTATTTATTGTTTAATTAGGTTGTAATGTTCTGTGATAAAGTTGAACACCTTGCCAAGGTTTGAAAGTTTTCAATGGAATATAATTGTATTTATAAAAGAGAGCCATTTAAAAAAATATATAATTTCATCCTCTCTCTCACACACACACTCACGCTCTCTATTCCATAGACGCTCAATTTGATGTTTTCGTAACACATGATTAGTAGCTTCAGAATTGGAACTCTTGTTCTCTACAAGTCATTCGACCTTGAGAACTGGAAAAAATCTGACATAAAAAGTGTCTTATTTGAAACTTGACTGAGTGGAGATTATTGAAACTGCAGACTTGTTATTAATCTCATAAGCATCTATGATATTTAGGTATTGAACAATTTTGCAGTTAAATTGTGGCATTTACAATACCATTGTTGTATTACCTTTTTAATCGGCGGCATGCTTTGCAAATCCGTCCATAGGAAGCTATTTGGTTACAACACAAATTGTTAGGATTGTATTACTACGATCAAGGATGCCATGTTTAAGCTTCCTAATTCAAAACATTATGTTAGTAACTATATATGGTATTTTCTCTTTTTTATTTGCTTCATACTATTGTTCTGATCGCTTGCTTTTCCGATGATGCAGAAAGAATATGGATGTAAGCTTTATGCTAATTCGTTAATTGGAGTAGGTGTTACCTCACGTTTGTACCATGTTTCAAGCGGAAAAGTGAGGAAATATCTGAGGTGGGTTGACTATACAATGATAGAAATAGCAATGATGGTAGTCTATGATTTTATCCACTCCTTTGACCATTTTCAATTCAACATGGCATTAAGCAAGATGGCATGGTAGTATGTCATCTCTAACCATCTTTTCTTAATGCCAAAATAGCAATTTTTTGGCATGGAAAATAACTGCTAATTTTAGATAGTGCTATATCTCTACTACCCCCCGAAAGTTGTAATATTTGTTTATGGTACCCGTACTCGTGAATTAAGACTCCATTTATCCCTAATTTAGAGACCATTACTTTTTGGAATGTCAAAAAAGTTTACTTTCAAATTAGGACTCTTAGTTTGGAACGAATATAATATCGAGTTAGCTGACAAAAGCAGGACTAGTTGAAGTGAGCCAGTAGGATCATGTGGGTGCATTTATCTAGTTTTGAAAGTTTATATGTTAAATAGGTAACGTGGATTGTTATTTCAAAGAGTTTTAGCCAGCTTGGTATGTTCTTTGCTCTTCATGTGTTGGACATTCTTGTAGAGCAATTGTATATAATTGGATTGGTTAATGTGAATTGTGATATATGCTGACACTTTTCTTTGTTTACTGACTGTCTCTTATTCTTTTGCAACATAAGGTCAATGAACCATTATTTGGGAACCTACCATATTGGTGAGGTGTAGGGAAGAGCGCCTACGAGTTCTTGATCCTTTTCGAACCTCGACCTACTACGTGGGTTTCCTTTTAAGAGCTTAAGGTTTCAGATCACATTTAATATCATCATTTAATTTTTTGCATGGTAAATGAGGATCATTTATTTAATGAACGTCTTAAAGTTCCACTTATAAATAATAGATATTTTTTTTGGTACATATACAATTTCCAAAGTACATATATTATCCATAAAAGAGGTCAGGTATGATGGAAATTGATTATGCGTATACAATAAGAATCTCCACGCATGACCAGCCTTCTTCACAATAAGAATAGACACCTGCTCATTAGGTAATGTTGTGCCACCTTGATCCTCTTCCTTTGTACCACTAGCAGAAAGCGCCGTGAAATTGGGTCTCAACTCGTTCTCAGTAGAGTCATTAACATTTGAGCACTGCTTCAAAGCTTCTTTGATGGCACCTAGCGCAACACTATAATTTTCTTGTGACAATGACCCTTCTTCACCCAATATGGCAGCTCGTCGACACAAATCATTGTAACAACGGACTTTAGATTGTACCTCGCCCAATCTTTAAGTAAGAATGCCTGCTTGTAGCAGCATATGTCCATCGTTGCAATATATATTTAAATGGGATACTGAAAACAGTAGACATTTGAAGAACCACATCAGCATGTCTACATAAATAACCTTTATATTCAAATGAATGGCACGAGCAACATATTTTCGACTTTAATTAATTCCATTCCATTATAAAATCTTGATTATCTTCGAAGTCTTTAACTGCATATGTTATAATACTCTCGTTTTCTTTTTCCTTCTTAAGATGATATGCAGCTGCTCCCAAAACCTCCACCTGAAACTTTTTGAAGATTTCGTGCGTGTACACTGGTGACATCTGTTTTTCAAAAGGTGATGCGGACTTCAAATCTGGTGTCTCGTGCCATGCATCAAAATATGTTGTTGATTTCTCTTCGTACCTGTCTTCAAGGACTAATTTGTATCGTTCCATAAACTATCTGAAACAAGTTTCAGCATGGACATACTTCTAAAAAAAAGAGTTCAAGCTCTCAGATCGAGAAGCTGTAGACAACCGAGCATAAGATAGATCTCTCATAAAAGTGGGAACCCACAATTTGCGATCTTCATGCAATGAATGAACCCATTCATCCTCTCTGAGATTGAATCTATCGAGCAATTTCCACTACCTCCTTTCAAATTTCTCTTCAGTCCATGACCTATATATGCATTTACTGAACTTTGCCATAAAAGTACCATGCCACAGGCTCAAATAATCAAGCTGCCTAGGGATCTTTTCCAATACAAGCCACTGATAATAATGGTGCTGTGTGTCTTGAAAGACTGTAGTAATAGCTGTTGTTATAGTGTTGTGTTGGTCAATAAGTATCATTTATGGGGCCCGACCCCCAATTGTGAACTTTACATTTTCATTAACCAAACTATAGTATATACCGTCTCATCTGCAATCAATGCTCAACCAATTAATTTGGGTTGTATACGATGATTAACTCCAATAAAAATAACTAAGGACACTTTATACTCGCTCATGAAATATGTAGTGTCAAAATAAACAACATCACCAAAGTTAGCATAAGTCTAGCGCATAGAAAAATTTGGGATTCTCTTCCTGCATATGCACAAAAAGTTCAAGCAGAACTTGAGCATCTCCTTCCTCTAAAGTCAAATACCTGCCCCTATCATGCTGGTTTCGGATATAATTCTCTAAAGAACCAGTATATTGATATGCACCATATTGTTTGGACACTGCTGCTAATATCTTTCTTCTTCATACTTTAGCATCATTCTTCAGTAGATCGACATTTTTGTGGCTTTGAAAAAAATATGCTTGGGCTGGCAAAAGCTCATGATTATGCTCTTTTATGAAACTAAGTACGTACCTTCCACTGGCCTTCTCTTCACATGCATACTTGCTTTGCAACCAATCTGTGGCGATGGCTGGGGATTATTCTTCAGCAGATCGACATTTTTGTGGCTTTAAAAACAATATGCTTGGGCTGGCAAAAGCTCATGATTATGCTCTTTTATGAAACTATGTACGTACCATTTTCCATCTGTCTTTCTCTTCACATGCATACTTGCTTTGCAACCAATCTTTGGCGATGGCTGGGGATTAATGGAATCATGAGATTGTTGTTTGTTTTCGTATCTTATGTATGAAAATTTTGCATCAGTAAATTCCTCTGATGCCCTAGAACGATGACTACTCAATTTGGCAGTACCAAAGGCCACAAATTTGGCATATTCTTTATAAAATTCATATGCTCCCTCATTTGAATCAAACTCCATTTCATATTGAGTTTCAGGATTAGCATTCCCAACAACGACGATAGACTCCATAATTGTGGCGTGAAAATCAAGACCCCATTCATATAGTGCCTCTGAAATTTGTTCATATTGGCCCTACCACATCTCATATAATCTTCCCCTATTTTATGTTCAAGACTTCCACCAGTGAATAAAACATACTATGTCTCAGTGACTATATCACAGCCGAGTACCTAAAAAGTTGAGGTCCGAGTGAAGAGGACGGATATGTGGCGTTGCTTCAACTTTCAAGGTTTCTCCAACACACAATATATATATATATACTAGTGGATTCCCGTGCCCGAGGGCACGGCGATAAATTTGCCCCGTGATAAAAAAAAAATTGAGAAAAAAAAAACTAAAAAAAAATAGTTAAAAAATAAATTGAGAAAAAATAAAAAAAAATTGAGAAAAAATAAAAAATAAATAAAAAAGAAAAATTAAAAAAAGAAAAAATATTTAAAAAATTAATAAAAAATAGTTTTAAAAAATGGGAAAAATATTTAATAAAAAAATATAAATTTACACGTATTTAAAAAAATACATGTATTTATAATAGTATAATAGTATTTATAATAGTATATATATAACACAAAAAAAAAAGAAAAAAAATAACTTTTAGCATGACATTTCATGTATGGGCATGAAAGAGAAAAATGTCATGCATAAAAAAAGTGAAGATATTTTGGCAAAATTTTCAAAAACCATGCTCCTTTATTATATACTAGTGGATGCCCGTGCCCGAGGGCACGGTGATAAATTTGTCCTGTAATAAAAAAAAAATTAAAGAAAAATTTTTTTAAAAAAAAATTAGAGAAAAAAATTAAAAATATAAATAAAAAAATAAAATTAAAGGAAAAAAAATATAAATATAAATAAAAAATAAAATAAAATTAAAGAAAAAATATAAATAAATTAAAAATATAAATTAAAAAAATTAAAAATATAGATTAAAAAAATTAAAATTGGAAAAAATATTTAATAAAAAAGAAAATTCAATTTACACGTATTTAAAAAAATACATGTATTTATAATAGTATAATAGTATATAATGGTATATATAACACAAAAAAAAAGGAAAAAAAAAAAAAACAAAAAATTAAAAATATAAATAAAAAAATAAAATTAAAGAAAAAAATATATAAATATAAATAAAAAAATAAAATTAAAGAAAAAATATAAATAAATTAAAAATATAAATTAAAAAAATTAAAAATATAGATTAAAAAAATTAAAATTGGAAAAAATATTTAATAAAAAAGAAAATTCAATTTACACGTATTTAAAAAAATACATGTATTTATAATAGTATAATAGTATATAATGGTATATATAACACAAAAAAAAAGGAAAAAGAAAAAAAATAACTTTTAGCATGACATTCATGTATGGGCATGAAAAAGAAAAATGTCATGCATGCCAAAGTGGAGATATTTTGGCCAAAATTTTCAAAAACCATGCTCCTTTATTATATGGATATATATATATATATATATATATATATATTTGTTATAATGGGCATTAATATAGTCGGAGATTTTTTGTAGAAAAGATCATTTTTAATTCTTAATACCATTTTCAATACATTAAGAGTGTTCATATAATTGAGTATTGAATTATATATCAAAGTGGTAGTATAATTATAAGTAGTCAATTTAATAAAGGTATTAAGGTTATTTTTTGTGGCATGACAAAAGTTGGTCCATATATTTTACAACATCTAAGGCCAAGTTAAGGAAGTTTCACTCATCCCTAAGGTTTCTAAATAATTCAATTGTATCCCACTCGTAATAAAATTAGGGAGGGGCCCAAATGATATGAATAAAAGTTACCCCCTTATAACTATCAAAGGTTTGACCAGATAAAATATCTATTCCATCTCCAAGGAACAAAAATATTATAAGGCCATATTAATGAATTGTTCAAGAACTCACCAGAACTTTGGATATGAATCTGTCCCAAACAGGGTGTTAAATCCCACGGGTCAACCCTAATGGTCATCCTTCTTTCAATTTGTAAATGCATGGTCATTTCAATCACAATTTACTATTACTTGAATTTTAATTTTTAATGTCAACATTAAAATGCAATTAAGAATTGAGTTGCATTGTTGTTGATATTATAGTTTGCGGACTACGACTTTGGTTGTATCCCTTTTTGAGTGGTTTAGTAGTAGCTTTTATCTTTGGTTTTTAGTTGTGGTAAACTCGTAGTCTATAGCATTTTCCCTCATTCGTATTTATTATTGTTTTATCAATTACAAATATAAGTTTTGTTAGTTAAAGCTCAAATTTATTCACATTTCAATTTAAGCTTTCATCTTGCTCGTCTCATTTTTTCTTATAATTCTCGTGTTCTTGAAATTATTACTCATTTACATTCGGATTTTAATGTGTTCCCTCTTGCTATTTCTTGAAGGTTATGGCGAGGAGGAGGACCAATCGAGCTGAGCGGGAGGAAAAGATGCCATCCGGGTGGTGAGCGTCATCCTGGTGGTTCTATTCAGATTTTAATACGCTACTGGTCCAAAATAGGAGAAGAGGCAAGGCAGTCAGCACCATCCAGGCGGTCAGAAACAGTGCAACCATTAGGGTCAAGCAGGTAATCAGGTGCATCGTCAGTGCTTTAGTTAGAGGCTCTGTAGAGGGCCTATTCTCTGTTTAATTTGTGGTCGAGAGTGTCACAAATCAAATGTTTGATGTGAGAATTTTCTATTAGTTTGTGTATAGTATTCTTAGAATCAATTTTAATGTTTAAAACAGGTTGGCTACTTGTGGTTTTCATGAATAAACAAAGGAGGCTTATCCGATTTTAAAAAAAATAAATAATAGTATTTAGATATTCATATTGTTTGTGATAAGAATATACTATATTGATTCATTGCACATTTATTGTTGATGAGTGAGATATTAATTTTGACGTAATTGACACTAATTTTTTTTTGCAGGTGATAGTTTTTTGAGAACATGCAATACTGATCAGTGATTTTCGAGGTCGTACGCTTTAAGATTGTGGGATTCTTTGATACAAGCATTTCGTGTTTTGGAGCATAAGAAATTAATGTATTTTTGTTGTCAAGTCCAACATTTGAACTTAGTGTTATACTTTATTTGTTTTGATGAATATTTAGAGATGCTTGTAAGAATTCTAAGTATTGTTGAATGAAAATGATTCATTGTGTTGGTTGAAAATAATCTTATGTATTATATATTTTTTATTATTCGATAACGCTTCAATAAATTATCTCAAATGTAATTCAATTCTATATTAAACTATATCAATAGATTTTATTGTCCCAAATATTTTGGGGCAAAAATTTTAAGATCCCTTCACTTCTTTTGGAATGGTTAAAATTATCCTAAAAATGTATTAAAGATGGCTATGTTTTCGTCTCAAAAAGATCTTGTAAAATAGTAACCTTTTGAGACATATTAATTATCGTCTCAAAAGCACACTTTTGGGACAACTCTCTTACCATCTCAAAAGGGTCGTATAAAATGATGAGCTTTGGAGACAGATCTATTCTCGTCTCTAAAAACTCTTTTGAGACAGCTATGGGGTCACAAAAAGTAATTATAACCCCTATAAAAATGACCCTCTCTACCCGCCCCAAATACCATCCCAAAAAGTATTTGAGACTGATAAACCATCTTTTGGGACTATAAGGCCACCATCTCAAAAACTACTTTTTTTTAGTGTCATTCATAAATGTGTCCCGAATAACGATATCTATAGTATTTTATCTTTTTGCCACAATGAAGTGTGTGGAGGACACCTTTCTTCCCAAAAGATCGCTTTTAAAATTCTACATTGCAGATTTTATTAGCCTACAATTTTCAAAGATGTGCAAGCTTTCTGTAAGACTTGCGCCCGTTGCTAATTACTTGGTAAGGTCACTAAAAGGAACATGATGCATTTTTCCCCTATTCTAGTAATCGAAGTTTTTTATTGTTAGGGAATAGACTTCATGGGTCATTTTCCTAAATCCAATCAGTTTGAATACATTTTAACTGCTATCGATTATGTATCCAAATGGGTGGAAGTCGTGCAAACTAGGAATAACACCACGGTGGTGTTGAAATTCCTAAAAGATAATATCTTGGCTCGATTCGGCACACCGAAAGAAATTATTAGTGACCACGACATTCATTTATGCAATATCATAGTTGTCGTCTTGATGTCACAATATGGTGTCACCCCTATGGTCTCCACCGCATATCACTCACAAAAAACGGCCACGCAAAATTGACCAATTGGGAGATAAAAGGGAATCTCGAAAAGATTGTAGACTTTTTGACCAAGGATTGGTCATAGAGGCTAGCCGACGCACTTTAGGCGTACTATACGACTTATAAGATGCACCTTGGGATGTCTTCTTATCGAGTGGTTTGTGGGAAAACATGTCATTTAACGGTAGAGCTTCAGCACCAAGCACATTGGGCTGTCAAAAAGCTCAATTTTGACATTATCGAATGCAGAGACCTTTGCAAGTTAGAACTCAATGAGCTAGAGGATTTGAGGAATGATTTATATGAGAACTCTCATATAATTAAGGCCAAAACCAAGGCCTTTCATGATAAAAGGATAATGCAAAAACACTTAGAGGTGGGAAACAAAGTCCTACTTTACGATTCTCGCCTCCACCTTTTTTCAAGAAATTCCAATCCCGGTAAAATGGACAGTTCGAAGTACAAAAGGTCTACGATCACGCTGTTGTAGAGATGGTGAATTCGAGGACTGAAACATTATCTAACATTAATAGGAAAAGTCTTATGCCTTACCTCGAGGGATTCAACCTCGAGCTTGTCGAGATCCCTCTCGAAGACCCTCATGTGCGCCCCTCATTGGGCGTCGCATAGGAAGATTGAGCTCGTTCCATTTTTGGATTGCCTCCTTCTTCCAAATCCTTGTTAATCCTACATTCTCACACATCTAGTATATGACCATATGCAAACATTCCCATTTTTACTTAACCCACCCCATATCGCACAAAACCATCTTAGAAAGGCCGATAGTGTCCTAAGTACAAAGCTGGCTAAAAGTAAAGGTGCGGTCTATCGGGTCCGGATCCATGTTCGATCAAATGTTTCAATTATGCCTTGTAATCTGGTAAGTGGAATACTAATGTTTGAGTTGTCAACTATTCCTAATTTGCGATCGATCGGTGCCTCAATTCAACCAATACTGCCAACAACCAAATGCTTAACTTCAATCCGTGGTCGATCAGTCGCTGACCATCGGTCGACCGATGTCTCAATTTAATCCACACTACCAATAGCCCAAGGCTTATATTCAAAACGTGGTCGATCGATCCCTGACCAACGATCAATCGTCCCCTTCAGATATTTCGATGCTAAACCTTTTCATTTTCCCTTCGCCCTTTTAAAACTTCTTACCTCTTCTCTTTTTTCGCAACCCAAAAATCTCAATTGTTCAACCCTAGTTTTTAAACCTAGATTTTAACCCAAAACCATACCTTAAATCCACTCTTCTCACATCCACAATATGATTCCTCGACTAATTTCTGTATTTATTGGAGTTTTATTGGTTATTCTTATTATAGGGCTTGTTTTGTTAAGTATGATTTAACTTGTCTAAAAGATTTTTTTCCCATGGATGATCAATAGTTTATCCATGTTATTAACATATACACACATATTATATTGTTTACACCTGTTTTTGTGTATTCTTGGTTAATGAACATTATACTTGGGTTGAGTTAATTGCACGTTGATAGTTTTCGGGGAGATAATTCATTTTTTGTCCTAAATGTCCAATTTAAAGATTCGAATGCTATTACCCATTTTCAAATAGAACAAATTCATATGAGTATTATGTTGTTTGATGAGTTTAATTTGATTGGGTTAATTTTCATTGATTGTATTGAATATTTGGGATTGTTTTCACCATTTGTGGGGTGTTTGAACCAAAATCTACTCAAAAATTTATCCAACTTGTTTTACACTTTGTAAATGCTATATTCTTTGTAAAAACTCATCCATGAACACATTGCTGAAATATTGATTTCTTCATGGAAGAGGATTGGTTCTCGATTTAAATTCCACCCTACCCCTTTTATCTCATTGTGCACACCAAGTGTATGTCCAAATGCCTAACCTAGTTATATTCTTCACTTTGGACATATTCATGCATGATTCTCACACGTTCTCACATCTTTACAAAAGTTGGGCCTCAATTGTTATGTTTATCACACGTCTCACTCACTTTGATGTATCAAATGTCATGCTTCCATCTACGCCTCATAATTCTTTAAATTAGCCTTCAATTGCATTGTTGTACTAATTTTTATTTTATAAGAATACATGGGTGATGTGGAGAAATATGATTCGACCCGTTGCAACCCACCAATGGGATTTTTAGGTTTTCGATGCGAGTAAGAAAAGAAGTGGAACGAGTCATACTTTGTGACCCATTAGCGCCCACAATCTATAAATTATTATTGGGTACTCGAGGACATCCCGCCTGAGGCATTATCCCTTTTTCACCAGTATAATTGGGAGGACTTTCTTATCTATAAATAAGATATCAATAAAGAGTTGGTGCACTAATTCCATGCTTCCTTGGTTCAAATGAAAGGGAATGAAGTCTATTATGAGGCATATGTGATGGGGTGAGGATCACATTTATGAGAAAGGATTTGGATCGCTGGATGGAAAATGCTGCGAATCTAGACGAGTCTATAAACCTGAATGAAAAGGAAACATTTGACATGGATATCCTAATTCAGTACTTAGCACCTGGCCAAGTGTGGTCAAAGAAGATGTTTAAATCGGATCGCATTTAAGAAATTACGAGACGGTTGCCCTACATCAATGTGCATTACTTATAGGCGATGAACATCTAATTTGAGGGTTGTCACAAGCATGTTGCCTTTCTTTTTGCCTTGCTGAATCATTCGGGTGCATCAATTTACCTGACTACTTACTGGATCAGATGTACATTGCAGCAATGAAAAGGGTCTGGAATTTTTCCTTTCCTTTAATCGGGGTGATTACTAAGGTGTGTCGTGACGCCAAATGCCCCGAGTACCCGGGGTAAAAAATATAAAAGCTTAAAAAGCCTCTCATTAAAATAAATATCAAGAGATTTTTGGGGCATAACTTAGGAGAGCCGCTAGTTGAGAATAGGCTAAGGGAAGTTGTTAATGACTTAGAAGAGGAGGAAAATATTGGGAGGGTTTAGCAGGTGCCGTATAATCTGAGGCTCCCATATTCACCGATACCCACCTTTTGACATTTGAGACTATTTCAGCTCGGATATAGGAGGGGACTGAGATGAGGTGGGCTACACTGGAGTCCCGCCTTGATAAGGATCCTTCTGAGCGGCGAAATGAGTTTGTGATGATGTAGAGTATGATGTGGGACCTTTATAAGCAATTATAGGGACCAGACATGCTGATGTCGAGTCACTTGAAGAGTCCATATGATGCCCGAATGCTCTGGGACTCTCTAGTGGTTTGGATTTTTAGGCATCCTTTGTTATTTTATATGATATGGGATATTTCTATTATTTTCTATTTTTGGATTGTTATCATAAGTTGTTAAACTCTATTTTTCCTTGTTAAGTTTATTTTGTAGAATTATGGATTTGGTATGATAAGTAGTTGTATTTGTTTTATTGGATTTTGATGTGTGAGAACTTGAAAATTTTAGAAAATTATTTGTTCAACTTATATTTATCTAGTATTGCGATTTAACCACTCTATATTATTGTGACTTATGGCATAGTTGCTTTAACTTAACATGTTTTATTGTATATATATGTTATTATTTCTTATGTTTGTATAGGGTCACAGTGCGTATCTCATAGATTGATTCGAGTCGGGGTAACGTATTTCCTTTTATTTTTCATACGCCTTTAATTACGTTGAGGACAATGTATGATTCAAGTTAAGATGTGTGTGTTTTGTTCTATCCTCAGTTCTTTTTATCTGTGAGACGTATATATATATATATATATATATATATATATATATATATATATATAAGTTCTCTCTTTATTCCTCTTTATTGGGCATTTTCCCTCATTTTCAATGATCAATAAGAATTAATGCCCTGTTCAAATGCGTTTACAGTGATGCATGTAATATAATTTAGAGGTTATTAAACTTTATTCCTTCAATCATCGATATTAAGAACAACTTCGTGATTTAACTTTGAAAATATGAGCACATATGCATTCTCTTATTTTAAAGATTTGGTTTAAGAATATTGTAACCGAGTGATATTTCGTGCATTGTATACACTTTAACTAACGACATTTGCGTTTTCCTTTGAATTGTGAGTGTTTATACAATTACTCTATCTCTCCCTGGGAATGTTAAATTCATTGGTAATCTCATTATTCTTTCATTGATTGTTCATTAATTTAGTTTATATATGAAATGTGTTACTTTAGTGTGATTTTCAAAGTTGTTTTGACTGGAGAATTGTGTGAATGTTAGAAAAATATTACATGCCCTCTTTATTATTAACCCATATTGACCTTGAGCACACCCTACATATTTCCCTAGTCACCTCATTTGAGCTTAAATATAACATTTTATTTCATAACTCAAAATCCTATAACCAACTCCAAATTGGAGTTTAAACCATACATATCACCTCACATACCTTTGTTTAGAATGATACTTGGGATTGAATGATGTTATTGTCATGGGGTTGCAATTGATCATGTGAGAGTGGAAGGAAAAGAAAGAGTGAAAACAAAAGAAAAGGTGAAAAATAAAAGAAAATGAAAACTAAAAAAAAGTGAAAAGAAAAATAAGAGAAGAATAAGAAAATAAAATAAAGAGAAAGCATTTTCATATCGTACATAGCGTTCAACAATATTTATTACTTTCCATTTTTATATCCAATGTTGTGTATGGAACTTATATTCCAACTTTTAAATTGCCCGCGAATTTTCATTATTCCATGTGTTTCATCCCCAAACACATTCGAATTCGTAAATGCTCATTCATTTCATATCCCAAGCCTAGCCTATGTTACAACCCCATAAAGTCTTATATGATCCTAGGGACAATGTGATTCGAAAGTCATAATGATTATGATAATATGTTAAACTACATTTCACCTCCTTTAATGTGCGAAATCCATCAATTGAGATTAAATATTTTATTTTATATATAAAGCGTTCTTTATTGACGACATGTGTGTGGCCTTATTTCCTTTTACATTTACTCATTGTGCCCGTATGTCTCGTTTATACCCCATTACGAGTGTTTTATTTTTTCGAGTGTAATCACTAGAGAGGTTTTGATATCATGTTACGCTTTAGTATTTACTTGGTTTGTAAAAAAAATACCAAATCAAAACATTCACTTATGCTCAATCATCACTATACATTTCAGAGTTTCAATTGTATTCTTTTAATGTTTATAATTACGGACCATTGGGAAATACTTATTTACTTTGCTAATAACTTGTTGAGTATCTAATTGTTGTTGAGTTTGGTTTTGATTTTCTAGGGCTGTAATTTGTGATGTTTGTGGGTTTTATCCCTGAAAATCCTCACGAGACAACGCTGGGCTTGTTGCAATCACTAAATACAACCGTGCACTCGCGAAAGTGGGACTTTTCCCCTGTACATATTTATTTTTCTCTTATCCCTATGCTTATTGGTTATTTTGTTAGTGCATCACTAAGGACTAGCAATTTCTAAGTTTGGGGTGTGATTAGTCACGAATATTATATATTAGTTCCCGTTACTTATGTATTCATGCAAAATTATTGTCGTTAATTCCCGTATTTAAGTTATTATATTGTAAAACCTTTATTATCATTATATGCCTGATTTTCAAGGTTCGTTTTAGCTTTTTTAAGTATTAGAATGCTAAACGATGCAATTGTGCACTTTTCGAGAAAGTTTCAAAGCATTACACAACTTTAGGGGCAATTTAGTCATTTATGCATTTGAACTTTGTGACCAAACTTCATGAAAATTGTAGCTCTCTAAGATATCTTCGTGAAGTCCCCGACGATGCATCAATCTGATTCCTAACGATCGAGTTATGCTCGTTATTTCGAAGTCCTTTTGTGCTTGTACTAAAGGAGGTCTTTGTACCAAAAGAAGAGTCGCAGTTGACCGGACCCACGCCCGTGGTCGATTGGCAATATTAGTCTTGCCTTCAATTACATGCAGTAGGCTATCTCCAAGACCCGTGGTCGATCGGGCCCTTTAGTTATCCGATTCCTTGTTTTATGTTTATTTTTTGGTTTTTGGTTTTTGATTTTGAATCCACTTGATATAAATAGAAAGCGAATTTTCTTTGTAAAATATTTTTCTTTCTGGTTTATAAAATAAGATAGAAATTTGATAGGTTTTGGCTATCTTTTCTCTCCTAGGGTTTATTGCATTTCTTTGCTTCTCTCTCTTCATTTCCTTTATTGTAAGTTAATCAAACTTAACTTTATTGTATTTTGTTGATAATTAATACTCTCTTATTCATTAATATAGTTGTTGTGTATTAAATCCTATTTTTAATGGCCTTATATTATAATTAATCCCACTTTGTGTATGTATTGTTATTGTTATGAGTTATTAATTTCCTCAGGTTGGTATGATAAACCCACCTTGGATGATTGAACTTCTTGATATGTTTGGAGTTTGAATCCAATAAATGGGTGTATGTATTAATATTAGAGTTTTCCAGGATTCTAACTTCTCTTATCATGTAAGTGTTGTATTTGAGTCTTTACTCCATCATCAAAGCACTTCTCCGATAACATGTTAAAACGTTCATTTCATATTGTTCAGGTGACACATTTCATGCGGGATTGTTGAGAACAATACGTTATTCCCATTTGATTATGATTCAATCGTAAGAACCATTTATGTTGTGATAGTTTGAGGTTGGGGAATGATCCTCGACCTTTTGTTAAACTCAATTTACCATCCGTAGTATAAATTTCTCTTATTTCAATAGTAGTTAGATTAGTGTTATCATTAATTATGGTTCACCTTGGTTCATTACATCTTTCGAAACAATAATCATCTTTTCTTCTTCTTTTTTTATCTATTGTTTGCTATCTTTTAACTAAAAGAATATCTACATTGCTTCATATAATTCCCTGCGAAAATTGACTCTGGTCTTACCGGGTTTATACTACACTCGCGATTAGCATGGACTTGGGCTATATAATATTTTACATGAGTCATTTCCATTTTAACTATATATGTGTGGGTGGGTGGGTGGGTGGGGGTTATAAAATAGTCATTTGTATCCCACAATTATAATGATCTTTGGGGATGACTTACTATGTACTATAAATAGGAATGATACCCCTTGAGTATACAGTATCAATGAAAGGAAAAGTTTATACTCTCTCTAAATTCTCTTTATCCCATTATTTTACAACACGTTATCAGCACGAGTATGTTTCTTAAGCCCCTCGTTGGGCACCAACTTTGATAATTTAAAGATGCGTTTTTCTTTCTCTACAATTATATAGCCATTTAGGTTGTAATTTAAGGAATGATATCATCACGCTTGATTTTAAATGATAATAGTACAAGACATGATATACTTCGTTTAAAACTCCGCTTCTTGTTAGATTTTCCACTTCTTGCATGCCAATCCATACACATGACTTTATCATAAAAAGGATCGTCATTTTGCTATCGTGATCTATTACCTTATATTTTAATTCAAATTTTTTTATTTGTTGTTGCTTTAGTTTGTTAACAATTTAGCATGTTAACTATTAGAAGTAACAAAAATGAAACCCGATTCTTTTAAGGAATTATTATTATCACCATATATTAATTTTTGTAACTTCTAATCTGATGATATTATCTTAATTTAGTAAACTCATATACCATAATAGTTATTAGGATTTGATATTGTCATACACACAAAAAAAAATTCACACGTAATCGTACTGTATATAAATATTTTATAATTTTTAAAAACAATTTCCATTTACATGTTAGCAATAACTTTTGTTAATGATTATTAAAACTAATACTTTGAAGCCAAGGTCCTAAACTGTTTTAATTTGGAGCCCGAGCCCCCAAATTACTTTTTAACATTTGGGGCTTGAATTTTCCGATTGCTATATAAATTTTAGACCTAAAATTCTCAAATAGTTATTTTCAATTGGGACCAGAAGTTCCCTATAACAATTTTTATTTGGGGCGAGAAGTTCCCAAAGTTATTAAAATTGGGACCTAAAGTTCTCAATTGACTATTCAATTTTTTAGAAATGACAATCAAATATTCCCTTAAATTAAACCTGAAGCTTTGATTATTTATGTAATAGGGTAAGGGATACTAAAAGTATCCTAATAATTATTTACAATTTGGATCGAAGTTCCAACAAATTTGAATTATAATTAAACCTAGAATTTTGATTATTTCTATAATATGGGTAAGGACATTAAATGTTCCATAATTATTATTTATAATTAGGACCTAAAGTTCCAAACCGTTTTACCCATTATCAAACTAGAAGTTTTGATACAATTGGGTTTAGCCTTTAAAGTCCTAAATATTTAACACTCTGACATGATGTTCCACTAATTATTTATCTTTGCAATTTGAGGTTCCTCAATAATTATTTAAATAGGACCGAAGTTCCTAAATTATCTTGGACCTAAAGTGTTAAAAGACTAATATAACAATCAAACTTAAAGTTTTGATTTTTAATTGAAAGGGTATAAACGAGGAATCCCTCGATTATCATAATTTGGAACATGAAGATCCACAATCAATATTATGAGCAGAAGTTCATAACTTACTATTTGGAATTGGAATATAGTTTTCAAAATTGCTATTGAAAATTTGAGATTTGAAGTTTTCAAGTTATTTTACAATATTTGGACCTAAAGTTCTACGGGAACCCACTTTTTGCAAGCCCATGAAAGTAGTCGACCAAGACAACTTGAGTTATTTGGTCCGGCCCAAATCATAGATTAATTCCTACACTTGCAGTTTAGTTAGGGAAGGATACTCGCGGATATGGTCAAATCAGGTGCCAAGAATATCGGTTGAGATATTCAAGCACCTCAAGACCAATCCACGTACGATGATGGAGTTCCTTAAACAATCCAAACTCTGTAATAAATATATGTATAAATTGTACTCCTTGACCCGGGGTAAAGGGATGAAAACTGTAATTGTTGAGAGACACTTAATAGAAAATAAGTAACCTCTTCGTGGATGTAGGCAAGTTACCGAACCACGTGCATCGTTATTGTGTGTGATTTTAATTACTTTTTGCCTTTTATGATGGCTTTCGTGAATCTTTTTATTGTGAATTTTATGCACCCATAATGGGCACCGTCTATGGGAACTGACTTGTGTTCCTACGAAAACAATCATTACTAGAAATCCATCAATGACTCACCACATCAAAACCCAAGGTTTCTCCAGGAAAGGCACCCCTCAAAAGATAGTCATGGATCTCTAAGATCCACTCTGATTTCCAGGCTGTCAATGCCTATGAAGCCAGACTTCAAAAATAGGAAGAGGCGATACACCGCCAAGAAGAAGAGAATGCTCGCCTCGAGAGGCAAGGTTTGGGGTAAGATTTGGGGATTTATGGTTATTACATGTTGATTAGTCTGATTTGACCCCAAAAATATGTTAAGAAGTGACCTAGGGTGACTTAGAGTAGTTTAAAAACATTGAAACTTAATTGATATGAACTTAGGATGGATTTAGAGAAAGACAAATGGGGAAAAATGAAGTTGGGAGGAATTCTGGGCATTCTCAGAATTTTCGTTCGAATGACTCATTCGAACGAGCTTCTAACGAGATTCCAGTACCCCTTCTAACGAGTTCATTCGAAGCCCTTCGTTCGAACGACACTCGTTCGAACTACCTCGTTTGAACGAGATTTCTAATGAGTTGACATAATGACCTTGTTCGACCGATTTTTGTTTCGGACTTCACATAGGCTTATTTATAGGTATTATTTTTGGGAGAACTTCAATAATTTTGACCCTAGAGAATTGATGTTGGGAACTTTGTGAACACTTAGACTCGAGGAAGACTAGTAGGTATATTTGAGAGACCGGAGTATAACTTAGGATTTAATTTTGGAAAATGCATATAAGACTTGTTAACCTTTATGAGTTAGGTTTTAAGTAATTGAGATTTACGACGTGAGATGTGTCAGCAGTCTATATTGTATATTATCCAAATACTTATAAATGTGCAAACTTGAATGACGTTATAAGGGGGTGGAATATACCTCTATTAATATTATAATATATCTAAGATGTGTGAATGCTTAGTATATGGACTTATATGTGTATAACATACCTACCATACTTGCTATCACGGGAGGTCGACTTTCGATCAGGGCCATCTAATCTTTGTATGCCTACGTGGGGATTTAGATTGATACCTCAAGGGCATAGGTCAGAGAATGACTTATTGGTGAGTTAATAAGTCAGCTGACCATGGGAGCGTAGGTATGTGCGTGACCCATGGGTATGTGAACTATGTTCGCCTCTATTATGTGTGTTTGTTGCTTATTGAAACGTTTCCTGAGATATTCGGAACACGTGGTCCTTATACACGTGATGTACTGAGATTCGATAGCAGAGTATGTGTGCACCGCAGCTTAGCCTAGGGGTGCCATTATTGTATATTTATGATGAGATTAATATACTGATAATTGAGATGGACTATTTATTAAAGTGTAAGTGTGAATGATTGTAACATTTTTAGTAGAGTTAAAGATGGAAAATTTTTAGTAATTATTATAACTAATTCTGAGTAATAAAAGTAAGACTCTCAGTTTATATTAAGATGTCGAGAATTGAACTTTGAATTGTAAAGTAAAGTCAGGTTATGGATTGGACTAGTTAGATAGTGGAATAACTAGAACGGGTACGGGTACGTTAAGAGTGCACAATTAGTTCAGAGGTGAGGAACTCATGTGAGTGCACGAACTATCATGTATTTTATATTCACTGTTTAATGATATTAAACACTTGCTATATTTTAAACTGTTTTCACAATCGGGCTCTGACCCGTTTGCTTTCAAATCTATTTTCTTGTAAAAACTATTTAGGTGCCCAGCCACGAGGACACCAAGCTTAGAAGTTCCATTCCAGTGACGTGCTGTAGTTGCTGTGAAAGTTATAGGATCTCGATAATAGACGCTTCCACTTTCTGCTTTGACTCCATCTCAGATTTATTCATCTGTAGGGCATGTCGCCCCTTTTCTCTTAGAGATAGCTTAATTACTCAGTTCTATTTCAGTTTTGGATTTTATTAATTAGTGTTTCAGACTTTATATTTGTTTTATTCAATATTCGGATTATTCACAGGAGTGTTCCTCCAGATTCATTTTTATTCCATTATTATTCTATTGTGATTGTGATGTGACCGTGGTATCATTATTTCATAATTTAACTTGTTGCATGTTGATCTTATTTAATTAAAATTGACAACTCACATTTTAAATATTAGGTGGCTAGTAATTGTTAAAAGATTTTTTCGTTAGTGATGCTATGAACTGAACCAACTTTACATTTTGTATTAATTT
The DNA here is from genome assembly GCA_949130495.1 of Sambucus nigra. NCBI lineage: Eukaryota > Viridiplantae > Streptophyta > Magnoliopsida > Dipsacales > Adoxaceae > Sambucus > Sambucus nigra. Next base: position 745,343,350 of record OX422208.1, read on the forward strand.
GAATAAAGGAGTAGCAACCCGGTATTTAATTAGATGGGGTGTCACATTCGATTTCTCCAAGATTATCAGCATACCCTTCAACTCTCATAAAAATCACAAGCATGCCACTCTGGTTCTGAATATCACCATAGGCTTTTGGCCTTGGGCCCGTTTAAAATTTGTTGACCTAGAATAACAAGCCCAAAGATTTTAGGGTAAATTATGGGAGCCCATTCAATATGGTCCGTGAAAGTAGCCGAACTACCCAGATGGATTAAAATGTTGCCTGACCCAAATCATGACTTAATTTCCACACGATTATTTTAGTGGTATAAGAACACTTACGAATATGGTCAAATCAAGTACCAAGAATCTCAGATGAGATATTTAGGTACCTCTTGGCATATACACATGTTATTTTGAGTTCCTTAAATAATTCAAACTCTATGATGACACATCTATAAATTGTACACCCTGACCCGCGACAAAGGGATTGTAACTAGAGAATTTGAGAGGCACTTAATATAAGGAATAACCTCTTTGTGGACGTAGGCAAGTTGCCAAACCACGTATATCATTGTGTTGTGATCTTTTACCTTTTATCTTTGTGATTGTTCTCGTGGATTTCTCTATTGTAATATTTTCACACTCACAATTTGTATCATGGAGAAGCATTTGGTGGTAGGAAAAATGGGAATTTTATTGGAATTATTTAGGAAATGGCTCCCGTAATGGTTTAAGGTTGAGTGCTCTGAGGATATTACGATATTAAAGATCATATAGAACTTTGTATATATAATCATAGATATCATAATAGTTTTTTCTATTTAACTAAGAGGCACGAGCTTCTAGAGTCTAAGATGCTATATTTTTTGTGAAGATGTCGTTGATTGAGGTGATAACCCTCTTGACCTTTCACGAGGCAGAGTGACCTAAGATTTTCTCAGGTTTGGGATCTATTTTTATGGGCTGAATAGACACGATTTCCTTTATATCAACTACACCCATTGCTTGATATGAGGGAAACAATTATTCTTCACGATACATACTATCTTTTCTCCCCATCGAGTGATAAAGCTATTGACTGATTCTCCAATATCTTATTTATGAAACTCGATATCACGATGGGTTATTTCCAATTCATCCTTGTACTTTTATTATATATGAATTCCCGTGCAACATACTCCTAATTTTGAAAATTGGGTTCTTCAAGAAAAAAGAAACATTATATATCAATTTATTTGAGAGACTATTAGAAAATCTGAGCCATCCTCGGATCCTAAAATTATAATGTTTTAGTGATAGTCACGTAAATGGACTAAAATCAATATTATTCCACTGAACATCTCTATTTCTGGCATTTTGAAATTTTTGACCAGATGATCCTTCGGATAATAAGACGAGTGATGGTAATTCATAAAATTCCCTAATAGTTTAACCTAGTTGAATTGTTAAGAGAGGGGTTTAAAATCCTTATTGATTTTTTTGAGTTCATCATCACTAGGGTTGAATAGAGCAGGTTGATGGATAAGGTTAGCCTTTGGTTATGCAACAACATAGAAAAATCTTCAAGGATCCATAATTGTTAATTTATTATTTGACAAATAACTAGCAGGAGCAAGACATTCAAATTTCACGGCATATTATTGATCAAGATCATTCCTGATAAGAGATATCTCTTATTGATATTTGTAACATTAACTTCAAGACTGTCTATCTTAGTCATCATTTGGGTTAAAATAGCCATAAAATTTTGTTGAGGATTGTGTTCTAGATTTTGATTATCCATCAAGTAAATGTGTAATGAGCTTTTAAAATGTATTGATGTAGATGTAAGTGACAAAGATGTTTTATCCACCGAATGTGGATGCAGATGACTAAAGGATTGCAACTAATAATATGTCAGGCCAAAAATGGATTAAAGTATATTAATCCTAAGATATAAAATCCTTATAATGTAGTTGGTTCACCTAATGGGTGGTTTAGAAGAAAAAGAAAGGGACAAAAAAGAGAAAAAAGAACCTCCACTGTTGTTGTTATTTAATATTCCACTTGTATTATATTCTGTTAGGGTGAAAAATAAATGTTCAACACTATCGAGTCTTATATTATGGGATAACCGTGAAGGAACATGGGGATAATATTGGTCTTAAGACTCGAAGGATAGGGTCTTGTTTAAAAAAATGAGTGCAGTCTCAATGAATAAATTGGATGGTAAGGCGATCCAATTTTTGGAAACTTTTTACATTGAAACCGAAAATATAAGCATGAGTGTGAAAGTAAGGAATTTTAAACATGTGCAAAGGCCTAGAGTGGTAAATCGGTCTATGGTAAAATACTTCACAATTATGGTCAAATTTAAACCAAAGCAACACATTTTTCACTTAAATGAATCAGATCTGAATTGAAACCTTGAATTAACCTAATTTAATTAAAATCAATCTACAAATGATAATCACATATATGATTAACTAAACAAATATTTGAATTAGGTTAACCATGTGTAGAAACGTATGAATAAATTTTATCATCCAAATTTAGATCTCAAGGAAAAATTTACCAATCACAGTAATTAAGTACATAAGATAAAGTGAGGTGGGATATATATAAAGTGTGATAAAAATTCATTCATACATGAGATATACAAGGAATTTGTCCTTTGTAGAGAAAAAACCTTTGAATTCTTTAACTCACTTACTACATATGAATTTTTTTCCTACAATGCAAGAGGTGAGTCTAATACCTGAAATATCTATAGGTGAATCCTTTAAACATTGAAAATATTCCCCCATTTAATAAAAGTTAAGCAAGGAGCTCCACAACACTTGAGTAAATGTCCATTTTCTATCGTGCATCCACATCCAATATCTCTTTAATTTCCAAATCACATAAGAGAATCTGACTTCAAAACTCCATTCACCATAGATCAAGTAGTTTTAGAAATAGAAGGTCTGTGAATAGATTTTATCTCACAAGGCTCTCATGAAAATCCTATAGATCATAAGTAACATCTAACATTTTACTCCATCATAGAGAGTGAAAGTAAAGCACTCAAAAATTTTGAAAAAACTTTGAATTTTCTTTAATAAATGAGATTTATACTTTAAAATTCAAACCAAAACAATTTATGTAGTCACTTAAAATTTAATAACTCCGTGCACACGATATATATCCGACTCTGTGTGCATGCTATGGATCTCATTGGACACAAACAATCCACATACACATGAATATATGAGTATATAAAATAGAAGAAACTGTGCGCACAGTTGTTAAATGGGGTTTTGCACGTGCTCATGCATTAAAAGCTCCATATTAAAACTAAGACTCACGATTCTGATACAAAGTATCAAAATAGTTCCTCACACTTTTAAAGCAAAGATATCTTTATAATTTAGCTATTAAAAAACATGTGCACAAGTGTGAATATTCCTTATAAACCTAAAAGACCACAAATGATATATATGGCTTTAATGCTTGATTAACTCAACCCCCTTTTATGGTTCTTCAATCTTTTAGATGATGTTGTGAAGATGTTTAAAGTCGTCATGATATTCAGGTGACCTACCACACCCTTATCTTCTACATAATGATTGGATTATATGTCCAACAACTTAAAGACCAAATTGTTTGACACAGTATAAAGCCAACTTATAATATTACAAAATATTACATTTTAGTGTGTCTTAAGGGAGACACATATATGAGGTTCTAGGATAGGTTTAGGTATGATGTTTCCCCTTTGGTGTGAATTTAGGATATACTTTTTGCCTATAAGGGCAATCATTCGTCATTATGTGTATAAGCCACTTGATATAGCCGATTGTATGTAGACCACCTCACTATATACCTTACAGTGATGGTACGTGTGAGAAAAAATCAATATAGGCGACGTGCATGAATATATACCTCCTATCCCTAAGTTCGGTCAGGCGACATAGTGCGGGGGAACCACTTAATATATGACGAGGGTACATGAAAAAAATGAAGTCACATTTATTAGGTTCACTACACCCTATAGATCCATCAACACATCTTGAAGTGACCTTCCATTATGGGACAAGAAAGGGTAAATACCAAGGTGCAAGTGGTTGTAGTGTGAAAATGCATGGTTTTTATTGGTGTATTATACAAACACTTATTCATGAGGCATTCAAAGGAATATAAGCATGCATATTACATAAATATGATAATTGATAATTTATGTATGCACATAAGTAAATGATACGGGATATATGTAAAACTAACATATGAGAAGTATCGTATGAGGATCGATGAATAAATAAAATGAGAGAAGTTAATATAGGTAATTGAATCCCTCGTAAAATAAAGTATACTACTCGAAAGTCCCTAACAGAGTCGCCACTATGACCATCTTGACTCGTGATGATATGCTTTTCGTAATGGCGTTCCCACTCAAAGGCGAGGAGCACATGCATGTGTGAAAGGGTAAAAGCTTTAGTTATTTAAGGCGAGGAATAAATGAGAAATATTGACAATGTGTACGGGTGATGCATGTAATGGTGTAAAACTTTTGAGTCACTGACATGTTTTACTAAAAACAAGTAAAAGAAACTAAATAATCCCAAGAGAGATTACAAACAAATGTGATAAAAACAAAAACAAAAAGACAACGAGGTCTAAAACGAAGATATAAAGAGAAAAGTTGTTAGGCACCCCTCCTACTTTTCGATATATATTGGGTAAAAATGCATGTTTTCTGTTGCTCTTGTGTATGTGCATGATAAGGGGAGTGTGTGAAAACATGAATATATATATATATATATTTGTGCATGTGTGTGTAGGAGTCTAAAATGTGAAAGAGCGCGTTTGTGACGCCTGTGTGAAGATACAATACTTATCATGACTCCCCATAAAGAATATGAACATGAATACTCAAATGAAGATAAAGAAATTTGAGCGGGCTTGTTTTAGTTGTGACATCACTATGATAGATTGAGTATGCATAAATAAGCCACTATCTACATGAAGGAGAGAAATTGATAAAATACACATACAAATAAAGGGGAGGGGGGTGAAATATATTGTACAAAATTTGACTTAAATCCTCGAGTTGATTGGGATCGCCTATGTACACTCATGAAGAGAGATCAAAGCCTACGAAGTTCGAACATGGGCTTTAATTGAGGGTTTAAATATTTTGTAAACTAATTGTTCTCTTGAATTTGAGAAGATGTGTGTTGGAACTCTAAAGTGATAAAAGTATATTCGATATCTTTTGCAAAGATGGGTGTGGAAACCCCTTTTAGTGTAAGTTGTAATAAGTAACACTACTAATTTACTGAAAATAGAATAAAACTTGTTCTTGGTATTTTTAGCTTATAAAAACTGTATATATGTATATGTGTGTGCGTGGTTACAAATAGTGATTAACAAATATTGGTAAGATTTGATGGCAAATATAGTAATAATGTATTATATGAATATGAGATGCAAAAATGTAGGTTATAGACATCTTAGATGGAAATTAGGGGGAAATGTATATAAGTTAAACATAGGAATACTTTTTGTAAGGGCATTATTTTGTTGTCCTGTTTACAGTATTATATGTCGTATACCGCTACAACCATCGAAGACTTATTCAAGTTCAATCATGCGACAAGACGGATGATCCGAATATCAATGTTCTTTGAGAAAGACGCATCTGCGATATTAATTTTGGTAAGGTTGTGTTTAAATACCTTAATGGTTCATTATAAGTGTTGGGATAATTTTTCTCAAATATTTTCAAACATTTGAGGCGTTGTTTTTTGTTAAAGAATTTTTTCTAATGTGTTGAGGCGGATTTTTTAACGAAATATTTTTTTTATTTTTTTAACTGTCGTTCGAGCGACAGGCAGAGGTCGTTCAAGCGATATTGCCATGTCACGCGAAGTTCGTTGAGCGACACGTGGCGTCATTCGAGCGACAACCTGATCTCATTCGAGTGATCTGCCGACTTAAGTTTTTTTATATAAAGCGTTTTAAATCACTTCGCTTTCGTTAAGAAGACATGATGTTTTTCATTCTGCACAAACTGTAAACCAACAGAATACTTTGTCTTCATCATTTAAGGGTTTAATCCTTTTTGTTTTCAATTCACAAAAATCCCATATGCTTTAGTGAATTGTTTTGGAACCCAAGATTCAGCTTTGGTGAAATTATTTCTTTGTGGATTGTAATCTCTATGGTTGCCTACGACTGTGTGTCGATTGGGAGTGCTAGTGGGTGTTTCTGGCTGAATTGGGATTGCATGTTCTTATGGGCTGCTGCGGTTGTTCCATTGCTGACTCTAGACTGCGTGTCTATGTGAGTATCTGCGCGGTATTCATTGCGGATTTCATTGTGTATGTAGGTTTGCGATTTATTATTCATATTGAAATAAAAGGTTTTACCCAAAAGAGTTTTTTTCTTGAAATATGTGTGTCAACAATTATATTTGTGTTGGTTTGATTTCACCCACGTAGATGCATGTTTTAAGGTTGAGTTAATTTGATTTGAAAATTGACACCAATTAAATAAAGTTAACTTGAAAATTTGCGAATTCAATTAAATCAATATCACATAGCTTTTACAAATTGATATCGGAGCTTATTTAAGCGATCATCACTTTTACAAATTGGTATCAAAGTAGGTTTCTCTAAGTTATTGAGTGATCCTTGTTTTTCCGTAAAATTGTTGTGATATTGATTTGTTTTGAAAATTCTGTTTTTGAAAAATTGCAATTTTTTTGATGGAACACTTATGTAATCGGATACCCCCTCTCAATGGCACGAATCTAGTTTTGATGATTGAAATAGTTTGAATTTGACGATTGTGAAAAGAATTGATTTTTTGGAAAAAGAAAATTGTCATTTTAAATTTGCTCTGGATCTTTTGCAAACGGTTCAAAGTTAAAGAGATTTTTATTGCGAGAAATTTGTTTCTTTGGACCATGACTTTAATGCTTTTAAATTGTCCAAAAAGGAGAGTGATAATAGAGTCCTATTTTTTGAAAAAGAATTGGAGGACTTTAAAAATTTTAGGATTTGTGTTTGTGCTAAAGAGGATAAATATATTTTAATCGATAAGTTTGTGGAACGTGAGGAGACTCTTAGGGATAAGTGTGTGTATTTTAAGGGAGAACGTGATAACCTTATAGGAATAATTAAAATTTAGAGAAAGAGTCCCTAAAATTGATAGAGTCTAATTATTTGCTTGAGTAAAAAATTTTGGAGATGAAAAATGATTTGACAGACTCGAGTAGTGTTTGTAGCAATGGTAGTGGATCACATGTTCTTAATGCTTCCGTCGTTAAAGTCAAGACCATTATTTTAGAGGGTCAATAAATCCCAAGTACATTAGAAAAGGTCAACCCATAGGCATCGTTCTGCCCGTTTTCACATGTTCACACTGTGGTAGGAAAGGTCACCTTCAGCATTTTTGTTTTTATCTTGGAAGAAGTCCTAGGAAGTTGAAGTCTAGTATTCCCTTGGTTCCTAAAACCCCTATGCACTGTTGCACACCTATTTGGGTTAGGAAATCACTTTTAGAGGCACTAGATGTTAAACTAGTTGATTCTCAATTGCTTGCACATGATTCTTCTCTTGCTATATCTTATAGATGACTGTGTTTGCATGGTTTGTTTGTCATAAGCTAGTTATGCTTCATGTTATATGTTTGCTAGTGTTATGACACGTGTACTTTTTGTATTAGGTTTTTTTTTTGATAAAACTTTTGAAAAATAAAAAAAGATTTGATTTTGATAAAATTTTTAGAAAAAGACAAAAAGAATTTTGTATTTTGTTTACACCATATATGGATGGACATTTAGGATGACCAAGTCACAATTTCCTTTCATATCCATGTGACTATTTGATAGTGTTTTGATATGCGTCATCGTTTTATTTTTGTGCTTTACAATGTTTGGAGTCATTGAGATGTGTTTTGTTGTTACTATGTTTGACTCATGAGTTCCTTTAATGCACACTTGCATGGATTTTTTTTTATTATCGTACTTGTCTATCACATTGTGGTTTGAGTGTTTCCATCTCAATTTTGTCTAATGCGATAAAAATTGACAATGAAAGTAGTGCATGTAAGAACCATTTACCATGAGAAAATAAATTACAAAAAATAATGAGTGTTCAAGGGAAAGGGCTGCAAGAGTACAAAATTTACTCATCATGAAAGCCACCATTTAAAAGAGCCCGAAAAAATTTAAAGTCAATAAAAAGCAAAATATGCCAAAAAAATTGGGGCCGATAGGATTTCTCTAAGGAGAGAAGATATATCACCTCAAGAAAAAATAAAAGATAGATTATTTATGAGGGTTTTCGGATGGAAAAATGCAAAAAATGAGTTTGCACGTCCTGACAAAGTCTTGAAAAAGCATTACATAGTTTTAGACGTTATTGGTGTGAAAATCATTTTAGAGTTTGATGTGTCGATTAGACTGAATCGATATCATATAAATTTAAATTATTTGACACCTAAGGACGATTTTGAGATCATTTGTTAGGAATATCCATATTCATCGTGCACATATATTATGTTTGATTGCATTGATTTGCCTATCGAATTTGTTCACACCCATTCATCCCGTTTCCATGATTTTGTTTTCTTCGTGTAAATTCATGGTGTATGATTTTTATAAAATTATTTTTGCGTCTTTGTATGAAAAATAAAAAATCAAAACTAGTTTGAGGAATGCTTTTGAGTATTTCTTGATGATCGTAGTTGTTGGCTTTGCGTGTCGTGACACTCAATGTCTATTTTGTTTATTCTTTTCCTCGTCCATTTTGGACAAATAAAAAGGGGGAGAACGAATTATGATTTTATGGAGAGTTTGCATTATGGGGGAGATTTGATTATTGATGATTGATTTATTCTTATATCATTTCAAACTCGATATGTCACGAAGGTATTTTCTTTGTCTCATGTGTGTAGGTACAAATTTGAAGATTATTATTTCACACCCTGATGATGACAAAGAAATTTTGAATATTGTTGAAGAAAAGTTCGATACTTGAATTTTTGATACCTTTTCAGTTTTGGGTTCATGGGAGGGTATTAGATTTGTATAGGCATTTTTGATTTGACAATTCAGATATTTTTATTTTGTACTGGCATAGAAATAGAGGGATATTTGTAAGGACGTTATTTTATTGTCCTATTTACATTATTGTATGTCGTATACCGCTATAACCGTCGAAGACTTATTCAAGTTCAATCATGCGTCAAGACGGATCCGAATATCAACGATCTTCAACAAAGACACCTCTTCGAGATTAATTTGGATAAGGTTGTGTTTAAGTACCTTAATGGTTCATTACAAGTGTTGGGATAATTTTTTTAAAATATTTTCAAACACTTGAGGCGTTGTTTTTCGTCAAAGAATTTTTTTCTAAAGTGTTGAGGCGGAGTTTTTAACGAAATAAAATATTTATTTTTTAACTGTTATTTGAGCGATAGGCAGAGATCGTTCAAGCGACATTGAGCGACAATCTGATCTTGTTCGAGCGATTTGCCGACTTAAGTTTTTTATATAAACCGTGTTAAATCACTCTATTTTCGTTAAGAAGACCTGATGTTTTTGATTCTGCACAAGCTGCAAACCAGCATAATACTTTGTCTTCTTCATTTAAGGGTTTTTTCCTTTTTATTTTCAATTCATAAAAATCTCATATGCTTTAGTGTATTGTTTTGGAACCCAAGATTCAACTTTGGTGTAGTTATTTCTATATGGAGTGTTATCTCTACGAATTACTACAACTGCGTGTCGATTGGGAGTGCTCGTGGGTGTTCCTTGCTAAATTAGGTTACGTGTTCATATGGGCTGCTGTGTTTGTTCCATTGCTGACTCTAAGATGCGTGTCTGTGTAAGTATCTGCGCGATATTCATTGCGAATTTCTTTGTGTATATAAGTTGCGATTTATTATTCATAGAGAAATAAAAGGTTTTACCAGAAGTTTTTTTTTTTCCAGAAATATGTGTGTCAGCAATTATATTTGTGTTGGTTTGATTTCACCCACGTAGATGCATGTTTTAGGGTTGAATTAATTTGGTTTAAAAATTGACACTAATTAAATAAGGTTAACTTGGAAATTTGCGAATTCAATTAAACCAATATCACATAGCTTTTATAAATTGGTATCAGATCTTATTTAAGCGATCACCTCTTTTACACTTTTAAACCTATAAATAGCGTTCCACGTGATTCCTTGTTGAAAATGACCTTAAAATGCACGAGTGTGGTTAGATTTATAAGGTATGTGTGGAAATGTAAAAGAATGAATTGGAATTGGCAATATTAGGTGACTGTTTTGCGCTAATCAGTGCTTGTTCAAGTAAGTTCCATTTGTTTGTTTTGTAAGAAACCATAGAAAGGAAAAACATTGGACATCCCCCTAGCGGGTGTGGTGTTATGGGCCCTATATGGGACTTAGGAGAGAGGGATGCGATGCAACAATGTTTTTTGTGTGCACAAGGGGATGTGGGGCCGACGGTACGTATGCAATATGTTTAGTGTGATATCTATGAGAACACGAGATTGTTTGGGTTTGTTCTGATGATTACCTCTAGAAGATGTTCGAAAACTTATACAATTTTGTTGCAGGCCCTGTTTAAGCTTAAGCCTAATTCTTCGTACGAGGGGTTGTCAATTTTTTAAAGAACGTCGCTAAACCGTTGTGGGTACACAAGATTTTTTTGTACTAATTTGTATTTGAGTAATGGGTGGACATTAATACATATATATACGGGTGCGAGAAGACTCATATTACGTAATTGGAGGCCGTTATTATGTATGAGTATGCACGAGAAGTAGATTAAGATAATTGGATATCTCACAGAAGAATAGGAAAATAGAGGTGAGAGATGGAAGAATATCTTTAGAGACCACATATTGTCTAGGTTCATGCTCACAGAAGGACATGGTATTGTGCCTATGTACCAGTGTATCCATAAGATCAAAGCCTACATTGTGCAGTTGTGCGATGAGACACATGAAAATATTTCAACGTGATGTGTGTTCAAGTTTGAGCACTTGGCTTTAAAGGGGGATAAGCTAACTGTGATCTAGGAGGCTGACTCTAGTAAGGTTCATAATTGGAGTGGACTCGAAGTAAGTGACAAAGATATTCAAATCTGTCAGGCAATACTAACTCAGAGGTGTTCTTGAACATTTGGGTTGGTGCACAAATATAAAAGATGTGATTTGTACACCCTCTACTACATGTGGGTACAAGGATGAATGGGGGTATTGTTCTTAAGACAGTATACCAAAAGTCACTAATAAAGACCTATGTATTCCTCGTCAACACGACTGAAATATCAAAGGTTTTATAAGACCTCGGGCTCATCCAAAGTGATAGATGATCATTTTGATACGAAAAGCGGTTTAGAGTAGAGATGGAGGAATCCCTAATAGATAATATGCCAAGCGATGTATTATAGTTCTTGAGCTCACAATTGCATCTCAGTATTGGGCTTATTTAGCCAAGAGGTCTTGGGATCAAAGCTAACGTAGTTCTAACTATAGGGTTGTGATAGATGTTGATGCCTACTTAAAGTTAATATACCGAGAGACATATTATGAGTCATGGGCTCATGAGTGTATCTTGGTATTGCACCTACATACCCAGGAGATTCTGGGATAAATCCTTTCTAACCATGGGGTTATGATAGATATGGAGGCTTACGTAGAGATAATACACCGAGAGACGTATTATGAGGCTTGGGGTCACTAGTGTAGATTGGTATTGTGCCTACATAATCGAAAAATTACAGGATCAAAGCCAATATAGTTCCAACTATGGGATAAAGATGGAGGTATCCATAAAGATTATTCATCGATATACATATTATGAGGCTTGGGATCACAAATGTAGATCGGTATTGGGTCTATTTACTCAGGAGATTCCTGGATCAAGGACGACTTAGTTCTAACTACGGGATTTGGATAGATATAGAGGAAACCCTAATGATAATACGACTAGAGATGTATTATGAGACTTGGGCTCACAAGTGTAGCTTGGTCTTGAGCCTACACCCGAAAGATTTCGGCATCAAATCCAGTGTAGTTCCAATTATGGGGTTGGGGATAGAGATGGAGGTATCCAAAAATATAATAGATTGAGGGACGTATTATGAGGCTTGGGCTCAAGAATATAGCTTGATATTACACCTCCGTACCCAAGAGATTTTGAGATCAAAGACAACATTGTTCTAACTATAGGGTTGGGATAGATATGGAGAAACCCTAAATATAATACACCGAGAGACGTATTATAAGACTTGGTCTCATAAATGTAGCTCGATATTACTAGGGAAATTATGAGATCAAAGATAACAAAGTTCTAACTAACGGGGCATATTTACGTGTGTAGGCAACGGGAAATTGGGTATGCAGTATACAACATTGTGTTATTTATGGAGCCTACTACTTTATATAAGATTTCCATTATGATTTGGAGTGCATATTCATATGTTAAAAACATGTAATCAATGATGGGTGTTTAATAAGTATTCCCAGAAAACACAGATTAGTGGGTGCCGCCATTGAGATGAGCATGTTTGCTCGGAGAAGTGATAAAGAATATTTTGATTTTAGACTTTGGTTTTAGCAAAGTTTTAGAATAACTCGATTCACGTGCACTATCCAAAGTTTTGAAAAGTATATTTTTATGTCGTACTTAGTTGTATTGGTCTTGATTAGGACTATTTATCATATGGGCATATTAAACTCAAAAAACAGAGGTGATGGGTAAAAAACCAAGCTTTAAAATATAAACGTTGGAAAATGCATACCTGGTCCTTTATTGAGGGGGCAGGCTAAGTTGTTTACACAAATATATAAAGTTATATATATTACAGTTTGTATTTATGATATTGACCTGAATTTTATGCAGAGATTTCACCCGTATGGCGTGAGGCAAGTTATTTCCTATGGAGTGTCCATATGAGGTGGCATCAATGGACATTGCTTTATTAGGAATGACTCGTATTCGCGGGATGCATGCAGAGTGTTGAATCTATTTTTGGAGGAAGCGACTTTTTCAAAAGTCGAGACTTCGCTTGAGATTTTAGACATAACTCGATATTCTTAGATACTCGACATTGAATAATTGATAGAAAATCGAATCAATCTTGGGTTTTGGGATGCATTCATTAGTGTGGTGGGGCATGCGTTTATACCAGCCGGATAGGATGAGGTAGGACACGTGTATGGTTGGATCTCTTTTGGGGGGACAACAATCCTTAAATTAGCAAAGGTGCAATTAATGTTATGATCCTGTAATGATTACTATGAGATTTTAAACCATGCATTTTATTGAGATTAATCGTGCGATTGATGCCCACTAACCGTGCGATTGATGAAGTGAAATTCATTATTCTTGTCTTGTCTTGGCATTTTGGGGAATTTATAATTTTATCCCTTTTATTTAAATTTATATGTTAGTATATTTAAATGCATATTCATATGTTGTTGGCGCATTATTTGTTGTGTTGGCATCCAAAATAGGTGAAAAAGGATTCCTTTCTTTGCTCGTAAAATGGCGGGAGGTTTTTAACATTGCTCTACAATTGGAGTGTTGTCCTTCAGCCAATATATGGTATCATTTGCGGTGGATCCCTTTATAATTATTTCCATTGATTACTTACCCCCCAAGATGTGGGGTGTTTGGAGGAGGGTATTTTTGGTGTATATTTCTTTGGAAAGAGGTTTAAGGTGTAGTGTCTTTCCTGTTAGACTTCTTTTGATCACTAATTTTTAGGTGTCAGCCTTTGTGTCTTCTTTCTTAAATAAGTATAACTCTGCAGAGTTCCAAAATGCATTAGGACACCATTTTATTACTTGAAGTTTAATTTATTTAGACATCATTTAATCCTTAAGTGAGAGGGCACAATGACCATAAATATGGTTTTCCTGTAAGATGGGTTTTTGGTGTTTGTTTAAACACAACCCAAAGTGATATCTCAGGTTGCCCACGTATCTCTGATTCAAAGACAATCTCGTGACTGTATTTAAATGTATACGATAATAATGTAACAAAGAATTGGGTATACGTAATTATGTCCAATTAAATTATTGGGGGCACGAAGTTTTTAGTTGGCTTCATAATGAGCGGTTGGCGTCTTAAGTGGGCATTTTAAAATATCAATTAGGAACATGTTTGGGTTTACGTGGTTCTCCCTTTTTTTACTATCAACTGTTTTCATATTAAATCGGTATGTTTTTTTTCCATCGATAGGTTTAAGGAAATAATTTCTTCGATCGATCGAGATTAAAAGGCTAGAAACATGTGACTCTGTCTAGATCACCTAAGGTAGACGTCCCTCTAGAGTTTATCTTGGTAACGAGGTATGGTCCTCCCGAGTTGGGTGCAAATTTCCTCCAGGAGTCCGATCAGGGTTGAGATTTTCCTTTAGGATTATGTCTCCTTCTTTTATGTTCCTCTTCTTGACCCTCTTATTAAATTCATGGGCGATCCGTTATTAGTAACACTGATTGTTATAAGCAACTTTCAGTCCTCTTGTTAGGAGAGTTAGTTAATTGTAGGGGTTTTGGACCCAGTCAATTTTGATCACTTGGATTTTCCATATGACTCTTAATGAGGGTATCTTGAGTTTTATGGGTATTATTGTATCGATGCCATAAATTAGTTAGTAGGGGTGGCCCTTATTGTGTTTTTCTCTATAGCTAGGTAATGCAAGAAGGTGTACACGAGTTGGTCTGACCAATGGTTGTAGGTCTTTGTCATCTTGTTGATGATGTTTGCACATTTTTGTTAGTAGATTAGACTACTCCGTTAGTTTGAGGTATGTATAGGGAAGACTTATGTTGAGTGATCTTATACTCGTGTAACAGGTTAAAGACCTATTTCTCAAAGTGAGAACCGTTGTCTGATACTTACTAGTGGGGCACACAGAAGTGGAAAATGATGTTACGAAGTATGAACTTAGACATCGTTTTGTCATTGAGAACCAAGAAAGATTTATCTTCGACCCATTTCGTGAAGTAGTTGTTGGCAACCAAGATGAATTCATTCCCGATGGAGGCTTTGGGAGTCAGTTTCCCTATAATGTCTATCCCACAGGTAGAGAAAGGTCATAGTGAGTTCGGGCAATAAAGCTCCCATGGAGGTCGTTGTTTTTGTGCAACATAAAGTGGGAAATTGAGGTACCTTCTGACATAATATATGAGGTCATTTTTCATGGTAGTCTAGTATTACACCAGTCAGAGCATTTTCAAGAGAGGGTGTGTCCACTCATGTATGGGACACATTTATCGCTATGGATATTATCAGTGATTTCACGGACCTCGTCCTTTGTGATACATTTTAGGTGTAATCCATCGAATCCTCTTTTGTAGAGTTAACCCCTATAGATGATGAATTAGTATGCTATCGCCTTAGGGTGAATAGATCGATTGGAGAGGAGTTCGGTAGGCAGTGGTTATTGTTTAGAAAAATACATATGTCGTAGTACCAAACTCTGGGTCCTACTATCATTTCCTCAGTAACGTCAATCTCAAAGTAATAGGAAGGGGTGCACGATCTAGTTACGCTGAAGGTGACCTCTTTATGGTTTCTTCTGGCATATCTATCATTGAGGCTGGGGTGATGAGTGCATCTGCGAAGTTATTTATAACTCTAGGGTGAAAGTAGAACTCGAGACGCTCGAATCTTGAATCCACCCATATAGGTCGGCATGGTAAGTTTGAATTTTATCATATGACTAATGACTTGTATTGAGTCTACTTAGGCTTTCAGTTTAGTGATTACCATCTCCAAGGTGATTTTGAGACCTACGATACAAGCCTCGTATTCGGCTATATTGTCGGTGCACTTGTTTGTGACTTTGATAGTTAGGGAGAGCCACTGTGAATGAGGGATATCAGAAGCATTCCTATGTCGAATCCCCTATTATTGGCAACCCATTGAAGTAAACTTACTATGTTTTCTTCTTCCTTATCCGATAAGTGTTGTCCTATTAAAAGTTTCGATATGGATCATCCTTTGGTGGATTTTTATGTGATGTATGTGATTTTAAATTCGAACAAAATTACAGCCATTTGTCCATTCGAATAGAGTGAAAATTTCTCGAATAGGTACTTCAAGCGATCCATACTGAAGATGAGTCATATGATGTAGGACATCATGTAATAACGGGGTTTACGGGTGATCCATACCGAGATACACAAGACTTTTTCAAGGCAGTGTTTGATAAGGTGAAAATTGAGCGATCATGTAAGGCCTCATGTTGTTGTTATCAGTTTACCACCGCAATACAAAAAACCTAAACTTTAATTACACTTCTTTTATAAATATAGGGACGAGTTCGGGTATCGAACCACATAGAATGTTGTTTAGAATTCAATTGATATATTACTTCATAAATAAAAGTGTAACAGGTGATCTTTGTTTCAAAACATTTTATAGTACCATTAAAATAGACCAATATTGAAATTAAATTAAATTGCAAGAATGAAACTATAGATTGAGAATTATCTCTCTCACGATGGACTAGTTAGCATACATGATTAATGGGTAGAAAATCTTTATCTAGATTAAATCTCACTAGGACAATTAATAAAACCTTATTTTGTCACCACCTAAATTCTCATAAAAGATTAATTTATTTTTTTATTAACAAATATCCCCGGAATTACATTTTTTGTTAACAAATATCCCCGAAATTACACATAAAAGGTCACAACACATGGCACATACATGATATAATCCATTAAGTTTCTTAGGTGCAAAATCAAGAATAACCTAGCCCATCAATACTATTCATATCCATCACCATAGCAAAGCAACCAATTAAGCCATTATCAGTTCAATAATCTCAACCTAATTTAAATTAGCTAGAAAGCATGGTAAATGGCATGAAATTAGGAAACCAATAAACAAAGTAATAAATCTAATAAAAAAAGAAAGAAAACTAATTAACAAACCTTGAAACTAAATAAGAAAACTTGAATTGAAGAAGGAAAAATATGAATAGTGCTTCACACACCTAAATAGGATAGACCTCCCGGGGGGGGGGGGGGGGGGGAGATAAGCTCCCAAAATCAGTTCTCAAACCTAATTAAAACTAAATCTAGATCACTTATAAAAAAAAGCAACTTACTACTTATAATGTGTTGGAAAAATTAATAGAAAATAATTACAAACCACCAAAATATCTCAAAATCTGATGGGATTGATCGATCAATATCGATCAATCGATGAATCTGAAATCGACATACAAACTTCCAATCCTTCCCAAAATCAATAGGATTGATCGATCGACTATCTGAAATCAACATATTGTTATCAGTTTGTGGCAAGATATGTAGGGGTCGATCGATCAACCAGAAGGGTCGATCGATCGATGCTCTATTTTTCTGGGCACTCTCTCTTCTTTTCAAAGGCTAAGGGATTTCGAGAAAATGGGTATAACTCGGTTATATTACAATGAAATAATGTGTTTTCTACGTCCATGCGAAGCAAACTTGCCAAAATACGCTTTTATATAATTTTCCAATCGGACACGAAGTTTGAATTTAATAAAATGCCCTTGAAGTTGCATAATATGATGTAACTTTCTTGAAACACAAGCAATTGATCCACTAAGCATTCCAATACCTACAAAAGATCAAATAAACCTCTCAAAGCACATAATAACGAAAAAAGGTTAACCAATATATGGGCATAAATATAGGAATTAACATACACAACAACGCTACAATACATAATTATAAATAACGTTAATATATAATATTCGTGACCAATCAATGTTTTTTATCTTGTAAAATACTAACTTCTCATTGAAACAGTAGATGACACATTCCTTTCATGAACATTCTACGTATTGGGGTAGTATGGATCTGACAACCATGTTAGTTATGGTCACGAAGAGTAACAAAGGTTGTCCTGATTGGCCGGTACCAATGTAGGTGGGTGAGTGAGGTAAACCTGTATTTTCCCGAATGCTTCTTGGAATTGAGTATCCCACTCTTTTTGCGAATATTTTTTTAGCATTTAGAAGATGGGTTTGTATATGGTTGTAAGCTTGACAATATTCGAATGCTTGACATGCTTTCTTTCTGGAAAGGTAGGAATCTCATGTTGTGCTATTTTGGGGTCAATACTATGCATGTCTTCATAGGATCAGATGAAGATTTCCACAAATTCCTTCAATAAAATTTCAAATTTTGACCTCTCATTCTCATTGAGGGAGGACCCCATCATAATATCTCGCGAATGGAAACTAGAACCGATATTGATAATAATAGGTTCATCATCATCAGTTTGAACACGATTTAGTTTTTTTGTTTTTTTTTCTTATTGAGATCAGTTAAGAATTATTCATTTATTAGATCATCTTCATCAATTGTTTGATTAGAATCAAGGTACTTAATATAATTCATAACAAGATAATCGAAATCATCATCTATTTCACTTAAAGAATTTTCAAGAGATAAATTAGTGAGAACCTTATCAAAGGAGGCCTCAATCACAATTACATCATAAAAATCATAAAAAACGATAGATATAGGTGTTTGTTGGAGGGGTAAACGTCACGGTTAAATTGACTTAGACAGGCTTCACGGGATGGCATGCCATTTGAGGAGTGGTTTATCAACAACGGTGATTTTTTGGATGGATCGAATGGTTTGGACTTCATGTGGATCATGCAGAGATTTAGCGCTAGCGTATGCAGGTCAAACGACTCATCATCGTCACTACCTTCTGGGTTCTTAGTACTTTCCACGGTTTTAATTGTTAGAGGCTCTACCTCATGGTTTTGGTCTTCGTCCCAAATGACTTTGTTCCCAAAGAATACCTCCAGTCATCGTTTTTTTTTCTCCATAGGGTCGTACGGTGGCTTGGGGAACTCACAAAAGGGGGAATCCTCGCCATCTTAAACAAACCTTACATTTATGGAATCTCTTGAGATCATTTTTTCGCTTTCCAATAACCTATTTTGTATGGAAAACGGACTGCTATGAGTTCATTCGGTGATGCTTGGTAGCTCAGTCCCTAGGGGGAAGGCTTCTTATAGGATTATTGGCAGAGGATCTTGTTGGCGGCTACCCATCCCCATTCCGATCATGAAGTGCATATTTTTTAACATCTGAATCACATTGACATTAACATTACTATGTGAGCTGTGATCTGGATATATTCGATCCTTACTCGTCAGGACGGGAAATGGATCATTATTAAATTTAGAGAGGAATATGTAGTTAACCCCATGCTTAATTTATAATACCGGGTTGCTCATGTCGATATCATTTGAGTCATCATCATCCCTGAGAAACCTGATGACTTAGACGTTGGCAAAGAACATCAATTATTAGTGGAGGAAAAAAGATACACCTCGAATACTATGGAGCAAAGGGAGAGACAGAAGTGAGTTGAAGCAGGCAGGTATGCCGATAACTAGGTACTCTATTTGAGGGAAAATAGTACCAACCCATAGTGTGAGTTTTATGGAGCCATCCGGGATAATTCCTCCAACACTGGATCTCCCTGAAAGGGAGAGAGAGGAAAAAATGGAAATCTCACTCGACACGTGCGGGGATTCGAGGATGGAGGTCCTCTTTTTTCCACTCATGCGATCTTTTCGGGCTACCACGGATATAAATTATCCATCATCAAATTGGGAGGAAAAGATAGAAAATGGAGTCTCCAGCATATTTTACTCAAAACAGGTAAGAGAATGTAGTTGTCCCCAAAAGAACTATATCAAAAAACAAACTAATGCATACAAAACCAAATGAATCGAGGGTTCGAGGACTAAGTTACGAAATGGGGAGGTATTAGGAATCCATTCCACCCTATCGGTCTCTCATGAGATGTAATAACATTTTCTTTTTTCTCCAAGATGTCACTCATGTGTAAAATGTGTGCGATGTAAAAATAAGTGGGAAAAATAAATCATCATACTCACGTCATGGGAAAGACGAAGAGGACTCATTATAAGGAATATGAAAAAGAATAAGAATAATATGAAAATACGATGTTAGTGCTCACTGAATCACGATTCACTATGAGGAAGTGAATGTTCATGTCGGGTGGGAACACAAATATGTAAGTGCTTACATACATACAATACTACTAAATATGACATATAAACAAAGTATTGTAACACATGAAATTTGACTCGAGTCCTAATGACTCAGGACACCTATATAGTCAAAATAGGCATCAAATTCTACGTAGCTCGATATCAAAAGGGTGGGATTTAACCCATACGCCAAATTTAGGACTCCTCTTTAGTTGGTTTTGAAGAAAACCTTCTCAAGTGTAAAAGCGTATAAAAGGTAAGGAAATCCTACTTTGGGGTTTATAAATGAACCCTCCTTTTGTCTTTTTGGGTTTTATGAAAATACATTATGTGAATACTAAGTAATGAAAGAAGGTATTAGTTGATGTGATGTGATGGAATAAGACTAAAATATACCAAAAATGGAAGAAATGTAAATCAACAACACTAATTAAATGAAATAGAAAAGAGTGAGAGTAAACCTCCTAGAATATTTCACTACTGAGTAGGATGATTTAATGGTGATGAGATGATGGAGGAGTAGGGATTAGGTTAGTGGGAAAATTTGGTATAAAAGTGAGTTAAGAAAGGTGAGTAGAATGATGAAAACTTAGATTTTTTAGGTTGACGATGCATTGATTTCAAGGTAGAGAATGTTCTGATTGTTGAAAAGGCTCCTTGGGAATGAGGTCATAACGTCTTTAAATAACAAGAATTTGGGTTAGGAGGTATGACGATCGTCATAGGCCCTTGCCTGCCTATCGTCATACCCCTGGCTTACTGGCGAAGTAAATTACATCTTTGTCTATAGGCAGAGGGTCGAGGTGCTTATAGGGAGTCCAAAAATGACTTTTTTAGAAAATGGGCATAAAATGCAAACTGAAAGTCTAAACCATGCACGACCGGGACCGTTGGAAATGGAATTCAGAGTCTTATGAAAATCTATAGGCCACTCTAAGGTTAGAGAGTTAACTGAAGTCAAACAGGGCTCGAAAGCGCCTGATGGCCTATAAACGGGGTTTATTGAAGTTAAAATGTGAGTATGCGCGACCTATAAGGCCAATTCACTCATGGTATGGACCGTTGGAAAGGGTATTAAAGGCCCCACAAAGTAATAATGGTATTAGATTGGGTTGGATAATTATTCAAACGGGTCTTGAGAGCTCTAGTGGCCTCTGGATCAGAGTTTAGAGTATCAAGGTGAGTACATGCGAATCGTAAGGCCGATTCACGCATGATATGGACCGTTAGAAAGATCATTCAACACCTTATAAGTGCGCACTAATATTTTCTCTAGTTGGAGAGTTAAAAAAATCAAATGGGGCTCAGAATGACCCGATGGCCTTTAGATCAAGGTTTAGAGAACAAAGGTAGTATGCACAAACCATAAGTTCGATTTGCACACTGTATGGACCGTTGGAAACGGTATTCAAAGACCTATTAGAGTGAAATGAGATTTTCTTGAGGTTGGGAGTTGAACAAAGTCAAATAGGGATCAAGAGAGTCTGGTAGCTTATCGATCAAGGTTTTGATTAAGACCTAGGGTCTTAGGGACCTAAGGATCTATTTGGAGGGTACTAAGATAAGGTGTCTATAGATCCTCTCAATGGGTGTGCTTAGAACAAACAGAGGTCATTAAATAATAAACACCTCATGAATGTTTAAGATTTTTTGAGGTTCGAGGTTTCTAATATGGATTTAAGAGAGTGAAGGTGACCGATTCAAAAGGTTGACGACCGATTTAAAGGGTTGAGTCCAATTCTATATACCTAAAGAGTTTAGGTGAACGATTCAGAGGGTTGAGATTGATTTTGCAGTACTAGGTCAATTTTGCATACTTAAGAGTTGAGGTGACCGATTCAGAGAGTCGAGGTCAATTCTACGGACCTAAAGAGTTGAGAGTGACCAATTCAGAGGGTTGAGGTCAATTTTGTGGACCTAATGAGTTGAGGTAACTGATTCAGAGGGTCGAGGCTAATTCTGTGGACCTAGGGAGTTGAGATGACCAATGCAGAGGGTCGAGGTCGATGCTATGGACCTAAGGAGTTGAAAGTGATCGATTCATAGGGTTGAGGTCGATTCCATGGACCAAAGAGTTATGAATGACCAATTCAAAGGGCCGAGGTAGATTCCACGGACCTAAAGAGTTGAGAGTGATCGATTCATAGGGTTGATAATAATTTTGTGGACGTAAAGAGTTGAGGTGATCGATTCATAGGGTCGAGGTCAATTCCATGGACCTAAGAAGTTAAAAGTGACTAATTTAGAGGGTCGAGGTCGATTCTGCAAACCTAAAGATTTGAGAGTGATTAATTCAGAGGGTCGAGGCTGATTCTGTGGGCCTAAAAAGTTTTGATGATCATTAGTTATGATGGGTGGCATTCTCTTCTTCCACTAGGGAGTGTGTTAGTGGGGTGGATTTTGCGAGTGATGGAACATTTTGTTTAGTGTTCTCGGGGTTCTTACGTATTCGGTCCTATGGGTTTTTTATGAATTTTTTAGGTGAAGTTCGAGGTAACTACCGATAGGCATAGTCAGAGGGGTGCCCATCAGCATAGGGGGCGGAATTTTGGGATTCTTGAG
Source organism: Sambucus nigra (assembly GCA_949130495.1). Classification (NCBI taxonomy): domain Eukaryota; kingdom Viridiplantae; phylum Streptophyta; class Magnoliopsida; order Dipsacales; family Adoxaceae; genus Sambucus; species Sambucus nigra. The sequence goes on from OX422208.1 coordinate 745,365,935, forward strand.
GGAGGTGAAAGTTTATTACTGATAGTAATGACTTAGAGTTTACCGATTGGCTTCCTTATAAAGGAGGGAGGCCCCCTTCATTTTTTTAACCTTCATTTAAGTGAACCTCTTCCTTTTTTCTCTCTAGAAATAAATTTAGAGTGTATTTCTTCAAAAGAATTTATGGAAGGGGCAACGAATAATGCTTGGATGGCTACTGGTGACTGGATCGGCCTTGAGTGGTGTGATACTAAGGCGCTGATATTGGTGAGTGAGAATACCTATGAATGTTTTGATCCTCTTATTGATGAAAGAGTTCTATTATAGGAGACGAAGAATCATCATTCTGTGAGGGTGAACCCAAATGGTTATGTAAGTGCTTGTTATTTTTTTCTGTTTCCCATGTCTTTTATCCTTGGAATGCTGAAGGGTTTTGGCTTATGTGCAGGTGGTTATGATGTCGTCGATTATTCTTTCTTGTGTCTCGAAAGTAATGAAGAAGGTGTGGGAAAAACTCCCTCAGGCGGTGTGGTTGATGGTGGAGGCTATTGGATTTGGCAATCTGGCTGAGGCTTTGGATGAGGCGTTGCATTCTTCTACGGTGCTGTGCACTCTAGGCAAGATATAGTGAGACACCGCCCATACATTTCACTTAGGTGTCCAAAAGATGATATTCATGCACTTGGATATTCATCAGTTGACTGGGCTTGAGTGTGAGGGTCATCAGATCATGGTAAATTAGACATTGTGAGTATCTAAGGTCGTGGTTCGGGTTGCCCTAGGAGATATTAGGAAGATCATTTATGGAGAATCAGTCTAAATATCGATGTTGAAGGAAACCATATTATTTATACATATCGATGAGACGGATGGGGTACAAGTGAGGCATGATACTCTTCTATTTATTTTTCTTTTAGTGGGAGTGTTAGTTGTGGCGACAAGTGGTGATGTTGTCCATTTATGGTTTCTTACTTACTTGAGGATCATCTCAGAGATTCATCTGTATGCTTGGGGGAGCTTTACGCTGGCATCCCTTTATACTTCTATTGAAGCTTTCAATCGGTGTCACTGACAGATGTTCACCGAGCCCAAGTATTTTTTGGAGGTAATAGTTAGATATCATTTTCTCTATTTTCTCATTGTCCTTCTCATTTTTCCCTTTTGGCATTTCCCATTGATTTTATGCAGACATGTGTCTATGAGGTGATTGGGCACAATGTTGGATTTGTGTCCCTAAAGGCGAGTGAGATGGGGATCTTTTCTAGGATGTACAGGTAAAGGAAGTCAAATAATAAATCGAACCAGTCCTTTGAAGGATATGAGGGAGATGCTAAACACCTTGACGAACGATCATGTTAGGCTTTGATTTTTGTCTTTTCTTTGGACTTTATATATTTTTTGCACTTGGTAAATCTATGATGGCTAACCTTTATTTTTGGGAACAAGTGATGTTCTACCCTAGGCGTCTGTCCTCGAGGGCTATAGGGGTTACAGGCATGAATGCCCAAATGCAAAGGTTGTTAGCGCATGAGTTTGCTCACTTATATTACATAAGAAAGAGGATAGTGAAGTCAGTCATGGAGGCCCCACCGTCAGTGTCTCCTGAGTTCATGAGGCGGGTGTAGGAGAGGTCGGACGAAGCGAAGGCGGTGGCAATGGAGAGCAAACCTTATATGCTCTATACGAACATGACAGATGGATATGATTATATAAACTTCACAACCATTTGGTTGATTATGTCATCTATCAATGATGTGGAGAGTATGCTTCCACCAACAGCATGAGTAGGGATGGGTACTAGTGCGCCATTGGCTTTAGCTCATAACTCTGCGTGTAGAGCAACGACGATACAGGATGTTACTTTTTTGTATCTTTACACTCCTTTCGATTATATTTGGCTGGTGTGAAAAAGGTTAACTCGGTGAATCGCTAACCTCAGGTGAAGATAAATGGTTTCACTCACCTTTTCGAGGAGGTTCTCCAGAGAGACGTACGATTTTCTTTTCTGTTTCGGACTTCTTCTTTTGATTCTCTTCCTTTATCACTGACTTGCTTATTTTGGGTGGACTAGTTCTTTTGCAGACTGTTCGTGTATCGACATTGTGGCTGCGGGACATTCTAGGCTAGATGGATGACTTCGATTTTCGATCATTTGAGGAAAATAACTAGGTCTTTTATAGTGCCACTGTCCACGCATGAGGAGACCTCTGCTTCTCGCAGTGGGTGATCTCCCGCTTGTCGTTGGGGAAAGCGCTTTCGCCGAGGTTCCTTAAGCGGAAGTTTTTAGTTAGTGGGGTTTTTGGAAATTCCGGGTTACGTCTTGATTTATTTTTATCTTTCCTTTTTTATTTTATTTTATTTTTATTTTTGTACCTAAAATATGTAAGATTACCGACAAATATATACAAAATGCATTTTTCTTATTTTTTTAATTTATCTTAAATTATATAACCTATTATTTATGCACTTTAATTTTTGGCTGAGGTTTTATTTGTTACAAAAATAAATAGAAAAACACTCAAAAAACATTTTGCAAAGCTATTATTTTTGACAAAAATGGGTCTTTATTGGATAGGTACATGCAATAGGGGAAGTTAAAAGATTTTTAAAAATGGGGGATGCTGATCGACATACCCCTTGGCCTGCCTATTGGCATACAAGTTCAGTCCAAATCACTTCTCTAACCTTTATTGTATTTTTTTCTACACTTAGGAGTACTTAGGAGCAGTAGCCATGACAACAGGTCGAGCTTTTTGTTTTTTGTGGGTGCTTTTGGGTATTAAAAGGGGGTTGGAGATGAGTTTCATCACCAAACTTATTCTCTTCTTAAAATGGAGTTTTCCATGACCGATGCATTTGTATCTTATCCTGAGGGTTTGGAGGCCATATGCCTTTACAACGTCAACTTTGAGGCTTTTAACCTGCGCCCAGTCTCCTTTTGGCGTAACCATTCTCTAGATTTGAATCTCTTGGAGGTGGTACTACAGTTCTGGTATCCCGAGGAATGTGTATTTTATTTTGGCCTGGATGAAGTATACCCCACCTACGAGGAGTTTTCTGTAATGTTGGGCGTCAACCCTGGTGTCACGACAGTTATGTCGGACCTATCCCATTCCCCTCGGGTGTCATTAGCCGAGTTACTTCGTATTTCTCTTTCAGTTGCCTGACAATTAGCGCACGAAGGAAGTAATGTTACCACAAAGGTATTGACTTCGGTGTGTCGAAGAGACAATACTGATAACGTCCTTGCTAATGCTATGATCCTGGGGTTGACTGCTATGATGCTTTTAGTATTCGCTAATATGACAGTAGACCCTCAAGTGGTCACGATTGTGTTGTGGATGTCCCATCATATAATCTTGATGTTGTTATACTGGAGGTAGGGCCGGTGCCGAGATTTAGAGGGCCCTGTGCGAAACTAAAAATATGACTCATTTTTATCTATTGACTAAAATAATACTGATCATAAATTACCTTATATTATCAGCACATGTTCCAAAATAATGTATTTTTTATAGCTTAGTACTAGTCATTTTGTTTGATAATATTAATTTTTGCTAGATATTTCACAAAGATATTTTATTTTAATACACCTCCCACAATCATTCTCTTTATTGGGATGGTCATAATCATCTTTATTAATTTGTTTCATCCATCCATCCTAAGCTTAATATTGATATAAAAAAACTCATGTACATAATAACTGTCAATATCGCTATTAACTTTTTTTGGTACATAATATCACTATAACTAAATATGTTTAACAACACACCCTTCACTGCATCAAAAAAATTTAGAACAGTTATTTTGCTCATATGAAAAAGTTGTGCAAAAGAAGGATTGAGAGATAGTGAGAGTTTACAATTATTCTATTAGAAAAAACTGATGTATTGCAGTGGTGCAATGAGTGAACATATGGGTATTAATTCTCAAAACTGAGAAAAGGAATGGAAGGAACATATTAAACTAAAATGGCCCTAATTAGTGAACTAATTGTTGAATATACGGCCCTCCATTCTACACAATATTAGAGCAATTTTGTATTTAGAATTTTGGGCCCTATGCAGTTACCCATTTGGCACTTGCCTAGGGTCGGCTCTGACTGTAGGAGACTCTCAATGGACTGGATGCCTGGAAAGATGGTCAGATCAATTTTCTATGGGGTAGCCCTGTGATGTTGTTCATGTGATTCTCAGAGAGACTACTTCTGACTCCTCCTCCTAAGTACCCTCTGACGGGTGCTCCTAATTTTTTTCATAGTCTCGTTTCACCCTTTGTCCATTTACAAAGTACTAGGTAAATTGTTTTGCACTACCGGCATGTCCGCTTGGTAGGTCTCCGCCAGAATCCCTTATACTTTCCCTGGCGACTTTTGAGTCAAGTAGACTGGGAGCAAATTATTCCTCCTCGTGTGATTAACTTCTTTCTCGTAGAAGATCTGAATATTTGCGATTGATTTTGAGGCCTTTGTGGAAGCATCGCCAACCGTATACACTTCCGTCTCAGTCTATTGGAGAGGCTGAGTTTGTACCTAGGGATGGAAACCGGTAGGTTTTGGCCAAATTCGACCCCGCCTCACCACCGTTTACCCACCCCCATCTCTATCCCCGTCCCTACCCCACTCCATTTAAAAACTCGCCCCAAACCTGTACAAAATATTTCTATGATATTTGTTAAAGTTATTTTATAAAATTTTCAAATGAATTTTATTTGTTTTAAAGTTTTGCAATATGAGAAAAACAAATCAGTAAACCAATTAGCAAAAAAAAACAAATATAAATGAAAAAAAATAGATGAAAAACAAATCACTAAACTCATCCCCTTATACAACATATGCAGTGATTGATGTTTAGAACCAATACGCTTGCAGTGATTGATGTTCAGTAAACTCATCCCCTTTATTCGAGCATCCTCATTTCTTGTGCAAGGAAGATGAAAAACTATGTCGACTAACAGTTAATGTCAAGATCCAAAAAAAATGTGAAGACCCAATATATAGATCTTGACATTTGCAGATAATGTCAAGATCCAAAAAAAATATCGACTGATTTGGGTAAAAAATATTGACTAATACACAGTACACTCATCCCCTTTATATAACATTTAGATCCAACATATACATTTGTAGTGACCCATTTGAAATGTGAAGATCCAACATGTACATTTGTAGTTAATATAGAAAGATGAAAAAAACATTTGTTGGAACTTACATATGGCGGAGGTTGTGACGATATCGGAGGCTAGAGGCCGGAGCGAGCAGTAGAGAGAGAAATGAGTGAGCGTGAGGCTATGAGGTGAGGGCAGAGAATGAGTGAGCCGGCTGTTGGAGTAACTACCCTTAAACATTATTCGTTCATATATATATATATATATATATATATATATATATATATATATATATATATATATATATATATATATATATATATATATATATATATAAGGGTATATTTGTAATAATAACCCTAAACGGGGCGGGTTCGGGGTTCTCGTATATTAAAATCAACCCTAACCAAAATCGATGTTTTTTTTATTTCAATCCCGACCCTGAACCCGACCCCTTTATTTACCCCAAAATTCCCCCCATTAGGGGCGGGGGTAAATCGTGTCCTCGCCAAAACCTGCCCCGTTGCCATCCCTATTTGTACCTGTGGACTATTTGAGATGGCTATGGAAAAAGGTGGTTTTTGTACTAAGGAAATGGGACAAAGGCGGCTTGTGATGCTTGATGCTTTAGAGGAGGGCATTGTGTTTTTATCCAAACTGATCAAAGATACCATTGCATTGAGCAAATTCGGAAGCATAGTCAGGACTGGGATTCCTGGTTCCTTCGGGGACTGAAATAATGATTAGGCGGGTCTGTCTGGCAGTTGAAGCAGGTCTTGTGGGGAAAATGCGGAAGGGGTTGGTAATATGTGGGCTTATTTTTTAGGTTAAGTTTCAGGTGTTTGGTTTGTGAAATTTGTAAGGGCGTTGGTTGTTTTTCGTTCTTGTTGATGAAGTATTATGTAACTTTTATATTTATTTTTTTAATAAAAGATGATGACGATTTCGATGTATTTTTTTGTGCCTTTGATTAATTTCTTTTGTTTGAACTATCTATATCGATTGCTAAGGCATACATAATCCTTTTGTTCTTTTAAATGATGACAGAGAATAATGTCTTCAGAGGGAGAAAATAATAGAATTTTATGAAAGAGAAAGGACTTTTCCCAAAGTGTTTTACGGTCTACCTACGTACCTTTGTTTTTAAAAATTATGAGTTTCTCTTTTGAAAAGGTGATTTTTGAGAGGATCAGGTCTTACGTAGTTCTGAGTAGAGAGGAAAGAACATTTTTTTTTAGAATAGAAGGGAGGTGAGAAGAGTCACAGCACGACGAGAGTTCATTCTAGGGGTAAAATTTATTAAGGCAATCCAAATTGGCTAGACGCACCATCTCCTCTCCATCGAGGTCCATGAGCATAGTGGTGCCACCTGACAGGATTTTCTTTATGATGTAGGGCTCACACTGATTAGGATTGAATTTCCTTCTTGGATCCTAGATGGGTTTTAAGATTTCCTTAAGATCAAGATGTCCTTTTGATGAGTGCATTATTTTGTATTATTTACACCTAAATCGAGGCCTTGTTAGTTCCGTTGCACCATCAATAAAATATTTTTAGAGCCATTTTTATTATTTTAGAGAAAAATACAAATTTAAGAATAAATAGGGTTAATAATGAAATTTTGAGAACTTCAAGCTCACATCTTATATTCATTGTTAATCTCTTGTTCAAGTTTGTTTTTGAGTATTGACAGGTTTAAAAAAAAAGCGGTGAAGTCCGGACGCAAATTGCGCATGAAAAGGTCACTTACGCACTTTCAGGGCAATATTGTAAATTGAAATGACTAATTTAGGACTCGGACCAAACACAAAAATTAAAGGCCTTGAATCAAGGGACGTCTGGGTTCGAACGGTGTGTCAATCGGAGTTGAAATAAACAAGTTATGACCGTTCAAAGTTCGAAGCCGAAAGAAAGTCAAAAGTCAACCCCAAAGTCAAATCCAATCCCTTAACCAAAACCGACCCCTAAACCTAGGCCAACCCATACCTAAACCTTGTGTGTGTGTTTAGTTTGTATTTATTTATCATATATTTTTATTTTAGTCGTGTACATATTTTAAGTAAATTTTATAATTCATTTATGTGTGTAGGGTTATTTTTATTATTTTATATTTTTCGAGTCATTTTACTATTTTTTTTTTATTTAGTGTTTTAGCATTTTTTGTAAATATAGTAGTGCGTGTGAGTATGTGTGTCATTTTATATAGTATTAAGTCTGTGTCAGTAAATAATATAGGTGTGAGTTTTATTTTTATTTTATTTTTTGTTTTATTATTAGTTTAGTAATATTTTTATTAGATTAGGTTTATTAATGCTATGTTATTTTATTTTATATCTTTTTATTTTTAGGTTAGAATTTAATTTTTAGTTTTATTATTTTTTATTAGGAAGCGTTTTTTTTATTTTTTAATAATTAGATACAAAATAGACATACACATACTAACTACCCTACACTCACATACACCCAAACAATCACTCACACACACATTACCTAGCATACACCCCACATACACCCAATACAACTCACCCATCTTCAACCTCCCACCAAGCCTTTCTTTCACTTCCATTAACAACAAAACCCCACACACATCACTCTCCTCTCAACACTAAACCCACTAACCTTCCATAGCCCCTTTTTCGACCGGCCAACAACACCACCTTCAACCAGGAAACTCGCTACCACCTGCCATTCACAACACCACAAGACCCATTTTCCACTTAATCTACGATTTTACTACTTACCCAGTACCAATACCCACACAAACCATTAACTCACTACAAAAAAAAAACACTCCATTATCTTCTTGTCACTTATAAATAAAGAGACACGAACAGAGAGGTAGGGGAGACACAGAAGAAAAAAAACAAGGGTACCAAATTTAATTCCAACAAGATATAGAGAGACAAAAGAAGAGACACGGTGAGACACAAACACTATTTTTAACTTTGTATGTATCTTTGAGTGTTTGGGAGATTAATGTTGTGCAATTTGGGAGGAATATTGTGTATTGGAATTCAAGTCTTGAACCCGAAATTTTGTAAGTTGATTATTATTAATGAAAATTATTATTTCATCTTGCAATATTTGTGTGTCAAATTTAATGTGTGAGTAGTTTAATTACTGGGACTTAGATGATACTTGTATTGACTAATTAAACTACACATGTTAATTTAATTTCGTACATATTCCAACGTGTTTTAATTTGAAAAAAAAATCGGTATTCGCTTAAAATTACACGGAAGTGTATTTTTAAACCTCAAGAATTAATTATAAATTCATGTTTTAAAATTTTAAAGTTGTTATTTTTTATGGGTTATGCTTTCACTTATATGTTTTGATACCTCATGCTTAAATACACATTAAAAATTTAGAATATGCTATTTTCGTGGGAATATGGATTTATAGTTTCTAATTCAAGAGATCTTAAAATATTTTGAACGCATGTAATGTTATATTCCCCGAAATGTACGCGGCGAGAGTTGGTATATTTTTACCTTATAAAAAGGGTTCGTGGGTGATTATTTTGGAACAGACTTTTGGCACAAAAATACCCAGAAAGCATATTTTTATTCCTCTCCTTTTTATGTACACAAAGCCCCTTTAATTTATGCATTCAAACCTTAGGTTTTTGGAGGTGTTCTTGGGCCTGTTTTGAGGTTGATCTTGGAGGAGTTTTGTGGATCTTTGTGGACTGATTTTGATGGCTTATTCTGTGATTTATAGGTAGATTCTTATTGGTATCTTTTGGTGGTTTGAGGTATGGGGTTTTACACATTATGCTCCTTAATCTCGCAAGTGTTACTTTCTTTGATTTCATGTGATTATTGAACTCATATTTGAATTGCTAAATTCATTTGGAAATCTGGAAAATTATTGTTGGAATCTAATTTTGATTCATGTGGTATTATTAATGTGTTGGGCATATTTTCATGAGATTTTAATATGGCACTGATGTTGGGCGCCCTCTAAGAATCCAATTTTCGGCTACTTGATAAAGTATGGGCGCGGTATGGTGAGGCCTGGTGACTCAGTTAATGTGTTGTTGAGAAATTATATTGATAAAAATGCTTATGAGATTCACATTTGATTTGAATATTCGTACTGGTATTGTTATGTTTTATTCACCGCTAATATTTGTTGAGCATCTTTTTTGTCGTATTGTGTACTTTCCCATATTTTCTTTTAGTGGCAGGTTAGCGTGGATTATTATTTGGGAAGATATTCGAGAATACAAGTTGAGAAGGTTTGCATTTATTTTTGTTGTATAGAGCATTTTATTTCGACATAGATAGTTGTATTATTTCGAAAGATTATTGGTCGTATTTAATTTGAAGAAATTGAGATAAGTGATTTCTCTTATTTTGTGGGATTTTATTTAGATGTTATATACCTGATTATTTGTGGATTTGATTAGTTTTATCGACAGTAGCGCGCCGTTCGCTCTCCCCAGGCGGGCGAGGTGTTACAAAAAGTTTAGATCATACTTGAGAGGATCCAAAGTCATCATTTTCACTGATCACGCGGCCTTGCGACACCTTTTATCTAAAAAGGACGCGAAGGCCCGACTCATTAGATGGATTCTATTACTGCAAGAGTTTGACCTCGAGATCCGAGATAAAAGTGTTGTGAGAATGTAGTGGCGGATCACCTATCTAGGTTGACCGTTGAATCTTCCAATGACTTGTTGACACTTAATTAGTCCTTCCCTGATGAACAACTTATGCGTGTTTCTCAACTTCCTTGGTTTGCTGATATTAAGAACTATCTTGTGACAGGTGAGATGCGTCCGCATTGGACTAACAAGATCGTTCCAAATTTTTAAAGGAAGCCAAGAATTTCTTTTGGGATGACCCGTATCTATTCAAGTATTGTCCTGATCAAATCATTTAAAAGTGTGTAACCGATCACGAGATTCAAAGCGTAATCTCTTTCTGCCATGACCAAACCTGTGGAGGTTATTTCAGTGCCAAGAAGACCGCTGCGAAGATTTTGCAGTGTGGATTCTATTGGCCCACCATTTTTTGTGACTCAAACGATTACAATAGGAGTTATGACCATTGCCAAGGGTTAGGAAAGATCACACGCGGGAATATGATGCCCTTAAATTCCATTCTTATTATCGAGGTATTTAACTGTTGGGGAATTGATTTTATGGGTCCATTCCCAAATTCCTATGGGAATATCTACATTCTTTTGGCAGTTGATTATGTGTACAAGTGGGTAGAAGTCGTACCATGTAGGATGAATGATCACCACGTGGTGGTCAAATTCATTCGAGAAAATATTTTTTCCCGTTTTGGTACACCTCGCGCCATCATTAGCGATCAGGGAACACATTTCTATAATCGATCCTTAGAGAGTCTCATGAAAAAGTATTCAGTCACGAACAAAGTAGGATGTTCATATCACCCTCAAACTATTGGTCAAGTCGAAGTTTCTGGTAGGCAAATCAAGCAAATCATCGAGAAGACGGTGAATCCGAATCGAAAGGATTGGTCCTTAATGTTATTGGATGCACTGTGGGCGTATCGTACTGCCTATAAAACACGACTTGTTATGTACCCGTATAGGCTTGTCTATGGAAAAGCATGTCACCGTCCGATGGAGTTAGAACACAAGGCCTATTGGGCCATTAAGACCTTCAATTTCGATTTACCTGTTGTGGGTGAGGTCCAAAAACTGCAACTCGATGAGTTGGAAGAGATTAGGAATGATGCATACGAAAATGCAAAATTGTACAAAGAAAAAATGAAAATGTTCCATGATAAGTCCATCCTACGGAAGTCATTTGAGCCTGCACAGAAAGTTCTCTTGTACAATTCTAGGTTGCATCTCTTTCTCGGTAAGTTGAGGTCTAGATGGTCCGGTCCCTTTATTGTTAGGACAGTCTACCCACATGGGGTGGTTGAGATAGAGAATCCTAAAAATGGTGAAATCTTCAAGGTTAATGGTCAAAGGCTGAAACAGTATCTGGAATTGAGAGATCGAGAAGTGGAGGACATTCTCCTCCAAAACCCGGTGTACCATGAGTAAACATAACTTGGGTCGTATTTTTGTATCATAGTTTTTTTCTTTTTGTAATTATTTTTCTTCAGGGAAACATGTGTTGGAGAAAGTCCCTCATTACGGTAACATCTTTCATATCTTTCCCGCCTTTTCAATTTTTATCTTGTACATTGAGGACAATGTAGAAATTAGGTTTGGGGGTAATGAGGTCATTTTTCTCCGCTTTGAAAAAAAAACAAAATCAGAAAATTTTCAAAAATCCAACAATATTTTCAATATAAGTGAGTTTTGAAACGATTTCTTAATATAGAATTAATTCAAGAATCTCTCAACTTATAATTTTTTTTACACTTAGCTATATAATATGATCGAAAATCGATATTGAGGTGAAAGTTAATATGCTTAACGAATAAATGTGGAGATTTTAACTCGATGAGATATTGTGACATTCATCATTTATTAGAGAATTAAACCAATCCGAGTTAAAATAACTCAAACTTTCCTTCAGCGCCTAATTCGTCGATGATCTCAAAATCTTTGTTTTGTTCGATTACTGAAAGTCAAAATGTGAATCGTATACACTAAATGCCTTAGTAAGTTGACTTGAGACACAAAATTAACTAAACGGAACTTGAGAAATGATATTAGGCCATCGTTTTGAAAGCCCCAAAATAAATCTTAAATCGACCTTTTTACATTATTCCGTTACAAACCCATTTGTGCCAAAATGAAAATGAGCCTTTTATTGAAAGCCCAAAAAATCCAATCCCATTTTTCTGAGAATATCAGGGTAAAAATATGGTAAAAGTCCAAAAGAAGAATGTTTACTAGAATAGTATGTGAAGAGAAAAGAAAGAAGAAAATGGGAGATAGAAAGAATGAGAAAAAAAGAAGAAAATGAAGTATGCGAGTCCAAAAAAAATGAAAATGGAGGTTGGAAAGTACCTAAAAAAGTCAAAATCCCGATAATCTCTGTATTCTCAGAAAATTTTTGAAACTCCAAAATATGATCTTTCTAGCCAAAACCGAGCCTACAATACAACCGAATCAAAGTCCTAATTGATCTTAAGTGAAGTTAGGTATAGTGTGGAGAGAATGAATAGGATATATGGTGTGATTCAATGTTTTCAAAACGTAATCGATTTTCCATTCACGATATCATAATCATCCATAATAAAATGTTCGCCTTTCATGATATATATGTGAAGTTGCTCATTAAACCTACTCTTTTATTCACATGTATCGAGAGAAACTACCTATTTCCGAGTGTTCGATTGTGAGTGCATTTCGTGAGATTTTGAAATCAAAACGAACTTTCGAATAAGAAATGAAATGATCAAATCTTTTGAAATGGACGGTTATATTGGCTATGCACACACACACGATAAGTTGAGATTGAAAAGGGAAGTTCTACTATATCTATGAAGTTTGCATTCAAACTTGGTTATGTTACATTTGTGTATTTTGTAAATAGAGTCACGTTTTTGAATTTTGTGGGTATATTCATTGCAACCCCTCACGAGACAAAACTCGTCCACTAGGGTAACCTAGGGGTTTAACGGCTTATTGCACATGCTAAGTGCAACCAGGATTCCTATGAAAGTGAGTTAGATTTTAATTTTTCTTTGAGGACTAGCAAAGTTTACGTTTGGGAGTATTTAACGAGTGCATTATTTTGTATTATTTACACCCAAATCTAGGCCTTGTTAGTTCCGTTGCACCATCAATAAAATATTTTTAGAGCCATTTTTATTGTTTTAGAGAAAAATACAAATTTAAGAATAAATGGAGGAACTTTGAGAACTTAAAGCTCACATCTTATATTCATTGCTAATCTCTTGTTCAAGTTTGTTTATGAGTATTGACATGTTTAAAAAGAAAGTGGTGAAGTCCGGACGCAAATTGATCATGAAAAGGTTACTTACTCACCTTTAGGGGCAATATTGTAAATTCAAATGACTGATTTGAGACTCGGACCAAACACGGAAATTGAAGGCCTTGAATCAAGGGACGCCTGGGTTCAAACGGTGTCTCAATCAGAGTTGAAATGAAGAAGTTATGGCTGTTTAAAGTTAGAAGCCGAAAGAAAGTCAAAAGTCAACCCCGAAGTCAAACCCAATCCCTTAACCAAAACTAGGGGTGTAAGCGGTACGGTTTGGTCGATAAATAGTAGATACCAATACCAAAACCAAACTCTGGATGGTAAAACCAAACCGTACCAGTTTACCACCCGATACACCAAAATCAATACCAAAACCAAACCGGCCGGTATTTCTGTTTTTTCGGTAAATTCTCGTTTTTTCTGATTTCGATAAATTCTGGTTTTTCTGTTTTTTTCTGGTTTCGGTAAATTCTGGTTTTCTCTGGTTTCTGATTTCGATTTTTTCTGGTTTCGGTAAACAGCACTAAAAGTCCCAAAAAACCAAAAACAAAACCAACCAACTTTTTAAAATATTAAAACCACAACCAACTTTTTTCTGGTTTCGATAAATTCGGTACGGTAATTTTGGTACATTCGGTACGGTACGGTAATTTCGGTATGGTTTTTTCTGGTTTCGGTAAATTCGGTACGGTATGGTAAGTTCGGTATGGTTTTTTCTGGTTTCGGTAAATTCGGTACGGTAATTTCGGTAAATCGTTTTTTTAAATATTAAAACCAAAACCAACCAACTTTTTTGCGGTAATTTCGGTTTCAGTAAGACTGGTTTCTGGTATTTTAATATATGAAACCAAAATCATTTTTTTTCGGACCAAAACGGTACGGTAAGGTAAAAACCCGTACCGCTTCCACCCCTAACCAAAACCGACCCCTAAACCTAGCCCAACCCATAACTAAAGCTTATGTGTGTGTTTAGTTTGTATTTATTTATTATATATTTTTATTTGAGTCGTGTACATATTTTTTAGTAATTTTTATAACTCATTTATGTGTGTAGGGTTATTTTTATTATTTTATATTTTTCGAGTCATTTTACTATTTTCTTTTCTTTAGTGTTTTATCATTTTTTGTAAATATAGTCGTGCGTGTGAGTATGTGTGTCATTTTATATAGTACTAAGTTTGTGTCAGTAAATAATATAGGTGTGAGTTTTATTTTTATTTTATTTTTTTGTTTCATTATTAGTCTAGTAATATTTTATTAGATTAGGTTTATTAATATTATTTTATTTTATTTCATTTTAATTTTAGGTTAGAATTTAATTTTTAGTTTTATTATTTTTATTAGGTAAGTGATATTTTTATTTTTTATTAATTAGGTACAAAATAGACACACACATACTAACTACCCTACACTCACATACACCCAAATAATTACTCACACACACATTACCTACCATACACCCCACATACATCCAATCCAACGCACCCATCTTCAACCTCCCACTAAGCCCTTCTCTCACCTCCATTAACAACAAAACCCCACACACACATCACTCTCCCCTCAACACTAAACCCACTAACCTTCCATAGCCCCATTTTCAGCCACCTAACAGCACCACCTTCAACTAGGAAACCCGATACCACCTGCCACTCACAACACCACAAGACCAATTTCCCATTTTTTCACTTAACCCACGATTTTACTACATGCCCACTACCAATACCCACACAAACCATTAACCCACTACAAAAAAAATCACTCCATTATCTTCTTCTCACCTATAAATGAAGAGACACGAATAGAGAGGTAAGGGAGACACAGAAGAAAAAAAAACACGGGTACCAAATTTAATTTCAACAAGATATAGAGAGACAAAAGAAGAGACACAGTGAGACACAAACACTATTTTTAATTTTGTATGTATCTTTGAGTGTTTGAGAGATTAATTTGTGCAATTTGGAAGGAATTTTATGTATTGGAATTCAAGTATTGGACCCGAAATTTTGTAAGTTGATTATTATTAATGAAAATTATTATTTCTTCTTGCAATATTTGTGTGTCAAATATTATGTGTGAGTAGTTTAATTACTGGGACATAGGTGATGTTTGTCATGACTAATTAAACTACGCGTGTTAATTTAATTTCATACATATTTCGACGTGTTTTAATTAGAAAAAAATCGGTATTCGCTTAAAATTACACGGAAGTGTATTTTTAAACCTCAAGAATTAATTATAAATTCATGTTTTAAAATTTTAAAGTTGTTATTTTTGATGGGTTATGCTTGCACTTAGATGTTTTGATACCTCATGCTTAAATACACATTAAAAATTTAGAATGTGATATTTTCGAGGGAATGGGGATTTATAGTATCTAATTCAAGAGACGCTAAAATATTTTGAACGCATGTAATGTTATATTCCCCAAAATGTACACAACGAGATTTGGTATATTTTGCGTTATAAATTCGGAATTATGGAATTAAATTAATGTGTAAATTTAATTAAAATTGACAAACTGATTCGTCGTCCTAGTTTCTTCCACATTTGACATTATCTCTACTTGTTCGTTTATTCCACTTTTATTTTTAATTTAGAAACTCAATCACATTTATACACTCATATGTCTAATTAGACAATCAATACTTTGTAAAAATTGAAGAAATCTCTGTGGGTTCGACCCGTACTTACCCCCGCTATATTTTAATAGCCCGTGCACTTGCGGTAATTTTAGCATTTAAAATTTGACAACACCTTCTTGGACACCGCTGTCCTTGACCTATTCATTAAATGATCACGCAATACAATGATGGTACCCTTATATATGATAGAGGGCTTTTAATCTTCTTTCATTAAAGAGCACAAGCTCATCATAGTGACTTTGCTACTAGTCTTCTTCGTTGACCCAACTTTCTAGCATGACCCGCATGCAGGGTATTTCAAGTTGGATGTGTAGGACAACCTCCATGCCATATGTTAGAGAGTAAGGGGTAGCCCCAGTGGGCATTCTGATGGATGTGCAGTAACCCAATAGGGTGTATGAGATCCGATCGACCCAATCTCATTAACTTTTGGTCATCTTACTCATTATAGTCTTAGGAATTTTATTGGCGACTTCGATAACCCTATTGGTTTGTAGTTGGTAAGGAGAGGACCTTTGACTTTGGATTCCATTTTCGTCAACTAATTCTATAACTTCAGCTTCGAAATGAAGTCCATTGTTTAATACTATATTGTAGGGAATGCCATAGCGACAAATGATGTTCTTCCAGTTGAATTCATTTACTTTGTTTGCATTCAACACTGCGTATGACTTGGCTTCAACCCATTTTGTAAAGTAATAAATGGCGACTAGCGAAACTCATGCTCTTTTAATTCATTGGGAGTGACTTTATCGATGATGTCTATGCCTCAAGTGGAGAAAGGCCAGGGAAAAGTCATGTTACAACTCCCGAGGGGGAAAGTGCTGAAGGTTGGAAAATTATTGGCATTTGAGTCATCTTTTAATGTAAGTACCGCAATCCTAGAATCTTTGTGGTGTGGTAATATCCCTAACAAATAATCTTCTTGGCAAGCATATGATTGTTTATGCGGGGTCCACACTCCCCGTTGTGAATTTTCTGTATTACATCTTCATCTCAGGCCATGCTAAGCTATACAAGTGGGATTCATCAAAATTATTTTAAACAGTGCCTTGCCACAAATGATGTAATGAAACCAACTTGTAGTAGGTCGCACAATCTTTCTTATCAGGGTATTGAGGATACCTATTATGTTTAAATGGAACTAAATATCATAATTCCAATCATTCTATGTTCGAATCCTCTTATGCAGTGATAACAATATGGTAGCAGTGAGTGGGTGCTTCCCGTTTATGAACTAAAAAGTGAGCCATTGTTATCTCCTCAGGCATGTCGACCATAGATGCCAAGGCCTCCAATGCCTCGGCTAGGTTGTTTATCAAGCGAGGAAGGTAATGGAAGATGTCATCTTTAAACTGCTAGGTAAACTCTTCGAGATGAGCACGGAAGTCCAGGTGCTTCTCATCTTTGACTTTCCATTTTCTGAGAATTTTCCCCATAATAAGAGCTAAATGCCTATAGGCATCAATGCTCTCGATTCCTCTTCTGAGGGCGATCTTGAGCCCTACGATACATGCCTCATATTCTGACATGTTTTTGGTGCAAGGAAAGTCTAGTTTGATGGCAATGGGTGTGTAATAATTATTGGGAGTAATCATGAGTATCCCAATATCGTATCCTTTCTTGTTAGAAACTCCGTCGAAGAACATCAACCATCTGAGATTTTCAAGAGAGGTGTAGATAATGTCTTTATCTGGTAATTCAAAAATCCAAACCTTATCTCCCTCATGGGATTGTCGATAAGTTAGATGGAAATGGCCCTTCCCTTCATGGATTTCTGCGTGACATACGCGATGTCAAATTCTATTAGTAACGTCAACCATATGGCCATGCGAGTGGACAAGGCAAGATTTTCCAATAGGTATTTCGTCAGATCAATTCGGGACATTAATTTGATAGGGAATGCAAGCATATATTGTCGGATC
The DNA here is from genome assembly GCA_949130495.1 of Sambucus nigra. Lineage (NCBI taxonomy): Eukaryota > Viridiplantae > Streptophyta > Magnoliopsida > Dipsacales > Adoxaceae > Sambucus > Sambucus nigra. The sequence goes on from OX422208.1 coordinate 745,383,475, forward strand.
TTCTGCATGACCCAGACTAAGGCGACACACACCTTTTCTATTGATATATAGTTCACCTCGTACTCTGCCAACTTTTGACTAGCGTGGTAGATGGACCTCTCTTTATGAGATTCTTCGATGTATTATTCTAGTACTACCTCTGATGCGGTATCTGTGACGGTGAGATATAGGAGGAGAGGGATACCTTGCTGTGAATCCATGAGCACCAGAGGTCGGGTCATCATTTGATCTCATCGAAGGCTTCTTAACATGCCTCATTCCAGAATTTAGTTAAATTTTTCGAAGAAGTTTGAAAATGGACTCGCAGATAGAAGTTTGTTGGCTAATGAACTGACTTATGTATTAGAGTTTTCCTAGGAAGTCGCAAACTTCTTTCTCCATTCAAGGCAGTGGCATCTCTAGAATTGCTTTGAGTTTTTCAGGGTCTGCTTCGATACCTCTCTCGCTGACCGTGAAGCCAAGGAGTTTACCCTTCATGACATCGAAGATGCATTTTGTAGGTTGAGGCACATATAGTATTAGCGCAGTTACTCAAAGAATTTACTTAGGGAAAAAATGTGACCTTCTTGAGTTTTAGAGTTAATGATCATATTATAAACATAGACTTCAAACTCCTTATAGATAAGATCGTGAAGAATGGTCATAACGGCCTTTTAATAGGTAGCCCTGACACTATTGAGACCGAATGGCATGACTGTGTCATAAAAATTTCCCCACGAGGTGATGAAGGTAGTATTTTCTTGATGGTCAGGGGGAATTTTGATCTGGCAATGTTATTGACGATCATGTCGATGTTGGGAAGAGTATAATCATCTTTGGGGGATACTTTGTACAAATCTCGAGAGTCAATGCACATGCGGATTTTTCCTCCCAATTTCAGCACATGGACAATGTTTATAAGCCATTAGGGTATTCAACCATGCGAATGAAGCCTACGTTTAATTGTTTTACCACTTCGTCCTTGACTTTGAGAGACCACTAGGTTCGGACCTTTCTCAACTTTCCCTTGACATCCTTTCTTTCTAGGAAGGTAGGGATCTCGTGATGTGCTATTCTCAGATCAATACCTGGCATATCGTTCTAGGACCGCAAAAACACGTCTATAAATTCCTTTAAAATTTCTTCAAATTGTGAACGCTTATGCTCTTTGAGATTGGACCCTATCTTAATCTCGTACAGATGGCTATTAGAATCAAGATTCATAACAATAGCCTCATAATCATTAGTTTGAATGCAGTTATGTCATTTGGTTTTTCCTTATTGAGATTCGTAAATATTGTTCATTTATTGGATTATCTTCATCAAGCGTTTGATGAGAATTAAGGCAATTAATATATGGCACAACAAGATACTTGAAATCATCGTTCATTTCATTAAAGGCATTTTTAGGAAATGCGACTTTAAGAACCTCATCAAAGGATGCCTCATTCATAATTACATCAAAAATAGAAGAAAAATTTATAAATTTAGGTGTTTCTTAGAGGGGTGATCATCAGGGTTTAGATTGACTTGGGCGAGCTTGACGAGAATGGCTTTCCAGTTGAGGAATGATTTATCAGTGGGGTTGATTTATTGGATGGATCAGACGATTTGTCCTTTATGTGGATCATGCAGAGATCTAGCCTCGATGTATGTAGGTCAAACGACTCATCATTGTCAGTGCCTTTAGAATTCTTGGTACTTTCCATAGTTTTGATTATTAGGGCCTCCAATTCATACTTTCAGCCTTCATCCCAAGTAACTTTATCCCCCTAAAAAATCTCCAGCCCTGGCTTCATCTTTTTCTCCATAGGTTCGTACCATGGCTCAAGGAACTCACATAAGAGGAAATCCTCGCCCTCTTTAACAAACCCTCTATTCAAGGAATCTCCAGAGATTATCTTTTTACTTTCCAATATGCTCTTGTAGTATGGCCATTGGAGTGCTTTGAGTTTATCCAATGATGGTTGGTAGCTCAGGCCGTAGGGGAAAGGCTTCTTTCAGGATTATTAGCTCGAGAATTCTTTATTGGCGAAAATCCAACCCCATTCTAGGCATGGTGCATATTTTTTAACATCTGAATCATGTTGACATTATCATGTCAGCTATGTTTTGGACAAACTCGGACCTTGAAATCGTCCCCGACAGGGATGAGGAGTTGATGAATTTTAAATCCTATGAGGAATATGTCAATAACCTCATGCTGAAAATCTAGTATTGGGTTGCTTGTGTCAATACCGTCTGAGTGGTTTTCATCCCCGAGAATAGTGATGACCTGGATATTAGCAAAGAACTTTAATTTCTGGTGGAGGGAAGAAGATACACCTTGGATACTGTAGAGCCAAGGGCGGCCAAGGAGTGAGCTGAAGTAAGTATGTATGTCGATTACTTGGAACTCAATACGAGGGAAAATGGGACCAACCCTAGTGTGAGTTTTATGGATCCCATAACCCATCGGCGGTATTATCATAAGCGTGAACACCAACATAAGTTGGCGTAAGGTCTTCGACCTTTATCACTGGGCAATAGAGAGTCCTGAGAGGACATATATTGAGAGAAAACCCGTTATCCATAAGTGCTAATGGAACTATTTTCCCCATGACTTCAACTGAGATATTGAGGGTGAAGTTATGGTCAGGACTGATCTTAGAGATTTCCTCTTCCGAGAAGGAAATGAGCGTTATTACAGTGAGATATCTTACCATATGAATGGCTTATTTAGGAGTGGCAGGAGGATGAACCATGAGTCCCGAGATGAGTTTTATCAGAGCATTTTTGTGTAGTTGAGAGCACATGAAAACCCCCCATATAGTGATATTGGACTCAGTCTTTTTTAGTAGGTCATTAACTCTATTTTCTTCAACTGTTATCATTGGCATCGGGAGTTCTTTAACGACTCATTTTCCCTTGTTTGTACCTATTGATGAACAAATTGGATCTTTATAGTGCCATTTAAATTGGATCATGTGATTTACAGAGGCAGTGAAGAACATAGACCCGGTATCCTCATCTACCTCGGGCACGTTGGATACCTTGCTGATCCCTTCCAGCAGTTCCTCGAAATATATCATTTTGCATAAAGCAGTAATTGAGTTAGCTTCTTTACCTTTTGATTCATCATCTAAGTTGTATAAATCATCCCCCCCCCCCATCCGATGGAAATGATGTCATGTGTCCTGGAAAATTTAATACATCACACAATATCCATGGCTTGTTCATGCAAGTTTTCTCATTCAATAGGGAAGTATTAGAAGGAAGGGACTAAACACCCTTGGAGTTTCAAAATCGTGAGCAGTTCAGATACAACACATTTATCACTTCTAAATGAACCCGTCATATATAATTTGCACAATGTCATCTAAATTGAACTCTTCCACGGTACGAACCACTCATCAGGTTGTCGATCCCACTTCTTAGATTCCATGAACATGACACTGATTTTTTCATAATTGTCCTTTGTGAGGGTCATTTTCAAGGGAAATTTCAGCCCAAAATTCTGAAGTTGATCTAAGGTTGTAGGCAGTTCCATGCCTCCACCTTCTGAATAGGTACAAACGATTATGCATGATCTAGTAAGGAGAGATAGAGCTTGATCATTGGATTTTCAAGATGTAGGCGAAAGAAAGGGCAGACCTTGAGGGGTTTGGGTGAACTAATGGATGAATCAGGTTTTTTATGGGTTTGATTCTGATATATTGGTCTAATTTTGGATTTTCTTCTAAGAGGATATAATTTTCCCTCGTTCGATGAACTGGGAGAGGATTCTGAGTGGTATTGAGCTTTGGATTAGGTGGTGGGGCAATCATCCCCCTATCTATGAGGCCTTGGATAACATTATTTTGGTGAAAACACTGATTGGTGGTGTGTCTGATGATTTAGTGGAAGTCACAATGGGTGTCATGATTGAAATTTTAGGGAAGGGGATCTAGTAATGGTCAAGGTTACAGAGTTTTAATGAGATTTTGGGCTAGAAAGTCATGATAATATTTTGACAAAGGAGTATAAAGTTCGGTATATTCCTTATTGACTGGATTGAAATGACTTTTGGGTTTCTATGAGGTACCAAGTTCGGATATGTTGTTGATGGTCGAGACTGAGGTATTTGTTGTCTTATCATACTTTCGAGGTGTGAACTTCCCAGTTATCTTCTTTGGATTAGATTTAGGTTTCTGACTTGTGAACCCTTCTTCGATTTCCACCCCTGCCTCTTGAACGGCTTTGAAATGGAAATAGTACTGGCCTCCCATTGAAGTTATGATATGGGGCATAAAGTTCTTATTCACAATGCTTACCTGGTCTTCTTCTGATGGTCGGTTTGTGATAGTGGTGGCTTTCTCTCTCCATCTTTTGATAAAACTGTTAATAGATTCTTTTGGGTTTCGCTTGAGCAATTCCAGGGCTTGAAGAGTAACTTCTAGCTCCGTGTTGTACTTGTACTGAGTCATGAATTCTTGGGACACATATTACCAACTACATATTCTATATTCTTCGAGGGATAAGAGCCATTGGAGGGAACCTTCTTTGGGAGTCTTTCGGAACATTTGCACTATTATCTCTTCTGATGCTCCGAGGAGAGTTATGATATGATGGTAGCTTCATAGGTTCACAATTGGAGGGCCGTTGCATTCAAGCATCTCAATATCTGGAATTTTGAACTTCTTTGGTAGTTGGGCTTAAAGATAGGGTGAGATGTGGGTGTCATCCACATAGTTCCTTGATATTTTGACTTAGTAAAACTTTTTAGACAACAACTTGAGGTCTTCTTTGAATCTGTTTAACTCTTCTTCTTTGGGATCAACATGAACGGGAAGATTACCCCTAGTTGGTCAAGAATCAATATTGGCAGCTAAGCTGGTAGCGACCCCTTAACAGGTGGGGCAAGCAGGACATAATGGTACTCTTTCGAAACCCATACTAGTTTTTGAGCTTAAGGACCCATAACATAGGGAAAGAGGATTTTGAGTTGAGGAGCCTCGAGGGTCTGAACCCGATGTCGTTATATTTCCTGGACTTTTGTCTGCATATTATCGACCTTGGCACTGAGCTGAGCAAGGATTACCACCATATCTTGCTGGACATTTGCATCCTAGTTAATATTTTCCATGAATAGCCTTCGGAGGGTACATAATGCAAGATACAATTTGGCTTTTTTCCTGACTCACGAACAAGGTTCTGTTTTAAAAATGGGCAAAATAACACGAAAATTTGAGCGGTAATACGACACAAAATTTAGCAGAGTTTTGTGTTAAAATCGTCACACTAGGTATGAGTGTCCAATAGGAGACGCCTATATGAGGTTGATGCAATCGTGGGTTCCTAGAAAGGTTCACCCCCTTTAGCATGACTTCCACGATATATCTCTTGCCTATAAGGGAAATTATTCATTGGTACGTGTGGAAAAATCATTTGATATACTTGAATGTATGTGAATTGCCTCACGATATACCTCGTGGAGATGGTACGTGGGAGAAAGAATTAAATATACTAGACATACGTGAATGATTTCCCTACTTTATACCTCCCATCGTGATTTTGATTAAGTAGTACGATGTGGGGGGAACTGTTCGATATATATATATATCGAAGGTACTAGGCCTACGGAAAGTGGAAATCATATGGCTTAGGTTACCCGCACCCCACTAGATCGACATCAATCACGAAGTGATCCCCCAGTACGGGATAAAATTTTGGTCGATATTTTAATGCTCAAGTGACATAGTGTGCAAGAATGCATGAGTCTTAATTTGTATTTTATGGAGAATAAGCGAGAGAGAAACTACAACTTGGGGGAGAGTATAGAAATATACAAGTGTAGTAAGGATAAGGGGGTAAATGTGGAGAGTAAAACTAGCATGTATGTACGTAAATCATGAAGCGAATGTAAAGCATAATGCCATATACAAACTATGAGGCATGTGAATATACACAAGTGAATGGAAAATATGGGCAAAGTGGGGGTAATATGTGAATATGTGTGAGTGAAGATTATTTGTGGATATAAGTGGGAGAAATATCGAAGTGTGTGCTAGCGAGACTAAGCATAGATATCTATAAGTAATGTGAATCATGTGCAAGTGTGAGTAAGTGGAGTGAAACATGGCAACTGTATACAAGTGAGTAAAGCATGAATGATGTGATAGGAAGATGGCATATATATGTGATGAGAAAAGATAATAGAAGAGAGAAGGATATAAACATCATGATATGAACAAAACATATATACAACATGTAAGTATGAGAGTAAGAATGATATACAAGTGGAGGCATATGTATGCATGTAAAAAAATAGAGAGAAAGGAGAGAAAACAAAACAAAACACATGTGAAATAGAGTCCACAACCCTAAAAATAAATCCCGAGCAAGGTCGCCACTGTGACCATTCGAAATGGTTCCTCAGGAACTGGATCACCTCGAAAGGGATAAAGAGAAGAGAAAATGGAAATCTCCCTTGGCGTATGCGATGACCCGAGGATAGAGGTCCTCTTTCCTCCACTTACGCAATCTTTGCGGGCTATCATGAATATAAATCGATTGTCGTGAAAAGGGGAGAAAAAGATAGAAAATGGAGTTGCCAACCTATTTTACTCAAAATAAGCAAAAGAAGGTAGCCATCCCCAAAATAACAACACCAAAAGATAAACTGATACATATGAAAACAAATGAATAGAGGATCCGAGGACTAAGTTATGCAATGGGACGGTGTTAGGCACTTGTTCTGCCCTTTTGATCTCTAATTGGTTATAAAAATGTTCTCCTTTTTCTCTAAGATGTGAATCATGTGTACAATGTGTGAGATGTAGAAATAAGTGAGAAAAATAAATCATCCTACTCATGTCATGGAAAAGACGAAAAGGATTCATCCTAAAGAGTGAAAAAGAATAAGAATAATATGAAATTACGATGTTAGTCCTCACCGAATAACGATTCACTATGAGGAAGTGAAAGTTCATGTCAGGTGGGAACACTAATATGTAATCACATACATATGCACAATACTACTAAATATTAGATTAAGAAAAAGATAACAATGAATGAAATAGGAATCAAATCCCGATAATGACTCGGGACACCTACGTTGCCAAAATAGGCATCAAATTCCACGTAGTTCGACATATAAAGAGTGTGGTGTTTAACCTATAAACCCAAATTTAGGTCTCCTCTTTTAATATTGTTTTTAATAAATTGTGCTCAATCATAAAGTGTATAAAAAGTGAGGAAATCCAACTTTGGGGTTTATAAGTGAACCTTTTTTTTTGTATTTTTGGGTTTTATGAAATCATATTATGTGAAAAGATCCCCAATCATTTTATTAAACAGAGGAGAAAAAGCCTCTCCCGGGGCATGAAAAACTTAAAAATAAAAGACAGAGAACTTTGAAAGCCATAAATATGGGATTTTATATAAACCCCATTACAAGAAGACAACATTATTGACATTTTAAGGATTTTAAATAATATCTGCCTATTTTGCCCAGCTTGTGAGCCCCTCTAGCTAATGATGGTAGATCACTATAAGAGGAAATAACTAAAGGGGAATTGATAGAAGTACCAAAGTTGGTAAGAGCATCTGCTACCATATTTGTTTCTCTATAATAATGAGATAAATAATATTTAAGCTTGGAGAGGATAAATTTAATCTCTTCAACATGCTTCACCAGGATCCAAGGGGGTTTCCAGTTAGTCTTGATCAAATTCACCATATATAAGAAATAAGACTCTATCTCCACTTCTTTGATACCATAATCCAAGCATAAAATAAGGCCCATCCAAAGACTTTTAACTTCCACCATAGAATTAGTAGCAAATTCTTCTGAACAAGCATAAGCAAAGACTATATCCCCTTAGCCCTTTCTCAAAATATCTCCAAATCCACTAATTCCCGGATTACCTTTAGAAGCCCCGTCAATATTCAACTTAAACCTAAAGGAAGAAGCAGGATTCCATTTAACAGGAATAATCATATTGTAGTTCTCTTTAAAATTAAGATAAAAAGCATCTTTAATCCCAATATCAAAAGTAGAAAGTCTACTCTTGAAGTTAATGTCATTGCAAATTAAAAAGATCGGCTTGATAGATTTAGCTATGATTGTTTGATAATTAACTTCAGAATTTTCAAAAAAAGCTTGATTTCTTGCTTTCCAGATTTCCCAATACACACAGATAGGGATACACCTGCTAAGGAACCTTGCATCATCTTGATTTCCACTCTTTATCCACCAGTTGTGAATCATAGATGAGATGTTTGAATATGACATATCAACTCCCATGAGATTTGAGAAGAAACTCCAAATAGATCCTATTGCAGTGCAGAAATGTATGATTAACTGTTTCTATGTCTTTTTTGCAAAGCTTACATCTGGAGCATATACGAATGCCAATAGCTTTAATATTAACAACAAGAGGGAGACAGTTGTGGAATATCTTCCACATATTAATAGAAGATTTTTTGGGGATATGAGGATCCCAAATAGTGCTAAGAACAGTAGATGAAGGAAAATGAATTTTGCTCAACTCATAGGCAGAGGATATAGTGAATTGTCTTGTGGACTCAGGGGACCAGTAGCAAGTGTTTCCTTGATGAATCATGACTTCTTAGCATTGATCTTTCACCCTCATCATATTTTTCCATGTATGAGAAACTCGAAGAGAATGAATATCACAGTTCTTGTACATACTTGACATGTAAGAAGCCCATAGATATTTTTCAGTAGTCATTTTCCAATAAAGCTTTTTAAAGAAAACCTTAGATACACAAAAAAGATTAACAAGGCCTAAGCCCCCCTCCTTAAATTCTCAGCTGATAAGATCCCACTTCTCCCATTGATGCTTCCAACCTTCATCTTCATTTACACCCCAGAAGAATCTATTGAACATTCTATGAATTTTATTGATTACTGCATTGGGAGGAGTTGTAGAAGCCAATAAGTAAGCTAGAATAAAAGAGAGAACATACTTGATGAGAATTAATTTTCCTCCATAAGAAAGAATTTTTTACTGGAAACCTGATATTTTTTATTCCAAAGCATTAATAAGTCAATCATAAAGCATAATTTTATTCATTCCCTTGAAAGGAGGGCATCCCAGATAAGTTAAAGGCAGGTCTTTATGTTTAAGACTTGAAAATCCAACTACTTTAGCTCTGAAACTCTGGTTTCATTTGGAATCAACGGTGAAGCTGCTCTTCAATGTATTGATCTTCTGACATGATATTAGTTTATGTGTGGTAATGGAATAAGACTAAAATATACCAAAAATGGAAGAAGTGTAAATCGACGACATTAATTAAATGAAATAGAAAATAGTGAGAGTACACCTCCTAAAAGTTTTGGTACTGATTTTTTAAGAGGACTGGGATGATTTTATGGCGGTGAGATGATTGTGGAGTAGGGACAAGGTAATTTGAAAAGGTTGGTATAAAATTGAGGTAAGAAAGACGAGAGGAATGTTAGAAACTTGGATTTTTTAGGATGACAACGCACTAATTTTTTGCTAGGGAATGTTCTGATTGCGAAAAAGGGTCCTAGTAAATAAGATCATAACCTCTTTAAATATGAAAAATTAGGGTTCAGGGGTCTGACAATAATCATAGGCCCTAGCCTACCAATTGTAATAATCCTGGCTTACTAGCGAAGTAAAGTACAACTCTGCCTATATGTAGAGGGTCGGGGTGCCTATAAGCTGTCCAAAAAGAACTTTTTTGAAAAAATGGCCATAAATTACAAATTGTAAGTACAAGTTGCACATGGTCGTGACTATTGGAAAGGAGATTCAGAGCCTGATGAAAATCTATTAGGCCACTTTTAGGTTTAAGATGTGACTAACGGGGCTCGAAAGAGCCCAATGGCCTCTAGACAGGGGTTATCGAAGTAAAAAGGTAAGTACATGTGAGTCGTAAGGTTCATTTGATCACGGTATGGACCGTTGGAAAGGTTATTCAGAGCCTTATGAAGGTAAAATGAGATTTACTGAGGTTGGAGAGTTGACCAAAGTCGAAGGGTCTCAAGAGCACCCGGTGGTTTCTAGATTAGGGTCTAGAGTACAAAGGTGAGTACGTGTGAAATGTAACGCTGATTTTTGCACGATATAGGCCGTTGAAAAGGGTATTCAAAGCTTTATGAGATGTTCTTGGGGTGGAGAGTTAACTAATGTCAAATAGGGCTCGGGAGTACCGGTGTCCTTAAGACCAGGGTTTGAAGTACAAAGGCGAGTATGCACGAATCTTAAGGCCGTTTTGCACAGCGTATGGACCGGTTGTAAGGGTATTCAAGCCCTCTGAGAGTGAAATGTACTTTGTTGTAGGTGGAGAGTCGACTAAAAAAAATGGGGTTTGGGAGTGCCTAATAGCATCTGGATCAAGGTTTTGCCGATTGAGGTGGTACTAATATTAGTGGGTAAGTGAGGTACTCCTGTATTTTCTCGAATACTTCTTAGAATTGAGCATTTCACTCTTTGTGTCAATCCTTTTTGAGTACTTGGAAGATGGTTTCGCATATGGTGGTAAGTTGATTGATGAACTTCCTTGTGAACTTAACCTATTGGATAATAACAAATCAAATGACTTTCCCTTTCGTAACACCGATGACACAATTTCTGAGAATTTAGTTTCATCTTGAAAAAATGAATCCTTTGAATGAATTTTTAGCGTATCGTAATGTGTCCCTCACTATCCTTAGATTTAATGATCATGGTGTCCATGTAGACTTGCACTTGCGTATAAGGTTAAGAACAATGACTATTATTGTTCTTTGTTAAGTTGCATAGGCATTATTGATACCAAATGGCATAATTGTGTAACAGTATGTTCCTTATAAGGTGATGAACCCGGATGAATTAGATGCTAAGTTATTTATCCATTTTTTCCTTAACCTTCATCTTAAGAAGGTTATTTATCATCTTACAAAGGTTTTTCATGATAGGTTTCGTGTTAGGGAGAGTCGATATCTTGTCATAATGATAGCTTGGTCGATTCTAGGCATGTAGGCATAAGACCAAATGAACATATTAACAAAATTGGCGAGGAAGTTAGTGAACACTTTTTGGTCTCTTTCACTAAGAAAGGACACTATTTTTAATTGCTTGGGGTCTTAGAGAGTGCCTAATATTATGCATATTATGTCATCGTCATTGGGAGAGATTCGTCTATTTTGACTTTGGTCAAGTTTTTTTTGCAAATGTTTTTAAGTGTTTTAGATCATCAGAGTCATCATTATTAGGAGTGAGGTATAATCCATCGTTGGATTCATATCATCATACAAAGGCAAATATTAGAAATCATAATTTATTATGCATCAAAGGGAGGAAAGGAATTGTAGATAATGGTAGAGAACTTTGCTTTATAGTGGGATACACCAGAAGAGGGGATGAGGTTAAAATGAAAGACTCAAAAACCTTTTGAAAGATGGGTGCCGATATGCATTTGACAAAGGTCCAGTTATTCAGTATAGAAACTCCCATGATGGTGGTGATGAGGTGGGCTGGATTCTGCCAAAGAACCCTTAGAGTGGTCTTTACGTGCTTTGCTGGCTGGGACAGACTGTGTTTTTTTAGTTGAGTTATCTTTCCTTAGGGACTTTAATAGGGTCTTTAGTTTGTCTTATCATATAGTCTTAAGTCTGAGTTGACCCATGAGACGTTAAGTGCGTTGAAACTGACCTCATTGATTTTACCGTGAGATATGTATAGCCCTTTCTCATAGAGGATATCCATTATGGGTTGTAGGAATTTCTTTGATTAATTCCACCAAGGTTTTAGGCGGTCGTGATAAGGTAAGTCTTCACATTAAATATGGAAGTGATCGTTCCACCCATGATGGGGCTCTTTTGTACAGGGGATTCGGGATTTCCTACTAAGAGTGCAACCAAGACTGGATTTTCCTTTTTACTCTGTAGCTATGACAATTTTGAGGATTCCTTTTTAATTCTTTCCCAGTCTGAATCCAGTTATGTATCCCATCTTCTGAATGATTCGATCGGCTATATTATAAGTAACTAGCTCCTCGTCTATCATATGCGGGAGCAGAATGACTCAAAATCAGCTGAAGCTTATGTCACTGTTGCCAGGGTGGAGACTGTGGCCCAACCGTCAGCCCTTGGATTATAATAACCTCTGTGTCGAACAAGAACATGAATTTCATCTGTAAGGATAAGGGTAATGCCCCCATGGAATATATCCAATCTCTTCCTAACAGGAGGTTGAAGTTGGACGGAATGTCTATTACTTGAAATTCTATGTCACATTTGATGGACCCTGCGATGAGTGTGAGAGTGATGGAACACATGACCTCTCGATGAGTATTATTATAGGCAATGATGCTGGTGGAAGATGGCACAAATATAGAGGTGGTGTATCCTATACTAGTGGCGGTGCAAAGCGAGCATACATTAATGGTGGACCCATTATCTATTAATACCAAAGGAACAATCTGTCCACATGATTCAGTAGTAATGTGTAACTCTAATCGATGGTTACGAACCTGTATGAGGAGATCCTCATCTGAGAAGATGATTTACTATTTCATGGTAATAGACCCAATGGTGATGGACATCTCAGTCAGACTCGAGTCTCTAGGAACAAAATCTTGAGATAATATATGTATGAGGGCAACTCGATTTTCTCGAGATGTAGCCAGTAACTCCCAGATGGTAATATTAGCTGACGTCCAACGGAGTTTCTCGTGGGTCGTATTATTGTCTTGGGAAAGGTAATAACATCTCCCTTAGTGGCACTTTTCTCTTATACATAGGGGTTCAAGTGAGTTGAGTGTCATTCGGGTCGGGTGTGGAAGTCGACCTCCTGTCCGGGGAAAGTATGGGTTTCACCCATGACTCTTGCTCGGCTTTAGCTACATAGATTAAGAGGTGGTGTTATCGATTCCAGGACCATCACTTTTTTCTAATAAAGGATTGCAGTTTGTTGAGCTTGGGTAAGAGTCGAGAATATGGTCTCATCTATCCAGCGTACTATCGCATCAGAATTAGGGTCAAGATTAAAGATTTCTACTACTATTGGGAGGAGCTTCTCATCCTTTTAGTTCAGAGTATCAAAGGGTGAGCTTATAGACATGGATGATCCTGACTAGATGTCGTTATCTGTGGTAGTCTCTTGAATGTCTTCATTGTTGAAAGAGGCTTTAAATATTTTCAAGTTCATTTATCTAACTATGCTCACGACCTCCCTGTAAATGTCCTTGTAATAGTGTCGATAATCTGCATATTCTAGTCCCCATAATGAGAGTTCTTTGGAAAACCTAGCAATTCCCAATGACGAAACTACATACCGAAGGTTGTCATACTTCCCTCGTACATGGTCATGGATGGAGGGTTTAATAAATTTTGTCCCCAAGGCATATGTTGATACCAAAATTTACCATCTTACATGGACCAATTATAAACCAACACATGTCATCCAATGTGGCTCAAATCCAAGTCACCATGATGCAAAAGCCTAACCAACAAGGAAGCCTGACCAACAGGGCAGTCCGACCAACTGGGAAGACTGACCAACTGCCAAAAATCCAACATGTATAGCCAACAAAGCGACAATAGTCATACAACCTGTATAACAAGTGAAGTGACATCATTAGTATATTTAATTCTCATTATGTATTGATGTAAATGCCTAACGAATGAATGCATTCCATCCTTTCACACGAAGACTATCAGTACCCCTCTTGGGCTATAAATACATTTTATCACCCTTATTGCAGGGGATCAAAAAATAAATCAAGGCAGTCAATACATAACAGTGAACATAGGCTTTTCCATTCAGTCGAACCACTTTAAAAATCTCTCTTAATTGCTTATGTTTATTTATCTGTGATCAATCAATTAGGCCTAGTCTATTTTTTACATCAATAGATTGGCATCGTCTATGGGAATGTATTGCTAAACATTTTCACTCATTCATCATCCATGGCTGAAATTCCTGAATCAAGTACTAGAAACGAGGGAATTCTGCCTACTCCCTCTGCCCCTCCAAATAATAATAATTTAATTAGAATTTTGGCTAGATTGGCAAAGGGTCAAGAGGCTATGCAGGATACGATATGACAGTTGGCCCAAACTCTGCAAGTAGAGTCCCTACCCTATTCAATGAAAGGAATATGCCACCACCTCTAATAAGGAGTGTTGGGCATAGCCATTCTCGAACTTCAAGAGATCCTTTGTACCTTCCTGGAGCAACTTCTTTAATCAGGATTGCTAATTCCTATGATGGACAGTCCCTCATCCCAGAAAGATTGAGTGCCTTAGAAAGGCTTAGTAGGGCCTATCCTTTCGATCGTTTGGGACCCAAGGGAAATGCCCTCTAGGTTGCGTCAGGATATACTCGACGACCAAGCGACCTGAGGGAAGGTTCAGCCCAATATAGATTGAACACCCAATGAACTTCTCGGATCTGTCAAAGAGAAGGTTAAAAAGATGTTGAGCACGATCAGTTGGTTGACACAAAAAAATAGCCACCCATAGATATGGTGCAGACAGTGATGCTTGGAAGGGTTCCATTCAGAGTTAGGAAGACAGGTTGGGAGAAATGGCCAAGGCCAAGAATCCTCTCTAGATAAGTTTATTAATGGATATCCCGTTGTGCAAACCATTATAGATTTCCCAACGCCGACCAAGTTTAAAGCTCCAGTGGTCACTCCCAAGTATAATGGGAAGACTGATCCAATTCCTAATGTAGAACAATATCAAGCAGCAACTGATATATATGATGTTCCTGATGAAATGAGGTGTAGGGAATTTTCAGGAATAATCATTGGATCTGCTTAAATCTGGAATAATAGTCTTCCTCGGGGGCAGATTTCCTGCTTCCAACAGCTCGCTGAGCTATTTATTGGTAATTTTTTCTTTGGAGAAAAACCAGTGAAGTGAGAGATCATTTTCTTAGTATGAGACGGGAGGTGGGAAAAAGTACCAAGGAGTATATCACTCGTTTAAACAACGAGAAACTAAAAGTCACTGATTACGAAGAGAAGACTGCAATCACTGCCCTCATGAGTGGTTTGCTCCCCGACAAACTATATTATACTTTGGTAAAAGATCCCCCGAAGATGATGACAGAATTGATGGCCAAATCAGCGAAGATTATGAACGTCGAGGAAGTTATGGCTGCTAAAAAGAATGCAGATGCAAAAGCTAAAGCAAAGATAGAAAGGATATCGGATAAAAAGGAGCACAAGAATCACAATGAGCGCAGGAATTAGAAAGTAAAAGAAAACGTAGATCGGCTCAAAAAATTTATCAATTACACTCCCTTAACAGTGGATATACATCATATTTTATAAGATATCAAGCACAACAATGATTTGGGTTGGCTTGAAAAGTTAAGTTCACTTGCTAATAAGAGGGACAAGTCCAAGTATGGCGAGTTTCACAAAGATCATGGTCATACGACCAATCGATGTATTGCTCTCCAGAACGAGATAGAAGCCGTTATCATAAGAGAAAAATTGGACAGATTTGTTGATCGATAGGCTGGTCGAAGAACTGGAGGCAGAGGTCGACAGAGGTCTAAATCACCTATTAAACCTAGAGAAGATAAGAAGAGGAACCATGATGATGATCCAGAAGATGATCCTGATCTCCCCCAAGAAGCCTAGACAACCTGAACGTGAGGTATTCACACTCAGTTTTGGATCCTTTGATTGCCATATGATTACAGGTGGAGATGCAGGAGGAGGAGATCTTACAGCTAAAAGGAAGGCTTACCTCAATGAGGTTCAGGCGTGTTCCTACATCCAGCGAATCAGCCTCACCGAGGGGGACCGGCCAAGGAAAGTTAACAAGGATAATCTCGTGATTGTCTTTTCCAAGAATGATCTATCCGGAGTATTGCATCCTTATGACGATCCTTTAGTGATCAGAGTCAGAATGAAAGAAGTACCGATCACAAGAACACTAATGGATAACGGCAGTTCGACAAACATTATATTCTACCCATATTTTGATAGTTTGGGTTTAAAACTCAACCAACTAGAGCCTTACCATAGGCCACTCATTGGATTCTCTGGCGAGAAAGTATTTCCATTGGGAACAATAAAGTTAGATATGTCAATCGAGACATGGCCGGTAAAAAGAATGGAGAAAGTGAGATTCTTTGTAATGGATAAAAATGTTCATTCTGCCTATAACATGATCATGGGAAGAGTGGGTCTGAAGAAGTTCGAAGATGTACCTTCTACTGTTCATCAATGCCTGAAGTTCCCGACCAACTTTGGATGGGAGTAGTAAAAGGAGATCAGAAAGTAGCTCAAGAATGCTACTATTCATCTACCGAGGAAGAAGATATTTCAGAAGTAAAAAAGAAAACCACCACTAATCAAGTGGATATATTTGAGCCGAACAACGAATCTGAGGTTGAAACCTTATATCCAAGAGACAAATCTTAGCTTGTAAAAGGCTAGGTGATGGAGGCAACAAAAGCATTATTCTGGACAACGATAAATCAGAACGAACCACTCAAATAGGAGCGACGTTGGATCCAGTTCTTAAACTAGAGTTGGTGTCCTTCTTCAGATAAAGAAATCAGGAATTCGCATGGAGCCATGGAGATATACCTGGTATAGACCCGAATTTCCTATGCCAAGAGCTTAATGTGAATAAGGAGGTTAAACATGTAAAGCAACGAAGAAGAGTTTTTAGCCAAGAGAAGAACCGGGCTATACAAGAAGAAGTGGATAAGCTTCAAAAGGCTTCCTTTATTGAGGATGTGAAGTATCCGTACTGGATGGCCAACGTAGTTATGGTCAAGAAGAAAAACAAGAAGTGGAGGATGTGTGTAGATTTTACTAACTTGAATAAAGCATGCCCAAAGGATCATTTTCCTTTACCACGAATTGATCAATTGGTGGATGCTACGTCGGGGCACGAGTTACTGAGTTTTATGGATGCATATTTTGGTTATAACCAGATAAAAATGAAGCCAAAAGATAGAGAAAGTACTTCCTTTATTACTCCCCGAGGAACTTTTTGCTATAATGTTATGCCGTTTGGTTTAAAAAATGCAGGTGCCACTTATCAAAGACTGGTGAACAAAATATTTGAGGAGAAAATAGGCAAGAACATAGAGGTGTATGTTGATTATATGTTGACTAAGAGCTTAAAAGCTGTTGATCATATTACCGACCTCAGCCAGACGTTTGATCAATTGGAAAAGCACCAGATGAAGTTAAACCCTACCAAATGCGTCTTCGGAGTTCAAGAGGTAATGTTCATCGGGTATATAGTAAATCAAAGAGGCTTTAAAGATAATCCAAATAAGATTAAGGCCTTGATAGAAATACAATCCCCGACTAGTAAAAAGGATGTTCAAAGGCTAACAGGGCACGTAGAAGCACTCAACAGATTTGTATCCCGAGCAACAGGCAGATGGTTGCCATTCTTTAAGGTACTCAGAAAAACCTTTGAATAGAGTGATGACTGTGAAAAAGCCTTCCTTAAATTGAAGAAGTACCTGGGAGCACCCCCATTACTCTCCCGACCAGTATTGGGAGAAAATCTGTACTTGTATCTCGCTGTATCTGAATTAGTTATTAGTTCTGCCTTGATCAGGGAAGAGAATGGAGTTCAAAAACCAGTTTATTACACTAGAAAAGCTTTTTGAGGAGCAGAAGTCAGATATCTTAGACTGGAGAAGTTAGCATTGGCCTTAATTGAGGCTAGTAGATGAATGAAGCCATATTTTCAAGCTCACACCATAGTGGTATATACTAACATGCCACTGAGGCAAGATTTGCATAAGACAGAGAAATTCGGGAGATTGATGTATTGGGATGTGGAGTTGGGAGAATATAGCCTTATATACGAACCAAGGTCTGCTTTAAAAAGCCCAGCTATAGCGAATTTGATTGCAGAATTTACTTACCCAGAGATTCCAAAGCAACTAGGGACTCTCACCAAACAATATTCAGAAGTTAGCAGACCTACTAGAGATATACCCGACCAACTCCAAGTAAGGGAAACTACAGACGAAGTCACCACCGATCAACCATAACCATCCAGAAGAGTACAGGAAATGAGAAAGAAATATGAGGAGGTAAAGGATAAAATCTTCCATCAAGGGATTATGACAAACCAAGCATTTGACAGTAATATTCCCATATGGAACCTATATGTTGATAGGTCATCCTGTGCAACTAGATGTGGGGCTGGAATTATTATCAATACTCCAGACGAACTAGATGTAGAGTATGCTCTACGATTCTAATTTTAAGCCTCCAATAATGAGGCAGAGTATGAAGCTATGATTGTTGGTTTAAATTTAGCTAAATCACTGAATCCCGAGAAAATTATGGTATACAGTGACTCACAGTTGGTGGTAAATCAGATATTGAACTTTTATGCAGCTAAAGGAGAAATGATGTCCAGATACTTAAATAAAGCCTTGGACATAATTTCCACTTTGCTAGATGTCCAGATGATCATAATTCCAAGATGATAAAATGCCCGAGCAGACGCATTTGCTCGACTAGCTTCAGCAACCAGAATTGAGCTCCGAAGAACTATTCCTATTGAGCTACTTACTAATAGGAGCATTGAGGAAGATCTAATGGTTAATTTTATTGCAGTTGATATGAGGCCATCTTGGATGAATCCTATAAGAGCTTATATTGAAGAATAAATTCTACCAGTCGATCTACTTGAAGCTAAAAAGTTGAAATACAAAGCTGTGAGATATGTGTTAAACAATGGCGTGTTGTATAGAAGAGGATTAACTACTGGTCTACATCGAAGTGTGCATCCAGCTAAAGTAAAGGATTTGATTGAGGAGGTCCATGAAGGGTCCTGTGGAGCCCATATAGTAGTGAGAACTTTGGCGTGAAGGATCAGCACACAGGGGTACTACTGGCCAACTATGTGAGAAGATTGTGCAGCTTTTGCCAAGAAGTGTGATAAGTGCGAGAGGTTTTCCAACATACGCAAAACTCCACAAGCTCTCCTAACACTAATTACTCACCTTGGCCTTTTGCTATATGGGGAATTAACTTGGTCGGGCCTCTGCCGACCACCCGAGGTAGATTCAAGCACCTGATCGTAGTTATCAATTACTTTACTAAATGGGGGAAGCTGAACCCTTGATCGATATGTCCTATGAGAAGGTGTATCAGTTTATTTGGAAGAATATCATTTGTAGGTATGGCTTGCTCTACACCTTTATCACTGATCATGGCACATAATTTGATAACGATGAATTTACTGATTATCGTACTCAATCCAATGTCTAAAAAATCCACTCTGCTCCTGGCTATCCATAAAGCAATGGCCAAACAGAGGTAATTAATAGAACTTTGTTGAATGGGTTGAAAAAAGGCTGGAAAATGCTAAAGGGAATTGGATCAATGAAGTGCCTTTTATCTTGTCGACTTACCGAACAACCCCTAGAGTAACTACTCGGGAAACTCCTTACTTGTTAGCATTTGGTACTGAGGTCGTAACTCCTGTTGAGCTGGGTTTACCTACGCATAGAGTTCTTAACTTCAATACCCCAGTCAGTGATTTGATGAGAAGGTTGGAGTTAGACATGCTGGAAGAGGTCCATGAAGATGCAGCTTTAAGGAATGCAGCCTATCAACAACGGACTACACATTTCTACAATTAGAGGGTAAAGCCGAGCAACTTAAATGAAAGTGATTATGTCTTAAAGAAGGTGATTCGGAAAAAAAATTAGCTTGAAGCCAATTACCAGGGGCCCTATCACATTACAGCAGTCATTCGACCAGGCAAATATCAAATTGAGACTTTGGAAGGTGAAGGGTTCAAGAATCCCTGAAATGAAGAACACCTGAGGAAGTATTATCAGTAATGTAGTCATATTGTACTTGGTTCATTTCAATATTAATGAGAATATGATTTCTCCAAAATTGTTATTTTTTTTTGGACTACTAGTGTTATGCACTACATTGCAAACATTGCAAATACGCCACCAACAATGTTGGTTGGCATCAACAAAGGCACTAACAATGTTAGTCAACACAAAAATACCAACAATGTTGGTCAGCATCAACAAAGGCACCAACAATGTTGGTCGTCAACATAAACCACCAACGAAATGTTGGTCGGTATCAATAAAGGCCAATAAACTTGGTTGTCAAACATTGTAAATACGCCACCAACAATGTTAGTTGGCATCAACAAAGGCACCAACAATATTGGTCCTCAACATAAACCGCTAACGAAATGTTCATCTGTATTAATAAAGGCCAAAAAAGTTGGTTGTCAAACATTGCAAATGCTCCACCACCAATGTTGGTTGGCATCAACAAAGGAACCAACAACGTTGGTCAACACAAAATACCAACAATGTTGGTTAGCATCAACAAAGGCACTAGCAATGTTGGTAGTCAATATAAACCACCAACGAAATTTTGGTCGGTATAAATAAAGGCACTAACAAAGTTGGTTATCGAATACATAAAAAGCCATGCAAGGAAAAATTGTAAGTCCCAAATGCTTGGTTAACGAAGACCCGGATGAATAATTTTCATCTAAACTAGGCTAAAAATATGGACAAATGTTCCACTCATGCCTGGGAACCAAGGTAAGTAATGCAATTACCTAAAGACTTAGGTACATTAGTAGAACCATGGTGAAGCATTGGTAATTGGTATGATACTTAGGACAATCCTAAGGATATTAATAGAACTGGTGAAAAACTAGAGATTGACTAAAAGTTTATCCATTCATGGTTAAAGAATAAGAAGACATTCATATAATAGAGATTGACTAAAAGTTGATAAAATTGATCCATTCACAATCAAAGATTGATAAAATAAATATTTTCATTAAATTAAATGATTACATATTGCTTCTTAAACGTACAGAAATAAAAAACAAAGCCTTATTCTACAGGACGTTTTCCTTCGGCCTTAGAAACATGATCCATGTCAGCTGGAGGATCATCCAAAGTATAAGGAGAATTAATGAAGTTAAAATTTTGAAGCATCCTGGTATTGATACTACTAAGACGATCAAGCAGATGAGGAGGTCGAACAATCTCTAGTTCGTCATATAAATCGTAATCTCCTAAATATTTGAAATCAAGCAGTGAGGAATACGATGAACAGGAATCCAGTTAACATCCAACTTGAGTGGAGGATTTTCAAGTTTCAACAAGCCTGGGTCATACCAATCCCGCAAAGAGTTGTTCTGATTCACTTTCATCACGGTTAAAGCATTCATCCAACCCTATTTATAGGACTCATTCTTATCGTGTTAAAGTCTATCATCAAAATGTCCCATAGCTTTATTATACCCATCCATCCAGACCTCTCTCGAATGCTTATGGAATTGAATGGTTAATTTGTCAACTTGAAACCGCAATTTCTTCAATACTCCATCCTTAGCCTGTAACTGGGAAGATTTAGTGGATAATTATTCGAAAAAGGTCTGCAGCTTCTGGGACATCTCAGCAATAGCCCGATCTTTAGATTTTAACTACGCAGCTTGATTAGCAAGGGCCTCTTGAGTCCTAATTTATTTTGTAGTTCCTCGGCCAAGCTTATTTCTTGCTCGGGACGATGATGCAGGATTTATCTTTTTATGGTTTCCAACTCATCCCTTAATGCAGCATTTTCAACCTCTAAAAAGGAGTGTCCCTCATTAGTAGTAGCAACTACAGCTCCAGAGACAGACTTCAAAAGATTCACTTCATCCCTCAAATTATTATTCTCCTCTTCCAGAAGTTTGGAAACAGTTCTAGTTTCTTCAACTTCAAGCTTAAGTAAATTTTCCTTTTTGTTATAAACAGACATAAAGTTGTCAAAACCCCGACCTACACTCAAGCTTCTATATTTCTGCTCATAGCTCTCGTGCAACAGTGCAGTGGACTCTTGATATTGTTATTAAAGTTCTTTTATCATATCATAATACGCAACACTATTTGCTATTGCTTTATCAAGTAAATACTTTAAATATTTGTAGGCCTCTTTAGCCTTCTCTGATGCATCGTCACCAAGCAACTTAGCAATTTCTTCCTCGGATAAGTCTATATGACATGCTTTGAAAAAATCATTGCATTTCTTCAATACCTCGGTATCATTGGAAGACAGTTGTTCCATCTTCGCTATAAACTAGCAAGAATAAATGGCCACCAATCAATGACAAGAATGAAGAACGGGAATGATCAACAAGAGACAAAAAGGAACAAAAGGTTTCTTTTATTAATAATAAAGAAGTTCGGATACAATAAAAATAAAGAAAAGAAAAAAAAAGGAAAAAGGGAAAATGCCGAATAAATTTACACCTTCTCTTTATCAATATCAACCTTCTCAGAAGAAGGGGAAACAGGCTAGAGTTGCTCTGTGTGTTCATATTGAGGAAGAGAAGACTCGGTAATTTTAGGTTGGTTGGCAGCTGATTCAACCACTAGAGAAGACTCCTCAAAACCAAATTCATATTCAATCTCATCCTCAATAGCAGGAGGAGGACCATGAGTATATCGCTGAAAAAGTTTAGAGCCTTAAATTATGTTTAACTCCTGAAGGGCAGCAACCCAACCATCTTTGAAACATTTTTGTTTTGTATACTCAATCTGAGGAGAGGCGGTAGAAATGGCTTTGTTCCAACCCTTGTCCCAACCAATGCTGAAGGTTGCCTTTATAAAGACTTTCTCTTAGATCTGGCAAAGGATACAAGCTCTTCAATATTCTTAGCCATGAACTCAGTTTCCTCTGCCCTGCGCTCAGCTTCCTCTACCCTGCGCTCAGTTTCCTTTCCCATGTGCTTAGCTTCCTTGGCCCTGCGCCCAGCTTTAAGGACATTTTCATCAGATGTCTACCGAGCAGTTTCAGCTGTCTTCAGTTTATCCGCCCAAGTACTCTTTTAAGACTCCAGGGCTTGTTGATAATCGAGCAAAGACTTCTCCAAACCAGTTAAAGCTTCCTCTACATCATTTGAAGAAGAAGCTCAAATTGTATCATCCTTCTCCAGTATATTATTAAAGTGCACCAAGAACTGTAAAAGAATAAGATCAAGATTAGTATATGATAAATATAAAAGACAACCAAACTAATAAATGGAAATCACTTATTGATGCAAGGCTCTGAGCAACTAATTTAAAAACCTTCGCTCGGGGGAGCATAGCATCCCCCCCTGTGGTCTGGAAGAGTACCAGACTTGATCAACTTCCTAGCCAAACCAGGGGTAATAACTGTCGGAGGAACAACATCAGAAGAAGGTAATTCAACCAAGGACAGTTGATCAGTCACCTAGTCGACCTGCTTCTCTACAATCCCTCTCCTAAGTCTCCTCAAAGGAACTTCAACATCTTTGTGAGATGTGTCCTTGGGAGATAGGTCTTTGGGGTATGGGGGATGGGAGACTGGGGGCTTCATAACAACCCCGATTTTCTTCTTAGTTCCATCAGCAGGTGCTTGGGAGCCAGAAGTGCTACCACTGAGAAGATCAGGAAACTTTCTCTTCTTCATGATTTCAGAAAGAGGAGTGTCTGAATCAACAGTAACTTCTTGATCAAGATCAATCACCAGAATAGGAGAAGTAGCAGGTTTGGAAATAAACGAAGAAATGGTATTTCTGTATTAAACCAAATAGGAAGCGGACCTAACGTGCTCCTCAACAACTGTCTTGTGAAGCCCCCAAATAAACTTTAATTCTTTCAAATTTACTTCACTCTCTTTGGGGGATTTTCTTTTCTGGTCAAGTGCAATTTAATTTACAAAGCAACAGTCAGTATGACATTTTATCAAATATAAAAGGGGCAAAATTACTAAAACACAAAACAACCTATTCCGTTGCCAAAGAGCGGACATCTAGGTCCTTGATATTTAGCACCTCTAACTAAAGGGGCATGTTGCCAATTTTTTACAACTACCCCATGATCAAAATAATCCCTATTACAATCAGAGAGGTTAACTACTAAAGCTTTACTAACTGCCCTAGTTTTTAAATAATAAGTGGTATTACTAGTTACCCATTTATAACAAAACATTATTTCTGGAATCCCTAGATAGGTTCCATAGATTTGATTTAACCTATATACTCCATTCACTACTCTCCATGTGTTAGGAGACACTTGACTATCGCGTGAAATGTGTGCTCGCGTAAGGGCACGGTCGTTGTTTTCGTTTAATCGCGATAATACAAAAATCTAAATTACGACTACACTCAACTAGAGAGTATAGCGGTAAGTCGGGTATCGAAAATATCCACTAACACGAGTTGCTAGAATTTATAGGATTTATTACTCCTAAATAAAGGGGAAAAGGTTAATTACAAACTAAAAAGAAAAGATGCGAAAAGGGAAATGATTAATCTAGGTGAGGGTAAATTAAACTGGACTAAGAAAGTGAGTAAAACTATAGGTTGCGTCGAATATCCCTCGCCCGAGTTAATTAGTATAAAATGGTCACATGGGTCGACAAATTATTACGAATGCGTCTCATTTCGATAGTTAATTGAATCAAGGGTTGTCACACTCCTAAATCCACATAAAAGCCTAATAATATTTTGGCATCAACAAATATCCCGAAAATTACGCTTGAAAGGTCGTAAGCACGTGACATACATGATAAGCCCCGTCAAATCTCCTAGGCGTAATAACTAGGACAACGCACCCGAAATAGACCCGTAAACACCATCACCAAAGAAAAGCAACGCATCAACCCGAGTGAGTTCCATTCAAACACAACCTAATTTAAATTAGTTAGAAAGCATATTAAAAACGCGGTAAAGAAAGCGGTAAATAAACGCTGTAAATTTACACTAGAAAGCAAGTAAACTAATTATGAAAGCATATAAATTAATAGAAAGCAAGAATAAAGGAAATGCACACTATATTAATGGAGATGGAAGATGGTAGCACAAATTACAAGCCCAAATGGGTGTCAATCCAAGAAGAAATGAAGAAATGAGCCCTCAAACCTCCAAAACCCTAACCTAAACTACCTAAAATCGAATTATATCTGTTTTTACTTCAAAATTTCTTTATATAGTAAAAGGAATTAAATTAGAAAAGAAAAGAAGAAAGAAAATAAAAGACAAAATATTTGCAAAAAACAGGGGATCGATCGATCGATCCCTTGTGATCGATCGATCGATGGTGAAAATTGAAGCCCATTGTCTCCCAATGAATTGAAAAAATTAAAGGATCGATCGATCGATCCTTTTCATCGATTGATCGATCAAGCAGGTGCCAGCCCACTGCATTCCTTTTCCTCCTCTTTTCTCTTCTTTTGGTTTTATTATTTTTCCCTTCCGCTAAAATCGCTGTAACTTCTTCGTTCTGAATCCGAATCATGCATCGTTCACGGCCACGTGAAGCTTGCGAGGAGGGATACAACTTCCATGTAGATGTTGGGCCAGGTGACCAAGTTGTGAAAGACTAAAATGCCATCGAATGTGCGTTTATGTACGAAAATCGAGCGGAATGCGTCTGAACTTCACACTTAGCATCCAAATACCTATAAAAGCTCAATTAACCCCTGTAAAACATGTTAACGTAGAAATCCGAGGTTGTCTGGTTAACGAGTTAAAATACAGGGAATAAGATACCCGAGGGGGCTAAAATGCGTAGGTTCGAAGGATGAAATACGTAATATTTGCGTATTATCACACCCCCTAACTTACACATTGCTAGTCCCTAGCAATGAAATAGGATGAAACAAGAACTACAAGCAAACCAAAAGTAAGATAAGTACAAAAGTATGGTATAAAAGCATAAGGCCACTTTCGCGGGCGATTCGATTGCATTTAACGTATGCAATAAGCCGTTAAACCCCTAGGTCACCCTAGTGGACGAGTGTCTTCTCGTAACGGTTTTTAGGGATGATACCCACAAACATCACATGGTTTCCTCAAAATATGCCCAAACTAACATGCGACAAGCCCAATAATAGCGAAAAGGATTTCATACACATTATTAGCACATTGAACGGATTCAAACAAAAGTTCCAATCATTATTATTATAGAATGTACCTCATAGAATTGAAACCTTAAAATGTGTGTGTGTGTGTGTGGGGGGGGGGGGGGGGGGGAGCGAGCACATGCATAGTATGATTTGGCAAAAACTTATATAACCGGATACTAAATTAACGCAAGCATATATTCAATCCTCATGGGCATTACACTCATCAAGTGAATTCACTCAAAACAGGGAGGTAACACACGGAACATGCGGACATAAGGAGTAAATGTAACTGGAAACTACGCCGCACACATGTCACAAATGAAGAACGCAATATATAAACTGAAAACTATAATCTCAATGAAAGATATCGCACATTAAAAGAGGCAAAATGTATTTTCACAGATTATCAAAACTATTTAAACCTTTGAATCACATCAACCTAAGATCACATAGTACTTTAATAGGGTTGTAATGTAGGTTAGGCTAGGGTACAAAATTAAGGATATGTATGTACGGATTCAAAGTGTTCGGGATGAAAACTCGGGATAATGGGAAAATGCGGGTAATAAAAAAATTGTAAAACAAGTTCCATAAAAGTCATTAGATATACAAATGGGGAGAGTAATCAAAGCTTATTGAACTATATACAACATTACAAGTTTCTCTTTCTTTTCTTTTCTTCTTTTTCTCAGGTTTTCTTTTCTTTTCTTGCTTTTTGCTTTCTCCTTTTCTTCACTTTTTCACATTTTCTTTACTATACATACTCTCACATGCCTAAATTGCAACCGACATCACAACAACAACATTCAATCCCAAGTAACATTCCAAACAAAGGTACGAAATGTAATATGTATGGTTTAAAACTCTAATTTGGAGTTGGTTATGAGATTTGGGTTATGAAACGAAAGGCTATATTTAGGCTCAAAGGGGTTAACGAGGGTAAACATATAAGGGTGAGGTCAAGGCTAATATGGGTGATATAACAAAGATGGCCTATGATCATTTCACAAATTTTACGCAATTCTCGAGTCAAAATAATATATGAAAATCATGATCAAGTAACACATTTCAAGTATGAACTCAATTAATGAACGATCAAATGAAAGAATAGTGAGATTACCAACGAATTCAAAGTTTTCGTTGAGAAAAGAATAGTGTATACACTCACAAAGGACGAAAGGTACAAATCTTACTCAATGTAAGTATATACAATGCAACAAAAGATTACCGAGTTATAAAAATCTTAAACCAAATCAATATAGCAAGAAAAGTGCATGTGCTCATGGGATTAAAGTTTAATTTATGAAGTTATTCATAATATCAATAATTAAGACTAAATTCTAATAACTTCTAAAATCAAGAACATGCATCATTGGGTTGTCTATTGGATCGGACAATTATTGAAATTTATCATCGGAAACAAAGGCAAAATGCCCAAAAAAAGAGAAAAAATAAAGAAAATCTTTTTGAAATTTTTGATTTTTTTGAAGAAAAGCATACTAAGTAACTAACATGTGAGAAAAAACATGGACTCAATAAATAAATGGATAGAATATCCCACACGTCCTAACTTAAAACCTGACATTATCCTCAATGTGAATTAAGAACCAAGTTAAAGAGAGGAAAAGAGCGATATTATCTAAAAGTGGAGCGATCCCCATAAGAACAAGACCAAAGAATCTACAAAACAAGTTAGTACCGAGCGTAGCAAAAACAAATAACAAAAATTTAACTAATTAGACTAGACTAAAATAAAAAGAAAGAAAGAATAAAAAGCAAACTATATACAACCCACTATTTAGACTTCACACTAACTATACACTAGAAGTCTAAATAGCCGAGGGTCCACCATGATAATGATTTGACTTTGGAGGATAACCGGTGTACCCTCACATACAAGCATTCCCTTCGAAAAATATGGATTCCGTTTGAACAACGGAAGGCATGTGTAAGGCGGAAGAAAGGAACCATCCTCAATTAAATAGTTTGGTGGGAGGATGGGGGATTTGGATTGAATGGGTGACAAAAACATGTGGGGACCGAGAAAAGCTGAAAATCCTTCCAATGATTTTGAAATTGGAATGGGAGGTGGTGCACATAAAGGCAAAGATGCGATCGTGGAAGGTGACTCGAGCAAGTAATCCTCATCGACGAAAAGGTTTAAAATATTAAAGTTTGAAACCGAATCATCGGGTACTTATGAAGGTGTGATAACAGAGAATGAAAATGGGGATGTAAGAAAATCAAACTCATGAGATGAATCATCATCGCATGAAGATTGAGTTTCGAATGAAATAATATCATTTTCAATGAAATGTTCTTCTTTGGGGGCCAAAGAAGAAATCATTTCATTGCAAATAGATATTACGTCATTTTCATCCTCACTTTCAATATCTATTACGCAATGGTCAAAGTCAAGAATGGTTTGTTCCAAAGTAGGCACAAGTACCTCATTTGGTTCAAAACATTCTTCGACTTCAAAAATCTCGGAAGCAAAATCGTCATCGGATTCAAATAATAAATCCAAGTCATGTTCCCACAAACGATTTTCTTCCCGATAACGATTTTTAATTTTCTCATTCTCATACGTTCGCAAGCCCTCACCGAATGTCATAGGTCGAGGTGCGGATACATGAAAATGGGAACTTTAAAAATTACCATCGGACTTAAATGAAAACTCATTAGTATAGGAATTTTGAAAACTATTGCAATTCGTTTCAAAATTCCTATTATAAGGAGGTAAATGCCCAAAATCATTATCATCATCATTAAAATTCCAATAACTCAAGTTTTGACTTTCGTTATACTAGCCCAAAGTCATATTTGAATTTGAAATTCTTTGGGACTCCAAGTATTCACCGAAAGTCATAGGATTACGAGCATTTTGATAATTATAACAATGATTACCGAAAGAATTGGAATAAGACATGCTTACCCCAAAAAATGCTCAAAATGGGGAATTCCATAAAGATATGCGCGCAGGAAAAATTCGAGCGTTACTAAGTGCTCAAATGTGGAAGTCCTACAAAAATGTTAGCAAATAATACAAATAGAAAGAAAATATTTGTGACACCCCGCCTAATTAAATATCGGGCGATCACTCCTTTATTAAATTAAAATCAAGGTGAACAGTTGGCTCATTCTTAGCATCACTGTCGTAAAAATAACCTTTCCAATTTAAACACCCTAATTAATTAAGCTAAGTGTCAAAAACCTTTTTAGGCATTACTTTCCAAATTCTATTTATAACCAATGATTTAAACTTTACATAATTCAATGTGAACGAATCACACCACAATTATCCTGGAACATATAATCCAAATAATTTAAACATTCAACAACTAAATCCCAACATTAAAACTTAAAGTAAAACATCCAGACAGTAATAAATCCCAAAGTGATAATATTAGAAATAAATGAATCACAATGTCCAATAAAATAAATGGATAATGGAAACGGGTGACACATGCCCAACTGAATAAATAAGCTAGGAGTGGAATCAAATAAATGAAGTCGTCTAAGCAAGAGGTCTGCAACTCCCACCTAAGCTGCAGGGCGTTCCTTCCAAAGGATCCTACCCAAGACGCCCCTGTGGCTGGGCACCTGTAATATATACATATATATATATATATAAGAGAAAGGAAAATAGAAATGGGTCAGAGCCCTATAGTGTAAATGATTTAAAATTTGTTTAGCAAGTATTTAAAATGTTTACAGGCCAATGCAACAACATATTAGTGCGACACTCTCTTGAGAAATTCTCACCTCTCTTCTAATGTGCACGCCTATCGCACTAATCTTCCCAACGGTTTATCTTATCTTAGGTTACTCGTAAGATTTAAACTGAACAATTTAATTATTTAAGAGGATAATTTCATTTGATCACAAAGTTCTCATTTAAACCTTATTTGCTAATAAAGTTTCCCAGTGTTCCATTATACTTTTCAAACCAAGTATTTCCAAATTTAAATCGTTATGATTCATTTCCTACTTACCATAAACACAATAGGGAGTTCCAAATTTCAGAAATTCATATATATATATTAAATACTCGTATAATATATATACTCTAACAACACCCCACATAAAAATTATGGTGCGGGCATACTCTGCTATCCAATTCCCGTATCATTCGTATTAAGGGAAATACAAGTTCGAAATCACTCTCGAACTGTATTAACACATACACAAACAATATTGAGGCGAAGCATAGATTTCAAGTCTCTAAGAGGATAGCACATGCCCCCACGTCTCTTAGGACCGTCTGAACTATCGATTCGATAGCCTTTACCAAGGATTTCTATCTTCTAGGGTACGAGTCAATATCCCCCATAAAGGTCCCATCGAGATAGGACTGTCCCAGCGCGGTAACCTCAGGGATAGCAAGTAGCGCGGGCACGATTTTCACACATAGATAGTATATGCATAAACACGGTCATATAACTATACTACTATTACCATATCAAATTAGGTACATCTCATAACCCATAATTACGACATTTGTCCTTATTTCTCACTATTTAGTTATCACGTATAACCGTTCATTTCTTACTTTAATTTGAGGGATCATTCCAACTTATTACGTAACACTCATGGACTCTATCCTCCCAAGTGTAGAATTTAGTAGGTACTCATCTATTATTCCATCATAACTATTTCACGCATCTCTCCCTTTAATACACAACCCCATCGTCCCTTATGTGTAAGCATCCCAAAAATGTAAATATCGTCTTAGATTAAAGGTCTCATAGTTATTCTTAAGTCCTACTGGTTTCCTTTACCTTCCAAAATATTTTAATAAGGATGTCCAAAGATTTCTACTCATTTAATTTGGATTCAACAATTTAAAAAGGGAAATATGAGTCTTCCAGGAGGGGTCGATCGATCGATGGCAGGGGCTCGATCGATCGATGTGTCGATCGATCGACACCCATGGTTCGATCGATCGATCAAACAAGTATGGCGAATTCTGCAGATTAACAGTTACGGGTTCAAACATCCAACGTCAACCAAATCAAGATTTTTCACACCCAAACTCCCTAAAATTCGTACTACAACCAGTATACACCCATATTATACATCTTCTACATAAAGCATGCAAATTTTCATCAATAATTATGGATTAATAGGCCAAAACTCATATCAATCTCAAGAACCCTAGAAATTTCTTCAACATGGTTCTAATCAGTCTTTTTCCAGAAATTCTACTCCTAATTCATCAAAAATTCGTGGTTAAGCCTCTACATATGAAGGGGTTTCCAGATTTTCATTCAAAACATTACTACATGTGATTTTTCCTATCTCCAATATGGATTTTCTTCTATAAAACTCATCCTAATCACCCTAGGCTAACATGAATGATGCATTAACGAAAATAAGCAAGATAAATACTTGCCTGTGATTTTCAGAGTTCAGTTTTGTGGACGAATTTGGTGTTGTTGCGTTCCCCGTCGCGTGATCTACGCGTTGGTGGTGGTGGCGGTGCAACCGGATGGATTTTTAGCCTTAGATTGCTTGGAAAGCTTTCTCCTTCCCTCTCCTATGGCAGTTCTAAGGTTTTGAGTCTTCTAACCCTAAAGGACCATTCCCAATGGCTGATATAACCTATTAAATTTTGTGGGTTTAATTACCCAAAAATGCAAAATGACCAAAATGCCCTCCCGGGGTACTAATTAAGCCTAAAAACTCCCCGAGATCCAAACTAAACCCTCGGGTACACTTTTCTGACTATCTCGACCCTTCTGGACACTTTGGCGCACTCAAAACGACCATACGAGCAACTTATCATTTATTCACTTTTATTAATCAATATTTAGTCCCGACGCGACACGGGCGCATCCCGACTCAAATTTCCAAAATTGTCATTTTATTCACTTTTGACATTTAATAGAACCAATATTATATATTACTCTACTCATTAGTAATATTCAACAAGTTTCCCATAATTACTAACTCACATCACGTTAATAATTATAAAGTAATTAATTTTTGGATTTATATTAAATTAATAACTCACATTAAATTTAATAAATCCCCAAATTTATAAAGCATAAAAATACGGGGTATTACAATATTATAAAATACTAAATCAAATAAAGTCTAAAACAAACTTATCCCCGGCAACGGCGCTATTTTGACTACCGCGTGAAGTGCGTGCTCGCATAAGGGAACGGTCGTTATTTTCGTTTCACCACGGTAATACAAAAAACTAAATTACGAATACACTCAACTGGTGAGTATAGCGGTAAGTTGGGTATCGAAAATATCCACTGAGACGAGTTGCTAGAATTTATAGGATTTAGTACTCCTAAATAAAAGGGAAAAAGGTGTATTACAAACTAAAAAGAAAAGATGCGAAATGGGAAATGATTAATCTAGGCGAGGGTAAATTAAACTAGACTAAGAAAGCGAGTAAAACTATAGGTTGCATCGAATATCCCTCACCCGAGTTAATTAGTATAAAATGGTCACATGGGTCGACGAATTATTACGAATGCATCTTATTTCGACAGTTAATTAAATCAAGGGTTTTCACGCCCCTAAATCCGCATAAAAGCCTAACAAGATTTTGACGTCAACAAATACCCCAAAAATTACGCACGAAAGGTCGTAAGCACGGGACATACATGATATGCCCCGTCAAATCTCCTAGGCGCAATAACTAGGACAACGCACCCTAAATAGACTCGTAAACACCATCACCAAAGCAAAGCAACGCGTCAACCCGAGTGAGTTCCATTCAAACATAACCTAATTTAAATTAGCTACAAAGCATATTAAAAACGCGGTAAAGAAAGCGGTAAATAAACGCAGTAAATTTACACTAGAAAGCAAATAAAGAAAGAAAGTAAACTAATTATGAAAGAATGTAAATTAATCTAAAAGGCAAGAATAAAGGAAATACACACTATATTAATGGAGATGGAAGATGGTAACACAAATTACAAGCCCAAATGGGTGTCAATCCAAGAAGAAATGAAGAAATGAGCTCTCAAACCTCCAAAACCCTAACCTAAACTATCTAAAATCAAATTATATCTGTTTTTACATCAAAATTCCTTTATATAGTAAAAGGAAATAAATTAGAAAAGAAAAGAAGAAAGAAAATAAAAGCCAAAATATCTGCAGAAAATAGGGGATCGATCGATCGATCCCTTGTGATTGATCGATCGATGGTGAAAATTGAAGCCCACTGTATCCCAACGAATTGCAAAAACTAAAGGATCAATCGATCGATCCTTTTGATCGATCGATCGATCAAGCAGGTGCCATCCCACTTCATTCCTTTTTCTCCTCTTTTGGTTTCATTATTTTTCCCTTTCGCTAAAATTACCGTAACTTCTTCATTTTGAATCGGAATCACGCACCGTTCATGGCCATGCGAAGCTTGAGAGGAGGGATACAACTTTCATGGATGTTGGGCTAGGTTCCCAAGATGTGAAAAGAATAAAATGACATCGAACATTCGGTCATGTTAGTAAATCGAGCGGAATGCGTCTGAACTTCACACTTAGCATTCAAATACCTATAAAAGCTCAATTAACCCTTGCAAAACATGTTAACGTAGAAATCCGAGGTTGTCGCTTAACGAACATAAATATAGGGAATAAGATACCCGAGGGGGATAAAATGTGTAGGTTCAGAAGATGAAATACGCAATATTTTCATATTATCACCACTTTTGAAGGAACAACATACAAATATTAACAAACTCCAGACTCATGGTATTGGGAGGAAATGTGAACCTACATTCAACAATTAAGATGGAAGGGAACCAATGGCCTTCGATAAGAGAGAAAAAATCAGAAGGAAAAGTGGGATGTTCCAGTACAACCCAAGATGGAACGCTAAAATTAATTTTGAACTTTTCAAGCGACTCGATAGAATAAACCATGATGAAGACAACAAAGAAGAAGAGAAGAAAAATTCTTACAAAGGTTTAAGGATTCAGCAAGAACTGAAGACAAAAAAGAAAATAATCGCACGAAAGATCAAAGAACACAGCAGTAGAATCAAAAATGAGAGGTAGAAATGATCGTAGTTTTACCACTTTTTTATAAGTCGCCTCAAAAATTGGGAAAATTAATGATTAAAGTGAACGACGGTTGAGTTTACGGTGTCTAACAAGGGAAAAACGAAAATACCCCAGAAATGTTTGCTAAAATTTAAAATATTTACAAAATTGCCATTCGCGCTAAAAAATTATCAAATAAGTGGATAAATTTCACAAGTTTGGAAGGTCTGCAGCTGACCAAGCAGACCGAATTACTGTTAAAGCATAATATCCCACACTTTCGCATCAGCTCCAAGTATGAAACATTGGGGGCTTCTGTTGATACCAAATTTACCACCTTACATGGATCAATTATAAATCAACACATGTCATCCAATGTGGCTCAAATCTAAGTCAGCATGATGCAAAAGCCCGAACAACAAGGAAGCTCGACCAACAGGGCAACTCGACTAACTGGGAAGACCAACCAACTGTCAAAAATCCAACCTGTATAGCCAACGAGGCAACATCTGTCATACAACCTGTATAACCAGTGAAGAGACAGCATTAGTATATTTAATTCTCATTATGTATTAATGTAAATGCCTAACAAATGAATGCATTCCATCCTTTCACACGATAACTATCAGTACCCCTCTTGGGCTATAAATACATTGTCCCTTATTGGAGGGGATCGAAAAACAAATTAAGGCAATTAATACATAACAGTGGACGTACGCTTTTCCATTCAGCCGAACCACTTTAAAAATTTCTCTGTGTTACTTATTTCTATTTATTTATCTGTGATCAATCGATTAGGCCTAGTCTAGTTTTTTGCATCAACAGCATATAAATATCTTCTTATGGGGTATGGCCTCTGTGGGCCATTTCATCGTGGAGTTCAATCAATACAAAGATGTGGGACATATTTCATACGTGCTTCCATAGCTAAGGACCGCACCAATATGATGATGTAGTACAAAAAGGTCAAATGTTAGTTACAAAACTAGTAGGTCTAACTTAAAGTTGAGTTTGACGGATTCTTCTCTCGGATATGATTCGGGGGTGGAAGGACTTTAGGTAGGATCGGCCTCAATAGACCTGAAAATAGTGTCTTATATTTCTATCGGGAAATCACCCATTTAGTGGGTTGGATGTTTTGATATATATTGACACCGAGTTGTTGAAGTTCTCCTTTACTATGGAAGAACTAGAGGGGTGACCCTTCATACAAGAAACTTGGTTATAAGTTGTCTATAGCGTAGTCTCATCTTTTCACTTGGCTGACCCAATGTTCGTGGTGCTCGAGACGATTGAGTTCTTCTGTGATATCCTTGTATCCAATCCCAAACTTCTAATCATGGGTGTGGGGATCTTTGAAGACTTTAGGCCCTTGCTGGTGGAGTCCTAACCCTTTTCTTGAGGAGTGATCCCATATTGTCATCATTTCCCAAACCAACCTCGGATTTGGGATATGTGTTCCCCTCGGTGATCAAATGGTGGTCAAAAAAATTTATAATGCCTTGCTCTGAGAGAAAAGTACAGTAGATTTGTCCAGGTTTGGGGATTGAGGATTTGAAAGTTGGTTCCAGATTATCGGAAGTGGTGTTTATCGTGGTGGGGAGTTATTTAGGTTTTAGACCGATCATCTGGGAAAAATCAATGCTACCCTTGGCGTCTGTTTGGATAATGTGAGTGGTGGAAAAATTTATAACACATGGTTCAACACCTTGTGGATGGGGTCATATGGTAATTCCTCGTTGTCTGTCATATTTAGAGTGGAATGCTATTTGGTCGGCTATGAGCCGTTGATTTTCCTAATGTTCACTCCACTTCTATCTTGGGAAACTCGGGTAAGGGACATATGTTTTCGAGTCAGAGTTAAGTCTTAACTCTACATCCCATATGGCGTCCGTGCGAGTGGAATGAGCCCTGATCCTTTCTTCCTCTTTGTATAATAGCGGGTGACGAGATAGGTACCTCTAAGTAATGTGATCATCTTCTCGGAGTTATCTATCACATTTATTCATCTGGATCAGAGGTCTTGAGTATCGAGGTGCTTGAACCAAGGATTTTGTTCCATATGGCGACTATTGGATGTGGTGCTTCCACTATTTTCTAAAGAAATGATGGAGATTGTGTCCAAAGTAGCAGGAAAGTTGGTGTCACTATTTGCATCATAATCTGAGAGGGAAAAAAAATATACCTATGATGTCGATCCACCCATTCAGTAAATTGTATTGGTACAACAAAGGTGATATGGTTCGTCACTTGGATAGATTCGTCATACATTTCCTCCCATTCGATTGAGTGGTCTATACTATCCACAGAAGGCATCAGCAGTTCTGGTGATTTTAAGAGATTGAACTCTGTGACAAGGAGGAAGTCCGAGATATAGTGGTTAGATTGTAGTAAGTGTATGGACATGATAAAGAAGGTCATATGGTCGATTATGGGCTTAGTCTAGATGGTGATTTTATGGAGGGATATGGTGTACCCATATGGGTCGTTGTATAGAATGGGGAGTGTGCCCACATTGTCAGATATGGAGTTAGTATGCGGGTTGGGATGAAAGGGAATGGGTTTGTTTATCACATTAGGATTTAGAGGGATGATGCCCTCGGCATCCTTGAGTTCTTAAAATGCATACCTAAGCACTCAATAATTATCAGTAATATTGTCGACCCCTTAATGGAACTCACAATACGAGTCAGCTTGCTAGTTTTTTCTGGGATAGAAGGAGGGGGTCTAAGGTTGTGTGTTTAGAGGAAACTATCCAATTTTAATGAGGTTAAGACATGACTAAAGGGGACCTATAAATATGTGAGGTGTATTTATCCAATTCATTCCTTTTTAAGAGGGATAACGGGTTAGTAGTTTTTTTAGGAAGTCCCTATTTGGTATGGTGCAATAGTGGCGACCATGGCCTTAAAAGTATTGGGTGTAGGGTATGATCCTTTTTGGGAAATGACTACCATGTTAGTGATGTGGTATGAAGAAGCTCCAGGCAATGTCTTTTTAGTAGAGAATTAATTTATTGGTCGACGGGACTCCTCAATAGACTTGGTTGCTTTGGCCGTCAAACTCTCCTCTATATTTCACCCTTTGTGGTTGAGATAATTGAAGTTGGGGATACAGATGAGCCTGATTTACCTTTATCCTTCATTTTGTAGGTTCTTGATCACGATCTCAATCTGATCATTTTCTTAGATATGGTTAACCATTTGACCGACCTTCTTTCTCCATCGGGTGATGACTGTACGAACTTATTCCCCTTATTCTTGTTTCATCATCCCTGGGTCCTTACATGTGACATTTAATTACTCATTGTATTCATACTAATTAAAAAAAGAAAGGCATGGGGAATACCATGTTTAGGTGGTTTCCTCAGGCTTCATACCCATACACCAAATAAGATCCCCTATAGACAGAGTGGAGGAGAACATCCTTTTTAGTAATCCGAGGTCTATATTTCAAACTTAAATTTATAGCTGATAGTTTGACAAATGTGAAGAGGGGGATCCCAATCCTTTGTATGTATTAAATACATGGATCTTGAATTAATAAACTAGTTGGGCCTCAAGATAAATATCCATCTTCTTAATGTTGGCCAAATCATCAGAGGTTTGAATTTTGTAGATGGCTTCCTAAGGAAAATGCAACTGAGTCTTTACATGTGTTATCTCCTTAATTAGAGGAGGAGAAATCTCTCGACTGGTGGATGATCTACTCATTCATCTCATGGGGTCTCCTAATAAGTAGTGTGAGAATACTTAGGGTATTGACGGTATGGTTCGAAGTAATAATGAAGGGGAAAAGGTACTTAGAAGTTAGGAGAACAAGCATTAGCAAGGGGAAACAGTGATGACATTAGTGCAGGTGGGTCCTGAGGATTGGTATGTACCATTTGAACTGCTGTTGTTAGCGGGATACCAATATTGGGTATGGGGGAGGGAGAACGTTCTCTCCAGTACTAGGTGTAGCAGTAGCCTCCGGTAGGTGGACCTTTTCTCAACCTTGTGCCCAGATTTCTTGATTGGATGGTGTTCTGAGAGGCCTTGATATTCTTTAACTGACTCAAAACCTTATCCATTTTGGATGAAGATGATCTTCTTCTATAGACTTTGAATGTACTACGGAACAAACTTGGCAGTCATGATTGGGGAACTCGCCGATAAAGACTAAATGAGCATACATAGCGTGAACACGGGTTTCTAGGGTAAGATCATAGTGTGAGCTTTTGTGGGTGATGATAACTACAGAAAAATGAGGGGTACTTTCATTTTAGGATCTTCAGATAGAATGACTGATAAAATGACGATACATAAGGGAGAAGGACTCACGAATGTATTACTTATTTGATGTAATTCTTTTATTTGTTTTTAACCATATATAGAGGGTATTGGGGTAAACTGGAGTGACATATCAACTTGCATGTGAGGAGCGTGGAAGTAATAGACTTTTGTTAATTATTTTTTTTAAAGAATGCGGGTAGGGGAATCTAATGTAAGCAAATTTTGCTTTGGTGATAACTTCAGGATTCATATTATTTTATCTTTTGTATAAAAGGGGAAGACAACCGGCCTGAAATCTAGGGGATTTTGTATCAACCTCCGACCGTTTGATAATTTTAAAAAAAAATTAACAAAGCGACTGGCCTGTATGTATATGTTCTTTTTAAGTAATAGGGTTTGTAGCTACACTTTTTCTTTATATGCAAAAAGCCTAGATGACTCAGTGATCGGTGGATCACTTTTTATTTCCATATATCACGAGATACCAGGATGCTTGGACCGAGCAACCTTTGAGGTACGTGGGAAATCACTTTACCCCCAGTATTGAATAACTATAAAATCCTATTCGATATAACCTAGTACGGGACGAGCTTCAAATGTTCGATGTCACCAAAACTTTGGGATCGAAAGAGAAGTTGCCCAATATACCAGATGGGTAGGAAAAAAGAGTGAGGATAGTCATTATCGACTAACCTTTCAGCGGCCTTTTTTGGCCTTGTGAGGATAAGATTTAAATAATAAGAAAATAAAGACTATATAGTGCATGATGAAAACAGGTAATATTTATTTTTTTACAAACTTCGAAGTTTATTTGATTGCAAGGTCCTTGGCATGACCCTATATGATAAATGTATAATGTTGTATATGGGAACCTAAGAATGTATCTACGTTTCTAGGGATTCTAACACTAAGGCATCTAAACATTTCTAAAATGAGCGTAAAGTAGTCATGAAAGGATGCAATATTAAATATTTAGGTAATAAGCATAAAGGTAGTTCAGCTCGCTTGATGAATCCCCATTAGAGTCTCCATTGTGGTGTTATGGGCCTCGAACGGGACTCGGGAGAGTGGAATGTGATGAGGCACTACTTTTTATGTGTTCAAGGGATGCGTGGTGCACCGGTCTGCGTGCAATGTTATTAGTGTGATCTTGACACGAGAGTGCTTATCTATCAGTCTGCCATTTCATTAATGTCGGGTTTATTGTGTGAATGGCCTTTGGAAGTTGTTCAACACCATATCTAGTTTTGTTGCACACCCATAATTAAGACTAAGCCTAATTCTTCATGGGAAGGGTTGTTGGGTATTCATAGTTGACATTTTATTTTATATAAAATAAACAATATACGTCAAGTTAGCCCATTCGGGCTAATTCTAAGGCAGGTTGAGGCCTGTGAATGATCAAAAGATTGTTGGTGTGAGTTTCAAAATCGAGTTACGAGTGGGAAAGGTACTAGGCACCCCACTTATTCTATATGCGTCGTTATCTATATACTTATTATCAAATTTTAATTTTTTGATTGCCTTTACTGTATTCTAGAACATGTTGAGAGGCCTTAATTTGAGAATCCCTTTAAACGTAGATACATTCTTAGGAAGGAAAAATAGCTTTTGTGAGAGGTGTAAGAATGTCACTAAACTCGCGTGGGTACACAAGAGTTCTTTGTATGTGAAAATGTGATAGGGTGGTCCGTTTATATAAATAAGTTGTAGAGTATGTTACACATACCAAATTTGATTTAGTCCAAATTTTATCTTGATTAACTTAGGTGAAAAGTAAGATATTTTGAATCAAAATATAAACAAATGGCAATCAACAAAATATAAGATAGAGATAAGGAAAAAATAAATAAGATAGAGATAAGGAAAAAATAACTTTTGGGCAAAACCTATATATAGTACTGTTTATAACTAGACAAACACACAGGGCCTTATAAACACTTAGAGATCCACTAAGTTACACAACAATGTCTTAAAATTGTCCACAACAAACGATGCAGATCCAGCAACATCCTATAACAAGTAATTCTTGCCTAGGTATCCACCGATAAACCTCAAGAATTAATATTCCTATCTTCTTCACCCGTAAAGATTCAGCTCCATAAGGTCATCAGTAGAGAATCAACTCTATAAAGGTTTTAACATGGAATGGTGTTCTTCTAGGGTTTAATAGAGCTCAAAAAATCATCTTCATCACCCGTAGAGATTCAACTCCATAAGGTCATCAGTAGAGAATCAACTCTACAAAGGTTTGAATATGGAAGGGTGTTCTTCTTAGGGTTTAATAGAGCTAAAAAAATCATCTAAGGGGTTTAATTTAGAAAAGAAAAGTGTTTTACAGAAACAAGGGTTTGGAATTCTTTTGGATATGCATAAAAAAACAAATCTCGCCAAAATTTATGATAAAACGGATCTCAAGATACCATTTTATCAAAAACACAATTTTCAAGGCACGAATTTTTTTAAAAAAAAGTCGTTCGAACGAAAGTTGGACTTCATTCGAATGAAAACAACATCTCATTCGAACCAAAGTAATAATCTTTCGAATAAAAGCCAACCTCATTTGAACGATCTTTGAACAAGATTCGAAGACATTAGGTTTTGTAAATAGACTCAACCCCGATTGATGTTCGTTGGAAGTCCGTTTGAACAAACTCTCATTCTCATTTGAACGAAAGCCTAAAATTTCTCGAATAACAACAAAAATAAAAAATCTTTTGAAAAAAGATTTTAAAAACATACCTCAAACAAATTATAAAATCACTCGTGAATAAAGTGTTTATGAATAAATCAAAACCACATACCTTCTCGATCAATATAGTGACAATTTCAATGCATTCGATCTTTGATTATTGTTAAGTCACTAACTTGTCTTCACTTTTAAATTCTTGAGAAGTACATATGAAGAATGTGTAACGGAATATGACAAATTAAAATAAATATTGATAAATTATAAAAAAAAATTGTTACAATGTGCAAATGTCTATTCGAGTAAAGGGTGACAGTTAATACATATATATACGGGTGCAATAAGACTCGGCTTATATAGCAGTTAATGTGTATGAGTATAGGCGAGAAGTTACTGGTTGAGATAATTGGATATCTCGTGGGGGAGGACGAAAATAGAAGTGAGAGATGTAACCATATCTTTACAGACAACATATAGAGAGACATATTATCGAGGATTATTCTCACCATAAGGACTCGTTATTGTGCCTATGTACCCGCGTATCCACTAGATAAAAACCTATGTAGTTCATTTGTGAAGTGAGCCACATGTAAAGGTTCCAACGTGATATGTGTGAAAGTGTGAAGACTTGGATGGAGAGGAGCAGAAGCTATCTGTGAGAGAGGACGTAGACTCTAGATGAGTTCAAAATGGGAGTGGACCAAAAGTGACTCAATAAGATATTCATATCTTTCGGGTGTAAGAATAAAAAATTTAGAGACGACACAAAAAGACAAGGAATTGACCCAAAATTGACCCAAAATTGACATGGCTTTTTATGTTCATATCGTGATCGTATTGGGTATTTTTTACACAAAGTAATGCCATATTGTGTTTGCGTTAAAATTTAGAGTTGTGTTAGTCATGTTATTATGTCTTGTTATATCAATCATGTTTTCATTCGGGTTATCATGCTTATTTTTGTCTGATTAGAAATAAAAATTAAGAAATCATGTTAGTCATGTCGTGTCATGTTCTATATGGACTTTGTTCTTTTCATGTAAAAAAACACGAAGTCGTGTGGTTTCACATCCAAAAAACCCTTATCTTGTCATGTTCTGTTAGCTCAAAACCTTAACCAAAAATGCGAATTGCCACCCATAATCGATCGATCACTAACTCGAGGATGTTATATTTATACATACTCTACTACCTACAAGGACATGGATGAATGAGTGGGGGTGTTTAGGATTGGAGTGATAGAAATGGGGTTTGGACTAGAGATGGAGCGTCCTTAATAACTAATACGCCAAAAAACGTATTATAAGTCTTGGGATCATAAGTGCAAATCGATATTCCACTTATGTACCCAAGAGGTCTTGGTAACAAAGATAGAGTAGTTCCAACTACAGGGTTGGGATAAAGAAGGAGGCATCCCAAAGGATAATACGTCAAAAGACTTATTAAAAGGCATGATCTCAAAAGTGTATCTTAAAATTGCGCCTACATACCTTGGGAGATTCCAGGATCAAAACCATTGTAATTCCAACTAAGAGGTTGGGATAAAGATGTAGGCATATCTAAAGATAATACATCGAGAGACTTATTATAAGGATTGGGCTCACGAGTGTATCTTGATATTGTATCTATATGACAGGTATATTTGAGATCAAAGCCAATGTCGTTCATCTACGAGGTTGAGATAGAGATGGAGTCATCCCTAAAGATATTACATTGAGAGACATATTATGAGGCTTGGGCTCACAAGTTTAGCTCGGTATTATGCCTTCGTACCCAAGATATTCTAGGATCAAAACCAACATAGTTCCAAATAACATAGCATATTTACGGGTGTAGACAACGGGATACTTGGTGTACAATATACAATATTATGGTATTTATGGAGATTAGTCTTTTATTAGTATTTTTGTTATGAATTGGGGTGAAAATTCGTATGTTAATAATATGTAATTAAAGACAGGTCTTTGATAAGTATTCCAAGAAAACACAGATTCATGGGTGCTTCCATTGAGCCAAGAATGTTTACTCAGAGAAGTGGCGAAGAGTATTTCGATTTTAGACTTTGGTTTTAGCAAAGTTTTAGAGTAACTGGGTTCACGGGAACTTTCCTAAGAACGGTTTTGAAAAGTATGTTTTCATGTCTTATCGGTTTTTATTAGCATATTTTAACATATAACTGTGTTCTCTAACTCAACCAATAGAGGTGTTGGGTAGAAAAACCAGGCTTTAAAATATAAATGCACTAAAATGTAGACCCGGTCCACTAATTAGGGATGGGATAAATGGTTTACACAGATATGTACAATTCTATATTAAAGTTTGTATTTATGATATTGACCCGAATTTTCTATCGATTTTTTACCTTTGTAGAGTAGGCCGAGTTTTTCTTGGGGGGATTGTATCCTATGACATAGGTTCGTTAGTAATGGATCATCTTTTTGGAATATGCACAGAGGTTTGACTCTATTTGGTAGAGGAAGCAACTTTTTGAAAAGTCGAGACTCCGCTCGAATTTTCTAACAAAACTTGAGATTCTTATATATTTGGGGTTGAAAAAAGTTATAAATTCGAATCAATGTTGGATTTTGAGATGCATTTATTAGTGTAGTAGAGCCTGTATTTATAGTTTCTGGGTCAGGTCCATCAACTAAGCGATTGAAGATAAGGGGCACATGTATGGCTAGATAGGCTGGGGCAGAACGCGTATATGGCTTGATCACTTTTGAGGGGGGATGTCCTCAAATGATCAACATTGCGGTTGATGTTATGATGTTGTAATGATTACTTTGATATTTTGAACCTTGTGGTTTATTGTGATCAACCGTGTGGCTGATGCCCATCAATCGTGCGATTGATGAAGTGAAGTTCACTACTTTTGTTTTGCCTTGGCATTTTATGGAATTTCTAATTTTTACCCCTTGATTTTTATGTAATTGTTAGTGTATTAAAGTCTGACCCCTATAGTCATGATATTTGTATTTTTACCCTCTTTCATTTTCGAGTGTTGATGGTTGATAAATGTAAGTCCTTATTATAAATCTGGGTTTCCACATGGATTACCTTACCAATCAATAGGTGTAAGAG
Source organism: Sambucus nigra (assembly GCA_949130495.1). Lineage (NCBI taxonomy): Eukaryota > Viridiplantae > Streptophyta > Magnoliopsida > Dipsacales > Adoxaceae > Sambucus > Sambucus nigra. The sequence continues at coordinate 745,427,375 of OX422208.1, forward strand.
CAAATTTTTAATGGAGTCAATTTATTTATAATTGGTTTAATTTTGGACAAAACATTTGAGTCATAGGTTAGGCTTTGTATTGTCGAACTTGTAATCCTAATACATATTTAATGAAGACATAGCGGCCAAACTTCAAAGTTGAATACACATGCTGCTATTTTTTCGTGCTAAGTTTGTCTTCATGTTTATCAAGGATGTTGCAAGGTATGGATGCATTTTGAATATGGTCCCTAGATATTTTTAAAGGGTTTTTTATTTTTGAACAAAATTATTTGGAACTATTTTAAAATTATTTTTGAAGAAAGTAATTTTTTGGTTTTAAAGTTCGTTAGAATGAAGTTAGATGTCGTTAGAACGAGATAAAGTTTTCGTTCGAACGAGTTTAAGTTCTTGTTAAAATGAACTAGGTTTTTATGGGGAATGAACATATAATGAATATTAAATGAGGCCTCTCCATTAAACAGGCATGAACTTGTTAGAATGGAAGCACCTTATACTCTTGACTCATTTGAGTCTACATTGTGTAAGTGCTCATCTGGTTTGGAAATATGTGACAAAATTAGACTCCCATTCCCTAGCTACCAAAGTGCCTCAGAATCTTCTTCTTAAGCCACATTTGATTCAATTGAAGGTATAAATCTCAATCACATACACTAGGGTTGCATATATTGCTCATATAGTGTATTATTTGATTGTGTGTGAGTTGTGTGTGTTTAATTCCATTTACATTGGTTTTAATAATTTTTTGGGAATTTTTTTATTAATTTTTAAATGAATTTTTGGAAATTAAAATTTGGTTTATAAAACTTTTGGGGTCATTCTGTAATTACTATTATTACCTTTTTATACCTGAAAGTTGGGTTCGGTAGGATCTAAATGCGCTTGAGACTTCAGGGTGCGTGTGTAATTATTTTTAAAACATGCGTGTGAGAGTTCATCTCAGCTCTACACCTGTCCATGTTATACCGGCCAGATTTCTGTTTGTTGCAAGACACATAACCCTGGTGTTATCTCAGCCCTTGGATTTATGTAATCAACGATCTGCATGCGTTCGAACCCAATCCCTGTGAACCTCTCTAGACCAATCAGCACTTGTTTAAATCATCGCTGATGTTAAACCGTTGGAACAAAGTCAAAAGGCCAAGACCAAATCTCAGCCTTTAGATTTTCACCAACCTTCTCGATCCTTCTAAACCTACTATAAAAGGAGGCTTACCCTCAGCATTTGGGGACTTTTGGCAATTCGTCTAAATAGAGAGAGGACAGAGAGAGAGAGAGAAGAGAGAATCCAGAGAGAAACCCTAACTTGTTTCAAACCCTAATTCATTTTTCTTAAATCGTTTACACCAAACACCATACAAGAGTATTTGAGAGTTACTTTGGTAGAGGTTTGAAGGCAGGTCATGATTTGTATCCTATGAGTTTGAGATCTTGTGTCCAACTTAAGCATTTCGGTTAGATCTGTATTTATTTTTCATAGAAACTATAGATCTGGCTATTTTATGTTATATTACACTTAGATCTACATTATTTACTTTCTCATCTTGAGAAAACACATTTGTTGATTATTGTTCTGTAAATGTTTTTAAAAAATTTAGAATCAACAAATATATTTTATGTTTCTAGTTCTTATGAAACAAGATTTTTAACCTACCTGGAATCGCAATTGGCGGTTTTCAATTTCAAAAATATTTTCAAACACCCTGTGAAATGGATTAAGGCCTTGAACCGTCTTTTGAGCAAGGTAACCTTGGATTCCGGGATTATTTGAAAGGTCAAATAAAGTCTTTTTGTTTCTAAAGAAGAGAGAAACTGAAAACATCATCATTTAGATCTGATTTGTAATTTGCTAGGACCTGTTTGTATAAAATAAGTGTGTGTGTGCATGCATGTGTTAGATCACCATCACAAACACTTGACACACTACAACACAGAAGTGTTGGCCATAAGATCTTGAATTAGAAAGAGTCGACGTAAAGATTGGAACAAAGTGGAGAAGTTAGCAAACTCGGAAAGCCACATCAACATCAGACCTGCAGAGAAGTTAGAATCAAACCAGTGGGTAAATATTCTAAACTTGTATAGGACTGTTTTGTGTGCATGTGTGTTAAATAGTTTGTAACTTGTATATTTTGTTTTAGTGGATTTTTGGTTTGTGACTTAGAAGTCACCGTGGATGTTTCCTCAGTTGGGCGAGGTTTTACCACGTTAAAATCTCCTTGTACTTAATCTTTCTACATCTCCTTAACTCATTCTTGTTGGTGTGCTGAGTTTATTTGATTTAAACTGTTTTTCGAAACCTGTTATAAAATCTTGAACAAATCTCATGCATGTTTTATTAAACACATCTTATGTTAATCTGTTTTGATTTAAAGAAAAGAGTTTCTTCAAAAAATAGTTCGGAGTTACTTTAATAGTTTAATCTTGTATTAAATGGCCTAAGTAACAGCTTTTTCAATGGGTATCAGAGCTTTGGAAATTTTCTTTAAAGATCTTGTGTTTCTGAAATTGTTTTCTTAAAATCAAACAATGGACGAAAAAAATGAAATATTTGGTAACTTGACCAGACCTCCTATCTTTGGTGGAAACATCTTTGCTTACTGGAAAGTAAGGATGGTTGCTTTCATACAAGGAACCTTGGGAGATGATGTCTGGGATATTGTTGAAAATGGATATACTTATCCTACTAAACTAGCCACTGAAGGAAGTAATGAGAGGATTAAGAAAATATTAAGTGAATTCACTCAATAAGAGAAGCAAGCCTCTCGAAATAATAACAAAGGAAAGAATGCCATTTTTATGTCTGTAAATGAACATGAGTTCAAAAGGATCTCATCTTGTGCCACTTCTAAGGAAGCTTGGGATACAATGGTTACTACACATGAAGGTGACACTAGAGTTAAAGCTACTAAAACACATATGCTTATCTAGCAATATAACTCTTTAATCATGTCTGACTCTGAGTCATTTGATGACTTTTTCATGAATTTGACTGATATTGTGACCAAACTTCATGCTAATGGGACAACTTATGATAGACATGAAAGTGTCTCTAAAATTCTAAGATCATTACCATAGAGATTTGATAACAAAAGATATGTTATTGAGGAAATGACTGACCAAAATCTCACTCCTGAATTACTCAGTAGTAAACTGAGAACTGTGGAAATGGAATTAAAATTTAAGAAACAATTGACCCAGTCCCATAGGAAACAGACTAGTTCCAATTTGAGTTTTTCTTCTAAGCTGATGAAACCTGAGCTTACTATTCCTAATAATGACTCCGATGAGGAATGTGATATAGATAGTTTGGATAATCAAATTGCCTTGATGTTAAAACAGTTTAACAAAATTATAAAATTTAGAAATAAAATGGCAAACAAACAAGGCAAGCCAAATTATCCAACTCAGTCTAACCACAAAACTCATGAAAAAGGTCAAGACAAACATCACAAGGACATTCATATGAGACCTAACAAAGACTTTAAGAATATTGAATGCTTTAGATGTGGAAAATTGGGTCATATAGCACAAGACTGTAGAGTTAAACTGAACACAACTAATAATCATACTAGGGCCAACATTTACAAGACATGGGATGATTCAAGTGATTCTGAAAATGAGGAACCAGAATCATCTGATGCTTTTGAATCTTGCATGTATTTATTTGCCAAGATAGTCTATAATGATCATATGCATGTGCCTATGTATGAGAATGATGTTAGTAGATCTACTTATGTTGTTATGAATTATGTTGCTACTAGTTTAGATGCTTTAATTTATGAGAATAATGTTAGTTCTACAGCGGGGGGTGTGAGTCAAAGGGAAAGAGATAATGACGATATCAATGTGTGTGTGAGTTAAAGAAATGAATCCTTAGGGGTCACTTCACACACTATACTTAGTGATTCGGACACTGAAGATGATAACTTTGCTTTTTGCGTGTCGTTGTCATTGTTGAAAGCCAAGTTAGTCAAAACCTCAAATTACCTACAAATATAACAATCTCAAGTGTAGAGGTAAGTAAGTGTATCAATCCACATCAAGGGGGTAAGCTAGAGACAAACTCAATTGTAATTCAATTTTTATTTTCTTTTTGGGCTTTTGCTTTTTCTATTTTTTTTAGTTTTTTCAAATATTAAAATAATTAGGTGAGGTGAGGTGAAATAACACTAAACTATAATGTGAGATGAAAACAACTAACTAGAAAGTGACTAAAAGTGAAAAATAAGGTCTAACAATAAAATAAAATAAGAGATAAAGTGAGGTAAATAATTGTGAGAACAATCAAGGAATGGGATTACACCACAAATTTTAGCTATTCTAACTAATTAATTTAATTAATTGAATTCTACCAAATTAATATCAACATTACAAATCAACTTTCGTTGCAAATGTAATATTAATAGTAACCTTTTAAAAAATTAAGTTTAACACCCCACAACTCTAGAAAAATAGATCTACACTCCTTTTAATTAATCACCCGCTAGGATCGATCAATTAAAATTTATGTAAATCTTAGAAAATAAATTTGGAGTTGAAATTCAAGTTATAATACCCCACTTAAGAAACCCTTATCTCTAGTTCGAATCTAAAATGAGTATTATAACTAGAATTTTGATTTTCTCTCGAAAATCATTTACCCTCTCTCGAGGCATAAATTTAAGGGTGAGGGATCAAAATTAATATTCAAAGGGAATTTTCAAGTAATCAAATTAATTAAATTAAAATAACATCAAATAAAGATTTCCCCCCACCCCTTGAAAGGGGACTCAGACTAACATGATATTAACATGATGAACAAATAATCAAGGCTACTAAAATAAAATAGAAGGGAATAGAACAAGCAAACCAAATCTCTTTGAGAAAGTTGAACTCTAATCTTCCAATTTGAAGCATACGATCCCTCTAATTGAGCATCCAAGTGATTTGAAATTAAATATCCACTCAATTAACTCTCTTACAAAATTTAACCTCACAAATATCTAACAAAAATAAAAATAAAACTATTTACAAATATTTCTACCTAATTTATTCTAACCTAACTCTTTAGTTTTCTCTAGAATTTTCTCTCTCTATTTGATGATATGATCTCCTCTTATTTGATGATCTCTCCTTCAAATGGGGTCTTGAGTCTTCTTTAAATAGGAGATGCATAGCACACATGGGGCTAAGGGGTATTTTTTGGAACTGGCTTGAGTGTGCATGGAAATGGTGAGAGGAGCATGGGGTGAGCACATGTACATGGCAAAGGTGTGAGGTAATAAAATCTGAATTGTGTGCACATGAGGGTAGTTGGGGTTGTATTTGGAAAAGTGGATAAAAGTTAGTTGGAGGTAAAATAGGAATTGGGGATATATGGATTAAAAAGGGTTTTAAGCATGTGGGTTAATTATTTGGCTGGTATTTTTTTGGTCTTGGTTTGCATTTGGCAGGTGACACGATTTTGACTTGATTGATGGGAAATGGATATTGGCTATGGAAAATGGGTCGAAGGTTTTCAGGGTTAGGATTAGAATGGGTATTTTCGAGTAAGGGTTTGGTTTTGGCAGCACCGGAACATGGCGGGCCAAGGGCTGAGATCGAATAGAGGTTCGGGTTAGTTTAGTGGTTGGGTCGGAAGTTTGGTCTGCCCCGATTGGAGCAGGGGCTATGGAGGTTGGCCGTGGGTTTGGACAGGGGGGCATGGGGTTGGTTGCCACAGGTTAAAGGTTTTGGGTATGAGGATGAGAGAGAGAAGGGAATTAATGGTGGTGTTTGGTTTGGTGGTGGATATATGAGAGAGATGGTGAGGTGTAGATGATGATGAATAGTATATGGGGGGTTTGGTGTGTGAGGGTATATGGTTATATGGTGTAGGTTAGGATGTGTTTGGGTGTATGGTATGTGTGCGTTTAATTTGGACACACAAAAATATTAACTAACTAACTAAAAAAATAAAACTAACAAAATTAAAATCTATTAAAAAGATATAAAATCCTAATCTATAAATAAAAGACACAAATTTAAAAAATGAAACTAAATAAAAATAAAAATCTAATAAAACTAAAAACTAAAATCCTAAAAAATGTAAAATCGAATAAAACTAAAAATAAATGAAATCCTAAAAAAAAACTAATCCTAATAAAAAAAAATAAAGATAACTAAAAACTAATAAAAATCAAAAACAAAATAAAATTATACTAATAAAGATAAAATAGAAAAATAGAAAACAAAACCTAGAAAATACTAAATAAATAAAAAATAAATACTAAAAATAAAACGACTCAAACTAAAAATCTAAAAAATATTAAAAAGGGACAAACTAAACACACACAGGGTTTGGGGTAGATTTAGGCTAGGTTTAGGCTCGGATAAGATTACGGGGGAGGGAATTAACTCCATTCTCTGTACAATTATCTTGAAATACGCGTTTGGACACCGCAACGTGCATTCGACCTACAAAATAAACAATAAAGTGCATAAGAACCAAATTGTCGAGAATTAACTACTAAAATACGTCTATTCGGGATATAAAATGTACATTTTTTGGTGCTTATCACACCACCCCCAAACAGAGCGTTGCTAGTCCTCGAGCAATAAGATAGAGAGAAAGAGAAAGATAAGAAACCAAAAGTGTACCACTTTCGCGGGCACTTGCGATTGCACTTAGCATGTGCAGCAAGCCTTTAAACCTATAGGTTGACCTACAGGACGAGTTGTGTCTCGTGAGGGTTTTTAGAGAATATACCCACAAAATTCTTCTTTGCAAAAATTTATTGAAAGGCAGACAATCTCTTATTAGACTTAGAATAATCGCACAATCCATCATGAGAGAAATTATTTTAGAAATACAAGCTAGAATGTGTATAAAGTTTAGCTAAGTAAATACACAAGGCACATCCTTACTAGAACTCAACGTGTATGGTGTGAATCAGTCAAAAAGGGTCGAGCATCACAAGAGTAATTCCCAGATTGCCTTTTCGGAATCAACGCTTCAACTTCAAATCTCACGTATATATCTCTCTCAAACGAACTCTCAAGATTAGGGTTAGTGTATCGCTCTTGTGTGTGAGGAGGTGAGTAAATGTAAGCAAGTTCAAACGTATCACACACATATAAGAAAGAACGAACATTAAGAAAGAAAATGATCTCATGAAAGAAATGCTAATCACTATAGTGAGAACGTCGAGTTATTCACCACATTGACTTTCATTTTCCCGAACACTTAGGGAAAATATGGATGATTATGGGTGAGGGGAAAATGAAATGAGAAGGATGAGATGATATAAGGTAGGATAAGATGGATGAATGATGAGCGATGGATGTGTGATGGATAAAAGATGGATGCGATAGAAGAGTGTATACACTTTAGACACAAATGTCTTAATTACATAAAAATTAACTACAACTCTCTTTTTCTTTTCTTTTATCTTTTTTTTTCTTTTTCTATTTTTCTATTTTTCTTCTTTTTTTTTTCTTTTTCTTTTTCTTCTCTTTTTTTATTTTTTCTCTCTCTTTTCAAACCAACACTAAAGACATTGAACATTTGAAACAAACACTCTTTTTCTCAAAAATGATGATGGATGATATATGAATGGAGTGGAGTATGTGTATGGGTGATGAGGGGAATAAATGGAAATATGGGTAAAGTGAATGGTAAATGTGATATGGAAAAATGGTAAGTGTATGGATGAAAATCTAGTATTCGGAACAAATTTCAAGACACGTGTTTCTTAAAACTCAAAAAAGATGTCATTCTCAGTGATTAAGCCAAAAATGAAGAAGAATGAGATCATACAACAATTTAAAGTGCGGACCCAAAAGAAGTTGAATCAACTTATGACCCGGAGATTGCGTAAAACTCTCTGAAAGGGTGAAAGGCACAAATCTCACAAGCTAAAGTCTCTATTAGTGATCCTTAAGGTTTTCTTGAGAATTATAGTATTCTTCAACTCTAACCATAGTGACGTGATAAGTGCGCAAATTTTGTTGAGTCTAGAAATTCATGGTGCAACATGCCTTGTTACGTATTACATAAGCTATTTAGAAAATAAATAAATCCTCTAACTTGAATCCTAGACTTTTAAGATGGATGATTGAAAATTCACATCAATGAATGAGATGAAAGAAACTGCACGAAAATTTTAAAATCAGGTTCAAAAATAAAAAAAAATCAAAAGAGTTACGATTTTGATAAAATTCTCCACCCCCAAACAAAAAGGAACATCGTCCTCGATGTTAAATAAAATGATGTTTAAAATTGAGAGCATAACGTAGGAAAGAGATTACCAAAATCAACCGCTAATGAAGTGAACAGATGTAGACAAGAATAAACCTGAGTAAGAAGTGAGAGAAAAAATGTGTACAAGTCCATAACATGGTAAAGCATAGGGTGATGTGAAACACCACCCCCAAACAGGATGACACTAGTACAAGAAATGCGGGTTGCCTCCCGGTAGCGCTAAGTTTAATATCTTCAGCCAGACTCATGGGATCTCACCCTGAGGTTGGGATCTATGATAGTGCGGGGATGCAGAAAAATTGGGTGATGAAAATCACCCCCAAACAAGACTGAAGCGTCAGTCTTGTTGGATAATTTGACAAAGGTGAGGGTGAAGAAACACCGATTACGACCTTATTTTTTTATTTTCAGATTTTCTATTTTTTTGTGGTTTTTGAATAATTTGAAAAGGAAAGGGAATGTTTTTGGGATTTTTAGAGAATGAAAGGAAGAAAATGTTTTTGGATTTTTTTTTTTTTGAAAAATAGTGGGGGAAAAAATATTTTTGGATTTTTTTTTAAAGGAAAGAAAATATTTTTGGATTTTTTGGAAGAAAAGGTGGGGAGAAATATGGACTCTTGATTTGGACGAACTAATTAAAAACCGACTACCAAAAAATGAATGGAATTGGACACACACAAGTTAAGGATGATTCCTAACTAGCACACAACCAATTTTTATCTTTGAATTTAGTGAAAGGGTAGTCAAATTTTAATTAAGTCCGCGGGCAATAAAAAATCACGGAATTATCTGAGTGATCGCCCTTGCAAAAAGGTTATCCTAGCGGGCTACCTAGTTAATGGATTTTAAATTTAGTGATGGCTAGAGTAGCACACAATTGGTAAGCGATTGAGTCGGGATGAAATCCCTTCTCGTTAATGACCGGGTGTAGGTCTTATTAATTTAATTCATCACACCATTTGAAAAATAAATGCGAGAATAAAATCACACAAGAGCACACAAGCACACACAATAATTGACTAGCTAATAGGAGAGGCGCGAGGGTTGAGAAATGTACCTCCCACGGTTTTTACGCCATGGGGTGTCGAAAAATTTGAGTCAATCAGGGGGAGATCACGCCTATCTCGGTCGGCCCCAGGAGTCCTACCTACCTAAGGTAGAGAGGCTTCTAAATCCTCGCCTTTGGACGCCCTCTCTCTACCTTGTCCGGTTTTCCTATCACGCTTGTCTTCGATTATTATAATTTTTAAAAGGAAAAATAAAATAAAGGTGTCTCTATGCACCGCAATACAAGCAATGATAAAAAAAAGTCCTAATACAATCCTTCTAAAATAATAAAAAGAAAATGGTGCGAATTGAAAAATACAAATGAATCAAATAATGGATCCTCTCAAGTGCTTCGAGCTCCAAAGAATGGCAACGACGCCATTTGATAAATAAAAAAAATTGATTTTTCTATGTATTTGTCGTTGTGCAATTCCTCTATCCATCAAAAATCTTCACAAACCTATAAAAGTAGAACAAAACTAGAATATAGCGGTAAGTGAGGTATCAATCCATATCTAGGGATGAAACACAAAATTGGAGAGGACATATATAGATTCATTTGCATTTTATTACATATATTTTTTATGATTTTACTTTTTATATTTTTTTATGGATTTTTCAAGGAATTTTTTAAAACTAACTAACTATACTAATTTTTATAACTACTAATTAAGAAGTAAAAGCTAATTTTAGAAAAGTGAGATAAATAAATTTTTCCTAATAAGTAAACTAACAAAATTGGACTCATGAGGACTTCAATATTTCATCCCATAAATGGGAGATTATCCCTCAATAATCATCATCCAACAAAATAAAAATAAAAGTTTACAAAAAAGAGCATGTGATGATTAAACTAAAAGTAAACAAGAGGGGGAGATCAAACCCATTTAAGCCTTGAATTGGAATGGAATCTTCAATTATACATCAAAATTCTCTCAATCACAATCCCTCACTCATGTATTTATTGAATCTAAACTAAAAACTACAAAATAAAAATAAAATAAAAAAGGATAGTGGATGAATTCATAATGGACAATTAAATAATAAAATAGATTTGCTAAAAATGCAAATCCTAACATTATAAAATTGTACATTAGAACTCACCCAAAGAAATAAATTCTAGATCATTACTTTATATTGGGATAATTGATAAACATGCAAAATCTCAACATAAAGGAATGGATTAGAATTTACCTCCCATAAGGGATGAATTCAACTACATCAATATGTTTTGAAATAATTGCTAAAAATGCAAAAATTCATTATAGAGGGGTGGGGTTGAATTTATCCTAGAGATAAATTTCACTACACACCTCTATATTGAGATATTTGCTAAAAATGCAAATACTCAACATAGAGGAATGGAGGGAATTTTATCACACAAAGCCTAAAAACTAATTTGGAGATCCTCTTCAAAATGGTCTTCATCTCTTTACGACCTCCTGCCCTTGTGGAACCAAAGAATGGTCTTCATCTCTTTACGAAAAATAAATACACGCAAAGGTTCTTACTATAAAAAATAAATACATGCAAAAGTTAAATACCTCCTTGATGTTCACACACTTTATGCCAAAACTCTCAAGAAAAGCTCTAGACTAAAGAAGATAGTGAAAGATCTTACTAAGAAACTAAAAGACCTTAGTCTAATGGTTAAACTTAACGCTGAAGAGTATACTACCCAATGTCTAACTCATGAAAATGAAGTCAAAATTTTTTATTAAAAATTAAAAGATTTGATTGAAACAAATGAAAGTCTGGAGAAAAAATACAAAGGGACATTACTAGAATTAAAACAAGCTAAAGAAAAGACAGCAACTGTTTTCAAAAAAATTGCTAAGTTTGAAAATAATTCCAACTGTTTTGATAATTTTGTTGTTGACTTAAAAACCAATTCTGATGATCGAACTAGAATAGGATTTTGCCCAAAGTTAGAGATACAAACTAAAATTTTTGAATCAATCAAGTGTGTATCATGAGGCAAAAAACCCACAGAAACTTACCCCGATTTTCATTCCCTAAAAGATGAGTTTGATGAAAAATAACAAAAGTTTGATATTGGGGAATCAAGTTACTCTAAGTTTGATAGTCAACCTAGGAAAAGTGATTTTGCTTTTCAAACTGTACTCCCTAGGAATAAGGTTCAACATCAAAATCCCATGAAACCTATGTTTAGAGACTTTCCTAAGGAGATACCATCTTCAAGAAATCTATATTGCTCATATTGTGACATATACGGTCATTATTTTGAAGGTTGCTACTCTAGACATTTAGCTAATCCTGTCTGTAATACTCCTGTATACCAAAATTTTAACTACTCTAGGAGGAGTCATAACAATTATGTTCTGCCTAAACAACCAGACAAAAATTTTAACTATAGAAAGAGAAAGACCAAACCTAAAAGATCATTTACAAGAAGGAGTCCTAGATACTTTCCTAAACCGAATGCTCATATTTTCCATAAAATTCAAACTCATGCACAAAACATTTTTCAACAAAAATCTAAAGCTCGCAAATTTTATCAAATGAGAGAAAATATGCGCAAAATAAAAATAAGAGCTATTTAGGTTAGAAAAGATAAGTTATTACCCCAGATGAAGTGTAACATTGTGATTACTGCTTTTAAAGATGAACACACCTCTTCTGGTTGGTATTTAGACTCTCGATGTTCAAAACATATGACTGGGGATGATACAAAACTTTTAAACAAAACCAGTTTTGCTGGAGGAAAAGTTATTTTCGATGATGGTTTATCATCTCAAATCATTGGTAAAGGAACACTCCAAGAAGAAGGATTACCTATACTTGAAAATGTTCTTCTAGTAAAAGGTGTTAAGTCTAATCTACTTTGTATCTCGCAATTTTGTGACTCAAACCATATTGTCACCTTTTTAAAGAATAATTGTAAAATTTTAAATGAAAAAGGTGAGTGCATAATTACAGGATTCAGGACTCCTGACAATTGTTATACTGTCATGAACAGTACTGAAATCTGTAACGTTACCAGAATGGATGACAATGAAATATGGCATAATAGGATGGGTCATATATATTACGATAACCTTAGTAGATTATCTTCACAAGAAATAGTTAGAGGGATTCCAAAGATCAAACCTATCTCTAATATTGTCTGTGGATCATGTGAGGAAGGAAAAATTGTTAAGGCACCTCATAAGAAAGTTAAATACATCCTTACCTCTAAACAATTGGAGCTCATCCATATCGACCTAATGGGTCCCTCTCGAACTGTTAGTCTCTGTGGACACAGTTACATTCTTGTTATGGTTGATGAATTCACCAGATTTACTTGGGTGGCCTTCTTAAAACAAAAGTCTGACACATTCCAAACCTTTTCAAAAATTCTACTTCAGATTAAAAATGATAAGGACACTCAAGTAAATAGAATTCGTAGTGATCGAGGTGGAGAATTCATAGATACTGGTATTATAGAGTATTGTGACTATAATGGTTATAAATATGAATTTAGTGCTCCTAAGACTCCTCAACAAAATGGAATTGATGAGAGAAAGAATCGTACTCTTCAAGAGATGGCACGTGTTATGATTCATGCCAAGTGCTTACCTAAGTATTTTTGGGTAGAATCTATTCGTACTGCTAGTCACATTATCAATAGGGTCTATCTTAGGAAGAATTCTAAACAAACTCTTTACGAACTATGGTATGGGAAAAATCCCAATCTTAAATACCTTATAACTTTTGGTAGTACGTGTTATGTCTGCAAAGACAGAGAACACTTGTCCAAATTTGAGACTCGTGGAGATAAAGCTATCTTTATAGGATATTCTCCTGACAATAGAGCATACCGTGTCTACAATCTTCGAACAAAGAACTTAATGAAATCCATAAACGTTATTGTAAGTGACACTATTGTTGAGAGTAAGGATGGAGAACCAACTATTGTGGAAGAGTCTGAAAATGTTTTAGAAAATGACTCTCCAGAAATAGATGATTCTTTACCAATTAAGACACCTGAAGTACCTAACTGGATTTTTAAAGATCATCCCATAGATAACGTTGTTGGTAATCCTAGTGAGCATGTACGTACAAGATCTCAATTAAGAAACTATGCTCATTACGCATGTTTTGTTTCCCTTGTGGAACCAAAGAATGTAAATGAGGCATTGAATGAACCTCATTGGATTTCTGCCATGCAGGAAGAACTTTTATAATTTGTCGTTCATGATGTTTGGTATCTTGTACCTAGGCCTGATCATAAAAAGGTTATTGGCACATGTTGGATATTTAAAAATAAATCTGATGAAAGTGGGATCATCATTAGAAACAAAGCCACATTAGTGGCTAAAGGATACTCTCAAATTGAAGGAATAGATTTTAACGAGACTTTCGCACCTGTTACTCGCTTATAATGTTACCCCCTAACCCCATTAGGATATAATTATGTCAATAGTTCACAAACCACACTTATTATTTATTTATTTGGCAATACACATTAAAACAACTCCAAGGTTAAAATGCGGAATACTAAAAATACAATCGTTTTAAGGAGACATAATTTAAACAAAACTCCCATACCATTTAACTTAATTACAAGTAGAATGTACAAAACAAACTGACGAGACAATACAACTATTCACTCAACATCCTAGACTTGGCAGTGGCAGCTTCAAAACCTGAAAATGTAAACATATAAAACCATGAGTTTAAAAACTCAGTGAATGTACTACATCTCTATATAGTAAAAGTACTATATTAACATCTCAACATATAAATATATCCATCTCTGGGCCAAATTTGGCCATATACATATCTGGAGTTAATAAACCCCACATCTCCTGCCCGTAGGTAATAATCATCTCTATAGGTTTTAATAACCTAACACTCCTGAATTGCATAGCAATTCAACATATCTTGACTTTTATAAAGTCATAACATCTCAACATCTCTTGACTTTTAATAAGTCATAACAACTCAACATCTCATGACTTTTAATAAGCCATATCATCTCAATATATAATACATACACACCATATCCATAATCAACTCAGTAAGTACATTCACCTTGTGTTGTCAACTATGTATTCACGTTTCCCTCGGGTCGAGCTGAACTTGGTTGATTTGACCTTACACCTGTTAATCCAACTAAATCAGTACTAAAACTCAATCATAAGTATTATCTTAATATAATTATGTAACTTTTAATGAGTACACAACCATAATATGATTCTACTCAAGTCATATTCCATGAAACATGTGTAAAGATGAAACGATGGTATATATGTTGATAAGGTCATGAACAATCAACCCTAGAAACTACCTCGTAAGCAATTTATAACTAAACTCAAGTAAACATAAAAGTATACTTCTGAATATATATACACATGAAACATGTACTTAAAATACCCTTGGGAAGGAGCAGATAAAAATAGTCTTTCATGGGATATCCAGTATGGCCTGAAATTATTGTCATCCATACTTAACCTTCCCATATTTATTAATTGCACACATACAGGTGTCCAACCTTATCAATATGAAAACATATATGAATATAATTTCCAGAACAAGTGACGGTGTAATTTTTCAAGCTACCTAGGGAAAGTTATGACTATTTCTTTACAACACAAGAAATCTGCCCTACAAGCTCCTCTATTGTTTCTTCAACTTCCAAGAATTTTCGTAATTTTTCTCCAGCATAACTTTACATGATTTTCAACCCATTTTCAGTACGCATACTTAATATTTCATAATTAAAGTTTCATAATTTTTTGACTTCATTTTCTATCTCAAAAGCTTGATCAAACTTAGGGCATACCGAAATTAAATATCCAAACAGCAACTATGCACCAACTTGAAACCATCACCAAGGACTAACCATGAGGATTTAAATTCTAATACTTGGATATGATATGAATATATGAGTCTAATTTCATATCCACTTGGAATTTCTCAATTCCATCCAGCACACAACAAGATATGCAAATTTGAGTACAAGGGGTTTCAATACAAAGCAACATGACCTATAAACACCACTTATCTCACTATGAACCAAAACATATTATCATAAAGCATGATGGATTTTTAATCAATAATTCACTATTTATATACTTTGAAATAAGTATAATATGAGATTAAAATAATATTAACACATAATTTTACCTTGGAAACACCTTAAGATTTTTCTTGGAATTCTTTTCCTAGCTTTTAATAAAACCCTTTCTTCCTTAACTTCTACTTTCTCTTTCCTCAAGCCAAAAATCCTTAAAACTGAACTTAAGATTAAATTGGCTGAAGAAATATGTTATAAGAAGAGTTTTAAGTCGGCCAAGTCTGCCTCCCAATCCATCCAATCAAATTAAAACATTTGGTTTACTAAAAGACAATTTACCACTTAAGGGAATTGACAGATTTGCCCCTTGTTTGTAATTTTGACCTAACTTCTTACTCGAACATCCGTTTGATGCAACGTTTGTTGTGTTACAACCCTAACTCACATGTCTACAACTATGTAGTTTTCACCTCAAGTCAATTGTAATGTTATAAGGGTCAAAACTGGTCTTAAACAAATATTTCTATCGAAAATAACCAAATATTGTGTTTGTAAATAATTCGACATTTCATGATTTATGAAAGTAGAATTATACTAACCATAATCACTTAACATTAGATATACTAATAACACATTATTCATGTCACATAAGATAAGTATGATTTAAATATAATTTATCATAATTATATACGGGTTATCATTGATGATGCTAAGATTTAGCACCACCAGATAAGTGATAGTGAGCTCAAACAGTAGCAGCCATGGCAGCCATAGAGATGTATAAGTGTATAAGTATGTAGAAGGGGATGAGTATAAGAGGAATTAAGACAATGATGTATAGTGGTTCAGCCAATTTGGCCTACATCCACTGTGAGTGTGTGATCCACTGAGTATGGGCACTAATGGCCTTGGATACAATGCACATAACCCTCTCTCTCTCTCTACTGTGTGTACAAGCAGAGTTTTAGCTAGGGCTACTGTTCATGGATCGATCCCCTGTAGGGTTATAGGTGACAAGTATATATAGGTCTTGGGGGGTGTAGTGTACCCCCCAAGTAAGCATGGTGCATGTGAATGATGATCTAACCAATCCCCTGTTGACACATGTAGATGCCAAATGATGACATAATATTCCCTCACGTGAGGGTGTGATTCGGTTATAACGGTCTGCCACGTGTCATATAAGCCTGACGCGCACTGTTCCACGCGTGTCCCAAACCACGCGCTGTCATGATGTCATCCCCGGCCTATGAGACGAGGCCGAGGGCAACGTTTCTTCCGGTAGTGAGTCTGGCTTGATTCTGGCCTCGTACTGTCGTACCCTCGTAGGGTCGTCCGGAGCCTGGGGAAGGGTCGGCCCCTCGTAGGGTCGTCTGGAGCCTGGTGGAGGGTCGGCCCCTCGTACTGTCGTTTGGAGCCTGGTGGAGGGTCGGCCCCTCGTACTGTCGTCTGGAGCCTGGTGAGATGGATCGTCAAGAGATTGGTGAAGGGTCGTCCCCTCGTAGGGTCGTCCGTATTGGAGGTAATCCTTACCCAGGCTGAGGGTATAAACGGGTATATCAATCACCCCCCAGCCCTTAGCCATAGGTGCCATTGAGATGGCTGAGGGATATTTGTTGAAATTGAGACACGTGTGATCAGTTAGGTGAGTGACACCTGTGCAGATACTCATTGCTGTTCCAGTTTCCAAGGCAGGGCGGCTGTGCAGTGCGCTTAGGGCCTTGTGCCCTAATTATACCTTTCTTTGGTAAATGGGTCCACTCATTACCAAAGTATTTAAGAGATTTTCAAACTCTCTCTCTTCCTTCTTCTTCTTTTTCGCGCCCAGACCTTTTCTCTCTCTAGAACCAGCAAGCTTTACCACTTGCAGCCTTCGTTTCGTCAGGTCTCAGCAGCGTTACTCTCCCTCGTCATCAGGTATTCTCCTTCATTAAGAGCTTTCCTTTGTCTTCAATTCTGTTTGTTTTTTAGGGCCATAGGGTTGCATTTTCTTCGAGTTCCCCATAGCTTTTTCCGGTGCCTTCTCCGGTTAAAGGTTCTTGAACGTTCTTGACGAAAACCTTTGAGTTCTTTGTTTAATCCAAAAGTCAAACCTGGTCAATTCCCCACTTATTTGTAGCTAAATTAGTCAGGTCTAGTGTAATTTCTCCAAGTGTAGGGTCTTCCCTTTAATGCTTAGGAGGCTTTACAACTTAGTGTCTGAATTCCCATCTTTGAGAGAGAAACTATTTACCGAGATCAGACGAATAGAGGAAGAGGAAGAGAGGAGACGAGGGGCCGACCCCAATTGGGTACGACCCATCTTTCCCGTTCCTCTTGCCACCATAAGACCATCTGAACCCTCTGAGTCTTGTGGGTCGTCATCTCGTCCGGACGAGACACCCAAATCTAGTGAAATGGACGAGAGAGCTTCCTCGCCAACTGGTGCTGGAACGTTCGGTAGAAGGGACACGTCTGACCTTAGCCCTCCCCGAGAGGCCGAAGGCACGATCCCCTCTGAGGCTGTCCCTGTGACAAACCTATCCCCCAATGCCTTCCAAGTGGCTTTTCCCCAGGGTCCTTCTGCAGGTGATGAGGGGGAAGGAGATGAGGACGAGGACGATGATACAGATGATGAGGTTGACACCTCCCACGCCTCGTCCTTTATCTCCTCCGTTAGGGATAGAGACCTTCTAATATGGAGGCATATTTACGGAGTGCCCTCTGGGGTAACTATGAGGGTTCCCTCTGATACTGAGAGGGTTTTTGACTGTCAAGAGGGAGAGGTTGCAGTTTATGAGCAAATGTTCAAGGTAGGTGTCAGACTCCCCTTCCAACCTGCCATTGTAGGTATTCTGTCGGCTCTGGGCGTCTCCCCCTCTCAACTTCCACCCAACTCTTGGAGGACGATTCTGGGTTACATTTCCTTGTGGAAAAACGCTTTCACTGATGAGCCCTCGTCCGACGTGTTCTTGGCTTGTTACAACATCACCTCTTCATTTAAACAGCCCGGATACTACCATCTAGGGGCGAGAAGGTCTGAGAAGAAACTTCTCCACGTGGATCAAACTTCCAATCATGATTGGAAAAAGAGATTCTTCTTCATATCTGGGGCGTGGGAGTGCTCCACCGAGGCGTCCCCTTCTGCCGATAGTCCGAGGGTCCCTAACAAATGGTCTAATCCCTCAATGAAAGCTAGGTCAGACCCCGGACTTAGCCGGGAGGAAAGGGATATTGTTGAGTATCTGAGGGGACGAGGGAGAGGGGGTGAGATCCCAAAGTTCGAAGATTTGATGACCCCTCGGTACCTCAAAGAAGCTGGTCTGAGGGTCGGCCCTCTGACGGAACTATGTGAGTTATACATCACGTTTTCCATTCTTTACTTTTTTGAAGTGTTTCCTGTTTATCTCTGTATTTTTCTGATGCATGGTACCCTTTTCAGGTCGTCCTGTAGGTGTGTCAGATTACCTCTGGGAAATGACTGCTCCAAGCCTACTCGCTGGTTTGTCAAAGAAGAAGGGGAAGGAGCCTCAGCAAGCTCCAAAGAAGACGAGGGCCTCAGGGCCGACGGTTGTTGAGCCAACAGCCGATAGCCACAAAAGGAAGGAGCCTGAGGCTCTAGTTGAGCATCGGCCTGACCCTAAGACAAGGGCCAGGGTCAAGGCCTCTGAGGGGGCAACCTCTTCGTCGAGCATGGGGGCCTTCTGGTCTCAAAACCTGGCCCATCTGAGGGCCGACCCCTCGTCGCTGATCACAAACTTGAGGGCAGCCAAGGCCTCGATGTTCTCTGCACCGTCGGCCTCTGACTTCGAGTTCTTGGCGAAGATGCCCCCTGCCAAAGTGTACGACTATGGTCTGCACTCCCTTGCTCAGGTATTGGTCTTGACCTTTTAATTTTATTCTTACAAACTGTTACCTCGGCCCATCTTGATGTTTGTTCATTTTTTCTTGCAGTTTGTTTGTGCCTTGACCTCAGCCACCAAGTGGATGGCCGAGAATCAACAAAAGTTTCACGAAGCTGAGAGGGCCATTCAACAAGAGGCCGACCTACGGACAGAGCTGGACACTGCGAAGGCCGAGCTGGAGAGTACAAGGACTGAGCACGCTAGAGTCCTTGATGAGCTGACGAGGCAGCATGATGTCGATCTGCAGGCTAAGGACTTGCTCATTAAGGCTAAGGACTTGCTCATTAAGGAGAGGGACTCGGCTCTGATCAACCTGGAGGCCCAACATAAAACTGATCTTGAAAAGGCTATCAGGAAAGCCGGGGCTGATGCTGTTGAGGCTTACAAGGTCTCTGACGAATTCCAAGGCTTCGGCCTTGAATATCTTGAGAGGGGAATTAGGACGGCCTGTCGGTGGGTCGTCCTAAAGTTTGCCGACACAGTATCGTCCATCCGCCCTTCTCTTGAGGTGGTTCAGCTGGATGATCCCATGATTGCTGAGGCCCTGTCGCAAGTGGAGTCCCAAGTTCATGTTGAGGGGGTCGGCACGTCTGAGGATCGGCCAGTCATGATTGCTGAAGAGACCCCATTGGTTGATGTTGAGGCTCTGCCTTCTGATATCGCCCCTTAGGGTGGCCGTCTGTGGCCCATACCCTCATTTTTGTATTTTTGTTCTATGTATTGTAAAACACTTGGACGCTTTATATTAATACCATCGTCTCTTCCTTCCACCATTGCTGTCTTCCTTATTTCCTTCTTTTATGGTTTGCTCCTTGTTGATGATGATGCTACTAACCCTTCCCTCGTCTTTTTTGAGGACCAATGTGGGGTCGTCCCCTCATCTGGCCTCATTATAGCCGAGGGTTCAATGAACCAATTTAATGGTTTTAAATAAAACCTACCCTCGTCTTTCTTGAGAACAGCGGTGGG
Organism: Sambucus nigra; assembly: GCA_949130495.1. NCBI lineage: Eukaryota > Viridiplantae > Streptophyta > Magnoliopsida > Dipsacales > Adoxaceae > Sambucus > Sambucus nigra. Next base: position 745,447,521 of record OX422208.1, read on the forward strand.
GTCGCCCGCTCCACTGGTCCTCATTTTAGCCGAGGGTTTAATTAACCAAATTAATGATTTTTATGGTCTTCCCTCGTCTTTTTTGAGAACAGTGGAGGGGTCGTCCCCTCCACTGGTCCTCATTATAGCCTAGGGTTCATCTAACCAAATTAATGATTTTTATGAAGTCTACCCTCGTCTTTCTTGAGAACAGTGGAGGGGTCGTCCCCTCCACTGGTCCTCATTATAGCCGAGGGTTCAACTAACCAAACTAATGATTTTTATGAAGTCTACCCTCGTCTTTCTTGAGAACAGTGGAGGGGTCGTCCCCTCCACTGGTCCTCATTATAGCCGAGGGTTCAACTAACCAAACTAATGATTTTTATGAAGTCTACCCTCGTCTTTCTTGAGAACAGTGGAGGGGTCGTCCCCTCCACTGGTCCTCATTATAGCCGAGGGTTCAACTAACGAAATTAATGATTTTTATGTAGTCTACCCTCGTCTTTTTTTAGAATAGTGGAGGGGTCGTCCCCTCCACTGGTCCTCATTATAGCCTAGGGTTCAACTAACCAAATTAATGATTTTTATGTAGTCTACCCTCGTCTTTTTTGAGAACAGTGGAGGGGTCGTCCCCTCCACTGGTCCTCATTATAGCCGAGGATTCAACTAACCAAATTAATGATTTTTATGTAGTCTACCCTCGTCTTTTTTTAGAACAGTGGAGGGGTCGTCCCCTCTACTGGTCCTCACTATGACCGAGGGATCCGCTTACCAAATTAATGGTTTTTTGTAGATGTTTCCACGCATACTGGAACTGACAACTATAGGGTGAGGGGAATCATATTTCTCATTAATTTTCCAAAGTGTCCTGTTGGAGCAACTCCTATTACAACTATGGTCTATCAAGACCTTACAACACTACTGGTAGTATTTCTTCAAATGATCTGCGTTCCAGGGGTTGGAAAAAGTTTCCCCTTCTAGGTTTTCTAGTCTATATGTCCCAGGGACAACTTCATCGATGACCCTGTAGGGGCCGTGCCAATTAGGATGGAGTTTGTTGGGCTTTTGCCAAGTCTTCTTGAGAACCAAGTCTCCTACTGCGATAGGTCTCTGTTTCACCCTCTGATTGTAAAACCTTGCGGTCCTCTGCTGGTAGGAAGCCTGCCTTATCTCAGCATCCTCCCTTCTTTCCTCAATCAAGTCCAGGTCAAGTCTCCTCTCTTCCGTATTTCCCTGGGGGTCGTACATTTGGACCCTATGAGTGGGAAACTCAACTTCGGTGGGGATGACTGCTTCTGATCCATAAGCTAACATGAATGGGGTCTCCCCCGTAGAGATCCTTACTGTCGGCCTGTACGCCCACAACACTGCATATAACTCCTCGACCCATCTTCCTTTTGCCTCCTCAAGCCTCTTCTTAATCCCATCTAGGATTGTCCTGTTCATAACTTCGGTTTGCCCATTGGCCTGAGGTCGGCCTGGGGTGGAGAAAAATTGTTTGATACTTACCCTCTCACAGTACTTCTGCAGAGAGGCATTCTTGAACTGGGTCCCGTTATCCGAGATGAAGGTGTTGGGTAGACCATATCTGCATATCACATTCTTCCAGATGAACTGGAAGGTCTTCTGCTCCGTGATCGTGACCATTGGTTCGGCCTCTACCCACTTTGAAAAGTAGTCAATTGCTACGATGAGGAACCGATAGTTATTGACTGCCCTCGGTAAGGGTCCTACCAGGTCAATCCCCCACACTGCAAACGGCCATGGGGATGTAATGGAGGTAAGAGGCTGATGAGGTTGGTGAGGGATGGTAGCAAATCTTTGGCATTTATCACACTTTTTAACATATGCGGCAGCATCTTTCCCCAAGGTCGGCCACCAGTAGCCTTGGGTGATCACCCTCTTTGCCAAGGATCTACCCCCGATGTGGCTTGAGCACGACCCTTCATGCACATCTTGCAAAATAGAAGGGACTTCTGAGGGATGCACACACCTAAGTAAGGGGAGCAGAAACCCCTTTTTGTATAGCGTGTCTCCGATGACAGTGAACTTTGCAGCCCTGTATCTCAGCTTCTTCCTCTCTTGGCTTGCTTCTGGCATCTCTCCCTCCTTAATGTATCTGATCAGAGGATCCATCCATGAAGGTTCTTGAGAAACATTCATGAAAATGCCAAGTGTTCCCTCGACGTCTTCGATAGTTGGTCGAAGCAAGATTTCTACCGGGACTGTCCTCCTTATGTCTGTCCTAGTAGCTGAGGCCAACCTTGCAAGGGCGTCAGCACGGCCATTGTCGAGCCTAGGTATCCTCTTGAATTTCACTTCTTTAAAGTTTTTCAGCAAGGACCTCACCTTCTCAAGATACCTAGCCATCCTCTCGTCTTTGGCCTCGTAGGCTCCTAGTATCTGATTCACCACCAGCCTTGAATCATTGTGAACCAAAATTTGGCCGACACTAAGAGATTTGGCTAAGGAAAGGCCAGCTATAAAGGCCTCATACTCAGCCTCATTGTTGGAGGCTTTGAAATTGAACCTCAGGGCGTACTCGATGTCTGTGCCGTCGGGTGCTGATACTATCAATCCAGCTCCGCTCCGGCTTTCGCAAGAGGACCCGTCGACGAAGAGACTCCACATAGCATGTTCCTCCAAGAAATTTCCCTCGATGAGTGACCCTTGTCTAAAAAGGTATCTTCCCTCTTCATTTTCAGCCACCTTTCTTCTAGCGGTGCTTGTCTCAGCCTTATCTGCAGGAGGGTCGGTGAGCCTACCTTGCTGGGTATCTGTCTGGCTTAGACCCTCACCCTCGGCCTCGTCACTCTCCCAAGTAAATTCAGCCACAAAATCTGCCAATGCCTGCCCCTTAATGGCTGTCTTAGGCTGATACACAATATCGAACTCCCCCAGCTCTATAGCCCAGGTCATTAGCCTTCCTGATTTTTCAGGCTTGTGTAGGACCTGCCTAAGAGGAGAGTCAGTAAGGATGACCATAGTATGGGACTGGAAGTACGGTTTCATCTTCCTTGAGGCATGGATCAAGGCGTAGGCCAACTTTTCCATCCTCGGGTATCTTTGCTCTGCCCCCTGGAGTGCCTTGCTGTTAAAATATACAGGCTTCTGTATACCGTCCTCGTCTCTCACAATGGCTGCGCTGATGGCAGACTCTGAGACGGCGAGGTACACGTAAAGTCGTTCACCCTGCACGGGTCGTGACAGCAGCAAGGGAGACCCTAAGTATGATTTTAGCTCCTTGAAAGCCTCATCACACTCTTCACTCCATTCAAAGGCCTTCCTGAGGATCTTGAAGAATGGTAGACACCTGTCTGTGGCCCTTGACACAAATCTGTTCAAGGCAGCCACTCTCCCTGTGAGCCTCTGAACGTCTTTAATGGACTTGGGGGTCTTCATCTCAATAAGGGCCTTTATCTTTTCAGGATTGGCCTCGATGCCTCTTTGATTGACAATGAACCCCAAGAACTTCCCCGCTCCGACCCCGAAGACACACTTGACCGGATTAAGCTTCATCTGGTACTTGTCCATCGTATTAAAGGTCCTCTCCAGGTCTGCCACATGATCCTCTGCTTTCAAACTCTTGGTCAGCATGTCATCCACGTAGACCTCCATAGACTTCCCAATTTGGTCTTCGAACATTTTATTTACGAGGCGCTGGTACGTTGCCCCCGCATTTTTTAGACCGAAGGGCATGACCCTATAGCAGTATGTACCCTTGTCAGTGATGAAGGCAGTCCTCTCCGAGTCTTCAGGGTTCATGAAGATCTGGTTGTACCCTGAGTAGGCATCCATAAAACTCATGAGCTCGTGGCCTGCAGTAGCGTCTACCATCTGGTTAATGCGGGGGAGAGGGAAGCTGTCTTTGGGGCAGTGCTTGTTGAGGTCTGTGAAGTCCACACACATCCGCCACTTCCCGTTGGCCTTCGGGACAATGACTGCGTTGGACAGCCATTCAGGGTAGATGACCTCCCTGATAAACTCAGCGTCTTGTAATTTTTTAATCATCCCTGATGACCTCGTACTTCTCTCTAGAGTAAATCCTCCTCTTCTGCTTTACCGGCTTCACTCCCTCTACCACATTGAGTTTGTGACACATGATTTCAGGGTCGATCCCTGGCATATCTACATGACTCCACGCGAAGACGCTTCGTCTTCTCCTCAACAGTTTGATGAGGTCTTCCTTGATACTGGGCTTCAGAGACTTGCCAACCTGGATGGTTTTTCCCGGGTCATCCTCATCGAGGATGATGGGTTCTACCTCCTCAGCGGCCTCTCCTTTTTTGAGCTTCGTCTCGTCCCTGGGGTCTAGGGTATCAATGTTGTAAGTGGCTGTAGCCCTCTTGTGTGCCTCCCTTTCTTCAGCGGAGTTGTAGTAGCACTCTCGTGCTGTCGTCTGGTCTCCCTGAACCTCCCCCACCCCATATGGGGTAGGGAATTTAATCATCTGGTGGACCGTAGATGGCACGGCCTCGAACCCTTTGAGGGCCACCCGCCCCAATATGATATTATAGGCTGAAAACACATGCTCATCCATCACAAAGAAACTGACCTTCCTGGTGAGCCATCTCGGCCACTCGCCCCCCATACTAACATCAGCCTCATACACTCCAAGGGGGTGAACTTTTTCCCCACTGAATCCAATCAACGGATGATGGTACGGGACGAGTCTAGCACGGCTGAGACCTAAGGCCTTGAAGCATGGCCAAAACATTACATTTGCAGATGAGCCCCCATCCACCAGGATCCTCGGCACCTCACACCCATGCACTCTGGTCGTGATGACGAGCGGGTCATCATGCGGGGCTAAGAGGCCTTTGAAGTCCATTCGTGAGAACCCTACTATCAGTGTGTCCATGTCCACCTTCTTCCTCTTTTCTGGCTTGGCCTCCAGAGATGTCGAGTGGACAGTCTTCGTCACTGCCCTGGCTTCTGCCACGTGGGCCTTCCTATCTGCGACTTCCGACCCTCCTCCTGCCAGACCCCCAGAGATCATTCCCACCCCGAGCGAGATCATATTAAGCCTCTTGACGGGGCCCTGATCGTCTCTCGGCGGGAGGTCGGGGTCGTCCTCATCATCAGAAGGGTCGTCCCCTCTTTTTTGAGGACCCTCTCTACATGCATCGACTCGCTTCTTTCTGGGGTCGTCCCCTCGGCCCCTCTTGAAGGCGCCTCTGTCGATGTACTTTCTGAGCTTCCCTTCTTTCAGCATCTTCTCAATCTCATCTTTCAGAGCAAAGCATTTGTCTGTCACGTGACCGTGGTCTTGATGAAATTCACACCACAGGTTCTTATTTCTCTTGCCAGGTGCTGCCCTTAGCTTCTCAGGCCACTTCAGGGATCGGTCACTCTTTATCTCATTGAGAATTTGCTCACAGCTGAGCGTAAGAGGGGTGTAACCAGCGAACTTGTCGTCCGTGGACCTCTTCTTCCCCTCTTTGTTCTTCTTAGGGTACTTACCCCCACCAGTACCTCCCTTCTCGTCTTCATATTTTGCGGCCATCGCCTCTTCGGCGTTCATCACCTTTCCTGCTGTCGACAGCAATTCGGCCATCGTCCTCGGAGGGTCTTCAGCAAGCTTCCATAACAGCTTCCCCTTTTGGAGTCCTCCAATCAGGGCTGTCATAGTTATGCTTTCCTCGTAGTCTTCTACCTCCAGCTTCTCTTTATTAAATCTGGCTATGTAGTCCCTCAGACTCTCATTCTTCCCCTGCTTGACATAGAGCAGGTGTGTGGTCTTCTTCTGTGGCCTTACTCCAAAGCAAAAGTTGTGGATGAACCGGTCTGCCAACTGCTTAAAGTTTTCAATGGAATTTTTTGGAAGAGACGTGTACCAAACGTGTGCAGCCCCCGTCAGGGTTCCGGAGAAGGCACGACATCTCATCTCATCTCATCTGAGATAGAGTATATGTCTGCTGCCGATTGATACATCTCAACATGATGGACAGGGTTGGTGCTCCCATCGTATCTTGGGGTGACCACAGGTGGCTTGAACCTTGATGGCGTAGGGAAGTCGACTATCTTCGCCACAAAGGGTGAGCCTATGGTATATCCCTTCTGAAGGGGATCTCGGTTCTTCAATATATCACCTATCTTATCCTCTAGCCGCTGGATTGAGTCATTCCAGGGCCTCACAGGGTCGGCGCGGTCGATGTTATCCCCAACCGCCTCTTGAAGGTGGACGGAGGGTTCTGCAGCAGGCCTGTGTCGGCTGTTCACTTCCCTTTGGTCGTCATCCCGCCCCTGGGGTCGGCCATCTGCTGCCTCCTGCCTGGTCCTCGCAACACTTCTTGACCTGGACAACTTATCCTGCAGGTCATTTACTGGGCCTAGCCTCTCAAAGGCCGACCCTCTGCTCAAGCGATCAAAAGCAGATCCTCTCGGGCGATCATCAGGGTTTGGTCTCACGCCCTTTCCTCTACTATCCTGGAGAGGTCGCACAGTGTTGTTGGAGACCTCATACGGTTCCCAGCATTCTATTGGGGCCTCCTCCCCCTCCAGATCGTCATACCTGTCTTCAGGGCAAGGGTTTCCTTGCCTCCCCAGGCGTAAATGCCTGGGGTCAGCAACATCCCTACGCCTCTGAGGGGGTGGCAGGTCTTTGCGTGGTTCCTGGGGTGGTCCCCTGGCCTCACGCTGTCCTGGGGATGCTTCCGGAGTAATAATCTCAGGTGAGACCCCTGGTGGTCTCAGTATGTTCTGGCTCAGAGCTGTGAATTGCTCCTGCATCATCCGTTGGCTTGCTGCCAGAGACTTTAGGGCTGCCACCACATCAGCCATCTCAGACTGAGGCGACGGCTGACTGGAACTGGGTCTTCCCCCCTCATCCGGTGGGGGAAGTGGTGGTGGTGGCATCTCAGGTGCCATGTGCTTGAGCTATGAAAATTTGAACTGAAGAAAATACTGGTGAGCTTGGGAACCTTAGTGGGTCTCTTTCAATGGTGAAACACCTCCTCTCAGGGGGAGTGTTGGTTCACCACCAGAGTGCCCAGTGAGGTCAAGCTGTACAAAGGAAGAGATGTCTTCTCGTTCCCACAGACGGCACCAAACTGATGATGCTAAGATTTAGCACCACCAGATAAGTGATAGTGAGCTCAAACAGTAGCAGCCATGGCAGCCATAGAGATGTATAAGTGTATAAGTATGTAGAAGGGGATGAGTATAAGAGGAATTAAGATAATGATGTATAGTGGTTCAACCAATTTGGCCTACATCCACTGTGAGTGTGTGATCCACTGAGTATGGGCACTAATGGCCTTGGATACAATGCACATAACCCTCTCTCTCTCTCTACTGTGTGTACAAGCAGAGTTTTAGCTAGGGCTACTGTTCATGGATCGATCCCCTGTAGGGTTGTAGGTGACAAGTATATATAGGTCTTGGGGGGTGTAGTGTACCCCCCAAGTAAGCATGGTGCATGTGAATGATGATCTAACCAATCCCCTGTTGACACCTGTAAATGCCAAATGATGACATAATATTCCCTCACGTGAGGGTGTGATTCGGTTATAACGGTCTGCCACGTGTCATATGAGCCTGACGCGCACTGTTCCACGCGTGTCCCAAACCACGCGCTGTCATGATGTCATCCCCGGCCTATGAGACGAGGCCGAGGGCAACGTTTCTTCCGGTAGTGAGTCTGGCTTGATTCTGGCCTCGTACTGTCGTACCCTCGTAGGGTCGTCCGGAGCCTGGGGAAGGGTCGGCCCCTCGTAGGGTTGTCTGGAGCCTGGTGGAGGGTCGGCCCCTCGTACTGTCGTCTGGAGCCCGGTGGAGGGTCGGCCCCTCGTACTGTCGTCTGGAGCCTGGTGAGATGGATCGTCAAGAGATTGGTGAAGGGTCGGCCCCTCGTAGGGTCGTCCGTATTGGATGTAATCCTTACCCAGGCTGAGGGTATAAACGGGTATATCAATCATAACCTCCCCCCCTAGAAAATTTCGTCCCCGAAATTTAATACGAATGTCACTTACCAAACAAATGGGGATACTGTTTCTTCATGCTATCCTCCATTTCCCAAGTTGCTTCTTTAATTCCATGGCTCGTCCACATAACTTTAACTAAGGGAATAACTTTATTCCTCAATACTTGCTCCTTACGATCAAGAATTTCCACCGGTTCCTCGATGTACGACAAGTCTTCTTTCAGTTCAATGGGTTGGGTTTTCAGTTGATGTGATGGATCTTCCAAATACTTACGAAGCATCGATACATAGAACACATCATGCAAACGAGATAAATCTGGAGGTAATGCTAGTCTATATGCCAGGTTCCCAATTCTTTCCAAGACTTCATATGGTCCAATGTATCTTGAACTTAGTTTCCCCTTCTTCCCAAATCTCATAACGCCTCTCCATGGTGAAATGCGTAGGAATACAAAATCTCCCTTCTAAAATTCCAATGGACACTTCGTTTTATCTGCATAAAATTTTTGCCTGCTTTGCGCTATCTTTATCCATTCCCGAATCATTTTAATCTTTTCTGTTGTCATATCTATCAATTTAGGACCCCAAAAGTTTCCTTTCACCTACTTCATCCCAACACAAAGGCGTTCTACATCTCCTCCCATATAAAGCTTCATACGGGGCCATACCAATGGTGGACTGATAACTATTATTATACGAGAATTCCATCAATGGCAAATGATCATCCCAACTACCCTTGAAGTCAAATACATAAGCTCGTAACATGTCTTCTAATATTTGAATCGTCCTTTCAGATTGCCCATCGGTTTGTGGATGAAATACAGTGTTGAACTTCAAACTTGTGCCCATGGCATTTTATAAATGAGGCCAAAACTTAGAAGTTAACGTTGGATCTCTATCTGATACAATTGACACAGGTGACCCATGTAAACGGATAATGTCATCAACGTACATACGTGCATACTTGTAAACAGTGTAGGTGGTCTTAACTGGAAGAAAATGGGATGACTTTGTCAATCGATCTACAATCACCCAAATAGAATCATGCCCCTTTTGTGATCATGGCAATCCTACAATAAAATCCATCGTTATATGTTCCCACTTCCATTCTGGAATAGGCAATGACTGCAATAATCCTGCCAGCTTTTGATGCTCCGCCTTCACTTGCTGGCATACTAAATATTTAGCTACAAATTCTGTAATCTCACGTTTCATATTATTCCACCAGTAATACTCTTTCAAATCTCTGTACATTTTGGTACGTCCAGGATGCATAGAGTAAATAGAACTATGTGCCTCGTCCAATATATCCTTCTTTAAGGACGGATCATTCGGTACACAAATTATGTTTTTATAACACAACGATTCATCCTTCTTAATTTCAAAGGCACTCTCTTTACCATCCAGGATTTCCCATTTCTTATTTTCAAGGAATGGATCACTGACTTGCAAATTTCGTATGCATTCTGCTAGTAAAGGTCTCACTGTAACGTGTAATGACCCCATTGTAGATAAGTTCAACTCGACTCCCATCAGTCTTAATTCCATAATATTGCTAACCCATGCACATTGAATACAAGATAACCTCCCCAATTACTTTTGACTCAGAGCATCTGCAACAACATTGGCCCTCCCGGGATGATGGTGAATGGTACAATCATAATCTTTAATTAACTCCATCCAATGTCTTTGTCTCAAATTCAAGTCTCTCTGTGTAAATAAATACTTCAAACTTTGATGGTCAGTGAAAACTTCACACGTCTCTCCATAGAAATGATGTCTCCATAATTTCAAGGCAAAAATAATAGCCGCAAGTTCTAAATCGTGCGTAGGATAATTACGTTCATGCGTCTTTAACTGTCTATATGCATAAGAAATTACCTTTCCATGTTGCATGAAAACACAACCCAGACCCTGATGTGAAGCGTCAGTATAAATCACAAAACCTTCTCCACTGGATGGAACAGTGGATGGAACAGTGAGAACTGGAGCTGATACTAGCCTATTTTTCAACTTTTCAAAGTTGTACTGACATTCATCACTCCACACAAATCTCACTTCCTTTCGGGTCAATTTAGTCAACGACAAGGCTATAGATGAAAACCCCTTTATGAATCTTCTATAATATCCAGCCAATCCTAGAAAACTCCTTATCTCCGTTACATTCCTCGGTCTTTCCCATTGCATAATTGCCTCTACCTTCTTAGGGTCAACATAAATTCCATCTCCCGAAACAACATGCCCCAGAAATACTACCTGATTTAACCAAAACTCACATTTGCTAAACTTCGCAAACAATTGACTATCTCGCAAAACTTGCAATACAACTCTTAGATGATTCTCATGTTCCTCCTGGCTAGGTGAGTATATCCAAATATCATCGATAAAGACAATCACAAACGAATCTATGAAAGGATGAAATACCCGATTCATTAAATCCATAAACACTGCAGCAGCATTTGTTAACCCAAATGGCATTACCAAATATTCATAATAACCATAGCGAGAACGAAAAGCTGTCTTAGAAATGTCACAATCTCCCACCCTTAATTGATGATAACCCGATCTCAAATCAATTTTCGAAAACACTTTAGCACCCTGTAATTGATCAAACAAATCATCGATACGAGGCAATGGATATTTATTCCGAATTGTTACCTTGTTTAACTGCCGATAATCAATGCAAAGTCGCATGGTTCCGTCTTTCTTTTTCACAAATAATACCGGAGCACCCCATGGTGATACACTAGGTCGAATAAAACCTCTGTCTAGCAAATCTTGCAGTTGAACCTTAAACTCGTTTAGTTCCACAGGTGCCATTCTATATGGAGAAATAGAAACTAGAGCTGTAGCAGGCACTAAATCGATAGTAAACTCTACCTCTCTGTTAGGTGGCAATCCTGGTAATTCATCTGGAAACACATCTGCAAAATCCTTAACTACTGGGATATCTTCTAATTTTTGCAATTCCCTGTTCGTATGCACAATATATGCTAAAAATCCCTGACAACCCTTATTTAACAATTTCCTCGCCCGAAGGGCAGAAATAAGACAGTTTGGAACCACATTTCTTTCCCCAGAAAATTTGAATTCTTCCTCCCCCGACATATTAAATGTAACCTCCTTGCGAAAATAGTTAATCGATGCATGGTAGGAAGATAACCAGTCCATGCCCAAGATAATATCAAAATCTCGAATATCTAGTGGAATTAAATCAATGGTCAACTCCCTCTCCCCCACATACAAAACAAAATTTTTATACACAAGCTCCACTAACATCACATCCCCCATAGGTGTAGAAATATATAAACCACAATCTAGATAAGAACATGGTCTAACCAAATGCATAGTAAATGACAGTGCTACAAATTAATGAGTAGAACCTGGATCAATAAGCACGTAAGCATGTTTGTTCATGACAGAAAATGTACATGTCACCACCTCTGGAGTAGCCTGAGCATCCTGTAAAGTCATAGCAAATATCCTTCCCGGAGCCCTGGATCCACTAGCCTGTCCTCTACCTCCTCCTCTCCCTATGCCTCCATGTGATGAGCCTCGACTAGTATTAGCTGATTGAATCCCTCCCAGTAGCATAGGACAGTTCTTTTTGGTATGACCAATTTGATGACAGTGATAACACTCTACCCCCTTTAACTTGGGACAATATGGACTGATATGACCCTCAGCTTTGCAAAAATAGTATGTAACAGGCTTTAACTCCCCGTTGTCATTCTCCTGTTGTCTATTCTGTGGGCCCATCGATCCTGCACCCCTAAGACCACTTGGTTTCCTATTCTGAACATAATTTTCAGTCCCTCTACCGCGCTGAAATCTTTGACTCTCTTATTTTGAGTATTCTACATTGCTTTCCTTTTACTGAGATGGATCAAATCTACTCCTCTTTCCCCTTTGTTCCCTATTCTTTATTACAGCATTAACATCTCCTTCAACCATCATAGTTTTGTTAACTAAAAAAGTATAATCTACCATTTCAAGTGCAGTGAGTCTAGACTTGATAACCAAACTCAACCCATCCTGAAATCTGGTGCATTTGTCCTCCTCATTGTGTAAGAAACGAAATAAAAATCGAGATAAAGATATAAATTTAGTTTCATACTCCCTGACCGACATATTCCCCTGAGTCAATGATAAAAATTCTCTCTCTTTTTGCTTCCAATACATGCGAGGAAAATACTTTTCATATAAGACTTTAATAAAGGAATCCCAAGTAATTACCTCACCTCCCTCCGAAGTAAGCAATAAATGTTTGGAAGACTCCCACCAATATTTAGCTTCTCCCTTTAACATGAAAGTAGCCAAAATTACCTTCTGCGCGCCAGGTACATTCATCACCTCGAAGATAGTTTATGTGTCTCTAATCCAAGCCTCAACTTCTAAAGGATCTACAGAATCTGAGAATGCTGGGGGGGTCAATTTAATAAACTTCTCGTACAGAGTATTCTTCTCCTCTCGTTGTATTTCTCTTTCTCTTCTGGCCAAAGTTTGCTCCTCCAGGTACTTGGCTTGTTGTTCTGCTATTTGCGTCATAAACATGTTTTTTTGTTCTGCCATTAAAGTCATGGCACGAGCCATTTTCTGCATATCTGTAAGTTCTTCAGGAGCCCCCTCTACATTATTTGGATTTTGTTGGTTTACTGTATTTGAAGACTCCTCATCCACTCTCTCAAGAACATTTTCTCCTTCCATAGCTTACTATCTGTCATAAACCTCAATTATAGAAACAAGAATACAACATTTATTTCTAACATAATGGTTAGTATTTCTCATAAGTTAATGTAAATGACCCACACCACACTTTTTTTGTCACTGCCACATCTAGACTCTCTAACCCCAGAATATAAAAACCTAAAGCTCTGATACCAAGTTGTCACCCCCTAACCCCATTAGGATATAATTATCTCAATAGTTCACAAACCACACTTATTATTTATTTATTTATTTGGTAATACACATTAAAATAACTTCAAGGTTAAAATGCGGAATACTAAAAATACAATCGTTTTAGGGAGACATAATTTAAACAAAACTCCCATACCATTTAACTTAATTACAATTAGTATAATGTACAAAACAAACCGACGAGACAATACAACTATTCACTCAACATCCTAGACTTGGCAGTGGCAGCTTCAAAACCTGAAAAATATAAACATATAAAACCATGAGTTTAAAAACTCAGTGAATGTACTACATCTCTATATAGTAAAAGTACTATATTAAAATCTCAACATATAAATATATCCATCTCTGGGCCAAATTTGGCCATATACATATCCGTAGTTAATAAACCCCGCATCTCCTACCCATAGACAATAATCATCTCTATAGGTTTTAATAACCTAACACTCCTGAATTGCATAGCAATTCAACATATCTTGACTTTTATAAAGTCATAACATCTCAACATCTCTTGACTTTTAATAAGTCATAACATATCAACATCTCATGACTTTTAATTAGCCATATTATCTCAATATAAAATACATACACACCATATCCATAATCAACTCAGTAAGTACACTCACCTTGTATTGTCAACTATGTATTCACGTTTCCCTCGGGTGGAGCTGAACTTGGTTGATATGACCTTACACCTGTTAATCCAACTAAATCAGTACTGAAACTCAATCATAAGTATTATCTTAATATAATTATGTAACTTTCAATGAGTACACAACCACAATATGATTCTACTCAAGTCATATTCCATGAAACATGTGTAAAGACGAAACGATGGTATATATGTTAATAAGGTCATGAACATTCAACCCTAGAAACTACCTCGTAAAGAATTTATAACTAAAATCAAGTAAACATAAAAGTATACTTCTGAATATATATACACATGAAACATGTACTCAAAATACCCTTGGGAAGGAGCAGATAAAAATATTCTTTCATGGGATATCCAGTATGGCCTAAAATTATTGTCCTCCATACTTAACCTTCCCAAATTCATTAATTACACACATACAGGTATCCAACCTTATCAATATGAAAACATATATGAATATACTTTCCAGCACAAGTGACGGTGAAATTTTTCAAGCTCCTTAGGGCAAGTTGTGCCTATTTCTTTACAACACAAGAAATCTTCCCTACAAGCTCCTCTATTGTTTCTTCAACTTCCAAGAATTTTCATAATTTTTCTCCAGCATAACTTTACATGATTTTCAACCCATTTTTAGTACGCATACTTAATAGTGCAGAATTAAAGTTTCATAATTTTTTTACTTCATTTTCTATCTCAAAATCTTGATCAAACTCAGGGCATACTGAAATTAAATATCCAAACAGCAACTATGCACCAACTTGAAACCAAGGACTAACCAAAAGGATTTAAATTCTAATTCTAGGATATGATATGAATATATGAGTCTAATTTCATATCCACTTGGAATTTATCAATTCCAACAAGCACACAACAAGATATGCAAATTTGAATACAAGGGGTTTCAATACAAAGCAATATGACCTATAAACACCACTTATCTCACTTATGAACCAATACATATTATCATAAAGCATGATGGAATTTTAATCAATTATTAACGATTTATATACTTTAAAATAAGTATAATACAAGATTAAAATAATATTAACACATAATTTTACCTTGGAAACACCTTAAGAATTTTCTTGGAATTCTTTTCCTAGCTTTTAATGAAACCCTTTCTTCCTTAACTTCTACTTTCTCTTTCCTCAAGCCAAAAACCCTTAAAACTGAACTTAGGCTTAAATTGGATGAAGAAATATGTTAGAAGAATAGTTTTAAGTCGGCCAAGGCTGCCTCCCAATCCATACAATCAAATTAAAACATTTGGTTTAATAAAAGACAATTTACCACTTAAGGGAATTGACAGATTTACCCTTTGTTCGTAATTTCGGCCTAACTTCTTACTCGAACATCCGTTTGATGCAACGTTTGTTGTGTTACAACCCTAACTCACATGAGTTTTCACCTCAAGTCAATTGTAATGTTAAAAGGGTCAAAACTAGTCTTAAACAGGAACATTTCTATAAAAAATAACCAAATCTCGTGTTTGTAAATAATTCGACATTTCATGATTTATGAAAGTAGAATTATACTGACCATAATCACTTAACATTAGATATACTAATAACACATTATTCATATCACATAAGATAAGTATGATTTAAATATAATTTATCATAATTATATACGGGTTGTCACATAGAATCTGATCGGCTTCTCTTTGTAATAACTTGTTACTTGCATTTTATGCTTTACCAAATGGATGTAAAATCATACTTTCTTAATGGAATCTTTACTGAAGAGACCTATGTTGAACAACCCAAACGGTTTATTGACCCTCAGTATCGAAACCATTTTTATCGTCTTAAAAAGGCTTTGTATGGTCTAAAATAAGCGCCAAGAGCCTGGTATGAGCGTCTTTCTAATTTTCTCTTAGATAAAGGTTTTAAGAGAGGTGGAAATGATCAAACCCTATTTGTCAAACATTTTGACAAACATATTATTATAGCTCAACTTTATATTGACGATATCATTTTTGGATCAACATTCCCTTCAGAAGTTAAATCTTTTTCTGAAATTATGCATAAAAAATTTCAAATGTCTCTTATAGGGGAGTTACAATTTTTCTTGGGTCTTCAAATCAAACAAAATTCAGAAGGTTTATTTGTTTCACAATCTAAATATGCTTTAGAGATTGTCAAAAAATTCGGCCTTGAAACTGCCAAAGAAGTTAAAACTCCGATGAGTACTATGGCCAAACTATCTAAAGATGAGAGTGGTAAATCCATAGATCCAACTTTGTATCGTAGTATGATAAGAACCATATATACCTTACTGCCTCGCGTCCTGATATTATGTACACAGTTTGCGTGTGTGCCCGTTATCAAAATAATCCTAAAGAGAGCCATTTAGTTTGTGTAAAAGAATCATTAAATACATAAAAGGCACTCCAAATCTAGGACTTTGGTACACCATTGATACTCCTAGTACTATAATTGGATACACTGATGTCAATTGGGGTGGGTGTATTGATGATAGTAATAGCACATTAGGAGCATGTTACTATCTCGGTAACAATTTGGTAGGATGGAGTAGTAAGAAACAAAACTGCACTTCGTTGTCCACAGCTGAATTTGAATACATAGCTACTGGTAGTTGTTATGCCTAATTACTTTGGCTTAAACAAATGCTAAATTATTATGGTATTCAAGAAGAGCAACTACATTTCTACTGTGATATTCAAAGTGCGATCAATATCTCTAAAAATCTTATTCAACACTCGCGAACTAAACATATAAAAATTAGACATCATTTTATACGCGAATTAGTTGAGACTAAGGAATTAGAAATCAATTATCTTCCTACTAATTTGCAGCTCGCAGATATGTTTACAAAACCTTTAGATTACAATAGATTTCTTGCTTTGCGAAAATCGATAGGAATGGTGTGTGCTGAATAAACTCCTATGACTTAAGTATTATTCCCTTTGTCCATTTGAGACAAAATGGGGGAGAAATTTGAGTCTTATGAGTTCATTTTTTGTACATATTTCTGATAAGCTTGATCTAAGTGATTATTTGCAGGAATCTGTACAGTTGTATTCTACAGATGTTATTAGGGTATTGGTTTGTAATTAGTTGAGTTATGTAATTTTATTTTTCTAGGAAATGGGTAGATAGAATTTTTGTATAGGAATAGGCTTTTCCTTATTCTTTTGTTTCCCTACGAGTCCTAGATGACTCAAAGGAGATTTTGTCTCATATTTCCAAAGGGGGATATTGAAGCACCTTATACTCTTGACTCACTTGAGTCTACATTGTATAAGTGCTCATCTAGTTTGGAAATATGTAACAAAATTAGAGTCCCATTCCCTAGCTACCAAAGAGCCTCAGAATCTTCTTCTTAAGCCACACTTGATTCAATTGAAGGTATAAATCTCAATCACACACACTAGGGTTGCATACATTGTTCATATAGTGTATTATTTGATTGTGTGTGAGTTGTGTGTGTTTAATTCCATTTAAATTGGTTTTAATAATTGTTTGGGAATTTTTTTATTAACTTTTAAATGATTTTTTGGAAATTAAAATTTGGTTTATAAAACTTTTGGGGTCATTCTGTAATTACTATTATTACCTTTTTATACCTAAAAGTTGGGTTGGGTAGGATCCAAATGCGCTTGAGACTTCAGGGTGCGTGTGTAATTATTTTTAAAACACGCGTAAATCTCAGCCCAACACATGTCCATGTTATACCGGCCAGATTTGTGTCTGTTGCAAGACACATAACCCTAGTGTTATCTCAGCCCTTGGATTTCTGTAATCAACGCTCTACATGCGTTCGAACCCAATCCCTGTGAACCTCTCTAGACCAATCAGCACTTGTTCAAATCACCGTTGATGTTAAACCGTTGGAACAAAGTCAAAAGGCCAAAACCAAATCTCAGCCTTTAGATTTGCACCAACCTTCTCGATCCTTCCAAGCCTACTATATAAGGAGGCTTACCCTCAGCATTTGGAGACTTTTGGAAGTTCGTCTAAATAGAGAGAGGAGAGAGAAGAGAGAGAAAAGAGAGAGAGAGAGAGAGAGAGAGAGAGAGAGAGAGAGAGAGAGGAGAGAGAATCTAGAGAGAAACCCTAACCTGTTTAAACCCTAATTCATTTTTCTTAAATCGTTTACACCAAACAGCATACCTGAGTGTTTGAGAGTTACTTTGGTAGAGGTTTGAAGGCAGGTCCTAGTTTGAATCCTCTGAGTTTGAGATCTTGTGTCCAACTTAAGCATTTTGGTTAGATCTGTATTTCTTTTTCATAGAAACTATAGATCTGGCTATTTTGTGTTATATTACACTTAGATCTACATTATTTACTTTCTCATCTTGAGAAAATACGTTTGTTGATTACTGTTCTGTAAATGTTTTTCAAAACGTTAGAATCAACAAATATATTTTATGTTTCTAGTTCTTATGAAACAAGATCTTTGACTTAGTTGGAATCGTAATTGGTGGTTTTCAATTTCAAAAATATTTTCAAAACCCTCTGAAATTGATTAAGACCCTGAACCATCTTTCAAGCAAGGTAACCTTAGATTCCGAGATTATTTGAAAGGTCAAATAAAGTCTTTATGTTTCTAAAGATGAGAGAAACTGAAAACATCATCATTTAGATCTGATTCGTAATTTTCTAGGACCTGTTTGTATAAAATAAGTGTGCGTGTGTGCATGCATGTGTTAGATCACCATCACAAACACTTGACTCACTACAACACAGAAGTGTTGTCCATAAGATCTTGAATTAATAAGAGTCTACGTAAAGATTGGAACAAAGTGGAGAAGTTAGCAAACTGGGAAAGTCACATCAACATCAGACCTGCATAGAAGTTAGAATCAAACCAGTGGGTACATATTCTAAACTTGCATAGGACTGTTTTGTGTGCATGTGTGTTAAATAGTTTGTAACTTGTATATTTTATTTTAGTGGATTTTTGGTTTGTGACTTAGAAGTCACCGTGGATGTTTCCTCAATTGGGTTAGGTTTTACCACGTTAAAAACTCCTTGTACTTAATCTTTCTACATCGCCTCATCTCATTCTTGTTGGTGTGCTGAGTTTAATTGATTTAAACTGTTTTTCGAAACCTGTTATAAAATCTTGAACAAATCTCATGCATGTTTTATTAAGCACGTCTTGTGTTAATCTGTTTTGATTTAAAGAAAAGAGTTTCTTCAAAAAAATAGTTCGGAGTTACTTCAATAGTGTAATCTTGTATTAAAAGGCCTAAGAAACAGCTTTTTCAAGAATCTCATTGGAAGCTCGTTATAACGAGAAAGTCTGTTCGTTCGAACAAACATTAGTTTCATTTGAATGAAAAGAGCTTATCATTCAAATGAACTATATGTTTTCATTTGAAGGTGTTTACCGCCTCAAAATTCTTGTTTCATTATTTAAGGCGTGTTCCACTCAGATTTTTTAAGAACTTCTGGCAAAAATCAATTCCTCATCAGTTTACCAAAGTTCTAAAACCCTAGTTTTACCCTTTTCTTTTAAAGATCCAAGTTTGCATATTCATATGCTTTGAAGATCTTTCGTTTGTGCACCAAAGTTTGTTTTCCATCATCTTAAATTGAGAACTCATTTTTGGGACTTTGTACTAGTTTTATTGTGTTGCGATGAAGAAGCGGTCTTCATGTTCCGATTATGTAGACGGTTGTTGAGCCTCATCGATGGATACTGAGGTGTGCGTGGATTCATACATTATGGCATCTTGTGTGAGTGGACTCCTACGTTGTTCTATGGATCGGAGTTTAAAGATAAAAGAGCATCAAGGCTTGTGAGGGAGACTAGTTGTTGAGTAAGTCTACAATCTAGTCTTTGTAAAACTTTATCATAGTGATCTGTTTATCTAGGTAGTCCGAGATTTTTCCCTTTGTGATTTTTCTCGTATATTTATGTTATCTGCTTATCACCTAGGTACATGTTTTAGGTTAAAAAGATAAAATTGGGCAAGTCAGATTTTCACAAAAAGAACGGTTTTAATTGGTGCAAAGATTTATTAGGTTTAATGTGTTTAAATTTTTTATCTTTAAAATTAAAAAATCTAAAATTATACTTTTTCTTTGTGACCATCCCTGCTTATGCACTTATAGGGCATTCTCAATTTGGTAACAAAGCAGGTTGTTCTTAATGATCGAGTCCTTTTGGATCTCAAACCGGTATTAGAGCTGGTTGCACTTAAATTATCGTGTAGATCCTTATTTTGTGCCGGTTAGGGTAGTCTATTTATCCTTGTCTCACATGTTGGCGTTGTGTGTTTTCATCTCGATGGATCCCCATAATGATAAGTTGCCTGGTTTGTTTAGTGATGATGACTTTGATATTCAAAAGGAGTTTAATCATGTTCATAACTATGCTGAAAAATTAACTAATTTGAATTTGAAGTTTGCAAAAAGAATAAAAATTCTTGAAAAATAAATTTCTCGTTTTAAAGATAAAATTGAACTTTTGCAACATATTCAAACCGAAAGAGATATCCTACGCGTGAAGCTTGTGGACATGGATCCTATTATTAAAAATTTAGAAGTGTTCAAGAATAAGATTGAGGATAGAGGCTTTTAAAGAAAGAATTACATGACTCTGAATCTTCTAGCATTAGTGTCAGTGCCATTGAGGATAATTATAAATTGATTACTTATTTGAGGGCATGGTAGAACACTCTTAGGGATAGGTTCGCTTGCATTGACAAGGAGCGAGATAAACTTCTAGGAATGATTAAAAATTTATAGAAGGAGTTCTTAACATTAAAAGAGTCTAATTCTTTGCTTGAGTCTAGAATTTGGAGGTTAAAAGATGATCTAAGAGACTCGAGTAGTGTTGTTAGTGATGGTACTGTCTTCCCTGATTCTAATTCTTATGTTGCTAAAGCCAAGAGCATTGCTTAGTTTAATGGGTCAACCACATCACATGATGTTAGAAAAGATCAACTGAAAGGTCATATTCCTCATCGCATCTATACATGCACACACTGCAGTAGGAAAGGTCACCCTAGATATTTTTCCTATGATCTTAGAAATGATCCTAAAAAGTCGAAGTCAAGCGTCCCTTCCAAACCACGATGTGTTAGGTGTACATATATCTTCGTTAGGAAATCCCTTTTAGAGGCACTAAATTTTAGACTGGTTGATTCTCACATGCTTGCACGTGACTTCACATTTTATATCGTGTGTGTGTATATATATATATATATATATATATATATATATATATTTTATGTTATTTTATTTTCAAATTGGTATTTTCTTTTGAAAATTTTGGAAAAACTCAAAATGATTTTCGATTTATGTGTATTTTAGTTTTACATATTTTGTGGCATATTGGCGTGTTTGAATCCAATTCATTATGTGCTTTCCATGTTCCCAGGACATTTGGTTATGATTGTTAATGCTTAGATTGTTCTTAATCATGCCTACATGAAGTTTTTTCGAACTTGATTCACTTAATGGATTTGCTTTGCATATGACGCCACACACTAATGCAGGAGCTCTTTGAATGTTAACTTCACATGTAATATTTAAGCTTTGTGAGATGCTCTCCCATAATTCTTGTCATATATATATATATATATATATATATATATATATATATATATATATATATATATACTAGGGTGTACCCGTGCCGATGGCACGGTGATAAATTTGCTCCCGAATATTTATAACCCGTGCGATGCACAGGAGCCTTTAACGTGTTTTCGAAAACAAATTTAACCTACAAATTTTGATAATAAGTGATTGATTTCTTATTAACTGTACACTTCTGATTTTTTTTTTTTTGCGTAATCCCTTTACACTCTTGATTTAGTTTTATTTTACGAAATCCCTTTTTGGCAACCATATAAACTCTTAGTTATTTGTTTTTTTGAAAATTTTGCAAGATATGACAACTCCTACCCTTTATGTCATTGTGGAGACCGAGGTACAAACGTCAAATTTTATTTTGATTTAAATTATATTGTGATTGTAATTATAGAATTGATTTTTTCAAGATGTTAATTTAGGAGATTGGGTAAAATGTATTGTGGAGTCCTATGTATCGTGTAAGGTAACAATTCAACTTGGTAATGTAACATTAGTTGATTTCCAATTACGTTTTGGTGTTGCAAAGTAGTTTTGCTATTGCTATATTTTAGTAGTGATTATATGGAAACTATCATATTATAGTTTACAATGGTTTTGATATTCTTTAGCATCTTTCATATTGCTATATATTAGTAGCTGGTTTAAAAATGCATCTTTTGCCTTGCTATTCTTTAGCAGCTTTGACATTATAGTTTACAATGGTATTGGCTTAAAAATGCAGTGCATAGCAAATTGTTTACGACTACTAAACCAACATATGAGCTAAACCAACTCCATAGCAGTGTTTCATCCAGTACATAATATTCATCCAATACATAAAATTAAAGCTCATCCAGAATAATCAAAATGTGTAACTATAATACCCACTTCCTATGATGAAAAAAAAATATATTTTTTGTTGTCGGTGAACATCCCTTTGACTTTGTGTTTGTTGTGTCTAACAAATAAAATCATTAACATGTTTAGTAATAATATATTGCTCAAGCTACTCAAAACAGATTTGAAAAATGCCAAAGAACAAATCCGGAACAACCACTTTACATACCTTAGCTTTTACTTTCTTATATTTTCCACCAAATTGTAACACTAAATGGATTGAACCACTTGCCCATTTTTTTAAACATCTCAGGTGCAAAAAAGAAATAGATTGTTAGAAACATAGAATTTTAGAAACAACCAAATGGATCTGCCAAATATATTTTTTAAAACATCTGATGTTTGAGTCAACACAACCCTGTGTTGGGGGAAATAAAAATGACGGAAGTAACAGATCAAATATAAAATAAAAAAGAAATTAACACGAAAGAAAGTAAATACATGTGACGGAGTACCATTTCATACCGATACCCAAAAGTAAATACACATAACATATTTTCTCTTAAGAACCCAGATCAAACAGTATTGTATAGAATCCAAATCCAAAAAAATTAAGAACCCAAAGCAAAAGATTAAACATCAAATTAACATAAGTAAATTGAAACCTTACATGTATGCGGCAAGAGAAAGCGGTAAAAGCTCAAATAAACTCAATTAGGTTATGTTAAAGAGGAAGAGAGCGCTATGTTAATTGTTGCAACATGAAGAGAAGCATTCGGAGGTTGAAACTTGAAACTGGAAAGGGAATAAATAAATAATCTTTGAACCTTGTGCTCTAATAGGTTCAAACTCTCGAGCCTTGCACTATGTTAAATGAGTAAATAACATATTTGATAAATAATCTTTCTCAACATAAAACCATACAAAACCGTTAGAATCAAACCTTAAACATTTAATCTCAGCATCAGTTGACAAAAATAAAAAGTCACATAGGAGGCACCATTTAGCTAAATATCAAATAGATCTGGAAAATAACCCACTTAAATAAACCTATATCTTAAACACCAAAAACCCTCAAATTTAACTCAACATATTATCCACAGCATTTAAAAAAATAGTTAATAACATCCCAAAACTACGAAGCACGCCAAAATGCCTAATAAATATCAAGAAACAAACATGCATCTCACACCTAATTATTACTTCCCAGAAGATCATGGGAAAACCCACCGACACGATATGTCACTGGAGGCAAACACAGGCAAACTGGAGTCATGGATTTTACAACCTACACAATCTATTACGGTGAGGAAGTAGCAGCTCGCAGAGATCTGAAATCAAATAAAAAAGAGAGGTTTCCAGAGAGAGAAACTTGAGGACGGAGAAGCTTGAAATGAAATTTCCAGAGAGAGAAACTTGAGGACGGAGAAGCTTGAAATGAAACTTGACCAGAGAGAGATTTGGTTAAAGGGCCCTCTAGAGCCTTATGCTCTGTTAGGAATTAATTACCTCGAGCCTTGTGATGTAAGGCATATATGACCCCTTTCACCACAGAATATTTTCCATGTAAAAACATTCACAACCGTTAGATTCAAACTCCCAAGATTAAATCTAAGACACCAGTTGACAAACACCAAACTCTTAAGATTTAATCTCAGCCATTAGTTGGCCTCGACAAAAAAAGCCCTCCTCCTTTATTATATATATATATATATAAGGCCCTATCCTATAAGGACTCCTTATGTTACAGCCCTGGTACATCCCCTTTTTTTAAAATAGTAAAAAAATGAATTTTTTGATGAAACTTCATGGATATGATCTCCATGGTGAGAAGATCATCTCCAATTTTGTCATCAAAAAATTCAATAAAAAATCGTTGAGATGAGGTGATATGTAAAAAAAAATGGTATAAATATGCATTTTTGACCGTTGAAATGTTGTTTATGGTGGTGGAAGCATGGTGTTATGATGTGGAGAGGTGGTTGAAGCATGGTGGTTTATGGTGGTGGAAGACAAAAATGGTGGAAGACCACCTTCTCTCACTCTCTCATCTTCTTCCAACTTTAAATACTTCAAACAAACCAAACAGTCCCTTATAAAACCCTTCCAAAGGCAAAAAAAATCATGGTTTGCCCCTTTGGGGCTCATTTGAGTTTGATAACTAAAAGATCCAAGGGCCAAAAATTTGACAACGCACAAGGGAAAATAAGAATAAAACATTTTCGTGGCCCGTCGTTAGAAAAACATGAACCTCGTCCGAACTACATGTCTATCTCGTTCAAACCTTGTCTTCATACGATCTGGAACTGTAATGCGAAAACATCTCATTTGAAGGTCGTTTGAGCCTTGCTTCGCCCGACATTGCATCTCGCTTTTAACGACCACCCTAGGTCCTTCGAACGACCTTCCTTTCTTTATATTCTTTTACTTTCTTTAATTTTTAACCCACAGTTTCCTAATAATTCTTTTCAGCCCTCACTCCACCATAATTTCATAAAATTTAATTGATTATTGGGACAGGGTATTACAAACTTCCCTCCTTGGAGAATTTCGTCCCCCGTAATTCTCGATCCGTCAATCCTTAAGCTTATGGGGGTCACCAATGTCAATTTTAAGCCATATCAATCCTCCAAGACAAAATCATCAAAGTTTTCAAAGCTAAGTCACCTTGCGTGCCTCCCCCATACGGGTTTTTCACCGAATAAACAACATGTGACATGATCTAATGCTTACTATCCCTCTAACCATGAACATCACATAAATGACTCCGATTATCCACTCACTTGATGATCGTGTCCAAACCATTTCTAGCACCACCTATGCTAGTACCTAAGGCATATCGGCGTCTCCACGAGAAATTCCTTTCTATCAGTCGACACTCACCCAATGTGGATCATAGTACAACCAATTGTCGTGTTCATCATCAAAATCAATTCTATTTTAGGACCGTGCATCATGTGTCACATAATTTTTTAGGCTATCCTGACTATACAACTCGCATGAGCTTGTCAATAACCATACTATGTTATTCTCTCACTCCAAGGCGTAATATTCTTGTCATGTAATCACCTTGCGCTCGACTTGCACCTTCCAATGCGTCACTCTAATGCACATAGTACTACCTAGGTGTCTCACCTTTGAGTACTCATTGGAGCCTTGCTCTAATCCACTCACCGTGGCAAAGCAACACTGTATGTCGATTTCTAAAAATATACCGTATGCTCAATTCATCATCCCGCTCTTTGCAACCCAAGCCACTGATTGTCGTACCGGATAGTCGAAAGACCACTAATGTTTAGAAAGATCAATGATACGAGCAAATTGTGGGGCCGAAAGCATGGCCACCTATACACAGAACTATATGTAATAGAAAGAATACCTTATATAGGACGAACCTAGTTACCAAGCTACATTGACCATACCCGATCCACCACGCTTTATAAGGACCAACCGTGTCATGCCATTTCATGGCACCAATCTGACTTATCACACTCGTGAAAATACCGATCCCTGGTTATCGAAACCGAAAGGGATACATGAGAGTCAAAATGGATAAGCAATCGTCCAGAGAAATTTTTCCCATAAGCGTCCGACTTTGATTTACGAAAGCAAACCAATGCCATATGATTGAAGTCATGTCACTCATTCCCAAAGTTATCACCGAGAACTAATCCTAGCCACATATCCTGGCTTGAGTTATTATCCATAATGAATCGAATCACAATAATTCAATACCATAATACAAAAGCTATATACAAATCGGTAGTCTATTAGGAAGTCAATGCCCGAATTCCCTCCTTGGGAGCAAGGCCCTACCCTTCACATCCTTGGCGTACATAAATTATTCCAATTGACGGATACCTCACACCCTTGTCTACATTGACCTTATCCATTTACTAGTGACGACGTAACTGACCTACTACACCTAGGTTACTATTTGTCTTCTCATATCGTGATCGAAATCCTAAATTACCATAGGCATTACTTAGTTCAAGCAAGGCACTCACCTTACCATGTCCATTGACCACACGAGGTTGCCACCAAACTTACTTTTGGTTTCTACCCACACATAATTTACGCGGCGACCACACCCGCTGCCATTAGCATTTTAAGGGTAATAAATATCACACGGACCAGATCTTTTAATCCGTACCAACTTGGCAAGATGTGCCAAGAGCTAGTCCTTACATTTCTAAGGCTACTTTATCATATACCGTTGACACCCGCCGACATTATAATCATGTTTTGATGTTACCCCACCTTGGTTGCCATTTTCAAGTCTTCACATGACGTCATCACTATAAGTCTTGAATACATTTCCTAGTACATCTCAAAATCAAGTATCACCACAATAATATTAGTCATTCCATGACATCAGAGCATCACTTCTCTTACGACCAAAGATATTACCCTACCTTATGATTTACACAACCTATCTGTATCGATTTGGGAAGCCAACCCCGGCATATACTCTATACGACTAGCAATATAGGATCATCACCTGACCCTCAACACAATCCTTACTAGGATGCTAATGCTTCTTTCTACCGAACTTAATTGGTCCTAAGGACACCAAACACATTCCATGTAAAAGTCCCAAAACCCGATAAGATTTCATCATCTATACCTTTTGTTATTGTAGGTGCGCTCTACAAACCTTTCAATACCCACATCATGATTACTCGGTGTTCATAAAGACACTAATCTACAATCTTCTACCTATAGTGCACCTTAACCATCAAACACCTCAAGCCATCACAACATTTTATCTTTATAATCAATGATGTCGTACACAACTTGTCCTATGGGCACTGATTAGGCGTAAATGCTTCCGAATTTATCCCCTTAATTTAGGGATTTTTATCAACTCGAATAATGTAATTTATCTTGATTTATCTCATTTATATGCTACTGACCTTTCTACATAGTATCTCGAGTTTTGTCCCTTTTCCATGATATTTACCGGTATTTATTGCGAAGTGAAGAAAGGAAAAACCAAAAGCAAAAGATTGAATCAAGGGAGAAACTTTAAAAGGGAAAAAGCATAATTTCCATCAGGAGTCTGACAAGAATCCAAAATAAGTTGAAGAAGATTTGGCAATTTTTGACCCGATAACCCGTTTACGATAATATCTCGAAATGACCCGAGCATGAACCGATTAGCTTGTATAGATTTAGGAGTACCCAAAACTTATATTAATATAAAAATCAATGCAACCTAAAAATGACACGATAAACCCGACCCAAGACCTCGAGTTCGCAAGTGCGTAGGAAGAAACGGTGTCCAAATCCGAGTTCCGGAGCAAAAGTTACGAGGTTCTAAATATGAAAGATAATGAAGAGAAAATCAGGAGAAATTAAAGAGAAATTTATTTTAAAGACCAAACCGATCCTATTTAGAAAAAAAATGGACCGATCCGAACCCTTGAAACTCACTGGAGGATCGATCCTATTTCTAGAAAAAAAAGGACCGATCCGGATTTCTATCACTCACGAGAAAAATTTGCAACGCAGACCGATCCTATTTACAGAAAAAAAAGGATTGGTAGGGATTTGGACCTGAAACGATCCGCTCCTGGACGCACGGACCGGTCCGCCGAGGATAAACTTGATTTTCTTGTTCCTATTTTAGAGTTTGATTCAGCTACAACTATGGATTTTTCGTGATGTATTTAACCTCTAGTTATTGTAGACATGGGAGTTCGATTTTGAGTTCTCTAGGTAGGAGTAGAGGATTTTTA
This sequence comes from Sambucus nigra, assembly GCA_949130495.1. Classification (NCBI taxonomy): domain Eukaryota; kingdom Viridiplantae; phylum Streptophyta; class Magnoliopsida; order Dipsacales; family Adoxaceae; genus Sambucus; species Sambucus nigra. Next base: position 745,475,130 of record OX422208.1, read on the forward strand.
TAGGAAAAAAACTTATTTTTCAATAAAAAGTTCAGCGGTAAGAATTGTAATTAATTTTCTTTAATACAAGTAATGTTCTTCCTTTAAATTTGCAATAGTTAATTAGTTTAATTGTTGGTTTGATTCTCAACTTCTCTTTTCATCTTTATGTTACTTATGAAGTTTTCTTCTTCTCAATCCATGCTTTCTTTTAATTTAACTATGTTCGGCTAAGTTTTTAAGGGTTGGGGTGCATGAACCCCACCCGATGTAATTCACAATAATGGGAAATAGGCTTTTGAATTAAAATCTTAGATGAATCGTGTTGCATAAATGGTGCAACTCTCGTAGGACTTTTGATCTCATTTGCCCTACGTAACCGGGATGCTTAAGAATGCGACGCGCGTATTAGTTAATACGACACCGCTTTACTCGTCCTTTGATTACATACTGTGCGGGATACGATCCCTCATATATGTAATGCATGGGATTACTAAAGACCGGGTTCATTTAAAATTCTAATTCCGAATCTAGTATCCTATAAAGTGAATTGCTAGGGTGTGGGGGATTGTAACCCGACTTATTGTTCTCATTTCATAGTTAAACATTTAGTCCATTAATCATTAGCATTTTGTTTAAGTAGTGTAGTTGCATATTGTTAGTTCTTAGTATTAGTTAATTATTCTCAAAAGTGCATCTAGTTGTAGTTGTTCTGTTCCCAATAATCACATTTTCTTCTTTTTAGAGTCGAAGCTAGGATTGTTTCAATCTTTCCAACGTCGTCACGACTTAGTTCGTCTTGTTTTCCTGAGGATCGATACCCGACTTATCAGATTATTACTTGAACGATAGGCTTGCACTTGAGCCTACATAGCATGCACACAAGACACATTTGTGGTCGCGTCAAGTTTTTGGCCCCGTTGTTGGGGAATTAGGTAGACTTGGGTTAGATCGAGTCAATTTAAAGCTTAAAAAATTAAAAAAAAAATGATGAGTAATACGAGGGAGATGATGGATGAGAGCTATTGGCAAGATATAATAGATGAATTCCTTCGTAGTAACCATCCCTCCACATCACAGAAGCCTTCAGGGGAGAGTGAGAGAGAGTATTCGGATAATAAGCAAGAAAGAGCGTTAGGAGATATGCGCCTAGAGGACTTTGAGAACGAATTTCGGCCGAAGGATGAGAGCTTCACTATCGCAGTCCAATCTTTATTGGACTCAATTTGTCACTTAAAAGATAGCGCATGGAAAGATAGGGTGGATGATTTCCCTCTTTGTGACCATCCACCCATGCCACTGGAGTTCTTGGATGCAATCAAGGCCATGGTTAGATTATTGTCCGATTTAGAGTTCGATCCATGCATTATTAAGTTTAGGGACAATCTAGGCCATTCCAAAATTCACTTCGATATTCTCCCCAAGTCAACCCATTTGTACTGCAGGGTGATTGAGCACCTCGTTGATTTCACTCACCCCATTCATCATATGCCTCGAGGTGTTCAATTTTTCTATTATTTCGACTTTTAGTTTACGATGTGAGGAAGAGGAGTGAGTCAAGAAGAGCATCATTCCCCGTGCAAGGGGTCGGGTGAGTTTGTGGAGAGATGAGAGGTAGTCGTACCCCGATGCGTATGGGGTGATTTTTATTGTATTATTGAGTCATGTGTTAGTGTCATTTTGCATTTTAAATATTTTCTTGTTTTATTTCTCACACTTGTTATTTGCTCTTCTTTAGATTTTTAGTCATTTCGATTGAGGACAATGCAAAAGTCTAAGTTAGGGGGGGTGACAAGTTCGTATTTCTAAAACGTCACGAATTTTCAAAATGCCCAAAAAATTTAAAAAGTTCAGAAAAGCAAAAAAAAATCTTTAAAATAAATAAAAATTAGAATTTAATTTTTTCGAAAATATCATCGAAATTTTAATTAAAGTCTTAAATTAGCAAAAATCCAAATACACAAAGCCAAAATTGACTAAATATGGAAATTAAGCATGAATTGACGACTTAACCAATAAGTGTGGAGATTATTAACCCGGTGAGATGTTGTGCCTATCCACTTTTCTGAGTTTTTAAAATTAATCTGAGTTAATGGCTAACTCTGAGTTCGCTTTAGCGTTTAAATAAGTCATCGTGGATCTCAATTATTTAACATTGATCGGTTATGGAAAATGGAATGTTATCTTGAAAAACACGCTGAACATATCTCTAAACTTAATTAATCTCGAGACGCATATGGTGATGTAATTAACAAATTGGACAATGAAGTAGGCCCTCGTTTGTCATCCAAAAATATTGGGCAGAAAAAGTCATAAAAAATAACCTTTTTGCAACCCATTTTTTGTCGAATAAATCTTTCCCTTTTCGTTTGTAGCCCGAAAAAACAAAAAAGTTAACCCGGAATTGTGAAAATGAAAAATTCAGAAATTTAGTCCAAATGGTGCGATAAAAAGGGGTAAGAGAAAAATAGAAAAATGCTCAACAAAAATTGCAAGAAAAAAAAAATATAGAAAAGAAGAGAAAATGTGCAATAGCCCGAAAAAAAGCACAAATCGACATCATAAATGAATTCTCTAATTCTGAAGTCCCCACCATTTCCATTTTACCCAATGCACCTTAAAAACTCGAAAACTCCTAACCGAGTCCAAATTGCAAATTGCTTACCGCGTGGAGAGCTAAGGCACAAAAGATAATAAAAGAGATTACATGGCGTGAAAAAGAGATGATATTTCCCATTTTCCTAAGACCGTAATCCGATGATGAGATTTTTCACCTCAAAAATATTTGCATCTTTCAATTAAGTGTGTGTGACTTGGTGTTGCAATACATTTACTCCTATAAATCGCATACACCGAGAGAAATAGCCACATTCCGAGTGATTCGTTGGCGAGCGTATCCTGTGAGAAATTGGATCAAAGCGAATGTTCGAAAAGTAGCGAAATGAACAATCGGTGGAAATATACAGTTAACTTTTGGCTTCGCACACATCCACGAAAAATTGAGACTTATGAATACAAATATAGGGTGATTATTTTGTTGGAAATTTAGATCGAATAATTTTTGAGTATTTTGAATTTCTCTGAGCCTAGTAAAATGAATTTTGTGGGTATATTCCTTGCAAAACCTTACCAGAAACCACTCGTCCTACTAGGGTAACCTAGGGGTTTAAAGGATTTTTGCATACTCTAAATGCAATCCCTTGCCCACGAAAGTGGTATTCTATCCTAATAAAATGAATCTCGAGAGTTGAGCCTTAGTTAGATTCTTTTACATTGCTCGGGACACGCAAAGTTCTAAGTTAGGGAGGGGTTTGATTAGGAGTAAATTCTTTCGAATTTATCCCCTTAATTTAGGGATTTTTATCGCCACGGATAATGTAATTCATCTTGATTTATCTCATTTATATGTTACTGACATTTCTACGTAGTATCTCGACTTTTGTGCCTTTTTCATGATATTTACAGGTATTTATTGCTAAGTGAAGAAAGGAAAAAGCAAAAGCAAAAGAATGAATCAGGGGAGAAAAGTCAAAAGGGAAAAAACATAATTTCCACCAGGAATCTGGACGAGAATCTAAAATGAGTTGAAGACCTCGAGTCCGCAAGCACGTAGGAAGAAACGTCGTCCAAATTCGAGTTCTGGAGCAAAAGTTACGAGGTTCTAAAGTGAGAGATAATGAAGAGAAAATCAGGAGAAATTGAAAAGAATTTGATTTTAAAGATCGGATCGATCCTATTTAGAACAAAAAGGGACCGATCTGAACCCTTGAAACTCACTGGCCAAAATCACATGGCGGACCGTTCCTATTTCTAGAAAAAAAAGGACCGATTCGAATTCGATCACTCACTGGAAAAAATTAAAAAGCGGAACGATCCTATTTCCAGAAAAAAAAAAGGATTGGTCCGGATTTGGACCTGGACCAATCCGCTCCAGGACGCACGGACTGGTCCGCAGAGGATAAACTTGATTTTCTTGCTTTAATTTTAGAGTTTGATTCAGCTATAACTCTGGATTTTTCATGATGTATTTAACCTCTAGTTATTATTAGACAATGGAGTTTGATTTTGAGTTCTCTAGGTAGGAGTATAGGATTTTTGTAGGAAAAACCCTAGTTTCTTTATAAGAAGTTCAGCTGTAATAATTGCAATTAATTGTCTTCAATACAAGTAATGTTCTGCCTTTAAATTTTCAAGAGTTAATTAATTTAATTATTTGTTCGATTCTGCACTTATCTTTTCATCTAGTTTCTGTTACTTATGATTTTTTTTCTTCTCAATCCATGCTTTCTTTTAATTTAACTATGTTCGGCTAAGTTTTTAAGGGTTGGGGTGCATGAACCCCACCCGATGTAATTCACGATAATGGGAAATAGGCTTTTGAATTAAAATCTTTGATGAATCGTATAGCATAATTGGTGCAACTGTCGTGGGACTTTTGATCTCATTTGCCATAGGTAACCGGGATGCTTAAGAATGCGACGCGCGTATTGGTTAATACAACACCGCTTTACTCGTCCTTTGATTACATACTATGCGGGATACGATCCCTCATATATGTAATGCTTGGGAGTACTAAAGACCGGGTTCATTTAAAATTCTAATTCCGAATCTAGTATCCTATAAAGTGAATTGCTAGGGTGTGGGGGATTGTAACCCAACCTATTGTTCTAATTTCATAGTTAAACTTTTAGTCCATTTATCATCAGCATTTTGTTTAAGTAGTGTAGTTGCATATTGTTAGTTCTTAGTTTCATTAGTTAATTATTCTCAAAATTGCATCTAGTTGTAGTTGTTCCGCTTCCCAATAATCACATTTTTCTTCTTTTTAGAGTCAAATCTAGGATTGTTTCAATCTTTCCAATGCCGTCACGACTTAGTTCGTCTTGTTTCTCTGAGGTTCGATACCCGACTTATCGGATTATTACTTGAGCGACAGGCTTGCACTTGAGCCTACATAGCACGCACACTATACATATTTGTGGTCGCATTAGGCACCTCAAATTACATATGAACTACTCTCACACTGGGATTACCTCTCACCTAGCCATTACTTCAGTGGCTAAAATGAGTCTCTACACTTAGACAATAATCTTGTCCTTCTCCCAAACAGTTGTGACCAAATGCTACAGACAAACCACAACCGGTAGTGCTAAGGATTATGGAAAGGTGCAGGAATGGATAGAATGTAGGGTTGATCCAAATATCTTAAATGTACATTCACATATGGTGAAAAACGAAAATACAAAAAAAAAATTAAAAATTCAATCAAAAATAAAATATTTTTGGAAAAAATTTCAAACTTTTTCTCAAAAATAAAAAATCGTTTTGGAATTTTTCAAGATATATCAAAAGAAAAATGTATACACATTACAATACAAATACGATCTAATAATTAGAACAAAATGAAATGAAAATGACAATCACCCTACAGTAGAAAAAGTGCCTGGACTCAATCGATGGTACAAATACCCAAAGATTTATTGAGATTCTCGAATCTAAGTGCATCTAAAGGTTTCATAAAAATGTCGGCTAATTGATATTCGGTGCTCACAAAGCTCAATTACACGACCTTCTCCTCAATGAGATCACAAATCAAATACTCGCGTATCATAATGTTCTTTGTGCATGAGTGTTGGACGAATTACGGGATATATGAATTGTACTCGTATTATCAGAAAACAAAATAGTCATTGTGCCTTTCAAAATCCCATAATGTTCCAACATTTGCTTCATACAAAAGAGTTGTGTGAATTTAAAGTTTGCAAAGAGAATTAAAATCCTTAAAAAAAAGTTATTTTTGTTTTAAAGCTGTAATGGAATTGTTGCAAACTATTCAAACTCAAATAGATTTCCTTCGTGAGAAGCTTGTGGACATGGACATTGATTTTAAACCTTTAAAAGTGTCCAAGAAAGAGAGTGAGGATACAGTTCGATTTTCAGAGAAAGAATTAATAGACGCTAAATTTTCTATGGTTAGTGTACGTGCCATTGAGGATAATGATAATTTGATTAATGATTTGATGGCACGTGAGAAGACTCTTAGGGATAAGTTTACTTGCATTGATAAAGAGAGATAACCTTTTAGTAATGGTTAAAATTTTAAAGGAGTCCCTAAAACTTGAAGTGTCTAATTCATTACTTGAGTCTAGAATTTTGAGGTTAAAAGATGATCTGAGAGACACGAGTAGTGTTGGTTGATGTGGTAATGGCTTTCATGATTCTTATATTTATGTTCCTAAGGCCAAGATAATTATTTATTTTAAAGGGTAAACTACATCGCAGGGTGATAGAAAAGGTCAATCTGAATGTCTTATTCCTCATTGCATCTACACATGCACATATTGCGGTAGGAAAGGTCACCTTAGGCGTTTTTACTATGATCTTAGAAAAGACCATAGAAAGTTAAAGTCCAGTGTCCCTTGATTCTTAATACTCGACACATTAGATATACATCTATTTGGGTTAGGAAACCCATTTTAGAGGCAGTAAATGTTAGACTGCTTGATTTTTGCATGCTTGCACATGACTCTTCACATGCTATATCTTATGGGTGATTACTTGCATGCTTGGCATGCACTAGTTTGTGCTTCATGATATATGTTTGTTAGTGTTATGATTTTTGTACCTTTTTTTTTATTTTATTTTTATTGAATCGTATTGAAAAATACAAAAAGATTTGTTTGTCTCTTGACTTACTTTGTGTTCAAAATTGGTATTTTATTTTGAAAATTTTTAGAAAAACTCAAAAAGATATTTGGTTTTTGTGTATTTTAGTTTTACACATTTTGTGGGGCAAATTGGTGTGTTTGAATCTAATTCATTTGATGTTATCCACATGACTAGTACATTTGGTTATGATTGTAAATACTTAGATTGTTCTTAATCATGCTTGCATGGAGTTATTTCGAACTTGATTTTCCTTATGGATTCAACTTTGCATATGCCTCCGCACATACATGCACGAGCTTTTTGAATTTTAACTTCACATGTATATTTAAGATATGTGAGATGTTCTCCCATCAATCTTGTCATCTACATATTTTATGACTTGGGTGATTTGTTCATGTAAGAATAATTACCCGTGAGATTATTTGAGTTTATTAAAAATATAAGAGTGCATGGAAAAGGGCTATGAAAGGATCAAATATCCTCTACGATAAAGATACCTTTGGTAAGAGCATAATGAAAATATCAAAGGCAATCAAAATAGAAAAATTGCCAATGGCCAACATGTTTAGTTTGTTTGATCTTTCAAAAGTGATAGCTTCAAAAGAATTACAAGAAAAGAAAATATGATATATGTTTCTCTTTTGAGGGTGTTTAGTTGAAGATCAACGAGTTTTCATAATAAATTATAGTTATGCTTATTTTGTCATGCGGCTATTGATTTGTAGAATCATTAATATTCTAGGATTGTATGCATTATGCTTGTTTATTCATAGAGTTCAATTTGTCTTGTCACTTGAGTCTAAATCTTAGTTTGATAAAATTTTGAAGTCAAATAGAACTTCTTGAACATATTTGAGTGTTTAGGTCATAATTCATTTATATCTAGTTCACCCCCATTCATTCCATCCCACATGTTTAGACATGTCGATACTATGCTATTGTGTAAAGATTTTGTGTTTTATGTCGAGTTTTTATAGTTATTTATACCTTATATATATGTACTGGTATTTCATTGGTATATTTTTCATATGCTATATATGGTATCGTGTTTTGAGTCTTTGCGGTTTATATTTAGTCCATGTTCGTCATATGCTTTATCTTTGGATAATATTTGGCATGTTATATGATCATATTAGTCGCTCTCGTTGGATGCATTGAAATTCTTTATCTCATGTTGCTAATTTCAAATTGATACCATACTTCATTGCTTCCTTATATTGGTATCTTTTTGCATCGATATTGATATTGTATGATTATAGTTTGGATTATTTGTACTTGAGTTACCATGTTATGCTCTATTGCACATTACACCATTGCGTGATTTTATTCCTTCTTCCTTATGTTAATATTGGTGTCTCATGTTCACACATTTAGGGGAGATTTGATTTTTAGGGGGGTAATCGTTTTATGCTTTTTTTACTTTGTCTATTCCCAAATAAAAAGGGGAATAAATGGTATATTTCACTAAATTTATGATTAGGATATATTTATCTTAGGGGAGATGTCTTACCTAGGTTGAGATTATTTTAAAATTTGTTAGATGTTTATTCATTTATGGATTTATACTTGTGATATTCTTTTTTGCATTTGAAGGTGTTTTTAAGTGTGAAGATTTACAGGTTTGCATCATGCGGTATTGTTTTCAAGTAAGCAAAGCTACTCAATTTTATGTGTCTGTCGAGCGTTTGTACTCTTTTTTCTTTTGGGGATGGGATTGAGACTTTTCAAAGAGTTTTATGGACCGTAGGGTTTTTAAGTTTTGTTTTGTCCCGGAATACCCAAAGAGGGAGATTTGTAAGGATAAATTTCCAATTGAGTTAATTTATTTATAATTAGATTAATTTCATACAAAAAATTTAGAGTCATGGGTTAGAGTTAGTGTTGTCACTTCAAGCCCTTGACGTGTTCGGATGAAGACGAAGCGGCAAAGCTTCAGAGATTATATCATCATGTCATATTCCGTGACCATTTCCATCTTCAAGTCCCAAGGATCTCTTAGGTATGAATAGAATATTTTATTATTGGGTGTTATATTTTATAAAATGTTTTAAAGAAAATTTAAAGATTTTTTTTAAAAATTTTACGGTTCGTTTGAAAGACTTGAAAGGTTATTCGAACAAGTTTCCTTAGATTGTTAGAACGAGATTCCTTCCTTCCAACGATATATGAAGCGACACCTTTTGGAAATCTCTGGAATGTCGTTCGAAGTTTCGTTGGAAACACGTTCGAACGAGAAAGGGCATGTCGTTCAAAAGAGGTACCAGGTCCTTTGAACAAGTGCGCAAGCTTTAATTTTCTTTTAAACATATCTGATTCAAATCTCTAATGCTTATCTCTTTGCATCAACTTTCCCTATAAATAGATATGCGGGATTAGAGTTTTATGAGAGACTTTTTAAGAGTTCTTTTTGTGTTTAAACTCTCTAAAAACTCTAGTTTTTCAACAAATAAGTTTAGGATCCAAGATTCATCATACATATGCTTTAAAGCACCAAAGTTTGTTTCTGTACATCTAGTGCTAAGAACATATTTTGTTACGATAGATTTCATATTTTATGTGTGATGGTGAAGAAACGGTGGATTTTGTGCTCATATACGAGACTGTTGTTGAGCCGGGATCGGTGGATACTGAGGCGTGCGTGGACTCGTGTGTTGTTATAGTTTATGTGGGTGGATTCCAGCATTCTCACTGTTGAGGAACAGTTAAAGATTGAACATGCATCGAGGATTGTGTGGATCAAGTCATTATGTAAGTAATTTGTCATCTGTCATCTTGTGTAATTTCGTATCATAGTGAATTGTGTGGTAGGGTCGTCCGAGGGTTTTCTCATTTAGATTTTCCTCATACATCGGTGTGTTATGTGATTGATTTATTTTATCTGTTATCATCTAGATGCATGATTTAGGCCAAGAAGATAAAATTGGATAAATTGGTTTATCTTTACAACTCGATTTAAAATTGATGAACAATTTTTATTGGGTTAATCTATTTAAAGGCTTGATTTTTAAATTTTGAAAAAATTATAAAAAATGATTTTTTCTTTGCAATACCATCCTTACCTAAGCACACATCGTATATAAGCGCACCTTTTAACACTTACATCCTACCCCAAGGATCACTATACCCTACCCCAGATTGACCAATTGGATCAATGATATTTCTCAGAAAAAGTTACTTAGCTTTATGGATGTTTATTCAAGGTATAATTAAATCTCAATAAATCATAAGGACAAGGAGAAAACCTCTTTCATAACTAGATAAGGCACATAATGCTATAACTTTATGCTTTTGGGGCTAAAAAATGCTGGAGAAACATACCAAATGTTAGTTAAACAAATTTTCAAAGAGTAAATAGGAAAGAACACGAAGGTCATGTTGACTAAAAGCAAGAAAGTGGATGACCACATTCGTGACCTCGGTCAAACATTTGACGTAATGGAGAAATATAACTTGAAGCTGAGCCTGACCAAGTGCGTATTTGGTGTTCGAGCAGGATATTTTTTAGGTGTCATAGTTAACAATGGGATATTGAACTTAACACCAATAAAATTAAAGCCCTCGTCAACATGCAGTCTCCGAGCAGTAAGAGGAAAATTAAGAGGATGACAGTCCAATTTGAACCTCTAAATAAATTCATATTGCGGACTACAAACCAATGCCTTTAATTCTTTAAGTATTTGAAGAAAACCTTCAAATGAAATGAAGAGTTTAAAAAAGCATTTCAAGAGATAGTCAGATACTTAGGATCTCTTCCCTTGATCTCCACGTCGATCCTTCGACAAAAATTATACTTATACCTAGTCGTATCTGATTCATTCATGATCTCGGACCTGGTGAGATGTAAAGATATAGTAAATAAATAGCTCCATAATACCATCAAAGTGTACATAAGCACTGTAATTAGGTACCCGAGACTAGAGAAGTTAGCGCTGGCATTGATAGAGGCATCAAGAAGGATGAAACCCTATTTGCAGGATCGCATGAATGTTTTGTATACTAATCAACCCCCAAACAAGATATCTAAAAACCTGAAAATTTTGGCATGTTAACGGACTTAACGGTGGAGTTGGGGAGTTTGATATTATGTATGAGTCGAGAATGACGATAAAAGGTCAAGATGTTGCGGATTTTATAGCATAATTCACTTATGAAAAGGAGGTCACAAAAAAAATAATCAAAAGTTGAAGCCACGCCAGCTATAGCCATTGAAAGATCAAAGTCCTCTACAAGGGCAACATAACAGATTCGTATCTTAGAATAGATGAAGAAAATCTTCAAGAATGACTCATTTGTCGATGTTGTCTTTGATGAAAAAAATTTTACTTGGAAATCGTATGTCAACAGATCTTTATGAACTAATAAGAGAGTCATAGGCCTAATAGTCACTACATTAGAGGGAGATGATGTGGAGTACATCCTGAGATTAAATTTTGAATCTTATAATAATGAGGTCGAGTGTGAGGCTTTGGTAGAAAACTTGGTATTAGCCTCATCGTTCGGGCCTCAACAGGTTTCAACTCATAGTGACTCATAGCTAGTTTTCAACCAAGTTCTAGGTTTATATGAAGCAAGGGAGAAAAGCATATCTAAGTACCTGTAAAAGGTAAGAAATTTATTTTTGAAGTTTATAGCGGCATCGATGGTAAGGATTCTGTGGACTGAAAATTCATGAGTCAGCGCTTTAGCTCATCTAGCATTGATCACTTGATTCGAATTGAGGAAAACTGACCTAGTAGAGATCATGTTATATCGAAGCAATGATGCAGAAGAGGTGAAGACTATGGAACTTGACCAAAGACCATCGTATATGGAAACAATAAGATCATATCTAAGAATTGACGTAGTACTAGCTGAACCCAAAGAGGATCGAAGGGTATATTATAAAGAAGGGAGATATGTGCCAGATGATGGAGTATTGTTTAAGAGGGGATTTTTTTATACACTTCCTTCGTTATGTTCACTCAAAAAAAGTGCAAGATCTGATTAAGGATGTGCATGAAGGATTTTGTGGGCCATTAAAATAGTAGAAACGGAGGACTATTATTGGACCACCATAAAGGAATATTGCGTGGTTTAGAAAAAAATTGCGATAAGTGTTAATGATTTATCGTGATTCATTAAAGACTTGTAGCGGATCTTATGACCAATGCTTTCTCTTAGCTCTTAGCGATGTGGGGGGGTGAATCTGGTCGACCCACCACCGGAGACGAAAGTAAGGTTTAGGTACCTTATTGTGGCAGTTAACCACTTCACCTAATAGGTGGAGGCGGAGACGGTGATAGAAGTTAGCCAAATAAAAACCTTACAGTTTACCTGTAAGAACATAGTATAATATGGGATGCCCTATGCCTTTATTGTTGATCACGGTACCCAGTTTGATAATGACTAGTGTGATGCCTAAGCTATTAGATCCAAGATTCAGAGACTACATTATACCCAAGATCACAGTGCAATGGTTAGACAAAGATCACAAACAAAACCCTCTTGGACTAGATGGAGAGATTCTTAGAAGAATCGAAGATGAACAGGATAAACAAGTTGCATAGTTTCCTGTGGGCTTATATAACGACCCCGGGACTGCCACTAGGTAAACTCCATCCATGTTAGCTTTTAAATTCGAGTTTTTAGTGCCAATAGAAGTGGGTTTGCTGAGATACAATGTCCTAAACTTTAATTCACTAGTGAGAAACTTCATGTATTGGCTTGACTTGGACCCGGCGAAAAAAGGGAGATAGCAAGACACATTGAGGGTTGTTAATATCAGTTGAAGATGACCATATTCTATAATAAGAGAGTCCAGTCGAGCAAAATAGAGGAAGGCAAACTGGTATTGAAGAAAGTGATTCAAAAAATCAACATATTAAAAGCAAATTTGCATGGTCCTTATCGGGTTAATTAAGTAGTACGGCGTGGAATGTACAGAATCAAGATATTAGAAGGGAGCTCTTTAAAAATCCCTTGAATGTTTACTGCTTAGAAATTATTGCTATTGAGCTGGAAAAATTTAGGAAAGATAAAACAATCATAAGAATGTAACGAGAATACGATATGTAAAAGTCTTGCTATCATCAATGAAAAATCTAGTCTTATCCTAAAAAATGTTACTATTCAATTACCATAGCTTCTATTATAATATACAAAGATCCTTAGTCTCAAGAGTTGAGAAAGAAACATCGATCAAACGCATATCTAGGAAGACTAGAAGAATTAACCTACGACAAATAACAATTCATGAAAGGCCTAACCCTTTAGACAATCCATAATCAGGAAATTGGTCAGTTCGAGAATAATCGATGTTGCAACTAGGTCAGGCTGGCTATAGGTAAACCTAATAGATAAGTAAGTTGAATAAAGCACTGATAAATCCTATAATGGACAAACACGTTGTCATCCACGGCCAAAGACGATGCGAACAAAAGTGATAGGGGAACAATAAGTCAACTTTCTACTTAGAAAACAATGTCCAGGCAACATTTCACAACCACTGTATCCCCTTAGATAGAGTGAACCATGAAAACTTGTTCATCCACCAGTAGTAAGTAGTCAGGTCAATTCATCCAAGATACAACCATAAGACCAAGAAATAATTTAAACACTAGCAGACCTAAAATAGAAAGCTTAAAGAACAACTCTAAAAATAAATGGCAAATCAATTATGCTAAAGCATTAATGAGTTAAAATACCCTAAAAACATAAATTATATGTGGGAGCTAACTACTTGACCAAGCATAATAATTAATTATAAAATATAAAATGCCTTCAAATTATAGGAATGAAAACAAAGAACCATATGCATTCAACTTTACATAAAAAATCAAAATCATATCCAATTTAGTTACATGGGAATAGTGTCAAAAAATTATAATACAAAATACAAAATATTCACAAGATTAAACTATAGTATGGTTTGATGAATGATCAGCAGTAGGAGGATCAACCTTCATGAAATCTTAAGCATTTTCTTAGGTCATAATATCAGGTATCAAAGGAGGGTTCGGCTCATTCAACGTCAGCTTGACCAGGGCATCAGTGTTGGTCTCCTAGATGAAACATCCATGTCCATCTAATCACCATTGGCCAAGGATATCGCCTCCTTGTCTTTACCGTCCCTGGCATTGATAACCTTTAAAATATCAAGGAAATTATTTATAACCATCTTTTTTATTTCAATATACCCATTTATAATTTAAGAAAATAGGCACTCTTAAGAAGCCTTATACTCTACCAAGTGGAGTCCCAAGCTTTGGTCATGTCATCCCGCAAGATTTGGATTATAGCTGCATTAAGTTGTGTCTTCTCCTCGGCCTTCTTGAGTTTCCCCTCAATATTAACAAGATTATTTTATTCTCCTTCACATCATCCTTGGCCTTAGTAGCCTCATCCTGAGAGGCAATCAAATCAATTTTTTAAATTGGATGAATATCATCTCATAAACAAAAAGTCGATTAATTTTTTAAAACATTGAATCGTACCATAGATCATATTCATCTTTTCTCCACACTGTAATTAACTTCTCTTGAGATCGATTAGAACTTTCTTCGGTTGTATTGTAGGCTCGAGTTTTGGTTAGAAAGGACGATTTTTCAGAGTTCAAAATTTTCTAAGAATATAGAGGTTTTTTAGTATTTTAACTTTTAGGGACTTTTTTCAACCTCCATTCTCCTTTCTTTTTTCTTTTTCAAACTCATATACTCTTTTTTTCATTCTTTCGTCATTGTTTTATCGTTCTCTTCACACATTATTCTTGCAATCCCATTTTTGGCTTTTTTCCTACTGTAATTCTACCCTCGTATTCTTAGAAAAACAGTTATGGTTTCTTTTTATGTGCTTTAAAACTTCGAGTTGGAGTTGGGAAGAAAAATGGTTTTTTTAACAAAAATGCTTATTTTTATATTTGGCTCAAATGGTTTTGCAACGGAATAATGTGAAAAGGTTAGAGTTGGGATTAACTTTTGAGGTTTCAAAACGTTGGACTAATCTCATTTCTCATGTTCCGTTAAGTTTTTTTATGTCTCAAGACGACTTATTAAGCTTTTAATGCTTAAGATTTATAATTTTGACTTTTTGCTTAAGTAATGGAACAAAATAAAGAGTTTGAGATCATTAATTAATTTATCACTGAAGGAAAGTTTGAGTTTTTTTTTTTTTTGATAAATGAAAGTTTGAGTTATTTTAAATCGAGATTGATTTAAATCTCTCAAAAATGATAAATGGCATCAATCTCACCTGGTCAAAAATCTCTACATTTATTTGTTAAGCAGAATAACTTTCGCCTCAATATCCATTTTCGATCATATTATTTGGCTAATGTGTAAAACATTCATAAGTTAAAAGTTTGTGGATTAATTATATATTAATAAATCGTTTCAAAACTCAATTGTATTGAAAATCTTTTTGGATTTTTGAAATTTTTTCTGATTTTTATATTTTTTTAATTTTTTTTCAAAAATACCATCCTTCCCCTAAACCTAAATTTTTATATTATCCTCAATGATGCTCAAATAAAAAATATGGACAAAGAAGATAAAGTATAGAAGTAAAAAAACGATATTACTCGTGAACTTCATGTTTGCTACTAACATCCAAAGTTAATAAAATCATGTTAACTATAACAAAAAAAATAACCTAAAAAATAAGAAAAAAAATCTAGTAATATACAGTTATGCAATTACCAACATCACAATAAATTAGTAATCTAAATAGTTGTAAGTCATTCCAAATAATTATCTTTATAGTACTAAGTACAAAAATATCACAAACTCGATTGTATGACCTCCCAACAAAAATCTCAACCTAAATTCATAGTCATAATGGCGTTCACTGGCATCACCAATAATAAAGAATTCTAAATCATACGAGTCATATATCGGTGCATCACAT
This sequence comes from Sambucus nigra, assembly GCA_949130495.1. NCBI lineage: Eukaryota > Viridiplantae > Streptophyta > Magnoliopsida > Dipsacales > Adoxaceae > Sambucus > Sambucus nigra. Next base: position 745,490,658 of record OX422208.1, read on the forward strand.
GTGGATAACAAATCACAATAACAATCCAAACAGTCACTGTCCCTTTTTCTAAAATAGTCGTGTAAATTTGGAGATTTATACTCCACTCCTAAATATGAGATTTTACTTAAAGCGCAAGAAGAAGAGGTATCACGTGAGGATATACTGTCTTCATTAAAAATGGGAGGATCATCATAATAACTATACGTATCACAAAAATAGTATGGCGAATCCTGAAATAAATGTTCCCACATATAAAATAAAGTAACGTTTTTCTCAATTAAATTATAAGAAAAATATTGGCGGCAATCAACATTCAGATCATCACAAGTATTACATGCGTTAATATTGTCTATTTTCTCCTCACAATCTTTTTAGGATAAAATGTCATATATTAAACCAAGGAAAAGAGCCCAAACATTTACAATCAGTCTAAACAATACAATTGAGCAACCCAAAACACAAGTCCAAATGAAGAAACAAATCACCGTACATAGCCTACAAGTCCATCCACATAACATTAATCCAAAAAAATAAAGTTGGAAGCCCGTTGATCCAAGCCCAACCTACTAGATTTCAACCACGTGTAAGACATCAAACCATCCACACCAATAAAACATGCAAGCAGCAACGTGTAGGAATAGCCTAAATCAGTCAATCACTACACAACAGATAAAACCTTGTCTACCACTAAAAACCATTCAGATGGAGAATAACAAAATCAAGATACAACTTCAATTTACATCTTCATCCCAAGAAACAACCATCCATAAATCATCTCTACCATCTGAGCCATTGAAAATCAAATCCCAAGCCAAATTAAACACAACACCCATATGGAGTACAGAGAATATATGGAACGTGAAAAAAGGATGCAACCCAACTACCATCTCCAAACAGACTAATACAAACTAGGAGAACCCAAATCAGTAAAAGACAAAAATACAAATTAGCCAGAAAATCCATTAACAGTAATGTAGACTCATAAGAAGCTAAGATCAAGCTGCGTATGCAACTTAAAATAAGAACCCAACAAATCAGAATAAGACGGAAAACAAACTAAAGTATATGCATACAAAAAATGGATAAGCTTATTTCAAACACTAGGTAGAGGATCATTAACAAACCAAAAAATTGGAGATTAAGTAGCATGCAAGTTATCTTCAGCAGCACATGCAACAAGAAAAACATCAAATAGACTAGGCAGAAAAACACACATGATAGCATCAGAAAAGTAATATTGTCCCCAATACCGCATCATCAACTGAGATGAAGCAAGAAAAACTAGAAGAGTACCATCAAAAAGTCACTCAAGCTACCCATGCAACAAGGAGCATAAAGGTAATATTCACTTCCTTTTAAAGAAAACCCACACACCCCAAGACTCGTATCAGACTCCATTATTGAAAATACCCTCAGAAATGCCCCATCTCTTACATATTTCCAAATTTACTTGCTTACGTATAATATTCCTCCATTTGCATGTTATATTTTAAATGTTGTCTTCAATTTTCTCCATGACATGAACTCTATTTACAAGTTTGATTTTAAATATTCTATCATTCTTGACCCTCCAAATGACATAGACAGTAGTAGACATATAAGTTTTCTCCATGATACTCTAAATACTCTTATTTATATTAAAAATGGAAGCAATCTTATATTCAAATCTCTGTACATCTTAAGTCCATTATTATGCAAACACTCTCTCCAAACCTGTTTTGTGAACATACATTCAAAGAATAAATTATCCTTATATTCCACCTCCAAATTATAAAAAATAGACATATCACTATCAATGCCGGAGAATGGTGGGAGATTCACCCTCAGGAGAACGAGAGGGAGAATTCGTTTCGAATGCCACGGCAATGGGGGTGTCCCTCCAAACTAGGTATTTGGATTATAGTCGCGTCCCTTCTTTATAATTGCTCATTATTCTGTGTACTAACCCTTGAAATGTTTTCTGCAGTTCTCGATAACCTGTAATTGAGCAAGCAAGCAAGCAGCAAGAGAAGAGAGTTGTTGAGGTCGCGGTTGTTCCTGCTGAGCATAAGAAATTCATCACACTTGTTACTTCAGACTCAGTGTTTGAAGCAGTCTACTTCCCAAATAAATCTATACCCAAAGGGATGGCTGTGGAAGCTAATAAATCAATTAACATTCTTACTCCGCGACAACTTATATTTAAAACTTCAAATATTTACTGTTGCATTTCCTCTTTCAGGTGAGGAGGTCGACAGGGAACTCTTGGCTGCCCAACTGGCAGAGATGGACGGGGATGTAATTATCCTCAACAATGCTGCAAGGCACCGAAAAAGAAAGAGGCCCAGGACCAAAGCTCCCACCGCGGTCCCTTTCAGCGACCAAAATCCTCCTACCACGACCCAAAATCAGGTCGTGGAGAAAACTGACATTGCAGCCCCCCAAGCTGATTTTGATGATGACATCGAAGCCAATTTGGCCGCGGCAGGTTTGATGTCCACGTCTGACGCCCCTATCCATTCAGTTTCTCCACCGCCGTCGCCTGTAGTTACGATTAATGCCAACTTAGCGCCTCCCCAATGTCACGTCGGGGTTGGTCCTGATGGACGATCGCGACCACAGCCAAGACAGCCCGACCCTGAGTCCTCATGGGACACTACTGCGAGGGCTGCCCAAAGGATGAAGAGGGTTCTTGGCGCCGCGAACCTTGACAGGTTGGTGGACGAAGATCATGACGATCTGGAGAATTGTTACCTCCATAGTCTTTTGAGAGTAAGTGCAAGTGCTCTCTAAGTTTTAATTTTTCATTCCATACCTTGCTCTTAACTTTTTCTTTTCAGGCCGCGGACGTCATGGTAGCCCAAAAGAGGATGTATGAGGCCTTCTACAAACTAAAGGAGGCTACGAATAGGGTACATGCCGCTGACTTGGAGACTGCACGGAATTCCTTATTCGAAGCTGGCAAGAAGTCTTCTATCGCGGCACTTCAGACGGCTCGGATGGACTTAGAAGCTACAATCAAGGCAAAAGAAGAAGCAGAGGCAAATTTCAATCAAGCCGCGAAATCTCTTAAGGTATGTCAGGCACAAGCCACGAAAGCTGCCCAAGTTACTGAATCATCCAATAATAAGCTCAAACTCCTTCAAAAGAGGTATGAGGAGCTTGAGGCCAAGGCTGCTCATGATGTCGAAGCCCATGTCGCGGCAATGAAGAAAATGGAGGTGGATCATGGTAAAGCCCTTCAACTGGCCATCGACAGCACGGTGTAGTCATTCAAGGGATCCAAAGATTTTTATCTCATAAATAATAGGGCCTACCTCTGTAGTTACCAAGAGCTCCGGCACAGAATCATAAAGAACTTCCCGAAGACTAAAGAGATATTTTTGCCTGGGGACTTGGTGACATTGAGCTTCAGCAATGCATAGCTGAGCTCAAGGCCATAGTCGAAGAAAAAGCCAGGTTGAGGGCAGAAGCTGAGGCAGCAGCCACGGAGGACGAGACCAAAATAGTCGCGGATGATGAGGAAGGGGATGTCAACAACAATACGGCCTCGTGATCCTGTAATCTTCAAAATTGTTTAAATTGTTCATCCGTATAGGGTCGCGTCCCTTCTAATTTTTTAACTTTTACATATATGGTTTGCGCCTAGGGGTGTTCGCGGTCCGGTCCGATCTGGTTTTTAATGAATTTAAGGACCGGACCGATTATACCGGTCCTAAAAATAAAAGGACCAAGACCGGACCGATTAAACCGGTTTTCCGGGCTTAGTCGGTCCGATTTTTTATATGGTCGGTCCGGTCAAACTTGTCGGTCCTAATCTTATTGAAATAATCTTTTTAAAAATAAAAACTGCCCAAATTTTATTATAAAAAACTGCCCAAATTTATCCAAAAAACTGCCCAAATTTTATCTAAAAAACTGCCCAAAATTTATCCAAAAACTGCTCAAATTTTACTATAAAAACTGCTCAAAATTTATCCAAAAAATTGCTCATATCTTACTATAAAAACTGCCCAAATTTTACCTTAAAATCTGATCAAAATTATCCAAAATAATAACATAATGTTCAAATTTTAGCATAAATAAAAACTGTCCAAAGATGCCCAAATAATACAATCACATCAAGCTATCACAAACTGTCCAAATTTGGACATATAAACTGTCCAAATAACACAAAATAAAGCTGTCCAAATTCAACCGCAAGGTTGTCCATAATAATACAAATTAATAATGCGCTAATAAAATGTCTAAATTAATAAATATTAGCCGAAGTAACCGCAACATCCAAAAAAATAATGCAACCATCCATAATGATGCCTAAAACAATCTCCTCTATAAACCTGAAAATGATCATAAATAATTTTAGAATAGATAGAAAAATAGTCCAAATAAAATGCAACCATGAATATAAAAAAAACAAATTATTCACTTTACCTCAATAATACGAACGAAGTCATTGTCAATCCACAATTGTTGATGTTCCCAACAAATCTATAAAAATAATATGATAATGATTTAAAAAATAAATTACACTTAATAATTTAAAATAATTATGATATATGTTAGTTACCTCCATCCAATTGCTCAAGTTGTTCCACCTCATCCATGGCATCTCTAAGGCTTATTGAGTTTGATGAAGACTTGAGCCAATTTTGGGTACAAACAAGCGCTTCCACCGTGTTGGGGGAAAGTGAACTACGAAATGGGTCAAGGATACGACCTCCCGTGCTAAATGCCGACTCGGAGGCCACGGTTGACACCGGAATAGCCAATACATCCCTTGCCACACGAGAAAGAACTTGGTACCTAAATGAATTACTCTTCCACCACATTAATACATTAAAGCTTTTGTTGGTTGCATCGTCATTAGTCTCAATCAAGTACTTCTCCACCTCCGACTTACTACGCCCTAAACTATCTCCCGACTCTAAGTGTTTTTTAAATTGGGTAGCTAAAAAAGCATGCCCATCAACATCATCATCTCCACCATCAACTACTAATTTAACGACGTCACATGGTGATGCATTTTGTGATGAACCATTTTGCACATTATTATCACCATACCACTCATACAAACGCACAAGTACATTTTTTGCTCTCCGTGTCATCTCTTTTGCCACACTACTTTCATACATGCTATCAAACCAATATGACACATACCCCAATTTATATCTAGGGTCAAGGATGACCGCAACAAGTAACAACAAGTTTATCTTTTCAATATTCCAATATTTGTCCATTTTCTTAACCATGTTATCCGCCATCGAAGATATGTGATAATCCCCACTTCTTTTCAATTGGTTCAAATTGTTTTGTATTATAACAAGCTCATTGAAAAACAAATTTGAAGTAACAAATAATGAACCCGAAAATTTCAAAGTTGCATTGTAAAATATCTTTAAAAATTTCACAAGTGCCCTCACTTTCTCCCAATCAACACTCAAAGGAGGCCCTAAGATAGTCCTCCCTCCCCTAACCCTCCCCCTAACTTCATCATCCTCTTGGATTTCAAATTCTCCATTAAAGTAAGAAGCATAATTTTTGTCCTCCTCCCCTAACCTTTCAAAAGCTTTCTCAAATTTTTCGGCTACATCTAGCATTAAATAGGTGGAGTTCCACCTTGTTTGAACATCCAAACACAACATACCCTTACTCTCAATTTTCTCTTTCTCTACACACATTTTGAACATTAACAACCTAGAAGGGGAGGACTTCACATACCTCACCGCGTTGCGCACTTTAACAACCGACTCATCCATTTCTTTTAACCCATCACCCACAGTTAGGTTTAAGATATGAGCACAACATCGCATATGCAAATACTCATGTTCTAAAATAGTACCTTTCCAAGATTTGGTTTTCCTTTGCAAATATTTAATGGTACCATTATTAGAACTAGCATTGTCAACGGTTACGGTGAAAATGGTATCAATCCCCCATTCCACTAACAATGATTCAATAACCTTCCCTAGCATCTCCCCCTTATGACTTTGGACTTGACAAAAGTTTAAAATCTTTTTTTGTAACTTCCATTCATCATCAATATAATGAGCCGTGAGGCACATGTAATTGATATTTTGAATAGAAGTCCATGTGTCCGTTGTGATGCATATTCTTTTGCCCTTCAAATAACTTTGTAACTTTATTTTCTCATTCAAATATATTGTTAAGCAATCTCTTGCAACCGTAATACGACTTGGGATTTTTGTAAATTTCGGTTGAACAATTCTCATAAATTGTCGAAATCCTTCGCCCTCAACAAACCGAAAAGGCAATTCATCAATGATTAACATCTTAGCAAGAGCATCACGATAAGCTTCTAAACTAAAACCAATTGCTACAAAACTAGGACACTCCCCATCTTCTTTTTTAAATGACAAATTTTTTTGTTTCTCATCACACCTTCCCGGATATTTCTTACACTTGTTGATGTGGGCCAACATATTTTTAGTTCCATTTTTATTTGGATCACAAGCATATGTTGAGGGACAATAATTACATTTTGCCCTACGTTTGTTTGGATCACAACCTTGAATTTCAGTAAAATGCTCCCAAGCATTCGATTTTCGTTTCGAACATTTAACTTCTGGATTTATAGGGGGTTTAGGAGGGACATTTGTACCTTGCATTACAGCTTGGGTAGAGGGAAGCCCACCTTCATTTTCATCCATTTGGGCGGCCATTATCTACAAAATATACCATATAAATTTAAACAAGTTATACCATATGAATTATCATATGAATTTAAGCAAGTAACACTAAAAAATATACCAGTCAAATAAGCAAAACCCATATTGGTATGTTGTATATCAGCCTCTAAAACTTTCAAAGAATCAAAACAAAACTGTTTTGAAAATAATTTTTTTTTTGTAACTAACTGTTTTTAAAAACAGTTTTTTTTATAATTAACAAACAACTTTCAAAGAATAAAAACAAAAACAGTTTTTAAAAACAGTTTTTTTTGTAATTAACTGTTTTTAAAAACAGTTTTTTTTATAGTAAACAAACAATTACAGATTTTTATAACAAACATTTTTTTTTATAATCAAAACAAAAATACTAACAGAAACACATAACAGTTTTTTTTTGTATCAAACAGTTTTTAATAACAATTTTTTTTTATAGCAAACAAACAATTACAGTAGCAGAAACGGATGGAGAAGGAACAAACATTTTTTTTTACAATCAATTACAGTAATAGTTTTTAATAACAGATTTTTATAACAAACATTTTTTTTTATAATCAAAACAAAACAGATTTTTATATCAAGCATAAAACACATATATTTGAGCCAAAAATTTCCTCTAAAGGGAGTTTGAATTTGTTGGTTTTTGAGTTTAAGAACACAGAACTATATATGTTAAATAAGAAATTAAATTTCCTCTAAAAGGAGTTTAAGAACCCAGAACTATAAAGACATGTAGGTCTCTCAGATTGAAAGAATCTGCATCTTCGCTGATACTCTTGCTTAATAAAATTAGACATGAATGATTAGTTATCGTTCAAGGACGAAATCTGTAAGACTAGTTCATTGTTTGTACCGAGTATGGCATTTCTATATTATTTTTTATTAGTAGCATCTGTCTTTTGAAACATACACTGACACCATGGATCCAACAAATATACTATTCATGTCTTTATTATGGCCATACCTGTGATTGACAGCCGGAGAAGGGATTGACGGCCGGAGAAGGAACGGACGGACGGAGATTTGTTCGGTCCGTCGCGTCGCGTCGCTGTGATCTGTTGCCGAGGAGAGGTGTCGCTGTGCGCTGTTGCCGCCGCTGGCTGTGCGTTTGGGTGTGTGTGGCACAAGGGGTAGGGGAGGTTCCGCCGCTGGCGTGTGTGTTGAGAAGTGAGAAGTGATAAGTGAGAAGTGAGAAGTGTGCGTGTGTGTTGTTTGTTTTAATTAGGGTTTGTCTTTCTTACTTCCTTTTTTTTTGGACCATTGTACCCCTAATAACTATATATGTATAAATATAAATGCATATATATTAGAGTAACCGGTCCGGGTCGGTCCAGACTGGGTATTTATTAAGGGAGACCGAGGACCGGACCGGTTGGACCGGTCTGTAAAAAAAAACCTGGACCGGACCGATTAAAAAAAAATCGGGAAAATTATAAGGGTCCGGGTCGGTCCGTCGGTCCATTCGGTTTTCCGAACACCCCTAGTTGCGCCCCTTTGACACTTTTTGTAACTCTTTATAGTGATTGCGTCCCCCTTGTCTGTAATCTAACTGATATTATCAAGGTTGCGACCAACTTCAATGTTTATTATTTCTGCCTCTTCTAATAGCTTTTGAAATTCTTCTAATGAATGCTCTCTATACATATTTGCTTGCTTGAATTATGCATTTTCTTCTTGCAAACATATGGGTCATGGGCCGCGGCCATACTTAGAAACCAAAATGGTATTTAGCTTAAGGTCGCGGCACTATGATGTGGATGGTTTCTTTACATGGGTTGTGTCCCTTTTCCTGTATACTTGCACTCATGACTGGAAGTAGTTGTTCTTGAACAGGTACGTGGTAGTTTGACAATCCTGCCTTTATCTATCATTTCTTAATGAATTCACTTAATGGTTGCAGCCATATTAATAAGGATGCCCCTTTTGAATGTTTAAATTCCCCCTGTTGTAGATTTAGTTGGATCTAAATCCAAGCCAGAATTCCCTCCGTTGTAACTTTAGTGGGATCTAAATCCAAGCCATTATCGCATCAACTCTTAGTCGCTTTGATGGCTGCAGCTGTATCAAATGGGCTACTGCACTCTTCTATCCCTTTCATCTGAACATGGTCCTTTGTAGATATATGGGATACTATCAAGCCTCCCCAGGCTGGGTTATATTATTAAGCCACCCACAATTAATATATGGGATACTATCAAGCCTCCCCAGGGTGGGTTATGTTATTAAGCCACCCACAGCTGATATATGGGATACTATTAAGCCTCCCCAAGATGGGTTATGTTATTAAGCCACCCACAGCTAATATATGGGATACTATCAAGCCTCCCAAGGCTGGGTTATGTTATTAAGACACCCACAGCTAATATATAGGATACTATCAAGCCTCCCCAGGCTGGGTTATGTTATTAAGCCACCCACAGCTGATATATGGGATACTATCAAGCCTCCCGAGGTTGGGTTATGTTATTAAGCCACCCACAACTGATATATGGGATACTATCAAGCCTCCCCAAGCTGTGTTATGTCATTAAGCTACCCACAGCCAATATATGGGATACTATCAAGCCTCCCCATGCTGGGTTATCTTATTAAATTGCCCACAGCTAATATATGGGATACTATGAAGCCTCCTCAGGCTGGATTATGTTATTAAGCCACCCACAGCTATATATATATATATATATATATATATATATATATATATATATATAAAGCCATTCCTGGCTAGATATTACAAGTCTCTCGACTTAATGACGCATCCCGAAAGCTAAGAACTGACATTGTAAGCCCCATGGTTAGGTGACTCATCCCGAGAGCAGAGAACGGGCATTGTAAGCCCCCGTGGCTAATAAAAAGCTCCTTGAATCCTCAGACGCTTTGGTGAATATGACCATCATATGATAAGATATAGTTGCACATCGTGAGGGGAACTTGTGAGCTAATTCAGAGCGCAATCCCTCCGTAGGTGCATCCCGAAATAATAATAGTCTTCTGAGATAATCTGTGATGATGCTGGAAACAGCACCACCCTTAAAGGTGTTCGTGAGCTCAATTCAATGTTAACAATGGCAGCATAAGAGTATATACACATATAGTATAGGGAGGTGAGTAGAAGAGGATTTACATCGGAATATAAGTGGTTCAGCCAATCAGGCCTACGTCCACTGTGAAGGTGTGTTGTTGATATCACTATATGAGGGCTCTAATGGCCATGAGTACAAACTCTCAAGCTTTCTCTCTTTTCTGTAAAATTTGACAGAGTTTCATCTAGGGTTGTTAATTTCGGATCCCCTTTAAGAAGGAGAAGACAAGTATATATAGTAGCTGGGGGGGGGGGGGTATAGTGTACCCCCCATGCATGTAATGAGCATGTGGGTATTGATCTAGCCAATGCAATGAAGACAGCTGTCCCTTTCACATGTAGAGCATGATGATGAAATATTCCCCCCACGTGGGGGGAATGATTTGTTATAACTGATTTGTGCCCACGTGTCCTTATTCAAACATATGTGCATAAGAGCTCGGCCAATCGTTCCTGGTCACAACCTCGGCCTGGAAGAGTACGAGGTTGGTAAACTTTAGCTGTTACCCGATTCGAGCTTAGTACTGGTGACCTCAGCCTAAACAGAGCCGAGGTTAGGTAGACACTATCACAAGGTCGGCTTGGGCTGAGGTTGAACTGATACACATTAGGAATATCGGTTGATTCCCTGCCGATGTTGGCTTTTGATGGGAGTGTAGCTGTAACCTAGGCCTACTCCCAACCGAGGTTGCCATCCCATGGTCGCCATGATGAATCTGTTCCAAATGATCTTTAAGGCCTCTTCTGACGAGGTTGGTAGTAACGTCGGCCACGACCGACCATGCTTGTGACGAGGCCACTGGTCATTGATTTATGGTCCTTCCACTTGTTGACCACATCCATGGCCGAGGTTGATGCCATCAGAGCCGAGGTGGTACATTTGTGGCATATCAATCACCCCCTAGCCCTTCGTTACCTGTATGGTCAGGTATCTAAGGGGTGTATCGGTCCGAGGTTGGATTTCTTCAGGTGTCAAATATCCTCTTGACAAGCGTCAACCATTGGAGTAGGTAGCGTGCCTGACAGGTTTGATGATGGTTGTCTTTTGGGCTCCCAAGGCAATGATGGGACTTGGGACGTGTGCTCCCACACTTAAGGTTTAAACCCCCAATCTTCTGTTTCTTCCTCATTTCTCTCCTTTTCCAGTCTTGAGTAATTTCTGCAACTTTCTCTCTCTAGAATAACTTCTTGGTTTTGAAGTGCATTTTGGTGCTCCTTCCCCTGCTTCTCTACCCTCTTCTCCGATACCTCTTGCCATCCCTTCTTCTTTATTTTTCTTCCTTGGTATTGTCTTTGCTTTTTTCGATGAGTTTTAAGAGATTTTCGGTGAGATCTTCATTTTTTCTGGCGAACTATTCTTGTGTGTTCTTCGTGGTTATTGCTCAAAATTCGATGGTTTGATCCTTAATTGCATCATTCCATTTTCCAGTCTTTATTTGTAATTGAGGAGAGTGATACAAGTCTAACGTTTGCCTCATATGCTCAGACCCCTCTACCAACTCTTAGAGGAATTCCCCTCTCTTAAGGAGAAGGCCTTAGAGAAAATTAGGCAAGTAGAAAGAGCCCAAGAGATACCTCGTAGGTCAAAGGCGTTCCCCCTCAAACCTATTTTTCCACCACCTCTGAAGGTGATATACCCTGAACCATCCGAAGCAGCTAACCCAGCAGGGACCCCAGTTGAATTTTCAATAATGTCTGAGTCTGAGTCCTCTACCTCAGACCCTATGTCTGAAGACTCTTTCCATGAGGCCATGGATTTCACAACTCGGTAAGATTAGGCCCCTGATCAAGTGGAGGTTTCCAGCCGAGCCTCGTCCCACGAAAGTTCAAGTACATCAACCTCTTCCTCAGAGGTTGAGATTGTTGGGCCGAGGGTGGCAGTTCCGCCAATCCTTGAAGCCATTCCCCTGTCGGCTGTCATAGGGGATGAGTTCGCTCAGATGTTTCCATGTAGTGCCCCATCGTCTACTCAGGCCGACGTTGAGCTAAACGATGATGATGATGCTGAGAGTGATGTTGATGTCTCTTAGGCGGCCGAGATTGAGAGTTCAGTCAGCGACATCGACCTCTTATCCTTCAGATACCTATATTCCATAAGCCTCTCTATAAAGCTCAGGAGACCTTTGAAGGAGGAGAGGGCCTATCACGGTCGAGATGGTGAGATCTGCTTGTACGAACAGATGTTTAAGTTGGGGTTTCGTCTGCCCATCCATCACATCATCAGGTCTATATTGGCCTATATCAACTTGGCCCCTTCCCAGTTGTCACCCAATGACTGGAGGGTGATAATTGGGGCCATTATCTTATGGAGGGTTGTTTATCACTCAGACCTTCCCGTCCAAGTCTTTATAGGATGCTATGTCCCTTCATCTGCCAGAAATCATCCGAGCTATTATCATTTTTTATCTCGGAAGCCAGAAAAAAAGATGTTTCAGATAACCCAAACCTCAAATCATAACTAGAAGCCACGATATTTCTTTGCCTCAGGACCATGGGAAGTTGGTCAATGTGCCCTCTCTTCCTCATTAGAGCCGAAGATGCCTAAATATGGGGAAAAGTTACAATGGCTGCTAGGGCTGACCCTGGTCTAAGTCAGTAAAATCTTCAAGAGGTCAAAGACCTTCAATATCAGGGGGAGCATAGTCTGCTTGTCAAATTTGAGCACCTGATGACCCCCCATTACCTCTCTGAGACTGATCTGGGGGGAAGTCCTCTTACAGATCTTGGTAAGTGCTTTTTATTTTCAAGCTATACCTCTGAATTTATGTATGTCTGACTCTCTAACTCAGACCTTTCTATCTTGTAGAGCATCCTAAGGGAGTATCTGACGAGTTGTGGGAGATGGAAGCACCAAGTTTAACGAAGCTCGTCAGAAAGGCAGGTCTGAATGCTCCTTCTCCCCCTCCCTCAGCCTCAAAGGCTGAGGCCAGTAAAAAGAGAAAGGTTGTCGATGCTGCCCCTGAGGATCAGAGGCAGAAGAAGAAAGGTGGGGATCGTGCCATCCCCATTTCTTCTGAGGATGCATTGGTTGCTCGTATAGAGCAACTAAAAATTAATGATAGCATCATAGGCTACAGTTTGCAGGCGTTGGATGCCATCGACTCTGCTATGATCGATGCTGACAAACGCTTTTGTCGATCTATGGACACTCCTCTGCTGGTTGAGTTTGGCCTTCACAGGTCTATTAAGATATGACTTCGAATTTTAGTTTAGATCAAGTGTAACCTCTGTTTTGAGTTTTAACTTATACATACGACCACATGATTTTCAAGGCCTCGCTGCTATGCATCATCTTGCCAACTGGACTCTGAAGACGTTGCCCCTCATCCAGAAAGGCCAAGAGGCCGAGAAGACTGAAGCCACTCTGAACGTCGAGGTGGAGCGTCTGAAGGTTTCCCTGAAGAAGGCCGAGACTAGCGCCAAGGGGCTGAAGAAGGACTTAGACAAGCAAAGGGAAGATCATGACACTACCATGAAGGCTCAGGCTAACTCCCTTCAACACAAGGTCGACGTTGTTGTCAAGGCTGCCTTAGAAGATGCCTCTGAGAAGATCTAAGAGGAGTACAAGGTCTCTAATGAGTTTATTATCTTCGGCTTTGAATACCTAGAGAGGGGCGTCAAGGCAACTGGAAAGTGGGTTGCCATGAAAGAGAAGGAATCGGGAAGTTTAGCAGCTGCTGACTTCATCGACCTGGGTTATGCCGAACCCAAGTTTTCCCAGGCCTTGCAGGAGGTTGAAGAGGAGGCTGGTCATGCCCCTACTGAGACTGCCCCACAAGTATACACCATGATTGAAGAGTTCAGTGCCCAAGATAAAGGGGTGGAAGTGGCCACGCTCGTCCACGGAAAAGCAGACACGATAGTCAACCCTGAAGCTGCAGACACTTAGTTATTGATAGGGCAATTTTTTGTAACTCTGATCTATTATAACCTCTGATGAATATCATGATTTTTATCCTTGCACCTTGTAACTCTTTAACCCCTAAGGAGGTCTTTTACCTGTTCACTTGTTGATTTGCTTGTTGAATGCTTTTCTTTGCCATGCAATGTGTTCAACTCTGAAGTCTTGGTGCAATGATGTCTTTGTTATACTTAACGAATGATGTCTTACCTCAGACCTTGTCACCACTATCATGTTTTAGGGTTTGAGATCATCACTAAGATGTCATCCTCATAAGTAATTTCACCAAATTAATGATATTAAGGGTCTGAGGTCATCTAGATATGATGTCTGACCTCAGACCTTGTCACCAAATTAATGATGTTAAGGGTTTGAGGTCATCAACTAAGATGTTATCCTCATAAATCATTTCACCAAATTAATGATGTTAAGGGTCTGAGGTCGTCCCAAGTATGATGTCTGACCTCAGACCTTGTCACCAAATCATGGTGTTATAAGGTCTGAGGTCATCCAAGTATGATGTCTAACCTCAGACCTTGTCACCAAATAATGATGTTAAGGCCTGAGGTCATTACTAAGATGTTATCCTCATAATTAATTTCACCAAATTAATGATGTTAAGGGTCTGAGGTCATCCAAGTATGATGTCTGACCTCGGACCTTATCACCAAATCATGGTGTTATAAGGTCTGAGGTCATCAACTAAGATGTTATCCCCATTAAAAATTTCACCAAATTAATGATGTTAAGGGTCTGAGGTCATCCAAGTATGATGTCTGACCTCAGACCTTGTCACCAAATCATGATGTTATAGGGTCTGAGGTCATCACTAAGATGTTATCCTCGTAATTAATTTCACCAAATTAATGATGTTAAGGGTCTGAGGTCATCTAAGTATGATGTCTGACCTCAGACCTTGTCACCATGATATTTGTCTTTTAGGGCGCTGAAACCCCACACTTTCCCCTTTGGCCTCAATATTTCGTGTTCATCTTGATATTTCGTTGAACCTGCAATGGCCTCTAAGAGGCCTCTATATCATACTGGTTGTGGCACCTAACTGCGTATTGTGCTTTTCAGGTACTACTGCATCCATATGAGCTTTGACCCAGACGAGTTTTTGAGAGGCTTTTGGGCAAAGTATTTTGGAGCCTCGCCTCCTAAACTTACTTTCGTGCCCCCTTTGAAGTCAATAGGGCCTTATCACCTGAAGAATTACCCCAACTGTGTAGTATTAAACTCAGACTCAGCGGACTCTACTTCTAGGAAGGATTCTGAGACCACGCCGATGGAAGAGGTAGCCAACTCTAGTAACCGACCATTTAATGTGGAAGGTAACACCGCGGCTGAGGGTGAAACTATTGTTAGGGATGAACCAGTTGGCCCCTCCAAGAGGGCTAAGAGGCCTCTAGATGCGCCTGATATCCACGGAATTATGACCCAAGATTGGGTTGACCAGGTAGCGGAAGCCTTCGAGTTTCCAGAAAACTTGATGTGCTCAGCACCTGTCGCGAACCAAAGATCGTGCACTGCACTTTCTGACGATGGGGTCTATTTTCCACTGCATGCTTTCATTTACGGGCTACGGCTTCTAGTTCTTGTTCCAATCAGATGAATTTTTCAAACAATGAAACTAGCACCAGCCCAGTTAGATCCCAATGGTTGGAGGGGCATACTTGTCGCGATCATGCATTGGGAGAGTCAATTCAAAAAAGACATTACTCCCGTGGAATTTTTCCACTTCTATCGCTCGAAGGAAAACTCTATAAAGCTTGCTGGCTATTACTACTTCTCCGTCCGCGGTAGGGACTAGACCCTTTACTCTGGCAGGCCGACCAGTGTAAAGAACTGGAAGGGGAAGTATTTATACATCTCCGAAGAAGGGTGGGAGATTCGCCCTCAGGAGAACAAGAGGGAGAAGTCGTTTCAAATGTCGCGGCAATGGGGGTGTCCCTCCAAACTAGGTATTTAGATTATAATCGCGTCCCTTCTTTATAATTGCTCATTATTCTGTGTACTAACCCTTGAAATGTTTTCTGCAGTTCTCAACAACCTACAATTGAGCAAGCGGCAAGAGAAGAGAGTTGCTGAGGCCGCGGTTGTTCCTGCTGAGCATAAGAAATTCAGCACACTTTTTACTTCTGCCTCTGTGTTTGAAGCAGGCAACTTCCCAAATAAATCTATACCTAAAAGGATGGCTGCGGAAGGTAATAACTCAATCAACATTCTTATTTCGCGGTAACTTATATTTAAAACTTTAAATATTTATTGTTTCTCTTCCTCTTTCAGGTGCGGAGGTTGAGAGGGAAATCTTGGCTGCCCAACTGGCAGAGATGGACGGGGATGCAATTGTCCTCAACAACGCTGCAAGGCACTGAAAAAGTAAGAGGCCCAGTACTAAATCTCCCACCGCGGTCCCTTCCAGCGACCAAAATCCTCCTACCACGAGCCAAAATCAGGCCGTGGAGAAAACTGACATTACTGCCCCCAAACCCCAAGCTGATTTTAATGATGACATCGGAGCCAATTTGGTCGCGGCAGGTTTGATGTCCACGTCTGACGCCCCTATCCATTCAGCTTCTCCGTCGTCGCTAGCTGTAGTTACGATTAATGCCAACTTGGCGCCTCCCCAATGCTGCGTCGGGGTTGGTCCTGATGGATGGCCGCAGCCACACCTAAGACAGTCCGACCCTGAGTCCTCATGGGACACTACTGCGAGGACTACCCGAAGGATGAAGAGGGTTCTTAACGCCGCGGACCTTGACAGGTTAGTGGACGTAGATAAGAAGGATCTGTAGGATTGTGGCCTCCATAGTTTTTTGAGGGTAAGTGCAAGTGCTCTCTGAGTTTTAATTTTTCATTTCATACCTTGCTCCTAACTTTTTTCTTTTCAGGCCGCGGACGTCATGGTAGCCCAAAAGAGAAAATATGAGGCCCTCTACAAACTAAAGGAGGCTACGAATAGGGTACATGCCGCTGACTTAGAGACTGTACGAAATTCCTCATTCGAAGATGGCAAGAAGTCTTCTGCCGCGGCACTTTAGGTGGCTCAGATGGACTTAGAAGCTGTAATCAAGGCAAGAGAAGAAGTGGAGGCAAATTTAGATCAAGTCGCGGAATCTCTTAAAGTCTGTCAGGCATAAGCCACAGAAGCTACCCAAGTTACTGAATCCTCCAATAATAAGCTCAGAATCCTTCAAAAGAGGTATGAGGAGCTGGAGCCCAAGGCTGCTTGTGATGCCGAAGCCCATATCGCGGTAATGAAGAAAATGGAGGTGGATTCCGGTGAAGCCCTTCAACTGGCCATCGACAGCACAGTGGAGTCGTTCAAGGGATCTAAAGATTTTTATCTCATAAATAATAGGGCCTACCTCCGCGATTACCAAGAGCTCCGACACAGAATCATAAAGAACTTCTCAGAGACTAAGGAGACGGTTCTTGCCTAGGGACTTAGTGACATTGAGCATCATCAATGCATAGCTATGCTCAAGGACTCAGCTGAAGAAAAAGCCAGGTTGAGGGCAGAGGCTGAGGCAGCGGCCCCGGAGGAAGAGACTAAAATAGACGCGGATGGTGAGGAAGGGGATGTAAACGACGATGCGGCCTGTGAGCCTGTAATCTTCAAAATTGTTTGAACTTCTCATCCGTATAGGGCCACGTCCCTTATAATTTTTGAACTTTTACATATATGGGTTGCGCCCCTTTGACACTTTTGGTAAGTCTTTATAGTGGTTGCGGCCCCCTTGTCTATAATCTAACTGATATTATCAAGGTTGCGGCCACCTTCAATGTTTATTATTTCTGCCTCTTCTAGTAGCTTTTGAATTTCTTCTGCTTTACTTTCTTTAATACTTGATTGAATGCTCTCTATACATCTTTGCTTGCTTGAATTATGCATTTTCTTCTTGCAAACATATGGGTTATGGGTTGCGGCCATACTTAGAAACCAAAATGGTATTTAGCTTAAGGTCGCAGCATTGTAAGCCCCCATGGCTAGATGACTCATCCTGAGAGCAGAGAACGGGCATTGTAAGCCCCCATGGATAATAAAAAGCTCCTTGAATCCTCGGACGCTTTCGTGAGTATGACCATCATATGATAAGATATAGTTTCACATCGTGAGGGGAACTTGTGAGCTAATTAAGAGCGCAAACCCTCCGTAGGTGCATCCCAAATTAATAATGGTCTTCCGAGATAATATTTTATTCCAGATCTAATATATTATCTCCAATCGTAGCCTGCCTAACACAAAATGGTCTTTTATAAGATGACATTTCATGGAAATGGGAATCAAAACATGGCACTATAGAGTGAATCATGACTTCATGCATCTATTCATATATATAGGTTTATGTCTTTGTAAGGCCAATACAAAGTTTAATTTAAAACAGCATAAGAAGAGTTGTCACTGTAAAGTAGAGACATATGGAATATAAGAAATAAGCATGAAAAATGGGCATGCGGTACGTGAGGTTAGACTTCATCCCCCTAAACATCTTTGAGGAACCTCCGCAACATCCCTTGCCCAATCAGCCTTTCAATTTCATCCTTTAGTGCATAGCAATGCTCAGTGTCGTCGCCATAGTCCAAATGGAACTTGCACCACTTGGCTTTGTTCCTCTTGTGGGGTGGAGCTTTGAGCTTCTCTAGACACCTCAACAGTTTGTCCTCCTTAATGGACTAAAAGATGTCTTCAATTGGCAAAGCCAACGGAGTGTAAGCCTTAGAGCTCCCTTCTGCCTTTTCTGATTTCCTTTTCTGGCTCCTGCTGACTGCTTCCGCAGACGGGTCTTCCAGTACTTTCGCGATAGCAAAGGCTGTTAAAGCAATGTTCCTGGGTGCCGCGTCCACATTGGGTGAGGCCTCGGCCTCTAGCATTAGGACCCTCTGAGTTAAATTGTTGACCTAGGTCTGGAGTTAGGCATGACTGTCGTAGAGGTGGTTGAGGTGATTATACAGCTGCATAATTTCATCTTTGACTTTTATTCTCTGGCTGGATTCTCCCTCCATTTTTTCTTTTGTTAGTCTTTACAAAGTATATATAATCTGAGGCAAAACTAATAGAAGTGAGTAATCTTAGAAATATAGGAGTAACCAAGTAAGAAATGGGGATGCAGCATTTACACTGCTACATGGTATTGCTATTGAGGCCGCGGCCAGTATGGCACATAGGTGCACTGTTGTGGCCTTTGTATGATATTCACCAAGGTTGATCTGGAGATCGCCTGAGTCCATTCCTTGATGTTTTGAAGCTTCTGTAATGCAACCACCCTAGTAGAGGCCGCGGTATGTAAGGTAGTGGAACTACCGGAGAGCATTCCTACCTAGGGTCTATCCATGAGAGAATAACCTCTCGGTGCACAAAATGGCACAATTCTAATGATAAACCGTAGATCATAGACAAAGAACAATAAAAAGGGAGTAAATATAACTCTTCCCTAATCACCCACCTTTACGGGTCCAATGCCCATCAAGATTTTCAGCTTTACCTAGGTGGGCCGATATCACAGGGGTATGTAAAATAAATCTGAGGTCATAAAATGGAGACCCGAGAGTTGATGTGAAGGTACTAAATACCCATTTTAAGGGTGTAAGTATAAAATAGATCTCAATAACAAAAATTTACTCATGGGATGTTGATCCAGAGGATCCCCATGAATAGAATAAGGTGTTTAAGAACTCATAACACAGATAAACAAGATTGAAATATCTCGATTCCCACAGACGGTGACAGATTGATGATACGAGAAATCCCCCATGAGTCGTTTTCATATCATCAAGTCAAGTAAGGAATATAAATAAAGCAATTAAGGAGACATCAACATAAAATATAGAGTGGTTTAGCCTTTAAATTAGGCCTACATCCACTGTGTTGCTCCGTTCTCATTATATGCGTTGCATTGTACAATATAATCGTGCCTTAAAAGGCGTACAAGTATGAGAATAAAGGAGAGTACAGGGCAATATTGAGGATTCCAGTGTTCCAGAGAGGCGGCTGCGATGTAGATGAGTAACCCCCAAGTTGTATGTTGAGGTTGTGCAGAGAGAATCTGTATTGTAGAATCCGCCCCGGGCGTGTGGAATCGGTCCCTTATTTTGAGGTGTGGTCCTCTATTTATAGGAGATATACTCACGTGCTCCGAGCACATGGCGTACATAAAATCTGGAGTTGATGTAATGGAGAGGGATGCGGCCTGTAAGGCAAGCAG
The DNA here is from genome assembly GCA_949130495.1 of Sambucus nigra. Taxonomy (NCBI): domain Eukaryota; kingdom Viridiplantae; phylum Streptophyta; class Magnoliopsida; order Dipsacales; family Adoxaceae; genus Sambucus; species Sambucus nigra. Next base: position 745,510,500 of record OX422208.1, read on the forward strand.
TGTGAGTGTTGCATCCTGCAATAGGCTAGAGCCAAAAGGTGCCGGTCCCTGTAATGGGTAGGACCGCGACCTTTTCACAATGTCAAGTGGTATGTGTCGTGCCATGTATTTGATAGGGCCGCACCCTATACTGAGAAGGTCCGCGGCATATAAGTATGTGCGGTGCAGAGTACCATCCGCGGCAGGGAACTGTATTCGTACTATAAAACATTATAAGAATCTTTGCAATTAAAATCCCCATATTTAGCAGGAACCCAAGTAATCCATTCATCATAGTACATTTGAGGTCTGAGTACAATTACTTTTGGCCAAATCAGTAGATATAGGCTTAGGCATGCACCAATCTCGATTAAAAATAAACTCAAACACTTCGACATCATATTTACTAGCATTGTCATATATAATTCTTCTTCCATGGTAATCTACAAGAGGCCCTTTCTCATGACAATTATCAATCCAAAACAATGTTCCATCTCCTCTGCAAATGTGATACTGAATCAAATTTTTTTCCCCATCTCTTAATTTCTGTAGTTTCTTTCAAGTCCATGAACAATTATCTTTAAGATAATCCCCAACTGAACAGTTACTCCTCACAAAATTGATTGTTCCCATTTAATTCATGACTATTTCAGAAATAACATTATTATAACATTTGTTAACCTCTTCCAATTGATTCGCTATAGTGGGCAATTAGTCATTAAAGGGGTTGAACTCTCATCCACACCTTCATTAATTTCTTTAAAAATAATTAATAACCCATCTAACTCAAATTAAAATATATAGTCATCTGAATTTTTAGTATTTTGTAGGCACGCATCCAAATGACCAATAGAGGAAGATGAAAAAGATGACGGGATAACAATATGAGGATCATCATTGTAGTTTACTACTCATGAGTGTGTGTGTGTGTGTATACATATATTAAATTTTTTTAGAATTCAAAAGCAATTAAAATTTACTCAAAACCATGTAAACTAACACATAGCAATTTGATTTATCTAATTTAGGTGAGGGAATATTCAATTTTAAAATCTAGTTTTTTCGAGATTAATCGACCACAACACGGGTCTCCAAATTAATATTCCTAATTCGACAGTTCTTACTATTTAACAATAGAGAATTGAAAAGACGACCAACTACATTAATCGCCTTAATCTCGATTTTCCTTCCAGCCCTAGATAAGGTAAAACGAAACCGATTTGACATGTTCGAATTGGGGTAGCTTTTAATTCTAGCCTCATTAAGAGTTTTCCTATGAGCTATATGATACCCTAGGTTCAATGTCTAATTAATTTCAAATTAAGAGTGATGGCTCGGATTATGAAAATGCTTGATTAATTTAGTGATTTTCAAATCAAGGAATGGCGATGAAATCCTCATCTTATCTTGCAAAAGGATTTTTCCCTTAAGTCAAATTAAGGCAACGTGCTATTTAAAAATATGCAAAAATAAAACCACGTAAGGAGCACACAAAACGTACCTCTAACGTGGACTTTATACGATCATTTGTTTACGTCGGGTCGAAGTTTAAGTTAACGTCTATTGGGAGAAAACGTCGCCTACGTTTCAATCATCCCCGATAGTTCATTATGCCCATGGCAAGATTACACAAGTGTCTTTCACGTTCGCACACCATTGTTTGCTTTTATAAGAGTTTTTTTCACATTTTATTATTTTGCTTTTCTACTTTTTGTATATTTTTAATGTCATACTAAAAATAACACAAAATAACTACACCAAATGTAAAGTGCGATACAAAAAAAATACTTAAAAAATTAATAACAAGCATCAACGGTGTATTTTACACGAAAGACAAAAAATAAAAATAAAAATAAAACAAACAAGCAGACTTACGAAACAATTTTTATATTCTGAAAATAAAAAGAATACTACCGAAAAAAATAATATCTTTTGATATTTCAAATTTTTTTTAAAAAAATTATGGACTACCTACAAAAAATGAAATCTAAATTTTTTTTTAAAAAATAATTTCTTTTGGGTTTTCTATTTTTTTTAATTTCATGTTAACACTAAGTAAATTAATTTGGAAGTCAGTAACTTTAAATTGAACACAAATTCCCGATAACGGTGCTAAAAACTTGTTGTCAAATTAAAAATTATCGTGAGCGCACCGACCATTATAGAATAGTTTTGACAAGTACAAATCGAACCCACAGAGAATTGATCAATTTTATAAATCAATGACTTTTCAACAAGACCGTATGGTGTAAAGATGAGAATTATAATCTAAAACTAAAATAAAATAATTAATGGGAGCAATCAAGAATATATAACTAATTATGGGAGAAACTAGAATTTCGGATCCATTTATCAATTTTTACTCATATTACGCATTAAATTAATTTCATCATTCTTGATTTTATGACTCAAATTAAATCGACTCCCATCATGTTTAATTCAAAAATAAAATATTTAGGTTCACATAAAATTTAACGTCTCTAATTAAACGACTGAAATTCATATTTTCTTAAAATATCAATTTTAAGTTTTAAATCCAGCATGGACTATCAAAACAATCAAGTGCAAGCATAATCCATCAAAAGTACACACACCAAAAACTAAAATATGAATTATTAATTTTAAGTTTTAACTTTGTATTTAAGTAAGAAATATTAAACAATTTAATGTAAGCATAACTCGTCAAATATTATGCACTATTCTCAAAATATGAATTAGCAATCATTCATGAATGTTAAACAACACTCTCATATCGTTTTAAGTGATTACCTCATTTTTAAAGTATTTAAAACATGTTAGGAATGAGAATAAAATTATATTAATTACATAATACTAATCAAGCATGATAAATTTCACCAAGTCGTAGTACAGAATTTACGCTAACATAATCAGAGATATAATAAATTTGTGAGCAAAGTTAATAATTTTCATTAATGAATCGAACTTACAACTTAATTGAATCTTAAAATTAATCATGGAAAAATCCTCCCCATAAAAGTATAATTATTGGTCCTCAAATGATAATAAACTCTCTCAAAAAGTCTTTGTGAAATGAAAAGCCCGAGAATTTTTTTTATAGGTGGGGTGAAACCTGATGGGGCAGAGATAATGAGTGCTCAACCAAATTCTAAATGCGGAAGCCAATTTAAAATAGATTTTATCTTTTTATCCTAAACATGCATCTATTATGATAAAACATAAAACTCAAACACATCAAACATAGCAAACAACTAAGGCCAAAATTTAAGGAAAAAAACTTTCGGGTAAAACATTTTATTCACTTAGAAATCTACAAGATAGTCGACTTACAAACTACTTGATAACTTCCATAAGCATGAATCACTAATCTTCGTAAATCTCTAATGAACAACATTTATAATCCTCCCAAGAATCACAAGACCGCAGTCTTTCGTCTTCAGCAGTGAATTTTCGCAAGTATCACAAGTCAGCCATGGAGATCCTCTCCACAAGGTATATTCAAAGATACAAAACTTTCTAGCACTGAGAATGCGGGATGTGATACCAAATTCAAATTTTGAAATATTTGAATAGATTAACCTTATTTAATTAAAGTCAATTTTCTAACCAATTTAATTAACCCTAAACATGCATTTAAGTGATTAAAATCATATATGCAAAGCAAACAATCACAAAAATAATTTTAGGAGAAATCAAAATAAAAAAAATCGCCGTAAGGAAAAACCTTTTATTTCAATAATATTTGCAAATCGTAACTTATAACACACTAGAGAAATCTGCAATGATTTTTTGCTGAAATCCATATAGACCGCAGCCTAGAACCAGCAATGACTCCCTCGAGAATCACAAGAATCGCAGTTCCTCCTTCAGTAGTGAATACCCTTTAGTATCCCCACGTCAGTAGTAGAGATAGCACTCCGCAAAAGTAAAGTTTGTGACATAAGTGTTTGGGTTTCAAAGATGATTCACAAAAGTATATGGGGTGATTTGTGTGAATCTAAAAAGGGTTTTAGCCCTAAAAAGTAAAAACCTAATTGCAGCAGTTCCAAAAATTTCGTAAACAAAAATTCTTAATTGGAAGGTCTCACGAAACAGGTATTTATGGGCTAACATAAAAGTTTGAGGCGGCGCAGGTCAATAGAACGACTTCTTGATGTCGTTTGAACGACATTGAGATGTCGTTAGATCATCCTAGGAACGACCAAAGAAATGACATATTAAAAACCAAAATATAGTACGTGGTCATTTGATCCACAAAAGAAACGACCTAGTAATGACACGGGCATGTCGTTAGATCCTGTCGTTTGAACGACATTAGCATGTCGTTTGAATGACATTGCTTTGTCATTTGAACGACTGAAGTTAAAATTATTATTTTAAAAGTCCGCCTATAGGTCTTTCAAAAAACATTTTAAGTTAGAAAAATGCCTCAATTTGATAAAGAACAGCTTAGAAAAATATCCCAATACCTAGTAAAAAATCTAAGTAACTCAAAATAAATTTTATACCAAACTATACCTCATGTCACGCATATGTTGAAGATGCATGATATTCGTATCCGTCTTCTTAAATGTATGAACATGAACTTCTTTGACGGTTGTAGTGGGATACGACATACTCAACGTAAACTAGGGACGATGGAAAATATGTCCTTACATAAACGAATTCCCAAGAACAATATTCAAGAATGTTTTGTTGTGAATTAAACGTATTTTTGTAACACAAAAAGTAAAGAACTTTTGCAAAAGTTATGCATAAATGAAGTTGGCAAAAGTCTTAAATGTTCTGAGCACGAAACGGATATTTATAGGCCATTCATAAATTTTGAGACGGAGCGATCAATCGAACGACCTCCAGACCTCGTTATAACGACATAGTAATGTCGTTCAAATGACATGAGGTTCGTTTCTAACGACCTAATGAAAAACAAGACAGTATGCCTCGTTTGAACCTCGTTTGAAAACATAAAAGAAACGACCTATCAAACGACTTTCAATCTCGTTTGGACGAGATAAAAAATAAAACAAAATTTCTTTTTCAAGAATAAAAAGGCCTGTTTATTTTTTATAAAAAAAAACATCCCAAACATAATTCCATAAATTAATTAAAGCTCTAAATTGTTTTATACCTTTATGGGATGTCAGGAAGTCTTCAAACTTGGAGATGCTTGAGTTCGGTTCGTCTTGACGGGGCATGACAATTTGTAACGGGATATGTCAAACTAGTCTAAAACTATGTTATGAACAATCCTAGAAAAATTGTTCTTACAAATCTCCCCCATTGGCTATTCCGATACAAAATAAATAAATCTAACTGAACACCAAATTAAAATTGAAACCTATGACAAAAATACTAACACCCTTCTTAACCCTAAAACGGAATGGCATAAGTCTTTTTGTCTTCAAAAACTTATTTTCTTGTTCTTCCTTTAAACTTTTAATCTTCTTGAGCTGTGCAAAAAGGAAAGCTACATACATAAAACAAGAAACATATACCCTCGTGACGCATCGAGTTTGAAATAAAGTAAAACTTATATAAATAAATTCTCCCCTGAATCAAACTCATCTTTTAATTTTCTCCACGCCCCCCCCCCCCCCCCCCCCTCCCCACACACACACCATAATGTTTTCGAAATAGACAAAGAAGTAAAAATAGGCATGAAATACGAAGCATCACGTAGATGATAAATCAAGCATGTGTAATGATCATCTCAAAGGCAAACAACCAACTATTTTTTAAATCTTTTATTTTTTCATAAAAAATAAATTTCACAAATATAACATATAATACCATATATAGGTATAAACGACCACAAAATATGATACTAAATACATAAGATTTACACACTAACATTGTATCAATGTGCCTAAATGTGTGGAATGGAATGAATGGGTGTGAACTAAACACAAATGAATTACAACCCAAACACTCAAATATGTTCAAGAAGTTCTAATTGACTACAAAACATTATCAGACTAAACTTTAGCCTCAATTGACAAATAGCGTTGAACTTAATTAACAAAACAAGCACAATGCAAATGTGCTTAGAATATTGATCATTATATATATCAATAGAGTCATGACAAAATAAGCATAACTAGTTATTGTTGATGTAAAAAATTAGATTATATCTAATTATTTAATCACGGATAAAATAAAATGAAACATAGAGATTTTAAAGTGGTTCAGCCTTATAAGAATGGCCTACGTCCACTGTTTCTATTATTGCTGACTATTTGGGAATTCTTGATTACGAGTTTAGTCAAGAAATTCTCGGTCCCCTTACAATGAGGATGATACAATGTATTTATAGCCCTCGGGCTGTACATCTGAAAGGGTAATACATAGCTATCCATTAGGCGTATACATCTGTATGATAATAATAATAATAAGCATTTAATGCGCAGTTATTCTGTTGGTTATCCTGCTATTAATGCTCTGTTCGAGGTACAGCTCGAACCGCCTAAGTAGCTCGGTACTCATAAGTTGCTCGGTGTATTAAAGTTACTCAGAGAACTCTTGTTGGTCGGAGCGTCTGAGTTGATCGGGGAAGCAGAGTTCCTCATTGCATTATGGTTCCTCGGAGAGCATCTATTGCTCGGAGTATCTGAGTGGGTCGGGGAAGTTGAGTTCCTCAAAGTCAAGGTGTTTTTCGGAAGTGTTTGTTATTCCCACGCAGATTGCCACGTGTCTTCACTCAATTGAGCCATGTCAGCAGACTAAATTTGGAATCAACAGAAGCCCCCAATGTCTCACAGTTCGAAATTTGAGGAGTGTGGAAAATTCTTTCTCAAAATATGGCGGTTTTAAATGGTCATCCTGAAATTTAGGAGTATTTTCTTTTGTATTTATTTCTCCTTCCAAATTCGTAGAATCGGACTTTTTGAATTTTTATAACCGCTTCGATTCCCGCGCCCTTTTTGTCTTTTTATCCGCTGGTAATGTAACCGTCTCTTTTTGTAATCATTATCTTTACCCATTCCCAAGACAGGGTATTTAAGCATTGCAGAAAATCCCCTCGTCTTCTACTTTTTCAAATTTGTCTCTTTGAGTTTTCCATTGTCTCTCTCTCCTGTGCGTTCATCCCTTTCATCATTCGTTATCAACAGACTCATCCTTTTCCTGTAAGATCTTCTTCTTTCTCTTTAATTTCCTTTACTTATCATGGTTTACCCTGTAGAGTCGCTTGATAAGTTTCGTTCTGATTTCTCTATTCCTTCATGGGTTATTTTGGAGGAACTTTTTGAGCCTTCAGATTATTTTCGTTTGGCTTAGGGACATTGGTTCCCCAGTCTCTTTATCGCTGAATGTGGCTTTTCTTTCCCCCAAACCTTTTATGTCTAGAATTCTGTCAATATTTTGATGTGGTTCCTGCAAGAATAGCCCCCAATACGTGGAGAATAGTTAACGGAGTTCATATATTAAATCAAATTCATGGAACTCGTATAGGAATTCTAGAAATTATGTTATGTTATAGATGGGTTATTGGTGACAATACTTTTTATTTAAAAACTAGGTTTTTAAATAGGGCTTTAATGGTCAATCTCCCAGATGCCAATAGGGACTACTTCGAGCACGGGGTTATTATGAAAAATTAGCAACACCCTCCACTGACTGGAAATGATGTGTACCAAGGTCCTAGATGTCCTCCCTATGGCAATGGGATAGGTTGTTTTTATTTTATTTTTGAAATTATGCTTCCTTTGTGTTTGATAAAATGTGTCACTGATATTTTAATTTTTATTTATTTGCAGTTGACAGCAAAAGAAGGTCTCCAAAAGAGACAGAAGTTAATTTAAAACATCTAAAACTTATCTGGGGTTTGCATCAGACTGTTGCTGATGAGCATATCAGGTCAGCTTCATATTTGTTGCAGTATAAGAGTTACACCTCATCTTTTACTGCTCGTCCGGTGATAAGTGAGGTAGAACCAGTACCTGCTTCTGCAAGTTCTTCACCTGAGTCTCATATCCCTTTGAGTGAAAGAATGAAGAAAAGAAGAGCTCCTGCCATCTTCGAGAAATCTACCTCTGCTGCTGGAGAGGCAAAGAGAAGTAAACATGATGTTCCAGAAGAGGGGACAAAGAAGATTGATGCACCCCCTACGACTACTACTGTGAAGGTTGTCGAGAAGCCCCCAGTGGCTCCAAGCAAGGCCGCTATTCCAAGCGAGGTGATTGTTATCTCTCCGACTAAGACTACATCGTTAGTCGAGACCATTCCTGTTCCCCCGAGGAAGCTGAAGAAGAGATCCTCGGTCAATTTGGCTGAATCCATCTCTCAGCCCCCGATTACTGAAAGTGGTGTTCCCACTTTTGTTGCCCCGAGCTCTGCCATGAGCTCGATGAAGTCTTGGATCATTCCCGAGATCCAAGGTATGGAAGAAAATCTTTCTCGGGACATGGTTACCTCATTAGCTGCTCGTCATATAGCTTCTGTAAGTATCAGTGTCCTCAACTTTTATTTTTCCCTTGTTACATCTGTGTACTGACTTGATATCATTTTCTTTTCCCAGTTGGTGACCTGTTTTAATACCATTTTAAAGAAAGATGAAGCTATTAAAGCTTCAAGCTCCTCGTCTGGTGTAGAGGAAGCTTTAGTGGGCTTGACGCAGTCTTTGAAAGATTCTAGACAGAAATATGATGATGATAAGGCTTCTTGGGAGGAGAAACTTGATTCCACCGAGCATGAGAGAAACCAAGCTGTTGAAGCCTCCAAAGGTTTGGAGAAGAAAATAAAAAACTTGGAAGAGAAGAATAAAGAGATCGATGAGAAGCTCAAAAATGCTAGGGAGCTCGAAAGTAAGCTCAAAAATGCTGAAGAAGAGTTGGGTCGACTTCGTGAAGTAGGTCGTCAAAAGGAAGAAATAGCGAATAAGCTGAAGGCTGCCGAGGATCTTCTTTTCGAGAAGCTTTCCTTGGAGAAAGCGAAAAGGAAGTTGGCTATAAAAAAGTCTTTCAGCACTGGCTGGGATAAGGGGTTGAATAAAGTTCTGGCTGCCATGATGTCGCAGGTGGAATATGGTAGCCATAAATACTTTAGGGATGGCTGGGTCGCTGCTCTGTAAGAGATGAAGGTCGATGAAAATTCTGACCTGTTTCAGCGACACATCACGGGCCCCCCTCCAACTCCTGAAGAAGAAGAAGAAGAAGAAGAAGAGGACGAAGCCGCCTCTGAGGAATCCTCCATGGTGATGGGAGATTAAATTCCTCATTCCCCGGATATCCAGTCCACCAGCGAGCAACTTTAACCATCCATTATTTCAAACGAGCAACTTCCAGCACTCCCCGAGCAGCCATCTGTACCATCCGAGCAACCTACATCCTCGTCCCAGCCTCCCGAGAAAGTTTTGGGAGATAAGAAAAAGGTGTAGAGTTGTTAGGATTTTTCTCTCTGTTTATTTTTCTTTATCAAATGTAACTCTGAATTTTGTACTTCTCCTTTATGATGTAATAAAATTTGAAGTTTTGCCTATTCATACTGTTGTTTCTCTTCTTCATGCTCTGTTTGAACTCTTATTGATTCTTTCTTTCTCTTTCTTTACTATTTTATGGCCAGGATGGAGTTATTGTCTGCTCATGATACAAAATTGTTGAGGCAATGCAATGAGTATTTCAAAGCTAGTCATACAGATATGAGTGCAGCATAAATCGTTGACATCCTCAGTCAAGGTGCTTCAGAGCAAGAAATTTTAGCCTACCAGTATTTGAAGTGCCTGCTTGACCGTGCAGTAGCTAATAATGTAGCATATTATGAAATGATTGAAGATCTCCAAGTAACTCTCGAAGAGCTTCAACAACAATATAAGGAATCTACATCCCTTTTGCACGAAGGATACGAGAAGAAGTATCAGCAACTCAGTGCTAATAAGGGATATGATAAACTGTTTGCTGCTTACGATGTAAGGGAGAGAACTTTAAAGGCTGAGGTCGAAAAGCACAGACAGATAGCTGAGTTGTTAGAGCAGGAAAATAATAACCTGCAAAGAGAGGTGTCTCAGTTGAAGTCTGCAGCTTCCACCTCAAACGCTTTGGTCCCTGTGAACGACGAGGGATTCTCTTTCTTGGAGGTCAAAAATGCCAACCTGAGGGATGAATTAGCAACCTTGAAGAGAGATGGCCCTTCTACATCTACTCGGGGATGAGCAAGAGCTGCTCGGATTACTGTCAAGGAACAGAGAACTCAATCTGCTCTGGAGAACCAGGACTTCCAACTGATGGCAAAGAACCACGCATTGGCTGAGATGTCTAAGAAGATCAGGAATCTGAACGAGCAGCTTTCTGCATAGAAGTCTGCCTTGGAGAATAAAGAACTCTTTATAAAAAATCTTCACGAGCAGTTGGAAAGGTTGACTTATCAGTTCCACAAGAAGCCCAGAGAATTTTGGATGGATGGCTGCAATGAGGCTCTTTACCATTTGGATGATCGGATCCAAAATGCGAATAATGAAGGTTACAAACAAGGGTGGTTGAATGCCCTGGGTGTACTGCAACTGGAACAAGGTCACTACTTGTGGGATTATGATAATCCTGGGTTGCTCGACTTGTCAGTGCCACCCTTCAAACTCGACATGAGTTGGATCCCTGCCCGGGCAATCCCTCAGTATTTGATTTCCAAATACCTTGGCGATTATAGTCTCCATTCTAATGCTGAAATATCTCGCCCCGAGCACCAACTCGATCCACCATCTATGATGAACATCAGGATGCTTAAAGATCTTAATTTCATAAACTCCCCTTATGCTTTAGACGATCCTCCTGCTGGCGAGGAACCTATTTCAAAAGCAGAGAGGAAGAAACCAATATAATAGGAATATTGATGTAATAATTAATTTGTATTTCATTCTCAATGTATTCTGTTTTTGGATTTAATTAAAGACTTTTATTTTTGTTCGCAATCTTGATTGCCATTGCCTTGTGGTTGTAAAACACTTTATTTATTTATATCTGTTAAGAAGATAACAACATTATGTTATTTGTTGATCAACTTAGAGTTGATTAAAAATTATTGTCGACTAGTTTGAATTTGTGGTAATCATTTGACAACTAACCAAACTTAATGATGTTTTGTTTCTCGACCAACTTGGTAGTAATTTAAAAAGTTACGAGTATCAAAAATTTTGCTCGATCACTTTCTCGTACTCATAAAATGTTTCCGATCAATCAAGGTCGGTAAATTTTCCTTCTCGACCAACTACAGTTAGTGGGTGTTTATTCCCGATCAACCATAGTTAGTGGATTTTTTCTTACCGACCAACTTTGGCACTTTTTGGAATAGTTTTTCTTCCTAACCAACCTTAGTTGGCATTTTTAGGAATAGTTTTTCTTCCTAACTAACCTTAGTTGGCATTTTTAGGAATAATTTTGAGTAGTCTGAGTTTTGCTGAGTAGTGTGTAGCACTAGTATTCCGCAAAAAATTTCCAACAAAAGGAGAGAACTGGGAAGAACATTATCACTTAATTCATACTAACGAAAATGTATTACATGAGAGTTTACATCACTGATAATATTTGCGCAATTGTTCTGCATTACATGCATTCTTAAACTCCTGCCCTTCTAAAGTTGTTATTCTGTAGGTTCCTGGTCGAACAACTTCTGTAACTCGGTAAGGTCCATGCCAGTTTGCTTCCAATTTGTTGTGCTTTTGAATCAATTTCTTTAGCACATAGTATCCTTCTTTCAGGTCGCACTTCTTTACTCTCTTGTTATAGAATAAAGTTGTTCGTTGTTGGTAAGCAGCATTCCTGATGGTTGCTTCTTCTCTAACTTCCTCGAGCATGTCTAAATCCAATCTTCTCATTAAGTCGCTGATAGGGGAATTGAAATTCAGTACTCTGTGTGTCGGGAGACCCAACTCGGCAGGTATAACGGATTCACTTCCAAATGCCAGCATATATGGAGATTCCCCTGTTGCTGCTCGGGGAGTAGTTCGATAAGCCCATAGTACTGATTGTAGCTCGTTGATCTAATTTGCTTTCGCGTCATTCAGTCTTTTCTTCAAGCCATTTAGTAGCATACTGTTTGTTACTTGAGTTTGTCCATTGCTTTGGGGATGGCCTGGTGCCGAGTGGATCTTCAAGATATTTGACTGATGACAATAGGCAGCGAACTCCTCATTATCAAATTGTGTTCCATGGTCGGCAATGAGTGCATGGGGAAGACCATATCTACAGATGATATTTTTCCAAATAAATTGATACACCTTCTCGTACGTCATGTCGACAAGAGGCTCAGCTTCTACCCACTTAGTAAAATAATCCACTGCGACGACGAGATATTTAAATCTTCCTCTGGTCGTTGGAAGTGGTCCGACCAAGTCAATTCCCCACATAGCAAATGGCTAAGGGGAAGTAATGGGTGTCAATAAAGCTTGGGGAGTTCTTCGGATAGTGGAGAAGCGTTGACACTTGTCACATTTCTTGGCATAGGCTATACAATCAGCCCTCATCATTGGCCAGTAGTATCCTTGCGTCATAGCCCTTTGCAAAAGCGTCCGACCTGCTATATGGGCTCCACAGGACCCTTCATGGATCTCTTCAATCAAGTCTTTCACCTCGGTGGGATGCACACATCTTTGCAAACCTGCTATAATTCCTCGTCTGTACATAATACCATTATTCAGTACATAACGAGCAGCTTTAAACTTCAATTTTTTGGCTGCAAGTTTGTCAGTTGGTAATTCCCCCTCCTCAATATATGCCCTGATGGAATCCATCCAAGATGGTCCTAAATTAAGGGTAATAAAATTCATCGTCAAATCTTCATCTATACTCCGACCAGCTAAAACTTTAATTGGGATTGTTCTTCGTAGCTCGGTACGAGTAGCTGATGCTAATTGAGCTAAGGCGTCGACCCTCGCATTCTCCATTCTTGGTATTCTGACCAGCTGAATGGAAGCAAATTCTAATACCAATTCCCTTGCCTTTGCATGATACCTGATCATTAATTCTCCTTTGGCTGCATATACTCCCATCATTTGATTTATGATCAATTGCGAGTCACTGAAGACAATAACTTGCTCTGCCCCTATGGTTTTTGCCAAACTAAGACCTGTAATCATGGCTTCATATTCAGCCTCATTATTTTAAGCTTTGAATTGGAAGCGTAGGGCATATTCCATGTCGACCTCGTCTGGACTATTAAGAACAATCCATGCCCTACAGCCTGTTGTGCAAGATGAGCCATCCACATATAAACTCCATATAGGTAACTCGTCTTCAAATTTCTGATCTGACAGAGTTCCTCGGTGGAAAATTTGTTGCTTCCTTTCACCCTCTCCTAATATTTCTTGTTGTTCACCGATCATCACTTCTTGCCCTTTTACCAACCTAAGTTGGTCTGGGCTTGAGTTTGATGATTCTGTAACATCTACTTGCCCTCTTTCCAACCTAAGTTGGTCTGGGCTTGGGTTTTATGATTTTGTAACATCCACAGGTTGATCAGTGAGCAGCTTTTGCTCCTCGGGGGTATCAGGATAGGTGAACTCTGCTATAAAATCTGCTACTGCTTGTCCTTTAAGCGATGGTCTGGGTTCATAAATTATGTCATATTCACCGAGCTCTATTGCCCAATACATCAATCTTCCTGATTTTTCTGGTTTATGAAGAGCTTGCCTCAATGGCATATCAGTATATACGACTATAGTATGAGCCTGGAAGTATGGCTTCATTCTTCTACTTGCCTCGATCAATGCTAGTGCCAATTTTTCCAGCTTTGGATATCTGATCTCTGCTCCTCGGAAGGCTTTGCTAGTGTAATAAATCAGTTTTTGCACTATATTCTCCACTCTTATTAATGCCGAGCTAACTGCATTCTCTGACACTGCCAGATACAAGTACAATTTTTCTCCCATCACTGGCCTGGACAATAGTGGAGGTGCTCCCAAATATTTTTTCAAGTCTTGAAAATCCTTCTCACATTCATCATTCCACTCAAAAGTCTTTCGGAGCGTTTTGAAGAATGGGAGACATCTATCAGTTGCTCGCGATACAAATCTGTTGAGTGCTGCTACTCGTCCTGTAAGACTTTGCACTTCTTTCTTCGTCTTTGGAGATCGCAGCTCTAACAGAGCTTTGATCTTTTCAGGGTTTGCTTTAATGCCTCGTTTATTGACAATGTACCCGAGAAATATGCCTTCTCGTACTCCAAATATGCACTTCATCGGGTTCAGCTTCATTTGATATTTATCTAGTTGATCAAAGGTCTGGCCTAAGTCAACTAGATGATCAGCAGCTTTCTTGCTCTTTGTCAGCATATCATCAACATAGACTTCCATATTGCAACTGATTTGTTCTGCAAACACCTTGTTCATCAGCCGCTGATATGTTGCACTTGCATTTTTCAAACCAAATGGCATAACATTATAATAGTAAGTTCCCTTAGGGGTAATGAAAGAAGTACTCTCCCTGTCTTCAGGTTTCATCTTAATCTGGTTGTATCCATAATTAGCGTCCATGAAGCTCAACAGCTCGTGTCCCGAGGTAGCATCTACTAATTGATCAATTCGGGGCAAGGGAAAGTGGTCCTTTGGGCATGATTTTTTGAGGTCGGTGAAATCTACACACATCCTCCATTTGTTGTTCTTTTTCTTTACCATCACCACATTTGCTAACCAGTCTGGATATTTAACATCTTCATTAAAGCAAGCTTTCTGGAGCTTCTCGACCTCTTCCTGTATAGCTTGATTCTTTTCGGGACTAAATACTCTTCTTCTCTGCTTTACTGGCTTGATCTCCTTATTCACGTTGAGTTCGTGACATAAGAAATTTAGGTTTATTCCGGGCATATCCTCATGACTCCATGCAAAAGTTTGCTTTCTGCTTCTTAGGAAAGTTATCAATTTCTGTTTTAGTGAGACCTCCAACGACGAACCTATTTGAGTTGTTCGTTCAGGGTGCTCGTCATCCAGAATGATGTTTTTATTAGCTTCCACCACCTGGCCTTTCACGAGTTGGGACTCATCTCTAGGATCCAATGTTTCAATTTCTGCACCTTCCTCCACTTGATAGGTAGTAGTCTTTTTCCTTGATTCCTCCAGTTCCTCTTGCTCGACAGATGAATAGTAACATTCTTGAGCTACTTTTTGATCACCCTTCACAACTCCTACTCCAAAATTTGTTGGAAATTTTAGGCATTGATGTACCGTAGATGGCACTGCCTCAAACTTCTTTAATCCTTCCCTTCCCATGATGATATTGTAGACTGATTGAACATTTATATCCATCACGAAGAAGCGTATTCTTTTTTTTCGACAAGCAGCCCATGTACCAATGAATATATCCAATTTTATCGTCCCAAGTGGAAAAACTTTCTCGCCAGCAAAATCAAGGAGGGGTCTATGATAAGGCTCCAGTTGAGATAGCTTTAGATTTAAACTGTCGAAGCACGAGTAGAACATGATGTCTGCCGAGCTACCATTGTCTACCAGTACTCTTGAAATCATTACTTCCTACATCCTCATTTTGATCACTAATGGGTCATTATGAGGATATAGAACACCTGCGAGGTCGTTCTTTGAGAAACCAATGACCAATTTCTCTTTGTTTACCTTTCTCGGGCGATCCTCCTCAGCTAGATTTATTCGTTGAATGTATGAGCAAGCTTGAGCCTCACAGTGGTAAGCTTTTCTCTCTGCAGTAAGGTCTCCTCCTCCTGCATCTCCACCTGTAATAACATTACAATCAAATGATCCAAAGCGTATTGAAAATACCTCATGTTCTGGCTGCCTTGGTCTCTTGGAAAGATCGGGGTCATCTTCTGAATCAACTTTATGGTCTATTTTCTTGTTCTCCTCTGCTCGACGAGGAGATTTGGACCTCTCTCTTGTTCGGTCGTTGTTTCTTCTTTCATTTCTACGATCAACATACTTTGCCAATTTTCCTCGTCTAATAAGTGTTTCAATCTCATTCTGAAGAGCTATGCAATTTTGGGTCATATGGCCATGATCTTTGTGAAAATTGCAATATTTTGCCTTATTCCTCCTGTCAGGGTCTGCCTTCATTTTCTCTGGCCAGTTTAATTCCTCGTTGTTCTTGATTTCTTCTAGAACATGGTTGATGTCTATCTTCAAAGGAGTGTAATTATCAAAAAATTTCAATACCTCCCATGACGACCTTGTTTTTTATTGTTTGTCACCACCATTGTTCTTATCACCTTCCACCTTGGTTTCTTTGGCGTCCATATTCTTCTTCGCAGCCATAGCCTCCTCGACATTCATGATCTTGGCCGCTTTTGCCAGCAGTTCTGACATGGTTCTGGGTGGATCTTTGGCCAAAGTGTAGTACAACTTGTTGGGCAGCAGCCCACTCATCAAGGCGATAATCGTTGTCTTTTCTTCATAATCAATGACTTCGAGTTTCTTGTTATTAAAACGAGTTATATAATCTCTGGTACTCTCACCAGCTTTCTATCTAACACTTAACAAATGCGCTACTCGTTTAACTGGATTTGCCCCAAAATAGAAATTTCCAATGAATAACTCGGCCAGTTGAACGAAAGTTGAGATCTTACCCCGAGGAAGATTATTGTACCATATTTGAGCAGATTCGGTAAGTATTCCTGATAATGTTCTGCATCTCATCTCATCTGGAACAGCATATATGTCGATTGCAGCTTGGTATTGTTCTACATGAAGAACAGGGTCGGTCTTTCCATCATATTTGGGAGTCACAACAGGTGATTTGAACTTTGACAGTGTGGGAAAATCCACAATGGCCTGGACAAAGGGTGTCCCTTGAACAAAAGTTCGTTATAGGGGGTTCTTGGCCTTAGCTATTTCCCTTAGTCTGTCTTCCAGCCTATGAATAGAGCCTTTCCACGCATCATTTCTTTCCTCGGGCCTGTTGGTTCGAGCAACTGATCGCGTTGAGGTGGCTTCCTGTAATTTATCTTGACGAGCAGCTGGTCGCGACTGGGCAGATCCTTCCCTTAAGTCTAATGATCGTCAAAAGCTCCTCAGCGCAGCCTTAGGAGGACTTTTGTTCCTCCTAGGACCTAATCGATCAAAAGGAGATACCCTACTTAACCTTTCTAGCACACTAGTCCTTTTTGAAGAGAGAGTGATACGTTGTTCAGTATCTGTGGCTCGTACTGATGAAGTTCGTCCAGGTTGATAAGAAAAATCTTTAGACTCCTCAGTACGATATGAATCGGTGCGCCTAGTATGCGAAGAAAGTAAAAGGGTATTTCTTTGAACACTTTGATGTCCTGAATGGGTCGGTACTCCGCTATGAAGGGTTTGTATGAGTTGTCGCATAGTTTCTTACATGGATGTCTGGCCCTGGGCCAGATTTGTCATTATTCCAGCCAGATCTGGAACGTTTGGCGGAGCAGATGGATTTGGAGGGCTTCCAACGTTTCGATTGCTGGGTTCTGGATTATCAGCCATTTGTAATGAATTGTTTTTTATGAAAAACGATATTACCAGTCGTTTCCCACAGACGGCACCAATCTGTTGATGTAAAAAATTAGATTATATCTAATTATTTAATCACAGATAAAATAAAATGAGACAAAGAAATTTTAAAGTGGTTCGGCCTTATAAGAATGGCCTGCGTCCACTGTTTCTATTATTGCTGACTGCTTGGGAATTCTTGATTACCAGTTTAGTCAAGAAATTCCCGGTCCCCTTACAATGAGGATGATATAATGTATTTATAGCCCTCAGGCTGTACATCTAAAAGGGTAATACATAGTTCTCCATTAGGCGTATACATCTGTATGATAATAATAAGCATTTAATGCGCAGTTAATCTATTGGTTATCCTGCTATTAATGCTCTGTTCGAGGTGCAGCTCAGACCGCCTAAGCTGCTCGGACAGCCTAAGTAGCTCGGTACTCATAAGTTGCTCGGTGTATTAAAGTTCCTCGGAGAACTCTTGTTGGTCGGAGCGTCTGAGTTGATCGGGGAAGCAGAGTTCCTCGTTGCAGTATGCTTCCTCGGAGAGCATCTATTGCTCGGAGTATCTGAGTGGGTCGGGGAAGTTGAGTTCCTCGAAGTCAATGTGTTGTTCGGAAGTGTTTGTTATTGCCACGCAGATTGCCACGTGTCTTCACTCAATTGAGCCATGGCAGCAGACTAAATTTGGTATCAACAGTTATCATTGTGCAAGCCCGTTGATCTTCAACTAAACTCCCTCAAAAGATAAACATAATCATATTTTCTATTCTTTTCTTTTGAAGTGATTTCTTTTACCAGATCAAACAAACTAAACTATTTTGGCCTTTTTTGACAAATAAGCTCTTTTTATTTCTTTAGTTTTTTATTGGTCTCTTTTTTAAACGATGGCTTTCACGATGAGTTCACTTGTCTCTCGCAGGCCTTTTCTGTGTACTCATATTTTTTTAATACTAAACAAACTCTCAAGATCAATGGTTCTTACATGCACAAATCCCCCATAGTCACATAAACATGTAGATGACAAAATTGATGGGAGAACATATCACCAAACTCAAATATATATAGTGAAGTAAAAATCCAACAAGCTCGTGCATATGTGTGTGGAGGCATATCCAAGTAAAAATTCAACTTCCTAGGATCTCTTCCAACTTCAAAACAAAAAGGCCTAAGGTAACCTTTCCTACCACAATGTGAATATGTGTAAACATGAGGAATGTTACCTATGGGTTGACATTTTCTAACGTCCTTAGATGCAGTTGACCCTCTAAAAGAAACTATTGTTTGGGATTTAACATTGGAAGCACCAGAAACATGTGAGCCAGTACCATCACTACTCAAACTACTCGAGTCTTTTAAATTATCTTTTAATTTCAAAATTTTAGATTTAAGCAAAGAATTAGAATTTTCAAATTTTAGGGAATCGTTCTTCATATTTTGAATTATTCCTAGAAGGTAATCCCGCTCCCTCTCAATGAAAGCAAACTTATCCCTAAGATTCTTCTCACATTTCTTAAAATCATTAATCAAAACATTTTTATCAACGGCACAAACATTAACCCTAGAATTTTTCAAGTCCTCGGATTCTTTCTCTAAATACTGGACTCTATCATCACTCTCTTTCTTGGACAATTAATCATGGTCCATGTCCACAAGTCTCTCATTAAATAAATCTCTTTGATTTTGAACAGTTTGCAAAAGTTCCATAACGATTTTAAAACGAGAATTTTCTTTTTCAAGAATTTCAATTCTTTTAACAAACTTTAAATTCAAACGATAAGTCGTCGAAACTATGAGAATCCATCGAGCTAAAAATGAACCAAGAGAGAGAAATGAATAACAACCCAAAAAGCAACACTAAACAGGATCTACACAATAAGTTAGTGCAACCCGCTCTTATACAAATTTAATGGGGAAGAAATAATGAGTGCGGTGCCAAATTGTAAATGCAAAAGCCAATTTTAAACAGTTTTTATCTTTTGATCCCAAACAAGCATCTATTATGATAAAACAGATAATTCAAACACAGCAAACAACTAAGGCCAAGTTTCAAGAAAAAAAAACTTTCGGGTAAAACATTTTATTCAATTAGAAATCTATAAGATAGTCAACTTACAAATTACTTGATAACCGCCTCAAGCATAAAGCACTAATCTTCGCAAGTCTCTAATGAACAACATCTATGATCCTCGTAATAATGACAAGACCACAGTCCTCCGTTAGCCTCATCCTTCGTATTCAGCAGTGAATCCCTACAGGTATCACAAGTCAACCATGGAGATCATCTCCACAAGGGGTATGCAAAGATACAAAACCTTCTAGGGTTTTAAACGAATTCACAAGAAGAATATTCAAGGATGTTTTCTTGTGAATTAAACGGTATTTTTGTAATATAAAAAGTGAAGAACTTTAGCAAAAGTTATTTAGAAAAGGAGTTGGCAAAAGTCTTAAACGTTCTGAACACAAAACAGGTATTTACAGGCCATTCACAAATTTTGAGGCAGTGCGGTCGTTCGAACGAGAATCAGACCTCGTTCTAATGACATAGCAATTTCGTTCGAACAACATGAGATTCATTTCTAACGACCTAAAGAAAAACAAAACAGTAACAATCGCTTGAAAACATAAAAGAAATGACCATCAAATGACTTTCAATCTCGTTTGAACGAGATAAAAAATAAAATAGTGTTTCTTTTTCGAGAATAAAAAGGCATGTTCCTTTTTTTTTAAATAAATAAACATCATAAACATAATTTCGTAAATTAGTTTAAACTCTAAATTATTTTATACATTTATTAAAAGTCAAAAAGTCTTGAAACTTGTAGATATAAATTTGGTTTGTCTTGATGGTGCATGAAGATTTGTAACTAGATACGTCAAACTAGTTTAAAACTATGCTATGAACAATCCAAAAAAATTTATTCTTACAAAACTCTCTTTAATTGGTAGAAAAGATTTTCAATCACCCAAATAACAGTGTTGGAACCAAACACTCCACCTCCTTTAGACTTTGAATCGGGAAAAGTTACCTAATTTTTCCTCACCCTGGGACTCTTACTTTTACTTACGAAACACACTTATTGAATTTTGTCTAATTTGGAGAATAAAAATTTCCTACTTTTTTATTTAATTTGACAAGTGCAAGAATAGTTTTTCTCATTTGCTGGCATTTATGGTGTGTAAGGAACATATGCATGTTTGATGGAGTGTCAATGGATGAGTCTTATATATTTCATCTCATTTGTGGGGAGATTAAACTTTCGTTTTGTACTTTTTTCCTTTTAAGGAAACTAGGTCTAGATTTTGTCCCAATATATTATAAACCTTTTCTAATATAGGTGCTACTATTGCTTATCATTGATGTAAGCCACCGGTGGGGGGAATTTTCCCATTTCTTATTTCTAATAATATGGGCATCTCTTTTTCCAAAAAAGAAAACATCTTTTCTCCAGTTGGTCGTATATATGTACCAAATTCTATCATTACCAGCAAAAATTTCACCACACAACTTTTTCTAACAAATTAGCTCAATAAAATTATAAAATTATCGAAATGCACATTTTTGTCATTAAATTACCGTCTTCAATCCGAATTTAATTGATTTTGCATTTTTTCTTTATTTAATAAAATTACCCTAAGAATTCATTAATGAAATAAATGGGCCTAGCAAAGTATAAATTTGGGTATAAAATATACAAAATAATGCACTCGTCAGTCCTCGGGTGTACTCCCAGGGGTGGAACAACTGCTAAGGGTAGAAGCCTAAGAGGTTCGTTATAATTCCTATTATTATAGTCACAAATTTGCCTCAACACCCTCTCGACCCACTCTAAATAGCTTATAAATGGATGACTAATTGAAAAACAAGAAGAACCTAAATGAATCTACTATGGCAAATGAAGATTGGGTGAAAACCCAAAAAATCATAAAAATTAAGAATTCATAAATCCAACCAACTGACTCAATGGATATACATATGTTAAAATCCACCAACAAATAGGCAATTAGTAATTTAAACAACAAATAACCAACACAAATGCAACTACTAAAAAGTCTTCAATGGAGAAAATAAAAGAATTTTGAAAAGTCCTAGAAAAACTTGAGAGAAAGGGCTAGAAGTAATTGGTTTTGCTGGAAATCAAGAGTAAGTGGAAGGATTGTGGACGTAAACCTAGGTGACCAAAATTGAAGAAGATAATCGATCGAAAGCAGCTACGAACAATGGAGATTTTTATCATAAAAGCCTAAGAAGTTGGAAGGGACGATAGTCTCTCTATCTCTCTCTCTCTCTCTGAACGTGAGGTTAAAATTTAAGGCTTTGGAAAGTTTGAAATGATGAAGAAATCAAGTATATATATCTTATAAAGGGTAGTGATTGCCTTTTTGAAAAAGGCATGATGCAAGCTGCCTTGGGAAAAGTTGATGGTTTAAAACTGCACGTGTGTTGCCCAATACGTAGTAATAATGACCTGCCACTCCAGTTGATGATCGACACATGGCATACCCATAGCCAGAGAAATTTTCAAACCGCGTAAGACAAAGTGGTCGATAAGTGATGAGCCGACAATCCACTGAGCCGAAAATATTCTGCTAATAAATACTTCACTCACTAAAGTCACAAATCATATACCCAGAAGACACTCTCCATGGAATCTGTAACCTAACCAAAGATTGTGAATAAGGCCTCGGGGCTATTGTTGTACCCTAAATATAGGGCGATTCGTGTACCAACCAGAAGGTGACACCTAGCGTCATAGATATGCTAGTCAGTGGCTTACCACATTGAAGGAGACGAGGACCCCTAAGGTAGTCGGCTCGAATTATGATTGGCTCGTCCAAGTTGAACAGACTTCCCCAACTCCTTGTGATTAAATGACATCAACAACTTGATACACGTGTAGTTACAAAAGTTATGCATATATTCTCCCTCGTATGCCAATAGCTAACTTTGGATTATTATCTCACCTAACTTATAAAACATGTCATCACCTCACCTATAAAGGTGAGATATGTGTCCTCCTTTCCTCTCTCTATTAATAATCTATAAATAGTACGCACCAACCTCATGTGACGGAGGAATCTTTTACTTACTCTTATGTTGTCCAAATTCAGAGAGGACTTGAGAACTTGTGAGCTATATCCTTCAATGGCGTTTTTCTAATAATCAATAAACAGAATAACACCTGTGAACATAAGCACAAATTTAGTCTGAACCATGTAAACCCGATTCTTCCCCCTTTCTATAATCTTCATCTCTATTATGTATTTGTGTTTCACTAATTATGTCTCTTATCTATTGGTAATTAATGTATTTATCTAAGATTAACTCCATACTAATTTCTAACGATAAAAGCGGCGATTTAAATGAACTATCTAATTTATTTTGTTTTGATAAAGCAAAGGCTCACATGTGACGTGGGGTGTATCTTCCACATCAACGCACCTTGATTCAAGTACTTAATCGTCATTTTAGTCAAATGCATAGCGTGTTGTGATAGCTTATAAACACTACAAGATACCATTTTGTTGTATTTTAGTTGTATACTTAATTTTTGCTTTTAAAATTTTTTTTGGGAACTATAAAAAATTCATGGAAGGGACCCAATTTAGAATTCAAATATTTTAAAATTTACCAAGAAGTGTTACATCTCTAAGTCCAACTTATATTTCCTAAATAGATCTTGATATTTTCAAGGTTGACCCAGTAGTATATGTGTGCGCAAGCCATATATGCACAATATACATACTACATATATAACTAATATTTTTAAAATCATGTGGATATATGAAAAACGATTTGGAAAAAAAATATGAAAAACTCTATTAATATTGCATCTTTAGAATACCACACAATGTTAATAGGAAAATGGCACTATGATCATGCTTTAAATATAGTAATTTCACCAAATTAAGAAATCGCTCTCGAAGGATATCAAAAGAACTTAATATGATTTTTAATATAGGTATAAATATCTCCACATTAATTACAATATCCTTTCTTGAATGTTCAATCAATAAGGAATCATAAAAAGGGTATTCACAAGTGTGGAACTAAACAAGATAAAAAAATAATGTATGAAATAGTATATTTTCAATTTAATAAATGTCAATTATTCTAAAAATGGCGGGGCACTGTTAAATTCACAAGACACTAAGGGTTAAGGATTATAAATTAGAAGTTCAGGATGGCAAATGCCAATTACGTTATCATTGTTTAATCAAAATTCAAAAATGAGCAAAACTTATCAACAAGAGTAATGAACGGTATAGGTGAGTTTTAACTAAATAACTTGATTAATGTGTTATATATGTTAAACTTAAAAGGACACATTTATTATGTATCATGTTAGAGTCATATTTGTTGCAACTCATATCGAAATAATGGATGAAGAATTAACTATGTCATTTATTCCGGTATCCATTGCAGAACATGAACAATAACCCCCAGGATATAACAACCTAACACTCAAGATTTTCTCCCACTATTTATGCATAAAACGATAGTGAAGGAGATGAAGACTACACAGTGTTTTATAATTCGATGACCTAGTTTTTAAAATCAACCATGATTTAAATATTGTAGGAAATAGGGTAGATAATTGTAAGAAGTTCTTAAGAACTCGAGGAGAAAATTTTTGGTATCAAGTCAATCAAAAAGAATTTGAACGGTTTAAAACTACTCAATTGCTCCAATTTAATTTTGAATTAAAGTAAATTAATAACTAATAAATTGGATTAACTATTTAATTGAGTAAAGTGGATAAATTTTCTCCAAGCAATTTTTATTTCATTAAAATCGACAACCTCTAAACCTTAATCGGGTCGAACGGGTAACAGCAACGTGCTCGCTCATGTGTGGGCCTTTAGGCCCAATCCCAACTCGTGTAGGTCCTCTCCCATATTAACACTTGGGATACCCAATGGAGTACCAACCCCACGTACTTGAGTGGGTATATAAACATTTCACATTTAGTATTTCTAACCAACTACTATGGGCAGAACCCCAAGTACTTAACACAAACCAATGCCAAAAAGGTGATTGTGTTATTAAATATTTCATTAATCCCCCACTTATTTTAATAGTAAAGCATTGTTCAAAAAATAAATAATCGATTCACCAATCCACAAAGATGATACAATTATGCACAAATAAAGGTTTACATCGATTTGAACCTTAACATAAGCTATTTGAAGTATAAGAAATTTAAGTGACAATTTCTTGTAGTCGGCTTCTTGGGTATACATCAAATTATCTTCATACACTCCTTTTTTCTTGTGCAGTCATTACTATCCTACACATTTCGACCTTGTAATTTATCTTGGAATCACGAGAGCTCTACATGAATTGTGCCCTAATAACCCTAATAGTAAGCGACCACCACTTCCACGCTAGTCATGTGAAACTACCAGGAGTGCTCCATCAACTATGCACTACGCTCCTAAGAATTATAGAACTCATTATGAGCATCAATATCAACCTCTGTGTCGCTACAATATATCATGCTTACCATCAAATATATGGACATAATTAGCATAACTCTTCCCTAAATACTTGTGTGACTTTCTTTTTCCCATAAAATATGGCTTTATTTATATATATATATATATATATATATATATATATATATATATATATATATACACACACACACACACACACATATAGTACTATCCGCACTCTTAAAATGCGAATAGTACTTAAATTGCGGACATGTGTCAATGTCCGGTCCGCACTTTTAAGAGTGCGGATAGTACTCTGTATGTGTATGTGTGTGTGTATACAGTCCTGCTCTTGTGC
The DNA here is from genome assembly GCA_949130495.1 of Sambucus nigra. Taxonomy (NCBI): domain Eukaryota; kingdom Viridiplantae; phylum Streptophyta; class Magnoliopsida; order Dipsacales; family Adoxaceae; genus Sambucus; species Sambucus nigra. The sequence continues at coordinate 745,535,651 of OX422208.1, forward strand.
GGACCAGTCCGCATTTTAAGAGTGTGGACCGGATATGTGTCACCTGATGATGAGCTCAGAAAAGAGAGAGAGTGTGCCTATAATTAAGGCGATAATTTCTAGACGCACCGTTAGGTGACACATGTCCGGTCTGCATTCTTAAAATGCGGACTAGTATATATATATATATACACACAGTCCTGTTCTAGTGCGGACCGAAACTTGTGTCACCTGACGGTGAGCCCAGAAAAGAGAGAGAGTGTGCATATAATTTAGGCGATAATTTCTAGGCGCACCGTTAGGTAACACATGTCCAGTCCGCATTCTTAAAATGCGGACTAGTCCGCATAGGAGCATTATATATATATATATATATATATATATATATATATATATATATATATATATATATATATATATATATATATATATAGTCCTTGTGATGGATTTCCATCGCACGTAATATATCTATTCAAGGGCTTGAATCCCATACCTTTGGCTTATGTTAGGTTACCTGATCCTAGAAGATGAAAACTTTGACATATTAGTCGTATAATGTTTCTTTTCGTTCATGCTTCCAATCTAGAAATAATGGGGTACTCTAAACCCTAGATCTTGTCCTTCTAGGCCTATTGAATCTACTGTTCATGATCGAGAGTACCTCAATATTTCTAGATTGGAAGCATGAACAAAAAGGAATATTATACGGCTAATATGTCAAGTTTTTATCTTCTAGGATCAAGTAACCTAACATAAGCCAAAGGTATGGGATTCAAGCCCTTGAATAGATATATTATGTGCGATGGAAATCCAACACAAGGACTATATATATATATATACAGTGCTCTTGTGCGGACTAGTCCGCATTTTAAGAATGCGGACCGAACATGTCACCTGGTGGTGAGCCCAAAAAAGAGAGAGTGTGCCTAAAATTTAGGGGATAATTTCTAGGTGCGCCGTTAGTTGACACATGTCCGGTCCGCATTCTTAAAATGCGGACTAGTCCGCACAAGAGCATATATATATATATATATATTTTATTGAAAGCCTTGTTCGGGGAAACAGGAGGGATTAGTCTCGAGGTACGCGCAAGCTGGTCCAGGAATCACCCGCCTTTCCCAAAAAAAAACTCCAAACTCTGAAATAATTTGAATTGGGGTTTTTATTTTTTCATATTTCAAAAGCAGACATCTTAGTTTTTAACCAGGTTTGGGGTTTTTATTTTTTCATATTTCAAAAGCAGACATCTTAGTTTTTAACCAGGTCATTTTATTCAGTACATAACAAACATGAAGACAACTTTTCCCCATAAATTGGAGGGTTCCTTATAAGTAAGTAGTAATTCAACTTCATGTTTGGATAGTGTGCCCATTCATTTTGGAAAATAAGGTATGTTAGTTTCATATAATATCATGTTCCTCTAGATTGTCACTAAAATTATATTCATCATATTATGTGCCTGTTATCAACTCTATGTCTATGTACTGTGTTGATTTTGAGTTTCATTTAAACACAATTTGAAGGCATCTAAAACATCATTTTAATTTTTCAAAATATATACATATTTTTATTTCAAAAAATTTGTCAATAAAAGTAATAAATTATATTTTTCACCTCTTGTTAATCACATAAGTCACTATGGATTAATTCAAGAAGTTCAGAAGTTCTAAACACGCTTTTGTGAGGAGTTCTCTTAATTTTTGCTTGACTACAGGAAATATATTGTTCAAACTCTCATTACTTTAGGAATTGATCATAATCTACTCATGTTATTCACATATTTCTTACTAATGAGACAGTGTAGCATTCCACGTATTGGTAAAACTAGACAATATATAAGCAATAGTAGAAGTTTTATTCAAATAAGAAATATTGAGTTTGAACATGCCATCCCATGTGTACTCCTTCCCAACAAACATCGTAACCTTAGAAATTACATATTGATCAGCCCCAAAAATATAGCTAAAACCAGTTTTGTTAAGTGGAAAATAATAAACTAAATTCTTTCTAATTTCAAGAGTATGCAAAAACATTTTTCAACATTGGTTTCTTGTCGGACGTGCAGAATATATGTTCAGAATATTTGTGGCGTGAGAGTCGCCAAGCAACATCTTCTCAATTTTAGCATTTAAATAGTTCTTGAATCAATATTTGTTGTTACACACGTGCCTAAAATCACTAGTACCTATTCACCACCCTTCGTAAACTATCACTGAGTCAACTTATGTATTGCACAAAATTCTTCTTCAGTCATATTAGCCTGATGAGCAGACAAACGTTTTCGGTAGGTTCTAGTAAAATTCCCAAAGTTTTCCACAAGTCAGAATTGTCATTATTTCTTGAAGCGAGCCTTTGGTTCGAACTTCCTTTGGATTGGTTATGACCTCGGCTAGGAGCAAATTTTAGGTTTTGCCTATTTTTAAATTATTTTCTTTTCTTTCATATTTTTGGGTGAATGCTTCAAATTTTCAAGAACTTTGTCTTTGTTTTGTTGCTGATTGAGTTGGTTCACAGCATTAACCTTATCAAATGGTATGTCATGTTTCTCCTTTTGGTCTTAAACATGGAACGCCTCCTCAATACAATACAAAGTTCTAACATTAAAGTTTCAAGAGAAAATTCTTTTAATCTATGTCTTATAATTATTCCTGAAATTTTTTCAACTGGGTGGAAATTTATCAATAATTATAGCAAATTAAAATGCTCATCAATTCATACCCTCTAAAATTATTTCTTTAAAAATAGTTTGTAATTTAAGTATTGAGAAACCAGTGTCATATCACTAATCATATGAAGCAAGTTGGAGAACGCGCTTGATGAGCCCACAAAAAAGTATAGTAGTCCGGTGCAACCATACATGTCCTACAGAAAAGTTTTGTTGTTACAATGAGCCGGTGCCCAATATTTCGACCAAGGAACAAACAACCAGAAAAAAACATTCCCTGCACACAAAAAAACGTAGGATACCAATTTACAAGCACCCGATTCCTCTTTGTATTTTACTGCAGCACTTTTCACATGTCAACGACAATAGAAAGCTTGGAGTAGTAGTCGTTCAGTTCTCCGACCAAACTATTGAAGATCAAGTTCTAGATCTTAGACTTCCAAAACATTTGGAGAATTATCCTTCGAATTTGAAAGGATGACTGGTAGTTCTTATAGTTGTTTGTTTTTGTTTACATAGCTAAATAACCTTAACATTGTTGAAAATCAGATCGACATAATGGTCGAGGCACGAACTAGTCTTTCCTTTTAAGATTATTTTGTGCATCTAAGAAAAACCCAACACAAAAAATGGACAATTGACAATAACCCCCAGGACAGGACACAACTCATAGTTTCTCTCACAATTTCTGCATAAAATGATTGTCGAGAAATTGAATACACTATTATACTGTTGAAATTCAACTTTTGAAATCCTCCGCAATATGTGGGAAACATGGGAGAGAATCATCGACAAAATACAAAAACATGGGGAGAAAAATCTAGAGACCAAGTAAAGTAAAAGGAAGAAAAATCTAGAAATCAAGTAAATCAAAAGGAATTTGAACTGGTTTGATACTGCACAATTAATGCGATTTAATTTCGAATCAAAAATAAATTAATAATAAATTAATCAGATTAATTAAATAAACTGAATAAACCCACAACCCAGGCCTAACAAGCAGCATCGTGTGCATGAGTCTTTGGGCGAAAGCACGAACCACGAGCCTCGGCCCCAATCTGGGAGGGCGGCGACAGATTAAGCGCGCATAGGGTGTTTGGGGCAAAGCCCAACCCATGTTGGTCATCTCCCCTTCAAACACTTGGGCACCCCTGCGGGCAACAAACCCAAGAGCTTGAATGGGGTATATTAACCCTTCACTTTTGTATTTCTTAGGAGGAACCAAAAGCACCTAACACAACCCAAAGCCGAAAAGGTGACTGTTAATATTCGACAATTCAATTGATTAATTAAACATGCGAGGTTATTTCTCATAATTAGTCCTCATTTAAAAGATAAGAAATATATGGCTCCAATCTAACCAATGAAAAAAAAATCATAACTCATATGGTAAGTTTAATTTTTTTTTACGAGACTCTTATTACAAGAGTGACAGAATGAAAAGTACTGTAGACTGAGTAGAGCACGTCCTGAACATACTTCTAGCACAGGGCAAACATCCAAACCAAAATTTGCAAATAACTGGGGGATGGGGCAAGAGAGAAAAACAAAGACAAAAGCCAAATTAGAGCAGCTCCCACCACTTACCCCCCATTGTGAGAAAAAAATGTACCTAAAAAAATCTTTAACACTTAGCTCTAGAAAAAATAGTTATTGTAATGACTTCTTTAAGAAACAAGAAAAGGTACGAAAAGTTTCTAACAGTTTTTTGTCTAAGTCACCTGTTACCAATTAGCGGTCACAATGAGCCCTTAAATATTCTAATTATGAACTTCCACACTAGCAAAGCACTCTGGAAAAATTTTAGCTTGAATGGCCTGCTCTTTGCGGATAAAAACCTATCTTTGGTGTGGTTAAACGCGTCTGCTGTAACCATCCACTGAATACTCCAGCAAATAACTGTCTTGATGCTGGCCCGAGAACTAGAAGTAAACAATTCTTTATTAACGCCTACAAAATAAGGGGAAAATGAAATGAGGTTTCTGAAAAGAATAATAGGCAGAAATATATAATTTTAAAAAGTGAATAGTACTCCCCCTGACCCTATGTATTATGACCTTCCGTTTTGACATTGCAGTCAAACTGCTTTTCAAGGGACGATCTGCTTGTTAAGCACTATAAATGACATAACAGCACATCCATGGCCCACCTTTGGATGAAGTTCACTTATTTAGACTAAGGGTAAGATGCAACATAGTTCACTGTATTATAAGCATCTATAAGACCGAATAGAGAATATACGAGATTATAAATATTCCAGCCATCTAAAATTTAGTAGTCTCATTTTCCTATTCAGGGCGTCCTAATTAAGTCGTCTTTTGAGAATGAATGTACTAAATTTCACGATAGATAAATAAGTAACGATATATAAATAAGTATTGGTGTTGTTTAAAGAATATATATGGCAATAAATATATACACTAGTGGATGATCATGGTGATGGGATGGTCATTGAAGTTCTTTCGGGTGTACTTGTACCTATGGCATGCTCCATGCAGCAGCATACCCAACGTCAAACCGTCGACACGCCACTCTGTCGTTTTATAAATAAAAATTTAAATAGGAGTACGTTTCTGTTTAAATAATCTACTTTGTATTTTATCATGTTTAATTTGCATTTTAATATTTGCAATTAAAATACTTCAAGGGGTTTCTTATTTAAAATGCATAGCTCAGTTCTTTTTTTACTTTACCCTACTTCCATCAGATCCACATCTGAGTAGCTTACCAAGTTAAACTCAAAAGGGGGCCTCAAGTGATTCATCCCAGACATCTGCACTTCCATTAGAGGCCTCTTCAGCATCTTCCTCCATTGAAAGCCTAATATATTCCCTGTGTGCAAAGCGGTCCCACTCTGTCAATGTTGGGTTCTCGCGCTCCTGTTCACAATAGAGCATCACTGTGGGTTATAAAACTGGTTATTAAGCAGTTATCTGTGTATATATAGCATCTTCAAGAGTAGTGTGTAACGTACCTGGCGAATTAGAAAGGGATCACGGGTTTCAAAGGCCATGAACTTATTCAGGTTAAAGAGGATATTGAAAACGCTCCCTGAAAGTTTGCTACCTTTCAGGTCACGTAATGAAAAATAACTCTCATTCTGCAAGTAAGAAGGCTTGTATGGTCACACAACATTATTACAACTGTAAGATGACAGATAGTTTTGAAGGTAAAAGCTTTCTAGGATTTACGGAGACTACCAGCACTTAAGAAGCATCAAATAATAATAGATGATAATAAAACTCTAATGCATGGGATGTCAGGAAATTAAAACCCAAATGCTATTTGATCCTGTTTGATAGTACTGAGAGGCAAAATCTGTCATGAAAAATAGGGAATCTTTCAGATCTGCCATCTTGTTGTTAAATAGTCTTCGTTTGCCTTGGCAAATTATGCAAATTTACATTTAAGTACCGGACCCCAATTGTACCTTTTAATGATTTATCATGGAAAACTTTTCTTTGGGGTGGGGGGATGGCAAAAATTTCCAATACAAATTTACCACCCCATGCTATTAAACAGGCCCTTGGATATTATACTCAAGTATGAAAATGGAAGTAAGATCCAGAACAATAATAAAAATAAAAGATAACAAAAACTTCAAAGGGGAAAATTAATAATAAAGGGCCGACCTCTGGTTCAACCATGTCAACTATCTGGCACAAAATATCCTCAAAAAGCACAGGCTCTTGGGCCATGCACTCCATTCTATGCAACTGCTCCTCGTAAAAAAATTGCATTTCATTCCTTGTGATAATCCCATTTCCATCCAAATCTATGCACTTGAACCTAGTCATGAAATTGAATCTCAGGTGTGAATCATATTATAACCGTATACGGACTGTTGAAAAGATGAAGCAATTTATTGATTTCAAAAGCAGATTTGCCAATCCTCCAATATAGGAAAAAGCATATCAAACAAAACAACATATTTGAATCTCCGGTGTGAATCATATTTTAAAACATTGCTTCAGCACCTTGTATTTATTTTTGTTCGTGGGGACCGGCTGACCCATTGTTATTTGCTTGTACACCCCTCTTTAAATAAAACTTATTGTTTCTGATCCCCCAAACAAAGTAACCCATTATAATTGGGGGCCTTCAAACATACTTTTTGAAGTTTGTCAGACTATTTGTTTGGCATGCAAAGCTTGCTATTTTAATTAATTCATCAACACAAGTAAATGATCATATATTGTTTTATATATAAATCTATATTTAGAGCCATATTCTTAGGGGTGGCAATTTTGCTAAAGACCCGATAACACGACACAAATTGATCCGAAATTGACACAACAAATCGTCGTGTTGAGGTTTTTTTTCACAAATTTGTGACAAGTCGCGCTCGAGTCGAAATCATGACTCGTGTTATTCATGTTTTTACTCCTATTTTCCTGTACTGTTATGTTTAATTGAGTGTGAAAATTACAGATTTCTTAATCATGTCGTGTCCTGTTTTAATTCAGACACATTAATGTTGGGTAAAAAAAACACGATTTATGTGTCGTGTTTGTTTATTAATAGGTCTGGTCGTTTGGGGCCAAAAGACGACCCGAAAACACATTTTGCCACCCCAACATATCCTTGCTCTATCCCTCTTAATTTTTCCAAGTTCTGTCGTATTTTAATTCTATATCTGTATACATGCTTCTTTATTGGGAAGGATTAAAATGTCAATGAAAATTGCCAATTGCACAAATTTCTTCAGCTATGCAATACACTGTTTTTTTCTCCAGCATCTCAATAAAAACACTCCAAGATGCGAACATCATCCCTCAACTATCAATGTCAATGCAGCATAGTGGTTACGAGAATATCTTGGCAAATCTGCAATAATTAGAAAAAAAGAGAAGATATACCAGTACTCCAGACTAGGCTCAGATGATTTATCCTCCTCCGATAATATGAAGTAAACAAAATCTTCATATCCCATCTTTCCTTCAACCTTACTGGTAAATTTTCTAGGAACCTGAAATGATGATATAGCATAAAAAGTAAATCTGAAACAGAGCCATCCGTTGAGAAATATTTTTAATTTTTGTGCAAATCTGGTGTTATTGCCTAAAGAACAGAAACAGTATAAGAATGGGACAAACCTGGGAAAATATTCTATCAACAATCCTGTAGGTCAGAGCATGGTTACCATATCTAATGAGGTTCTCTTTATCGATCAAGAAATCATGATCTGTATCCAGCTCCCAAAACTTGCAATATATCACGTAGAAGTGTTCGTAAGAGAAATACCTGTAGAAAAAAATATAAAGGAAATGAGAAGTACAAACAACCGCCATCAGAATTTAGTTTGACACGTACCGTCTAAAATTTAGAGCTCCCATTTGAAGGTCAAACTTTTCTAAAGAAATATTTGACTTTGATGTAATCCACAGCTCAATAACAAAACACATTTGAATATTATGAAATTTGATCATCTAATTTTCATTATATATGTACAATTATTGTGAGATGTCTCAAAAATGAATAATGAACTTCTAAATTTGATGATCTAATTTTCTTCATTTCTATTTATTTGGCATATTTTAAAGCACTCCCCTTTTATTTTTACTATATTTTGTACTTCTTCATTCCACCACCAAGTTTCTTTAGATTGTGGTCCCTTGCCTTTTGATTCTCCAAGAATTTCTTTTGATATTCTCCTAATGCATGTAGCCATCTTATTCCACATTATGTTAGTCTCTTCTTCAGCATTCCATGATGCTTCATTTAATACTTTATCTTTAAATAGTTCTAATTTCTCTCCTTTTAAGTTCCACCACCTAGTTCGTGGGTTAATCTTCTCTTTTCGCACTCGTGATTGATTTTTAATATTTATATCCAACACCATTATCCTATGTTGTGAGGTTAAGCTCTCTCCCGGGATAACCTTACAATCTTTACACGTTAATCGGTCTCCTTTCCTAGTAATGAAAAATCCATTTGGCTCTTATGGGTTCCACTTTTATAAGTTATCAAGTGTTCAAGCCTCTTTTTAAAACATGCGTTTACTAGTACAAAATCATAGGCTATCGCAAAATCTAAGATAGCCTCTCCACCGTCATTCCTATCTCCAAAACCATATCCTCCGTGCACTATCTCATATCCCCCACGATCTTCTCCTACATGGCCATTAAAATCTCCCCCTATATAGATTTTCTCACCTACGGGTATTCCTTGAATTAGTTCATCCATTTGTTCCCAAATAATGTAGCACAACGATTTTCACCAAAAAGTTACACAATTAATATCACTTACACTAAAAATGGTCAAAAATCAGCTTTACCATAGAAAGTAATGGATCATCATCAAGTAATTAATTATTTTGTATATGTTGATTAATAATTGTATACCCAAAAATGTTATAAATATAACTAATTGATTAGTACGAATATATAATTGGAATATATATATAGAGAGAGAGGCCCTAAGAAATCTTGTTTCCAAATTTTTTATTTTTCTCTTGAAATTAACCTTCCAATCAACCCATATTCAAAAATTTAGGTTAAAATACATTTTGTAGCAATTTTTAAAAAATCCACAAAAAACTGTTGGCGCGGACCCTTATAAATAAGGTATTTTGAGCATTTTTTGTGAATTTTTTAAAAATAACTACAAAATGTATTTTGATCTAATTTTTTGAACATGGGTTTATTGGAAGGTTAATTTCAAGAAAAAAATAAAAAAATTGAAAAAAAAAGTATTTAAGGGCCTACAACTGCGTTTGATGTATGTATGATGTATAGAGCATGATTTAGGTGAAAATTCTCATATATATATATATATGAGAGAGAGAGAGAAAGAGAGAGAGAGGCAGGCTCTCATGCATACCAAGTTTACATACTTCCTGGCGCAAACCTATTTTAATAAAATATTAAAAAAATATATTTTTTTAGTTGAATTTTTTTATATGGTATTTATTTTAATAAAATATTAAAAAAATATATTTTTTAGTTGAATTTTTTTATATGGTATTTAAACATTTCAAGGGACTCATAAAAAAATCAGCTCAAAATAATTTTTTTTGCTATTTTTTAAAAATTGGTCAAACTTTCACAGCTTTTAAAAGTTTGACTGGTTTTTTTAAAATAGAAAAAAAAGGTTATTTTGAGTTGATTTTTTTATATGGGTCGCTTGAGTTGTTTAAATATCACTTAAAAAAATTCAACTCAAAAATTATTTTTTTACTATTTTAAGAAAATCGGCATGTAAACTTGGTATGTATGAGTCTCTCTCTCTCTCTCTCTCTCTCTCTCTCTCTCTCTCTCTATATATATATATATATATATATATATACACATTTGCATGAATTAACTAGAATATTTAACATTATATTTACATAAATTTGTGTATCATCGTCAAGTTATTAATTACATAAGTGTATATATATAGATTGATAATTGTGACAAAAAAATCACTCATATTTTTATAACATTGTTTGTGGGTTGTATTTATTTTGCAAACTTGGTTTATGTCTTGTTTACGAGAGATGGTTGTGCAATCGTCGAAAAAGGAGGCTCCGTTGGTGATTAAGAGCAATGGTGTTCCACAGATGTGAAGGAGGAAAATTAGAGGGAAACCTTTTTGTGAATGAGGACCGACTTCATCACTATTTCTATCAAAACAAAAGGACTCGTCCTACTCCTGCCGTGGCCAAACCCCGAGTATGCTGGCCTGAAGCCGAAGAAGTGGATACAGCAGACAGGGTCTTGCTGGACTCTATGCCTTAATTTCACATTGATAGAAGTGGCATTTCATGGAGATCCCTTTGGATATTGCTGCCATCAATGGTCACCCCAACGACTGGGAGTTGTCGACCAAACATGTACTCAAGACGAGGAAGTGTCTTGGTGTGTGTGGGGGGGGGTTTAAAATATTAGGTCTGACTCAGTGCATTAGTCTTAGATGGGCCGAGTCTCGATGACCCAACTCCCTTGGCCGCGTGTTTGATTGTTTTCCGGTCAAGATTTTCCTTAGCCTAGAAACCCATGGCTGTCCTAACAGTGATTTATATGTGGGTGCCACCAAGCTCTCAGTGGAAGATTGCCATTGGCAGAGTTAGGGTTGGGGAACTAGTATGCTTGGTTGAATCAAGCCCATATGAATATGACCCACTCGATGGTGGAGGTGTAACGTGATATGTTTTAATCGTTTGATGCTGTTGATGGCATTTTTGGTTTAAAAAATCCCCAAGTATTGCTCCTCCGATAGTGGAATTCGAAGTTCCAGCCATCATCAATGCTCCTGTTCAAATAATGGGGTGGAATGGTAGGACTACTTCGAATATTCTGGCTTCCCACACCGGTGAGTATAGCTTGGTACGCTTTCAGCCGTATGTGACAGATGCTGGTCCGTTCGGTGTGGTTTTTTCAGAGAGGAAAATTCCAAGTTTACTTATGTCGAAAATGTTGATGCCTGAACTTTGGTGGCTCTGAGAGTGAACTCTCTTACGATTGTTCTTCCTGAAAGTTACCGTTTATGTTTGATTGTGAGAGCTCGCTTCTGAATAAACCTCATCGGGTTATGAGGCAGTTTGGGTATGCTCAGTCAACCCCTCTTTATCAAAACATTCGAGAGAGGACAGATGACGAAGTTGAGGAGCTTTTCTAACTACACCTACGTTAGTGGGATGCACGGGAGTAAGGAATTGGGCGGAGTAGTTATTCCTTCCAGCAAGCATGAGGGCTTAATATCTGATAAGTGGAACCTATGGTGGTTTGACCAGGTGGAGTGTTTCAATAATATTGCTCCAGGTAAGGCTGTTAGGACAAAGGCCCCTCATACTGTTGTGCTGATCCTAACCTTCACGCTCCTGGGAAAAAGAACCGAAAGGATGGGTTTTGAGGTAAATTGTGATGGTCTCGTGGGGCCAAGCGATGCTTGTAAGTCTAAAAGGAATGTCGTTGAGAGCTCAAAAGGGGGGAAAGAGAAAGGACTCCTCAAAAACATCGACTCTGAAGGGGAAAGTTATTCGAAAGCCACAAGTTTCAAATGTCGAGTCAATTCAGAAGGTGGTTGGTAGTCGGGACAAGGTGCAGGTGATGGCTAAAGACTTGGGGATAAATTCGTTTAATTGATGATGTAGAGACGAGAGAAATGTAGAAAGTGATTTTCAGGGTGTGGAATTAGAGTTTGCAAATGTGGAGGTCTCTCATGATGCCGGACGATCGAGGAGGATGGTATATACGAGAATGATCGCCCTCTGAAGAGGCTAAGTACTTCATGTCCTGGGCAATCGAAATTAGAAATAACTCACCAACTTAGGGCGGTGATTCATAATTCGAGTGGAGAAGTGGATGGAGAGGAGGGTGGCCAAGCTTGAGATGATGAAGTGAAAGATGTCGATGATGTGTGTAGTTGGAAGATGACAATTTAAACAACTCCGTCATAAAGCAATTGAGGAAACATGGGGCATCTGAGGTGGCATCCTAATTAACAAAATCTTCAAGTAATACAATCAATCTGTGATGTACGGAAACTACTTTTTAACAAAATGTATTTCTCATTCTCTGTATATTTTTCTTGGAAGCAGCTCTCCAAAATGGGGCTTAAGGTTCGACCTCTCCCAAGCTCCTCTCCAAATTGTGTGGATGAGAAAATTCGTGTTCAAAAGATAAAGGAGGTTTGGGTATTGGCAATTGAATTATAAGGAACACAGATTTATTAGGAATATTCTTTAATTTCAAAAGATAAAGTGGGTTTGGGTATTGGCAGTGTAATTCTTGGAAGCAGCTCAAGCTAATGATACTTGAGCTTTAACTGAGCCATACTTGAGCTGCTGGCAAGCTGTTGTTCAATTAAAAGCGCTAGTTTGTAGGAGCCCTGCAAGCTTCCAGCGGAGTGCATACACAAAATAAGAAAGGTCGAACAAATAAATAAGAATTTTAGAAGTCTAATGATACCTTTCTTTGAAACCAATCAAGCAAATTTTTGGAGGCTATATTTACCTCAAAACTTTGTTGATGTCCTCTTCTTCATCTGCATATTGCATTGCACCAATTAAATTGCCACGTTTCAGCTCCCTGAGGGTAAGACGACCATTACCCGCTCTATTCACGTAGTAAAATATTCTGTATATTACAGTTTCAGCTGCCCATGGCAATAAAAGTAAATGTTAAAAGCATTTAAAAAATACAGCTTCTATAATGGCACAGAGAAGAATGAATATAACACCAAACTTGAAAACAATCAACCCCATTGGTTTGACGGTATACAGATTTTATGGGTCACTACTACAGGTTTCTTTTGTTTTTGCTCTTTGCATTGTCATGTGAACAATCCTCCGTGTTGTGATAGAAATTTTTTAAGTAAATTTTTTCTCTTTATAAAAACAAAAATATAATCCCATATTGAGGATAACACGCACTAATATCAAAAGCCAGTTTAACCTGGTCAGACAGATTGAGAAACTGAAACCACAAGGGCAATATCACAATTTAGCAAAAACAAGTTTGTTATGTTGTGAATCATAGCAATCCTCTGAAGAAACAATTCAATTGACATGACCAACAATATCTTTCAGAGAACATGTTTAACATTTAAAAATTAATCGATTATAATAAGAAACAGCGTGTCAACTCAAGTTTATAGCAACGTAAACTCAATCACATTAAAGTGAGGCAACAATAAAATTTATCAACTGATTGAGGACGTACCATATCTTTCTTGAAATTCAGGTGTGCCCTGCAAGAACTCCAAACCTGGGTGAGTTGCCAAAAGTTCTCGAAGAATGGGTTTGAAGTCATCCTACAATCAAGTATATGATCATTTTAAAAATGAGGGGGAAATTAGTTAATAATCCACCAAAACTAATCTTGGCATTCAAGAGATCATTTCTGAAATTGATCTAAACTCTGAAAATATCCCATTCATACAAAATCGTATTTAGGAAGAAGCTAGGCAGTAAATGCATCAAGGACATTTGAGTAAAAACAACTAACAAATTAGAAAAATACCTGAGTAAGATGTTTCAGATCTGGCTGCTTTAAGATCATATATATTTGGGTTGCTGTATCCTTTGTCAACATGTTGCCATTGACCCAATAATCAACAAATGCATCCCTATAGGCATGTTAATAGACAAAGTAAATCGAAAGTAAACAGAATTACTAATAGCAGTCTCACTCAACAGCTTCTACCAGGAAACCTGAACAAATCAATACCCTCTAAAAAGGTTTTTTTTTTCACTAACAGCTTATTCTGTTGAATGAAGAGGAATCATGCATTAATTTTTTGTCGCAAACACTTCAAAGCACAGACAAATAAAGAGAAGGAAACACATACAGAAAAAAGTTGGCGAATTATATATAACTACATATACCGAGAAATAGGGGTGAACCTGGAGCAACGGTAAGGTTGCCGCATTGTGACCTGGAGGTCACAGGTTCGAGTCGCGGAAACAGCCTCTCTACATATACAGGGGTAAGTAAGGCTGCGTACATCCAAACGCCCAGTACCCCGCAGTGGCGGGAGCTTCGTGCACTGGGTTTGCCCTTTTTACATATACCGAGAAAAGATCCAGCCAGTTGTAGAAAATTTAGAACCCTAAAGCTATCTGAAGATATGGAGTTCTTATAGATATGGAGTTTTCCCCCTTATAGGTTATCCGGTTTCTTTCTCTCCAAAACGGGGTCTGCTTCTCAGATCTCCCTTGCTTGTTCCTTATACTTCCCACCCTCTATCCATGCCCTAACTAACCCAGGAGATGCCACACAAGACAATACAGAACTCCATAACTCCCTAGAAACAAATAGATGATAACGCATTCCTAAATCCGTACACGTATCAACTAACTTAGACCTTGTCCTCCACCTCAAGTTATCACCCGCCGGCATTACAACATTTCGAAGCCACATAACACTTACAATTACAGGACTTCGGAATAAAATAAAACTATCATAGTAATGTTCATGTTCAAGAAATTAGGTTTAACAAAAAGATATTGCTTCAATCCACGTGGCTGACCCCATTTGATTGGGGTAAGGCAAGGAAGATGATGATACCGATCATTTGACAAAAAGTTCACAGATAGCAAAGGGGTATGAACTTAATGTAGCAGTTTCAAGCAGATAATAGGGTGTGAAAAGATGAAACATCTGCTATACAGCAGTTAAGACGGTCTACGAGAACAACATTGATGGGTCTGAAACCTCATTTGACAACTCAACGCAGTTCATTTGGTTCTCTAACAATGCTGTGCAGAGTAGTTTTACCATAGGTCATTAAGATGCATATGTCGAGAGCTTGATATACATTGTTTACCAATTCTCTAAAAGCTTAATCATTTGGGATAATTGGTGGCCTAACATAGTATAAACCTAACCCTAACGCTAGATGAATTTTCTTTTCTACCTTTTTTTTTTAAATTTTCCCCTTCCATATGTTACTGAATTAAACAAAACCTGCTGGAGTAAGATAAATTGTCACTATTAACCCTTTTATTTTCCCCATGCCCGGGTACTATTTTTATCGTCCAAAGCATTCTCATCCTTTGCACCCTCCCTGCCTTCAATGACATGTACGCAATTTAAAGCTATCTCATCACCTTTTCCACAAACTCCACTGTATGCAAAATCCTTGGCTGAAATATCCAGCGAGTATAAAGGATGGGAATGCCTCAAAGTACACAATCCACTTCAAATAATCCTCCACAAAAAAAAAAAATTCCAACAAATTTCGTTTCCATGTTGCATTTAATCCATCCACCAGTACATATATTTATATATTCTTGGTAAACAACTCCTCTTGATCCCACCTCTGTAATTTAACAGGAAAAGAACCCTTCAAAAACCAAGACCTCTGACGACCAAGAATTCTGCCTCCTCATCAGAACATAAGAAGGTAGCTTTGTCAACTAGAAAAGGTCCGAAAACTTTGTTGGAGTTAAAGTGACGTAGAATAGGGTTTATAGTTTAGTTTTATTAGTTGTTAATATTAAATGTAATAAAAGGGGTTTAGTCCTCTTTAGAAAATTTTAGAGTAAGTGAAGGGTATCTTTTAATATTTTCCTAGTTAGAGCGGGACTACTACTAGTATAAATAAGTAATGATGTAATAGAGATCTGATTATTCTTTTGCTTGTTTATGCGTCTGTCTCTTCTTTGGATTCAATTTTTGGTGTTTTCATCAAATTGGTATCAGAGCAAGGTGAGCTCCTTGGTGCGTGTTGTATGTGGTTTGGTGGTGGGGGTGGGGTCTCCCAATTAGATCTCCATTAATGTCTCGCAAGAAGAGAAATCAAAACTCCATTTCTAAAATCGAATAGCGGTCATCGAAGGAGTAGGATTACTACTAGCATATATAAGTAATGATGTAATAGAGATTTGATTATTATTCTTTGCCTTGTTAATAAAATTTTCAGATTTGGGGGGAGGGTGTCTCCCAATTGCATCTCCATTACTGGGTCACAAGAAGAGAAATCAAAACTCCAATTTTGAAAATCGAATAGCGGCCATCAAAGGAACCCTAGCCCTAATCTTCTCAATATCGGAGGGTTTTTCTTCTTCTCCACCAATACGCCCTCCAATAAAAACCTTAAACCCAATCTTAAACACTAATTCCAATATTCAAGAACTATCCCAATATGATCCAGCCCCAGCCGATAAACAAACCTTTCGTCGCCTACACCAACAAAACCCCTAAAAATTAAAAGAAATTGAATTTGTAGCCTTAGGTTGGTATAAAGAAGTGGAAAAAGAAGAGAAGAATAAAATCCCTAAAATCGCAGCCCCGGTCAAATCCCAGCTCAAAAATGAATAGAGAAGGGAAATAAGAAGAGAATTGATGAGATAGGAGCCCGAATTACCAACTATGATGGTGAACCCTCTCCAACTAATTCCCATTTTTTGGGGCGAACTGCGATTGTGACCAACGAAGAGCTTGACATGGGCTTTTACTTCCCTATAGTGATGTTTGCTCCAGGAGGTAAGAAGAACAGAGGGAAAAGGAAGAAAAACAGACTTGAGGAGTTGAATCCCAACGACAACAGTGCTTTTAACCTTCAGCGGTAACAGCAGAGCCCGTCATCGTAGAACAACTGGGTAGTCATGTGTTCCTAAGGCTTTCTTGACAGGAGTTGGGTTCATCGCATAACACATTGATAGAGCCACCAACAACCAAAATGATTGTTTCTCTATTAAAACCCAGTTGGGCCTGTCTAAAGCATGGCCCAAACTTGGGCAGATGTGTAAAGCAGAAGCAAAATGGGGCTAGTGGTGTTGGGTTATGTGTTGGACTATGAATATTTCAGCCGTCTCACAATATTTAATATTTTAGATCTGTGTTAAAAAAAATTGTCTTCTGCTGCATATAGGGGTGGACAAAAAAAAGACCGATCCGAATGGACCGTTTGGACCGAACCGAAAATTAAGGCTATTTTCAAACCGGTCCAAAAATCGGTTCACAAAAACTAAAAACCGATTAAACCGGTCCGGTCCGCGGTCCACTATATTAAAAGACCGATTTGGACCGGACCGGACCGAATCCCATATATATATATAATAAAAATAATGTTATTGTGTTTCTTATGTATAGTTTTTAAATTAATGTATATAACTTATGAATTTAATTTGGAACATTTTATATATGTATAGACATTTTTTTATTTGGGTTAAAAAAATCCATGCAAATATCACTTGGAGTTTCGAGTATTATTTTTTTGTTATATATTTATGAGAAAAATAGATAAAAACATTCATAAAATGTACATATATTTAAAATAGGGTCAGGACCGAATTTTACCCCGGACCGGACCGAAAAAAGCCTGAACCGAATTAGTAGGTTAACCGAATTAATCGGTCCGGTCTCGATCCAAAAAAATTGAGGACCGAATATTCGGTCCGGTCCAAAAAATAGGCAAAACCCGGACCGGACCGGACCGTGCCCACCCCTAGCTGCATACACTGAAATTTTGACAGTCGAGTCCAACATTTCAAAGATCGAAGACGAACTCTTTCAAAGGAGGGGAGAATGATGTAGAATAGGGTTTATAGTTTAGTTTTGTTAATTGTCAATGTTAAATGTAATAAAAGGGGTTTAGTCAACTTTAAGAAATATTAGAGTAAGTGAAGGGCATCTTAGACTTTTAATGCTTTCCTAGTTATAGTATAAATAGGTAACGACATAATAGAGATCTGATTATTCTTTAGCTTGATAATACAACTTTCAGATTTGTGTTTGTGTTTTGTCTCTTCTTTGGATTCAATCAGTGGTGTTGTATCATAAAGACACCGGAACATCCTTCCACGAATAGACAATTTTCTAAATTTTAATACACTATCAACCCGCTCCTTTGATTCTCTTCAATTACGCAACAATCTTTAGACTGATCTTTTAGACCCTCCTGACATTTTTGGACAACCTCTACGTACGCCCCCAAGATTGACCCAAAAATCTCTGACCTCCTTCCACCTTGCTCTCCTCCTATAGTTCCAGATACTCATTTATTGACTGCATGGGGAGAAGTGTTACCCTCCCTCCAGGCAAAGTCTCATTACTTCTGCCATCTTAATCCACCCCACCTTCTCCCGAAGAGATAATCAAATTTCAATTCCTTCCGAATTGATATTTTCATAAATTTCAACAAAACCTCTATTACTTTCATTGATTTCTGAACACAGTGTACTCATCTCCGCAAAATTTTCTAAAGATACTCTTTGGAACAGTTACAGCCACCCCCAGTTGTTGACAAGTCCAAGATGCACCCCAAACATCAATGGGTAAGACTAATGGTTTTTTCCCTTTTACTTTATGTATTGAAATGGAAGCTGTAAATTTTCATGAACCTTGACCTTAAATGCTTTCTGTTCAAGTTTTTGAGATATAAACTCGAAATTTTAAGGCCCTTTCATGACTAGATAATCAAAAGAAGAAGGCAAGATTTAAGGAAGGGGATGAAAAACAAATTCTAATATATGGTGAACTGGAAAAGACGAGAGGATGATGAAAATTAGAGAAAAATCTACAAGGGATACAAGCGAAAATGACCCTTACAATTTCGTAGAGAAACGAAGAGTGATATTCTATCCTTCTTAGCTTGTCCAAGAACTGACCATTCTCTAACCAAATCACATCATTTAATCACCCCGCTGAGAATTTCAAGTCCCACGGAAATAACAGCCTTGAATTACTCCACGATGCTCCAATATTTAATATCATAGTTATCAAAAGCATCCGATTCGAGATTCGAATCGGCCGATTCAGTTCGATTCCATACCAAAATGATTCGAATCAAGCTTAGAATCAGAAATGATCAAAAAATCATTCGATTCGGCATAGTATCGTGCGATACAAGACAGAATCGAGAATCAGCCCTTCTTACGATTCTAGAAACTGGGTTTTTTTCTAACCTGTTTCAGCGCGCGTGTACAAGAGGCACGTGTTTTTTTTCTAACCTGTTTCAGCTCATTTATCTTACAAAACAAAACCAAATAAAAAAAAACACAATACCTTACGGCAAGCCTCTTGAACCATACAAACCCTATTTCAGCCAAAAGAGAGATTTTCTTGGGTCGTAAGAGATTTTCAGCCAAACGAACCCTCTTGTTGCTGCTTCTCTCAAACGAAGGTACATTTTATTGTTTATTTGGTTTTTTCTTTGTTGTTTCTCTCAAAAAGACCGAAGGTATGTTGTACGAGATTTCCTTCGTTGTTTCTCTTATTATGGTTGTTTTTGTTGTTTTGTTTTGATGTTTTTCTATATAAAACCATTCAAATTTTAATAAAAACATGCGTTTATGTCTTTTTGCTGTATTTGCTTAATTTTTTTTACTGTGTTTTTTTTGTTATAAAACCATTTGTTTTTTTATAAAAACATGCGCGGGGGGGGCAGGGTTGCTGTATTTTCTGTATTTGAAGTTCTTTTGCTGTTTCTATTTTTTTTTTGGTTGTTTACAAAACCGTGTGTTTTGTTTTTTTGCTGTATTTGAAGTTCATTTGCTGTTTTTTATATTTTTAAGCTTAAAACGAATGAGAATATGTGCTTCGTTTAATTTTTGTGATATATTTTGGTATATTATCATGTGCTACGGTTAGTTTTTTTGTCATATCATGCTTAATTACCAATTCTGTAGTGTTAAATCCATTTATGTATTTACTACATTATTATCATTTGGTTCCGATTCGATTCACGATTCGGGGAGTAAACGATTCACGATACGATATGCGATTTAACAACTATGTTTAATATGGTATCATACTATTTAATGGTCCAAATGCACAATTACTCTACATCAGCCAGTATAATTCATCCCGCTCAAGTTACACCACACTCAGGGCCGGCTGGGAGGGGAGGTCGGAGAGGCGGCCGCCTCGGGCCCCCAATTGTTTACTATTTTTAGGGGCCCCAAATTATATACATATATATATATATATATATATATATATGAGTTTTTTGCTGCTCGATTTTGGGGAAGAATTAATTCCGGAATTTTGGTTTTGGGAAAGGAAAGCATCTCGGAAGTTGGAAGCCAACATCAGTTAAGGTGAAAAAAAGCCACCCAAATTAACCCATAAAACCCTCATCGTCATCTCTTCTATCTTCATTCTTTACTTCACCAAACCAAAATAACAAACAGTGAAGGTGGAACCAAAATATCAAACAAATAATGAAGGCTCCACTTCACCGTCATCAAATAAGAATATTTTTGGCTCCTTTATATATGTAAGTTAATATAAATATATACGCACACATTAATGTAATTATTAGATTAAATATAATAGAAAATGTTTTTACCATTATATTTTATTTAGTTTAAATTTAATTTTTAAATTAACATTTAGTTTACAAGAATATATTTAGTATCCTGATTTATTTTTTACATTTTAGGAATACCAACTTATTAAATATATATTTAGTATTTTGATTTGATTTTTACTTTTAAGATTTGTTTATTTTAATTCAGTGGTTTTGTTTTCCATACGAAACATGTGTTTTGTCGAGTGAATTTTTAGAGAATTATTGAATTAATTTGGTTATTCTCCAACCATGTTTTATTGTTCAACTTTATCCATTATTAATTCGGTGTTAATTGTTAAAATATAATCATGCCTCCTAGAAACTATAAGTCCGCTCAATCTCAAATAGGCGATTTTGCTTCTAAAAATGTGAGATGGGCTCACATTAAATTATACATTGTTTTGGTTACTTTATTTTATTTTTGTTTTTTGATAGTATAAGAGTGTGATTTGTAGGCCTTTGGCCATGGCGGGTAAATTAGAAAAATCACATTATGTTTTATCATTTGGTATGGTTTAGACCCCCTGGTAGTATGTAGGCAATGCTAATAAAAACTTTATTACATTATGAATACTGAATATTTTTTATGTAAGTACTAAAAAAATCTCTCATTATGTAAGGGGCCCAAATTCAAGGGTTTGCCTCGGGCCCCTAAAATATCGGGGCCGGCCCTGGCCACACTGAGGGGCGTGAGAATATAAAGTCCCACATAAGAAAATTGAAGCCTTGCATTATAGTATACTAGAACCTGGGGGATTGATCCCTCCACCCACTGTCAATTGATCTAGGGTTGGATGCTCAAATATTTCACACCCATCATCACAATGACTCCGAGCCATCCCCTTACCTTTGTTTATATAAGAAACAGAATTTTATTGATATAAATATATAAGAAAATTGCAAGCAAAAGAGGACCAAGAGTCCTCAAGATATGTAGTCTCGTAAAAATAGACAGTAACACATTTCCTTTTCTAAATAAACAGTTTGACGGTGTATGTTCCATTAGAATCCTTAAATGGACATGCTTATAATATTTGTTTTTTGTCTTATAAGTGCTTATAATCCATGTTATTTAACTGTTTGTTCTAGTTAATGATTTAAAGTGGAGTGAAATGCCAAATATTTGTGGCTGGCAATGCATTGTTTTGAGTTTGACTTCGAAAGTTTAGAGAGAAAGGAATTTAAGAATTTACAATGAAAAGAGGCGGAGAAGGATAGAGGTTAAACAGATTTATTGTTTCTTTACAGGCCTACGCACAAAGCTTTTGTTGGCCTGGGTATTTCAAGTAGAGAACATCATTGGAGGGAGAATATTGCATAAGTGCTGGTTGCACTCTTTGTTAGCAGCAGTTTGGTCCGCATGCAGGATTCCATTGTGTAGCAGCATGCTGGGAGTGGAAGTCCATATTGTTCTATTGCTTGTGCTGGGTTTAGAGGTTGTATATTGTTTTCTGTTGTTGCTTTTGTAGTGAATTTGCTATATGGAATTATATAGGGATACAAAATGCTTAGAAAATCGATAACCCTCGAGAACCCCAGGACGCTAGGGGGGAATCGATAACAATCAGAATCGGTAAGACTAAAACCATGAACTTGAAGGCCAATGTGTGTTCTCTCGCATTATTTATTCTAGGATTCCCAAAATCCTAACTGCCAAGTTAGGTTGGGTTGAAAGGAGCCGCGATGGCTCAAGAGAGAACCCCTTTGTCATTTGGGAGTGCCATGAGGTAGAGAGCAAGGTTAATTGGGGTATCACATACCAACTACCTCGACATGGGACATAGTTATTTAAGGGGCAAAGGCGCCAATGTCTCCCCTAGAGACAAGGCGCACATCCTACAGAACATGCAAAGTTCTATATGTGTACTATTTATGATATAAAATTTGTAATATATCGCATAAATTACTATTTTACGCGATAAAAAAGAGACATATTAGAAGATATACAAGTACACCATTTGTCAGTAAAAAAAAAAAGTGCACCATATGTATTAGAGTTTTAGTTAGTTTGTTAATATTTTAGTCAATCAGTTAGTTAGAGTTTTAGTTAGTTAGTCTATTATAGATGTAGTTTTGTTTCCTTATATATTCTTGTATTGTTTGATCAGTTGCTAATTTCCAATTTCTCTCTCTACACTCCCCTTTTTCTCTCTCAAATGTAATATGGTATCAGAGCAAAGCCTTCGATTCCGCCATTGATGTTCTTCGTTCTCCTTTGGTTTCTCATAGTTTTCTAAGCTTCGAAGTTCATCTTCATCATCTCCATCTGATTTTATAAATCTATCTGATTTTTCATTATGACGACTATTGGAGCTTCTGCGATTTCTGGTTCACAATCTTCATCATCTTCTTCATTCGATGACTCTTCATCACCATATTTTCTAGCAATGGTGATAATCCAGGTAATATTTTGGTTTCTCAACCTTTGATTGGAGCTGAGAATTTCAAAACCTGGTTTCGTTCCATGACTGTTGCTCTTCATGCGAAGAACAAATTTGGGTTTGTTAATGGAACTCTTCTTGAACCTCCTGTTACTGATACACTGTACAATCAATAAATTCGTTGTGATAATATGCTTATTTCTTGGATTCTTAACTCTGTTTCTAAGGATATTGCATCTAGTATCATCTATGGTAATTCATTTATGGTAATTCATCTAAGGAGGTATGGTTTGATATTAAAGAGCGTTATTCTCAAAAGAATGGTCCTCGAATATTTCAATTGAAGAAAGAAATTTCATTAATGAAACAAGATCAGTTGAGTGTTACCACTTATTTTGCCAAAATGAAGAGTCTCTGGGGCGAACTCTCCAATTATGTCATTGTTCCTACTTGTAATTGTGGAGCTCTCAAAACTTGTACCTGTGAAATTGTCAAAACTTTACTTGATCATCAGCATCATGAGCACACTATGTGCTTTCTTATGGGTTTGGATGATTATTATACTCCTATTCGAGATCAGATTCTTCTTATGGATCCTTTGCCTTCCATGAATAATGTTTTTGTTAAAATCACTCAACAAGAGAGGCAAAGAGAACTCAGTTTATCCAAAAGGTACTCTCCTGATCCTTCATCAAATTCCATGGCTATGTTTATCAGATTTGGTGAATCTAAACATCATTCACAATCATCCAATTCCCAATCTCATCCAAGAAAGAACAGACCTTTGTGTACTCGCTGTGGACAACTTGGTCATGTGATGGATAAATGTTTTAAGCTCCATGGTTACCCCCTGGGTATAAGTCCAGAGGCAAAGGCTTTTCTTCATCTTCTAATGCTTCAACTCCGGCATTCATAGCTAATCAAGTCTCTACTACTCCTGTTTCTGCTGCTAATTCTTCATCACCTGGTTTACAGTTTACCCCAGCTCAATGTCAACAACTTCTTGCTTATATCAGTGCTCAAATGCCTTCTTCCTCACCTGCGGATTGTTCTTCTTCTTCCAATGCATCATTATCAGGTATATGCTCTTCCTCATATGCTTCTAGCTTTGGTCCTGATTCCCTTAATTCTTGGGTTATTGATTCAGGGGCCACTAGTCATATGTGGTGTTCTTTATCTCTTTTTGAGTCTGATGACAACTTTGTTGTTCATCTTCCTAATGGCCTTACAATTCCTGTTACTCATGTAGGCAATGTCAGATTTTCTTCATCTTTCCTACTTAGTGATGTTCTATGCATCCCTAGTTTTCATTTCAATCTTATTTCTGTGAGTAAGCTAGCTTAAACTATGCATTACTCATGTCTTTTTCTTTCTAATTCCTGTATTATCCAGGACCTCGCCCTCGTGACAATGATTGGAATGGGTGCTAAACATGGAGATCTTTACATCTTGAAGAACCCATTGCCCAACTCCTCTTCTCTTACTACTTTGAAGCTTGATAATAAGCACAGTGTTTCTATGATTTCTCACGATATTTGGCACTCTAGGCTTGGTAATATTTCCAATGATAGATTTGCTTTAATAAAAAATGATGTACCTTCAATTGATTGTACTCCTTCTACAATTCCTTGTGATGTATGTCCTCTTGCTAAGCAAAGAAGATTACCTTTTGTTTCTCATCACAATATATGTTCTTCTCCTTTTGACCTTATTCATTGTGACATTTGGGGTCCCTTTCATGTGGCAACTCTTAATAAACATAGATATTTTCTGACTATTGTCGATGATTGCACTAGAGCAACTTGGATTTACCTTATGAAATCAAAATCTGATGTTTCTCATCTCATTCCTGCCTTTTATTCTCTAGTTCTTAATCAATTCCATACATACATCAAGGCTATTAGATCTGATAATGGTCAAGAATTTATTCTTCTTGATTTTTTTAAATCTAAAGGGATTATTCATCAATTGAGTTGTGTAGACACTCCTCAACAGAATTCTGTAGTTGAAAGGAAACATCAACACATTTTGAACATAACCAGAGCTCTAAGGTTTCAATCCAATGTTCCATTACATTTTTGGGGGGACTGTGTGTTAACTGTTGCATACCTCATCAATAGGATACCCTCTGCTATCCTCCATAACAAATCTCCTTTTGAGTGTTTATTCCATGCCCAACCTTCCTATTCTCACCTCAGAGTTTTTGGTTCTGCTATTCTTCTACTTTAGCCCATCATAGACATAAATTTTCTCCCAGAGCTAAAAAATGTGTTTTTCTGGGTTATCCTTTTGCTGTCAAAGGCTACAAACTTTTGGATCTTTCTATTAACACTGTTTTCATCTCTAGAGATACGGTTTTTCATGAAACCATTTTTCCCTTTCATTCCCTTCACCCACAAATAGTCCCTGAAGATCCTTTTTCTCATCTTTCTTTGCCTCATCCCATTTCTTTTGATTTTGTTTCTCCTTCTTCTTCTCCCCTCATCCCTTACTCAGTTTCTCCTCCTGTTTCTATCTTACCTTCACCATCTTATTCTGTTCCAGTTGCTCCCACAAAATCATCCCGATCCAAGCAAGCTCCTTCTTATCTTAGTAACTATATCACTATAAACTTGTATCTGGTCCTTCTTCTCCAACAGTTTCAGGTGGTCCTCATCCCTTGTCCTCAGTTTTATCTTATCATCATCTCTCTCCTTCTCACAAATCTTTTGTCTTCTCTGTCTCTTCCACTTCTGTCTCTTCCACTTATGAGCCTGAGTATTATCATCAGGCTATTCCTTTTCCTCATTGGAGGGAGGCTATGGCTACTGAAATTAAAGCATTGGAAGCAAAGAACACTTAGACTTTGAGTGATCTCCCTGCTGGAAAGAAACCTATTGGTTGTCGATGGGTTTACAAGGTTAAACTCAAATCTGATGGGACAATAGAAAGATATAAGGCTAGATTAATTGCCAAGGGGTACACTCAACAAGAAGGTGTGGATTTTATGGAAACCTTCTATCCTGTTGCCAAGCTCAACACCGTTAAAGTCTTACTTGCAATTGTTTATGTTCAGAATTGGCATCTCCTTCAATTGGATGCTAATAATGCTTTTTTGCATGGTGATTTGCATGAGGATGTCTATATGTCTCTTCGCCCTGGTTTTACTGTTAAGGGTGCCCCTTCATATTGCAAATTAAATAAGAGTTTATATGGTCTCAAACAAGCTAGTAGGCAGTGGTTTTCCAAATTTTCTTCAACCCTCTTGGATCATGGTTTCATTCGGTCCAAATATGATTATAGTTTGTTCACCAAAACACAAGGTTCTTCCTTCATTGCCCTCCTGGTGTATGTAGATGATATCATCCTTGCTAGCAATGATTTTCAAGCTGCTACTCAACTCAAAGACTTTCTTAATGATCATTTTCAGCTGAAAGATTTGGATAATTTGAAGTATTTTTTGGGTTTGGAAGTAGCCAGATCAACAAAGGGTATTGTGGTTTCTAAGAGGCATTATGCTCTACAGCTCCTTGAGTCTACTGGTTTCCTTGGCTCTAAGCCCTCTTCCATTCCCATGGACCCTGGTGCTCACCTCAACTAATCAGAAGGAGCCCTCCTTTCAGATCCATCTTCTTACACAAAACTTATTGGCAAGCTTCTCTATCTCACTGTTACAAGCCAGACATTTCATTTGTTGTTCATAAGTTGAGTCAATTTCTTTCTCAACCGAGAGAGCCTCATCTCAAGGCTGCACACAAAGTTCTTCACTACCTCAAGGTTGCTCCTCCTAAAGGTCTTTTCTTTCCATCTTCATCTTTTCTTCTCAAAGGTTTTGCAGATGCTGATTGGGCTTCTTGCCATGACTCAAGGAGAAGCACTACTGGTTTCACTATTTTTTGGGGATATTCTCTGATTTCTTGGAAATCCAAAAAGCAGCAGACAGTGTCTCGGTCTTCTGCTGAGGCAGAATATAGAAGCTTAGCAGTTGCTACTTGTGAACTTATTTGGATCACAGGTCTTCTTTCTAATTTCCACATATTTCCTTCATGTCCTGTCACAAGGCTGCTACTCACATTGCTGCCAACCTTGTGTTCCATGAGCGCACTAAACACATTGAAATCGACTGTCACGTGGTTCGAGATAAAGTTCAAGAGGGTGTCTTGAAAGTTCTTCATGTGAGTTTCAGTCATCAAATAGCTGACTTTCTTACCAAGCCTTTACATCCTTCTCAGTTCCATTTTTTTCTTAGCAAAGTTGGGAGTGTTAGATATTCATCATCCACCTCCAACTTGAGGGGGCCTATTAGAGTCTTAGTTTGTTTGTTTGTTATTATTTTAGTCAGTCAGTTAGTTAGAGTTTTAGTTAGTCTGTTATAGATGTAGTTCTGTTTCCTTATATATTCTTGTATTGTTTTATCTGAAATCAATAAGATCAGTTGCTCATTTCCAATTTCTCTCTCTACACTCCCCTTTTTCTCTCTCAAATGTAATAATATGTACGGTTAAAAAAAACATGAAAAAAAAATTATATATTCGTATACTAAAATTTATTTTTAACATCTTGATATCAATAAAAAGCAATGATACTCCCACGTATTTAAAACAAATGCACTCTAATGAGTGAAAAGAAATTTAATAAAAAAATATATAGATTGTTCCGACATGCAGCAATGTTAAAAAGACATGAGTAATGCATAGTTTTGGGGTAACGGGTTGTGGAAAAGACACGTAAAATCAACATATCAATTGGTATGTGTTCTAAAAGGCCCGCCTAGGCTTGAGGCTTGAGAGAAACGCATCGCCTACGCCTTATTCTTGGTAAAAGGCTTAAGGCACACTTTTTTTTTTAAAAACAAAGGATTAGTTGACAAATATTGGTTATGGAGCATGAATATGAGAAAGATGGCTACCAAACATATGGATATATTTTCAAAATCCAAGGTATGTATTATTTTATTATATTATTAGCCTTAGAATAATTAAAATAATAAAAAAAGAAAAACGTCTTTTAACACCTAGGCTCCTAATGCTTGAGGCTTGACCTCTACGCCTCGACCACGCGTCGCGCCTTTTAGAACCTTGCAATTGGTTCATTCTTGTATTGGGGATATTTTCTAGATATATTTAACCAAATGCCCTTAAGTCGTGCCCTGAGGCCAGGCGTGCGTCTTACTAAAGGCGACTTGCCTGGGGAAGGCAAGTCGCCACTATTGCACCTTGGTGAGCATGGAGCCAAGACATAGGCTAGCCTTTAACATCTGATATGGGAGAAAGAGCACCACATCGATACCCAACCCAAATCATCCCCATGTGAACCGCCAAACTCTCCACTTTCCCGAAGGGTATTTATAACCAGAGTTGTCATAATCGTATGATTCGATTCGCATACTAATACGAATCAGTAATTGAATTGATGGGGTTCCAAAAATCGGGATGTATTGACCAATTCGGAAGTTGAATCATGAATCGCATTGATTCACAAATCAAAAGCGATTATGTTTCTAGGATGTTAGGTTTTTTTCACCCGACTGTAAAAACAAGTGATTATTGTTTGTTTTTCAAAATAACCCTTAACAAAACGTTTTTCTTAATAAAACAATAAAAAGTCAATAAAAAAGAGTGAATGGATGTTACGAAAAACAAAATGAGAAAACAAACCCTAACGAGATCACTTTTTGTCCTCTTCTAACTTGTTTGAAGTTGCGATTTCCTCAATTTTACTTTTTTAGTGTTGCAGCCACTTTTCTTCTTCTCTTCTAACCTGTTCGAAGTTCAAAGTTGTTCGTGAGAGATAGGCAGGGGCAACTTTATGTTCAATTGAAAGAAATTGGAACTTGGAGTAACGGGTTGTGGAAAAAATTGGAGCACGTTTAATGCTCTTATTTTTGTACAGTGCAATCTTTATCTTGAAACGAGAAGAGAAGAGAAAACAATGAATGTGGTGGTGGTGGTGGTGGGGTGGGGTGGGGTGGGTGGGGGGGGGATGTTCGATCCATTATGTCTATTCGATATGGAGTCCAATGATGAATGGATTACTGAGAGAGAGGAATCATGTCTTCTTGCAGACCACTCGTGGATGGACAATCTTAAATGCTACAAAGATGAAGGACCGAGCAACAAGAGAAAGCAAGATAGGCATATAATATTGAAAGTCTTAGACATAATTAGTATTATTGATTAATATTAATGTATCTACAATATTTGTGCAATTTTTATCTACGGGCCAAGGAATTTGAATGCCAACAAAAATGGAAAATGAATTGTTAATGAGATGTTGATGTTATTGATGACGAGGAGAAAAATTTCAGAGAGAAAATAGAAGAGTAGGAGAGGATTGTCATAAAGGATGATGATGGTGAAGATAACGATGATGGTGACGATTTAAACATTTATGATGATGATGAATGATTAATGAAGATTGATTGTCTTTTCTTCGATATATTTGTGTGCATGATCTTGTGGAGTATAGATTATAGTTGCATAGTTGCATCTAGTGACATAATCATAAAGAATACTTTATGGTTGTTTTTGGATATATAGTATTTTGTTTATTATCTTTTGGAATTGGAAATATTGAAAGACAAATCTTTATCTTAGTAATGATATTGAAAGTTCATTTTGCTAGTTATATTTCAATGAAATCATGTCCTAAAATTGGTTTTAGGTCATAATATGTTTTATTACGTATTCTACTATGTTCTTTATGCACTTATATATTATTTACTACATTTTTTTATGATTAATACCGATTCTTACAACTCGATTCACGATTCATAGGGTTTCCAATTCGCGATTCGATTCACATTTTGAAAACTATGTTGATACCCACTTCATGCCCCAAAGACAGCATCATTTCAATAAATAGATTTGACAAGATGCAAAATACCTGTTCAACATCTGCGGAAGATATCAACCCCGAAACTAATATTAATACTACTCCGCCCCATTAACAACAGATGATAACTTTCACCTTTACACTCGACTACCTATAACTCTCAAGACCATAACTCAAGCATTGAAAGAATCGTCAATGATACCGAAGAATATTTCTTGCAACCTCGTAACTCCACATTTCTTTCACATCAAGAGCTTTCTCCTCACCTTACGCTGTATTTTTTGTCTATTCATTAATAAGAGTCTGTTCCAAAAAAAATGTAGGGTGAAGTGTGAAAAATCCCCTGAACGCAGGTTTCTGCAAGAAGCCCACCTAAACTATTTTAATACAAAACAACCTCCCCTGAAATATGTATTCTGTTGCAAAGGCATTCCATGTGGGGCTATAAAGTCCACAAAAGGTAACCATTGCAATAAAAATGTATTATTCACCTTATTGTTCAGGGGGAATCAATATAAGGCCAGTGCTAGTTTCCTTTTACTAATTTTTTACATATTTTAAATTTATAGACAGATGAAGGAACATACAGACATAAATCTAGACATACCTGTGTTGATTGAAAAAGAAAGGTATGTCCCATCAGTTATATAACATATGTAAAAGAATATCCTTGAATTATGAATAGTGATTCAAGGGGAAAAGGAAGATCTGATGCTATTGAGTGTGTTGTAGATAGAGTAGTCAATAAACAGTTCATAGTATCAAACAACCTAAAATATTAATACTCACAAGATTAATAAAGGATTTCTAAATCATTATGATGCATGAAGTAACATAATAAAAATATATATAATGGATTATGTTCAGAACTTGTATTAAATAACTCCTACCTGGTCACAATGCCAGTGCCATCGACGTCAATCTTTTTAAAAATGGCATTGGAGAAGAACGATGGCAGCTTGCAAATTTCCTTTGTAACTGGTTTAAATTCTGACATGCCACAGGAAATAAATAAATTAAAACCAACTTCTGACATCCAAATAATAATAATAATAGAATGATCAGTGAAAAGAATATCAAGTAGACAAATATGATTCAATTTTATCTCACCGTGTATTTGTAGTCCATCTGCATGACCATAAAAAAACTGGTTAATTCTAAATAAACATCGTTCTTTTAGTTCATTTGGAGCTGGTCGACCGTGTTGAAAGTAGAACTGCAGTCATTGCAAATATTTCAATCAAAACCAAAGCAACAAATAAACAATATATACAGGCTACACAACAAACCAGAAATTCAAAAGTAACAAACTAGTGAGAAATGCCAGCATATACAAACATATACTACCCAGAGATCAGTCAAACCTGAGGTATTAACTCTTTCACTGGCTCACTCACTAATTTTAGAGGAGAACCTAAAACAGAAGGGCCTGCCCTCTGTTTCACAATCCGAGGAGAGCCGGATGAACTTCTTGGTGAAAGTGGAGGTGCACTGCCAGCAGGAAACATAGAAGGTAGTGAATTGCCCGAAGCAGCATTTGGGCTCGAAGATGATCCAGAGACATTCAAAGGAACACCTGCCTTGGCATTGTTAAGCAAAGATTTTACCTGCAATCACAGGAAAATAATTGTAAATATTTTCCATATGTCGGCCAAAGAGAACGCAACAAAACAAATCAGGAGAGGAATGGCAAGGAATGGTATAGAGTGCATAGCCTTTACATTACAAACCGATTAGGACAAGGATGTTAGAAATACAGGTTCACCATTCGCAAAAGTCCCGTATTTTAAAATTTCTCTAACCATAAAGGACAGATGAATGGTAAAGATTAGTCAGGCACTGCTTTCCATTAGTTTATTAAGGCCTCGTTTGATGCGCCGTATAAGAGGTTCGTATTGGATAAAATTATCCTATCCAATGTTTGGTGTAATTTAGGATGGGATATAAGATGGAATAAGTTATCCAAAGTGAGCTCCTTATCCCACAAGGAGTGGGATAAAAAAATCCCACCTCCCAGGTCGTATAAAATTATACGGTGTCAAAATTTGATTAAAAATTACTACTCTACCTTTATTAAGTTATAAAAAAAACTCATGCAACTTGCACATACATAATTTCATCTCATAATATTATTTTTTTAACATCCCACGTGGAATTGAATATTATGATATTGAGTTAAAATATGTTATAACAATATATTTTTGTATTTTTTGATTATTAAATACAAAAGAAGGGTATTTTTGGAAAACTGGAGATAAATTAACCCCATCCGGAGAATTTCAATCACATGACTATATTATTATATCCCATCCCGTCTTCTTATTCGGAACTATTCCAAACGCAGTATTGGAATAAGTCTTATACGGTCCATCATTATCCTATCCAATCGGACTCTTATCCTATCCAATCCGAACCCTTTATACGGCGTATCAAACGAGGCCGGTGCTAAAAAATTTAGCGATTTCAACTGGAACCCATAAGTAAATCTTAAGGACCATTCTCTGTATTAGGAAAACAAAAGTGTTATTAAAAAATAGAGAAGTTACAACACAGAGGGCAAGAAGTCATCGCAACAACAAAAGACGAACTAAAATGCGCGTGCGGGGGAAGGGGGCGACAACAGGAAAAGAAAACAAGAAAAGATCGTTCCTTTGTCTACTACATTATCCCTCCAACTCCTTCGAATAGAATACACATCTAAGACCTTAAGAAGATTAGAAACGCTGTCAACAATGAGGACATATATTTAATGCTCTCCCAAACCAAGAAGAACTATTTCGTTCCGGCCAAATTTCACATGCAAGAAACATCATGATGCATGATACAACGCCTATGAAGCATGGATACTTCATTAGGGTCCCCTATACCAGATACGTATCGGATACTCGAATAATCGGACACACAGATACCAGCCCAATATGTATTCACGTCGTATAAAGATATAAAAAATAAATCAAAATAAGTAGGCATGTATCATATAGTGTGTCCATTTTTATTTTGGGGATACTCCTCGGATACATAAGGGATATGGCACGAGATGCTTGGGAGATATGGTGGGGAGCTTACGCACGTTTCGAAGGAGTTAATTTGGATTCTTTGAAAATTTGTCTCATACAAATTTTTTATAAGCTGAACCCAATTTAGTCTTGTCTCATTATAACATAAAATAGAAAGTTGTATCCTAAAATAACCACTCTCTCTCTCAACAGCTTTGTCAATCCAGAACCCTTGTCGTTGCCCTTTGAACATTTATGATTGTTTTATGTTTAACACGATTGTTACGTAATTAATTATATTTTCTAATCATAGTTTTCATAAAGGAGTTAAATTAGTAAATTTTTATTCATATTAATTTATATTATTATTTTATTAAAATATACTAGCCGCATCGTATCCTAATTTTGAGTTTTGATTTATCCCCGTACCCACATCGTATTAGATATGATACCTGCATCCGTAGCTGTGCCTCCTAAAACAACGTCAAAGCTTTCTACCTTTTTTTCCTTTCATAAAACTAATGAACTCTACCACCACAGTTTTCTTCCTAGATTTATAAATCACACCTTCACCGTCAAACTCCGAAATGGTCCTGTGCCAACGCAAAGCAATGCATCAAAATTTATCAGTTACGCGTATTGATTAAGTCTCTTTCTAAGATCCTCACTCTTTGGTTGGATGGTTCTAAGAATGTTAAATGCTACTGAAATTCTTAAACATGTGACTCAGTATTAAACATGTGAGACAGATAATAAACCTGAAGCGTGATCAGTGAATCTGTGGTTGAATCTAAGTGGCATTCAGATTGTATCATTTGAGGATGTCTTGTCATCTTTTAATCGGTACTTTTTCCAGGGTTACTAATAATTTGTTTCTTATAGAAAAAAAAAGTACAGTATAGTGATCCAAGAGAAGCAAGCTGTCATATTCATCCTCAGAATCTTTTGCACCACCATCAACAATCATCTAACAAACATTTCTCTCATATCAATTCTACCCGCTTCCATTTAAAATTTCATTCGTTCATACCATTAACTACACTAATAATCAAATGATGAAAAATAAGGTCAAATTTAGTGTAATGTTGTACAGACTTAAAATCTTGTCTTTAGGATGCCTAACTTAAGTAGATATAACAACTTGAGATTATTATATTACAAAAATTTCAATTAATTATATGTATATTATGGACCAATTAGTCAAATATAACAATGTGAACGTCTCATCTGTTTCATATTATCAACATTTGTAGTTATATAACTCAGTAAACCAACCCTAATTCACAAAATGAAGCCTAAATGATTCTCTAGTGTAAAATAAGACATTTGTGAAAATGATAAAAAGTTGAAACACAGGCACATGAAGGTGATTAGGGAAATTTAGAAAATTGATGAATGTATTGAAATAATTACCAAGGGAGATGTCTCGGGAAGCGAAAGCCATTGGTCAAAGAGCTTCTCAGCAACATAGGGATTTGACTTAATAGCCAAAGGAGAAATCTCCGGAAGTTGCAACAATTCGGCGTCTAAACACCCTACATCCCCATTATAATCCATATCCATCTCAATCCCCAAATCAATCTCTCATCCACAAACAAATAAAAAACAACTTGGATCAGTTAACCCTAGGAAAATTAAGAATTGGTGGGGTTTGTTTCATGGCATTTGATATCATTGGAGATAAGGGGAAGGGCACAGAAACAGATCTTGATAAATACGAAATCACGTTTCCAATCGGGGGACCGGATGGTTAGAGCATGTAAAAGCTGGAATTTAATTAATTAGGGATCGGCTGAATGATTTAGCAATCAAAGCCGTCAGATTCGACTCGGTGAATAAGGAGGGAGAGAGAGAGAGAGTGTGTGTGTGTGTGTGTAATAATAACAGCTGAAAATGGGAAGAGGAAGAGCGCGTTGTAACATATATGGGAATGGTATGGGTATGGTCTTTTGCTACTCGAAGGGAACGTGTCAAGTTTGCCACTAGCCGGTGCTACTTTAAAGATGGTGGATGCTGGCGGCTAAGGCTAACCCATCAAATTTCATCTCATTTTTGTTTTCCAAAGACCATTTCTAAGTATGGTGCACTTTTGGAAAATGTTGTGTGAGGCACCACAATTTTGTTTTCTATGTGAATATAAAAAAATATTATGATTCGTTTGGTTGACAGTGGGCAAAACAATGGACATAATAAAATTTGCCTACGCAATTTACCTACTCAATTTTTACCTAGTTTTTTTCACATGACGCTATCAAACAACCATTAGGGGAAATTAAAGTCAATCCAATTAATTTATTTAAAATCAGTTTTTATATTATATTCTAAATATTAAAAACAGTTTTTACAATATTTTTATATTACGATTTTTTTTTAAATTGTAAAACATTTTCTTAACAATTTTTTTCTAATATTAAAAACATTTTTCAAAACATTATAAAACAGTTTTTAAATATTTATAACAGTTTTTTAACTATTTAAAACAGTTTTTAAATTATTTTTTAAAACTTTAAAATTGTTTTTATAATATATTCACAACAGTTTTTAAAAATGTTAAAAACAGTTTTTACAATATTTTGTTAATATGATTTTTAAAAAAAATTGTAAAATATTTTCTTAACAATTTTTATAATATTAAAAACAGTTTTTTAAACATTGCAAAATAATTTTTAAATATTCATAACAGTTTTTTAATTATTTAAAATAGTTTTTAAATTATTTTTTAAAACATTAAAACCGTTTAAGAAGTTGGCAAATATTTCTCACTCAAATAGGTAAGCAAAATTTGTCCACAACTTGTGCATAGGAGGTGTTGTACATTGGCAAATAATGTCTAGGCAAATTGTGCAACCAAACAACCAAAATGTGAACAAATTTTCATATTTGTCAATTTTTTGGCATTTACCTAGGCAAATTTTACCAACCAAACGGACCCTTAATATATAATGGCATTCACATAAATGGCAAATTAAAAAAAAATGTGGAGCGCATTTTTACAGCCATCTCATGTGGGTCCTCGTAGGAGCATGTCACCCACTCCACAAGATAAGTGCGTGAGAATAACTTATCAAAACATGATAAGTTTCTAAAGTTCGAAATCTTAAGGATTCATCATAAAATAGTATAAATAAACATCTCACCCCCTTAAGTGGGGGTAAGTGAGAAGAGGAAGTGTGTGGAACTTATGTTAAATTATATTATTGCTTTCTCTCTCCAATTAATAAAAGAATCTCATATCCGTTTACATAGCCAATTTTTCAAAGCACGTATATTGTTTGTTTTATGTGTGATTGTTTTATGTTGATATTATATGTGTTTGTTTTTTAGCTCGTGTGATTGTTCATTTCGGACTTGTGAGCTTGTGCGGTTACAATTGACATCGTCTATGACAAACGATTTTTTTCAATCTCATTAGCTAAGTTCCAACTTTTAAACATCAACCCATGATCGTCGCCCGGTAAGGAAGCCACGGTTTGCATGATGTCTAAGAGAATGGGTACATGTCAATATCGCCACGACAAATGAGGTTTGTTGTGCATTATCTATATGATAGGGCGACCCAAAGCTCTCGTTACTAATCTAGAGATGATTAATTTGATAGGTATATTGTCAATCAAGCCCCATATAGGTGTCACAAATGATAGATGCATGTGAGTGCAAGAATTGTCACAATAAGAAACCTAGAAAGTCATATCGAGATGAAAATAAATTATCACACGCACAACACCAAAGATACGTGGTTTGGCAACTTGTCTACGTCCACAAAGAGGTTATTATTTTGTATTAGTGTCCTTCAGATAATCGCAGTTACATCCTTTTGCCCCGGGTCAAAGTTTACATTTTATAATTGTGAGAATAAGTGATTGAATTGTACAAGTAACTCAATCAGCTTGTATATAGCTCGCAGGTGTCCCTGAATATCTCCCCCAGATTATTAGTAACCGATTTGATTCTATCTACATGCATTTAATAACGTGTCAAATGCACGGATCTAAAATAAACATTTGAGTTGGGTCGGTGATGGACCCCCAATTTTAAACTTTTCAAATATAATTTTCTTTTAAATGCGGAATGAAGATCGTTTAACACGACAATTTAATTTTCCAAATTTTATTCGATTTTATTTTCTTAAAAATATCAAAAATTAAATTAAACACAAATTTTAATTTCTACAAACAAAATTAAAATTAAACCTAAGTGAGTGAATTATGGTGAACACACACACGCACACAAAATTCACACAAACTCATTTTTAAATTTTCTCACAAACAAAAATAGCGCTTCAAATTAACTATGAGAAATTTACTTTTAGCCAAAATTAATTTAACACAAGTCCTAAAATTTGCCTACACAATATTTTCAATATTACCAAATTAGGCCAAACCAAATTTAACAAATTAAATTTCCGACTTGAATTAAATTAACTTAAATTTTACCCAAATTAAATTATAGCACCAAATTAAACAAGATTGCGAATTAAACCATATTTTATCTTTTAATCCTAAGCACGCGTTCTAGGTGATTTGCAAGATAAAATAAATTCACAACCACTACGCCACGATGTACGAGGAAAAACTCACAACGAAAAAAAAACTCGAACGACTCTAGCCTTAAGTTCACTAAGTACGAAATTTTACATGTACAAGACAAATGACTTACTCAACTCGACTCGACTCCTTCAAGCCCCTGACATGTATTTTTATACCAACCTCTGCTTAGTCGATAATCTCGAAATCCACCAGAACCTTGGAATTCACCAATGAAGCTTTAGGAATCCGTTAACCACACACGGTGCCTTTCACCATGTGAGAATGCCGCAGCCAAATCAAACTTCTTCTTTTATGGGAAATAGAAGCAAAAACCAAACTTCTCCTTCTTGTGATGGAGATGAAATAATGGTGCCAAACAACTCCAAGCAAATATTATATATATGAGGAAATACTTGGAATTGTAAACAAAATAATTTTATGGGTGTAAACACATATGTATAAGAGAATTTCTAATTAATTTTGACACATGAAAACTTGAACTTTTGTTATGATATATTGTCTCTCAAAAAGCTCTCAAGGAGGTTGCAAAAGTCTTGTAAAAAGCATGTCCCAAAGTTACTTTTAAAACTGTCAAAAGATAGTGGGATAAAGTAGTGAAAAAATGGGTTAAAACTGCAAAAAAAAAATCCCGCCTAGAAATCTCGTTCGAACGAGATTTTCGTTCGAATGAAGTCTCGTAACGAGGGTCCAGAGGCCAAGAGGGAAAGGTCATTGGAAAACTCGTTCGAACGACATTCTCGTTCGAACGACAAACTCGTTAGAACGACAATATCGAACGAAGTGACAGAAAGGTCAAAATTCATTTTAAGCCTAAAAACTTTTTATTCAAAGTTCTAAAATAACCTTCTGAAAATAAACTTCAGTTTAAAATAAAATTACACCCATTTAACAAATGTTTCAAGCTCCTATATATATATATGAAATGCATTCATACCTTAGGAGAGATTGAAACTAAGTTGATGACGTGAAACGAGGCACGTGTAAACCGGTAATTGACGTTCTCTTGATAAGTAGGCCGCAACGTCTTCAACTTTGACATGTCATAGGCTTGATGGATGGTCAAGAACTCTATCCTATGACTCAAACATTTTTGTCCGGAATCGAGCCAACACTACATTAAGACTCAATCGGAGACTTGTGTCCTTACAAATCTCCCCCTTTGGCTATTCCGGGACAAAAATCAAAATAAAACTCCCGAAGGGCCGTCAAGCTCTACTAAACTCAAAAACTTCCCACCCAAAATAGAAATACATAGCTTGACTCAAAACCCAAGGATGAATAGCTTTGTCGATGAAAGGTTGCCCCTTAGAGAAATTCCTGCACACTTAAGTAAACTATCAAACTCATAAGGAATAT
Organism: Sambucus nigra; assembly: GCA_949130495.1. Classification (NCBI taxonomy): domain Eukaryota; kingdom Viridiplantae; phylum Streptophyta; class Magnoliopsida; order Dipsacales; family Adoxaceae; genus Sambucus; species Sambucus nigra. The sequence goes on from OX422208.1 coordinate 745,574,112, forward strand.
CAAAATATTAAATGAAATTAAAATAATTACTCCCCCTAAATTAATTCTCCCCCTTTTTATCTGATAAATACATACTTAGAAAGACGTCTCCCTCTAAGATAAATCTCTCAAACAAGATACGATAATAATAGGAACAAATACCATTTCTCCCCCTATCATTCTCCCCTTTTTTTGTTCAAGAATAAACAAAGGATAAAAGAACCAATTAAACAAGATGAAGTATAAAGTGATAAGAGCATGAAAGCATATGGGCAACAAAATCATAACTAATCCATAAAAATAAAAGTATACTAACTAAGATGCAAGAAAAATGATACCAATTTGATATAAACGATACTAAGCATGGGATATCAACCAAAATATGCAACAAGGTAGATACCAAATATGAATTAGAAGCATGGATGGACTAAAAAGCAATGCAAAGACTCAAAATAAAACATAATATCATATATATGTATACACAATATATATAAAATATATACAAGCACACATATATAGATATAAACTCATAAATGACACAAAATAATATAACATGAGTTTTTCATACTCTTATGGCATAAATGTGTCATATGAAAACGGAAGTGAAGGGGTGTGAACTAGTAATAATTAAATTTAGACCCAATCACTTAAAACATGTTCACGGAGTTCTCATTTGATTGCAAACTTGATCACATTTGAATATAACCTCATGTGACAATATAGATTGAACTCAATGAACAAACATACACAATGCATACAAGCCTAGAATTTTGATGATTCTACAAACCAATAGAGTCGTGACATTGAAAGTACAACTAGGATAAATGGACATTGTGCAAACCGTTGATATACTATCCAATCTCCCTCAAAATATGCATATATATTTTAATATTTTGAATGAATAAATCAACTAAACAAAATAGGCCTTAGCAAATATTTTTCTTTTAATGCCATTTTCTTTTAGGCCTTTGGACCACGTATTTCTTTTGGGTCCATTATAAACGGTGGCTTACTCACAAAGGATAAATTTCCTTTCAGAGCCCTTCCCCGTGCACATTTATATATCCTTTTTTATCACGTGCAACGAATTTTAACATGCATTAGTCCTCCTATGTCACATAATATGTAGATGACTAGATTGGTAGGAGAACACCTCACAAAGCTCAAATATACATGTGAAGTTAAAATTTCAAGTGAGCTCGTGCATGTGTGAATTGAGGCATATAAAAATAGAATCTATTATAGCAACTCAAAATCCAACTACTCAATGTAAGCATGGTAAAGAACATTTTAAGGATTGACAATATTAACCAAAAGTTATAGCCACATGAAAGCGAAAAAGAAGGGATTCAAACACAAGTATATGCCACATAAAGTGTGTCCAACTAAAATACACAATAAAAATCTTTTTTAGTTTTGGAAATTTTTAACCAACTAAACAAAAATATTTACTCAAAAGACAAACAAAAATCAGTTGTATTTTTCATTAAGCCTGAGTAACTATAAAGGTAAAACACAAATGATAAACAAAAATATTTTTATATTTTTCAATTGATGCAAACTAAAATGAATATAATATAAAAGATAAACACAAATCATAATTCTAGCATGTGATAAATCATGAAGTATAGACTAGAAACATGATAAATAAGCATACAATTAGCATGATAATATAGCATGAAGCATAAAAGATAAAGTATGCAACCAACTAACACATTCAACCTTTGGATTTAGCAAGGGAGGTATCGTGTGAAAGTAAATGAGAATAAAAATCCTATCTTGTAAAGCTACCAAGTCGGATCTCCTAACCCAAACTAATGACGAATGACGATCTCGGGGTGTATGAATTTTAACTACCTCGGTTGCCTTACGTTGGGATTTTCTAGGACCTCGTTTAAGATCAAAACAAAACTTCCTAAGATGACCTTTTCGACCACAATGTGAGCACCTAAAGACTCGGCGAAAAGACTTACCTAAGGAATGATCTATAATATTATTCCTGGAGGATTCTCTTAAAATATTGGTTTTGGCTTTAATAGTGGAATCGTTATAAGAATCGAAGCCTAAATCATAAGTGTCATTTTTAATTTGGACCGTTCCTAAGAATTTATCAAATTTCTCCGAACGACTCTCCAAATCAAATTTGACTCTACTTGAGTCTCTCACTTTCTTCTCAAGATCTATAATCCTAGACTCGAGCAAACCATTTATTTCTTTAAACTCGAGAATCTCCTTTTTCAAGGATTCCATCAAACCTCTAAGGCTATCTCTGTCGCCTTCTACATACTCAAGCTTCTCTCGAAAAGCTCTCTCTTGTGTCCTAAGGTCTTCAACCAACACACAATCCTCAACGACCTTGACACACTCTCTTAAACAAGCTTCTAACTTCAAATTTCCTCTTTTTAATTTAATAGATTCTTCATACAATTCTTGAAAAGCAATTTGGAGTTCACTCACATCAACCTCTTCTTCATTTTCACTTTATACCTATTATTCACTCTCACTACCATCATCTTTTAAAGCTTCACAAATAAAGGCCTCGGAAGTGTCATGTGTTTGTATATCTTCATGGGAAGATTCATTATCGGTGCTCACATGCCTAGTCATGAACGCGACAAAGTTGCACTCAATGAGGGAATTGGATCCCTCTTCCTTATCACTATCACTAAGGGTTGCATTGTAGGAAATTGGTTGCTTACCTTCTCTCATTAGTTTAGTAGGGCACTCAAAAGTCCAATGGCCATAACCCTCACAATTGTAACACCTATTAGACTCGTTCCTATTTAAATTTTCATTAAAAGTTTTAGGGATCTTTTCAGCTTTGTCATGCTTGGAATTTTCAAATTTCTTAAAATCATTTTTAAATTTATCTTTGTTAAATTTAAGAAATTTATGAAACTTACTAGCAAACATAGCCATGCCCTCCGAGTCATTATCACTCTCATCAACCACAACTTATTTCTCCTCCTTTCAGGCTTTCAAAGCAATGCCCTTATCAATTTTCTCTTCATTTTTGCAGTGGAACATATTTAATTCACAAGTTTGTAAATCACCTACTAGTTCCTCAAACTTGGTAGAGTTCAAGGTGGGTAAAGAATTTAAACGGTCAATTTAGGGATAAATCTCTTGGGTAGGGACCTTAAAATTTTCTTAACAACTCGGTTGTCGGGTATTTTCTCTCATAAATTAAATAAAGAATTTACTATATCGGAGAGTCTAGCATAAAACTCATCAAATGTTTCTTTTTCATTCATTTTGCTGGTTTCAAATTGAGTGGTGAGGTTTTGGAGTTTAAAAGCCTTAACGACACTAGTTCCCTCATGAGTGAGTTGTAATATATCCCAAGCTTTCTTAGCAGTTTCACACGTCATGATACGTCGAAATTCATCCGGTGTGACCGCACTAAACAAGGCATTTAAATCTCGGGAATTAAAATTTGCAAGTTTAAATTCATTCTCACTCCATCTATCGACGAGTGTGGGAACACACTCATTTTTTACTAAATATGTGGGTGGAGACCACCCGTTAGTAACTAACAACCAAACCCTCTCATCGATAGACCTAAGTGCCGATTTCATATGCGCTTTCCAATACGCGTAGTTGGAACCATCGAAAATAGGAAATTTTGAAAATTGGGAAAATTCTATTTTAGTAAAAAAATATTTAAAAGGACTTTAACGCAATAAATTAGCACTCTACCTTTGATACCACTTGATGGACCCCTAATTTAAAACTTTTCAAATATAATTTTCTTTTAAATGTGGAATGAAGATGGTTCAACACAACAATTTAATTTTTCAAATTTTATTTGATTTTCTATTCTTAAAAAGATGAAAAATTAAATTAAACACAAATTTTAATTCCTACAAACAAAATTAAAATTAAACCTAAGTGAGTGAATTATGCTGATCACACACACGCACACAAAATTCACATAAACCAATTTTTGAATTTTCTCACAAACAAAAATAACGCTTGAAGTGAACTATGAGAAATTTACTTTTAGCCCAAAATTAATTTAGCACAAGTCCTAAAATTTGCCTACACAATATTTTTAATATTACCAAATTAGGCCAAACCAAATTTAACAAATTAAACAAGATTGCGAATTAAACCATATTTTATTTTTTAATCCTAAGCATGCGTTTTAGGTGATTTGCAAGATAAAATAAATTCACAACCACTACGCCGTGATGTACGAGGAAAAAACCACAATGGAAAAAAACCTCGGACGACCCTAGCCATAAGTCCACTAAGTATGGAATTTTACATGTACAAGACAAATGACTTACTCAACTCGACTCGACTCATTCAAACCCGTGACGCGTCTTCTTGTACCAACCTCTGCTTAGTCGATAATCCCGGAATCCACTGGAACCTTGGAATCCACCAATGAAGCTTTAGGAGCCCATCAACCACACACGGTGCCTTTCACCATGTGAGAATGCCGCAGCCAAACCAAACTTATTCTTTTATGGGAAATAGAATCAAAAACCTAACTTCTCCTTCTTGTGGTAGAGATGAGCCAATGGTGCCAAACAATTCCAAGCAAATATTATATATTTGAGGAAATACTTGGAATTGTACACAAAATAATTTTATGTGTGTAAATGCATGTGTATTAGAGAATTTCTAATTAATTTTGACACATGGAAGCTTAGACTTTTGTTATGAAATATTGGCTCTCAAAAAACTCTCAAGGAGGCTGTAAAAGTCTTGTAAAAAATCTCTCCCGAAGTTGCTTTTAAAACTGTCAAAAGATAGTGGGACAAAGTAGTGGAAAAATGGTTAAAACTGCCAAAAATTTTCCCACCCAGAAATTTCATTCGAACGAGATTTTAGTTCGAACGAAGTCTCGTTCGAACGACCTTCTAACAAGGTTACAGAGGCCAGGAGGGAAAGGTCGTTTGCAAACTCGTTCGAACGACAATATCAAACAAAGTGATAGAAAGGTTAAAATTCATTTTAAGCCTAAAAACTTTTTATTCAAAGTTCTAAAATAACCTTCTGAAAATAAACTTCAGTTTAAAATAAAATTATACCCATTTAAAAAATGTCCCAAGCTCATATATATATATATATATATATGAAATGCATTCGTACCTTAGGAGAGATTGGAACTAAGTTGGTGACGTGAAACGAGGCACATGTAAACTGACAATTGATGTTCTCTTGATAAGTAGGCCGTAATGTCTTTAACTTTAACACGTCATAGGCTTGATGGATGGTCAAGAACTCTATCATATGACTCAAACATTTTTGTCCAGAATTGAGCCAACACAACATTAAGACTAAATCGGATAGTTGTGTCCTTACAGTCATGTAATCCACTTTACATGTTGGGTTGGTCGGTTGCATTAACAGGCTTGAATGAATAGGGCACCACAATTGTCCCTAAAATCTTTGGGCTAAAATGTTGGGCTAGTAGATTTTAAGTGAGCTCAAGGCCAGCGGCCCAGAACTATTTTAAAGCCGGCATGGCATTCTTGCAATACTTGTAAACTTGTTGAAGGCACGCTCGTCCAAAAAGAATCATTATGGATAACTTATAATATTCTTGAAGAAACGGGGGTGCGCTGGTCCGAGCAGAGATATGAAGCATTAGAATCTTCGTTGGGAATTGTGCTTCATCACTAGCACGAAGTTCAAACTGGGTTCATCACTTTCAATCGTCAATTTTCCAAATGTTTCCTCTTCACAAACTCGTAATGTATCATCTCTCTAGCCCTTCATATTTCCAGAGTTTTCTTCGATCGTTTTTACTTGCAACTTTCTCTGATTTGATCCTTTTATTAACCAATTTAATTATCCTTTTTTGCTGCTTAAAATCTTTTTCTTCGTGGCTCTTTTTAAATTTTAAACTGTAGCGAAGTTTAAACGATCATATAGTATTCTTGAGTGGGTGAAAATCGGTTGTGTCCTTATACCCAAAGATATTCGGGACATAGAAGATGGATATTGGATCCACATTTTTTTTTATAATTTTTGGGGGGTTAACTTTTCCCCCAACCCCTTTAATCTTGAAACTCTTTAGTTATTTTGAGGTTGTCCTGCTCAATGTGTCCTGAAAACTTGGAAAATAGTGAACGAGGTACATATAATCAATAAATTATGTGGGATCAACTTGGGACTCCCTGAATTTATTATTGTTGTATATGGTCGAGCACCAATGATGGCATTCTATACCTGAAATCCAGGAAGGCTGAGAGAGTTTTGGATATAAACATGCCTGACTCCTACAAAGGGTATTGGGAGCAGGGTTTCATTGCCAAGAATTGGTAACATCCCCCCCTACCTGAAGGCGAGAGGTACCGAGGTCCTTGGCGCCCTGAGTGGGGAGAGGATCACATAGGTCGCTGCCACTTTTTCTTTTAACTAATTGCTAAATTTGTACCTACTATTTCTCTTTCTATCTTCTGATTTGTGTTTTTCCCCTATTTTTTAGCTCGTGATAAGAACCAAGAGCCTGCTCTCCCAAAGTTAAGAGTTATTGATCTTCTCAATGCTTGTAAGGTTAAGGATAGATTGCTTGACAACGAGCACCCATGTGCCATAGTTTACTTACTAAAATACATAAATCCCACTTCTGGTTTCATTGCTTGGTCGGTAGATAAAATCCCTGACTTAAAACTTCTAAGACAGGAATCCTTTGGCTTATATGTTCCAATTGAGGTAGAAGAAGAAGAAGAAGAAGAAGAAGAAGAAGAAGAAGAAGAAGAAGAAGAAGAAGAAGAAGAAGAAGAAGAAGAAGAAGAAGAAGAAGAAGAAGAAGAAGAGAGAGAGGAAGGAAGAGGAAGAAAAAGAAATGGTCCCCTTAATAGGAGACTACTGATCACGGATGATAAAGACCAGACCATGTTGTTTGACAGCGTAAAGATTTTGAAGAAAGCAGAGGGGGACTCATCTGGGGTCAATGGTTTTAGCTCGGGAACCAAGGGAAAAATGAGTGAAGCAGAGAAGAAAAAGAAGGAAGTTAAGAGAAGAGAAAGAGAGAGTATGAGAGAAGAATTAACAGCCCTTTAATGCCCTAATTGAATCTTCTTTATCTCTCTCTTTGTTGTTGCTGAGGGTGCCAGCGTGGTGAGCACCCAATCCCTTACCCTTGGCTTGCTGAAGGGGGCAGTGCTTGCGGTCGATCGTGAGCGCTAATCACGAATGGGATTAGACCAGCTAGCCCTCAAGTTTAAGCAGGCACTAACCTTAGTAAATATCCTCCCTTACTGTTATCGTTTCTCTTTGTCTAGTTTCCGTGTACTAATTTTTCTTTACGTTCCTTATAATTTTTGTGAAATTTCACTACACTCCTAGATGGTCGTGACTACCAGTCCAGGAAGAATAAGGAGTTAAGCGAAGCCCTGAAAAGTCCCAAAAGGAATTAGTTGATGCTCGGGCTGACTTTGAGCAGGAAAATGAGAATGCGGAGAAGTCCTTGGCCGATCTGAAAGTGGACAATAGCCTTATTATTGTTGAGAAAAAGAGACTGGCAGGGGAGAACATGGATCTGGTTGGGAAGGTTCCAAAACTAGAGGGCAAGGTCCCAAGCATAAAGGAGAACAACTATGCGGATGGCTGGAATACGGCCTACGATGACGTTGAGCTCCAGATTGTCTATGCCAAGAAGCTATACTTTAAGAAAGGATGAGACCACGATTTGGGAGCGACATAAGTCCACTATAGTCTGACATGTATAAGTTTCATTCTACAATGCCTTCTCACATTACTGTTGAGGATCTTCCTATTGATCAGTCGGCTGACCAGGCTGGAGAAGGGAAAAACGAGGTCGAGGCGACTGCCGACTAGGCGGGGAAAGTTGTCGAGAATGGGAAAGAGCCAGAGACCTCTGACCAGGCACTACACCAAAAAGACCAAATTGCTACCCTTCATCCGGCCACCATTATCACGATCAATGACCGTGACAAAAAAATATGCATCACGGTTATTGATCGTGAGAAGTTCGTGACAACTGTACTTATCACGAACTTATCACGGTCAATGACCGTGACAATGTTAGAAAGTTATCACGGTAAAAGACCTTGACAGGTCCGTGATAACTTTCTCAGTAAAATAAACCCTTCCCTCTTTTTTTCCCACTATTTTGTTTCCCACCTTTTCTCTCTCTCTCTCTCTCTCTCTCTCTCTCTCTCTCTCTCTCTCTCTCTCTCTCTATCTATCTATCTATCTATCTATCTACCTATCTATGATGTTGCACTCTCTCTCCCCCTCTACTTTCAGCGTCGTTTCTCTCTCTCTCTCTTTCCTTTGTGTGTATATGAATATGCGGGTGTGGGTTTGTGTGTTACGTGTGTGCATGTGTGGGGGTGGGGTGGGGGTGGGGGGCAGTGTGTGGGGGGGTGTGCAGGTGTGTGTGCATTTGTGGGTGGGGGGGGGAGGGACAGTTTGCGTGTGTGTGGGCAGTAGGGGTGGGGGGCGGGATGTGTGTGTGCGTAGTATGTTTGTGTAGTGTGTGTGGGTAACAAAACAATTAGAGTTTCCAACGTAAATGTGTAAATACCCAAATATATGTTGTATCCTTAAGTATAAATACGCAAACATTGTTGGCTAATACATAATGATAAGTAATTAACCCTTAATTTCATACGTAAATGTGTAAACGATGATTCTCCCCATGTTTAAGAGGCTTAAAGTTCAATTTGAGATTTTTCTCGCGGAATTGTCTTAATAGGAATTAGATTTGGGACTTATAATTATTATTGTTAATTTAATTATGACTTTGATTGGATATAAATGAGTTAGGAGCCTTTCGATTCCCCTTATTAATTGTTGGTTTTAAATTAGTAAGTAGTTAGTTTGAATTGATGTTTAGGATTTTTAGTAATTGTATATATTATGGATTAGATGTTGTTGTTTTGAAATTCAGAATTAAGTTGTTAAACATTGATATTACACCGTGACAGTTGAAACAAATAATTTGATTAATAAAACATAGCTTTAGTTGTAACTTTAATTATATAGCTTCAAATGATAAATTGAAATGACACTCACACTTGCGAATCTACGTCACGTACTTGGAGAACTATGGGGATATGCTGCCAAATGTTTCTCAAATCGTAACAATGTGCATGAGTTGTTAAGTATATTACATAAATATGCGGTCTTAAATGGGATAGGACCACTCACCCTTTAGAGGAGATGGAGGAAATAGGAATTAATATTATAAATTGAATTTGAATTTGAAATTTAAAAATCAAATATAAATAAGACATAATTAAATGAAACATACTGTAAATCTAAGTTTTGTTTATACTAATCCACGAATATATTCTTCTTACCTTTAATAGGTGATTATTTACAGTAGCTGTGATGGGATATCCTAAATACAAAGAGTGGATGGATGAGATAAATAGATTGGGGGATGTGTTTCTCAAAGGTGCTAATAAATTTGTAAAATATGCAAAGAGATGTCATAATGATGAAGAGTTTCCGTGTCGGTGTGATAGATGTGAGAATGGTAAGGTGTTTGAGTGAAAAACAGTTGAACTACATTTGTTAAGATGGGGTATGCAAGATAATAATCGATTTTGGAGTTTTCACGGGGAATTAAAAGCTCCTTTTGTCCCCGAACAACCTTCACAACAACCTTCAACAAGTAAGATAGATGTAGAAGGGGTCGACGTATATCATAATATGTTAGAGGATTTATTTGATGATGCGTATGGTGTTCATGAAGTGGAAGAGAATGAGGTCACTGACGATGTACAAGGTTCATGTGCTCATGGAGACATCAGGATAAACCTTGATGATGACTACTAAAGTTTAAATTTTAAAACGACCAAACCATTATAATTTGGCTGTGAGAAAGATCAAATAACTTTACATGCCATGATTGGTTTGCATAGTTCAAAGACCCAATACGTTTTGTCTGGCAATAGCGTGACAGGAATTCTGAATTGGGTGAAGGGCTTACTACCAAAGGAGAATACGCTTTCAAATAGCTATCCTGTTATGAAGGCATTTCATACAAGGCTCTTACTTTATTTCGAGTGAGCGCAAAAGATAAAAACCTCGTTGCAGTTAAAATGACTTACTATGGTGTAATGCGAAATATATTTGAATTGGATTATGTAAGCTTAAAATAGGTTGTATTTTACTGTAATTGGGTAAGAGTTGAGGTAAAAATTCTTGTAAAGTTGATCCTGGCACCAGTTTGATCATGGCTGACTTGTCCAAGTTGAAGAGCAACGAGCACGTGAGCGATGAGCCATTTGTTTGTGCATTTTAAAAGGTCAAGCGAGTGTTTTACTCGTAGTATATCAATAACGAGTCGTGGTCAATCATCCTACATGCGTTAAAGCGTCTAAACAATAGTGTGGATGACTTGACTGCTCCTACCGAATATCAATCCATTTTTTATGATAACCCGAATTTGAAATAATTTTTAGATTTGTAATAAATATTTCAATTATCGGACAATAGTTTAATGCTTTTAATTCATTTGTACTTTATCAGTTTAGTGCATGTACTATTTAGAATTAATTCTTAAGCATTAATTCAAAGTTCATGTATAGTGGGTGTATTATTCTAGTGTTTTGTTTTTTATCGGACATCAGTTTAATATTTTAAATTCATTTGTACTTGATCATTTTCTCTCTTTCTTTTGTATGTGTGTGTGTGTGTGTGCAGGTGTGTGTGTGGGGGGGGGGGGGGGAGTTTTTAACTATTTTTTAAAATTACTTCGTGTCACGACCCATTCGAGAGTGGCACGACTATAGAAAATGTTTGTATGTCTTCTTGAGGTGTGTGCAGGTGTGTCTGTATTCTTTTAATTCATTTGGATTTGTACTAATAATAATATTTTTTACAAAAAATGTCTCCTTTAGGGATTAATGTAAGGATGATGATGATGGTAATGATGATGTCTTCTTCAGGGCTCGGTGGCAGCGGAGGCGACGAGGGATCCTCGGCCCCTAGGCTCCCCAAATGGAGCAAATTGGGAATGGCCATTAAGAACAAAACGGGCTTATTGACTAGATCCCTTGAGTTAATGGAGACGATTATCGATCTGGGGTATACCAATTGAAGGGAGGTGCCAAATGAGCTCAAATTAGCTATTTGGGAGGCACTACAGGTAATGTATTTATATTTCAATTTCAATATCAATTTCAATATCAATTTCAATTTCAATTTATATTAATATTAATATTTATTCGTAACTAACACTTACATTGTTTTTATTTTGTATTTGTTTGACAGGAACAATTCAGCCTGCCCCTAGAACTCCGCGATTATGTGTTTGAGCAGTTGAGGGAGAAACATAAGACATGAAAGAAGAATTTGTGGGCACGGTACTTAAGTCTAGGGACTCCATTATCATAATGCATGAGTTCATCCCACCGAAGGAGACGATTGCGTTGGCACAATGGCAAAATTTAATTGACAATGAGATCGAGGAGCGAAAATTGACATCTCGTCAATTGGGGATGGAAAATTGGGAGAAAAATACGGACGTGCACTACTCCGGTTAGACGTCTTACGTCGAGGTGGAGCACATGATGGTAAGTTTTTAATTTTCTATAATTATAGAAATATGTTATTCTGCATTAATTGACTTCGTGTTACTTACTAATTTTTTATTATTTTATTTGAGGGGACGGGGAGTGGCCCTGGGGGTAGGCCACATAGGCTCGATGTTTATATGGCAATTTGGACGAAGAAGGGCAAAAATAAGGAGGTGTCCCCGAGCGTCGCGACCACGATTGTAAGTAATCCGACAGTATAATTTTTATGAATTACGTTATAATTTTTTTACTTACTTATTTTTCTAATCGCGTGCTTTTGTCATTTCAGGCAAAACTTAAGGAAGAACATGAGTCGCAGTCTGATGCCGACAAGGCATATTTGTCCACGAACGCACTCAACCGAGTTCTTGGCGCTGATCGCAAGGGGAGGACTAGGGGGTGAGCTCGCGAGTGGGCAAATATAGGATCAGTGGAATGGAGACGAGCAACACCGTGTTGGCTTGTTATGTGGACACGCATAACACGAAGCTATAAAGGTTGGAGGTGACGGTCCTAGATATGTACGCATTCATAAAGCGTCAGTTGGGCAGAAAGGGCCAGGGAAAGGGGAAGGAGAAGGTTGTGGAGGAGGAGGTGAAGGAGAACGAGGACGTGGACATCACTTTTTCATTATCGATATGCGTGGACTCACTGCTTGATGATCCAGTTCCCTACTTGGCTCTGTCCATCGGCCTATGTCAGTAATCGGTTGGCCGAGCGTGTTTTTACGCGACATATAGATGGACAACAGATAGCGAGGGGGTTGAGGGACCCGAATACCGTCCCGGGCATGCCGGTTCATGGACGTATCCTTCAAAATATCGAGGCCAAGGTGCTCGTCACGCATGTGATAACCACCAAAGAGAACTCCGCATTGTGGTTGCGCGAACAAAGCAACGTGACACATTTTGAGGGTTGTCTCAATGCGTATATCGTGTGGCCTTCCTTCCTCCTCGACCCTACCCCAGACATTATGGCGTGACATTATTTGTATTTATTTTTATTTGGACACTTACATTATATTTGAATTGTTTTGAGTTGTTAGATTTTCGTTTGGATACGGATTGTATTATTATTTTATTTGGATATTGAGTTATATATGGAATGATTTGGTGAATTATTTATATTTTATTTGGATATATGTTATTTGAACAGGTACAATTTTGCTATAACATGTACAAATATACTATTGGGCAGTGGCAGTGGCCAAATTGCCCTGCAGTTTTTTTTAAATTATGCCCAAATTTGTCACGGTCATTGGTCATTATAATTTTTTTAAGTTTGTCACGAGTTTGTTACAATTTTTAACTGAGATAAACCTTATCAAGGTCAAAGATCGTGACAGGACCATGACAAGTTTAATGGACTTATCACGATCAGTGACCGTGACAAGCCCGTAACAACAAAAGTTGTCACCCCCATACTTGTCACGGTCATTGACCTTGACAAGTTGGAATTGTCACGGTCAATAACGGTGACAATCTGAAAGTTTTGGTGTAGTGAGATGAAGGAGTGAAGTCCTGTAGACCTAGGATATTTTCCTTTACTTTGTTCTTGTATTGTAATTTCTTTTTTCCTTTATCTGGTTGTAATGGATCTTGCCCCCTTTTTTGAACTATGGTTGAGGAAAGACTTTTCTTTCACTGATGTTCTCTGTACTTATTTATTTGCTTTATTGTTTATAGCTTGTTGTTATGGATGACTATACATCTCATTCCTTAAATCTTGGGAAGGTTCTAGGCCTAAGTGTGAGTGGGAAAAGTCGTCGAGCCTTTCTAAAGGTCTGTAAACAACTGAAGGCAAGAACGACAGTGTACAAGGACTAATCCGAGTTGGTTGCTAAGTTAAAGTATGACCTCCAAGTTAAGAAGGAAATCGGTTCCTCCGTTCAGGAAGAGATGAATGGTTCGAGGGCCCAGCTTATGGCGAGTAGGGATGTGGGTGAGATGATTTAGGCTGAGAACGATGCCTTTAAGAAGGAATTCACCGAGGTGAAGGATGATAATCAGCAAAAATTCACCACTATAGCTATTCTTCAAAGAGATATCAAGCGACTCAGGTTTCTGTTCAGGAGGGGACCCTGAGGAGTGTGAGCGATAGGCTACGACGAAGGTTGGCAGGACGCTCCAGTGAGGCTGCAAGAAGCTCAGGACGTCGCATATAAGTAGGGATGGTTGAATGCCTTTATAGTGTTGAAGGAGACGATAAAGTCCCAGTTGTGACACATATATTAAGTGGATTGCCCAGCCTATAGCTGACCTCCCTTTAGAAAGGACGAGAAGTGGGTTCCCATAGATATTATTTCTTAGCAACTGCTGAAAACCAAACCTCTTGGCCCAGTGGTATAAGGCTGCCACTGGGACAGTCTTGGGGGTGGATTGGGTTTGGTCCCCAGTTCGATCACCTGCACTATCAAAATAGTGCTTGACTAATGGAGGCAACGAACCACGAACGTGTATTAGTCGAGGTGCACTTAAAGCTGGACCGAATACTACGTGGTATGATACAAAAAAAAATTGTTGAATGACTTTGAAGTGGATCCAGACATTGAGGAAGAGTTTACCCTTAATTCAGATGATGATCTAAGAGGACAAATAATAGACTTCTTAACTGGACACCCCTAAACAGTTTTTGTCCTTGTATAGATCTTTATAATATTTTATATCCCTATACTCTTCAGGTTTTTGCTGAAGTGAATAAAGTTTATCTATTAACTGTAGTGTATCTTGAGCATTTACCGACTAGATAGAGTTAACAACTATTTCTGCATTATTGGCACTTATTGACTAGAAAGAGTTGATACCTACCAATCATTTAGAACTTTTGCTGGCCACGTAATATTATTAATCATTTTGAACCTTTCGCCGATTAAATGTGTTAATAACAAAAGTTAATCATTTCGGGCCTTTGCCGACTAAATGAGTTATTAGCTAACGTTAAACATTTTGGGCCTTTGTCGACTAAATGAGTTAATAACTAATGTTAATCATTCCTCCAGTCCAATATGTCGTAGCAATATCATTCCATATGCCTTACCTTTTAGGTTGTGTCGTCATACTTCCTTAGGCCTAGGAGAGATGATGGCAAGAATGCACCTAGTTAATGGGCCATCGATCCACTCGATTAGAACATCCAATATAGTTGGCGATTAAGCTCAGATGGATTTTTTCCTAAAGATACCCTATAGGGCTTTGATTGTTGTCGGGGAAACTCCTGAGGCACTTTTTATTTGATGAAAAAGACCTAAGGATTTGAGTAATTAAATGAACTCAACAATTTATTATAATTAGTATGAACTCTGCTCGGCGCGAGAAGATTCCTTTATTGAAACAATTTGAATAACTTATTGTAATCTAAAGGAGTTTTGCTCTTCGCGAGGAAGTTTCTTGGTTGAAGTATAGTGAGCATCTTACTGTAACTAAGTGTGGTTTTGCTTAATATCCAGATAATGGAGATGTTGCTTGAAAATGGTGCATAATATCGATATACATAATATAAAATTGAGACAACCAATATGTAAAAGTAAGATGTGAGAGCTAGTGGGACTTTATTTATTAAGTAATAACTTAAGAACAACACGAGTCTGAAATGAAAATTTGCATAAAATAGATGTGCTGAAGAAGACTAAAAATAGAACTACTTGAGATTGATTGCATTCCATGCTCTTAGTATTTCTCTTCCCTCCAGCATTACCAAATGATAAGCTCCTTGAAGTTCATCCTTGATTACTATGAAAGGTTCTTCCCAGTTTGGTCCCAATTTGCTAACTAACGATCTTACTGCACTATCGAGGACTTTCCTTAAGATGTAATCTCTTACTTGGAATTTCCTCGAATTGACTCTCTTATTGAACTGCCTCGTCAGTTGCTATTGATATGAAGCCATCTTAACCATGGTTTGCTCTCTTCATTCGTCTGCTAAGTCAAGTTCAGTGCACAAGGCATCATCGTTTAACCCTTGGTCGACCAAGTTGGTTCTCATGTGGGGAGAACTACTTCAAGTGGGATGATGGATTCCATTTTGTATATGAGTGCGAAGGGAGTTTCCCCGATAGGTATTCTCAGCATAGTACGATAGGCCCAAAGGACGTGAAGGAGTTCGTCCATGATGACGCTATAAAGTCACCATTTAAATTTATATCAGCAGCTCAAGTTCAAGCTCACACAACAATATATATATATATATATATATATATATATATATATATAACAACACACAACGTAAATATGAAGAAGGAGATGAAGGGAAAAGGAATAAACACTAGCAAATAAGTGGTTCAACCATTGGCCTACTCCACTTTGCAGGTGAGTGCGAATTTCACAATATAAATGGGCACTAGTAGCTTGTGTAATATAACTTTCACACTTTTTCTCTACTGTAAAAGGAACAAAGCTCGGGTTAGGGTTTTATTTTTTTATTTGGGGAAGAAGATGGGTTTATATAGTCCTGGGAGTGTGCAATGCACCCCCAGTTAGGTATAAAACATGTACATGAGGGAACCTCCAATAGGGTGTGGACACTTGTCCATGTTACAAGTTGATCATGATGATGCAATATTCCCTCATGTGAGGGAGAGATTTAGTTATAATGGTTTACCCACGTGGGTCAATGATCTATAACACACGTGCATATTACCATGCATATCTAATCCCATGCGCTCCGCTAGATGTCCACTCTCGGTCGGGTCAGGCCGAGGCCAAATTGTCAAGTTCGATATTATGATGGAAAGGTCGTTGCTATACTGTACCAATTCTTCATAAAACCCTCGACCTCTAGTCCATGGACAAGGGTGAGAGAACTTTAATATTAGGATCACTGATGTTGGTGTTGCTTGTAATCGCCGAGGGAATGTAGATGTGAGTTAAGGTCAAGGACGAGGCTTTTGCTATGGGACCTCAGCTATGTCGTAACATTATTAATCTGGTTGTTCGTTAAAGGTCATCCTTGGTCGAGTAGGCCCCTCATTAGGGACGAGGTCATACTTGGATATATCAATCACCCCTAGCCCTTAGTCTTCAATATGAGTGGAAGGCTAAGGGATAAAGTATCTTTGGGCAGAAGTTGATTAGACGTCATTGATTGATGACTAAGATGTCGTTTCAATGCCAGTCTTAAAATAATAAACATGGGATATGGAGTGACGCTTGGCATTCATTTTGTGGCTTAACGTGTTTGGCCAAGGTTGACATTGCAGGCCTTTATGGAGAATTGTACCCTAGTTATGGCTTTAGAAGTTGAGCCTCATCATTTTAACTATATAAAGATTATTTAAAAAACCTTTTATTTCTTCTCCCATTTGTTCGCACGTGTTCCCTCTCTCTATACCACAAATTAACCCCTATCTTTCTCTCTCCTCAGTTTGGTGATTTTTCGGCAAGTTTTAGGGCTTCTCTTGGTTTTTCAGGCATCCTCTTCCTACAGGGTAACCTTCTCCTTCATTTTCTTCAAGTTTCCTATATTTTTCAATCAGTTGCTCACTAGTGTGAGTTTTTTTGTGGTTCATTCATACTTTCTGGAAGCTTTAAAAGGAGGTTATAGGGCTACTTAAGGGTCCTTATGGCGATTTTAGGCTAGGATAGTGGAGTCTAAATTCTTTTCTAACTTTTTTTAGCTATTTTCCCATTTTTGGGAGCTGCTAGAGCTTTTTCGGTTGTCTTCTCAAGTGGCATTCAAGCCATTGTTCTTGAGCGTTCTTGCTTAGACCGTTCAACTTCCCCTTTTGATCTTTGATTCAAACTTAGTCAAACTTGTAATTGTTTGAAGATTAAAAACCCCGCACGATATGTTTTTTCAATATCCAACACATAGAGAAAGATTTTTTAGAGAGATACGTAGGATTGAGACTAAGGCCGAATCTAAGAGGAGGGTTGAGGGCGACAAGATACTTCCTTACTTTTATATTCTTTTAGTAGTTATACCCCCTCCTATCGTTTAGGTTTCTAAGGACAGAGCCCCTGAGGACGAGATGTCAGCCAGCTCATCCTCGTCTTTTAAATACAATCCCTCATCAGCCGACTCCTTTGATGAGGCCCTAAAATTTCCCTCGTCTCATGCTACTAAGTCTGATGCGGGCCAAAGTTTGCAAAGTAACCAGCCTTCCACATCCTCGTCCTATAAGGATGTCAGTGTTATCGTGGTCATTCCTTCCATGGCCATTCATGTGTCAGCAATGACTCAGGGAGAATTTTAAAAAAGATTTCCAAATGGGGCACCGACCGTTGAGGCTTAAGTTAAGGACGATGAATCCGATGTCGGGTTCGTATGCCCAGACTTTTCCCTCGTCTGTTATCGAGGCCGACCTTCTTATTTGGAGACGCACCTATGGCATACAATCAAATGAAACGATGATATTTCTAGAGGAGGACGATGGGGGAATATAATGACTGAGATTGTGAGATCGCGATGTACGACTAAATATTTAGGGTAGGATTTTTTCTCCTCATCCACCCTTCAGGATGAGCCAACCTGATCGACTTGGGACTTTCTCCTGCCCAGTTGGCACCCACTTCCTAGAAGATCACCCTCGGTTATATTGGTCTTTAGAAATTATTATTACTGGATGCACCTTTACTTGAGATCTTTAAGACCTGTTACCGCGTATCGAGTACCAAAGCCCAACCAGCTTACTACCACCTGGGTGTTAGGAAGCCGTAGAAGAAGATTATTCATGTGAACTAAACTTCCAATCATTTTTGAAAACTGAGGTACTCTTTTGTTTCTGAGGATTGAGAATTCTCTACCAACTGTGAGCATTCAGAGGACGAGCTAAGAGTTCCTCACCGATGGGGCAATCCATCTATGTCCGCTAAACTAGATCTGGGCCTCAGCATAGTTGACTCAGAGAGGGTCAAGTTACTGAGGAGTAAAAGGGATGAGGGGAAATTGCCTGAATTTGAAGACTCGATGACCCCTCAGAACCTTGAGAAATATTTTTTGGTTGTTAAACCATTGGACGAGCTATGTGAGTTTTTATTACTCTGTTATTTTGCTAACCATTTTCTCGTATTTCACTATTTTTTCTCGTATTTAACTGCTTAACTAACCACTGTTTTTTCTTCTCTACAGATCATCCTCCTAATACATCAGAGAGAGCGTGGAACATGACTGCGCCCAGTCTACAAGCTGCTTTTAGCAAGAACGGGAGCAAGAAACCCCCTAAGAAGACGATGGTGGGGGGGCTGGCCAAACTGAGGTAGGTCAGAAGAGGAAGTAGCCCACCAAGGTCGATATGCAATGCCTACGCGAGACGCGACTAAGGGTTATCTCCCGTAAGACTATTCTGAACTCTTTTACCTTGGACCCGCTGAAGGGCACTTATGCTGCTAATCTTGCCCAGTGGAAGGCGAGTTCGATCTCTCTCATCCCTTTTCTATCTAGGTCTAAGGCATCTATGCTGGACATCCCCACAGAGGTCAATTATTAATTCCTCGGGAATATGAAAGCCCTCAAGGTGTAGGATTTTGGTCTCCACCATTTAACACATGTCTTTTTATCATCTTTTGTTTTAGCATTATCTCGTACTAATATATTTTTTGCTTCGTCTTATTCTAACAACTCTGTATTTTTTACGATCTATTTGTGCCTTTTCCTCGATGGCCAAATGGGTGGCTATAAAGTACCCAAAAATTCAAGAGGCAGAGAGAACTCTCCAGGCCGAGGAAGAACTAAAGGGGAAGCTGGAGTCTTGGGGCAAAGGCCACAAGAGGGTCGTGTATAGTTTAAAGAAGGAGCATGATAATGCTATTACGACTCTCATAACCAAGAAAGATAATGCCATCTCATCCCTAATGACCAAGCATACCGCTGATTTGGCCACGACCGTGAAGAAAGCCAATGACGAGGCTAATGAAACCTATAAATCCTCCTATGAGTTCGGTGACTTCGGTTGCCAATATATCGAGAGTGGAACTAGGATGGATCTTCAATGGTAGCTCCTTAAACATCCCAAGGTTATTGTCTCATCCATTAGGCTAGACCTTGAAGCTCCTGATCTTAGAGACCCTCTCTTCCGAACAGCTCTGACTGAAGTTGAGAAGGATGCCGAGGTCGAGGCTCTAGCTGCTGAAGAGACTGAAGTTAGAGTAATTAAAGCCAGGGATGCCGCTACGAGGGATGCGCAGGCCGAGGCTGGTATTGATGGTTCGATCGCTCTCATTGAGTCGGCCTTGTAGGGTGGTTGCATGTGACCCATACCCTTTATTCCTGTATTTTTATTTAAACACTTCCTCGTCTGTAATATTATGTTACTTGAATGAACACTATATTTTCTTGAATGAAGTGATATCTCGTATTTATGCTTCTCATTTCTTTTTGCTCTGTTTCTGTGTAATAGTCTCGCCAAGTTTTACTCTTATATCGGTTGTTATTGGAAATCAGTAAATAATTTTTAATTTTTGGACCACCAAATGAATGGTGTTGATCTCAAGCTTACTCTCGTACTTAACCGAGAGTTAATTAATCAAATTAATGATCATCATTAATTTGAAATCATCAAATTAAAGATGTCAAGTCTCGTCCTTAACCAGGAGATAAATAACCAAGTTAATGGTTTTGCAAATTGAAATCACCAAATTAATGATGTTTAATGACAAGTCACCTTTAGTCATTTTTTAGAGTGTGTGGACGAGTGTCGTCTCGTCATACGCTATCGTCTCGCCGAGAGAGTCTTGACTCTAATTCCACCACATTGTGATGTTTAAAGCAATCATGTTTAAATGATTTTAGAATTTGAATCACCAAATTATTGATGTCTACTCTCGTCCTTTACCATTAGATAAATAACCAAGTTAATGGTTTTGTAAACTAAAATCACTAATTAATGATGTTTAATGATAAGTCCCCTTTTGTCATTTTTAAGAGTGTATGGACGAGTGTCATCTCATCCTACAGTGTCGTCTTACCGAGAAAGTCCCGACTCTAATCCCACCACATTGTGATGTTTTAAAGGAACCATGTTTAAATGATTTTAGAATATAAATCACCAAATTAATGATGTTTAAGTTTGTAGATCACCAAATAAATAGTGTTAGTCTAATCTCGTCCTTAGATGACCCGATTTAACCAACTTAATGATTTACAACTTAGTTGTGCTTTTCACCACCTTAGTCATGTTATCACATTATTCCCCCCTCTCAGTGTTATTGAGAATCCATGGTTTTTCGTATCACCGAGAATGAGTTATTGCCGATCCACCATATGGTGATGTTTTTGAGATTTGAACCACGCACTTAAACAATTCGTTTAAGAAAAATATGAGGAAACACTTGGAATTATTTTTCATTAACCACTAACGCCTTTTTTCAACTACAAAGAAAATTATATGAACTAAACTGTGTACATGAAATGACTGATAATATCTTTTCAAATGTTCGGCATTCCATGGGTTGGAGAATGGCTCTCCCTCTAAATTCTCCAGCCAATATGTGCCTGGGACGACCTCTTCGGTGACCCTGTAGGGGTCGTGCCAATTTGGGTGTAACTTATTTGGCTCCTGCCAGACCTTCTTCAGAACTAAATCCCCCACTACTATTGAGCTAGGTTTGAATCTTTTGTTATAAAACTTAGTCGTCCTCTGTTTGTATGCATCTTTCCTCACCTCAGCATCTTCCCATCTCTCTTTTAAGTTGATCCAGATCCAACATCCTCTCTTCATTATTTTTCTATGGTTTATATGTTTGGACTCTGTGTCTGGGTAGGCCAAATTCAGTAGGTATCGCAGTTTTTGAGCTGTAAGCCATCATAACGGGGTTCTCCCCAGTCGGTATCCTCTCCGTCATCCTGTAGGCCCATAGGACGGCATGTACCTCTTTTCTCCACAAACTTTTAGCATCTTCTTGATTCTTTTTTATCCTGTTTAAGATTGTTCTATTTGTAACCTTTGTCTGGACGTTTGCTTGTGGTTGGCCCGGAGCTGTATAATCATTTGATGTCAAGCCTTCCACGGTAAGCCTTTAGTGACTTATTTTTAAACTGCTTTTCGTTGTCCAAGATTAGTTTATGAGGCAGGCCATATCTGTAAATAATATTCCTCAAAATAAATTTAAGCATCTTCACCTCTATATTAGAGATCAATCTCAACCTCTACCCATTTGGAGGAGGAGTCGATTGCTACAATGAGATATTTGTAGTTGTATTTGGCTCTAGGCAGAGGTCCTGCCAAGTAAATCCCCCAGACTGGAAATGTCCAAGGGGCTGTGATGGACGATAGAGGCTGATGGGACTGGTGGTGAATACAGGCGTATCTGTGGCTTTTATCACACTTTTTGATGTAGTCGGTCGCATTCTTAGGAAGGGTCGACCACCAATAAACCTGAGTAACTATTCGTTTTGCAAAATATCATCCCCCGATATGGCTGAAACACGATCCCTCATGAACATACTTTAAAACATACTTTACCTCTAAGGGGTGGATACATAATAATAAGGGAAGCAGAAAATACTTTTTATGTAGGACATCTCCTATGATGGATAGTTTTGTTGCTCGGTATCTGAATTTCTTTATGGGCCTTTGATTTTAGCATTTCCCCGTCTCTGATATATTTGATGATAGGGTCCATGTCCATCCAATAATCTCCTATATTCAAATTCAAACAAACTTCTATTTCCCGTCATCTTCCTCAATGGTCGGTCTCTACAATATATCAACCGGGATAGTTCTTCTAATTTATGTTCTCATTGTCAATGCCAATCTTGCTAACGCATCGGCTCTGTTGTTGTTAAGCCGAGGGACACTTTTTTACTTTCACTTATCTGAAGTACGCTAAGACCCTTTTTAACCTGGTCAGGTATTTGTCCATCTTCTCATCTCTTTTTTCATAAATCCCTAGAATCTGATTTACTACCAATTGGGAGTCACCGTGAAGTACTACGTGACCAACATTCAACACCTTAGTCAGGGTTAAATCTGCAAGCAGAGCTTTATACTCGCACTCATTATTAGAGGCTTTAAGCTTGAACCTCAGTCTATACTCAATGCCAGTCACGTCCGGTGCCGACATAATTATCCTTGCTCCACTGTCGCTTTCACATGAGGAGCCATCCCTAAATAAACTCCAAATAGGACGGTCGACCATAAAAGACCCTTCACATGCTATGTCATTTTTAAACAAAATATATTTTTTTGTAAGGTACGCTCCCTTACCATCGGTCATGGTTGGACCTACAACTTCTTTCTTTGGCACAACTATGTGATACCCCGCCTAATTAAATACATGACGATCACTCCTGTACCAAATTAAAACCAGAGTCCCATAAGGATCATTCTTAGCATCACTGTCGAAAATCCATTTAATTACTAATGACCTATTAGGCTGGCGTCAAAATTTTACTTAACTACTCTTTTTAAACAACTACTTAATTAAAACATTCACACATAATACGTAAATGAAACTGAAATGAAATGAAATAACCGAACACTCGGTCAAAATATACAGCCATATCGAAAGCCGCACAAAAAGGCGGGAAAAGAATAAATAAATGTAGTTGGGTTATTAACCCGAATGTGTATACAGTACCTCCTATCTAGAGTACAAAATGGAAGCGTCTATCGAGAACCTGCACGCATCCACACCTGCTGCAGCTGACGTCTGACTCGAAAGAAGTGTCATCCAGGCGTACCTGTGTCTGGACACCTATATATATAATATATATATATATATATATATATATATATATATATATATATATATATATATATATATATATATATCAAGAGAGGAAAATATAGAAACGGGTCAGAGCCCGAGTTGTGAAAATATTTTGCAAGTGCATAAATGCTTTATTTTTAGAAAAATATTTTATCTCATATTTAAATTGGTATCGCACTCCCATGAGATACCCCTCACCTCTCTTATAATAGTGCACACCTAACGCACTTAACATTTTAGTTAAGCTACACAGCTTAACTAAGTTAATTCACTCATCTACAAGAAACCCTCTCTAACCCGAGTACTAAGGGTTAAACTTCTCTCCATTTTCAACAATGCGCTAAGTTCGTGCGTGGGGTGTCTCGCGAAGCGAAATTCAAACAAGGAACCCCCCCGATACACTACTACTTGGCAGGGTTAATGGTAGAATCCATTAGGCCCATAACACAAAACTAATGTATAAAAACATTCTTATATATATAGTAATATACACGTCATATCTATTATTATATACATCCGGATAATATCTCCCGGACTGAGGTTTACTTTATATTCATCTACAAAATGATTACCAAATTTCATTTCATTTCAAAACTTTATATTTCCCTTCTTCTATCCAGGAAATATATATAAAGTAAGTTTTATTATCATAAAAATTCTTTTTTGTTTCAAAACATCCCATTTCCCTTCTTCTATCCAGGAAATGTATTTAAAAGCCAATTTTATTATCATAAAAATGCTTTTATATCTCATATGCTCCCATTTCCCTTCTTCCATCCGGGAAAGGTATACCGAGCCAATTCATTTATCCCATTTCCATTCTTCCATCCTGGAAATGTATTTAAAGCCATTTTATTATCATAAAATGCTTTAACCTCAATAATATACCACATTATTGAAAATAGTTATATATTCATATCATATAACGCTTTCTAAGACCGTCCGTCCGGGTTTTCCCACTGTGCGCGACCCTAAATGGCTATCATCTTCCAGGGCCTATCACCAAGACAACCTGGGATCCTATCGAAACGTCGGAAAGAGGCCATATGTCTGCAGGAGAGTCATAACCACACCCAAAATGACCTCACCAGCGCAGAAAACATACAATAATCGCTCATATGGCCTATGGATATATCCACCTTGCATTCACTAGCCAGGGGGCTTCACCACAGGCGCGCAACTTCCCTTATGATACCGATTTAGAGAGGTGTGTATCCATAAATTATTAATTATGAAAATCATTTCTTTTTCATTTTGAAAACATTTATTTTTACATTTTTAAAAATCATTTACATTGTATCATATATATACTTTAATCACATAGCATGTATATATACTATATATTCCTCCTCGAATATATATAAATGGCCATAACTGCCAAACACATCTAGCGATGACCAATAATTCCAAAGATTCCCTTAAGGAATCATAATCATGCATTCATATAAGCATGATATTAAACCCAAAGTATTCCCTTACTTTGATAATTAATAATTTCCTTAATCATCTCTAAGGATTTATTGGATATCTCCAATTATACCATATTACACTAAGTGAATATATATCTATACTCCTAATTTCATCCTAATACTCTCATAGGATTTACCCCACCGAAATCGATATAATTATGATTCCTATATGCATAACTGTATAGACCTAAATACACATAGAAATATTATAGGGATTATCCTTTCCCCGATCAACTTAAATTTAATAGGTCATGGATTCCATTTCTATGGACCCAATGACTTATTTCATTCCTATAATCAATTAGAGGTCCCCACCCTAACTTAGGAACCCTAAACCTTTAAATTCTACCATTTCTCGATTTTCCTCGAAAATATAATTTAAGGGTTATACATTTAAAACCCTCGCCTTGCCCTCCTAAGTTCCCTTAATTAGAGGCCCATATATTCCTAAGAGGTCCCTTATGTTATCCAATAATTAACCTCGAAGCAATGTGGATTGGAATCTATCCCATCCAACTCACCCTAGGAAAATTGCCTAACTTTCAGAAGGGTCGATCGATCGATCAATGGCTCGATCGATCGAGCCCCCATGATCGATCGATCGATCATGTCGGGAAGCTTCTTCTCCGAGATGCTGTTTAGGCTATTAAATCTTCCCCCAAGCTTTTGTCGCCTCACCCAACGTCCTACAACCTCAACCAATAATAAATATTCATATAATACGGGTTCTAAACGTCGTAGAACCTGAAATCACCAATTAATTTAGATTAAATCCTAAGTTCCTCGAATTGAAATATTATTGGGGTTTATTTGTTTTAACTCCCAAAAACCCATTTTATCCATGAAAACCCAACCCAAAATCTTTAGGGTTTATTTATACCAACAGTGATATGAGATATGTATGCTCAAAAATAAATAAAGCAAGTAAAAACTTGCCTCGTGGATAAAATCCGACGATCCCGAGTCGAATCCTGCGGAGGTTGGCCGAAATCTCCCATTTTCTCCTCTTTTCTCTCCTCCTCTCTCTCTTCTCTCTCTTTTCTTTCTCTTTTCTCCCCCTTTCCCTCTTTATATAGGGAGAAATAACGGTTTAACCCTTTAAACTCCCAAACCGACTAGTTTACTCAATTACGAGTTACTTTTACTCCAAAATTACCCGAAACTCAATTTCGACAATCAGACACTCTTTTTCGACTATCTCGACCATTTCGAGACTCACTGTGCAGTCAAAATTTCCATCCGAGGTACTTGGCCAAAAATCACTATTTAACCCCACACGACTTAATGCAAATATCCCAATTAAAATCTCACCTCGTGTCGCTTTACTCAACGACGACATATAATTAAAATACTCTTACATATTTACTTAACCCCAAAAGTAAATATTTCACCCATCGACAATCCTCAAATCCTTAAAAATCCCAAAAATTACTATTTCGGGAAAATATCCAAATTCCAATTTATACTTAATTATGGAATTTAATTATCTCCGAAGGTATGGGTTGTTACATACTACCACCTCATCTTCTTTGGTGTCGGCCTCGTCTCAAGTGAACTCAGCCACAAAGTCGGCCAAAGCTTGCCTTTTAATGTCTATTCTCGGCTAGTATACGATGTCAAATTCTCCCAACTCAATGGACCGGGTCATCAACCTACTCGATTTCTCAGGTTTATGGATGACATATCTTAGGGGGGAGTCAGCGAGGATGACCATTGCATGGGATTGAAAATAAAGTTTCATCTTTCTAGATACGTGAATAAAAGCATGCGCTAGCTTCTCCATCCTCGGATATTTTAATGTGAGCCTTACTATTAAAGTAGACTGGTTTTTATACCCCTTCGTCTTCTCGGATAATGGAGGCCCTGATCGCAGATTTTGATATTGCGAAATACAAATATAGTTGTTCTCCTTGAATAGGCCGAGACAATAGCATCGAAGAACCCAGATAAGCCTCGAGCTCTTGAAATGCTCTTTCAAAATCTTCATTCTACTCAAATGCTTTCCTCAAAACTTTGAAAAAGGGAAGACATTTGTTGGTGGCTCTTGAGATAAACCTATTTAGTGCAGCGACCCTCCCCGTCAGCCTCTGCACATCTTTAATGGTCTTTGGAGTCTTCGTCTCAATTAACGCTTTAATATTTTTTGGGTTTGCCTCTATTTGAAGTTACAAGGTTATATGAATTTAGTTCAATTTCGTAGAATACACTCCAAGAAGCAAATATAAATTAGGCCACCGAGTTTATACTTTCCAATTTTTATCTTTCTTACTAAATCCTAAGTGAGCATGCAAGATTATGAAAATGCAACAAGAAAGCACAACCACAACACGCCTATATACAAGGAAATCCCCAATAGGAAAAACATCGGATGGCTAGCCTTAGACAAATGTACTACGAATACGATTTTACAAAAAGACTGAAAAGACTTACAAACTTGATACAACAAGACCCGCTGATGTCATCTTCTCTACTCCGTTCGTAGTATGTGAAGATCTAGCGCATTGCACGACACTTCCTGTGTCTTGGTATCCACCAAAACCAAAAAGACGTCTCCAATCAACACTTGTGCGGAAATATATCGCACCCAACCAGGATGAACAAATTATAGGATGTGTATGGGGTTTTTGGTTCTTAAAATATGAACAAAAGATCACATAAATGTTGGAGACTATTTTGCAAAAAAGGATATGAAGTTTTTTTTAGTTCCAGAAGTGTTCTGCACCATATTTTCGTCCTCGTAACAATTACATAAGAGAAGGAAGTGGACAAAAATAGTTGAGGACTAAAACTGTCGAAATAAAAAAAAATCAAAAAAATTACCGGTTGTTCGAATAACTTAACAGTCTCGTTCGAACGATGGCATTTGAACGAGCTTTTAACGACATTATAGAAAAATATGTAAAGAAACTGGTTGGAAGGTCGTTCGAACGACAGTGTTTGAACGAGACTTCAAATGACAATTCAGACAATTCTATAAAAGAACTCGTTCGAATTTCGTTTGAGGGAAATTTTACAAAATGAAAATAAATTTTAAATAGCTTAAAATTAATTTTGAAATTCCATAAAAAGACATTTAATAAAATTAAAAATTATCTCCAACAACATAGAAAATAGTCGGGTCATATACCTTAAGGAAAATAGCACTCGGGATTGGACTGGTGAGAGATGAAAGCTCGAATGCTTAAAATCTTCATCGATGATAAATGTCGGACACACAATTGCCCTAATTGTTTTGTCCAGCGGAATTATCCAATACTACAAATGGACTTATTTGGAAATTTGTCCTTACAAATCTCCCCCTTTGTAAAATAAATAAAATACAAAAACCTAACTCTGTATTTGCTAAGTCAAGCCGTCAAGTTGATCCTAATGTTCATCCCCACCCAAAAAAAAAAACAGACTGACTCGACTGACTACTAAGCTGCATCATTGAAAGTAGGCAAGAAGCTAGCAATAAGTGGCCTACACACATGAAACAATAAAAATATAAAATGGTCGGGGAAATAAAGATTTAAATAACCAAATTTTTTAGGCTACCCTTAAAAATGTTCTCCCCCCTTTTGTCCAGAAAAGACAAAGGGATAGAACTAACCTGCAATGTTAGTGAATATAGCATGAACCAACCGATAGGCATTATAATAATGAATAAAATCAAGACATTATCCACAACATCATAAGTAAAGACAATCGTGCACAAAATAATATAGAAACAAATGAAACATGTGATGATTATCATTAAAACATAAAATCTATAAGAATCCAACATAACCACGGGCAGTGGAGACTAAACCACGCTCAGTCACAAGCATACCAAAGAAAATTCCCGAATAAGATTGGGATAGATAGGATCGAAAAGACTAAGGAGAGGATCCCAACCCAGAGTAGTAGGCCAGGTATAGACAATAGTGATGGAGAGTGAGGCTAGGTTGACTAGTTTCTCGTGAACAAAAGATCGGGTCGCGAATCCTTTGGTGTAGTACATGGTATGATTCTCAAGTGTTCCCCAACGAAGTCGAAGGTGGGGTATAGCTGTATCTTCATCTGAGGATGAATTTTCCTCATCGGATGACCCAGTACGACGAGAGCGTCTACCACGGTTTGCCATAGGGATGAGAGGAAGGAATACTACAACCTACCCAGAAGTAAACACCAACCAAACCGCCATAACACCAACAAAATCCCATTCTCCGATATCAGCAAAAGGAACATGAATATATATAAATAGTGCATAAAAAATTAAGTTCAATGAAATGAAATTCTATGACAAAAAAAAGAATCTTAGTAAGAAAATGTCAAAATAATTCATGAGATAACATTTAATAGGGGCAAAAGAAGAAATTTATATAAAAAAAATTATACGAATTAAAATATACACATAATATAGCCCAAACAAGGATATATTGAGTATATATGAAGTGGGTAAGAAGAGTATAACTCAAAAAAGTGTAAGTAATACCCCAATAAGATACATGCTCAAGCAAATACTAAAGAAAATGAATGGGAAAAAAGAAATACCTGAAATAAAAGGGAAACTAGAAAAAACCCAAATCGTTGAGAGAATATGGTTGTAAAAAATGGGTGCTAAGTGGTGAAATGGAAAATGGAGTGTAAAGTTAAAGAAGATGAAGGAGTGTCATGTGATTATTGAGACAAATGAGGGAGAGTGGTGAGAAGGAAATGAGAGATCGTGGGGAAATTGAGAGAGAGAGAGAGAGAGAGAGAGAGAGAGAGAGAGAGAGAGAGAGAAGAAGTTCTAATGAAACGACAGAAAGAGAGAACCAAACTGCCCAAAATAGCGTCCAGTGGTTCGAATGAATTTGAAAAGTCGTTCGAACGTTGTCGTTTGAACGACATGCAGACGATAGTCAAACGAGAATGCAAAAGATTATGGACCAAAGTCATTCGAACGACGGTTAAATAACTTTCGAAACCCATAAAATTTCATTTTCTCAGTTATCCTAGGTAGCGTGGAAACATCCGAACCGTGGAAGTGGGATGAAGAGGTGTGAACAATGTGAATTAGAGCATTACCTAAGATGCCAAACAATATATTAACACAATATACACTCACATATGCCTTATGACAATAAAATGGAATACAGTTGGACACTAGCTAAAAAAACAAAAAATGCCTAGAAGATTGGTGATTCTCTGGCTAAGAACGTCACATAAAGAAAGCAATATTACGATGCAATGTGAAAACCCATTGATCTTCAACCTATGTCTCCCATCAATATCAAATATTCTTTTGAATTCTTACTTTTGAAAGATCAATTATGATAAATTATGTTAGCGTTCGCTACTTTTTCAATGCCACACTTTTATAGGCCCTTTTTCTTTTTGCAAGTGGAGGTTATTCATGCAAACACATTTTGTTTTTCGCAGACCGAATCCATTGCTTAAAAAAACTTAACCGGACGAATATTATTTAATTTTTTCAAACCGGGGCAATGGTTTTACATGCACAAAATCGATAGCTTATGAAATGGTGACAAAATTTATATGACATCACCCTACTTCACCTAACGTATGCAAAGTGACGTAGACATCCTCAAGATTATGTGAAAAGTGTCTGCAAGAAAGAAAACTGTGCGAGATAATCATATAATAATATACCATAAACAAGCATCAATGCGAACAAGCAAGACGAAGTCCGAATTTACTACTCATCGAAAGCCACCTGGACATGGAATGAAATAGGGTTTCGAAACACCACACACATAACCTATATGGACAAAAGTTTTATGAAGGCCTTTCTACAATTAAAAAAAGAAAAGAAAAATAATTTATGAAATCTTTGGAAAATATATGTACAAAATATAATCGACTTCATAGGTATAGAGATAGACATGATGCTCAACTTAAACTAGATGAACGACTCTGAACTTAATCAATGGAGCAAACCCCAATGATTTCCTACGGTTTTCAAACCTAAGGGCATCTAGAGGTTTGATAACGATATCGACCAATTGATGATCGGCGCCTACAAAGCTCAAGGAAATGACTTTCTCTTCAACTAATTCTTGAAAAAAGTGTTATCGAATCCTAATGTGCTTTGTTCTAGAATATTGAACGGGATGTTGGAAAATATGGATTGCACTTGTGGTGTTACAGTAAAAAGTCATTGTGCCTTGTGGTATACAGTAATCCTCCAACATTTGTTTCATACAATTGAATTGAGTGCAACAATTCCCAGTAGCTACGTATTATGCCTCCGCTGTGGACAAAGAAATGAAATTTTATTTCTTTCTCATCCATGAGGCAAGTGCACTACCAAAATGGAAACATCCGCCAGATGTGCTTTTACATCCATCAAAATCTCCTGCCCAATCGGCATACGAATATGCCGATCGACAATCATTAGTGTCGAATGAATACCAAATCCCAAAAGACAGGGTCCCACTAACATATTTACTAATACGCTTAATGGCAAGTAAATGAGACTCTTTGGGGTCGGCTTGATATAGGGCATAAACTCCCACACTAAAGGAAATATTAGAATGATTAGAGGTTAAGTAGAGTAAACTATCTATCATACTCATAAAAAGAGTGTGCTCTACATTCTTTCCTTCCGTGTCCTTACTAAGTTTAACAGAAGGACTCATTGGAGTACGTGCATGTTTTGGTGGATTATAGATTAAATTTCTTCACAAGATCTTTAACATATTTGGTATGGGATAAAAATATCCCGCAATCGAGTTAACGCACTTGAAGACCTAGGAACAAAGTGAGTTCGCCAACCATACTCATCTCAAATTCATTTTGCATTTCTTTCGCGAAGAGTTGAGTATGCTTATCACATGTGGATCCGAAAACTATATCGTCGACATACATGATAATAGGGGAAAACGCAGGACGCAAGTGTATAAAGATATACACCGGTAGTTTTGCTCGGCTCCCACCGCTATATAAAAACCTAAACTATTGACTACACTCTTTTAAGGGAGTATAATGGTCAGTCTGGGTATCGAATCCACATAGACTAGTTGTTAGAATTCCATTAATTTATTACTTCTCAAATAAAAGTGTAAAATATGACATGTGAGAAAATCATTAAACTAGGCATGTATTTAAACTTAGAATAAATAAAATGAGTGAAATTATAGATTGAGAATTGTCTCCCTCACACGGGCTAAATAGCATAAATGGTTACATGAACATAAAAGCGCTAACACGATTAATCACATTTGGACAATTAATTAAACCTAGATTTGTTACCCTCTAAATTCTCATAAAAACTTAATTTGAGTTCGGTGTCAATGACTATTCCCTGAATTACACATAAAACGTCGTAAATACGGAGCATATGTGATATTCCCCGTTAAATCTCCTAAGTGTCGTACAAAGAACAATTAACTCATTAAAACTACCCTAGACCCATTATACCATATCAATCCAACTAATTAACCCATCTGAGTTTAACAATCTCAACCTAGATTAAATGACCAACGAAGCATATTAAATGACATTAATTATATGGAACCTAGTAAAATAAAGCAAGGAAGTAAGTTACAAAGCAAGAAATACACAAAACAATGCAATAAATTAACAATGGAAGCTTATATAAATGGAGAATACAATGAAAAGTGTTCCCACACAACGAAATGGACAAACCCTAGGAGAGAGAGAAGCAAAAACCCAAAATCACCCCAAAACCCTTCTTCCTCTAACCTAACTCGTTAACACGATACATGAAGATGTAAAATAAGAAAATTGATTATGTATTCAAATACACAAAACCCCACTTAAATAGTAAAAGGTAAAATAAATAAATGGAAAAGAAATGATTTATCATAACAACCAAGAAAGTGTTCCCCGGGAAAATGGTCATAACATCTTCGTTAGGAACCAGATTGATGAACCGTCGGAGGCCACACGAAGCCGACCTGAACGGATACAACTTCTCTGTAGAGTTTGGGCCCGAAGCTCGAATGTTGAATTGACTAAAATGCCCCCGAAGTTGTGTACTATATTGAAAACTTTCCAACCAGCACCAACTGCACCGTTAAGCGTTGCAATACCTATAAAATCTCAATTATACCTCGCAAAGCATAAAAGCATACATAATAGAGGTTGTCTGGTTAACGATCATAAATATAGGAACTAAGGAACACAAATATGCTTGAATGCATAAAGATAACGAGCGCAAATATACAATATTCGTGACTAATCACACCCCTTAACTTACGCATTGCCAGTCCCTAGTGATAAAACAAAACAAAACCAGTCCAACAAATGGCGATGCAAAATGTATAAAAACATTAAAAAATCGATTATGTCATATTGTCTTTAATTTACATTGAGGACAATGTGCTTTTCAAGTTAGGCGGCGTGCGATTATTCATCTCAATTTCTTTTTCATCATCGTGAGCCATGTTCATATTTATTAGTTATATTTTTTAATTTAATAAAACAAATAATAAAAAATTTAAAAATTATTTTCTTTATTTCTTTTCTCTTTCTTCCGCCTCTCGCCCTAATTTCCTATGATAAATTTAGTAATTGCCCAATCTAATTGCTAATTCAATAATACATTTCATATTTCTATCATGTTATTAAACTTTAGTCCTCAAATTATTAAATTTTGAGATAAATGCATGAATTAAACCTTGAAAACTCAGTAGCACTTGAGCATATTTTATAAATGATTCGGTTGGAAAATTATAACGTGGTATCTTTTTGTTGCTTTGTGTACACTAAAACCGAGAGAGCTTTGTACTTTTATTCATTTCTGAGTGCTTATACATTACTCGTTCCTTCTTGAAAACGTTAAATTTGTTGGTAATCTCACTATTCTTTCATTGATCGTTCATTAATTGAGTTCTTTTTTATACGTGTCACTTGAACATGATTTTCAAAGTTGTTTTGACTCGAGAATTGCGTAAACTTTAGGAAATGATCATAGGCCCTCTTTGTTACTTCACCCAAATTCCCCTATATCCACAAATCAAGGTATAAATTCTTCCTTATTTTCCATGTCTCCTTGGTGTTATTATCATTCAATTGTCACAATTTCAAGGTTTTTATATACGTTTTAACAATTTGTGTAGTTTGTTGTTGGGTGTGTCCCAATTATTGTTCCAACTTGATTTTATGCTTAATTGTTGATATATACCCATTCACGAACACAAATAGCGATGTAATGTGCAAACCCATTGATCTTCAACCCATGTCTCCCATCAATATCAAATTTTATTTTGAATTCTTACTTTTGAAAGATCAATTTTGCTAAATTATGTTGGCCTTCGCTACTTTTTCAATGCCACACTTTTTTAGGCCCTTTTTATTTTTTCAAATGGAGGTTATTCATGCAAAAACATTTTGTTTTTTGTAGCCCGAGTCCATTACTAAACAAAACTTAATCGGACGAATATTATTTTATTTTTCAAATCTGGGCAATGGTTTTACATGCACAAAATCGATTGCTTATAAAATGGTGACAAAATTTATAAGACATCACCGTACTTCGCTTAGCGTATGAAAAGTGACGTAGACATCCTTAGGATTCCATGAAAAGTGTGTGCAAGAAGGACAAATATACGAGGTAATCATAGAATAATACACCATAACCAAGCATCAATGCGCACAAGCAAGACAAAGTCCGGAATAACTACTCATCGAAAGCCACATGGACATGGAATGAAATAGTGTTTAAAAGCGTCACACACATAACCTATATGGTCAAAAGTTTTATGAAGGCCTTTCTACAATTTAAAAAAAAAGAAAATAATTTATGAAATGTTTGGAAAATATATGTACAAAATATAATCTACTTCATAGGTATAGAGATAGACATGATGCTCAACCTAAACTAGATGAACGACTCCGTACTCAATCAATGGAGCAAACCGCAATGATTTCCTATGGTTTTCAAACCTAAGGGCATCTAGAGGTTTGGTAACGATATCGGCCAATTGATGATCGGTGCCTACAAAGCTCAAGGACACGACTTCCTCTTCAACTAATTCTCGAATAAAGTGTTCTCGAATCCAAATGTGCTTTGTTCTAGAATATTGTACGGGATTTTGGAAAATATGGATTGCATTCGTAGTGTCATAACAAATAGTCATTGTGTCTCGTGGTATACAGTAATCCTCCAACATTTGTTTCATCCAAATGAGTTGAGTGAAACAACTCCCGACAATTATGTATTATGCCTCCACCGTGGACAAAGAAATGGAATTTTGTTTCTTACTCATCCATGAGGCAAGTGCACTACCAAAATGGAAACATCCGTCATATGTGCTTTTACATCCATTAACATCTCCTACCCAATCGGCATACGAATATGCCGATCGATAATTATTAGTGTTGAAGTAATACCAAACCCCAAAAGACAGGGTCCCACTAACATATTTAATAATACGCTTTATGGAAAGTAAATGAGACTTTTTGGGGTCGGCTTGATATATGGCACAAACTCCCACACTAAAGGAAATATTAGGATGACTAGCGGTTAAGTAGATTAAACTACCTATCGTACTCCTAAAAAGAGTGTGCTCTACATCTTTTCCTTCCGTGTCCTTACTAAGTTTAACTGAAGGACTCATTGGAGTACGTGCATGTTTGGTGGATTGTAGATTAAATTTCTTCACAAGATCTTTAACATACTTGGTCTGGGAAAAAAATATCCCGCAATCGAGTTGACGCACTTGAAGACCTAGGAAGAAAGTGAGTTCGCCAACTATACTCATCTCAAATTCATTTTGCATTTCTTTCGAGAAGATTTGAGCATGTTTATCACACGTGGATCCGAAAACTATGTCGTTGACATACATGATAACAGGGGGAAAATGCGAGACGCAAGTGTATAAAGATATACGCCGATCGTTTTGCTCGGCTCCCACCGCTATACAAAAACCTAAATTATTGACTACACTCTTTTAAGGGAGTATAGCGGTTAGTCTGGGCATCGAATCCACAGAGACTAGTTGTTAGAATTCTATTAATTTATTACTTCTCAAATACAAGTGTAAAATATAATATGTGAGCAAATCATTAAACTAGGCATGTATTTAAACATAGATTAAATAAAACAAGTGAAACTATAGGTTGAGAATTGTCTCCCTCACACGGTCTAATTAACATAAATGGTTACATGAACATAAAAGCGCTAACAAGATTAATCACATTTGAATAATTAATTAAACATAAATTTATTACCCCCTAAATTCTCGTAAAAACTTAATTTGAGTTCGGTGTCAATGACTATTCCAGGAATTACACATAAAAGGTCGTAAATACGGAACATACGTGATATACCCCGTTAAATCTCCTAAGTATTATACAAAGAATAATTAACTCATTAAAACTACCCTAGACCCATTATACTATATCAAGCTAACTAATTAACCCATGTGAGTTTAACGATCTCAACCTAGATTAAATGACCAACAAATCATATTAAATGGAACCAAGTAAATTAAAGCATGGAAGTAAGTTACAAAGCTAAAAATATACAAAACATTGCAATAAATTAACAATGGAAGCTTGGATAAATGGAGAATACAGTGAAAAGTGTTCTCACACAACCAAATGGACAAACCCTAGGAGAGAGAGAAGCAAAAACCCAAAATCACCCCAAAACCCTTCTTCCTCTAACTTAACTCGTTAACACGATATATGAAGATGTAAAATAAGAAAATTGATTATGGATTCAAATACACAAAAACCCACTTAAATAGTAAGTGGTAAAATAAATAAATGGAAAGGAAATGATTTGTCATAACAATCAAGAAAGAGCTCCCCGGGAAAATAGTCATAATATGTTTGTTAGGAACTAGATTGATGAACCGTCGGAGTCCACACGAAGGCGACTCGAACGGATAAAACTTCCATGAAGAGTTTGGGAACGAAGCTCGAATGATGAAATGACTAAAATGCCCCCGAAGTTGCGTACTACATTGAAAACTTCCCAAAAAGTGCCAACTGCAACGTTAAGCGTTCCAATACCTAGAAAGTCTCAATTATACCTCGCAAAGCATATAAGCATACATAATGGAGGTTGTCTGGTTAACGAGCATAAATATAGGAACTAAGGAACTCAAATATGCTTGAATACATAAAGATAACGAGCGCAAATATACAATATTCGTGACTAATCACACACCATAACTTACGAATTGCTAGTCCCTAGTGATTAGGGGTGTTCAGAAAACTGAATGGACCGGTGGACCGAACCGTCGTAATTTTATCGATTATTTTTTTAATCGATCCGGTGCAGGTTTTTTTATTTTCTGACCGGTCTAATCGGTCCTATCCTCGGGCTCCCTTATTAAATATCCGGCCTGGATCGTCCCGGACCGATTACTATTAATATATATTCAATTAATTATGTTTATACATTTCCATACATTTATTAATAACAGATGCATATGACTTGGGGTACGCTCGTCTTAAAAAAATAAAAGGAAACCCTAGATTTAAAACACATGCACACTTTTCTCTCTCACATCCAAACATAAGCCAATAAAATGACACATCTGCTCTTCTCTCTCTCAGTGAGAGACGATAGTGGTCACGATCACGAGTCAAGGTTGAAGCCACCTTCTTCGTCTCTTCTCTCTCTCATATAATTTGTGCCGCCGTTGTTGTTGTGCTGCCGCTGCTCTCATTTTCACGAGCCAATCTTGAAGCTCAACCTGCTTTCATTCCTTCCCATTATTCTATCGCCACTGCTCTCATTTTCACTCATGTATTCCTTCCCAAAGTTGTTTTTTGTTACTCTACGCAAAATCAAAGTTGATACCGTTCACAGAGATTGCCCAAACTATGCTAACCTTCAAAATATGCTACAATTTTGCTTTCATTTTTTCATCTTTGAGATGCTTCTAATTGTGGGTTTTAAGTGCATTGGATACATTTATGTCTACAAGATCTTAACTCAGTCAATAGATACCATTCTTCCATAACCTTCATGGATGATGACAATGAAATATCTTACCTAGTTTATGATTAGGGGATGTTGACTCAATGGGTAAGTATTGATGTATGTTAGTCGAAGAGCAATTTAGATACTATGAAGCTATATTTATGTTGAATAAGACGTTAAGCTGTTGATTCAGTGATAATTTTTTTTATTTTTCAGTCGTGCTTTAAATATTTGGAAAAGATTAAGACCGATAAGTTAGACCGGACTGAGCATACAAAAAACCGGACCGATTAAGCCCGAAAAACCGATTTAATCGGTCAGGTCTTAGTCCTTTTTTTAGGACCGATTTAATCGGTTCGATCCTTAAATTTAATAAAAACCCTAATCAGACCGAACCACAAACACCCCTACTAATGATAAAACAAAATAAAACCAGACCAACAAATGGCGATGCAAAACGTATAAAAGCAAAAAAAAATCGATTATGTCATATTGTCTTTAATTTACATTGAGGACAATGTGCGTTTAAAGTTAGGAGGTGTGCGATTATTTATATCAAT
Organism: Sambucus nigra; assembly: GCA_949130495.1. Lineage (NCBI taxonomy): Eukaryota > Viridiplantae > Streptophyta > Magnoliopsida > Dipsacales > Adoxaceae > Sambucus > Sambucus nigra. The sequence continues at coordinate 745,612,152 of OX422208.1, forward strand.
TCTTTTTCATCATCGTGAGCCATGCTCATATTTATTAATCATATTTTTTTAATTTAATAAAACAAATAATAAAAAATTCAAAAATTATTTTATTTATTTCTTTTCTCTTTCTTCGGCCTCTTGACCTAATTTCCTATGATAAATTTAGTAATTGCCCAATCTAATTGCTAATTCAACAATACATTTTCTATTTCTGTCTTGTTATTAAACTTTATTCCTCAAATTATTTAATATTGAGAATAACTGCATAAATTAAATCTTGAAAACTCACGAGCACTTAAGCATATTTTATAAATGATTCGGTTGGACAATTAGAACGTGGTATCTTTTTGTTGCTTTGTGTACACTAAAACCGAACGAGCTTTGTGCTTTTCTTCATTTCTGAGTGCTTATACATTACTCGTTCCTTCTTGAAAACGTTAAATTTATTGGTAATGTCACTATTCTTTCATTGATCGTTTATTAATTGAGTTCTTTTTTATATGTGTTACTTGAGCATGATTTCCAAAGTTGTTTTGACTCGAGAATTGCCTAAACTTTAGGAAATGATCATAGGCCCTCTTTGTTATTTCACCCAAATTCACTTATATCCACATATCAAGGTATAAATTATTCCTTATTTTCCATGTCTCCTTGGTGTTATTATCATTTAATTGTCATGATTTCAAGGTTTTTATATATGTTTTGACAATTTGTGGAGTTTGTTGTTGGGTGTGTCCCAATTATTGTTCAAACTTGATTTTATGCTTAATTGTTGATGTATATCCATTCACGAACACAATTTGTTGTTGGATTCTTGTGTTTTTCATGAATGGGGTTTGTATTGGTTCAAATGGCATCCACTCACCCTTATACCACATTGTGCACACAAAGTGTTTGTTAAAATGTCTAAACCAATTTTTTTCAAGATTTTTAGCATGCACTTGCGTATTTTTCACTCGTTGTCGCACCCCGACACATTTTTATCATATTGTGGTATATTTTCACCGGGTTTCACACACTTGCACACACCATTTCAACTTGTTCACCGACTAACTTTAATTGCGCTTTACGATTTTTTTATCTTATCAAATTATTGTTTTATAGGTTTAAATGTCTGCAATATCAAAAGTATGATTAGACCAAGTGTATTCTATTGAGGGGATTAGAGGGGCTCCATGGTGAAAGGGTGGCATGAGTCATCTTGCGTCGCCACAATTGGGAGCATTTTCGTGCCACGAATGGTCGCATCAATGAGGAGTTGATCTATTTTTTTTGCAACATTCATGGCGGTGAAGTTGAGGCGAACATCTTATGAGGCCGAAAATGATTGGGTGAAGATATGCTTCGGGATCCTCCGGTGGTCCCGATTTCGGGGTATTGTTGCTGGAATGGGAAATATTCTTATAATATTTTTATTTCTTTCTATTTAGTATTCTATTGTATTAAGTTGTTTTGTGGAATTATGGGATTTGAAATAATAATGTAGTTGTTGGTTATCTATTGGATTTTTTTGTCTGTGATCCCAATTTTTATAAAATCAAATTTCACCATAAATTTATCTAGTATTTGCACTCCAACGTCTCTATATTATTGTGACTTAAAGCATAATTTTTTTAACTTAATTCTCATGTACATAATTTTCTTTTTCTTTGGTGTATATAGGGCTCACGTCGACTACCTCAAGGATCGCTCCAAATTGGGGTGATTTATTTATATCCCTCTCTTTGTAATATTGTCTTTAATTACATTGAGGACAATATGCATTTCAAGTTAAGGGGTATGTGATTATTCATCTCAATTTCTTTTTATCAGCGTGAGCCATGCTTATATTTATTAATTAATTAAAAAAATCAAAAAACCAAAATATTATTTTCTTTATTTCTTTTATCTTTCTTGGGCTTTTTGACTTTGCTTTCAATGATAAATTTCAATAATTGTCCGATACAATAGACAATTTAGGGATGCATGTTCTCGATTTTAAAAGTTCTTAGACTTTAGTCCTCAAATGATTGATATTATGAATAACTTGATGAATTAAGCTTTTCTCGCTTTATTGATTTGGTTAAAGAGTTTTATAACTCGGTAGTCTTTTGTTGCATTGTTTATACTTTATATAAGTGAGATTCGAGACATACCTTCATTTGTGAGTGTTATACGCTACTCTTTCCTCATTGAAAACGTTAAATTCGTCGGTAATCTCACTATTCTTTTATTTGATCGTTCATTTATAAAATGTGTTACTTGAGCGTGATTTTCAAAGTTGTTTTGACTCGATAAATGTGTAAACTGTAGGAAATGATCATAGGCCATCTTTGTTATATCGCCCATATTGACCTTGATGTCACCTTATCCCTAGTCAACCCCTTTGAGCCGTAATATAGCATTTCGTTTCATAACCCAAAATCCCATAACCAATTCCACATTAGAGTAATTATACATACATATTACCTTACATACATTTGTTTGGAATGATACTTGGGAAAGAATGGCGTGCGTGTTACGTGAGAGTGAAAAAAGGGAAGGAAAAAAAGTGTAGTGAAAAAAAAAGAAAAAAAAAACAAAAGAAAAAGATGAAAAGAAAAGAAAAGAAAGAAAAAAATTGTATATGTTTTATATAGTGTTCAATAACCTTTGTCGCTTTCCATTGATATATCAATTTCTTTTTAAGGAAGTCATTTTTTTATTTTTGAAATTGCCCACAATTTTTCATTATCCCAACTTTTTCATCCCCGAACAACTTTGAATTCGTAGACAATCCTTTCATTTCATAACCTCAAACCTGTAATACCCCGTAATTTTATGACTTTTAAATTAAGAATAATTAAAAGTTAATGGGCCAAATTATTGTGGATTAATTGGAATTAATTATTTAATAAATTAATTATGATTGATCGGAATAGAATATTACTGCTGATAAGAGTAATATATTATTGAATATTACTTAGTGACATATAACTAATACGTGAATATGATAATTATGAATATTGTCGTGAGATACAAATACGACAATTATATAACTTCGGTCGGGACGCGCTTATGGGTCGTGTCGGGACTAAAGTTGGTTAGCAAAATGTAAATTAATTAAATATCATTCGGATGATCATTTCTAGTGCGTCGTTGAGTCCGGAAGGGTTGAAATAGGCAGAAAAGTATACTCGGGTGTTCGATTTGGGTCACGGGTCAATTGAAATATGAAAGGACACCCCGAATGAGCATTTTAGTCATTTAGCTTGGAAGATGAATAGTATACACGTTTTTTTTATCTTTTATCTTGCCTTGGAGACTTATTATATAAGTGGGTTTACACTCGATGTAAGGTTTATTTCATCTATTTTCATTTGTGACTTCTTTGAGAGAAAGTGAATAGACTTTTAGAGAAGAGAAAGGTCACCTTGTGGAGAGGAATACTTGCCTTGAAGAAAAAGAAGAGTCATATTGGGAAATCAAAGGGTACAGTCACCATAAACCACCATCTCTACACCTTGCACCATCGCCATAAAGTTGTCGAAAAAAGGAAAGAGGAGGTTCTAACATTATCTTGTCCAAAGGTTCAGACCTACACTAAGAGGTAAGTGATCCTTGCTCTATTTCAGTGTTTATAATATCCATGTTAGAATAGGATTTTCTTTGGAATTATGAACTTATGAATTAGGGATTAAAAAAATAATAAATATTGTTTAATGAATATGAAAATTCATGTAGTTGATTATTCACATGTAGAGGTTATGAACATGATCAACTTGTTAGGATGAACATATAGAAAAAAATATATGGTTATGGAGAAAATGAAAAATGATGATAGGTATTGCATGTATATGAATCCTACTCGTGATTGAATATGAAATTTAATGATTTAGAGAAGGAATCATAATTCTAAATTTTGGGTTTTTAAGGTGTATAAAAATGGACAATTTAGATAAATGAAATTTCGAGGGTTAATTGGGTTTGATGTTAATTCTTATATAGACTTGGTGATTTAGATGTTTTTACTTGTTTTACAATTACCCATAATCATGTAGAAATGATGTTGAGATATTTGGAATTTGTTAGGATATATTTCATGTGAGTTTGGGTGAAAGAAAATGGATAAAACGCATGAAAAATGACAAACGTTGTATGATAATTTTAGGACTGTTTTAAGAAAAAATTGACAGTGCGCACGCTCGTGTTTGTATAAAATTACGTTCTGCACAACTTTGAGGTTTTAAGTTTTTTCAAAATCGGAGCAGAAAAGCCTCAAATTGTAATTTTATAATTCTGGGCAGAATGAACCTTTATCGAAAAAATGTTTGGAAAATGGTAATTTGGCCCATGGTGAGATTTTATTAATTTTGGTACATTAACAAGGAGCGAGGGACTTGGGTTAATGTTGAAAAATTATTTGGATTTGAGGATTAAATTTTGTGTGAGATATCTACATAATTATATTACGATTTAGAGGAGAATAATCGTTATATCAAGTACGGGTAATATTTATGATATATTTACGGGTACTTGGATCGGATGAAATATTATGTGAGTGATAACTACATAATAAAAGATACAATGATAATCATGATTAACAAGTACGGGTGGTATTCGAGAAATAAGACGGGTACTTGGGATATGATGAATTCCTAATATGATATAGGTCGTGTGAGTACCTAACACTAAATAGGTAGATGATAATGCCTATTTGATTGATTGATGATTATGTGTATGACATACCTAGCTTACTTGCTATCGAGGGAGGTCTACGCATGAGGGCAGTCACATCCTAATGAGTCTACATGTAGGGATCTTTGACTTACCACTCGAGAACATAAGACTTAGGTCGATTACCATTAGTGAGAACAATGGTATAAAACGGTCATTTGGGTGCGTAGGTATGTGCATAGTCCAAAGGCTTAGGACTATGTTCGCCTCCATTATTTGTGATTTAATATTTGTGTTTCGAGGGATCTTTACCGAACCTATAGTCCCCTATACAGTGACGATATGTATTGGTACATGATAGCAGAGTAATGCAGCACCACAGTTGTGTCTCGGGGTGCAGTATTGTATATATATAATACAGTGAATGTATATATATATATATATATATATGATGATATCTACTGTGTGACTAAAGTATAATAGAAATATAATGATATCCGGAATTAATTAAGTATGAGAACACTTAATTGAATTGAATTAATAAGGGGCTTATCCATGTTGAATCTAACTGGATACATATGATATTATTACATGTATTGCGAGAGTAATACGTGGCAAAGAATTGGGATATGGTTAGTGGATACACTGGAATGAACTAGTTAGCATGAGACTGTAACTAGTATGGTTTAGAGGTACGATAGGCGTGCACTCTAGACGATAGGTGAGAATTTCAAGAGAGAGTTCGATATGCTAATATGTATATAATAACTGTTGAATCTAGCATTTATTCACTTGCTGTTTTTAAAACTGTTTTGACTTCGGGCTCTGACCTGTCTTGCATATTGTCCTCTCTCTCTCTCTCTCTATATATATATATATATATATATATATATATATAAGGTGTCCAGCCACAGGGATGCCATCCATAGAGGATTGGGTCTATTGACGATGCTATGGATGATATGGAGTTGTTGACCTTTTTAAACGCTTTCATATTCTTGATTCATACTCTTTAGTAGTTGATCTTTCATTTAGGTCATGTCGCCCAAGAGGATTCTAGTTATTTCCTTTCTATCTTAGTCGGATTATATTCTTATGCCAGTTTGGTATATTTGGTATTGTTGGGATTGTTGTCTTAAGATATTTTACTAGAATGTTTATTCCAGTTGCATTTAAACTTCATTGTGATGTCTATTTAGTTATTATTCATTCTGTGAATGGTTTGTATTAAATGTTTTATGTTATTAAAATGGATTTTTTTTAAAATTAAATTGGAAAAGTTTTAACATCCTGGTTACTTGGATATTAGGTGATTAAATATTAAGGCAAAAATATTTTTCGACAGTGATACTAAGAATGAAACAATTGTATAATCTATTTTAATTGGGTATTGTACTGATCACCTGGTATTTAATTAAGTGGGTTGTTACTGGTGGTATCAGACTATCAGGTTCTAGAGTCTTTTAGGATCTGAACAGTTTATTATGCTTTATGCTTAGCGTTCTTTGATATAGAGCCCTATCATTAGGACTGCTGCATTCTTATTTACGCATATACGTTCTTCAGTTATTCTGTGATATTGATTACTGATGGTATATTCTCTCTCGCCTCAGATGCCTCCTCGACGTACACCTCAGCCCACCCCAGCTTAGGGTAACATGAATGCTGCCGAGGTTGCTGCCATTATTGCTCAGGCAATCAACGCAGCGTTGGCCGTTGTACATTACGCACCAGCTGTGCCACTGGTACCAGTACAAGTGTTTCCTACTACTTGGGAACGTGTTAGGGATGCCTTCCAGAAGGCGTATCCACCAGAGTTTCAGGGGGTTCTGATGTTGCTGTTGCTAGCCAATGGAAGAAAGATATCGATAGGCACTTGAGGATCTTCGAATGCACGGAGTTTTAGAAATAAATACTGGATATGTTTAAGCTAGTAGGCACAACTTTACAGTGGTGGGAGGCTATTACCACTTCTCAGGAGAGAGACACGATGACTATCCAGGACTTCTGGGTGCGGTTCGACAGCAAGTACTTTCCCTCCGTCGTTCAGACTGAGATGAGGCGGAAACTACTTGACTTGACCCAGGAGGGGAGGACAGTGGCAGATTATGAGGATGAGTTTACTAGACTAACTAATTTGGTACCACGAGAGATACCTACTGAAGAAAAGAGAATTCATATGTTCACTAATGGCCTCAATTGGAAGATTCGCCAGCACTTATTGGGCAATCTTTCACTACATACTTACGCAAATGTTCTAAATGTTGCGATGCTTCACTGCCAGGATAATCGCCTACATGGTAAGCGGGGTTTTGAGTTTGGCCAGCAGGGAAAAACTGGTGGAGGCAGTTCGAGTGGGACATAATCAGGTCAGAGTCAGCAGTGTCTGGGTGAGTAGGGTTCCTAGCCTGGGGACCATGCTAAGCGATTATGATTTGAAGGATTTTGATATGGGCATGGAGTTAATAGATAGGGGCAGCAGGGCCAACAAGGCCAATGGAGCGGTGGTAAGGACCAGTAGGTTCGTGGGGGAAAGTTTACTGGCAAGTGTTCAGCGTGTGGCAAGACTGGCCACAAACGACAGGATTGTCATGATAAGGATAGATTACCTGAGTAGCAGGGTGTTCATAGGCTAGTGCGTCCATCATCCTCTCTCCTAACACCAGCTCAAGTGACAGAATTACCTTCCATTCTAGTAACTCCAACACAGAAGGGTCAGTATGGGTGTGTATATAATGTCCATCATGAAGCGGTTCAGCAGCCACCGCCCACGATTGAGGGTATGTTTTCTATCTATGGGGATATGGGGCGCATTCTATTTGACACAGGGGCCTCACATTCATTTGTAACCACTAGATTTGCACGGGATGCAGGGTTATTAGATATAGCAGATAACGCTGTTACATATGTAGACTCGCCATTGGGTAGTGGTACACCTATATTCTTTATATATCGTAGAGTGAGTATAGAGATATTTTACCGACTGATTTACTTGTTCTGGACATGTCCGAGTATGATGTGATTATCGACATGGATTGGATCGTTGCATATAGGGCCATGATTTATTGTTATAGCTTGTGTATTATTTTTGCTATCCCAGGACATGAGATGTTCCTAGTGGTGATGCCTCATTTTGAGGGAGGATCATCTACACATTTATACTATATAGAGGAGGAGACCTTTACGGGAGTTGTGTTATCCCTTGATTTGATACCGATAGTTTGTGAGTTTGCGGATGTATTCCAGGAGATATCTGGGTTGCCTCCCAAAAGGGAGATTGATTTTGTGATAGATTTAGCACCGGGCGCTCGGCCTATTGCTCGTGCACCGTATCCTATGGCTCCAGTAGAGATGAGGGAGCTCAAGGATCAGATAGAGCAGTTATTGGATCAGGGGTTTATCCATGGGAGTACGTCACCTTGGGGATCCCTTGTGATATTTGTAAAGAAGGGAGATGGTTCTTTACAGCTGTGCATGGATTATCGGGAGCTTAACAAAGTCACGATACATAATAAGTATCCGTTGCCCAGAATCAATGACTTGTTTGATCAACTAAGAGGGGAAACCTACTTCTCAAAGATAGACTTGAGATCTGGGTATCATCAACTGCATATCAAGGAGTAGGATGTTTCTAAGACTGCTTTCTTGACCAGATATGGATCGTATGAGTTTCGAGTTATGCCTTTTGGGCTAACTAATGCGTTGACTGTATTTATGGACTTGATAAACAGGGTATTCAGAGAGTTTTTGGATCAGTTTGTCATTGTCTTTATAAATGACATTTTGGTTTATTCTCGGACTGAGGAGGAACATGCCGAGAATTTATGACGGATCCTACAGACACTACGTGAGCATCAGCTATATGCAAAATATGAGAGTGTGGATTTTGGCTTCGAAAAGTTCAGTTTCTGGGGCATATTGTGTATGAGATGGGGATATCTGTGGATCATATCAAGGTACCAGTGGCGAGGGAGTGGGGATAGCCCACGACATCGATAGAGGTGCGAAGTTTCTTAGGATTGGCCGGGTATTATCGACATTTTATCCGGGGTTTCTCAAAGATAGCGGGTCCATTAACTAATCTAACCCTTAAGGGCATACCATTTACATGGGATGATGCATGTCGGTTAGCATTCGATGAGCGGAAAGATAAGTTGACTTCAACACCGGTACTAGCATTTTCCAGGCCAAGAGTGGAGTACTTAGTTTACAGTGACGCATCATTACAGGGTCTTAGTGGAGTATTACAGCAGGAATAGAAGGCTGTAGCTTATACATCTAGAAAGCTTAAGCCTCATGAGAAGAATTACCACACCCACGACTTGGAGCTAGCAGCAGTCGTGTTCACTCTTCGAATACGAAGACATTATTTATTGGGGGAAAAGTTTCACTTGTTCACGGGTCATAAGTCACTGCAGTATTTGTTCACTCAGCAGGAGTTGAACATGCGTCAGCGTGGGTGGCTTGAGTTTGTGAAGGATTATTAGGTAGAGATAATTTATTACCCATGGAAGGCTAACGTGGTAGCATATACGTTGAGCCAAAGGCCGGTAGGTGAGTTGGCTGCAGTGTGGAAGGCGAAATGGAAGGAACTTGGACATCGGGATGCAGTTTCCCAATCTTTTATGTCAGTTATAACTGTTACACCTCGAATTGTGACGAGGGTGGTTCAGGCACAGGCAACAAATCCGTTGTGTCAGGAGAAAATTTGGCAACTTTTAGCCGGTGGAGCAGAGTCTTACTCATTGAGTTCTGATGGGGACTTACGCTTCAACGATAGGTTGATTGTTCCAGAGGGTGAGGAATTACGACATGCAGTGATGATAGGGTCGCACGAATCCAGATTTGCAGTACATCCCGATGGGGATAAAGATGTACCAAGATATGAGACCGCAGTATTGGTAAAGTAGGATGAAAAGGGACATTGCTGAGTTTGTCTCTAAGTGTGCCACTTTTCAGTAAGTGAAAATGGATCATCAGAAGCCAGCTAGGTTTCTACAGCCATTAGAGATCTCGATGTGGAAATAGGAGGGCATTTTCATGGACTTCATCACGGGGTTACCTACTTTTCAGAGGGGTCATGATTCCATATGGGTGATTGTGGATCAGTTGACCAATGTAGTTCACTTTGGGCCAGTTCGGACTGATTACTCTACGCCCAGATTTTTATAGTCAAGATAGTGAGGTTACATGGGGTATCGCTTAATATTGTGTCCGATCGGGACAAGATCTTTCTATCCCGATTTTGAGAGAGTTTTCATGAGGTCATGGGTACTAAGGTTCGATTAAGTACGGCATATAACCCACAGACAAATGGGCAGACGGAGCGTACTAACCAGATGTTGGAGGATATGTTACGCATGTGTATCCTAGATTTTAGGGGAGGTTGGGAGCAGTGTCTTCCACTTGTGGAGTTCGTGTATAATAACTCCTATCAGTTCACCAGTGGTATGACTCCACTTGAGGAACTGTATGGTTGGCCTTGTCGTTCTTCTGCGTGTTGGTTAGAGGTGGGGGACAATAAGTTGCAAGAAGCTATTTGGGATAGAGGTGATAGATGATACGTCTGTCAGGATTAAGATGATTCGTAGTCGTATTCGGGTAGCTCAGGACGGACAAAAAAGCTATACCGATGCGAAGAGGTTCTTCCGAGAGTTCAGTGTGGGTGACCAAGTATTGTTGCGGGTATCTCCTATGAAGGGAATAACGAGATTTGGGAAGAAAGAGAAACTGGCGCCATAATACGTTGGACCCTTTCCTATTATTGAGAGGGTTGGGCCGGTTGCTTATAGATTGGGGTTGTCAGCGCACTTGCATGAGATTCATGATGTGTTCCACATTTCTTCGCTGAGGCAATATCTCCGAGATGAGTTGGCTTACACTCATGTAGCGTTGGAGGAGATTGATTTGCATCCTCATAGCTCGTATGAGGAGATACCGGTAGCGATCTTGGACCATAACGAGAGGCGGTTGAGATCGAAAGTAGTTCTGTTGGTGCGTGTCCAGTGGGAGCACCATAACATTGAGGAGTCTACTTGGGAGCGAGAGGATGAGATGCACGACAGATACCCGAAGTTATTCGTACCAAGTATGCTTTATTTTTGGAATTTCGGGACGAAATTTTGTTATAAGAGGGAAAGTATGTAATACCCAATAATTTATGACTTTTAAATTGAGAATAATTAAAAGTCAATGGGACAATTTATTATGGATTAATTGGAATTAATTAATCAATAAATTAATTGGGATTAATCCGGATTGAATATTACTGCTGATAAGAGTAGTATATTATTGAATATTACTTAGTGATATATAAGTAATATGTGAATATGATAATTATGAATATTGTCGTGAGATACAAATACGACAATTATAAAACTTAAGTCGAGACACACTTATGAGTCGTGTCGGGACTAAAGTTGGGTAATAAAATGTGAATTAATTAAATATCATTCGTATGATCATTTTGAGTGTGCCGTTGAGTCCATAAAGGTCTAAATAGGCAGAAAAGTATACCCGGGTATTCGATTTGGGTCTCGGGTCAATTAGAAGATGAAATGACACCCTGAATGAGCAGTTTAGTCATTTGGCTTGAAGATGGATATTATCCACTTTTTTGCCTTTTAGCTAGCCTTAGAGACTTGTTATATAAGTGGGTTTACACTTTACGTAAGGTTCAGTTCATCTATTTTCGTTTGTGAGTTCTTTAAGAGAAAGTGAAGAGACTTTGAGAGAAAAGAAAAGTCACCTTGTGGAGAGAAATAGTTTCCTTGAAGAAAAAGAAGAGTCATATTGGGCAATCAAAGGGGACAACCACAACAAACCACCATTTCTACACCTTGCACCACCGCCGGAAAGTTATCGTAAAGTCGTCGAAAAAAGAAAAGAGGAGGTTGTAATATTATCTTCTCCAAAGGTTCAGACCTACACTAAGAGGCAAGTGGTTCTTGCTCTATTTCAGTGTTTATAATATCCATGTTAGAATAGGATTTTCTTTGGGATTATGAACTTATGAAATTGGGATTAAAATGATTGATAAATCTTATTTAATGGATATGGAAATTCATGTAGTTGACTATTCACATGTAGAGGTAATGAACATGATCAACTTGTAAGAATGAACATGTAGAAAAAAATATATGTTTATGGAGAAAATGGAAAATGATGATAGGTATTGGATGTAGATCCTACTCATGATTGAATATGAAATTTGATGATTTAGAGAAGGAATAATAATTCTAAATTTTGGGTTTTTAAGGTGTATAAAAATGAAGAATTTACATAAATGAAATTTTGAGGGTTAATTGAGTTTGATGTTAATTCTCATGTAAACTTGGTGATTTATATGTTTTTCCTTGTATTATAATTACCCATAATCATGTAGAAATGATGTTGAGATACTTGGGATTCGTTATAATATATTTTATGTGAGTTTGGGTGAAAGAAAATGGATAAAATGCATGAAAAATATTAAAAAATGACGAACATTGTATGATAATTTTAGGACTGTTTTAAGAGGAAATTGACAGAGTGCGCGCGAGTTTTTGTATAAAATCAAGTTCTGCAAAACTTTACAGTTTTAAGTTTTTTCAAAATCAGAGCAGAAAAGCCTCAAATTGTAATTTATATTTCGGGGCAGAACGTACCTTTATCGGGATTTTTTTTTGGAAAATGACAATTTGGCCCATGGTGAGATTTTATTAATTTTGGTACCTTAACAAGGAGCGAGGGACTTGGGTTAATGTTAGAAAATTATTTGAATTTTAGGATTAAATTTTGTGAGAGATATCTACATAATTATATTACGATTTAGAGGAGAATAATCGTTATATCAAGTACGGGTAATATTTATGATATATTTACGGGTACTCGGGTCAGATAAAATATTATGTGAGTGCTCACTACATAATAAAATATACGATGATAATCGTGATTAACAAGTTCGGGTGGTATTCGAGAAAAATGACGGGTACTTGGGAGATGATGAATTCCTAATATGATATAGGTCGTGTTTGTACCTAACACTAAATAGGTAGATGATAATGCTTGTTTGATTAATTGATGATTATGTGTATTACATACCTAGCTTACTTGATATCGGAGGAGGTACGCGCATGAGGGTAGTCACATCCTGATGAGCCTATATGGGGGGATCTTTGACTTTTCGCTCGAGAACATAGGACTTGGGTCGATTACCATTAGTGAGAACAATGGTATATAACGGTCATTAGGGTGCGTAGCCAAAAGGCTTAGGATATGTTCGCCTCCATTATTTGTGATTTAATATTTTTGGTTCGATGGATTTTTACTGAACCTATAGTCCCCTATACAGTTACGAGATGTATTGGTATATGATAGCAGAGTAATGCAGCACCGCAGTTGTATCTCAGGGTGCGGTATTGTATATATATAATATAATGAATTTATATATATACATATGATGATATCTACTCTATGACTAATGTAGAATTGAAAGATAATGATATATGGAATTAATTAAGTATAAGAACACTTGATTGAATTGAATTAATAAGGGTCTTATCTTTGTTGAATCTAAATGGATACATATGATATTATTACATGTATTGCGAGAGTAATACGTGGGAACGAATTGGGATATGGTTAGTGGATACACTGAGATGAACTAGTTAGCATGAGACTGTAACTAGTATGGTTTAGAGGTACGATAAGCGTTCACTATAGATGAGAGGTGAGAATTTTAAGAGAGAGTCCGATAAGCTAACATGTATATAATAACTGTTGAATCCATCTGTAACACCCTGCGCGCTCGAGGAGAGCGAACGGAGCGCTACTATCGATAAAACTAACCAAATCCGCAAGTAACAAGGTATAGATCATCTAAATGAAATTCCACAAAACATGAGAAACCACTAATCTCAATTCTTCAAATTCAATGCAACAAAGTCTCTCGAAATAATATAAATCACCAATGCTTTATACAACACAATAAAATAATACAAGTCTTCCAACAAATATTCTTCCCCAAACAATCCACGCTATGGACCAATTGGGATGATAGCATTTATTCACTTGCTGTTTTTAAAACTGTTTTCACTTCGGGCTCTGACCCGTTTACTTGCACATTCTCCACACACACACACACACACACACACACACACATATATCAGGTATCCAACCACACGAACGCCAGCCATAGAGGATTGGGTCTATTGGCGATGCTGTGGTTGTGGACCTTGTTTAGACGCTTTCATATTCTTAATTCATACTCTGTAGTAGTTGATCTTTCATTTGGGGCATGTCGTCCAAGAGGATTCTAGTTATTTCCTTTCTATCTGAGTCGGATTATATTCTTATGTCAGTTTCTTTGGGATTATTGTATTAAGATATTTTACTGGAAAGTTTATTCCAGTTGCATTTAAAATAGTTTAGGTTTTTGCATTGAGACGGTGAAACGAATTCAATGACTGGCACACTGACACTGCACTATGTTGACGCTAAAATCATAGTAGGATTTTATGACTATTTGGGGGGTGATAACTCTAGATTTAATTAATTGTTTAAATGGGATTCAATCTTGTTAAACTTGTCTTCCCATGTAACCATTTATACCAATTAACTCGAGGTGGGGGATATTAGTCGCAATCTATACTTTTCATTCCTTTTTGTTAATATTAGTTTAAACACGTGCCTATTATTATTATTGTTATTATTATTATTTGTTAATAATTATCTTTTACACTTTTATTCCTGAAGTAATAAATTAATATAATTCTAACAACTAGTCTTTGCAGATTTCGATCCCCGGCAACGGAGCCATTTTGATCGAGGACGAAAGGTAACACAGTGTCAGTACGCCAGTCGTTGAGTTTGTTTCACCATATAGAGCTTTCTTCAAATAGAAGACATGATTAATGCTTAGGGTCCTCAAACCCTTTAAGTTGTTCCACATCGACTTCCTCCTAAAGAATGCCATTTAGAAAGGACCTTTGTCATCCATTTAATACAGTTTGAACTTAAGATGAAATGCTATGGCTAGTAAAAGACGAACCGACTCTAAACTAGCTACTGGAGCAAAATTCTCCTCAAAGTCAACACTTTCTATTTGGGTGTATCCTTGGGCAACTAACCTAGATTTATTACGAACAATGACACCATTTTCATCCAATTTATTTTTAAAAATCCATTAAATACACATGACGTTGGTATCAATAGGCTGTGGAACTAATTCCCAAGTATCATTTTTCTAAAATTGAAACAACTCTTCTTGCATGGCATTAACCCAATATTCATCTTTTAGTGCTTATTTGAAATTTGTAAGCTCGATTTTAGAGGTATAACACAAATAAGTAATTTCATTTTCTAATTGCTCCCTAGTCTTGACACTTAATTAGGGATTCCCAATAATTTTGGAAGGGTCGTGACTTTTACGAACCCAGGGAGATGGATCATTTTTCTCAATTGTGGGGTCCACCGAGTCATTATGAGACTCAATTTTTCAACACCAGGAGGTACATCACACTCACAAGAGAAGTCTTCTTCTTCATCAACAAATGTAGCTTGCGCATCATCTTTTATGACAACATTTATTGATTCCATAACTGTAGAACTCGTAAATTTGTAGACTCTAAAAGCTCTACTATTTTATGAATACCCTAGGAAAACACCTTCATCACTCCTCGAGTCGAAATTACCTAGAAGCTCTCTATCCCTAAGGATGTAACAAGGACTCCCAAAGACTATAAAATAGCCTAAGTTGGGTTTCTAGCCGGTCCACAATTCATATGGAATTTTATTAGTATTGTGACGCAATTATACCCTACCAAGCGGTGCTTACCGCTTCCGCCCAAAACCTATGGGGCACTTTCCTATTAAGGATCATGGACCTTGACATTTCTTGGATTGTTCGATTATTTCTCTCAACTATACCATTTTGTTGTGGGGTTTGAACAACCAAAAAATCATGCTTAATTCCAAATTCATCACAAAAAGCATTCACAATGGATTCCTTAAACTCGGTCCATTATCACTTCTAAATCGGTTTATGGTGACACCATGTTGATTTTGAAGGACTCAACATTTAACCATTAGAAATTCAATAACCTTGGATTTTTCTCTTATAAACCTTACTATAGAATACCTTGAGAAGTAATCTAACATCACTAGGATATCTCTCTTTCCTCCTATACTCGCGGTACGAGTGGGACCCATAAGGTCCACGTGAATCAATTATAAGACACGAGAGGTGGTTATAGAGTTCAACTTCTTATGAGGGTTCTTAATTTGCTTTACTAGTTTACAAGGTCCACAAATTGAGGAGGTTGGTTTTCCTAAGGATGGCAAACCTCAAACTAAGTCTTTCCTCACTAGACGATCAAGATCTCTAAAGTTTGCATGACCTAACCGTTTAGGCTAAAGATCGGTAGACGAGATTCGTCATAAACGGTGTACTTCGATTGGCTAAACTTAATGACAAGGTTTTTGTCGCATAACTGGATAATGCTTATCAAATTAGCTTTGAGTCCATCAATATAAAGAACATTTTATAGTTTTGGAAACCCAAAAATTTAAATGGTGCATCTACCCGTTGATTCGAGATTTAGTCCCATCGCCAAAGGTCACTTTACCATCTTTATAGTTTTCAAGCGTGGTAAAAAGAGGTTTATCACCTGCCATGTGTCTTGAACATACACTATCGAAATACCATTGGGAGGTATTTTGAGCCTTAAGAGAAACATGAACAACAAAAGCCTTTTTGGTCTTATCTTTCTTAACCCAAAGTCGAGTTGTGTTCTTACCTTTATTGACTCTAGTATTTTGGTTGAAATCATTTTCTTGGGCCTAGAGAACCTTAGAAACTCTTCCATTAAACCTTGGACGTGTTAACTAGATACTCAACTTGGTTTTAAAGGCTAGCTAAGGAGCTATAGTGTGGGCTAGAAGCTGTGAAATAAGAATTCTTCCCACGCTTGTAACAAAAATCTCTAAGATGACCCCTTTTGTGACAATAAGTAAAGACATACGGTTGATTTGGAGTCACTCTCATAAGTTGTTTAAGTTGACTTTTCTTAGGTGGGTTAGGTTTAGGAGGGTTTATTTTGGTAACAAAATTAGCTATGGGCTCAGATTTAACATTGGATGACTCACCATCTTTATATCCTATACCTTTCTCTCTACGTAACCTTTCTCCTTATAACTCAAAACTGGACCTAGGCATAACGTTTCCATTCTTTCGGAATTATCTTCAAGTGTGACTTTGAATTCCCGAGAGGACTCAAGATCTTTCTCAAGTTTGATAATTTTTTCTTCAAATGTTTTTTTAATCTCTAAGGATTCATGAAGATCTTTGTTAACACGAGCTAGAGAATCAGTCAAATCACATTTTTCTTTACCTACCAAAATAAGCTTCTGAGATAGAGAAATCTTAATTGCCTCGAGTTGACTAACTAAAGCCTCCTTCTCATTCAAGCTTTTCAACTCCTATCCTAAAGTCAACACCTTAAAAGTTAACATTTTATTTATCTTTTTAATACGCATAAACTCGGTGTACAACTCTGAATAGGCAGATTACAATTCACTCACATCTACATCACCCTCACTTCCTTTTTTATCACTGCCTTTAGAGTGAGTGGATACAACCTCAAAATCATGCTAAAAAATATCAACACTAGTATGTGATTCACTTGAAGCGCTAGCATGACTTTCCATAAAGGCCGTGAAGTTATTTCTAGAAGTAATGGAATTATCGGAGTCCTCAGACTTAATCTCACTATCGCTAAGAGTTTCATTATAAACGAATTTTTCTTTACCTTGTATTTTAAGCTTGGTGTGGCATTCATACGCTTTACGACCTTGTCCTTCACACTCAAAACATCTCTCTAAATCATCTTTTTTAAAGTTATCGCTTTTAGAATTGTCATTTTTAAACTTCTTTTGATCCTGATTATTAAAACTTCTACTTGCCTTCTTTTTGTTTTCTCAAATTTAGGTTTTTCAAATTTTGAGTTTTGTTTTTTAAACATGAGTAACTTTTTAAATTTGTTAGCAAATAAAGCCATATCATCGGGATCCATATCGGACTCTTCGAATTCGGACAGTTGTTCTTTCTTAACCTTTAAAGTTACTCCCTTATCTTTTTTTTTGTTATCTTTAGGAAACATGCCTAATTCATTTGTTTGGAGATCACCTATAAGTTGTTCGAGTTTTAGTGAATTTAACACTCCAAAAAGAATTAAGAATCGTGACTTTTGGACTAAATGACTATGGAAAGATATAAGAATCTTCTTAACTACTCGATTTTGAGGGATTTTATCACCCAAGTTGAAATATGAATTAACAATATCAGAAATACGGGAATATAATTCATCAAATGTTTCACTTTCTTTCATGGTGATAGTTTCAAATTGAGTAATTGAATTTTGAAGTTTAGAAGCCTTAACTGCACTCGTTCCCTTATGAGTAACTTGGAGAATGTTCCAAGCCTCCTTTGAAGTTTTACAAGTCATGATACGAAGAAACTGCTCGGGAGTAACAACACTAAACAATGTATATAAACCTTTAGAATTAAAGTTGCACAATTTTAAATCATCCTCACTCCATTCCTCTACAGGTTTTAAAACAGGTTTTTCTTCAACAATAACAAATTGGGGGACCACACTTTTTCAACAGCAACCCAAACACGTTCATCAATTGATTTTTATGTAGATTCCATGTGTGCTTTTTAATAGGCGTAGTTAATTCCATTAAACATAGGTGGCCTATTCAGCGAATTTTTTTCCATATAACCTCCAAGATTCATCTAAATAACTTTTAGAAAGTTGCTCTGATACCAATTTAAAGTTCCAAGGTTATATGAATTTTGTTAAATTGCGTAGAATACACTCCTAGAAGAAAATATAAATTAGGCAACCGAGTTTATACTTTCCAATTTTTATCTTTCTTACTAAATCCTAGGTGAGCATGCAAGATTATAAAAATGCAACAAGAAGGCACAACCACAACACGCCGATATACGAGAAAAAACCGAATGGCAAAACCTTGGACTACTTGGCCTAGACAAATTGTCTACGAATAGAATTTTATAAAAGGACTCAAAAGACTTACAGACTTGACACAACAAGACCCGTTGATGCCGTCTTCTCTACCTCCGCCCGTTGTACACGAATATCCAATGCACTGCATAAAACTTCCCATGGCTCGGTATCCACCGAAAGCTAAAAAGCTATCTCCAATCAACACTCGTGCGGAGATCCACTGTACCCAACTAGGATGAACAAATTGTGGGATGTGTATAGGGTTTTTGTTCATAAAATATGATGAAAAGATCACATAAATGTTGGAGACAATTTTGCAAAAAGGATATGAAGTTTTTTTTAGTTTCAGAAGTGTTACTCGCCCTATTTTCATCCTCATAATAGTTACATAAGAGAAGGAAGTGGACAAAAATAGTTGAGGATGAAAACTGCCAAAAAATA
The DNA here is from genome assembly GCA_949130495.1 of Sambucus nigra. Lineage (NCBI taxonomy): Eukaryota > Viridiplantae > Streptophyta > Magnoliopsida > Dipsacales > Adoxaceae > Sambucus > Sambucus nigra. Next base: position 745,631,222 of record OX422208.1, read on the forward strand.
AATCAAAAAATAACCAATCGTTCGAACAACTTAACAGTCTCATTTGAATGACGGAGTTTGAATGAGCTTCTAACGACAATACAGAAAAATATGTAATGAAAGTCGTTGGAAGATCGTTCGAATGAAGATTCAGACATCTCTATAAAAGAACTTGTTCGAATGTTGTTCGAACGACTTGGGCAATTTTGCAAAATAAAAATAAATTTTAAATGGCTTAAAATTGATTTTAAAATTCCAGCAAAAAATATTTTATAAAATTAGAAATTGTCTCCAACAACATAGGAAGTAACCAGTTCATATACCTTTGGTAAAAGAGCACTCAGAATTGGATTGGTGAGAGATGAAATCCCGGATGCTCAAAATCTTCACCGATGATAAATGTCGGACACACAATGACCTTAAATGTTTTGTCAAATGAAATTAGCCAATACTATAAATGGAATCAATTGGAAATTTATCCTTACACTATGCCTCTCTGGTTGACAATGAACCTAAGGGATTTACTTCCTCCCACGCCTAAAACACACTTGACTGAGTTGAGATTCATCTGGTATTTGTCCATGGCATCAAAGGTACACTTAAGGTCAGCCACATGGATCTCACCCTTCAGACTCTTTATTAGCGTGTCGTCCACGTACACCTCAATGGTCTTGCCAATATGATCTTTAAACATTTGATTCACCATCCTCTGATATGTTGGGCCAACATTTTTTATACCTAAGGGAATAAATTTATAACAATATGTTCCCTTATCTATAATAAATGAGGTTTTCTCGGCGTCAACCAGGTCCATAAAGATTTGATTACAGCCTGAATAGGCATCCATAAAACTCATCAATTCATGGCCAGCTGTGAAGACGACCATATGGTCTATGCGAGGTTAAGGGAAACTGTCCTTTGGGCAGACTTTATTCAGGTCAGTGAAGTCCACGTACATTCGCCACTTCCCGTTAGCCGTCGGGACTATAATAACATTGGATAACCAATCTGGATAGTGTACCTCTCTGATGAACTCAACCGACTGAAGTATATTAACTTCTTCTTTGATGACCTCATACTTTTCCTGGGCATAAATCCTCCTCTTGTGTTTCACATGTTTAGCTCCCTCATCAATATTCAACTTGTGACAGATGACTTTGGGATCAGTTCCCGACATGTCTTTATGTAGGGCTGTGTTTTTTTTCCGAACTTTCCGATTTTTCCGATTTTCGATCCGATTTTTTCCGAATTTGGAATGAAATTTTAGTTTGACGATTTCCGATTTTCCGATTTCCCATTTTTCCAAAAAAATCGGATCGGAAATCGGAAATAATTATGAATTTCCGATTTTCTGATTTTTCCGATCCGATTTTTTCGAAACTATGCCGATCCGATTTTTCCGATTTTTTTCCGAATTATTTTCGATTTTTTTGGAATTATTTTCCTATTTTCGATTTTTCCGATTTCTTTTCCGATTTTTTGAAAGTTTCCCATGTCCCACATCGGTTGGGAGAGGGAGAGGGCTTCAAAATATGCTCTGTAAAAGGAGAGTATCCTCCTAACTTCTACACAAATATAAAATGAGCTAAATCCTCATGTGTTTACATGTTGGGTTAAGCCATTTTCATTGTTTCTTTAAAATGAGAATTTCGAGTAATCGAAAATCCATAATTTATTTTTTTGAAATTTTGGAATTTTCGAAATTTCTGAATTTTTAATATATTTTGTGAATTTCCGATTTTTTCCGATTTTTGCCGATTTCCCGATTTTTCCGAATTCGGAATTTTTTTTAATTTTCCGAAAAAATCGGATCGGAAATCGGAATAGTTATTTTATTTCCGAAAAAATCGGAATTTTTCCGAATAGGCATTTTCCGATCCGATCCGATCCGGCCGAAACACAGCCCTATCTTTATGGCTTAAAGCAAAGATGCTTTGCCTCCTTCTCAATAGATTTATCAATTTTTCTTTCACGTCATCCTTGAGGGATGAGCCGATCTAGATGATTTTTCACGGCTTGTCCTCATTGAGGACGACGAATTCTACCACTTTCACAGCTTCTCCCTTTTTTAATTTCCTCTCGTCCCTGGGCACGAGAGTATCAATATTGTAGGAGGTAGTAAGTCTTTCGTGGACTTCTCTGTGCTCAATCGAGCTGTAATAACATTCACTGGCCACTTCCTGATCACCTTTGTAACACCCCGCCCGCCCGGGGAGAGCGAACGGAGCGCTAATACGATAAAATAAATCAAAATCCACAAGTGACAAGGTATAGAGCATCTAAATAAACCCACAATAATATAAATCCACTAATCTCAATCTCTTCAATTACCACAAGTCTCTCGAATTAAAATTACAACTATTTAACTCGAATAAAAATATAAATCTCCAAAGCTCTATACATAAAAATAATACAAATCTTTCCCAAATAATCCTCGTAAAAATCAATCTCCATAGCGCCCCAAAATCCGCTCTAACCTGCCACTAAAAGAAAATATGGGGAAGTACATAATACGACAGGAAATATGCTCAACATAATTAAATTAGCAACAAGGCGTAGCAATACGAGTACTAATATTCAAATCAAAATGCAAATTTCAATAGCATTTTATCATTTTAATTTCTCAACAACACATCAATGGGTCACCAGGCCTCACCACATCCGTATATGCTTTATCAAGCCATAGCTCGGGAAACAGGAATTTTGGCGGGTGCCCAACATCCGTGCCATATTAAAATCTCATGACAACGTGCTCATCAACAATATAATGATACCACATTAATCGAAATAATTCCAACAATTATTTTTCCAGATTTCAACGAATTTAACAATTCAAATAGGAGTTCAATAATCATATGAATTCAAACAGAATGACACTCGCGAGATTTAAGGAGAATATTGTGTAAAACCCCATACCTCAAAACACGATGAGAAACTAATTATCACATCCTCAAGATCAACAAAAAAGATCTATAAAAGATCCTCCAAGAACCTCCAACAAAATAGCCCCAAGAATACCTCTAATCTAAGGTTGGAACTCACAAATCTCAAGGGCCAATGTGTATATAAAAAGAAGAGGAATATAAAATATATTTGCTGCCAAAATTTGTGCCAAAAGTAGGTTAAAAAGGTTGCCCACGAATCCCTTTTATAATGCAAAGAAATGAAAAGTTGGAATCCAAAAGACTCCTTTAAATAAGGTAAAGAAATGAAGAGTTGGAAGTCAAAACATCTCCAAGAGTTAAAAACATTTTAAAAAATAATTTTAAAATCCGTTTAACTCCGATTTCGAAACCGTTTGAAATTCTCGACTTAAAAAATAATAACCAACATATTTGAGCAATAAAAATAATTTTATCAAAAACTTTATTTTTCCTCTTTATTTTGAAAATACCCCAAAAATTACGTGGGTTGTTACAGTGGAATTCCCCTACCCCATAAAGGGTCGAGAAGTTTACCATTTGGTGTACAATATAGGGTACCACTTTAAATTCTTTATGAGCCACTTGACCAAGGATGATGTTTTAGGTTGAAAAATGCTTTCTCCCATCATAAAAAAAATAATCTTCTTTGTTCGGTACAGTGGCTAGGTACCATGCTGACGTCCAATTCAAACACCCCCAGTGGGTGCACCTTTTCTCCACTAAATCCTACTAGGGGCTGGTGATAGGGAGTTAATCTCTTCTTAATAAGCCCTAGACTTTTAAAGCATAACCAAAATATAACGTCGTTTGACTTGCCTCCATCTATTAATATTCTCTATACATCATACCCATAGACCCTTATCGCGATGACTAAAGGGTCGTCAGAGGGGGCCAAAATACCCTAAAAGTCCATCCTTGATAATCCCACAACTAGCGTCTCCATATCTACCTTCTTTTTCTTCCCTAGCCTCGTCGCTGAGGCAACCGAATTTACTTCCACTCTCTTAGACACCGACTTGGCTTCTGCAATGTGGGCTTTCCTGTTGGCTGGCTCTGTCCCTCCTTCAACCATTGCTTCGTCGATCATTTTTACATCAAAATTATATTGCAATGTCCCTTTGGCTCTGGGATTTTTAGAGGAAGGTCGGGGTCGTCTTCATCATCATCAGTTTCCTCATCCTTCTTATCAATCTGATGCTGTCATTTTGGATTTTCATCTCTCGGCCTGCTCTGTATCTTTCATAAATCACTCTTAGAACCATTTCGGTCCACGTACTTTCGAAGCTTCCTTTGTTTGAGCATTTTCACAATCTCATCTTTTAATGCATAACATTTATCAGTGGTGTGGCCGTGATATTGGTGGAAATCACACCATTTGCTCTTGTCTCTCTTACGAGGAGGATACCTCAGCTTTTCGGTCCATCTTAAAGCTCTATCATCTTTGATCTCATTTAGAATTAAATCAAGGCTCGCCATAAGAGGAATGTAGTCAACAAACTTATCATCAGTCAACCTCATTTTCCTATCCTTGCCATTAGGTTTGTGAGGCTTGCTTCTACCAGCTTCTCTCTCATCCTTTCCCTTGGCCGTCATGGCCTCATTCGCATTCATGACTCTTTCGACCGCAGACGGGAGTTTTACCATGGATTTTAAAGGATCTTCGGCCAGCTTCCAAGGTAATTTTCCCTTTCGCAGTCCTCCCATCAGGGAAATCATAGAAATATTCTCCTCGTAGTCTTTAACTTCCAGCTTTTCTTTATTTAATCTTGCGATGTAGTCTTTAAGAGACTCGTTCTTCCGTTGCTTTACATATAGCAAATGGGTAGCCTTTTTTTGAGGTTTCACACCGAAATAAATATTGTGAATGAACTTCTCGACCAATTAATTGAAGTTATCTATGAAGTTCTTTAGGAGTGAAGTGTACTAGACATGGCTGACTAGAGAATACCCTACATCTCATCATATCAAAAAATGAGTAGATGTAGGCCATATATTGATACATCTCTACTTGATGAACCGAGTTTATGCTCCTATCATACTTTGGGTTGACAACTGGAAGCTTGAACTTGGTCGAGGTTGGGTGGTTCACTATCTTTGCCATAAATAGAGGCCCTTCCATTTACCCCTTGTGAATGGGGTATCGACTTCACATGAGATCGCTAGTTTTGTCCTCTAGCGTCTAGATTGAACTATTCCAGGGCTTTTTAACTGTGACTAAATTATCTCTACCGGCTTCCATAATATTGTCCCCACTTCCTTCTTAGTTGGTTGGGCGTTGCACTTGTTCTCTGCCAGTTGTACTTTGGGGGCTGATAACTTCTTTTTTTTCCTCCTCTCTGTCGCATGGGGGGCGACTATCAGCACATCCTCAATTTCCCCTAGAGCCTATAATACTATGTAATCTGAAGAGTCGATCTCATAGGTCACCAACTTGTCCAAGTTGATTAAAAGCATACCATCTACTCAATCTGTCCAATGCTGATGCCTAGGGTTGGCCATCTTGATTCGGCCTACCACTATTTCCTTTGCTAACTGGGACTGGGCGCACTGTATTTCCAGAAATCTCATGGGTCTCACAGTACTGGTTGTCATCACAACACTGGTCATCTTAGAATTTCTGGCCTTATCTTTCCAGGCGCAATCGCCTTGGATCTGCCACATTTTTGTGTCTTTGTTGCTGTGGAACTTCTTTGTGTGGGGCCGGGTGTGGTTCCCCTATCGCCGAAGCTATTTCCCTAGCGACCATAGTTATTATCTCCGCTACAGTGCGTGTGTCTAGCCATCTTAATTTTACTCAATACAAAAAGTTATTCTTTTATTTTTCAGCTAGCTGGATGCTAGTAAGCGCAGCGCCGCTTCAATCTCAGTCATTAATGAGGAGGCACCTGGCTGGAGCTGGGGCCATCAACTCTGGTAAATGAATAAAATAAAGGGGTGAACCGAATGAGCTAAGTGAGCTTGAGAAATATTTGAAAAACCTAACAAGAGCTTTTTCAACGGCGATACAAATCCAACCAAGTGTGGAACTGGAGCATCACTAGAGAATCAAGATGAAAATAAAGAGGAAGAAAATGAAAAAATTTTGTTCCCATAGACGGCGCCAAAATGATGAGGCTATAAAGTCACAATTTAAATTTATATCAACTACTCAAGTTCAAGCTCACACAGCAATGGATATATATATATATATATATATATATATATATATATATATATATATATATATATATATATATATATATATATATAACAACACAACAAAGTAAATATGAAGAAGTAGATGAGGAGAAGAGGAATAAACACTAGTATATAAGTGGTTCAACGATTGGCCTACTCCACTATGCTGGTGAGTGGGAATTTCACTATATGAATGTGCACTAATGGCCTGTGTTATACAACTTTCACAATTTCTCTCTCTACTATAAAAGGAGAAAATCTTAGGCTAGGGTTTCGTATTTTTGATCCCCTCTTCTGTGGAAGAAGATGTGTTTATATAGTCCTAGGGGTGTGCAATGTACCCCCAGGTAGGTGTAGAACATGTGCATGAGGGAACCTCTAGTAGAGTATGGACATCTGTCACTGGTATAAATTTATCACGGTGATGCAATATTCCCTCACATGAGGGAGAGATTTAATTATAACGATTTACCCATGTGAGTCAATGAGCCACGCATCTCTAATCCCACACGATCCGCCAGATGTCCACTATGGACGGGTCACGTCGAGGCTGAATTGTCAAGTTCGATATTCTGATGGAAAGGTTGTTGCTATGTTTGACCAATTCTTCATATATCCACCGGCCTCCAGGTCAAGGACAAGACCGAGAGAACTCTAATCTTGCGACTGCTGATGTTGATGTTTCTTATATCGACCGAGGGATTGTAGATGTGAGTTAAGCCTGAGGATGAGGCTTCTTACGATAGGACCTCAGTTGGGTCGTAACATTATTAATCTGATGGTTCATTATACGTCGTCTTCGGCCTAGTAAGACCATCATTAGGGATGAGGTCATACTTGTATATATCAGTCCACATAAGCACCTTTTGCTCTTTCCAGCCTCCTTTTCAAATCGTCGGGTATCGTTTTATTAGAAGTTTTTATTTAACCGTTGCTCTGGGGGTACGCTATTGAGCTAAAGTGATGCTTAATGTTGTGCTCATCACGTAATTTTTTGAAGAAATGACTCTTAAAATGCGTGCCGTTATCGGTGATGATAGCTCTTAGTACTCCAAAGAGTGTTATGACGCTCTTCTAAATGAACCTTACCATATCGACGCGACAGATGTTTGTTAGTGGTTCTTCCTCTACCCACTTGGTGAATTAATCTATGCCGACCAACAGTTACTTGCAATTCCCAGGTGCAGTAGGTAATGGTCCCACGATGTTCAATCCTTATTGTGCAAATATCAAAGGGCTGGTCAAGGATTTCAGGTCGCTAGCTGGTGATGAACCATATAGAAGAACTTCTATCATTTTTTATAATTCTGAACATAAATACTTGCATCTTTTTACATGTGTGGCCACCAGTAGCCTTCTTTGATTGCTCGAAATGCTATTGATCTTCCTCCTGTAAGACTTCCACAGATACCATCATGCATCTCATTGAGAATTTATGCGTTGTCTTACGGGTGGACGCACTTAAGATAAGGGCCTATAAAGGATCTTTTGTAGATCTTCCCCCTGGATCAAGATAGAAACGGTCTACCTTTACCCTTATTTGGTGAGCCAACTTCCTATCGCGAGGCAGTGATTCATTATGTAAGTAGGGAGTGATTGGGTCTATCCAGCTAGGAGCTCTTCATATAGAAGGAATTCTATTTGGATAGTTCTTCTGAGGTCAGAGTCCACTACTGACCTTAGGGTTGCTAAGGCACCAGCGTGACTGTTTTTCCCCCGGGGGAACTATCGAATACGGGCTTCCTCAAATCTTGACATAAGCTCCCGCAACACAGCAAGGAAGGATGCCATTCTGTCATATTTTGCATTAAAATTTCTACTCACTTATTTGGAGACCAGTTTGGAATTGCCAAACACATTAAGGCTCTTTGACCCCAGCAGTTAGTCTTTACGCAACCTCATCGTCTCCAAACTCACATGTACGAACTCAACTTTGGTGGACCCCCTCCAAGCTACTTTTATGATATGTACGATCCAAGCGCGCCCGGAAGCTCTAATCCCTCACCCTAGTGAATCTTGTGTTTGGTGATTATGTCGGTGTAATTTTGTTGGTTTGCTTCTATGCTTGTATGCTCTTTCCCTTTTGATGTATCACAGTCATTATAAATCAAAATCCGCATTTTCTCCATTTGTTTGTTTTATTTATCGCACTCTTATTTTGCCTTATTTAGATTTTAGTCCTTTTGATTGGGGACAATGCAAACAGCTAAGTTAGGGGGGGTGACAAGTGCGTATTTCAAAAACTTCACAAATTTTCAAAATGCCAAACAACAAAAATTAGAAAACTTTAAAATTTCCAATTTTTTTTTTTGAAAAACTAAAAACAAAACAAAAATATTTTTCTTCAAAATAAACAAAAACTTGAAATTCAATTTTTTTAAAAATATCATTAAAATTCGGTTTATAGTCTCAAATTGTAAAATTCAAAATGTACAAAGCCGAAATTGACCAAAGATGGAAATTGGGCGAACATAGACGACTTAACGAATAAATGTGAAGATTAACCAACCCGGTGAGATTTGATCCTATCCTTTTTGTGAGTTTATAAATCAATCTGAGTTAATGGTTAACTCAAAGCTCTATTTAGCATTTACAAAAGTAGTTGAGGATCCCAATTCCTTTGATTTGATCAGTTATGGGGAACGTGGGAGATGTTGTCTTGAAAAACGCGATAAATGAATCTCTAAACTAAAATTCATCTCGAAATGCATATGGTAACACAATTAGTAATTTGGACAATGAAGTAGGCCCTCATTTGTCACCCAAAAATATTGGTCAGAAAAAGTTATGAAAAATGATCCCTTTTGCTAACCCAATTGAGCGAAATATAAATTTTCCTTTTCGTTTGGAAAATCGAAAAACCCCAATTGGCCCAAAATTGTGAAAAATGAAAATTCAGAAAGTAAGTCCGAAAAGTGCATCAACAGGGGCAAGACAAAAAAATTAGTAGAAAAATGATCAACGAAAGTAACAAGAAAAATATAGGAAAAAAAAATGGCAAAAGCCCGGAAAAGCACTAACCATCATCATAAGAATATTTTTCCAATTATGAATTTCCATATCATTTCCATTTTACCCTAATACACCTTATACCCCCCCCCCCCAAAAAAAAGTCATAACCGAATCCAAATTGCGAAATTGGTTACTGCGTGGAGAGCTAAAACACAAAAAAGATAATAAAAGAGATTAAAGGCGTGAATTAGCGGCAATGTTCCCGTTTCCCTATAACCGTAATCCGATGACGAGATCCATTTACCATAGAATTCCGTCTTTTTATTTGTGTGCGTGAGCTTGGTTCCAATGCATTTACTCTTGATATCACGCACACCAAGAGAAATATCCACACTTCCGAGAGATTCATTAATGAGAGAACTGCGAGATAATTTGAATCAAAACGAATTTTCGGAAAACTAACGTAATGGTCAAACGGTGGAAATTCGGTGTTAAATTTTTGGCTTCGCACTCACGCACTATGATTTGAGACTCTTGAACATGAATTGATGATGACTATTTTCTGAAAAAGTTTGAATTGTACAATTTTTTGATTATTTTGAGTTTTCTTTGAGTCGGATTTTGTGGGTATATTCACTGTAAACCCTCACGAGACACAACTCGGTCTACTAGGGTGACCTAGGGGTTTAAAGGTTTGTTGCATACACTCAATGCAATCGCTTTCCCGCGAAAGTGGTATTCTATCCAAATAAAATGAAAATATTAAGAGTTGACCCTAGTTACATTCTTTTACATTGCTCGGGACGCACAATGTTCTAATTTAAGGGGTTTGATTAGGATCAAATTCTTTCGAATTTACCCCTTAATTTAGAGACTTTTACCATCTCGAATAACATAAAATGAGTGTAATTATCGTATTTCCTTGACACTGACTCCTTCCTACAGGTACATGTAGTTTCGTGTATTTCTCCTAAGTTTTGCAGGTATTTGAAGCATTGAGGAAGAAAGAAAGTGGATGAGTAATGAGCAAAGTCAAATAAGGAAAGTCAAAGGGTAATTTTGTAAATTTATAGGCATCATCTGGAGTTGAATCCAACTAGAGAGTTGAAGAGAATTCAATTTCAAGAACTTTGGAATAAACGGCAAGTCAATCCGAGCTCCGATGATCAAGTTACGAAGATTTGAAGTTGAGAAGGAAACAAGGAAAAGACCCCTCGATGAAAAAGATACACGGTCCGGACCTTTTATTGGGAAAGGATCCGGACTGCCTCAAAAGAAATCCACTGTCTCAAAATAGGGGGAGATTTGGACCTTTTAGTGGAAAAGGATCCGGACCGCCTTGAAAAAGTCTCTACCAGGAAAAAGGGGGCGATCCGGACCTTTTCCCCCAAAAGGATCTGGACCGCCTTATGCTGAGGAACACTGTCTCGAAACAGGGGGCGATCCGGACTGCCTCCCCCGATGGGTCCGGACCGCATTAGATTTTTACAAAATTTTCTGTTCTTTCTCAGAGTTGTAATGGAGTCAAACTCTTCTAAAATTTCGTTGCTATTTATTCAGATTAGTTCCCTAATATTAAAGAGTTCGATTTTTAGGTTTTCTAAGAAGAAGTAAAGGGTTTTTGTAGTAAAAAACCCTAGTTTTCAATAAGAAGTTCAATTGTAAGGATTGCAATTAATTTTATTTAATACAAGTAATGTTCTTCCGTTAAAATTGTAATAGTTAATTAGTTTAGTTGTTGGTTTGATCCTGCACTTCTCTTTTCATCTAGTTCTATTAATTATGATGCTTTCTTCTATTAATAGAACTAGATGAAAAGAGAAGTGCAGGATCAAACCAACGCTTAAAGTAATTAACTATTTCAATTTTAAAGGAAGAACATTACTTGTATTGAAGAAAATTAATTGCAATCCTTACAGTTGAACTTCTTATTGAAAACTAGGGTTTTTTACTACAAAAACCCTCTACTCCTACTTAGAAAACCTAAAAATCTAACTCTCTAATATTAGGGAACTAATATGAATAAATAACCAAGAAATTTTACAAGAGTTTGACTCCATTACAACTCTGAGAAAGAACAAAAATTTCGTAAAAATCCAATGCGATCCGGACCCATCGAGGGAGGTGGTCCGGATCACCCCCGCTTCTAGACAGTGTTCCCTCAGCATAAGGCGGTCCAAATCCTTTTTGGGAAAGAGGTTCGGATCGCCCCCTTTTTCCTGGGAGAGACTTTTTCAAGGCGGTCCGCATCCTTTTCCAATAAAAGGTACGAATTACCCTCTATTTTGAGACAGCCGATTTCTTTTGAGGCTGTCCGGATCATATTCCAATAAAAGGTCCGACCGGGTATCTTTTTTCATCGAGGGGTCTTTTCCTTGTTTCCTTCTCAACTTCAAATCTTTGTAACTTGATCACCGGAGCTCGGATTGAATTTTTGTTTCCTCCTAAGTTCTTAAAATTGAATTCTCTTAAACTCTCTAGTTGGCTTCAACTCTGGATGAAGGCTACAAATTTACGAAATTACCCTTTCACTTTCCTTTTTTGACTTTGCTCATTGCTTATCTAATTTCTTTCTTCCTCAATGCTTCAAATACTTACAAAACTTAGGAGAGATACACGAAACTACATGTACGTGTTAGAAGGAGTTAATGTCAAGGAAATGCGATAATTACACTCATTTTACGTTATTCGAGATAGTAAAAGTCTCCAAATTAAGGGGTTAAATTCAGAATAATTTGAGCCTAATCATCAGACCAACTACCAGTGCTTCGTAATCGACTTTATAAGTTCGGCAATAAAATCATTAAAACCTTATCCCATGATCGTTGACCTTAACTAAAAGTGAATATCAAACCTTCTGGGTTTGATCGACCACTTTGATAGTCGTCTAGAGAGATTGGGTTTTCCAAGGATAGCTTTAAAGGGAAATAAAGTGATCGCCGTTATCGAGTGAGCTTCGAAATAGTGTTTCATCATCCTGGAAGAAACTAACAAAGAATATGTTAACTTCTCCAAAGGAAAGTAATGTTGTTCTGCATCCAGGAGTCTCTTATTAGCGTAATAGACAGGGCACTGTCTACCCACCTTTTCGCATACCAGAGCCGAGCTAAGAGCGTGGTCTGATACTGCAAGGTAAAGGTATAGGGGATCTTTATCGTTGGGTATTACCAACAGGAGTGGTTTACTTAGGTAGAACTTGATCTCCTCCAAAGCTCTCGAGCAGGCATTATTCCACGCGAGGCCCTTATCCTTCTTTAGTAGCTGAAATAATTGTCGATAGAGCTCTGAGGACTTAGAGATGAACCGATTGAGTGCTGCAAGCATTCCAGTAAACTTTTGAATATCTCGTAACGTTCGTGGGGACTGGACCCTGTCAATCTGATCTGGATTGGCCTCAATCCTTTTTTACTGACTACGTAACCTACAAATCTTCTTGGGCAGACACCGAATGAGCATTGTCTCACATTGAGTTTCATTTGGTACTTCCTAAGGATTTTGAAGGTTCTGGCTTGGTCTTTGAGGTGGTCATTTTTATCTTTGCTCTTGACTAACACGTCATCGATGTAGACTTCCACGGTGTTTACCATCTGTTGCTTGAACATCTTAGAAACTAGCCTCTGATAAGTTACCCCTATGTTTTATAGGGCAAAAGGCATGACATTTTAATAATATAGACCTACTGGAGCTATGAAAGATGTTTTGTCCTGGTAGGGGCCGAATAAAGAAATCTTATGGTACCCTGAATAGGCATTCAGAAAACTCATTCTCTCATGATCTGTTGTGGCGTCAACTAGCTGATCAATCTTCGGGAGGGGAAAACTATCTTTGGGATAAGCTTTATTGAGGTTAGTGAAATCGATGCAAACTCTCCAACTGTCGTTACTTTTCCATACTACCAATGGGTTAGACAACCATTTGCGTAACTAAACTTCCCTAATGGAGCCTGCATTCAGAAGCTTCATAACTTCGTCCTCCACCTCTTTAGCCTATTCTGGGGCTATTTGATGTGCCTTCTGAGTGATTGTCTTGAAAGTTGGGTCAATATGGAGATGATAGCAGGCTATGCCAGGATCAATCCTAGGCAGATCGTATAGATTCAAGTAAAAAAAATTCAAATTGCTTCTAGAAAAGGCTATCAATTCTTTCTTTTCGTGATCAGCAAGAGTAGTACTAATCATAAACTTTCTATTCGGTAAGTTTTCATCAGGTCCAACTTCCTTCAGGCTTTCAATGACCCTATCAACGGGATAGATTCTAGTCTCTTCCACCCCTAATCGATCGTACAATAGTTACTATATAAAGGGTGTAGCTACATCTTGGGCTTCATCTGAGTGTCCTTTGGTTCCTTTTTCTTCTCATTTCATGGGCGTTTGACGACGATGAAGCATTTATTTACAGTGGCCTGATCGCCACTAATTTTGACCACGCTTCCGTCGGTGACACACTTGAGCTTCTAGTGGTGCATAGATGGTACGACTTTTATAGAATGGTGTGATATGGTGGAACAGTGGCCTCTTTGAGGTTGACTACATTGAGCTTCAACTTATGTAACAACTCTAGGTGCTTCCCCTCTGATGAGCTTCCATGATCTACCAATAATTTTTTGACGTCCTAGTTTGCAATTCTCAAGGTAATCACTAGCGCATCATGGTGTGGAATCCTCACTCCAATTAGATCTTCCTTTGTGAAGGCGATATGTTTAGTGTAGTAAACATCTTCTGGTCATCGTCGCTTGTCAGCTTGGCTTTTTGTAGGGTCAATTTGGAATGCCTCCATGATATCCATGACCTTTTTCAACTCCATCTAAACTGCGTTCCCTTGGATTTTTTTAGGCCTAATGCTTTATGAATCATCGCGAACTCCTATCCTATGTCATCATCAAGGACATTGTCTGGTTTTTGGTCGCCATTGACTGCGACCTTGTCAATTTATTTTTTATGTATTCATTCAAATGTCAAGCTTAAGCCAACTCTTTTAACTGCGATTTCAGTGCTTTGTGATTCTTTGTCCTGTGGCCGCCCTTCTTGTGGAATGCGCATCTCAGCGCGTTATTCCTCTTCTTTCGGTCACCACCCATTTTCTTGGGCATCTTGACAAATGTCTGATCCTTGATCTTGATCTTGCTCAAGATCTTATAGAATGGTTCTTTGAAGACTGTATTTACAGCTTGGAATGCCTTTGAAGGATCCACTTTGCTCCCCTTCTTAGATCTATTCTTACCCTCGTTCTTATTCCCTTTTTGGGGAGTGTAGCCTTTATGTCCTCCTTTGCTTGCTTTTTCAAAACCATTATCCCTTTGGGTAGACAGAACCACGTCCCTAGGCTTAGTGTATTTTTCGATACGTGCCATGAGGTCGTCAATGGTGATCGCCTCTTTCTTCGTTAGGTACTAGTGCAATAGAGATATGGTTGGCAGGACAATCTTGAAGGATGCTACAACCACCTACTCCCAGCAGTCCTCCATTTCATTGAAGACCTCATAATACCTCTCAACATAGTCATAAGGCTCTCTTGTAATTTTTCTTCATCGTGAGCAGTGAAACCATGCTTTTGGGGTGGGAACTGCTAGTTATGAAGCGAGCAGTGAAGGCCTCTGTTAGGGCCTTTAAGATCTTAACCGACATATGGGGTAGCTTCTCAAACCAGAACATAGACATCATCTAAAACTAATTTGTGAAAAATTCCAAAAACATGGAATTATCCTATCACCAAAGAAAATTGATATTGAAAAAATAAAAATTAATTTTCTTGGTACAATCCTAAACCAGGATGGACTACAATTACAAGATCATATTATCTCTAAAATAAGAGATTTTAATGAAGAAATTTTGGACAAAAAAACAATTACAAAGTTTCTTAGGAATCCTTAATTATGGAAGAAATTTCATAAAAGGATTATCACAAAAAGAATTACCACTTCTTGAAACACTAAAAAAGAATGAAGTTTTTACATGGAGTGAAAATGATACTCTTGTTGTTAAAACAATTAAAGAAGAAATAATTACCAAGTGTCCAAAAGTTTATTTTCCTAAAACACGAGATAAATTAATACTCGAAACTGATGCTTCGAAAATTGCAGGGGATGTGTTCTCAAAGCAATTACTACAAAATATTGGAATGAAAACAATCCTTCCAATATTTTAGGTATTCGTAATAAGAAAACCACTATACCAAAATCAATCCAAAAACATGAATTGATATGTGGATATAATTCTGGAAAATTTAAACAAAATAAACTGAATTATATTATTTTTGAAAAGGAATTACTAGCAATTAAACTTGATATTAAAAAAGTGCATATTTTTTAGCAACAAAAGACTTTATTGTCAAAACAAATAATAAAGCAGTAAAAGACTTCCTTACAAATAAACGAAATATTTTAGAAGGAAGAGGACTCAAATGGTATAACTAAATTACTGTTTATACCTTTGAGGTTGAACATTTGAAAGGTACTAACAATTTCCTTGCAGATAATCTCAGCAGAAATTGTGAAGAATACTCCACTAACCAGGTGGAATATTTTAATTAAAAACCCACTAAACTAGTGGAAAATATATACATATATATATACATCAAACCCACTAAACCAGTGGAATAGTTTTATTTCAGGATGAGAGACAGGCATACAGGAGAAGTAAAAGGAGATTGGATAAAAATTGCTAAAAGGCAAAAACCCAAGCATCAACATCATCAACTACACACCTTAAACCAGACCTTGTGTATGTTGTATTAAGTGGAAGGCAATCAGGCTTCTATAATAATTGGTACCAATGTTTTCAACAAGTAAATAAATTTCCAGGAGCTTGTCATCAGAAATTTAATACTATGCAAGAAGCTGTAACTGCATGAGAAAGTTGGATGAAATAATTAGGACCTCCTAATATGATCTACTAGTTTCTAAAACTTCAGACCAAGGAAACCCTCCTCGATACTAAAACATATGATTTTCACAACCCATGAATCCCCTGTGAGTTGTATACACCTTTAAATAAAGCATGGAAATCTCGTATTCGAGACAAACGAAAAGATTTTAGAAAAAACATGAGTATCCTTGTTGATAAGATTGATGAACAAACATCAACCTTATACAAGTTTAAAAATCTTAGTCTCAAGGTTTTGAAAACTCTAAATTATGAAAATGAAGATTTTTCTCTAGACAAAATCGATACTTTTCTGGAATTTTTTGATTTATTAGAAAATGTTTTTTGAGATAAAATCTTCAATACTATTAGAAGAATTTGCCTATTTGAAAAAGCAAAGGTACTTCTTCCACGACCATTGTTTCAGATGGAATTTTTACCAAAAATTGAGGATGAGGAGCAAAAGATAAAAAGTCCTTTAATCCATTTAAATCAAAGCATAAATTATAGTGATGAAATGCCAAGACTGCATTTTGTTGCTGAAGAAGGTTATCCATGTTGGGATATTGAGTCTATTGAGTGGGGATTAGTAAACAAACTAATCTTCTGAAATATATGTTGTTTTAATAACTTTAAGTTTTTACCCATGATGATCAAAACCCTGATTTATCATGTTTTGACAAAAAACAAATATAAATATACCCGCTATTTGTCCTTCCATATTACTAGTACAATTGGCTGTTAGACTCGAGAAATTTTCTACCAACCTACCAAATCTGGCACTTCAGAGTCACTGATGATTATGAATGGGATGAAATTGAATAGAATTGGAAAATTATGCAACCGTTGGACCAGTTGGACACAACTAGATATTGGTCATAAAACTTGATCAATATTTCAAACCTAAAAAATTATTATTATCGGGAAACGACTTTAAAATTCATGGTAACTGATGGACGAAGACTATTTGTTACTGACTTATCGATAAATTACACCACCTCGCTTGAACAACGAGCGGCTGTTAGGGACTTCCTAAATAATTTAAAAAACAAAAATAATTTAGATGTTCCCTATGAACAATTAAGTCATGCATAGGAGTATGAGTCAGCAGAACTACATGGTCCTCCAAATCACAGCCCTAATGACAGCATGTCATTCGATTCTATTGCCGAGGCCAATATCGCCAATGCATTCGATGCTTGGCAATTGGACGGAGATAATTAACCCACATGAACGACTGCAAACTATCCAGTACACGCAGTGGACTCGCAAACGGACAGTAACCAACTGACGCATGCAATGACGTTTGGACGTTTAAAACAAAACATCCAAATCAGTTACTATTTACTTTTTGAAATTATTATAAGTTATTGTGCACTTTTTGAATTTCTGCAGCCGGCAGCCCACGTTTTGTTTCTTTCTTTTGTTTAATCAATTAGATAAATAATTGATTACCTTTTAGAGGTTATAAAAGGAGGATAGCTCCTTCAGTTTGGGATCATCTTCTGAATTCTCTTCTCTCACTTGTAATAATCTCTCTCTTTCTAGCGCATGTAAAATTCCTCTCCACTTGTAATATTAAGTTTGTATCAATAATATTCCGATCATTTCCTCACTTGTGTAATTGGTATCAGAGCCTTGTTTCAAAAGGTTAGTATTCTAAATTATGTTTATGTTGTTTTTTAAATATGAATATTAAAATAGAAACTATTGTACTCCACCATCGTACTTATGTTATTGGAGAAAATTTTAAAGTAAAATACAAAATCGTTGGAACTAAGTGTCGTAATCATTGTTGTATGAAATATCGTTTATATCTAATTCTATATAAATAATTATGTTATTTAATATTAATGTTTGCTTTGTTGCTAAAATTAATATATGCGGTTATAATCATCATATTATAATTAAATTATGTATGTGTTTGTAAAAATTATAATATTTGCGTGTTTTGTAATCAATGTCTAAACTGAGTACTGTAATAGAATTGTTTTTAAAATCATTTAAGTTTTCATAAAACCCATATACCTATTATTGTTTCAAAGCCCATATTTTCGTTTGCCATGAAATTTACTGTAGTTAGCAATCGGCATTAGGAAAATTGGTTTTAGGCACCTGAAACAACATATAATAGGAGGTCTTAAATACCAATGAAATCTGAAATGGATAATCAAAATGATGAAGCTAATTTATAATGTTTAGCACCATGGATACAAAAAGATGAATCTATGTATAATCATAGCTTACATATCGATAAACAGAAAATGATATTAGTAAAATAAGTACTACTTTAAATAGTTTAACTGATATAATTTTTGGTTGGGTAAAACGAACTGAAAGAGATCAGGTCATTAATCAAAGTTATATAGAAAGAAAATTAGATAATATTGAATTCAACTTAAACAAAGTTGATAAAAAACTTAGTCAACTCGGAACAGTCTCAAACCTAGGCTTAAAAGAGGAAACTAAGCAAAAAATAGAAAATCTATTAATTAAAATAGATTCTCAAAATCCAGAACAAATTGAAATGAATTACCCAGGAGATAATAAAATCCCAAGATTATATTATGGTTCGGAGGAAATTAAAACTCATAAAACAGAAGAATTTAATTATACTGAATATATAAATGTTCGTAAAATATTAGATTATTGGAGATATTTAAATAAAGATCTAGCACACTACACCAAAAAGGCTAAATTGGCACCCTTTAGCCGGTCAGCCTTGTCACGGTCATTGACCGTGACAAAAAAAAAATACGCGTTTTTTATCACGGTCAATGACCGTGATAAGTACCGTTGTCATGGACTTGTCACGGTCATTGACCGTGACAAATACTTATAATATTATCACGGTCAAGGACCGTGACACGTCCGTGACAATTCGTTCAGCAAAATAAACCCTACGCTTTCTTTTTTTCCACCGTTTTTTATTTTTCCTCTCTTTCTATCTCTAAGCGATTTCGAGCTCTCTCTCTTTCTCTCTCTCTCTAAGGTATGCTTTTTTCCTCTTCTTCTCTTTAATTTCTATATGTGTGTGTATGTGTATGTATATATGTGTGTGGTGGTGTGTGGTGGGGGGAGGGGGGCAGGGGGTGGGGGGTGGGGTGGGTGTGCACGTGTGTGTGCGCGTGTACGTGTGCATGTGTGGTGGGGGGAGGGGAGGGACAGGGGGGCTGGGTGGGGGGCAGGGGGTGATGGTGGTGGTGGTGTGTGTGTGTGTGTGCAGGTGTGTGTGTGTGTGTGGGGTGAGGGGGCAGGGGGTGGGGTGTATGTGTATGTGTGTGTGTGCAGGTGTGTGCAGGTGTGTGTGGCGGGGGGAGGGGGTGGGGTGGTGATGGTGGGGGTGGGGTGGGGTTGGGGTGGGGAAATATCAACAATTGTATAGCTTTAATTAATAAATTGTATAGCTTTAATTGTATAGTTTTATATGAAAGTAAATTAATAATTAGTGCCCATTTCATATGAAAGTAGGATTTCCTCTCATTGTAAATTAGTAAATTAATAACTGTATACTTTAATTGTTAGTTTAATTGATGAAATGAATTAATTGAATAGATGAATTAGAAGGAGTACGAGATACACATTTGTTGTTGACATTGTTGTTGGATTATAGTGGATCGATGTTGGGTTGGTTAGTTTTTAAAGTGGCATGACCACTGGATTATTATCCATATGGGGGTGGGATTTTTCAACTTTTTTTTAAAAATTAATTTGTATATCAAACAATATATATATATATATATATATATATAGTTTGATAATTAAATGAAACATACTTGAAATTACATATAGTGCGCATAGATACTAGCCTTCTAGTTCTTATGCGTACGCATTCAATAGCCCTTAGACCAGTTCGAGAGTCATTACCCCTGTAATGAGATCTCTCGAATTGTCCCGTTTGGATAGTTTGGGACTGCATAATTTCTGTATAATATTCTTAGTGGCTTAAAGTTGTTACGTTTGGAGGAAGTTCTGCAGTGGTATCCTAATGTTCTCTAGGTACAGGACATAGATTGGCAAGTGTGACTGTTATTTCAATTGATCAATTGAAATAACACTCACACTTGCCAATCTATGTCGTGTACATGGAGAACTACGGGGATATGATGCCAAATTTTTTTCAAATCGTAACAATGTGCATAAGCTGTTAAGTATATTACAGAAAAATGGGGCCTTGAATGGGATAAGACCACTCACCCTTTGGAGGAGATTGAGGAAATAAAAATTTCTATTATAAATTGAATTTGAATATAAATAAGACATAATTAAATAAAACATACTATAAATCTAAGTTCTGTTTATACTAATCCGTGAATAAACGCTTCGTACCTTTAATAGGTGATTAGTTGTGGTAGATGTGATGGGATATCCGAAATACAAAGAGTGGATGGGTGAGACAAATAGAATGGGGGATGTGTTTCGCAGAGGTGCTAACGAATTTGTCAAATATGCAAAGAGATGTCATAATGATGATGAATTTTCGTGTCCGTGTGCTAGGTGTAAGAATGGTAAGGTGTTTGAGTGGAAAATAGTTGAACTACATTTGTTAAGATCGGGTATGCAAGATACTTATCGATTTTGGAGTTTTCAAGGTGAATTGAAAGTTCCTTTTGTCCCTGACCAACCTTCACAACAACCTTCAACAAGTAGGATAGATGTAGAAGGGGACGACGTAGATCATAATATATTAGAGGATTTAGTTGATGACGCATATGGAGTTTATGAAGCATAAGAGAATGAGGTTACTGATGATGTAGAAGGTTCAAGTGCTCGTGAAGATGTCACGATAAAACTTGACGATGACTACCAAAGTTTAAAATTTAAGGCGACCTAATTATTATACTCTCGCTATGAGAAAGATCAAACAACTTTACATGCCATGGTTGGTTTGCACAGTTTGAAGATGCAATACGGTTTGTCTGGCAATAGCGTGACAGGAATTCTGAAATGGGTAAAGGGCATATTACCCAAGGTGAATACACTTCCAAATAACTATCATATCATGAAGAATAATTTGAAAGGTTTGGGAATGAAGTATAAATCGATTCATGCTTGTGTGTATGACTGCATATTATACCGAAAGGAGTATGAAAATCTCGATCGGTGTTCGGTATGTGATGAACCTAGATATGTCCAATCTCCTAGTAAGGAAGACACAAGCTCAAAAGTGCCTAAAAAAAGTATTGAAATATTTTCCCGTTGGGATTAGATTAAAGCGATTTTTCACAGTACCATGGATAGTGGAGGCAATGACTCGGCATGCTAGGGCAGAACTAGGGGTAATATCATGCGTCATCCTATTGATTCTACTGCCTGGAGGAGGATGAATTACGAGTATTCCGATTTTGCTCGAGAACAACGCAACATTCGTTTGGCTATATCAACAGATAGTTTCAATCCATTTGGAAATCTAAGCACCAATTAGAGTGTATATCCAGTGATCCTAGCCCCACTCAACCTCCCTCCTTCACAGTGTATGAGACCTGAATTTTCGATGATGGCTTTATTGATACCTGGGCCAAAGGCACCAAGTGATGACATCGACGTCTACCTGGCTCCTTTGGTATAATAATTAAATGAGTTATGGGAAGAGGGTGTGCAATCATTTGACTCTTTTAGAAAAGAAGAGTTTGCGTTGAAAGCTATGTTGATGTGGACAATTCATGATTTTCCAGCTTATGTGACATTATCCGATTGTGTAGTACATGGTTATTTGGGGTGTCCTATTTGTGGATAGGAGACTGAATCTCTTCGTCTATCCTTTAACTCAAAAAATGTATACCATTGCAACATGAGATTTTTACCCCTGGCTCATAGTTTCAGATTTGAGAAAGGTTTTAATTTTTTATTGGGCGGGGTTGAACATAGGCTAAAGCCGAGACAATTATCGGGTTCAGAAATTGAAAGTAAATCTTCTGAATGTGACTCTAATATGCTAGGTGCTAGGTAAGAATCCCAAATTTAAGAATGTCAAGCATAAGAAGACCCCAACTGGGAATGAAACTGGGACAAGAAAGGCATGGTCTAGGAGGTCAATTTTATTTGACTTGCCTTATTGGAAGAATAACCCGGTCCGCCATGTATTGGATGTGATACATGTAGAGAAGAACTTCGCTGAACATATTGTGGGCACTTGCCTTGGGGGGAGTCATTCGAAGGATGGAGAAAATGCACGAAAATACCTTAAATCGTTAAAACTTAAGCCACAACTATGGTTGACAGAAGATAGTATGGGAAGGACAATAATTCCCGCTGGTGCATTTACTCCGACGAGTGGGGAAAGGAAGGTGCTTTTAGACACATAATAGAATTTGAAGGCCCCATCTACTTCTTCGTCCAACTTGCAAAGGATTGTGAATTATGTTACTCATGATTTACATAAGTGTAAGTCCCACGATTGGCATGTGATCATGCAATTGGTTCCTCTATTGTTTAAGCACAATTTTTCCAAGCACAAGGATTTGAAGAGGACTATTATGCAAATTAGTATTACCTTCTCACTCTTGTGTGAGAAGGTAGACAATCGAGAACACATAGTGACCACAAAATTGGCGGTGACCGAAGCGATTTGTGTGTTGGAGAAGTGCTTTCCCCCAACATTCTTTGACATGCGTGTTCACTTGTTAGTACACCTATGCGACGAGGCACTTCTTTGTGGTCCAGTTAGATATTGGTGGATGTATCCGTTTGAAAGATTGATGAAAGTTTTTAAAGATTACGTCAAGAATACGCAATACATTGCAAGATCAATTGCAGAGGAATACATAATCGTGGAGTCATCAATATATACTCGGGAATATAGGCCTGACTCGACTAGCATTGATAACACTGATGAGTTCGTCGATGATGGTGGTCATGTGATGGGAAAACGAGTGAAATTAACGAGTTTGCAATATGAACAAGTAGCTCATTATCTATTTGACACACATGAATGATGATGCCGGAATCAGCACCACCAGATAAGGTGTTTCCAAGCTCAATATAAGAACAACAATGGCAGCGCAGTTATGTAAAGAGATAAGAGAAAGAGGTAAGGAGAAGAGGAGAATACACCGGTATATAAGTGGTTCAGCCAATCTGGCCTACGTCCATTGTGAGTGTGTGAGTAATATCACTGAATGAAGGCACTAATGGCCATGGATACAATCTCTCAAGCTTTCTCTCTCTACTGTAGATTTAGACAGAGTTTTAACTAGGGTTGAATAACTGGGATCCGTTTGCAAGGTAGGGGATGATCCCTATATATAGTGCCTAAGAGGTGTAATGTACCCTCCATGCATGTAATGAGCATGTGTGTGGTTGCCTCACCAATGTGGGAGTGCCATCTGTCACTGTCACATGCAAGGAATGATGATGAAATATCCTCCTCACGTGTGGAGAATAATCTTGTTACAACTTATTTGTTCCCATGTGTTCTTATCCAAATGTCAACAGATGCTCGGCCGCCATATTGGTGGATGACCTCGGCCTGGGACAGGCCGAGGTGTAAGGACTTGATGTTTGTTCAATCCGAGATGTGTCATAGGGAGTCTCGGCCTGATCTTGGCCGAGACATTATGCTGGGGTCGGCCCCAGCCGAGGTTGGACTAATTCCATGCTGATGATTACTAAGGCTTATTGTCACCTCAGCCTGAACTCGGCCGAGGTTGCCATACTCAGGTGTACGAGAGTGCTGTTGATGCCTGTGATGCGCGTAGCGTCCATTGGAAATGTAGGTGATAGTGTCGGCCTAGGCCGACACTGGTCTGGACGAGGGATGATATCGTGGGCCCATGGATTATCTAGGGTCGATCAATATCTCGGCCATCATCTCGGTCGAGGTTGGTGTCTCTAGGCCGAGGTTACACTTGGGGCATATCAATCACCCCCAGCCCTTAGTCATATGCGAGAGAAAGTGGCTAGGGGATTACTACACCTCCGAGGCCTGTCCGTCCCAAGCTAATACCTGCAGGACACCTGTCCACGCTAGAACGTGCTTACTTGGTATGCGTGTGCCGTCAGCTGTCCTTTAGGGATCCCAAGGCAATAATGTGCCTTGGGAAATGTGCCCACGCATTTAAGGGTTTGAACCCTTCTTTTTCTCTTTCTTCTTCACTTCATTCCTGCGCACAAACTGTTCTTGCAATTTCTCTCTCTCCAAAGCTTCTCTACTCAACGCTCTTCTGCCGAAGCCTTTGTCGGTTTTCTTGCGAGTTTTCTTCATTTTCCCTCATTGTTCCATTTCTAGGTACTTTCTCCTTTTCATTTCCTCTGTTTTTTGTTTTTGGTTTGCATTTTTCGACGAGTTTTTAAGTTTTTCGACGAGCACCATTATCTCAGGCGAACTGTGTTTGCTTTGAACTTCTAAGTTTGATCTTTAAACTCCTTTATTTTACAAGTCAATCGTGTTTATAGTTTTAGGAGTTTTTCCCAAGTTTAGGGTCGTCCTCTGATGCTCAGACCTTTATACCAGCTTCTTGAGGATTTCCCCTCTCTTAGAGAGAAGACCCTAGAAAAGATTAGGCAAATAGAGAGAGCTCAGGAGGAGGCTCGTAGGTCACAAGAGTTTCCCATTACGCCCTTGTTTCCACCACCTCTGAGAGTGATATATCCTGAGCCCCCGGAGAACTTCTATCAGACAGGGATTCCCGCTGATCCAACACCTATGTCTGAGTCTGAATCTTCTACCTCAGACCCCATGTCAGTGGACTCTTTCCAGGAAGCTATGGATTTCACACCTCTGCCTGATCAGGCAACTGATTAGGCCGAGCTATCCAGTCGAGCTTCATCCCATAATGGCTCAAGCACCTCAGCCTCTTCTTCAGAGGTTGAAGTGCTCGAGTCGAGTGTGGCTGTGCCACCCATTCTTGATGCCATCCCCTATCGACCGTCACAGGGGCAGAGTTCGCTCAGAGATTCCCTAGTAATCCATCTACATCTGCTCCGGCCTACGTTGAGCTTGATGATGCTGAAGATGCTGAAAGCGATGTTGACATCTCTGAGGCGGCCGAGTTCGAGAGCACAGTCACTGAGGTGGATCTTCTGTGCTTCAGATATTTATACTCCATTAGTCCCTCCATAAAATTAAGGAGACCTCTGAGGGAAGAGAGGGCCTATCACGGCCGAGATAGAGAAATCTGCCTGTACGAGCAGATGTTCAAGTTAGGGTTTCGCCTACCCATTCATCCCATCATCAAATCCATTCTCTCTTACATCAACTTGGCCCCCTCACAGCTATCTCCCAATGCCTGGAGAGTCATCGTAGGGGCCATTATCTTGTGGAGGGCAGTCCACCACTCTGACCACCCAGTTCAGGTCTTCATTTATTGTTATGTCCCAACCTCGGCCAAAAACCATCCGAGCTACTATCATTTTGTGGCTCGGAGGCCTGAGAAGAAAATGCTCCAAGTGACTCAGACCTCAAATCATAACTGGAAGCCCCGCTATTTTTTTTCCTCAGGACCATGGGAATTCGGCCCATGCGTCCCCTCTTCCACACTTGAGCCGAGGATACCCCTCAAATGGGTCAAGGTCACCATGTCTGCCAGGGCCGATCCTGGTCTAAGTCTTCAGAACATGCAGAAGGTGAAGGCCCTGCAAGACCAAGGGGCACATGGTCTGTTTGTTAAGTTCGAACATTTGCTGACCCCCAAGTATCTCTCGGGGACGAGCCTGGGTGGAAGTCCCCTTGTTGACTTTGGTAAGAATTTTTATTTTAAGTCTAACCTCTTAACTCATTCATATCTGATTTCTAACCCATATCTTTTAATCTTTTGCAGAGCGACCACCAGGCATTACAGACGAACTGTGGGAGATGGCTGCTCCGAGCTTGGCGAGGCTTGCCAAAAAGGCTGGTCTGAACGCTCCTCCCCTAGCTCCCTCAACATCCAAATCTCAGGCCTCAAAGAAGAGGGCCCCAGAAACCCATGCCTCTGAGGATCTGAGGCCGACCTTTAGGCAGAAGAAGGCCTCTGATGCTGCGATTCCAATCTCTTCGGTCGACATTCTGACGGCACGTCTGGATCAGCTAAAGTTAACCGATAGTGTGGTTGGCCACAGCAGGCAAGCTATGGACGCAATCGACTCTGTAATGACCGAGGCTGACAAGCGCTTCTACAGAGCTATGGACACCTCCCTGCTGGTTGAGTTCGGCCTGCACAGAGCTGTCCAGGTATGATTTGTTCCTTCGTTAAAATTTTTTAAGTGCAACATCTGACTTTTCTCCCGCTTAATCTCTTCATTAAATGTGCAGGGAGTGACTGCTATGTATCAACTATCGAACTGGGCTATGAGGAAATTACCCCTCATCCAGAAGGGGCAGGAGGCCGAGAGGGTTGAGAGTGCCCTAAATGATGAGGTCGACCGTCTGAAGTCAGAGCTTCAGAACTCTAAGGGCAAGGTTAAGGGGCTGGAAAAAGACATCTCTCTGCTCGTCAAAGATCATGCCAAAGCCCTGAAGGCCAAAGATGACGTCCTGCAGCAGAAGGTCAGCTCGGCTGTGAAGGCTGCCCTTGAAGATGCCTCGGATAAGATAATTTCTTACTACAAAGGCTCAGACGAATTCATGGGTTTTGGCTTTGAATATCTTGAAAGAGGTATCAAGGCCACTACCAAATGGGCTGAAGTCAGAGATAGGGAGGTCGGTACTCTAAAGGCCTCTGACTTTATAGGTCTCGGATTTGCTGACCCTCAGTTTGCACAGGCTCTTCAAGAGGTAGAGGATGAGGCTGCTGCACCTGCTGAAACTGCAACTCTTAAAGGAACCGAGGTCGAAGGGGCAGACCATACTGATGACGTGGCCGAGGTGACCAACGCTGATCAAGTCAACCCAGCCGAGACTGTTAATGTTCCCCCCTCAGACCTTTAGTCTTTTTTAACTTGTAACAGAAATTTGTATTTTGTAACTTGTAACACCTCGGTATTTTGTAAGGAATATTTGCAACAATACCTCTGAATGCTATATGATTTCTTCATTTTACTGAATGTCAATCTCTTCTATTATTTTGTTGCAGTGTTCTTGTTTATACTCAGTCAATAATTCTGGCCTCTGAAGCACCTTATACCTTTGACTTACTTAAGTCTACATTGTATAAGTGCTCAACTAATTTGGAAATAGTGACAAAATTGGTTGTCTAACCTAGAATCCAAAGAACCTTAGAATTATTCCCTCTAATCCTCTTCAATGATCCAAGAAGGTATAAATTGAATCACACTACACACATTAGAAGTGCATACATGTGTATATTTTGCTTAAAATTGATTGTGTGTTAAATTCCCCTTAAAATGTTGTTTTAATAATTTTTTTGGGAATTTTTTAAACATTTTTAAAATAATGTTTTCATTAATAAAAGTGTGATTATAAACTTTGTGGGGTTAATATGCTATTTTGAAAAATTCATTTTTCATTAGAAAGTTTGATTGGGTAGAATATCAAAGCGCTAGAGACTTCAGGGTGCTGCCTGTAATTAATTTTGACGCGCGTTTGCAAGCCAATTATATGCCAACACTTGTCACGGTCATGATGTATCATTTTGTGTTTGTTTTGTGAGAAGATTGCCTGGTGGTTTGCTGATCGTTAGATCAAACCTTATCGATGGCCTGCGTGTGTTTTAAACCTATCCATGTGCTACCACTGTGGACCAATCAACTTCGTCTTAACCACCGCCTTATTTTAACCCTTGGATCTAGTCAATATTAGGAAGACCTAATCTCAGCCCTTGATTGCCTTCGTCAATCCAAAACCTTCCTCCTCTCCTATATAAGCCCTCTAATTCTCAACCTTTCAAGACTTTTGGCAGTCGTCATTTTAGAGAGAAAAAAAATTGAGAGAAGAGAGAAGTGAGAGAGAAGAGAGAAAAGAAAAGAGAGAAGAGAGAGAAAGGGAAACTGTGTTAGCCAAACCCTAACCCTAACCCTAACCCTAAACACTTCAAATCTGATTCAAACCTTCGTATATTCAAAACCCCAAACACAACCTTGAGTGTTTGAGACAGAGTGGTGTTACTAGTTTGTTCATATTGAAGCTGTAACCTCTTGATCTGTGATTTTATTACCAACTTAAACATTTTTGTGAAGATCTGTATTTCTTCTTCATAGAAATTGTAGATCTACACTTTGCATGCTATATTTCACTAGATCTGCATGTTTCTTTCTCGATTTAAGAAAATCTTTACTGATTTAGTTTTGTAAATGTTTTATGGTTTCCATTCTTATGAAACTTAACCTTGACCTAGTTGGATTCACACTTGAAGATTTTCAATCTCAAAAATATTTTTAAAACAGAGATTGATTAAGATCTTGACCGATTTAGAAGCAAGATATCCGTGGAATCTGGGATATATTTAAAGGTCAAAAAGGTTTCAAGTTCTGTAAGAAAGAAAGAAAAGAAAATCACAGCATATAGTCTTTATATGTAATTTTCTAGGACTGTCTGTAAAAACTAAGTGTGTGTGAGTTCATGCATGTTGATAGGAATCACATCACAAACACTTAACACACTACCACACTGGAAGTGTTTTGAATAAGATCAAAGATTATTGAGTCGACGCAAGGAAGCTAAAGCAAAAGGAAGTTATCAAACTGGAAGAACATCATCAACAATCAGATCTATGAGAAGTTGGAAGGACACCAAGTGGGGTATATTCCTAAACTTAGAATAGGTTGATTTGTGTGCATGTATGTTGTATTGTTTGTAACTGTTATTTTTTGTTAGTGGATTTTTTTACTTTTGTGACTTAGAAGTCACCGTGGATGTTTCCTCTATTGGGAGAGGTTTTACCACGTTAAAAACTGTGTGTTCTGATTATCTTCATCTCCTCATCTCATTCTATAGTGTGCTGAATTTTTGAAACTATCTTAGTTTTAAAACTAATTACAAAGTCTTGATTATTCTCGTACATAAGTTTTTGTAAACACATCTTGTTGTTTATAAGTTTTATTTAAAAAAAAAAAGGGTTTCTTCAACAAACATCTCGGAGTTGCTTATACAGTTTAATCTTGTATTAAACGGCATTAGCAACATTTTTCAGCCTCAGGTCTCTTCACCACTGAATTGTAATTAGGCTCTGAGGTCATCACCTAAGATGTTAGCCTCAAAATAAATTTCACCAAATTAATTATGTTAAGGGTCCGAGGTCATCTCATTATGGTGTCTGAGCTCAGACCTCGTCACCACCGAGTGATGTTATGAAGGTCTGAGGTCATCACCTAAGATGTTAGCCTCATAATTCACCAAATTAATGATGTTAAGGGTCTGAGGTCATCTGCTAAGGTGTTTGAGCTCAGACCTCGTCACCATCGAGTGATGTTATGAAGGTCTGAGGTCATCACCTAATATGTTAGCCTCATAATTCTGCAAATTAATGATGTTAAGGGTCTGAGGTCATCTGTTAAGGTGTTTGAGCTCAGACCTCTTCACCACCGAGTGATGTTATGAGGGTCTGAGGTCATCACCTAAGATTTTATCCCCATAATAAATTTCACCAAATTAATGATGTTCAGGGTCTGAGGTCATCTGCTAAGGTGTCTGACCTCAGACCTCGTCACCACCGAGTGATGTTATGAGGGTCTGAGGTCATCACCTAAGATGTTATCCCCACAATAAATTTCACCAAATTAATGATGTTAAGGGTCTGAGGTCATCTGCTAAGGTGTCTGAGCTCAGACCTCGTCACCACCGAGTGATGTTATGAGGGTCTGAGGTCATCACCTAAGATGTTATCCCCATAATAAATTTCACCAAATTAATGATGTTAAGGGTCTGAGGTCATCTGCTAAGGTGTTTGAGCTCAGACCTCTTCACCACCGAGTGATGTTATGAGGGTCTGAGGTCATCACCTAAGATGTTATCCCCATAATAAATTTCACCAAATTAATGATGTTAAGGGTCTGAGGTCATCTGCTAAGGTGTTTGAGCTCAGACCTCTTCACCACCGAGTGATGTTATGAGGGTCTGAGGTCATCACCTAAGATGTTATCCCCATAATAAATTTCACCAAATTAATGATGTTAAGGGTCTGAGGTCATCTCATTATGGTGTCTGAGCTCAGACCTCGTCACCACCGAGTGATGTTATGAGGGTCTGAGGTCATCACCTAAGATGTTATCCCCATAATAAATTTCACCAAATTAATGATGTTAAGGGTCTGAGGTTATCTGCTAAGGTGCTTGAACTCAGACCTCTTCACCACCGAGTGATGTTATGAGGGTCTGAGGTCATCACCTAAGATGTTATCCCCATAATAAATTTCACCAAATTAATGATGTTAAGGGTATGAGGTCATCTGCTAAGGTGTTTGAGCTCAGACCTCTTCACCACCGAGTGATGTTATGAGGGTCTGAGGTCATCACCTAAGATGTTATCCCCATAATAAATTTCACCAAATTAATGATGTTCAGGGTCTGAGGTCATCTGCTAAGGTGTCTGACCTCAGACCTCGTCACCACCGAGTGATGTTATGAGGGTCTGAGGTCATCACCTAAGATGTTATCCCCATAATAAATTTCACCAAATTAATGATGTTAAGGGTCTGAGGTCATCTGCTAAGGTGTCTGAGCTCAGACCTCGTCACCACCGAGTGATGTTATGAGGGTCTGAGGTCATCACCTAAGATGTTATCCCCATAATAAATTTCACCAAATTAATGATGTTAAGGGTCTGAGGTCATCTGCTAAGGTGTTTGAGCTCAGACCTCGTCACCACCGAGTGATGTTATGAGGGTCTGAGGTCATCACCTAAGATGTTATCCCCATAATAAATTTCACCAAATTAATGATGTTAAGGGTCTGAGGTCATCTGCTAAGGTGTTTGAGCTCAGACCTCTTCACCACCGAGTGATTTTATGAGGGTCTGAGGTCATCACCTAAGATGTTATCCCCATAATAAATTTCTGATCTAAGAATGAAGCAAGAACTGTCATGGAAACTGATCTTTATTAATAACCTCTTCTCAATAAGATGGTACATTTACATAAAATTCTATGCGACATCATATGTAATATCTCTTGAGATGGTCAGCATTCCATGGGTTAGTGAAAGGTTCTCTTTCTAGGTTTTCTAGCCTCTAAGTGCCAGGCATAACCTCTTCCGTTACTTTGTAGGGGCCATGCCAGTTTGGGTGTAGCTTGTTTGCCTTCTGTAGGGTCTTCTTTAGCACTAGGTCTCCCACTGTAATGGGTCTTGACTTCACCCTCTGGTTGTAGAATTTCGCTGCCCTCTGTTGGTAGGCTGCTTTTCTGACCTCTGCGTCTTCCCTTCTTTCTTCGATAAGATCCAGGTCTAGCCTCCTCTTTTTCCCATTGCTGTCAGGGTCGTAGGTCTGAATCCGATGAGTTGGTAGTCCTACTTCCGTTGGTATGACGGCCTCTGAGCCATGTGCCAGCAAGAATGGGGTTTCTCCTGTTGGTGTCCTTGCCGTGGTTCTGTAGGCCCATAACACTACGTAGACCTCTTATGTCCATCTCCCCTTCGCATCTTCTAACCTCTTCTTGATTTCGTCCAAGATTGTTCTGTTTGTGACCTCGGTCTGGCCATTTGCCTGAGTTCGACCAGGAGATGAGAAGAATTGCTTAATCCCCACTCTTAGGCAATACTTTTCTAAGAAGGAGTTCTTGAACTGGGTCCCATTATCTAAGATGAGAGTGTTTGGGAGGCCATATCTGCATATGATGTTCTTCCAAATGAACTGGAAGGTCTTCTGCTCTATAATTGTTATCATTGGTTCTGCCTCCACCCACTTTGAAAAGTAGTCAATGGCAACTATCAAGAATCTATAGTTGTTGACTGCTTTTGGCAAAGGTCCTACTAAGTCAATTCCCCACACTTCAAATGTCCATGGAGAAGAGATTGACGTCATAGGCTGATGGGATTGATGAGGGATAGTGGCGAACCTTTGACATTTGTCGCACCTCTTCACATAGTTTGCAGCATCCTTAGATAAGGTAGGCCACCAGTATCCCTGAGTGATGATCCTCTTGGCAAAGGGCCTTCCCCCTATGTGGCTAGAGCAAGAACCCTCATGAACCTCCTGTAAGACCTGGGGTACCTCCATGGGATGCACACATCTGAGGAGAGGTAATAGAAACCCCTTTTTGTACAAGATGTCTCCTACTATTGAGAACTTGGCAGCCCTGTATCTCAACTTTCTCCTTTCCATCTTGGACTCAGGCAGCTCTCCGTCTCTTAGGTATCTGATGAGCGGGTCGATCCATGAGTCCCCTAGGTTCACGTTGTGACAAGGGCTACATACCTCATCCTCCTCGATGCTTGATTTTCCTAAGACCTCGATTGGAATGGTCCTTCCCAAATCTGTCTTCATTGCCGAGGCCAGCCTTGCCAAAGCATCAGCGTGATTGTTGCTCAGTAGAGGCACTCTCTTCAGTTTTTCTTCTTCAAAATACTCTAACAACCTTCTTACCTTCTTTAAGTACTTGGCCATCCTTTCGTCTTTGGCCTCGTATACCCCCAATACTTGACTGACAACCAACCTTGAGTCTCTATGGAGTAGGAGTCGCTTTACTCGAAGAGTTGTTGCCAATAAGAGACCTGCTATCATGGCCTCATACTCGGACTCGTTGTTTGAGGCCTGGAAGTTGAATCTCAAGGTATATTCAATGTTGGCGCCATCAGGAGCCGAGAGTATTAGCCCCGCGCCGCTTCCACTGTCATAGGAAGAGCCATCAACGAAGAGGCTCCATACGTCTGCATCTGATGAGAAGACCCCTTCTCTCATAACCCCCTTCTTGAAGAGGTATCGATCCTCTTCTTTCTCTTCTACTCTGCTCTAGGATTTGCCTGGGACGACCTCTTCTCGGCCTCGGAAGACGTTTGGTGCAGTCTCTTCCGAATCTCGGAAGACATTACGGTTCGTTTCTTCGTCGTCATCTAAGCCTTTCTCTGTCTCGGCCTCTTCCCAGGTGAACTCTGCGACAAAGTCTGCGAGTGCCTGCCCCTTGATGGTTGTCCTAGGCTGGTAGGTAAGATCATATTCTCCTAGTTCGATGGCCCAGGTCATCAATCTTTCGGACTTCTCATGTTTGTGCAGAACCTGCCTTAGTGGGAAATCAGTGAGGACTACTTTGGAGTGAGCTTGGAAGTAAGGCTTCATCTTCCTTGAGGCATGTATCAGGGCATAAGCCAACTTCTCCATTCGGGGATAATTTTGTTCAGACCCTTGAAGGGCCTTACTGTTGAAGTACACAGGACTCTGGACCCCATCCTCTTCTCGTATAATGGCCGCGCTGATGGCTGATTCAGAGACTGCCAGATACACAAGCAACTTTTCCCCCATGATGGGCCGAGACAGCAATAAGGGAGACCCTAAGTAGGACTTGAGTTGGTTGAAGGATTTTTCACACTCTTCGTCCCATTATAAGGCCTTTCTTAGAACTTTAAAGAATGGAAGACACTTGTCCGTTGCCCTAGAAACAAACCTGTTAAGGGCAGCCACTCT
Organism: Sambucus nigra; assembly: GCA_949130495.1. NCBI lineage: Eukaryota > Viridiplantae > Streptophyta > Magnoliopsida > Dipsacales > Adoxaceae > Sambucus > Sambucus nigra. The sequence continues at coordinate 745,664,542 of OX422208.1, forward strand.
TCCCGTGAGTCTCTGGACATCCTTGATACTCCTAGGAGTCTTCATGTCGAGCAATGCCTTAATTTTCTCAGGATTCGCTTCAATCCCCCTCTGATTAACGATGAATCCCAGGAACTTCCCAGCTCCTACCCCGAAGACACACTTTGCCGGGTTGAGTTTCATTATGTACGAGTTCATGACATCGAAGGTCTTCTCAAGGTCCGCTACGTGAGTACATGCTTTCAAGCTCTTCGTTAGCATATCGTCCACATACACCTCCATGGTCTTACCTATTTGCTCCTCGAACATCTTATTGACAAGACGTTGATACGTTACCCCCGCATTTTTCATACCGAAGGGCATCACCTTATAGCAGTACGTCCCTTTGTCAGTAATGAAGGCTGTCTTCTCAGAGTCTTCAGCATCCATGAATATTTGGTTATAACCTGAATAAGCGTCCATGAAGCTCATGAGCTCGTGCCCTACCGTTGCGTCCACCATCTGGTCTATCCTTGGTAAGGGATAGCTATCTTTCGGGCAAGACCTGTTCAGGTCAGTGAAATCTTACACACATTCGCCACTTCCCATTGGCCTTAGGCACGATAACTACATTGGAGAGCCACTCCGGGTAGATAACCTCTCTTATGAACTCAGCCTCTTCCAACTTTTTCACCTCTTCCCGGATGACGTCATACTTCTCCCTAGAGTACACCCTTCATCTCTACTTGATCGGCCTGGCATCTTTGTCTACGTTGAGCTTGTGGCTCATGACCTCAGGGTCGATACCAGGTATGTCTGCGTGACTCCATGCGAAGACACTCTGTCTCCTTCTGAGGAAGTTTACCAGCTCTTCCTTGATCCCTGGCTCTAGGGCCTTACCGACCTGGACGGTTTTTTCCGACTCGTCCTCATTGAGGACGATGGATTCTACCTCTTCCGCGGCCTCACCCTTCTTCAATTTTGTTTCGTCTCTTGGGTCAAGAGTGTCAATGTTGTAAGTAGTGGTTGCTCTCTTATGGGCCTCTCTCTCTTCGGCCGAGTTGAAGTAACACTCCCGTGCCGTGGTCTGGTCCCCTTGCACTTACCCTACTCCATAAGGAGTCGGGAATTTTAGCATCTGATGGACCGTCGATGGCACGGCTTCAAACTCTTTGAGGGCCACCCTTCCTACGATGAGGTTGTAGGCCGAGAAAACATTTTCGTCCATGACGAAAAAGTTTATCTTCTTGGTCAACCTCTTAGGCCACTCGTCCCCCATCCGTACATCCATTTCATACATGCCCAAGGGGTGCACCTTTTCACCACTGAAGCCTATCAATGGGTGATGGTAGGGCACCAGCCTTGCCCTGCTAAGACCCAGGCTCTTGAAACAAGGCCAGAACATCACGTCTGCTGAGCTTCCCCCGTCTATGAGGATCCTCCCTACCTCGCACCCATGCACCCTTGTTGTTATGACCAAAGGGTCATCATGGGGGACTAAGATACCCTTGAAGTCGAGTCTGGAGAACCCCACTACGAGGGTGTCCATGTCTACCTTCTTCCTCTTCTACACGGTATCGGAAGACGTTAGATTCACAACCTCAGGCTTGGCCACTGACCTGGCCTCTGCTACATGAGCCTTCCTATCGGCTACCTCAGAGCCACATCCTGTAAATCCCCCACATATGGTGCTAACACCAAAGGAGATCATACCGACCCTCTTCACCGGGGTGTTGTCATCCTTTGGCGAAAGATCCGGGTCATCTTCATCATCTCCCTCTGAATCATCGTCCCTTCTGGCCGGGAAATCGCCACGGCATCTGTCATTTCTTCTCTTCTTAGGGTGTTCTCTTCCACCCTTCGGAGCCTTGCCATCCACGTACTTCCTCAGCTTTCCAGATTTCAGCATCTTCTTAATCTCATCCTTTAAAGCGAAGCATCTATCTGTGACATGGTCGTGATCCTGATGGAACTCACACCATAGGTTTTTGTTCCTCTTATGTGGCGGGGCCTTCAGTTTCTCCGGCCACCTCAGAGTCCGGTCAGTCTTAATCTCATTAAGGATGTGTTCACAACTCACAGTCAGAGGAGTGTAATGAGAGAACTTATCATCATCTGACCTCTTCTTCCCCTCTTTCTTGCTTTGGGACCTCCCGGTGCCACCGCGGTTCTCCTCCTCATATTTGGCGGCCATTGCCTCTTCCGCATTCATCACTTTCCCTGCGGTTGCCAGCAGCTCCGCCATGGACCTAGGGCGGTCTTCCGCCAGCTTCCACAATAGCTTCCCCTTCTGGAGGACTCCTATAAGGGCGGTCATGGCTATGCTGTCTTCATAATCTTCCACCTCCAATTTCTCTTTGTTGAATCTTGCTATGTAGTCTCTTAGGCTCTCACCCTTGGCCTGTTTGACATACAGCAGGTGGGTAGTCTTCTTTTGGGGTCTTACCCCAAAGCAGACGTTGTGGATGAACTGCTCAGCCAAGCCTTTGAAGTTCTCAATTGAGTTCTTCGGAAGGGAGGTGAACCAACTATGAGCTGCCCTTGTCAAGGTCCCTGAGAAGGCCCTACACTTCATCTCATCAGGTATCGAGTAAATGTCTGCTGCTGACTGATACATCTCGATATGGTGCACAGGGTTAGTGCTTCCATCATACTTGGGAGTCACTGTAGGAGGCTAGAACTTGGCTGGGGTTGGGAACCCCACTATCCTAGCCACAAATGGGGAGCCCTCTGAGTAACCCCTCCATAATGGGTCCCTGCTTTTAATGAGGTCTCCTATCTTCTCCTCGAGGCGCTCGATGGAATCATTCCAGGGTCTTCTGTCATCCACTTGGTCGAGGTTATCCCCTGCCACCTCCCTGCGATGGACAGAGGGTTCCCCAGCCGCAACACGTTGGCTGTTGACCTCTTCCTGCTCTCGGCCTCTTCTTTCACAGGGTCGGCCTTGATCTGGCCGACTCTGCCTACCCCCTCTCTGAGAGCCTGCTGCGCTCCTCGACCTCGATAGCCTCTGTCTTAGGTCATTCACCGGGCCCAGCCTCTCGAAGGTCGACCCTCTGCTCAAACTATCAAAGGCCGACCCTCTTTGTTGGGCCTCTTCTCTTCTTCGGCCGACACATCCTTGACTCTGCCTAAGAGGCCGTATAGTGTCATTTGACACCTCATACGGCTCCCAGCAGTCTTCTGGGACTTCTTCAGCTTCTAGGTCATCATACATGTCCTCTGGGCAAGGGTTTCCCTGCCTCCCCAGACGCAAGCGCCTAGGGTCAGCAACGTACCTTCTCCGCTGGGGTGCAGGCTGGTCCTTCATTGGCGCCTGGGGTGGTCCCCTGGCGTCAGGATGAGGCTGAACTGCCGCCGGAGTTATCATGTTCGGTGAGACTCCAGGTGGCCTCATCATCATGGTTTGACTGAGCTGGGCAAATTGCTCCTTCATGGCTTGCTGTGTTGCAGCTAAAGATTTCAAGGCTGCTACTACCTCCGCTATTTCGGACTGGGGAGGATCCTGACTGGAACTAGCCCCTCCACCCCCGGACGGCGGAAGAGGTGGTGGTAAGTCTGGTGCCATGTGTTAACACTATAGAGCTTGAGTAGCAGGTGAGCTTAATACCTTAAAGGACCTCTTTCAATGGTGAAACAGCTCCACGCAAGGGGTGGTTCCTGGTTCACCACCAGAGTCTCCGGCGAGGTTAAGCAGAAAAAGAGTAAGAGATAGCTTCTCGTTTCCCACAGACGGCGCCAAAATGATGATGCCGGAATCAGCACCACCAGATAAGGTGTTTCCAAGCTCAATATAAGAACAACAATTGCAGCGCAGTTATGTAAAGAGATAAGAGAAAGAGGTAAGGAGAAGAGGAGAATACACCGGTATATAAGTGGTTCAGCCAATCTGGCCTACGTCCACTGTGAGCGTGTGAGTAATATCACTGAATGAAGGCACTAATGGCCATGGATACAATCTCTCAAGCTTTCTCTCTCTACTGTAGATTTAGACAGAGTTTTAGCTAGGGTTGAATAACTGGGATCCTTTTGCAAGGTAGGGGATGATCCCTATATATTGTGCTTAGGGGGTGTAATGTACCCCCCATGCATGTAATGAGAATGTGTGTGGTTGCCTCACCAATGTGGGAGTGCCATCTGTCACTGTCACATGTAAGGAATGATGATGAAATATCCTCCTCACGTGTGGAGAATAATCTTGTTACAACTGATTTGTGCCCATGTGTTCTTATCCAAATGTCAACAGATGCTCGACCGCCATATTGGTGGATGACCTCGGTCTGGGAGAGGCCGAGGTGTAAGGACTTGATGTTTGTTCAATCCGAGATGTGTCATAGGGAGTCTCAGCCTGATCTCGGCAGAGACATTATGCTGGGGTCGGCCCCAGCCGAGGTTGGACTGATTCCATGCTGATGATTACTAAGGCTTCTTGTCACCTCGGCCTGAACTCGGCCGAGGTTGCCATACCTAGGTGTACGAGAGTGCTGTTGATGCCTGTGATGCGCGTAGCTTCCATTCGAAATGTAGGTGATAGTGTCGGCCCAGGCCGACACTGGTCTGGCCGAGGGATGATATCGTTTGCCCATGGCTTATCTAGGGTCGATTAATATCTCGGCCATCATCTCGGCCGAGGTTGGTGTCTCTAGGCCGAGGTTACACTTGGGGCATATCAATGAAGATGTCGAAGAATGTAAAAAGTAAGTTTCAATTATTACAATGTTTAACATTATTTTAGATTATTTTATACATGATTAATTTTGTAATATGCAAAAAATATTAAGCATGTGAGAACAATAAAAAAAGAAAAATAATGGAACAATCAGACAACGAATTTAGGCTGTGGTTGACACAAGAGGTAATTATAATGAAAATGGTTGTTATATAACGTTACATTACACTCAAATTTTACAACTAATATAATTAATTTATCTATATTCTCATCTCTTAAAGACGGGTGATGCGACATCAAGGCTTGCTTTACATCCGAACATTAAGAAATGGAGAGGAAACTGAATCTCTTCGTCTATCCTTTATATCAGAACACTAAGAAATGCTATAATCCTATGGAGTGATGCTCTACAAATTCCTTCCAACCGTTGTGTAGCCAAACATCACCAGTTGAAGTTGTCAATTACACTTTCCATACCCCACCACTTGGAACCTCTAGCAAAACATGGGAAAATATGGAAAGTGGAATTGATAACTTCAACTGGTGATGTTTGGCTACACAACGGTTGGAAGGAATTTTCAGAGCATAACTCCATAGGATTATGGCATTTCTTAGTGTTTAGATATGAAGGGAATTATAAATTGACACGATTGCCCGGGGTACATTAGTTGGAATGAGGTGCCATATGAGCTCAAGTTAGCTGTTTGGGTGGCACTACAAGTAATGTATTTATATTTATATTTATATGAATATGAATATTTAAATTTCAATTTCGATTTCAATTTCGATTTTTATGAATATTTGCTTGTTGGGTGGCACTACACTCTTGTGCAGTGTCTTGCGGTGGCTGATTCTTATAGTGGAACTGGAAATTGGTGCTGGATTTTCTCAAAAGTTGTCCTCTTCTAGAGGTTCTTATCTTTTGAGGTACGTCAAGGGTTCATAACATCACTTCCAGCTAAATAGTTTGTAGATTTGAGATAATTGATGGTGATGTTGTTTCTTCTTGTATTAGGGTTTTTCATTTTGTTGTGAACAAATCAAGACATCGTGGTTGGAATGGTATGCACCTGATTGTTTGAGATCGCACCTAAAGACAATCGAAATTACGGGATTGGGGTCGAACAATGGAGTTGAACAGTTGAGGTGCTTTGTGGAGAATGCCAAAGTTTTGAACAGGTACGGGATTGTTTCTATTTTGAATTTATATTTGCAATATCTATATTTTATCTGGATATATAATGTTTGAACATGTACAACATTGCTATAACAGGTACATATATACTGCTGGGCAGTGGCAGTGGCCATACTGCCCAGCAATTTTTTTAAATTCTGCATAGAATTGTCACGGTCATTGACAGTGACAATTTTTTTAACACTATCACGGATTTGTCACGGTCCTAAACCGTCACAAAACTTGTCACGATTAGGGACCATGCAATGAGCCTCACAATTCTAAATAACTTGTCACGGTCTTTGACGGTGACATGATCGTGACAAAAATAGTTGTCTCGCCCAGAATTATCACGCTCATTGACCTTGACAAGTCAAGGTCAATGACCGTGACAATTCGATAGATTTGGTGTAGTGACACTAACTGTTTCATAACGTAATAAACTCATCGAACAAATACAAACAACGTATTTGGAAAATGAAAAATTATTACAACATTATCAGTATGATTAAACCAACATTCATCTGATGAAAAGAAAATCCACGACATGTAGTAAGTGTTCTAAAAGGCGCGCCTAGGCTTGAGGCTTGAGAGAAACGCATCGCCTACGCCTTATTACGCCTTATTCTTGGTAAAGGCTTAAGGCGCACATTTTTTTAAAATAAATATGCCTCAGTGAAATGATATCGCCATTTAAAGTCTTTTTTTTACAAATCGTACCAATATCTCGTCCAAAACAATCAAAATACATTTTATATATTGATTATGGAGCATGAATATGAGAAAGATGGCTACCTAACATACGGATATATTTTCAAAATTCAACGTATGTATTATTTTATTATATTATTAGCCTTAGAATAATAAAAATAAAAATAAAAGAAAAAAATGCCTTTTTACGCCTAGGTTTCGCGTAGGCGCGCCTAGACTCCTAAGGCTTGAGGCTTGACCTCTACGCCTCGACCACGCCTCGCGCCTTTTAGAACCTTTGATGGAAAAAGGAAGGCTGAAGAACCACTTTAGGAATTCCAAAATTGGGAAGCTTTTGAAGAATATATGCAAACCCCTGCATATGAAAATGAAAAAGAAGATTTTATTAAAACAGGCAATACTTCTACACCATCTACTAGTGGTATTAAAAAAGATGATGAACCAAATCCTTTTTTCTTAAGAAGAGATAATTTGAACAAACAAAATATATCTCAACATGGTATTTATCTTGATTTAAGGCATGTACCTTTTAAAGATCAAGAACAAACTATTGATGAGTGGGCACAATCCATGTCTATACTCATCACTAATTATAAGAGTACATGGTCTAAAGAAATTTTTTTAGACTATCTTGCTGCAACACTTCAAGGTGACGTTTTACAATGGTTGCAACAATTGGAAAACTCAGATAAAGGAACTCAGCAAGAATCTGAACTCCTACAAAACTTCAAAACTTTTGATGAAATCCTAAAAGATTTTGTTGATATAATTAAAGAAAATATGATTGGATATAATGGAGAACCCAGAATCCCAGAAGACGCGTGTTACATATTATCTAAACTAGAATTATGTAATATATATCAATTTGAAGAATTTGTTGAAATATATAAAAAGTATTATTTCAAACTAAAACATCCAAAAAATATTCATTGGCTGGATCAATTCTTCCACAAACTCCCAAACCCATGGGATGAAATGTCTTTAAAAACTTATCCTGCTTGGTTAAAAATAATCAATAAGGAAGGCAATCTTCGTTTTCGTATCAATTGGGTATTAAGACAAATATCCCAATAAATGTATTGAAATAAAAGCGAAAAAGCAAGTTAAAAATCAAATCACAAATTCCAAAACCGGATATAAATGTTGTGATAAGATTTTAAAAGAAAATTGGAAGATAGAAATATTTTATGGGGAAGATTTATCTCACTCTGACATTTCTAATAGTTCTAATGAAATTTTATATGAACTTGAATCTGATTCGAAATCATCCGATGAAGAACTCGTATTTATGTATAACACTGCAGAAGTACAAGGAAGTAGCGAAGATGAGCTACAAACAATAACCCTTCGTGAAATAGTTGGAGAAGAAATCACTTTTACCAACGAACAGTTACAAGAAATTGATAATCAAAGACAACTAATAAAAAATGAAGATGTCTATAAATTATCAAAAATCAAATTATTCTCAACAAGAATATTTGAACAATTTAATGGTAATACTACTGCTGGGTCAACAGATGATGAAACGGCAGATATAAAACTCTTTGATTTAAAAAAGATCAAGAGATGGAAGAAAAAACATCCAAATATAAAATATATTCATATCGGGTTTATTCAAATATGTATTACTGCCTTATTTAGACAAGGTATGGATACACCCGTAGCAATACTGGTCTTAGATAAAAGATTCAGTAATCCTATGAATGCCATAATTGGAGGAATTCAATCCAATTTGGTAAATGGAGTTATTTGGTTTAACATAAAACCAAATTTCTTTATATCCATTGATGATCCAAATATTAAGGAATCTGTCATTATAAAAATCCAAACCAAAGGAATAAGAATGAAAGATACCTATCGAAATATGTCAATACATTGGAAAACAATCCACGAATTGACAATTCTACCACACACTAACACACAGAATGTGGATAGAAATATTATAGAAATATTTGAACCTCGACCATTTGATTCGGCAATACAGCAAAGATTAATCAATTGGAGAGATTTGAAAGTACCAAAACAATGGATACTACCCCAAATAACAGAAGCACCACCTGAAAAACAACGAAACATCGTTGAATTACAGGTATTTGGAAATAATGTTTATTTTAAAAATAAGCATTCAGAAAACTGGCAAAAGAATTTTCCTGATAATGATTGGGAGAAATTAGAAGGAAAAAACCTTTTAAAAGGCGAAAGCAGTAATAGTAAACCACCTATTGCTGTAAAAAATACACAAGTACCAATATTACCTGGAACAAATTATTAAAAAGAAGATAATATAAAATCCAGTCATATTTATCACTTCCAATTAGGAAAGGAAGAAATTGTATTTTCTCGAAGCTATGGGAAGAAAAGATATACTTATGTATTGGGAAATTTCAATTCTGCAGGGTATAAATCATATAGTCTCTGCACATTAATTAATACAGGAGCAACAATTTGTTCTTGCAGACCCAATGCCTTACCACCTAAAAAATGGATGAAAATGAAAAATCTTATTGCTGTAGCAGGCATCAATGGGACATAAAATTTCATTGATCTAAAAGCTAAAAAATTAGCTATTTGGTTTAATGAAAAGAAATTTATTATTCCCAAAATCTTATGCTTTCCTGAAATGCATGAAGACTTCATTATAGGCAATAATTTTATATCAGAATATTTGCTTATAAGTATTGATGAGGGAACGATAATTTAACTATCAATAAAGAAGCAGTAAAAATCCCTTTACTGCAACAACATAAATTTAAGTGTGAAAGAGGTTTTCACCCTACTAAGAAAGGAGATATGACTCCAATTATTAAAGCCCTTGAAGCCACTCATCGGCTTTATACTATTTTAAAAGATAATTTTAGTGAAAACCCACTAAAATTATGGGATAAAAGTCCAAGATATTGTAATCTCAAATTAAGAGATCCCAATGTCATTATAAGAGTAAAACCAATGAACTATACCAGAAATGATATAGATGAATTTGATAAACAAATCAAAAAATATTGGAAATTAATCTTATACAAGAAACAATGAGTCCACACGCTAGCCCTACCTTCATGGTGAGAAAACACAATGAAGTTACAAGAGGAAAAGCTAGAATGGTTATAAATTATAAAAGATTAAATGAACAATTAGAATTTGATGGTTATTTCATCCCAAGAAAGGATGTATTAATCAACCAAACTAAAGAAAAAAAGTTCTTTAGTAAATTCGATTGTAAGTCCGGATTTTGGCATTTAAAACTAACTAACGAATCCAAACCATTGACAACCTTTAGTACTCCTAGAGGACACTATCAATGGAATGTTATGCCTTTTGGGCTAAACACGACTCCTCAGGTATATCAAAGATGGATGGACAAAATCTTTAAAGACCTTAAAGATTCTTGTGTTGTCTATATAGATGATATTCTTATTTTTTGGAAAACAGTGGAAGAACATAGACACTAGAAGGGAATATTCTACACATCAAGGCATCGTTGTGGCTCCAAAAGGTCATCGCCTGCCTGTACTTCCGAACATGCTTTATGGGATTCGTCTTGCCATCGTAGATTTTGAACATGAGAATTACGAACTTCTTTGGGGGGGGGATCCTCTTATTAAATTTCCCTTAAAAAAGGGATTTCATCTGAGTGTTGAGAGTTCTTCTAGCTACCTATCTGGTGAACCTAGCCCCTCGATGGGCTGGACATTAGTCCGTCTCTTTATGGACCAAAATTCTGATGTCCTCATCCTGACATCATTACTCCGGTGGAGCCTCTCTGATCGACCACGCTCTGACTTGCCGAACTTAAATAGATCCTGGTCGTGCCTGGAGTTCCTCGCTTGATTGTGAGTCTTTCTCGCCTGAGGACTAGGAGACCCATCACGATGTTTCCTGGTATCTTAATGGAGATCTCACTCCATCCTTTCAATTCGCCTCTATAGGCGAGCATTATCTTCCATCTGGAGGTAGGTTGCCTCCTCCCGTTCTTGAAGCCTGGCGTCATAAGCGTCAACCAGCCTGGAGATTTAAGTAGGCCTAGGTGGTCCCTGACTTACCTCAAGGGTTGCCTCTCTTGGCGAAACTTGGGATTTGGTGGTTGGGGAATTTTTGACCTGGACCTAAGTGGGACTGGATCATCCTACATGTTGCCAATTTGAGGAAGGTTGCTACTATGGTGAGACATCACGAGTTTTATTTCGATAACGCCTTTTGTAAAAAAAAGATTCAATTCCCACAGACGAAATCAACTGTGAGTGCATAAATTATTACAATAAGAAATATATAAAGTAATATCAATATGAAAATAAATGATCATACACACAACACCAAAGATACGTTATTCGATAACTTGCTTAAGTCCATGGAGAGGTTACTATTTTATATCAGTGTCCCTCAAATAATTAAAGTTACATCCCTTTTCCTCGGGTCAGGGTTTACATTTTATAATAATGGTAATGAGTTATTTAATTATACAAGCAACTCAATCTGCTTGTAGATAGCTAAAAAGTGTCCCTAAATATCTCTCTGAGATTGTTGGTAACCAATTTGAGTTTATCTCCATACATTTAAGCACATATCAAATGCGCAGATCTAAAATGAAGATCTGAGTTGGGAGGGGTAGTCCACTTTACACGTTGGGCTGGTCGGCTGCCTTTGTGGGTTTGTATGAATAAGCCCCCACAATGCATATGAAGAGAATCTACATGAGCAAGAGATAATTGATCGATGAAGGTGAGAAAATAAAACTGCCTTCAATGTGAATGAGGCAAGTGAGCACCAAGAGGTGATTATGACTCATAGCCCTCAAGCGAGTAAGATTCACAATCGAGGAAGGAGTGTCCAGCATCTTAGCATGATACCATCGCAACAGAGGCGACGCGATAAGTCCCCCAGGTAGGAGAAAGGGATTATATCCAATGTTCCTCTCGCAATTTGTTAAATGTGCAGGTAAGCTATGTCGATAAATGTACCATTAGGCGATGGGAACAAAAGTCTTTGCTAAACTAAACCAATTCCCCTTTGTTTTTGCCTTTGAGGAGGTAGACCCCCCTAAGAAGTTTATATCATCGTGCTTCAAGATATATGATGGGAAGATGGATCCCACCGACCATGTCCATTCATACAGAAAAAACATGCTTTATGGAATAATAAAAAGGCATTGATGTGCCGACTTTTCCCCTCTAGTCTATAAGATGTCGTGAATAAGTGGTTTAAGAATCTCCCCATTGGATTGGTGAAAAGCTTTGGGTAGTTGGTTGATTTTTTCTCATATAGGATTATCACTAGTAGGTCACATCCTCTTAAGATGGATGCCCTACGCATGCTCAAGAAGAAATCCCAAAACACACATAGGGTTTATTCTGAAAATTGTTAGTAATTCTAAAATAAAGTGGAGTATTGTTCATAGCGAGTGGTGGTAGCCTCCTTTAAGAACTACATACTTCATGGCTCATTATTAAAGCTACCACTAACCAAAAAAGAGGCAGTCATGATCGATGATCTCATACCCAATATGAAAAAGGGGATGACGTCGTGATCAAGAGCGATTAAGGAGGTGGTCGACCAAAGGTTAACGACAAAGGGAGGAAGAGCCTAAAACAAAGAAGTGTGTGAGGAAGAGGACTATGATCCTAAATAATCGAGAGAAAGTGGACTTGTTCGAGGCATACTAGGGGAGCAACACCATGTTTAATGAGATTTTCTAAAAGATCCTCCTTAGTATCAAAGATAAAAATTATTTTTAGCGGCCATAAGAAATATTCAGGGATCAAACTAAAAGGATCCCAACAATAAGGTACTCATAGTATTAGGACCATGGAAATAAATATGAGAATTACAAAGCTTTTATGTCTTTTCTATAAGAACTGATGCAATTAGAAGATCTCAATAATCACATTAATAATCCAGTCACGGAGATAGTCCTCATCGACCAAAGACTAGACAATATCCTGGATAACGAGAAGGGCCACATGCTCAGTGTTATCCACGAGGCCTTCACTCGCAAACATATCAAGGGGGGTGTAATAAGGATGGAAATAAATAAGGTGGTTAATGTAATGAAAGCATTCCAAACAGACCTTTCCAAGACCATCGTGGGGAAGTGATGTCGATAATAAGAAATTAAACACATGTCGCATATTATATTCAATGGAGAGGACTTGGTAAGGGCAGGGACTCCTCATTGTTATGTTTTGGCTATTACACTTTGCATTGAAAATTAAGAAATTAATAATCTCTCAGTCAATCAAGGGAGTTCTTTTTTAGTTACGTATCTCAGTTTTTAACAAGCTTAACCTACATGTGAGCGACTTTAAGGAAGTTATTATCCAGTTGGTCAAATTTGCATGAAAAATAATGACGCCCTTGAGCAATGTGGTTTTATTATTTTGATCATAAATAATATCTAAATTAATTTAGTTCTTGGTAGTAAACATTGATTTACCATACAATGCCATCCTATGGTGTGTTTAGTTCCATGCGATGAAGGTAATACCATCCACTTATCATTAGAAGTTAAAATGCATTATCAATAGTGGAGTACTGAATATTAGGTGCAACCATGTCTCTACTCGACCCTATTTTATCAAATTTATCTTACCAAATCATGATAAGAAGAAAGATAAGGTGGAAGGAATGTCTACAAATTAGAACATAACCCCCCTCAAAATATTAACTAAAGCATAGATGAACCAACATGGAGGAAACTCGGATAATGTCAGTCGAACAGGTCATGGAGCCTCTATAGGAAACAAATTTTGATGTTAGACACCCTAAAAAGAAGTTTCGCATATGAAGTTTCTTGTCAAATAAGGAAAAATGGGATAATCGAGTTTCCGAGAAACAATTAAAATGTATCGGCGTGGTATCTCTAAGATATATTTGAGATAGATCTAGAGATTACGTGTCATAAATTTCATGTGCACCCGACCTTCCCACTAATTTCCTAGATTGCTCATTGAGTAATGCTTGAAAAATCCAAGGTAATAAAAGAATAAGTCAGGGAACTGCTACAAGTAAGGTCTATAAAGGAATTACAATTACCAAGGTGGTTATCCAAATTAATAATAGTAAAAAGGAAGAATGGAAAAATGGATAATTTGTGTTAAGTTCACCAACTTCGATAAAGCTTGCTTTAAGGACAGTTTTCCCCTTATGAAAATAGAACAGTTAACATCACAACAAGTGGTGAATTATAATTCATACATCAATATTATTATTAAAAGTAGTGAATACTATAATGTCCCCTACAAGTTTAGAGGCTTGTATTTATACTAAATAGGAAATACATTGGGGGACCAAATTACCCTCATGGTCAATTACGTAAATAACACGTACATAAAATAAACACTCCTGCACTCCCCCTCAAAGTGGTAAGTAGGTATCGACTAATCCAAGCTTGGAAATATAAGTGCAAAAAATAAAAGGATTTACAGGTTTAGTAAGAACATTTGCAACTTGTTCTCTTGAAGAAATTAATGATGGAGTGATGATCTCATGACAAACCTTCTCTGTGATAAAGTGAACGTCTATCTCAATGTGCCTTTTCCTCTAATGACAGAAGCAAGTTGAATAGATGACTTATGGTCATAATGCAGAATATAAAGAGTCTTCTTAGGAAATCCCAACTCCCCAAGAATATAACGAATCCATAAAATTTCACACGTGTCTAAGGCCATGGACCTCTATTTTGCCTCTACAGAGGAATGCAAAATGATAACTTGCTTTTTACTTTTCCAGGAGATGAGATGATTACCACCAAAGTTTAAAAAACTTACAGTAAAAGCGGCCATCACGAGCTCCTCAATAATTTGAATCAATGTATCTCTGCAATCCTCTAGGCCGAGGGACTATTATATAAAATAACCCCAAGTCCAGAAGAAGAATTAAGATACCGCAAAATGTGATATATTGCATCCAAAAGGGTTTGACAGGTTTTGTGCGTAAATTGATTAACTTTCCCAATAACAAATGATATGCCCAGTCAAGTATTAACTAAATAAATTAGATGACCTACTAAACGACGATACATAGATCGATCTTTCAAAAGTTCACCATTGTCAGCCACAAGCTTTAAATTAGGAATCATGGGAGATGAAGTTGGGTTGAACCTAATCATCCCTGTATCCTTAAGATTATCTAAACATACTTTCTCTGTGAGAGAGAAATTCCATGATGAGACCTGGCTAATTCAATACCCATAAAATATCAAAGTTGATCGAGGCATCTCACATCGAACACCTTTCCCCAATCATCCTTAACTTTTATAATTATAACAGAGTCATCTCAAATAATAATAATATTATTAACATACACGAGTAAGACCACACTTTTCATATATAAATCCCGTCTGATGAAGCAAGTTTGGTCAGAATGGCACGTAATAAATCTGAATCCTATGATAGCCTCACTGAATCTAGAGAACCAGGCTCGTGCTGATTGTTTTAGTCCATGTAGAGATTTTTGAATGTGATAGACTTTCCTATCATACTCCCCCTCACCACAAAAGTTGTGTAGAGGATCCATGTGGATGACCTCATAAAGGTCTCCATAAAGAAAAATATTTGTGACATCAAGCTGGTGGAGCATCCAACAAGATGAAGTAGACAAGGAGATCAATAAGCGGGAATTGGTGAGTGTAGCAACTGAAGTAAAGGTATCACCCAAATCTTATACTGAAATATGAGTAAAGTCCTTCGCAATAATGTGGACCTTATACCTAACCACTATCCAATCAGTTAAGAACTTTAGTCTATATGAAACGTCCCAAAGTCCCCCTTTTTGATCTTTTAAAACCTTTTTTCTTCAAAATGATGATTTCCTTTTATATAGGTGTGGAAGAGTAGATGATGGTTCAATAAAAATAAATTTTAATTGACTTAAAATTAAAATTAAACACAAGTGAAATATGATGGAGTACACACACAATTTAGATTTCACTTAAACCAATTTAATTCAACCCAAGTCCTTGAAAATTTGCCTAAGTCATATTTTGCAATTTAATCAACTTAGGCCAAACCAATTTTATCAATTAAATTAAATGACTTGAATTAAATTAATATGAACATTACCCAATATTTATTTACACCAAGTTAAACAAGTAGTGATTAAATTAAACCAATTTTATCTTTTTACCTAAGCATGCGTTCTAGATGATTTTGCAAAAGATAAAATAAATAATTAATCCACTACGCAGCGATGTACGAGGAAAAACCCACAACGGGAAAAAACCTCGGACGACCCTATCCCCAAATCCACTAAGTATGGTTTTACAAATATAAGATAGAAAGACTTACAACACTCGACTCGATCCCTCTCAAGCCCTGACGCTTCTTCTTGTAGACACCTCCACCTAGCGAATAACCACGGAGCTCCACCGCGGTCTCGGAATCCACCGATCGGACTTTATATGGCCACCGTCACCCGAACAAGGAGCCTTTCTCCGAGTGGGTAAATCGACGCAAACTTCTTGTTTGAAGGATGTAGAAGCAAACCCAAAATTCTATTTGAACGGAAGAGATGAACCCGGTGCCAAAACTCCAAGGAAGATGTTTATATATTGAAACTTTGATTAAACTATATGGGTGAAAACTAAAGTGTAAATGAATTTTTCTTTGAAAAATAGACACTTTAAAACATGAACTTTTTCTTTTTCTCTTTTGATCTCAAACTCTCTCTTGGAGATAAATGTGTATGAAAAAGTTAACTTTTCAAAGTTGGTTCCCGCACTTAGATATTTAGTCAAAAATTAGTGGGGAAAGATAATGGGAAAATGGGTGAAAACTGTCAAAAACTGCCATTTAACTGTTCCCGCCAAATCTCATTCGAACGAGATTTGTCGTTCGAACGAAGTCTCGTTCGAACTACCTTCTAACGAAGTTCCAATGTCTTTAATATGAACTCGTTAGAAATCTCGTTGGAAATCTCGTTCGAACAACCATCTCGTTCGAACGACATTTCGAACGAAGTTCCAGTGGCCAATATGGGGAATCGTTGGCAAACTCGTTCGAACGACATCTGGTTCGAACGAAAAAACTCGTTCGAACGACATGTCGAACGAACTTCCAGAAAGTTGGAAATTTTCATTTTTAGCCCAGAAACTTTATAAACTTTATTTAAATTTTTAATTAAATCATTCTGAAAATAAACAACAGTTTTTTAATTAAACCTACACCCATTATAAACTGTTCCAAGCTCCTATATATATATATATATAATGCATTCATACCTTGGGAGCATGGAACCACTGTTGATGACGTAGAAACGAGGCACTTAAACTCGACATTTTGATGAAGCTTTACATACTTTGCCGCTATGTCTTCAACAAACACGTCATAGGCTTGAAGGATGATCCATATACTCTATCCTATGACTCAAACGTTTTTATCCGAAATTGAGCCAAAACTATAAAGGACTCAATTAAAAATTTGTGTCCTTACACTATAGAACCACATATAACCAACCGTCATATCCTCTTTAAGTAAAGGAACCATTTATCTGGTATGATTTCATCGTAAAGCATTCATCTCACACTTCATAGCTTTAACCCAATGTGAAGCTTGGGAAGCTTTAGAAACAATCCTTAGAATCCGAGTGGAGGAAGTGGCCATAATAAAAGAGCAATAAGTACATGACAAACCCTTATAAGAAATAAAATTTGAGATATGATGTTTTGTATAACAAGCATGACCATATCGAATGGGCTTTCTAAGCTCCCGAAGGGGTACCGAGGCTAAGGATCTAGAGTAATGAGTTCATCATCCGCAAGGTCATTAGTTGTATCAATAACATGTTCAACAACTTGTTCAATTAAATGAGAAATATTACACGGGTTAATGACATGAGATATATGTGAGCGCATGCGACGGGAATACACCTAAAAAGGGATTAACTCGGGATATAAGATTACTATAATCAAACACATGATGTAAGACCTCAAGAGGTGGAGTAGAAGAATGCACATAAGTAGAGTTACCAAATAATGACATATTTTTATGAAATGTGACATCTAAAGTATGATGCATACTACGTGTGACATGATCATAACGATGATACCTTTTGGACATATTAGAATATCCTAGAAAAATGCAACTAATAACTTTCTCATAATAGTGGGAGTATAAGATTTACTATAAACAAAACAAGTGCAACCAAACACGCACGAAATTATAGAAAAATAATCTTATGAAGATAAATAAATTATAATGTGGCTTTATTCTGAATGATTCGACATGGAGTACGATTCAAAAGATAAGCGCCCGTTAAGGCAACTAAGTAATAATAAGATTGAGGAACCTGTATCCCCCTTAATAGACACCAAATAAATCCCACAAGACTTCTATTTTTTTCTTTCAGTAACCCTATTTTGTCAGGAGTATATGGAAAAATGAGTTGATGAAGAATACCCTATTATTAAGACGAGAAACAAACTCACTTGAGATGTTCTCTTTAGAATTACGAGATCGTTTTTTTAATAACAACATTAAAAAAATAAGTTCTGACCAGTTATAAGAACGATGTAAAGAAGGGTAGCACATCAGATTTTTTACGAAGAAAATAGACCTATGTACACCTCGAGTAGTCATCAATAAAAGTGGCATAATATCGATGCCCATAAAAAGCTATAACATGTGAAGGGTCCCAAACATTAGAGTGTATTAGATAAAAAAAAACAAGGGGTCCGATGCATGCAAAGACAGTCATACGAGTTGTTATTCCTTAAATCGGGATACAATTTGAAGTAGGTGAGCTTTGCATGCCCTCTCTACTATAATGCTCAAATATCAAATTCTTCTTTTCAAGACGTGTGCCCCAAGACAGAGCAGAAGAAGAAACAAAAAATAATTCCTATATTAGCTACAAAGGCCATCTGATCAGTTGCAAAAGGAGATTCAGAAACCACTGCAGATTAATATGTAAGCTTGAGGCGCCGCTTATGTTTCTAACACACTTCGCACACTTAACCTAGTGGAGGAAAGGGTGGAGTGTTCAAAATTTGTGTATGTGAAAGCTTAAAAGCACCATCTAAACCCCTCAAGAACTGGTAAACCTTTTACTTTTCTTCTCGAGCTATAAATGATTTTGCAGCCTACGCGGTAGACCCACAATGTGAGCTAAATGATGATACGAAGCATACTCCACCCTTGTCCGAGTTAGATAAATATAAAACATCAAAATTGTATCATTTCCTTGGCATGCATACGATAGCTCCTTACAAAGTTCAAATACCCAGACCTTAGTGTGTGAATGAGAGTACATAACATTCATAACCTTCCATAAAAGAGGAACAAACTCATAGAACTGAAAAATCTCATAAACACTTGGCTCCATATAGTTAAACATCCATCATAGAATAGTACAATTAGTAATAAACCACTTACTGAAGGTTGGATCATATTCTTTTGGCGTTGGGAACTTTCCAAGAATCCAATTATTTTTTTCTTTTCTACCACAAAATAAATGAAACGATCTAGCCCATAACGAAAAAATCGGCCATCAAGTAACTTAGTCACGAATCTCTGTGAGGGTGAATGGTGAGTGGTCATCAAATTATATGATGTGTTCTTACATTGACAATTCCTCCGCCAGACATTATTCATCAAATCAGCAACAACACCAACAATGATGAACTCACAACCAATAACAATGACTCAAAGCAGTCCACAAATAGAATAACAAATAGGAGACCCCCAAAATAATCCACAAAACTATAAAGTTGCCACCAAAAATTAATGAAGCAACAACAAATAAATCTCTAGATCATAAGAGATGAAAAGTGAGTAAATTATTCCTTCAATTGCATAAAATCAATGAAGAAAGAACTCCAAATACCCAGAAAAAGGTATCTACTCCAAATGATGAAAAATAGTACAATAAAATACCACATCATAGATAGATTATAAGGGCCTTTTTAGTCATGATAAATCCTCCCCCCAAAGTGTTGAAGCCTACTAAAAAAATCAAATCCCCGATAGTTTGAACCTTGAACCCAAACCCTAGAATAAAAGGGAGGGGTGCACCCTTAAAGTAGCCCAAAAGGGGTTACACAACCCTAGGGTTGGTAGCCTAAAGTTTGCACTGGTGGTGGTGGTGTCTGGTGGTGGGGGTGGGGGCGTTTGCTTAAGGAACAAAAGGGTTTCGAGCTTCTTTTTTTTTTGTATTTTAGCTCTAATACCAACTAGAATTAGTGAATTATATTATGCCCTTACAAGTTGAGAGGTTTGTATTTATATTAAGGAGAAAATACATTTGGGGACCAAATTACCTTTATGGTCAATTACATAAATAACACATATAATATAAACATTCCAAAATAATTTAATTGGTCATCCATATTGGTTACAGCTCAAAACCATGATCATTATTAAATTTAATTAAAATATATCGTAACCATATATTAATAATTTAAATGGTCATCCCTATTGGTCAAGACTCAAACCCGTGACCATTGTTAAATTTAATTAAAATAAATAAATTTTAATTTTCTGCCTCCCCCCAAAAAACCTATAAGTTTTTTCAAACTTGTATACAGCTCACAAATAAATATTAAGCCATCAAATTGTTCAACATTAATTTACTAATTATTAAGCCACTAACGAATCCATAAATCGAAAAATGATAATACAACCCAAATTTACTAATTATTAAGCCATCAAATTGTAAAACACAAATAATAATACAACTCATGCTTGCAGCAATATGACAATAACAACACAATATCTTCATTAAAATTCAATGAACATTGTGCATGTCCACCCAACACATACGACAATGGAATATAGACATCCTAAATTTCAATCTAATGCACATTACGACACTGCATGTTGTTGTCTCCCTAAACAAAGTCACAATGATTTCATTGTCACTGCAACAAAAAATGAACAATATAGTAACATCGTAATCCCCCAAAAATATACACACTGTATCATGCATTACCGTTTCATTTATGCACGCTACTTAATCAAACTGATGTTTTGTAGTATTTTTCATATTTCTATTTCCCCAAAAAATAGATGTTATAACCAAAATAAAAGGGTGAACATTATTTCTCATTATAAAGTGGCCAAACATGACATGAATAGTAAAAAGAGGAATTAATACCAAAATTACAACGCATGCAAATAATTCAAAACGTTTCAAAGGGTAAGAAAGTATTTGAATTTCAAAATGGCTTCGGAATGGCTACGTAGCCAAAAATGGCATCAAAGTACACGTAGTTCATACGATGAACAAGGTTGGGTATAACTTATAATTCGAATCTAGGGTGTCACTTTTGATTTATGAAAATAGATGTCAAGTGCATTAAAAATGTTGAAAATTGTGTGAACACTCTAAATTGGAAATTGTGGTATAAGCCCCCTTTTTTGGATTTTTCGATTTATGAAAATAGATTTGAAAGTACATATGAAAATAAAAATAACAGGATTAGTGATAGAATTATTATAAACGAGCTACAAATGGATATTAGAAAATAGGATTAATATTACTAATAAGAGAATTTGATATTTGTGTCTCACTGAACATCATATAACACAAATCACCAATGGAGGTAACCGCACAAATAGTGAACATCAACAGAAACTATGCCCATTCACGTGGTTAACTCAGATTGGTGGTTTGTTATTAGTGTCGCATTCAAAACTTAATAAGATCTACACAAAAAATTACAAAATGTGAGCGACGAGGCAGCAAGTGCAAGAGAAGTAAATATATGAATAAAATATGCACATATATAAATAAATACAAGAGTTATTTAATACATACGAAATAAATAAGGTTGTCATACAAAGATTAACTAAATAATAATAAAATAATATTTTAAAACTCAATCTTCGTTTAAAGCGACTAAAAGATATTTCATATCAGGGTTGTCATAAAGAGCAGATTAGAACTCTATAAGGGCCTTTAATGCGTCTACTTGAGTAGTCAAACTCTTTGGCGCATGCATAATAACACACCAATTATCATCGTTTATTCACTTTGAGTAGAATATTTTCTTCACATTTCAAAGGCACAAATAAAAGATTCTTCGACTATGTGATCTTTACTCTTCATCTTAAATGAATATACCGTGATAAGTTTTTAGGTATGATCAACTTTACAACTATTCGTAGTGTCATACACCTACTCCCAATCACAATAGAAGACGACTTCTTTTAAATATAAGTAATCAAGTTATTGACGTCTAAAAATGGAGTGATCCAATTTTGTAATCATAGATAAATAATAAGAGCAACCTTAATCAAACACACAAGAGACAATGATTTTTAAAGTGGTTCGATTATGAAGAAAGCCTACGTCCACTGTTATTATTATTTATGATGATGGTCCGGAACATTATAGATGGAATGCCTTTATATTTCCAGGCATTTACATCTCTATACATTAAATATGACTCTCGATTTTCAGTGTTGATCGCCCTTCCAGCTGAGTAACTCTTGATATTCTTGATGCTTCACATTTTGGAGTTGGTCGGAATTCTAGACAACTAGGTTCTTTTGATGCCGATTGAGGCAACTACGTGGCCACCTAGAATGACAGGTGTTTGCCTTTCACTGGTCCACGTGGGGAGATAATTTTTACATATAACAAAAACCCCAATTCTTCATGCTTAATGATTGAGAGAAAGTATGGAGTATTTGTTCAAAATGTTGTTCGACACGTTACTGGAGAGTTGGTCGCTAGCCAACCTTCCGCACTTGTAAAAATTTCTTATGGCACTATGGATAATGACCTTTTTTATAAATATTTCAATTTTTTTAACCGTCAAAAGGTACGCTGGTCTTTTTGAATTTTGGAAATCATGTAGTCGACGGTAACTCAATTGTTCGTTCAACTAATCATTTTGTTCTCATTTATCGAGACAACTTATAAATACGTAGAAGTGTCCTTCCATTTCTCTTCAGCTCAACTTTTCTGCACTTAGAGTTTTACTTCATTCTCAAGCTTTCTTTGTACGATCTTTTGCTGCTTGTTCGTTCGCCATCATTTTCTTTAGTTCTTGCAGTTTTCTTTAGATCCATGTAAGCCTTCTTTCCCTATTTCTTTGTTTTTTCATCATTTTCTCTATTTCCACCATGGTTTACATTGGGGAAGAGGGTTTGTTATAGGAGTTTAGAGAAAAGAGTCATATTAATGCCTAGGTAGATTTAGAGATAGCCCAAGGTCTAATAGACGTATATTCTCTTCTTAAGGGCCACTGGATTCCCACTTTATTTATTGCCGAGTGTGGCACCACTTTTCCACCAAACCCTCTTTTTCTTCATTTTGTCAAAACTTTGACGTAATTTCTAATAGGGTAGCACTGAACACTAAGAGGGTTGTAAATGAAGTTAATAGGTTGAATGAGATTTATGGCGCTCACATTGGGGTCCATTGGTTGATATTTTGCTATAAATGGGTCACTAATTAAGAGAACACGCATTATTTGAAGACAAGGCGAGTCAATAGGGCTTTAGTAGTAAACCTATCGGATTCCAATAAGGACTATTGAGATTTTGGTGCAGTTATTAAGAATCGGCAACACGCTCCCCTTCCGAAGGGGGTGTCTTGTCCTACACCGGTCCCAGGTGCCCCCAAGAAGGGTGTGGCATAGATTATAATTTTGCTCTATACTTTTATCCCTTTTGTTATTTCTGCTCTTTTTTGTTATAAAGGAAAGTAAGAAGAGGTATCCTAAAGAAGGTAAATAAATATCGAAGAGTTTAAATTCCTGTGGGGTCTAAATCAAAGAGTTAGAGAAGAACATCCCCGAGCTACTTCAGTGATGTTAGAGTACAAGAGATCTATCACCTCCTCTATTTCCTGACCAACACTTACCCTTCTACAGGTTGCCATCAATTTAGAAGAAAAACCCGTGACTACTTCTTCGGTTGCAGAATCAGCTGGGGCTGAGTTCATCCAAGGAGGAACATCCTCTTCATTTGAGTCCCTTGATATATCTAACATCCCTAATTCTCCTTTAGTTGACATAGGTAAAATAAAGATGCCCATTTTACTGAGTGGGACATTATTTGCCCCTCTCAATAAGAATGCTGACATTGACAAGAAGCCAATTAAAAAGAAGCCTCTGGCCAGTGAGAAGAGGCTCCAACTTCTTAGTGTTAAAGAGATCTAAGCTACCGAACCTCAGTATAAGAGGTTAAATAAGGTCTTGCCTTACCCTCAAAAGTAAGCAAAGAAAGTCCAAGCCGACCAACAAAAGTTAATTAAAAAATTTCAGGCCGACCTAGGTGACATTGAGTCAGGTTCTGTGTTTGTAACCCCTGAATTGGACAGGGGTTTAACTAAAGGTGGAAGTCTTCCAACTGATAGGGAAACCTCAATTCCCATGCCCAGAACAAGGCTGACCGAGAGAGCTTTCCATAATTTGGCACTGGTAATTATCTTGTCCTTCACTTTTTTTTATGTTGCTTAATTTCTTCTGATATCTTGTGTTTTCTCTTTTGCAGTTTTTGGTTGATTTTAACCAAATAATGGAGAAGGACGGCCTATTGAGATCACCCCTAAGCGAGGCTGATGAAGTATTTGAAGGTCTAAAGCAGTCTTTGAAGGATTCTTAAAAGGCCTTGGAATTGAAGTAAAAATTTTGGGATAAAAAATTATACAAAGTCGAGAATAGGGAAGTTGCAATAAAAGGTCAAATAAGAAAAAGCCCATGCTATCGAGAATAAAGTCAAGAAGGCTGATGATATGGCTAAGGTTGTAGATAACAAGCTGACAGAGTCTCGAAACTTAGCCAAAACTGCCGAGGATAAAATGGCTGGCCTAACTGCTGAAGTTATCTCCTTGAAGGCCAAAGGCAAGAAAGAAAAGGATGCCAGTTTTAACAAAGGTTAGGAGAAAGAACTATTTGTAGCTTCTGCCTAAATTGAGTATGCTAATAAACTATACTTCAAGGAAGGTTGGTCGGAGGCGTTGAAGGTGGTCAGTACAGAGGCAAACTCTAAGCTTTTCTAAAGGCATGACCCAGACATTCTTCCTAATTTGGATGAGGAGTTTGATGACGAAGAAGGGTCCGGGGAGTCTTCAAAGGTGCATATTGAGCCTTCAGTGGTGCCAACCACTAGTGCCGCCATCCAGGACCAGACCAAAGACAAAGAGAAGGTCTAACTCCTTTTTTAGCGAGTTTCTTTTTATCCTCTCTTTAATGTATTTTCTAATTTATTCTTCTTCGTTTTTTGATTTACCCACCATTGTAATCTTGGTTTTGATTAATGAAAGAACATTTTTTTCTCAGTTATTTATAATCTTCAAATGATGTTGATTTCTTGTCAATTGCTATTTTTTGTGCAACTTATATTTCTGAATTTGTCCCATGCACTCATACTTGTAAATTTCTAGTTTGATACTAGGAAAAAAGCTATTGTTTATGCTGAATTTGACATACGTAGGCGGTACAAAAACCTATTTGAGACTGACCATATTCCTCTGTCTAAAAAAGATTTATCAGGGTTGCTCGACCTAGATGTTTATGATCAAGTGAAGGAGTCTTACCTCCATCTTTATTGCCTCTTGGACAAAACTATAGCCAATAATGTTGGCTATTATGACATGATTGAGCGGATGCATAAGGATCACAAACTTTCCAAGGCACTGCTCCATTCTAACTATGAAGCTAAATAAAAGGCATTAAGCGAAGGTCGTGGCTTTGACAAGAAATTGAAAGACGTCACTTCTGTTTTGAACAAAAAGGAATTGGCCTTGAACCAAGAATTGGAGAATGCCCGATCAATTACTGCCATACTGGAGAGTGAAAATAATGCATTGAGGAACGAACTTGACAGTTTGAAGAAATCAACCACAACTGGTCTGGATGAAGGGGTTTCATTCTTAGAAACTGAAAATGCCAAGCCATTAGAGGAGCTGGAAACTTTACAGAAGAAGAAGAAGACCAAACTTGGTCAAACACCAAGACAAAGTATAGTTGTTCGACCAACTATTGATAAGGAGAGATCAAGAAGACTCTGACCGACCAAGTTGCTCAACTCAAGGAGAAAGACAAGGCCATAAAAAAGCTTCAAGATAATGTGGACCAACTTACCTTCCACTTCCACAAGCAACCCAAAGTTATTTGGATGGATGGGTATGATGAAGTTCTGACTTATTTGGACATGCATATGAAGTAAGCTTCGAATGAGGGTTACAAATGGGGTTGGTTGAACCTGATCGCCTTGTTGAATATACCTCAAAATGATGAACTTTGGCATTGGCACACCACAGGGAAATAAGAAAATCCTGGTCCCATTTTCTCAATTGACTTTAGTTGGATCCCTTCTGATGCCATTCCTTAGAGTTTGAATAGAAAATATGTTAGAGACTTTGGCCTTGAAGGAAAAGTGGAATATGTGCGTCCCCAACATCTTCTTGATCGTTCGAGCTGCAGTAGGCATACTAGGAGATGACATTTTAGTTCCATCAATCATTCGAGCACCCTTGATGAACCTCCTATTGGGATGAGCAAGGCAGATAGAAAATATCCAGTGGAATAAATTGTATCCTATATTTGGCTAATCTTTATTTTGTAATTCAAGTTAATTGGAATGAAATGAAATTCTTTAAGACACTCCTATCCTTTGTATTCAAGCTTATGGTTTCTATTAATCTTGTTGTTGACTTGGTAAGCTGTATACAGACAAGTTAATCAACCTATTGATTGGATGTATCACTTAAATGTTAGATGTTTGAATCGTAATTAAATCTAATTGTAACGCTTTAGATTCTGCTAATGTTATTCTTTGATAAAACTGTGAATAGTTTTGTTGAACTAAGTTTTATCATTAGTTATCAGTGGCGACCAAGTGTTTTAAGAATATATAGTTATCCTTGTATTTTAACATAGTCGGGTAAAACCTTATGTGTTTGACTTGGCGTCTTACACGAGATTTTACTAACTTCTAGTTCGCGATTTGTCGAAAACGAAATCATACATGAAGTTGCTAATGATGGAATTTTGCTGAAGTTAGAAAAGTTTGACGAATAACTTTTCTAAAGTTATAAAAGTTTGTCAAAGAACTGTTCTGAATTTAGAAACGTTTGGCGAGGAACTTTTCTGAAGTTGAAAAAGTTTGACAAAGATAAATAACCTTTCTGAAGTTGAAAAAGTGTGGCGAGGATGGAGAGGAACTTTTCTAAAGTTGAAAAAATTTGGCGAGGAACTTTTCTGAAGTTGGAAAAGTTTGACAAAGATAAAGAACTTTTCTGAAGTTGGAAAAGTTTGTTTGAAATAAAAATAGTGTTAATTTAAAGTGGTGGTACCACACTATACTCCGAAAAATAAAACATAAAAACAAAGTATAATGAGTAGAAACATGCAATTTCATTAACTTAAATAACTGATTACATTGAAAACAAAATTACTGATAGTATTTACGAAGATGATCGGCATTCTAGGGGTTTTAAATTCTTCGCCTTCCAATGTCTCCAGGCGATAAAGTGGTGGTACCACACTATACTCCGAAAAATAAAACATAAAAACAAAGTATAATGAGTAGAAACGTGCAATTTCATTAACTTAAATAACTGATTACATTGAAAACAAAATTACTGATAGTATTTACGAAGATGATCGGCATTTTAGGGGTTTTAAATTCTTCGCCTTCCAATGTCTCCAGGCGATATGTTCTTGGTCGGATTTTTATCGAGATGCGATAGGGACCATGCAAGTTGGATTCTAACTTATTGTTTTTCTGGATCGCTTTTTTTAGTACAAGGTCTCCCTGCTTCAAGTCGGTTGTCTTAACACGACAATTATAGAACCTATTAGTTATTTGTTGGTAAGCATCCATTCGAATAACAACATCTTATTTGACCTCTTCTATCATATCCAAATCTAGTCGCCTCATGAGATCACTTTGGGGTGAATCAAACTTTAACACTCTGTGAGTCGGCAGTCCTATTTCAACTGGTACCACTGCCTCAATGCCAAAAACAAGCATGCACGAGGTTTCCCTTATTGCTGTTCTGGGCCCAAAGAACGTTGTGGATCTCATTAATATAGTTTTCTTTAGCATTAACCAACCTTTTTTTAAATCCATCCAATAAGGCTTTGTAGGTAATTTCTATATGGCCATTGCCTGTGGGTGCTCAGGTGCTGAATGAAGTTTCTGGATGCCAGACCTAATGCAGTACTCTTCAAATTGCTTATTATTAAACTAAGTGCCATGGTCGATGATGAAATCATAAGACAGGCCATACCGATAAATGATCTGCTTCCATTTATACTTGAAAACCCTCTGATAGGGCATATATATCAAAGGTTCAACCTCTACCAACTTAGTGAAGTAATCGATTGCTAAAACCAGATATATATGAACCTTCCCTTGGTGACTAATAATGGTCTGACCAGATCTATTCCCCAAATAGAAAAAGTTTATGGATAAGTGATGGGTATTGGAGTTTTTGCTAGTTTTCTATGTATGGTGGCAAATTTTTGGCATTTATCACATTTTTTGGCGAAGGCAACACAGTCTGCCTTCATTGTCAGCCAGTAATAACCTTGCATCGCTATCCATTGTCCTAAATATCTCCCAGTTATATGAGCTCCACATGAGCCTTTATGTACTTATTTAGTTAAATCATTTACCTTAGTTGGATGGACACAACGAAGTAAAGAGACTGTATAGACCATTCTGTACAATATAACTTTCTCCAGGACATAGTGAGCTGCCTTATATCTGAATTTCCATGCTTCCTTTTGGTCGAATGGTAACAGTCCCTTCTCAATATAATCATTGATTGGATCCATCCAGGCAGGCCCCATTTCTACCAAAATGATGTTGACTACTTCCTCATCAATGTTTCAGATGGTGAGAATCTCCACCGGGATGGATTTTTTGAGCTTCATTAGAGTTGTTAAGGCTAGCCTTGGAAGTGCATCTACTCGGGCATTGTCCACTCTTGGAATGCGAAGCATCTTGACTGTTGGAAATGAGGAAATAACTTCCTTTTCCTTATTTAAGTATCTCACCATTGTTTCCCATTTAACTCCATATATTTTTAGTAACTGATGGACAATAAGTTGAGAATCCCTCTACGTTATCACCTGCTCGGTGCCCAGTGATGAGGATAGCTCCAAACCAGTAATCAATGTTTCATATTAAACTTCATTGTTGGAAGCCTGGAATTGAAATATCAATGCATACTCTATATCCAAGTCGCCTGGAGTATTCAGGAAGAGTCCAGCACCAATTCTAGTTGTGCACAGAGAGAGATCTATGAATAAATTCCAAATCGGAACATCATTATTGAAGTCTTCATTCATTAATACTCCATATTTAAAAACCTTCTAGATTTGCTCAGCTAGTTGGAGAGCTATTTCTTGAACAATTGATGATTCTGGTTGGTCATCAACCATTTCATTTGGCCTTTGAGTTAGACTCTTTTTCGAAAAAGTCAGTTCGGTAGGCAAACTTAGTGTGCTGGGTACCTCTACATAAGTCAATTCTGCTATGAAGTCTACAACTGTTGCCCTTTTAATGAAGTTCTAGTTCGAACACAAATTCATACTCTCCGAGCTCAACTGCCCAAGACATTAGCCTTCCAGACTTTTTAGGTTTATGAAAATCTTGTCGCAAAGGAAGGTCAGTATACACTACAATGGTATGGGCGTGAAAGTAGGGTCTCATTCTTCTAGAGCTTCAATGAGTGCTAAGGCTAATTTCTCCAAGCATGGATATTTAATCTCGGCTCCTTATAACGCCTTACTGATGTAATACAATGGTTTTTGGACACCCTCTTGTGACACCCCGACTAATTAAATACCGGGTAGCTACTCCTTTATTAAATTAATACAAAATGTCAAGTTGGTCTAGTTAACAGCATCACTGTCGAAAACATTTTAATCATTACTAACCACCTAGTATTTAAAAAGTAAGATGTCAAATTTTAAATTAAGTCTGATTCACATACAATAAAAGAATTATGAAAGAATATCATAACCCTACACCATAAAGTCTCAATAAAGTAACCAACAAATAATAATAAGTCCGGAGGAAAACTCCTCACAACAATCCCACCACTGAAATAAATAAAACAGTATCTCCTGAATTAATTACATGCCAACAATCTGAAAAACTGAAATATGAAATGTCTCTAATAGAAATGGGCGACATGCCCTACAATGATGAAAACTGAATAGAGTCAAGACAAAAGAAGCGTCTACTAGCAAGACCCTGTAACTTCCACAAACAGCTACAGCTCGTCACCTGAATGGAAATCCTATGCATGGTGTCCTTGTGGCTGGGCACCTAAAAGGTTTTTACAAAAATAGGTTTGAAAGCAAACGGGTCAGAGCCTGAAAGTGGAGAGTATTTTAAAAACAGCAAGTGCTTTAATAACATTAAAACAAAGAATGCAAAATACATGTTAGGACATGCTCTCACATGGAATACTCACCTCTCGTCTAATCGTGCACTCTTAACGTACAGTACCCATCTAAGTGGTATTTATATATAACTAAACCGACATAAGTTCTAACCCATCTACTCGATTCACAATATGAATTCCCAGTGTTATCACTTGAATAGATAGCTTTACTTAAACTCGGATTCTCAATTATTAGCATTGGCATTTACTGGAGGTTATCCCCTTATTTATCTTCTCAAGGAGTTATTATAAATTATTCTCATAATTTAACATGACAAGTCTGTTCATTTAACCGTATATCATTCACATCATAAATATACAATACAAGCACCCCGAGACTAAGCTGCGGTGCACACATACTCTGCTATCCATCCCGGTACATCACGTACATAAGGATCACGCATTCCGAATCTCTCAGGAATCGTTCTCAGATAACAACAATCACAATCAATGGAGGCGAACACAGTCACATCACTTGGGTCGCGCACATACCTACGCTCCCACGATCAGCAAACTTAATAACTTCCCAATAAGTCCTTCTCTGACCTATGTCCTCGAGGTACCAATCTATATCCCCCCCCGTAGGCACACAAAGATTAGATGGTCTTAAACGAACGCAAACCTCCCGTGATAGCAAGTATGGTAGGTATGTCATACACATAAGTCATATACTAAGCATTCACACATCTTAGATATCTCATTATTAATAAAGGTATATTCTACATCCTTATACCATTATTCCAATTTTATACATTTTTAAATCTTCCGATAATATATAATGTAGACTGTCGACACATCTCACGTCATAATTTCTTGTACTTAAAACCTATCTCAAAGGGATTACTAAATCTCCTATTATTCCCACATATAACATCATTATTCTTAAGATCCTTACTTCTGACCCAAACCTCATTTCATCAAATTATTCTAATTTACTCCTTTAACCCTAATATTATCTCACTCATCGAATTTTATTAGATTTCATAATAATTCCTCAAATTGAATTCTAACGCAGGTCCAAATTTTATAACCATACCTACTGGTCTTCCTTAAGTCTAAGGATATTCATAAAATCTCCATTAATGATTTTCTAAGGGTTAACATCATTAAAATTTAACTAGGGAAAATATTTCTCATTCTGGGAAGGTCGATCGATCGACCTTGAACATCGATCGATCGATGGTGGTCGATCGATTGACTGATGAATGTCGATCGATCGATTGCACCAGATAAGTTACAGACTGCTTCGTTTTGCAGTCCTCAAATCGTCCCAAAAATCCATTACAATGCATGAAACTTCATTCTAACGTTATAATATCATCAAATAATCATCCTACAACATTGTTAACGTTCTAAAACTAATTAATCATCACCCAAAGGCCTTATTTAGATCAAAATATCATCAAGAACCCTAGTTTTCTATTTCTTTCAAAATCAACAATAATCCTCTTCTTAAATCCGTTTTTTGAATTATCAAGGGCTATAGTATGAATTCATAATTCATCCAGAATATGTCTACATGCAAATCCTAACATGGTTTATAGTTTTAATCCTCAAATTCATGGGTTTTTTTCAATCTCCCAAAACAATGCAATTTTCATAAATGTCTAAGCATGGAAGAAACATTCGTTGCAATTAACGTAATTAAACCACTTGCCTTGGATTTGTTCTCTGAATTTGATGTTGGATCTTGGATGTTGCTCTCTTTTCCTCTACAATCTATCACAAGGTTGAAGGTTGAAGGTGGTGGTTAGGGTTTCTCTTTTGGGAACCTCTCCTAACTTCTCCTATAACTCCTGTTGCCCTTTAGTTGGTTAAGTGCCGGTAATGGCTTAGTGGGTCACTAAATATCCTAATATTTAACTCCCAAAATTCGTTGGTTAATTATCCTAAAATTTCAAAATTACCAAAATACCCTTTTAAGTTGCCGGTATGGCCCAAAAATGCCCCGAGACCCAAACTAAACCCCCGGCTAGTGTTTTCTGACTATTTCGACCCTTTCGGACTCGTTGGCGCACTCAAAATGACCATACGGTTGATAAAAATAAAATTCACTTTTTAATTAAAATAATTACATTTCTGACGCGACTATCACACGCGTCCCAACAAAATTTCCCAAATTTCCGTATTTCAATCTCGCGATAATTTCAATATTTCCAATATTCATATATTGCCATATATACACATTATAATCAAATACCAACTCACATCTCGTTAGTATTATATCTGGATTAATTCTCAATTAATTCACATTTAATTTAATTAATCCCATAAATAAATATCAATAAAAGTACGGGGTATTACACCTCTTTAATCGGATCAAGGCTGAACTTATAATGGATTATAAAATAGCCAAATACAAGTATAACTTCTCGCCTAAAACTAGTCGGGAGAGTAGTGCGGGAGACCCCCGATATTTCTTTAAGTTAAAAATTTCTTTTTCACATTTGTCATTCCATTCAAAGGTCTTTCTAAGTACCTTGAAGATTGGAAGACATTTATTTGTGGGCCGAGATACGAAACGATTTCGGGCTGCTATTCTTCTTGTCAACTTTTGCATATTTTTCTTACTGGTCGGGGATTGCATTTTTAGCAAAGCCTTTATTTTATTAGAACTTATTAGGATAAATTTCCAATTGAATCAATTTTTAAGTGTTAGCTTTCAAGCATATGACATTTGAGTTGAAGACGTTGCGGCCAAGTCTAATGAGATCACATCATATATCGCGTTTCGTGCCATGTGTCATGATCAAATTTCTAAAAATTTCTCAGGCATGAATGCATATGTTACGTTGAGCCTTGGATATATTTATTGGGTGTCTTTTATCTTGTAAACATATTTAAAATGTTTTTTTTTATGTTTTTTATAAAGAATTTAATTTTTGAAAAGTCGTTCGATAGGTCGTTCGAACGACCTAGAAATCTCATTCAAACGAGTTTCCATTGTAGTTTGAATGAGCTATCTAACGAGATAGTTTCTTGGTGCTCTAAATTATCGTTCGATATGTCATTCGAACACCTCTGTTTTCTCATTCGAATGACCTGATCTACGAAAATGGGCAATTTTTTAGTAGTTTTTCCCCATTACTCCCACTACTTTTTTCCCAACTTTTTTAGTAGTGCGGGAGTTGATTTTTTTAAGGGACTTTTACCATCCTTTGAGAGAAAACACACCTTTCCAAAAAGTCATTTTAATGAATTAATTTTCAAAACAAAAACATGTTTACACCCAATTATTTATACGATTGAAGTTTCAACATGGTATTTGTTTGAGATCATTATTTTGGCACCGGGTTTTATTCTCTACGCCATAGAGATTATTTCTTACGGAGTGTTGATACAAAAATTATCCACTTACGTGGACCAATCAGAGACGAACACGTGCCATCCAACATGGCAAGAATCTTAGTCAGTAAGATATAGACTCGCCAACCTACACATGGAAGGCCGACCAACAAGCAGAATGACGATCAATAATAGGAAGACCGACCAACAGGGTCAACAAATTATCAACAATCATGTACAATGTGAACGCCATGTATTGATGGAAATGCCTAAATTATAAAGGCATTCGATCCTTTTATATTCCACGTCTCTATATACTTATGAGACTATACATACATTATAATCCCTTCATCAAGGGCAAGTAGAAATCAGTCAAACATGAGAGTCAACACATAATACGAGGTAATAAAAAATACAGTGGACGTAGGCTTTTCTCTTATAGCCGAACCACTTTAAAAATCTTTTTGTCTCTATTTTATTTACATATATTATCTGTGATTAAATAATTAGGCCTAATCTAGTTTTTTACATCAACAGATTGGCGCCGGCTGTGGGAACGTATTTCTAAACGTTTTCATTCTCATTCTTTGATCCAAAGATGACTGACATTCCTGAATCCAGTGCTAGGCACGATGGCAATCCGCCTATTTTATATCATCCTCCAACAAATAATAATCTAACTGGAATTTTGGCTAGTCTCGCTAGGGGACAGGATGTTATGCAAGATACGATCAGGCAATTGGCCTAAACACTGCACGTCGGATCTTATGCCTTGTCTATTCACAAAAATATGCCACCGCCACCTCCAAGAACCAATGCGCATAGCCACTCTAGAACTTCTAGAGATGCGTCATATCGTCCAGGAGCAAGTTTTTCCCTCGAGAGGCATAGTCATTCTAGGACTTCCATTGATACGTCCTATCGTCCAGGAGTAAGTTCTTCCCGCAGGACTTCAGTGTCATATGATTAACATTGATTTTCTCCTGAAAGTATAAGTGCTTTGGAAAGATTGAGCCAAGCATCGCCCTTTGATTGCTTGGTAACCAAAAGGAATATAAATGTTCCTAGGGCATTGTCTAGGCATATTAGACGACTAGCCGATCAACATAAGGCCTCGACCCAATCCAGATCATGCACCTGACAATCCATCCATATCGAGCAGACTTCTTAAAAGGAAAGTTCAGCACGCACAGTTGGTCGAAACAACCGAGATGAATCACATAAATTTGGTATGGGTAAGCATGCATGGAAAGGCTCAATCCAAAGATTGGAAGATAAGTTGGGAGAAATGGTGAAGACGAAGAACCTTTGCAATGAAGCTTTGTGAAATGGTCTCCTTTTATTTAAGTTATTGTGGATTTTCCTACTCGTTCGAAGTTTAAAGCACTTGTGGTCACTCCCAAGTATGATGGGAAAACTAATCCTGTTCTTCACATAGAATAGTATCGAGCAGCAGCAGACATTTACGTTGTCCCCGAAGAAATGAGATGCAGGGCATTCTCAGGTAACATAACAGGACCTGCCCAGATATGGTACAACAGCCTTCCTCGGGGGTAAATTTTTTATTTTAACCAACTTGCTGAGCTCTTCATTGGTAATTTCTTCTTTGCGGCCAAACTAGTAAAGAGAGTAGCACACTTATTAAGCGTGAAACAACACATAGGATAAAAAAATACGGGATTATATTACTCGCTTCAACAATGATAAGTTGGAGGTGATTGATTACGAAGAGAAAACAACTATTACAGCTCTCACGAGTGGGATCCTTCCAGAGAAACTTTATTACACTCTTGCCAAAGACCCTCCCCAAACTATGACTGAGTTAATGGCTAAAGCAGCCAAGATAATGAATGCCGAGGAAGCAATGGCAGCAAAGCAGAGCTCGGTCACAAAGCCTGAGATTAAAACTCAGAAAAAAAATCAAAGGGAGCATACGGATCAGAAAGATTCAAAGAAAATAAATAGTCATGATAGGCTCAGGAAGTACAACAACTACACTCCATTAACAATGGGCGTTCACCATGTTTTGGATGAAATTAAACATAGCAGGGAGGTAAGTTGGCCAGAGAAATTAAGAGCACCCATTGGGAAGAGGGACATATCCAAATAGTGTGAATTTCACAAGGACCATGGGCACACGACAAATCGCTATATTGCTCTATAAAATGAGATTGAAACTCTCACCCGCCGAGGAAAACTAAACAAATTTGTTGATCGACGAGACGATATAGGAGCTCAGCGTAGGTCAAAATCCCCATGCAAGCCCAGGGAAGAGAAGAAAAGAAATCTTGAAGATGATCCCGACTTCCCCAAAAAAACCAAGAAACCATAACGTGAGGTATTTACACTCAATTTCGGTACCTTTAATTGCCAGATGATTACATGTGGAGATGTTGGAGGTGGAGATCACTCTGCTGAGAGAAAAGCTTACCTCAATGAGGCCCTAACTTATTCTTACATCCAGAGGATCAATCTAGCCGAAGAAGATAGACCGAGGAAGGTGAATAAAGAAAATTTAGTAATTGGGTTTTCCAAAAATGACTTGTCAGGTGTTCTCTACCCCCATGACGACCCTTTGATGGTCAAATTTAGTTATAAATATACAATTATTTCCAGGGTGTTGATTGAACACGGTAGCTCAGCAGATATCATGTTTTATTCTTGTTTCCAAAAGCTGGATTTGAAGCTCAGTCAACTAGATCCGTACCACAGGCCTTTGATCGATTTTTCTGGTGAAAAAGTCTATCCTCTTGGCATAATCAAGCTGAAGGTGTTGCTTGGCACCTGGCCAGCAAGTTGGATCGAGAAAGTCCATCATCAGGTAGTGTCTCCAAATCCGAAGTGCGAACACGACTGCTGCTAACTCCAAGTCGTGGGTGGGGTAATTCCTCTCGTGGGGCTTAAGCTTACGGGAAGCATAAGCTATAGCCTGATCTTCCTGCTGAAGTACACCTCCAAATCCTAATAAAGACGCATCAGTGTAGACTAGATATTCCACTCCTCGCCTGGATAATGCTAACACTGGTGCTGAGATGAACTTATCTTTCAACTCATCGAAGACTAGCTGACAGGCGTCACTCCAGATAAATGGTACCCCTTTGAGAGTCAAGTGCGTCAACGAACCCGTTATCTTTGAAAACCCTCAAATGAATCTCCTGTAGTATCCGGCTAAACTCAAGAAACTGTGTATCTCGGTCGGTGTCGTGGGCTGTCCCCACTCCCTTACCGCTGACACCTTCCCCGGATCCATGAATATCCCTCTATCGGAGATGATATGCCCCAAAAACTGTACCTCCTTCAGTTAAAATACACATTTGCGTACAATTGATGCTGGCGCAGTGTCTGCAAAACTTGCCTCAAGTGCTCGGCATGGTCCTCCTCGATCTGTGAGTAAACCAGAATGTCATCTATGAATACGATGACGAACTGGTCCAAGAATTTTCTGAACACTCTATTCATCAAGTCCATAAACACGGTTGGGGCATTGGTTAGCCCGAAGGGCATAACCCTTAATTTATAGGAACCCTATCTCGTCAGGAAAGCAGTCTTCGATACGTCCTGTTCCCTGATACGTAGCTGATGGTATCCCGATCTCAAACCAATCTTTGAGAAGAAGGCCGCTCCTCTCAACTGGTCAAATAAGTCATCAATTCGAGGCAACGGATATTTTTTCCGTATCATGACTTTATTCAACTCCCGGTAATCGACACATAACCGTAACGATCTATTCAGATTATTAACGAATAATACGGGAGCACCCCATGACGAAATACTCCGGCAGATAAACCCCTACCCCAATAACTGCTTAATCTGGCCATGTAACTCCCTCATCTCTGCTGGAGCCATACGGTAAGGTGCGCGAGCTATCGGTCGTGTATCTGGCGCTAAATCAATTACAAAGTCTATCTCTCTAGTCGGTGGTAACCCCGAAATCTCCTAAAACACATCAGAAAACTCTCGAACTACTGGAATCGAAATAAGCGGTACCACAACCTCCGTAGAGGTCTCCTACTCTATATAGTATAAATGAGTGGAAGATCCTCCCTCAGAGCGAGGCATTGCCACCAGAAATATCACCTGCCCGGGTATGGCAAAAATTATAGTCTTACTATAACAATTAATCACGGCCCTATACCTGACAAGCCAATCCATACCCATAATCACGTCGTACTCGGACATGCCTAATACGAGCATGTCAACGGGTAAGATAAACCTCCCAATATGTATACTTACCCCTCGACAAATAAAATAAATAACGGAACCCCTACTCGACGACGAATCCACACAAGTGGTCGTACCCTCTGCTGTATTAAATAATTCCGTAGAACGTGCAAACCCCATGGCAATAAAGCAGT
This sequence comes from Sambucus nigra, assembly GCA_949130495.1. Lineage (NCBI taxonomy): Eukaryota > Viridiplantae > Streptophyta > Magnoliopsida > Dipsacales > Adoxaceae > Sambucus > Sambucus nigra. The sequence goes on from OX422208.1 coordinate 745,702,037, forward strand.
GTGTGGCTCCCGTGTCAAATAAAATGCGCCCCAAAGTCCCCTGGATAGAAAACATACCCTCAATCGCTGGTGGTTCCTGCGGGACTGCGGCCTGGTGTAGATTATAAACTCGTCCATACTGAAGCCGCCCTTCCTGAACTGGGGGGCTGGGATGGGTGGCAGTACGGCCATCTATGGAGGTGTTAGGAGGGCTGAGAGAAATAACGGTCTCTGGGGTTCTTGATAGACACCATGCTGCTATTAGCCCCTTCCCTTCTGAGGGTAGTCCTATCGTTTGTGGCCAGTGTTGCTACACATGAAACATCTCCCTGGGAAAGGTCCTCCCCTCTGCCCATGCTGCTGTCCCCAATCCTAATGGTCGTTACCACCCCTCCCTTGGCCATTTTGGCCCTGCTGAAACTACTGATGGCCCTGATGGCCTGTCGAAAGCCTCCCTGCCCATGTCTAAAATCTCCTAACCCGAACCTCTTAGGATCCCCTTATTGGGAACCCTGATCACTGTGCCTATGCTGACCCTGAACTGTTTGTGCCCCACCGGTACCATTTCCTCCTGCCCTGCACTACCCTGCCCTGCTGGCTGGGCTCTCCCACCTTCTTAACCTCGGACAAGTGGAAGAAGTGGTCCTGGCAGTGGATTAGTGATACGTTAACCACATCTGAATAGGTGGAGAGGGAGAGATTGCCTATTAAATGCTGGCGAATCCTCCATGTCAACCCATCCATGAAGCGCTGAATCTTCTTCTCTTCCGTCGAAATCTCATTCGGCACAATGTTAAGCAGATTAGTAAACTCTGCCTTGCATTTTGCCACGGTCCTTCCCTCCTGCTTCAGATTTGCTAACTTTCGACTCATCTATGTCTGGACAGCCGAAGGAAAATACTTGCGGTCGAACCGCACCCAAAAGTCTTGAATACTGAGTGTGTCCCTCTCCTCAGTGGTGGTTATAGACTCCCACCGCTACATTGCTACCCCCATTAGTTTGAATGTGGCAAAAATCTGACTCTGTACTTCCGTGCACTCGTGCATCCTCAAATGCCTTTGGATGTCCTTTTTCCATTAGCTTGCTACAAATACATCGGAGCTCCCTGAAAGCTCTGGAGGATGCTGTGATAACCCGCCATCCGAAATAGGGGGTAGCCAGCCCGATACTCCAAAATAACGGAATCATGGATGGAATTATTCTCAGCATCACAACACAATAAGAAGTATACGGGATAACCACTCCTTATTTCAGAAAAACGGGTTGCCAAAAATTTTGATTTTTAAAGTTTATAAAAGAAAACAACTTTAAACCCCAATAAAAAGAAAATGGAAATCCAGATGAAATTATATTATATACCCACAAATGTACAATAAGGGACCGAATATGCTGTCGGCCACAGACTCATACAACAATATTAATTAAGTGCAATAATTTACATAATACATTACATTAATCAATTACAAAAGCTTGTGCCTCTCGCCCGAGTAACAAGACTCGATCTTAATTAGAGTGCAAAGATGACGACGTATATTTCAAAATGTTCCGTAATACCCGTAAAGCATCACGGCTCGCCAAAGACACCGGGATAGGAAGTCAGATCAGGCATCCTTGCGGTAGAGTACCTGAGCGGATACAAGATGCATGCACAACAACAAATATGAACGGGTCAAGGCCCGGTTCTATATGATTACCAGATGAATAAAAAGTATGACAGTTATGAATGATAAATCATGATGAAAGAGAAATGAGAATCTACCTACACAACTTAAAATATAAGCTAAGCAGGAAAATAAAGTGAGTAAACTTATTCTAAAACTTTCGTCATATGCACCAATTATATCGTATATCTTTTCCTTAACAGGAAATATATATATATATATATATATATATATATATATATATATATATATATATATATATATATATATATATATATATATATATATATATAATCACAATCTTATGCTCTATATGGCATTTTTATCTCATTTTTACATTTTGTAAAAATCCTTTCCTTATCAGGAAAATAGTCATTTTCAAATGCTCTTTATGGCATTTCAATGTGCTCTTTGTGGCACTTCATTATGCTCTTTATGGCATATCTCAATAAATCAAGTCAACTTGATTATGAATAGTTATATTTATATACATATAACGATTCTAAGACCGTCCGTTCGGGTTTCCCCACTGTGCGCGTCCCTAAATGACCATCATCTTTCAGGGCCTATCATCAAGACAACCTGGGCACCTATAACGCAAGACGTCGGGAAGCGTCCATGTGCCTGCGGGGTAGTCATAACTACACCCGGAATTACCTACCCATCGCAGAAAATATACAACACAAACGCACACATGGCCTAGGACTATATCCACCCTGCATTCATTAGCCAGGGGGCTTCACCTCACGCGCGAACTTCCCTTACGATGTCATTTAGAGAGGGTGTGTTTAAACCATTTTATTTACCATCTTCAAAAATCAAGTAAATTATCATTTACCATATTCATGATTAAGTAAATTATCATTTACCATCATCATTACCATTTCCATATCATTTTCATTCACCATTATACATGTGTAGGTTTCATTTTATCCGAAACCATTATCATTTACATTTTGTAAATAATTTAACTTATTATCCGGAGCCATACAATAAATTATATCGTTGCTACAACCTCAAAGGAGTAAATCAACTCTTAATTATCTCCAAACATTTTAGGGTATTACTTTAAAACCCCAATACTATCATACCTCAAAGGAATGAATAAACTTTCAATTTATTCTCCCAACATTCGTTTACGGTGTTATTATGAACCCTCAAGTCTAATATAGCTCAATTGAGCTTCTAAAGTCACTCAATCATAACCCTACATCTCCTAGTTTCATAATAATCAACTAGAAGGAAAGAATGTCCTAGCATCAATAGGCACAACCCCGAAAAAGTCCCCATATAAACCATTACTAATTTAGGGTAGTTCCCCAACTCATCTAGAACTCTAGGACTCTATGTTTAGTTCATTAAAGAAGGTTCCTAGGTCCTAAGCTTAAAGAAAAACGGAGAAAAAATGAGTTAAAACGAATAACTCAAAAATAGCATGATTCCGAATCGATTCGCCCAAACAGCGAATCAGTTCGGACATAAGTCCTGGATTCTGTAACTACCGAATCGATTCTGCTTGGACCCGAATCGATTCGGTCCAAGCAGCCCTGGGAACTGACCCTTAGCTAATCGATTCGCCCCTGCGATTTTGCCAAGAATGGCTTCGAGGGTTATAAACCCTAAATTTCCCCAAACTCAAATCTCTTCATTTTTATACACATCCAACAACATTAATCTACCCCAAAACATCCCACATGATTAATAACCATAATAGTCCCCCATTTTCTCCTCAAAACTAAGATTAAGGCTTAAATCTCATAAATTCCACATTTAAACCATAAATGTCAAATACATAACTATCACACAAATAATTCAATCTTAAATCATATATTAGCTAGTCGAAAACTTGCCTTAGGGTTGTAATCTCAGACTTCTTTGTGGTAGAAGCAATCCCAATCTTCAATCTACAAATCTCTCTCATTTATCCATTTTTCTCTTCCTCTCTCTTTCTCTCCTTTTCTCTTTATGTTTTAAGACATGAAATGAGGAAATGAAATAAGGAGCAAGACTTAAAATCATGGCTTAAGTCTAAAGTCTCCAACTTAAGTGGTTGATACCACATTAAAATAACTCCCAATTACGCGTTTAAGTTAAAACCAGCTAAAAGTGCCCGAAACCCAAAAATACAATATGGCACTTATTTTGACTGTCTCAGACATTCTGGGAATAACTGCACCCTCTAAACTGGCATCCGAAAATTTTATAAATCATTTCAAGTTCCAATTTTAGTTAAACCATAATGTCCTTTAAAATACATGACACTATAAAATATGCGACATGAGGATATTTACCTACACATACGGTAAATATACAACATTCCAGTAAATATTAACTTCTAACTCATAAAATTAATATTTACTCTAGTTCCAACATTTTTTAAAATTACATTATGCGGTAAAATTAATATAAAATTAGCCTCCTAAAAGCGAGGGTTGCTACATACTCCCCCCTTATGAGGGAATTTTGCCCTCAAAATTCGGGCATACCATATACGCATAAAGGGTATACTATTTTAAACTATCATTCTATCACTCTCTACAACCCCTCAATATTGTGGCGTCCCAAATGGACTCGGACTAAGGTCATCACTATCGATCTCAGTCTACAATCTTTGTGCTATGGCATTGCATAAAGCGTTCGTCACAAACTATCAATTCTAACCTCCTACGACGAAAGATGATAACCACGTGACTCGGCATAAATTGCCTTGCTTCCTAAATCACGCTACATTCCACCTTGGGGATACCTACACCAACACTAAATGGATTAACCCCAACACTACTCAACTTTTCTTCGCATAGGCGTAGCCCTTCTAGCATAAGGCTTAAAAGCCCAATCACTAAAGAAATGTTCCAGGACCGCTTCAAGTCCAAGGAACCAATTGTTCGCTAGCCTCATCCAACGAGTATGCAAATTTCTCAAACGGCTACACAAGGCCACTCAAAAAGCCTAATTATTGTATGAGAATTTCCATTCCATACAATCTACTGCTCCCATCCATCTAGTTAGCCTAAGGCGCCCCTTAAAGGTATGCCTTTCGGCCCTACGTTAAGTTCCTCCATTCATTCAACCACTTTAGGGTGGTAAGATATACGCCATCTCCATACGGTTCCCATTACTTCCTGGAAACTTTACCAAACCTTCGACACAAATATCTAATCTTAGTCCACCACTATTATTAGGCACTTCACAGGATTTTACCACCTCTCTATAAAAAGCGGGGCATACTCTCTTCATGTCACCCGCCCGCAATGTCTGGAAAAATAACGGCTTGGTTGAACGATCGACACTCTTCTCAGATAGGATCATGACCAGTTCGATACCTGAAATTCAATGCAAACGTCTATGAATATACCCTTCTTCGTTCCACCACGACTCTTCTTCACGCGAGTAGGTGAAATGGTCAATCATAAACCAGAATGCTATTACTACAAAGTCTTCCTAGTCATGCTCGTTTCATTTGGCTTCCCATGCCATTACAAATATCTCCGACGGGTTTCTTACTTGACGCATCTACTATCCCAATCGCATTCCCTTAACGAATGAAAATATCCAATTGATAGTTCTTTAAGAACTCCAAACACCAACTCTATTCCTCCAACAACATATTACAACAACTTGTTGCTCGCGAGAAAGACTAAATTTCCTGCCCAGGAGGTAGTGCCTCCATCACTTTAAGGCGATTGCTACAACAATGAATTCCAAATCAAGCATGGGATAATACTTCCCAAAAAGTTGAAGTTTGTGAGACACATAAGCAACGGGTCCATGCTCCAGTATTATTACTTCCCGCTCCTGGCAGAGACTTGTTCGTTAAATCCAGCCTCGAGCTTAACAAGATGGGCTCATAAGTGAAAGTCAATTCATCCTTTTAACTCCCCAAAAGTTAGGTTACCAATGTAACACTTTAACTAGGAGAGGTCTCATCTCCATCGGCCTAACCTTCGAAATCTCTCGAGATTCCATACTCCTCGTTTCTAGGGACCTAATCCCCCTCTTAGGGTCAACCCACAACATATTTGTGGTCAACACCCTAAAGCCATCCTAAATCAACATCTCATGCCCTAAGGGCCTTACGTCCTAATAAGTCTAAGATCGATCTATATATCCTATCTAAGTCGTATATATATAATACTAAGTATATGCCTAGTGTCCAAGACCTATCTCAACTTCCGACATTCGCTCGGTTTCATGCGTGGGACGTCTCGTCGAAGCGAAATCCAAACAAAGAACCTTCCCGTTACACTACTACTTCGCATCGTCGATCATTAAGATATGACGATCTAAGACACAAAATCGGGATCGATAAAAGTCTAACTCACAGTCCTATTAATAAAAAAAATTCTTCTACGTATTACCATTTCATCATTAAAGATTTCAATTAATCAAACATTCACTTTCTGTGAAGTCTTACAAATTTTATCCCATAACATATATACATCTTATCAAATAGCCTTCTTATCAAGGCATAACCTGAAGTCTCAATTCGACTTCGTATCCCAGTCTCCCTCACATCGATCAGAGGAGAGAACTATATACAGTGCTTTTACCTCGCACTTTAATATCCCTTAATCACTCTTCTACGTGATTCTCGGCTAAACCTTTCGACCCAACTCTTAACCAATAAAATAAAATAAAATAAAATGGAATGAACTAAAAGAAGAAAGAACAGCATCTCCCCACTTCCAACGTCTTTGAGGTAAAGTGGAATCCAAACAAGGAACCCCTCCTATGCATTACTACTCAACCTTGTTGGCCGTGGAGATAAGGCATAAAAATCACATACAATGCAAACAAGCAACCAAACACACACACAAGATAACACAACAAGGAATAAAAACCTCTTATATACCTCAACCACCCCTATAAAGTCTCGACCTGTATCCAGGAGAGATATTATAGGACAACTAGTTCCATCCTGAAACTAGAAGTAGGATAACCTCGCAATCCAATTGCTTGCTATCACCCCAAATAAATTAAAATATCTTTACTTGTATAGTACATATCGTACAAGTAATACATAACGTACATAGTACTTAAAAGAAACTATAGCATCACTCGCTTTATAACGAGTGAAGGGAAATATAAAACTTCTCTACCATGGAAGTCGTATAATTACTCTATCTAGTAGCATCGAAACTACTACAACCTCAATATACACACCCAAATCTATAGTAAGTACAATGCTACTAAATCTTATCCTAAGGAATACACCACCCACTAATATGGTGGAATTCCCGCCAATATTTTTGTACCATTCACCCCAGGTTAATACTAATGGTTCTCAGACTCCGTACTCGATTCTTATCCGAACCAACATTTCTTTCGTCAACTCCCCAACTAGGCACTTTATCTTTGACCCTTGTTCTCCAATCAACATAATGAAGATGCGTGGTTCTTCCAATTCATAACCATTGTTCCACCCCTAGCTGCCAAATAATTGCCCACGCAGTCCCTTTCATTTTCTCAATAAAAAAGAACACACTAACGGCCTCCTCTTTCTCAGTTCAATGAAACCTCCCTAGGTGGATGTCCACCAATGGGGTTTCATGAACACTGTTCCTTCAGAAGTGTTAACAACACTTATTCTGGAGCCTATCAATCCCTTGAAGGGCTTTCCCTTATACCTACCTTTCTTTAGTGTACGATCTCCCTAATCACACAACTCTTTATTCACATGTCGGCCTCTGACTGAGCCTCGCGTGAACATTTGAGGATCTACCTTCTCCTCCTTCCAATTATCCCAGAGAAACTTAGTATAGAAGGTATCTGCCGGGTTCTCCATGGGCAGAACTTCCTGCACCCACAAATAAGGTGACTACGTTCCCACCATTACCACACTACTCCAACAGGTGAAGGATTTTCCTCCATCCTTTTTATCTGGGCACTTCTCCACTTCAATATAACGTCTCTTGAAATCTCAAGCTTAGTACCACCCTCTACTCTAGCGGTACTTGGAAAACTGCGTCTACTGTAATCAGTGGTCGTAGTAGCACGACAAGAAAGTGCTACAAAAAGGGAGCGTCCTCCAAGCGGTCCTCCTCCTCGACCACCACTTACAGTTCCTATTAATTCCATCAAATGATGCCTTCACCTCAACCTTCCCTGGCTCCCTTCTTTAATCGACCTATTACTCTCACATGAATGTGCAACAGATTCTATGAGTTCTACCTCATGGCAGAAGAACGAAATCTCATAAGAAAAATCAACGACCTTAATCCTAAGGCTCTAAGTCAAATAAAAAATAACGCGAAAGACGTAACGCGTTCAAACAGATTCCTAAGGACTCTAGAACCTGATGCTCTGATACCATCTGTGACAACCCGCCATCCGAAATAGGGGGTGGCCAGCCCGATACTCCAAAATAACGAAATCATGGATGGAATCATTCTCAGCATCACAACAAAATAAGAAGTATACGGGATAACCACTCCTTATTTCAGAAAAACGGGTTGCCAAAATTTTTTATTTTTAAAGTTTATAAAAGAAAAAAACTTAACAACCCAATAAAAAGAAAGTGGAAATCCAGATGAAATTATATTATATACCCACAAATGTACAATAAGGGACCGAATATGTTGTCGGCCACAGACTCATACAACAATATTAAACAAGTGCAATAATTTACATAATACATTACATTAATCAATTATAAAAGCTTGGGCCTCTCGCCCGAGTAACAAGACCCGATCTTAACTAGAGTGCAAAGATGACGACTTCTATTTCAAAATGTCCCGTAATACCCGCAAAGCATCACGGCTCGCCAAAGAAACCGGGATAGGAAGTCAGATCAGGCATCCTTGCGGCAGAGTACCTGAGCGGATACAAGATGCATGCACAACAAGAAATATGAACGGGGCAGGGCTCGCTTCTATATGATTACCAGATGAATAAAAAGTATGACAGTTATGAATGATAAATCATGATGAAAGAGAAATAAGAATCTACCTACACAACTTAAAATACAAGCTAAGCAGGAAAATAAAGTGAGTAACCTTAATCTAAAACTTTCGTCATATGCACCAATTATCTCATATATCTTTTCCATAACAGGAAATATATATATATAATCACAATCTTATGCTCTATATGGCATTTTTATCTCATTTTTACATTTTGTAAAAATCCTTTCCTTATCAGGAAAATAGTCATTTTCAAATGCTCTTTATGGCATTTCAATGTGCTCTTTGTGGCACTTCATTATGCTCTTTATGGCATATCTCAATACATCAAGTCAACTTGATTATGAATAGTTATATTTATATACATATAACGATTCTAAGATCACCCGTACGGATTTTCCCACTGTGCGCTCCCCTAAATGACCATCATCTTTCAGGGCCTATCATCAAGACAACCTGGGCACCTATAACGCAAGACGTCGGGAAGCGTCCATGTGCTTGCGGGGTAGTCATAACCACACCCGGAATTACCTACCCATCGCAGAAAATATACAACACAAACGCCCACATGGCCTAGGACTATATCCACCCTGTATTCATTAGCCAGGGGGTTTTACCTCACGCGCGAACTTCCCTTATGATGTCATTTAGAGAGGGTGTGTTTAAACCATTTAATTTACCATCTTAAAAATCAAGTAAATTATCATTTACCATCTTCATGATTAAGTAAATTATTATTTACCATCATCATTACCATTTCCATATCATTTTCATTCACCGTTATACATGTGTAGGTTTCATTTTATCCGAAACCATTATCATTTACATTTTGTAAATAATTTAACTTATTATCCGGAGCCATACAATAAATTATATCGTTGCTACAACCTCAAAGGAGTAAATCAACTCTTAATTATCTCCAAACATTTTAGGGTATTACTTTAAAACCCCAATACTATCATACCTCAAAGGAATGAATAAACTTTCAATTTATTCTCCCAACATTCGTTTACGGTGTTATTATGAACCCTCAAGTCTAATATAGCTCAATTGAGCTTTTAAAGTCACTCAAACATAACCCTACATCTCCTAGTTTCATAATAATCAACTAGAAGGAAAGAATGCCCTAGCATCAATAGGCACAACCCCGAAAAAGTCCCCATATAAACCATTACTAATTTAGGGTAGTTCCCCAGCTCATCTAGAACTCTAGGACTCTAAGTTTACTCCATTCAAGAAGGTTCCTAGGTCCTAAGCTTAAAGAAAAAAGGAGAAAAAATTAGTTAAAAAGAATAACTCAAAAACAACATGATTCCGAATCGATTCGGGCATAAGACCTGGGATTCTGCAACTGCCGAATCGATTTGGCTTGGACCCGAATCGATTCGGTCCAAGCAGCCCTGGGAACTGACCCTTAGCGAATCGATTCACCCCTCCGATTTTGCCAAGAATGGTTTCGAGGGTTATAAACCCTAAATTTCTCCAAACTTAAATCTCTTCATTTTTATACACATCCAATAACATTAATCTACCCCAAAATATCCCACATGATTAATAACCATAATAGGCCCCCATTTTCTCCTCAAAACTAAGATTAGGGCTTAAATCTCATAAATTTCACATTTAAACCATAAATGTCAAATACATAACTATCACACAAATTATTCAATCTTAAATCATATATTAGCAAGTAGAAAACTTGCCTTAGGGTTGTAATCTCAGATTTCTTTGTGGTAGAAGCAATCCAAATCTTCAATCTCCAAATCTCTCTCATTTCTCCATTTTTCTCTTCTTCTCTTCTTCTCTCTTTCTCTCATTTTCTCTCTATGTTTTAAGACATGAAATGAGGAAATGAAATAAGGGGCAAGACTTAAAATCGTGGTTTAAGTCTAAAGTCTCCAACTTAAGTGGTTAATACCACATTAAAATGACTCTCAATTACGCGTTTAAGTTAAAACCAGGTAAAATTGCTCGAAACCCAAAAATACAATATGGCACCTATTTTGACTGTCTCGGACATTCTGGGAATAACTACACCCTCTAAACTGACATCTAGAAATTTTATAAATCATTTCAAGTTCCGATTTCAGTTAAACCATAATGTCCTTTAAAATACATGACACTATAAAATATGTGACATGAGGATATTTACCTACACATACGGTAAATATACAACATTCCAGTAAATATTAACTTCTAACTCATAAAATTAATATTTACTCTAGTTCCAACATTTTATAAAATTACCTTATGCGGTAAAATTAAGTTAGTTTAGATAATGCGGTAAAATTAAGTTAGTTCCAACATTTCAGAATATCAAGTTAGTTCAGATAATGCATCACTGTCGAAATCTCAAATTTTAATTTAATAAAGCTAACCACCTAGTATTTAAAAAGGTTGATGTCAAAATTTTATCTTGTTGTTAACCAATAAAAAAGAATACAAACGATTTGCCATGCATCACAGTAATATAAGTAAAGTCTGACTGAAGTAAAATAAATGGTTGGAGTAAACATCTCCAAATACAATCCCATAAAATAAATCAAATGGAAGAAACCAAATCCAAAAGAGAGTTTAAAATGACTAAATCTCTGAAAGTAAGCACGAGTGAGGACGACATGTCCAACATAATGGATAACTGAAAAGGAAAGAATAAGCTGAGTCGGCTACTAGCAATAATCCTGCAGCTTCCACAACATCTACAACACGACAACTGAAAAGAGTCTCCTAAGGCTGGTGTCCCTGTGGCTGGGCACCTAAAATAATGGAGCAATAGAAAGATATACAGAAAAACAGGTCAAAGCCCGAGTTGAAAACAGTTTAAAATAGCAAGTGCTTAAATTGATTCAGTTAGAACAATTATTAATCAAGTTAACTTATCGTACTCACTTGAGATACTCACCCCTCGATCTAGTGTGCACGTCTAATGAGCCTAACTACCCATATGAGTCATGAATCCCTGACTGACTACTAAGTGTATATTATGATGTTAGAAAGTCTCCTTAAATAACTCAAAACCGACGTATTTACGATTTCGATATAGAATTAGGATTTCTTTAGTTTATTCTCGTATTCTACTAAATGTCCAACTGATAGTACCATAAGTGTAAATAGTTTTAACAGCATAAGACACCAAACCTGATTTCCAGTATACACACATTATTCACTTCATGTATACATATTAAATTATATAAATATAGCAATGTTCACCCTTGGTTGAGAAACCCTTGGTGCCACGCATACCCGGCTATCTAACTCCATTTGCAAAGCTCACGCATAGAGGACAACATGTTCAATCTCTCGAGAACCAATAGAAACATAAACACATATTGGAGGCGAACATAGTCCCAAGCCGATGGGCTACGCACATACCTACACACTCATACGACCGTCATCACTATCATTCTCACGGATAGCCCGTACCTAGGTTCCATGCTCTAGTGGTACAACTCTAAATCCCCCGAAGGCACACAAGATTCGATTGTCCACAACGCGTTAACCTCCGTTCGATAGTCAGTATCTAGGTATGTTATACACATAATATTTTAAACAATAGGCATCCACACCACTTATATAAATTCATTAGCTTTCCCATAGTCTAGTGTTTGCAGTATGTATATTAACTCTTATTATAACCCGTACTTTATTCGTGTATACCCTACCTTGTATTTTCGCACCTCCTCAATTGTATGAATTTTATACCTTCCAAGGGCCGACATATTCTCCTTTCACTGTAATTATCAATATAAGTCACTCAACGATCATACTAGTTTAAGACTCACTTGAATAAGCCTACGGGAAGTTCTAAACAAAATTCGGTTTAAAAAGGCCATTCTGGAATCTCGTTAGAAGACCTAGAAATCTCGTTCGAACGACCCCCCCCCCCAAAACTCGTTAGAAGGGCTACTGGAATCTCATTAGAAGTCTCATTCGAACGAGGTCGTTCGAATGACCTGGGCTGGACTGCTAACGAAATTTCCGAAGTTACCCAGTTCGTCTCTCAACTTCGTTTTTCCTAATTTTCACCACTCAAAACTCAACCTAAATTCACTTCAACCCAAATACAATGTTTCCCACTATCCTAAGTCATCTTAGAACATATAATAACATAATTTTGGAGGTCAAATCATTCTAATCATCATGTAATTTCAATAAATTCCCAAACGTTACCACAAACCCTATTAACATGAACCCAAAATTTATTTGTTCATAAAACTCCAATTTTATTTCGTGATTTAAATATAGTTTATCAACTTTCACATTTCTACTAAGGGGAAAATCCTCTACATGCAAACCCACATCAGATTTTTATAAATATTCTACACGATTTCATCATACGAAAACCCAAATTGGTATTTGTTGTTCTAAAACCTCAATATATATTAACAAGAGTAATAATTGCTAAGAGAAGAGCAAGATAATCACTTACCTTAAAAATGAACTTTTGATTTGCGGGTTCAAATTTGTATAGGAACGATCCTCCTGACACGATCTACGCGTTGGTATACTTTTTGTTTTGAAAGGTTGAATTCTTGGCTAAGGCTACAATGGAGTCTCCTTCTTCTTCCTTGGTTCTCTCTCTCTTTCCCTCTCTTCTCACGTAGGCTGAAACTGACAGCTACTAACCCTTAATGCCTTTTTAATTAAGCCAATTTTCGTCCATTTAATTACCTTAAAATTTCTAAAGACCGAAATACCCCTCCGGGGTGCCGTTTTGGGTTAAAAAGACCCGGACTCCAAATAACATATCCGAATAGTGTTTTCTGACTATTTCGACCATTCCGGACACTCTACTGCACTCAAAACAGTCGGACGAGTTACACAAAAATAAATTATCTTTTAACCCCCCAAATATACACAATTAACGCGACTCATACGCGTCTCAAATATTTATAACATAACTGTCGTGTATCTCATTCCCGGTCATACTATTATTTCAATAATTACTAACTCTCATCCCTTTAGTGATTATTATCATAAAATCGGATTACTTTAAATTAAAATTTTCTCCCTTTAATTTAATTAATTCCCATTTTCCATAAAAATAGTTATGCGTAAAAATACGGGGTATTACAAATTTATTTGTTTAAATGTTATTTTGAAGATTTGTAATTGCACTTATTTAAATTGTTTTCCAAAAACGCCCGCGCATCGCGCCGGGTTAAAAAATAGTGTATTAAAATCTAAACGACTCTTTATTTTACGGTATTTAAGATTTTATTTCAGGGATAATTTAGCATTAAATTAAATCACGGGAGGTACTTAGGCCCCGTTTGGTACGCAGTAATATTTTGGATGGATTGTGATTACTTGGCAAGTGATTGCTAGAAATTCTTTTACTAGGATTCCAAATCTTTTCATCGTGTTTGGTTAACCAATAGTTTCCTATTGGAAATCAAAATCTAGTGTTTGGTTCATTCATGAAAAATCACACAGAATATACAATATATATACCAATAATACCATTTAATAATTTTATCATGACATACATAAACATGTGTGTGCGTGCATATATATATGTAACTAGTCTTATTTGGACATGTAATTTTCCAATATTTAACAAATTTAATAGCATATTGTAAAATTGTGTGTAATATAGTGTAATTTAATCAAATAAATTATTATATGAGTAGGAAAAAAATGCTTAAATAAAATTTGTTCGACTTTAAATCTAATACAAACCGACATAATTAAATTTTCTTTACAAAATAAGTATTTAGATTTTATATGTAGATTTTATAATTTAATATTTTTATAGGTATTATTATCTTCACAAAAATTATTTATAAGGGTTTTCATGAAAAAGTAAGAATCTCACCTATATTGGATGGATTTTGATTCCACACACTTTCCCAACAAAGAGGTAATCTGATTCCATTGGGGTCCACATTTTCAATCAAACGCAGTAATCTTACAATTTCTCATTATTTTTCAGACGGAATTAGATTCCACCTATCTTTACCGCGTACCAGACGGGTCTTTAGTTCAAGGGTAGAATTACGAAATTGTCGAGGAGAAAATTAGTGGGTAGAAATAAAATTATTAAAAAATTGGGGTATAATAAACTCCCCCATTTGCAGGTGTGAGCATGGTCCGGTCCGGTTCGGGTTTTGCCTATTTTTTGGACCGGACCGAATATTCGGTCCTCAATATTTTTGGACCGAGACCGGACCGATTAATTCGGTTAACCTACTAATTCGGTCCAGGGTAAAATTCGGTCCCGATCCTATGTCATATATACATACTTTTTATGAATATTTTTATCTATTATTCTCACAAATATATATACAAAAATTAAAAAAATAATAGTACTCGACACTCCAAGTGATATTTACATGGGTTTTCTTAATCCAAATAAAAAAATATATTTATACATATATAAAATGTTCCAAATTAAATTCATAAGTTATATACATTAATTCAAAAACAATATATCAGAAACACAATCACATTATTTTATTTTATATATATATGGGCATCGGTTCGGTCCGATCTAAATCGGTCTTTTAATAGAGTGGATCGCGGATCAAACCAATTTAATCAATTTTTAATTTTTGTGAATCGATTTTCGAATCAATTTCAAAATAACCTTAATTTTCGATTAGAATCGATTCGGTCCGATCGAACCATTCGGATCTATGTTTTTCTTTGTCCATCCCTACCCATTAGAATCCTTCATCTTCTTTCTTCTCCTGGGGTGGGGGGAACTAAACAAGAAGCCTATGTCCATCTCTTTGAGCTGACGCTCTTTCACGTTTGATCTCTTAACGGATATCTTAGTTCACTAATTTCGGTCTCAAGGACATACAGAAGGTTTTGTCTCTTTACAAAAGATGACCGAAAAAGAGCCTTGCTGTGAAGCGAAGCCGTCTGATCTTTTGAAACAATTAGAGCATATATTGGAATCTGACCCTTTAATGTAAGTCCTCTTTTTTTGGTAATTGATCCTAAATTGCTATATCTTTTACGTTTGTTAGAATTCCCAAATGAAGTTATATTAGAATTAGATGATGAAAGTGGTGATTGGTTGGGTCATACCATACATGCCCAAAACCTTCGAGAACAAAACAGACAAGAATACTGTCATTCCCTAGGCATGGCTGACCTCTCTTAGACAAATGATCGAGCAGAATTAATGCAGAAGATGATGAAGAAAAGATGAGAATCAGAATTGAAGAAAAGAAGAGTTATAAAAGAGGAAGTTTAAAGGAGATAAGGAGAAGATGAATAAATAAGAGAATTAGAAAGTACAGGGAAAGAAATCAGAGTTTGTATTATGTCTTCATTCTCCCTTCCAATGATGAGTACACCCCTATTTATAACAAGAACCCACCCACCTCTGAGAATTCCTAACTGTAAAATAACTAGCAGTAACTACCTTTTTCAACTAACTAACTAACATCTGACTTGTAACTAATACTGTAACAACTCATGGAGTT
Source organism: Sambucus nigra (assembly GCA_949130495.1). Classification (NCBI taxonomy): domain Eukaryota; kingdom Viridiplantae; phylum Streptophyta; class Magnoliopsida; order Dipsacales; family Adoxaceae; genus Sambucus; species Sambucus nigra. The sequence continues at coordinate 745,718,019 of OX422208.1, forward strand.
TAGCTATCCTAACATTCCTTTCCCCTTCAAAAATCCCTGTCCTCAAGGATTGGGGTTTGAACTAAGAAATAACTGGGTCCTCCGGGATCAAACACATTCTCAAAAAAAAATTCACAGTCTGCTTCATATTATGGGCTGATGGGCTTGCATCACTTTGTAAGGAAATCCAATTGGCAGTAGAAAATTCAATCCAAATTGCTACACTGATGAGTAGATTACCAATTGACTTTTTCACCAATTATTTTTAGGGCAATTTATAATTAGGTCCCTTGGTAACAAATTTTAAACATTTAAGGACAATTTACTATTAGGTCCACTTGTTATGCCACTAGCGTGGACTTCTACAAGACGAGAATTAATGGACTTAAGTGTTTAAAATTTGTCAAAATTCCTTTAGTGTTTAAAATTTGTTTGAGGGACCTAAAAATACTTTCCCTTTATTTTTATTGCCCTTTCATTGTTTTGATCCCTAACATTCCAAACTTTATGTATGGTCTCATCCCTTAGTTGTGTGTTATTTTTGTCCATATTAGAGTGATCCCCTAATACAAAATGTTGTACAATATCCCTCACTTTGCCCACAACAATACTTTTTCCCAACCTGTTTGGCTCACCAACATCATGTTCTTCCAGGGATTCATCTACTTTTAACTTGTTCTCTTTAGTCTCGACACCAATTCCAACTTTCAGTGAAAATTCATATTCCCCATCTTTGATCTTTGAATCCTTATATTCATCATCTTGTAAATCCTTCAGCGGGTCCTTATGATTACTTCCACAATCCTCCTCCTCAATGATGGACCAACTAATTGCCTCTAAAATCCCATTTCTCCTGTCCCCTTCTTCTTGATTTATCATCCGAGTCTCATTTTCCCAAACAACTACGATTTCAAGGCAATGGAATTGTGGATTATAACCTCGTGATCTTTTGGCTAAGAATTCTTCTTGCAATCGGGCAAGTTTTACAACATCACTTAGTTTGACAGGAGCACATAAATAATAAATCTCTTCACCTCTTCATTGAGACTCTTCATGAATTGATCCATAGTAACTTCAGTTTTATTCTCCAAAATGACTGCAAATTCAGTGCAGGGCAACTGTTGATTGTAACTCTGTGATTTTTTGGCTAGAAATTCTTCTTGTAATTGAGCTAACTTCATAGCATCCTTTAGTTTTGCAGGATGCCGGAGCACAAAACTGAACAAAGCTTTTCACCTCTTTATTGAGCCCATTTATGAATTCATCCATCATAAATCCTTCTAATTCTCTATTGTTTTTCCCATACAACCCAAATTTTTATCCCGGTTTTCAATTCTTGGACCTGCTGATTGTAATTTGAACTTCATTTGGGAAATTTGGTACTCAGCCTGGTGGTGAATTTGATGTCATAAACATGAGACGGTGTAGAGAGAAAAGGAGTTACTGGTTACTTCTTGATACCAAATTGTTAGGGTTTAAAGTATTGAATTTCAGAAATTGGAATTATAATGAATTTGGAGAAGAAGAAGATTAGAGCGAGAATGAGAAATAAAAATTAGGGTTGCAAAAGAAAGAATTAGAAAGAGATTAGAAATTTGTGTTGGGGGTTTTCTGTGTTTCAGATTGGGGCAGAATCTGAAGCTCTGATACCATTTAATGTTAGGATAGCTAAACTCCATGAGTTGTTACAGAATTAGTTACAAGTCAGTTGTTAATTAGTTAGTTGAAAAGGGTAGTTACTGCTAGTTGTTTTATAGTTAGAAATTTTCAGAGGTGGGTGGGTTCTTGTTATAAATAGGGGTGTACACATCATTGGAAGGGAGAATGAAGACATAATACAAACTCTGATTTCCTTCCCTGTACTTTCTAATTCTCTTCTTTATTCATCTTCTCCTTATCTCCTTTAAACTTCCTCTTTTATAACTCTTCTTTTCTTCAATTCTGATTCTCATCTTTTCTTCATCATCTTCTGCATTAATTCTGCTCGATCATTTGTCTAAGAGAGGTCAGCCATGCCTAGGGCGTGACAAATAGATTATATTAACTAGATAACCCAACTTTGGCCACTTTATTTGTGTAGCTTCAGCTTCAAAAGAAGAATATTAACAACCTTACCCAAATTATATACATGACTCCAACTTGTGTAATATTTGTTGCTTAACTAGTTATAGCAGGAAATTAGCTTTGTTATAAAAGATCAGACACATATTGAATTACTGGATTCTTATGTTTATAAAACGTGTTACGCATCATTGGTATAACAAAAATTTGCAACTATTTGCAAGTCACCATCTTAAAATAATTCCCATACTCCCATACTATCCTCAACTCAAAGAGAAATAAGAATAGCACTTCAAATTGATACACACGCACACGCACACGCACAATTTAAGTCATGGAGAGATAGAGGGGACAATCCAACTAATTAAAATCAACTAATAAACTGAACGCACACCAACTCGTAAAAGTATCAAAATGTGTAACCAAATCTCTCATTCAACTACTATCTAAATGCAAAACTGAAGCTCTTATTGCCGACAGCAAGAGAGTACAAACCCAAAATTAAAACTTGTTGAATCAGGGTGAAATTGTCAACGGGCCAATGGGGGGAAGAGCGAAAGTGAGAGTAATGTATCTAGAACCACATTTTCTCCACCACATCATTGTACACTCTAAAATTGAAAATGAGGCTACCTAATCATCACACTGTTTTTTCTAAACATTCACACGCAAAAGGAAGTGTTCAATGTCGGTCAGTTAAAAGTAAAGTAACCACAAATCTTCCAAAAATCAAGGAAGAACAAAATAAATGCATTAGAAACAATGTCAACCAATTAAACTAAAAGTAAGCACACATCTTACCAAAAATCATGGATAAGAGTAAATAAATACATTAGAAAAATTGGGTTTCCCTAAACGAAGAACATCTATTAAATGTATAAACAACAGTGTAAAAGATTACAGTAAGCAAACAAAAAAATAAAAAACGATGAAGCCACAACAAAAACTACAGTTTGTTAGTATGTCCAGAAACCTCAACCCCAACGAAACCTAAATTACAACCGTGCAAAGTACAACTCAAAAGCCAAATCACCCCTCTTCATACCGAAGAAACCTTAAAATTTTGAAAAGAATAGGATTTATCAAGAAATATATAGCAGTTTAGAAATTGCTATTTATAGATAGCAATTTTTCAACATATAAAGTCTTTCTTTGTGCAAGTTATATGACTCCACAACCTCTATTAATATTATTTTTGTTTTTGAACTCAATATTTTATTGATTTCATCTTCAGATTACTTTTTGCTGTCAGTCTTTGCTGGGTTAATTTGGGTTCTGCATTTGTGGAGTTATTGGTTGAAACTTCTGTATTCTTTTTTTCCCCGTTCTTTCATTTCATTATTTTTGTCTTTTATTGTTTCCCTGGCATCCAGTGATGAAGTGGGGTTTGTTCATCCTTCCCAGTTTGCAGCACTGGGTGAAGACGCTGGTACCCCCTTCCTCTCATCTATTGGAATTGTTATTCAGTCTGCTGATGGGACCGTTGAATCAAAAGTTTCAGAAATTAATCCTTCCGATAAGTTTTTCTGGATTAGAGATCATAAGTTGGGCATCTCAACCCAGGCTCTTCTTCCATTATATAATGCGGCTAAACATGCATTTATGGCTGCACTTGAAGGATATCAAATGATCAGCAACGTGTATGTAAATAAAGATGATAGTGGAGAGGAAAATGTGTCAAGCTGCTCTTCATCGGTCCTCAACATCCTTGAAAGCGAAGTCATGAAGCATAGCAAAGCACTTCTACTGCTAAGCTGTGATTTTGGCACTGCATGGAATTCAAGGTTTCCTTCCCTCTAATATCTGGTTCATGCCGATGCCTTTATTCTCCCTCCTCATTTTTACTTTGGGTGCGTTAGATTATTATTATGTTATTGCCCATGTATATATATATATCATATACTTTTGTGATTGTTTGCAATTATGTTCTATGGGAGCTATAGTCTTAACTTTCAATTTTTAACTTCGTCACATGTTCCATCTTTTCCTCATGATGTAAAACGTTTCTTACCAACCTCCAAAGAAATAAAGGTCGTACCCAGTGCACAAGGCTCCCGCTTTCGCAGGGTCTGGGAGAGCTAGATGTAGGTAAGCCTCCCCGTTTTTTGGAGAGACTGCTTTCATACCTCCAAAGAAATGGATTCCAATAAAAACCAAAAAGTAAGAGAACACGTCATCAAGCCACTCCGTTCTTTTCCATATTTTTTCAATTCGTCTTAGAATCGAATTGTTTCCAACTTTGTATTCAAGCGTGCGACACCATTTATTTAAAGTGTGTGCGAAAGAAACTCACATGTTGTTTTATTTTCTCACCTAGTTAACCTTTTCAACATTCTAGTAATTCTTTCATTAAGAGGGTAGTTGAGGTTGAGAGGCTCGTTGTGGGAGCATGTTACCATATTTGTGGAGGATGTGTTTGCTTAAACATGGTTTCTTGAGGTAAGAAAAAAGAGGGTGAGAAAATAAGCACTCGGAGTATATTGAGTATGTTGAGAGAGAGACAGGAGAATACCACTTTATATGTGACTGTTAAATATGGATCAAAATATGATGTCACTGATGTGAGCTATTTGTTAAACTTAAGAGATGACCGGACCACAAACCAAGAAGCAAAGGAGAGAAAATGTAGAAGAAAAAGAGAGGAAGATAACATTAATTTTTAGATTTTACGCGTAAGTACCTCAATCCTTCTTATTGATGATGTATAGGTTTCTTTATATAGAGGCCTGGTGCATTGGATCCTTGTGACTTTTAATTAATGAGGAGTGCACTTGCTATGACGCCTTGGTGACCGGATGAAGTAGGTGGTTACCTGGTTGACCCCTCTCTTGAGGTTGATGAGGCAGTCTAGTGATGGGATCAGTTGCCAGTCACAGTCAGGCCTAAAATTATTCAATTAACATTACAATGATTTCTCCCAAGCAACGGGGTTGTCGGATTATTGGAGGAAAAAGGGGGTTACTTGAGAAATGTTTTATTTGTAGGAGTATCGAGTGGTGTCTCTCTCGTATGTACTTGGAATGGTTAGAATGGTGTCTCTAGTTGGATATTCGGTGGGGCATTAACTTCCTCGACTCTTGTCTTTGCTCAAGCCAATCATGATTGATACCAAGTAGGGGTGGACATAGGCTCGCCGCCTGCCAAGCTCGAAAGGCTCGACCTGCTATTTTATTATAGGGTTTGGTCAAGAAAAGTAGGTCTGTATACCGGGCTTGGTAAAATTTTCAAAGCACAATAAAAATTGGGCCGGGCTTGGGCACACACTTTCGAGCCCGACTAGGCCCGGCCCGAATATAAAAATATATAATTCTTAATACACATTCATATATATATTTATATATAAAATAATAATAATAAATTAATAATTATGTCTTTAACTTATTCAAATACGTATGATTTTTCATTCAAATATACATGTTTGGGCAAATATTTTCAGGCCCGACCCGTTTTATGGGCAAGCAAGCTTGGGCAAATATTTTCAGGCTCGGCATGGGCCAGGCAAGCTTATTACTCCTTACTATATGGTGCAGGCCCGACCCGTGGACACCCCTAGTACTAAGTACCCTTCACTTGAGCTTGCTTGTCTAGTTTCCCCATACTCGCTGCATGTGTGTGTGTGTGGGGTGGGGGGTGGGGGGGGGGTTGATGGTTCGCTAAAAACATGTTATTTTCGAAGGATTGCCTACTCCTGGAATCTCTGGACAGAGGGATCCTCACATCTCTAGGCGGAGAGGGCTCTCCTCACATCTCTAGGCGGAGAGGACTTTCCTCACATCTCCAGGAGGAGAGAGCTTTTTAGATGAAGAAGGCTTCTATGGAAAATAAAGGGGTTCCTCGTGAGAGTACTTGTATTACAATTTCCATCATATAGCTCTTTGATAATTATTATAATACTTACCCAATTCTCCAGTTCTCACAAATTATATCAATTAAGGTAGCCTTTTTCCTCATTATTTGGGGTCGACTACATGAATTCTATTTTTTCATTATGTATTATTCAACCAAGTATCCTCGTTAAACCACATGATATCATGTCCTTCTTTAATATCCCACCAAGTCACTTTAGCCCTACCTCTACCCCTAGTGTTATAATAAATATTAACTTAATTACTATTCCTTACGTGGACACATATTGGTTTATATTTGATGTGTTCAAACCGTTTAAGTCGATTTTCTATCAATTTATCTTCTATAGGAGCTACTTAAATTGTTTCACGAATATATTCATAGCTAAGAACACGAACATGGTACACGACACGCTCACATGACATTTTACAAAAATATAATACACGGGGACACATTGGATATAATATATATTTGATATATTAATGGAAATTAACATAATTTCAGTGACAACAAGTGAGCCAAAATCCATAAATTACAAATGGGTTAATGTAAAAAAATGCATATTTCATGACTCATCTTTTCATAGACATAGAGCAAGACTGAACATTAACATGTAACATTATCTATAAGTAAAGAACTTGAAACCCTAACAAAACATAAACATTAACATTTAACATTATATATAAACAGATGACTTGATACTCTAACAAAACATAAACATATGTACAAAGAATTAAAGACTAAGAGATCTTAAACCCCAAATATATTCAGGGAAAAAAAACGAAAATGTGAAACCAGTATAACCCCCAAAAATATGAACCATTGGCTTTCGGGGGGGCCAGCCCTGGGCCCGTTTGAATTTTTTTTTCTTTGCGATTTGAAAATCTCTTTTCTTCAACGATTCGATGGCCCGCATCCGATCTCCAATTATTGTTCACCCTTTTCGCCTTCCTACTAACGCTTTTCTCTTCAATTAAAATCCGGGGCAGGTGAGCCCTATGAAGATTCCGAGGTTGGGCCCTCGAGCAAAGGCATTGATCATTCAACCAACCAGGCCCTAAAATAGAATATACAAACACATAATTAAAGAAATAACTTAGAAGATTCAGTACTAGTGTTTGCTACTTGTAAAGAGTAGGTCCCCCCGAGGGAGAAGAATCTGAAGGGTGCGATACCATAAGGAGAAAACTGTCGTGAGGATGTTTTTTTTCTCTCTCTGTTGCTGTTTGAAGTGTTTACTGTTTTTGCATTATTAGAGACTAGGGTTTTATGTACATTCTATTGTTTTGATACTTAAAGGTGCAAGTATTGCACTTTTCCCCCTTTTTTTGTTTTAAACTTTGAAATTTGGTCCCAGCTTGCCTGCCCCCGGTCCCCCATGTCCCCGCGTGTCCCCAAGCATGTCCCAGCGTGTCGTATTTAAAAAAAATAAAAATAAATATTGGACTCTTTTCAGTATGTCCGACGCGCGTCGGGGGCGTGCCAGAGTCCGCCACGTGTCCGACTCTGACTCGGGGGCCTCGGAGGAGTGTCGGTGCTTCATAGTATTAGTTGGCAATAAATAGTTTTTCCTAACCAGATTCCCTGATCCCTTGAAATTTAAATCATTTGGATCCGGAGAGAGGAGATACTTCAATGGAAATCTTTCAAAGATTAAGGAGTGAATAGCAAGAGTGTTACAATTTGGAACATGGGAGAGCTTTAACGGGTTATTCTATTGAACAGTGCTCTGCTTATCATATACTACTCTGTCTTGTGCAACTTGAAATCACATTCCTATTTTTTAACGTATAATATGATTCTGTGAAATTTGTAATCAAGCAATAGCCTAGTCTTGTTCATGACACATTTCTGTTTCTATAATGTGCAGGAAGCTTGTTGTGGATAAGAAGCAACACTTTACGATATTTATGGATGAACTTCTTTTGTCAGCTCTCGTTCTTTCACATTCTCCCAAAAGTGAATGTGCTTGGAGCCATAGGTAACATTTTGAGATAGCTTTATTTTCCTTTTTTTTATTTATTTTTTTTATCAGGAGAGGAGAGGCTTCTTATTCTTCTTGGCTAAGTAATGATGTGCGCATGTTGGTGCGACGAGGGACAAAAAAGATTTCAACTTTGACTAGGGCTAATGCTGTGTTATTCATATTATTGTTTTTTTTCTATTATTTATATGATTTTAAAATGATTCTTGGTCATATTTTATTATATCAGTTAGATGTGTGTTTATATGCACACGCATGTGTTAAAATCATTTGATATCGTCCATGTTTCATTGGGCTCAATTCTTATTGATGTCCATTATTGATAGGCGGTGGGTGATCAAGATGATTGCTGGAGTGTGTTCAAATTTGCAAGACATTGTGGAACAAGAATCTCAGTTAGTGAACAGATTAGCAGAGGTTTAATTTCAGTTCAGGAACTGAATGCAATATATATTGAAGCCGCATTAGTTTGTTAAACTTAAGTTTCTTAATGTGGCATATAGGCTGTTTTTTTTTGTGAAAAAACTTCAGAATGCAAGAAAGGAAGCATATCACTATTCTCTGAGCCTATTTTCATTTGCTTTTTATGTGGCTTTCACTTCATGAACTTCTTCTTTCTAGTGAAGTATTCACAAGAAATGATAAGGTAACGTTTTTGGGACACTTCTCCAAATTTACTAGAGATGTTAAAATTCAAGATTAGAGGAAGATTATGGGAAAGGGAGAATCTGAATTCAGAGGGTGTTGTCCCAGGTTACGTAGTTCCAAGCTCCTAGAGCTTGTACCCTTCCACGCATCGGCCAATTGGATTCCTTTTGAGTCTTGACTCCATTTTTTAAAAATTACGCACTACACCCCCATTTTTTTTAATATATAATTCAATGCAACTCTTACATACACAAAATAACCCTATAAATTGCAAATTCAATCCGTACAAATATGAAATTATTCTTTGCAACCTAGAAATTATAACACATCAATATTTAAAAAAAATTAAAATGATGATAACCAGATGTTTCTTAGTCACGGTTATGTGACCTCCGTTCCTCTACCTCCCTTTGCATCAAACTCTCTCTGCAGAATACTCGAGGCAAGGAAAGAAAAAAAGCTCCCTTTGCCTTAGATCCAGGGATTTAAATGTATTTTTTTTAATTTCTGCGTCTCGTCAGGTTATTTCTCTCTTTAGTTAGGATATTAGGGCAATATTCCCTTAGAATATTTTACTTCTTTAGTCATTTTACCTTTCGGTCTATCTTGGCTAGCAAGATACCTTTTGGCTATAAATAAAACTCTTGGTCAACCATTGTAGTCACTACTATGAATGAGAATTGGAGAGAAGGTTTCCTTTATTAAATGTTGTTGTGTAGTTTCTTTTAATCACTTCCGGCTTGGTACACATTAAATTGGTATTAAGCGACGTTCACTCGTAACCGTTGAAGATGTTGTAGAGCCATGAGTAAGTCTCGGAGGAACCGGTGAACCACTTCTCTAAGCTATTGCCCTATTGTCCACGGTTATGTGACCTCCATTCCTCCACCATCTGTTTTGTGCCACCAGCCACCATCGGAGCCGTCATCGGTGAACCTCATGCTGACACACCTCTCAAGGCTCACCCCCGATCCCCACCAGTCTCTCCTCACTTCGGCAGCTTCTATCGGAGCCTAGCCTAGCCTAGCCCAGCCCCATATTCATTCCACTATGCATCAGCCACATCCCACCCCATCATCCTACAAATTGTCAAACAAACAACAGATCCAAAATGCCCAAGCTCCCTCCAGTGTCAGGCGAGATCCACCGCCGGCGAGTGAGGCTAGCTGATTTCTCTCTTGGCCAGAACTGTCACCATCTTTAACACAGTCGTTTAAAAGTGGCCTGAAACATCATATCCAGATGCATCGTTGAACCCATCCTTTCTCTCGCTAGTGTCAAGCGAGGTCCAATGACGTCCGACGAGGCTCGCCGGAGGTGGAATACCTCCCAGGCTTACCGCTACCTGCCCCAAAAGCAAACCCCAGGCCATGACCCTCTGGATTCTCTCGTTTTAAAACTAACACAAGAAGTTACAGTACATCTATCGTCAACATTTTATGGGATTACAAATCCGCCTCTTGTACTCTTCTCGACCATTCCCTTTTCGAGAATCACAACCCTAAGAGAATCACAACACCTCCCTCTTTAACTTCTGAAAATTACATTTCAAGTCCCCAAACTTTTAAAGCTTTTTTAAATATCCCCTGCTGAACTTTCCTAAACCAACCCAACTTCATCATTCGACACCCATTCTCCTCCCGATTTGATGTGGGATGAGGGTGGTGAGTTTGAGTGCGGTCATTGAGGAAATCTAAGCTTGCATTGACTGTTGAGATCCTAAGTCGGTGTTGCCAGGGGTTCCTTGAGATGGTGATGACAAGTTATCTCTGGGTTCACTAGCGGGAGAGGCACCTGGTTCAGTATTTTGACTATTTTCCCTCGCTTATGACAGCTTCGACCAATTTCGCTTATGTGTACAATGATGTTTATGACCATGACCCTAGTGCACATATTTATGATGACTCGATGATGCCCAGGTACCTTCAACGGAGGATATATGGATCTCCATCTCTTTCCCCGTGATTTCTTTTCAGTTTTTAAGGATGGTTTGATTACTTGCACGCGGTTCTGAGGTTTTTGATATCGGAGACTTTTTTCTCATCTTCGGAAAAGAAGAGGTTGAGTTAGGAGACTTCTTCGATGTATTTGTTGAGGATGGTGGGATGACTCCCACGCACTTTCGCGAGGTGGATATTTACTGTGTTGGTAACTTCTTCCCACTCTTTTGGAATGCGGATGATCTTGTTGGTGTTGGTTCTTTTGATGTTTGTTACGTTGCTTTGGGTGGACATGATTGATTATAGGTATATTGACCCTTTCTAGGATGAGTTTCAGGCACATTTGAAGATCATGTTTCAACGCCTAACCTTGAGAGGTTGCTCATTATTGGTGACTTGGCCCTCGTGTGGCATGGCCGCTTTGTGGAGTTTGTGTATTAATTTGCATTATGGCAAGCTTTGGGGCCGAGCTCATGTTCCTCAGATCATGCATCCTCACATCTTTTCTAGTCATTACTGACGTAAACTACACGTCAAAGGCCCAAAACAAAACAAATACAAACTCTAGAGAGAGAAACCAAGAATGTCTTACATTAAAAAATGGAGCAATGTCCTCAAATGAGGAGTACATGGAGTATTTATATGGGGAGAATTACTTGCTAACTAAGTAATTACCGAAATGACTAAAAGGGGCAAGCATTAACAAAAATATACCTAATTAGTCGAAAACATGCTTGGAGACTAATTAAAAGAAATAAAAGAACTAAAATAAAAAGAAAATAAAATGGGATTTCTATCACTCTTCCCCCCTCAAAAAAGAGTTTGTTCACCAACTCAAATAGGAATGCCCACTGAGTCAGGCTCCAAAATAGTAATCAATGCATGTCGAGGAGGCTCTTCGGACTCATTAAGATACTCCGGTGGGTGCTGCATTGCTAAAAGGGCACGGCGACGTGGAAGAGAGCACTCTGAAACTCGACGTCTAACGTTGCCACAACTGTAGCACCAGAATGTGGGACGGCCCGAATGTGGCGCTGGAGAGATAGTAGTGGTGACTGGAGTAGTGGTAGAGGAAGCCGACATTGGAGGAGGAGCAGTAGCACTTACAGATAGAGGTGGAGCTCGGGAGGATGGTGGAGCTGCTGGTGCCATGTGATAAGCCTTAACCTTGGTAGCATACTCTACCGCCTTCAGAAAGGTCGTTATCTCTCGTAATCCCATATCACGTTGAATATATGGTTGGAGACTTAAAATATAGCGGCTTAATCGCTGATCCTCAGTCTCAGGGAGATGAGCATGGTGCAAAGAAGCTGGAACTGCTCAGTATACTCTACCACCGTAGACCTTTCCTGTCGGAGGGATTTGATGCGAGCAAAAAGGTCGTGCTCATATGTCGGCGGAATGAATGAAGTTTTAAGAGCGACCTTCAGCTTTGGCCATGTCTGGATACCCTGCTGCTGTCCGTCGATGGCAAAGATCATTCCACCAAACTCAGGTAAATCCCTAAACCCTAAATCCTAAACCCTAAACCCTAAATCCCTAAAATTTGGTGGCAGCAAGGAGAACACAAAAGCGTCCTTGAACCCACTTGTAATAAAAAACTGTCTCCATAGAAGCCAACCAATCAATCATGTCATCGGTGCAGAATCGTCCGTTAAACATAAAAGCATCGATGCGTATATTCCCGTGGAGACTCCGAGAGTAGATGGAGCGCCATAGATAAAGGGTCTCCATCCTAATGAGCATTAAGGCCCATCACATCACCTGACACAGGTTCAGCATTAATCGGTAGGTAAATGCGGCATCTGGGCAGGTGGTGGATGAGGGAGGAGGAACATGCTGGATTACTGAGGGTGCTGGGGGACCGCGGTGATAGTGAGGACATGTGCCAATCAAGTGATCGCGGTTTCCATAATAAAAGCACTGGCGGTCCCGTAATGGTGCGAAGCGATGAGCGTTGGGTAGAGGAGGAGATATCCACTCCACGATGCTGCGGTGGGTATCCCCGGTGTTGGAGGATGAAGAGTCGGAATGAAGTAGGGAGAGATCATGGTGGGAAGGGGTGTGGGAGGGCGGTGGCATATATGGTGGTGGGTGAGGGTGTAAACGTGGGTTAAGGTTTCGGGAGCCGAAAATGTCAAAATATCCGCCGAAGTCATAAGGCTGTCCGTAGCGGTCAAAAGGGGCAAAAGGCTAGATGGTCGGGAGGGGTCGGGATCAGGTGGTTGTCCGACTCGACACTTCTTAATTGTCCGGGCAGTTCGGTCATCAAAGCGGGCAGGGTTGGGTACTCGGGTATGTCAACAATTTGCCAGAAGAAGTTGGGGTTTGAGAATAATGCGGATGGACCAAAAATGTGGGGATTTCCGAGGATTCTGGTTGTTCTGGCGGGGGCGTGCAGGGGTAGTTTTTTGAGTAGGCCGGGAAAATCAAATTCTCTGGGAGGGTCGGGTTCTTGAACATGGCCAAGGGTTCTGACCGGTCTTTTTGGCCGGGGAGTTTGTGTCCTTATGAAAAGGCGGGGAGTTCTGGAGTCTCGACATTTCGAGGTAGACCGGAATTCAACCCAAGGGCATGTCGGTAAGGGTTTTTGTTGTAGGCGGGGAAATCGGATCGTCCTAGTTTCCCGAGGTGGTCGGGAATTCTGGGTTGGCAGCAAGGGTCGGAAGATCCGACATCACCGGGGAGGCTGGGACCTTCTGAAGAGGCTGAGTCGCCGGCGTACCAGAGGAGTTCACGTTTTTCGGTTTGGTCGAGGAATGCGACCGAGAAGGATGGAAAAGTCGACGAAGGCGGGTCGCCTGGATGTTTAGGAAATTTCGAAATTTCCGGTATCCTTGACGAGTTCAGACTGGCCGATAGGTTCCTTTCCACCTCTTCGGGAGGGTGGCTCGTTCTTGGTTGGTGGTTGTTTTGTAGTGAGGAGGCAGAAGATAGAATCAAATTTCTTGTCTAATTGTTGAACTATGTTATCAACTTTGTGCCTTAATTCTTGAATTTCTTCTTATTGTTGTTTGGATTTCTTGGGAGCCATTGAGAATTTAGCGTACGATTTGTTGATAATATACACACCGATACACTAATATTGGAGCGACACCCGTTCTGATACCAATTTGACGTAAACTACACGTCAAAGGCCCAAAACAAATACAAACTCTAGAGAGAGAAACTAAGAATGTCTTATATTAAAAAATGGAGCAATGTCTTCAAATGAGGAGTACATGGAGTATTTATATGTGGAGAATTACTTGCTAACAAGTAATTACCTAAATGACTAAAAGGGGGAAGCATTAACAAAAATATACCTAATTAGTCCCAAACTTGCTGGAGACCAAATAAAAGAACTAAAATAAAAGGAAAGAATAGAAATGAAAGGGAAATAAAATGGGATTCCCATCAATTACATTGTCGTTTTCATGGATGGGTTCCCTCTGGGAAGCGTGGTGATGTTCGTATGACCCCGATGATGACCAACCTTCCGACTTTCATGATTGGGTCGAGCTTTTCGTAGTTGTGTAGAGTGATGTGTACAAGAGTTCCTGGGGATTTAAATGTATTTATATTTTATTTTTGTCTCTTATTAGGTTATTTATCTCTTTTAGTTAGGATATTAGGATGAGGGTAGTATTCCCTTAGAATATTAGAATATTCGAGTGTGCCCTCTTTACCTTTTAGGTTACCGTGACTTTTGGTTTATAAGGCCCTTTGCCGACAATTGTAGTCATTATTATTACTTTGAAATGGATGTGAATTAGAGAGAGCTTCCCTTATTAAATATTGTTGTGTGGTTTCTTTTATTTTGACTTTATCCACCATATAGCTATCAATATTTGACTTTACTCGCTGTTTTGTTTTTCTTTAGACTTTACCCAACTATGCATTTTTCACTTTTTGCGACGCTTTTTTGTAGATAAACTTGAAAAATGTGGGTAAAGCCTAAAGTAAAATAAAGTAGTGGCTAAAGTTGATAACTAAATGATGGGTAAAGTCAAAATACGCCCTTTAATTGCTTCTGCCTCACTGCACATCATCCGCGACAAAAAAGCTTACAAAAGACAGCCAACAACCAGAGGATGGGTACTCCTCCTTGAACTGGGAGTACATCAAACTCAACATATCGGATCGCAAGTTGTCGGAAGGGATCTCGTTCCCATGAAAGCAAATCATGTTCCTCTCCCTCCACAACTACCAGACAATGCAATGCGGAGCAAGGTAACAAGCTCCACCACTGGACTCAATATGAGCCAATGCTAGAAAGGTTCCCTATCACACCACTCCTCCACACCCCAAAACCTCCACCACTGGACTCGACACGAGCCAATGCAAGCCAAAAAGAGAGAAAATCGCATCTCATAACCTCTAGACACCTCATGATGTAATAGCGACTGCTCCACTTCCTCCACCTTATATAACCACAACGACAGGCTATGTTCCCACCTATGCTCTTCAAACTGTCGGTTTTGCAAGGAATGTTGCTTTGGCCAGAGCCATCATCCACTTAGTTTGTCTCCACGGACACGGAGTCTCTCAAAGCATCCTCTCCTTCTATTGGAAATAAAGTTTATTATCTTTGGTTCAAGAGAAGAAAGCGTTGTGCTATAGAACCAGAGTTTCGGTGTTCATGTGGCTTGCTGCTTGTAACTTGGTCTAGAACTTTTCGGCCTATTCCTTCTCAAACCAGTGGAAAGAAGAGTTGTGCTTGGACTAGATTTATGATAGTTGTTTTGTGACTGGGACTGGATTCAATAGATATATGTTTTTCTGTGCATCTTTTGAATACTGATCTTTTGTTACGATTTACTTGTATACTCTTTTGGGGTTTTATTTTATTGCTCCAATTTGTAGGAAGGATGGGAAAAATGGAGCCAAAAAAAAAGTCATAAACTTTGTATCCACAAAGGAAAGAAAGCTATCTCTCATGTATAGAAAATATACTATCCTTCATTCCTTTGTTTTTGGTAGGAAGCAAGAAAGAAAATATACATGTTTTACCAATTATATCCTTAGGTCAAAATACGTGGATTTATTTAATATTTTACTAATGCTCCGTATGGTAATTAATTCCCCCCTCTTTCTCTTTCCCTCCACTTTTCATCCCACTTTTGGAGGGATACAATTTGGTGTGTTTGGAAGGAAAATGCATTCTTTCGCTTTTCCTTCCTCCCTTTTTTCCTTCCTATGTAAATTAAAGGAATATATATTATTCCATTAACTTTTCCTCTCTTCCACTTTTCCACCATACCACCTTAGTGTGGTTTTGGCATTAAATGGAGGGACTAGATTGCTTGTTATCTACAGTGATATACTCATCGTTGATTAATGGTTTGAGGTCTGAGACGAGAGGGCTTTCTTTCCTCATTCCTGTTTATTGTGGGTAAGGAGTCCTTGAGTAGGAATTTTTGCAAGCAGTTTAGGTTAGGAATGTTTCAGTGCCTCAATGTTGGAGATGGTAATGGTTCAATTATGCGATCACATTGTTGTTTGGTAACAAGACTTTTTTTGAAAACGGTTTCTGGGTTTAGGATACTGAGGCGGGGGATGTGCATACTTGAATGTTATATTAAATAAGTCCTTATGTTTCATTGCACTTTGTAGATTGGTTGTAGAGGATCCGATCATTAGCTTAAGTACACAACTCTTATACTAAATACACATTACAGCTTCCAAGGGAAGAAGATAATGGCAAAAGGGAAGGATATTTACTAATTAAGTTCTTTTCTTTGCAGAAATCAAAGATGAATTATCGTGCATGGAATCACCGTTGTTGGTTAGTTTCATATATGTCAAGAGGACAGGTTAGACTATAAAGCTCTGAGCATTTTAACCGATGAATACATAGCCTGTCTATTTGCATTCCACTAGTTGTGATGCGTGTGGGGAGAAATTATATGTTAGAAGGTGGTTGTATGCCGTTCCTCATATTCTATAAAGAAAATAGTATTCTACTTCTCACAATCAGAGCCTTCCTTGAGGGGAGGCAAGAGACGTGGAGGACCCCCTATTTTTGATCTTTTGTGGGTGGGAACCTGTCATCTTGGCTCTTATATTAGGTTAGGTGAAATAAAAGAGAAGTTTACAGACCATCATGTACGGGGGTCATTAAAATTGATACCCATTTACGATTCACTTAATACACATGCCCAATAAAGAAGCTAGAAACCACCTATCAATTATGGGACAATAATTAGAACAGAATAAAGGAGATTTAGATCTTATGCTTCTCGCGATCTGGACTTGCTTGACAGATAATAATAATAATAATAATAATAATAATAATAATAATAATAATAATAATATCAGATTTTATTCTTAATAGCTAGCATTTCTATCTCTTTTATTTTTTTTGTACATGTCAATGAGAGGTCCCTTTTCAAAAGCTCCTGGCAAGAACCCAAAATCTCGGGGCCAGTCCTGCTCACTGTTGTTGGAACGTCTCGTAGACTATTACTATGAATTAATTTTCATTAAGGTTACCAATTTTAATGCTTTTGTTGTTGCGTGTGTGTTCATAAGTAGAGGTGTGTACGCCACATAAGGTAATATAAAGACGATAGTTGTAGAGATATCGCACCTAGTAATATGTACTCCCTATGTCGACTCGCTCAACGTATAATAATAATAATAATAATGATAATAATAATAATACTATTATATTTATTATAATAGTAACGATCCGATTTTTCTTTCATTAGCTCGCAATATTATTTTTTTACATATCAATTGAAGGGTATCATTTCAAAAGCGTGTTGGGACCCCAAAATCTCAGGGACAACCCTTCTCACCGTTGTATGTGTGTTTCACCTTGTACTGTGAATTAATCAATATTAAGGTTGCCTGTGCTTTTGTATGTGTGTCTATGTGCATGCTGTGGCAGAGGGACTTTGTAGGAATTTTGAAAAAAAAATTAATTAATTATTTTGGGACAAAATATAATTATAACAAAAAATAGGGTCAAAACTGAAATAGATACATTAGTTATAACCTAAAACCCATTTAATCTAACGTTTAAAACAAAAAGCCCTCTTTGAGACTTTGAGGCCACTGCCTCTTCGTGGCCCTGCCTTCCTCCACCGCTGCCGCTGCTCAACACCTTCCCTCCGCCACTGCTCAACACCGCCCCTCCGTTGTTATGTAAGTTCCTCCCTCCTTCCTTCCTCCATTGTTGTAAGTTGTAACAATGTTGTTTATATTTGCCCCAAACAAATTACCCCAATCTCTCCTTGTTTGCCGTTTAGATTTGAGTTCATTATTTGTTATGATTTAATTTTTATTTGTTATCATTTGTTTGTTTGTAGGGATTTAATTTTTATTTAAACTTGCAATTGGTATTTTTTTTATAATTTAATGTTTGGTTAGCTAAAATAATTTTATATTTAAACTTGCAATTTCATTTATGGAAAAGTATTATAAAAAAACTCGCGAAAATGTGGTGCCTCCAACGGAAAAAATCGATGTCCAATATTAACCTACTCCAAAAAAGATAAGTCGAAGTCGCATTCAAGTTGACTTGTCAAATTTTCCTTTTGATTCGAGTTTAAGACCACAAATTTCAGAAAATGATGCGAACGACCAAGACAAGATTAGACGAACATATTTGCAAATGGGCCCTTGTTTTTTAGTTATAATTGTAAAAATGTAGAAATAAGCCAATTTTTTTTTTGGGAGCTACCGCTCCCGAACCCCTGACAATGGATTGTGCCCCACCTAGGCTAGATTCCTGGCTCCGCCACCGTGTGCATGCATATGCATGCTTCGAGGTGCGTACTCATGTCTGTAATTATCGTCTTTAAATGGCCTTATGTGGTGTTTGAGTGCTGAATCAATCTAATTGTGTGTATTCAGGTGCTGCTTGAGTTGAACAAATGCCGTGATTGGGCTGGATTGCACGTTTCTGATAACTCTTGCTTTCATTATCGCTCAGTGAGTTCGCCTCTATATTTATCTTCCTCAACTGACACATTCAGGCGTAATCTCACTAAACTTTTGCAGGGAATTTTGTGTGAAATTTGTGAATAGCGAACACCCATTTTCCCTTTTAATTCCCAGTTTTATAGGATCTTTTTGTCTAAAAGATTCAATATTGTTGTCTGGAATCCTTTATAATTTCAAAACCTCTGACAGCAATATTTAATAATCATAATCTTTGAAGCATGGACACATAAAGAAAGTCATGTTTCAACATCCAAAGGTTGTTGAGCACGTTGCAGGTGTCCAATAGTTGGAGGTGTTTGATGCATCTGGGAGTGTAAGTTGGTTTTCTTTACCGTATTCGAGACAAATATCCACCTCTTTAGAAGTGTCTGTTCTTCAACTTCCACCCTCAGGGGTTAGTGTAGTGGTAGAATGGACAAGTGATATTCGTCTCATAGAAGTGTAGGTCACGAGTTCTAATGTGTACACATTTTTGCTTACACCTCTCTTGATTGTGACTCGGCCATTCGGATTGAATGGTCCACATGCCTCAGGGATTCATCTGGCCAAAGAATTCGATACCCGGAGTTAAGTATATAAGAAAATTGTGCTTCCTACCCTAAGTATCTACTTCCCTTGCCCCCGTGTGCCGCCACAAATATTAAACCTAGAAGGTAAGAATTGAAAATTCACTTTTGACCCATATGGTTTTATGATCGATTCTTACCGCTGCAATTGTTTTGAGTTATATCTCCTTCCGCTCTCAAAGGAGGAGGTTAATGGTTCAAGCCAAGATTGAGAATTGAGACCTTTAGTGCCGTAATCCGCCACCTTAGGGTAGCACCACTCCCTCAACTCGCGCTCTGACTTGTTGGGTGCAATTATGTGCGTATTTGAAAAGTCTAATCATGTTTTATGAAAGTATAATTTGAATTTTGAAAACTTGTGTAGGATTGACTTTTAGGGGCCAAATAATCAAGAGCCTAGAGCCCAACGGGGCATAATTCAAAAATGTGGTTAAGCAATGCATCATAAGCAAGAGATGAATAGTTTCATCTCAGACCGATGTGAGAACCAATTTTTACATTTACACAAGTTGTTCTGCTGCCTCTATCTAAATGTTGTGGTACTTAATTATCTTCATTCACAGAAACGATGTGCGGCAATTATTATATTTTTGTCCCTTGCATTGCACCCCACACACTTCCTATAATCCACGCTTGGTGAAGTTCACATCTTTTGCAAATGAAGATGAAGTTATAGTATTTAATACTTTAACCAAAAAAGGGATGAAGCTACAGTATTTAAATATCTATTTATCTCTCTCTATTATATATACACTCCCTTCGTCCCCAATTAAGGGTCCACTATTCCTTTCCGTTTTTTGATCTGTCCCCAATTAATAGTCCACTTTCCTTTTTTTGGACATAATCAACGAATTAAAGCTCACAACTGTGAACAAGTATTAATCTTGGCCATTGATTGAGTGTATCCTTAATCTATACAAAAAAAAGATATGTACTCTTAATTTGAGACGGAAGGAGTACAAATTTTTAAGATTTGATAAACTTATACTATTTATAGTATATTATGTTGAGAAATTGTATCATATCTATACATAAATATGTTATATGGATTCATTATGTGTATTTTATGTTGTTTAGCCTACTCAAAATGCATTCAATCATTGCTACTTTCAAAGTTGGTGCTCTGACGGCCTCACCATGTATTGGGCACTTAACTTGCGACCTTGGTGCGTTTGCACTTAAAATTTATAATAATAATAATAATAATAATAATAATAATAATAATAATAATAATAATAATAATATTTACTTTCTCAGCCTCCCCCCCGGCCCCCACCGATAAATAAATAGATAAAATAACTAAATTAATCATGACATATTTGACAAGTATCTTGTGATTCAAATGGAATCAATTAATCACAACAACAACAGCAACATTAAGAAATGAAAGCTTTTCATTCACTCTTTCTCCAAAATATAGTGACATTAAGGGCAGGCCAAGATAACCTAAAAAGTGCAAAAAGACTAAAAAGGGCACACCAAAGGAATACCACCCTCAACCTAAAATGCTAACAAAAATAGAAAATAGCCTAAAACATGTAATAAAAATAAACAAAAATACAATTAAGTCTCCTGCCCGCCTCGTACACGTCACTTGAAAAAAGAATATTATTTTCACTACCCAAGTTTAAATTATCTTTGTTCTGCTCATGATCATGATCTGGCCTGCCAAACTTGAACGAATTAGTTTTTTCTTTAATTGTGGCATCGCTAAATGTTTTTCTCACAGTTGTAGTTCTTACTGATTGGCAGCGGTTAATTCTCAGTGTGTTGGAGCATTCATGGCACAAACAGGATCCAAATGCATACCATGGTTATTATGCGGAGCATTATAAATTATGGAAGGTATGCTAGCGACTTTTTCCAAAAATTTATTATTTTTTTTCTTCTAATTTGTAGTATAGGGTATTGCTAAGTACTTTTTGTGTCTTCTATCTCAATATTCCTCGAGTGTGTGGACGTCTGTTCGTGATTCTGTTGTCAATTCCTAAATGCCTTTCTAGGGTAAAATAATGCTAGACGTACAATAATTACTACCGTTTTCTTTTCTTCTTATTATCATTCACTGGCTCAAATGACATGGAGTTCATTTCTGTGCGTTCACTCGAGTGAATTGATGATGCAAAACTTTCATGTCATTTGGGTGTTGAACTTTGGTAACAAATCGCGGATACTTAAATCACGCATTTTGTGTATTATACACATTTTTATTGGTTGCGAAAACCATTATGCCACTATTTCTGCATGTCTATTTGTTTCAGGGATACCTTCACCTTTATACACTTCTAGTCCATATGACACTTGAGTTTTTCGTGGAGTATCCTCAGATATCCCCTTCGAATGCTGCTAATGAGTGATAAGTGTGCGTTTGCACTTTTTGAGTTTTTTTTGCCAGAACTTTATATTGCTACTTCTCATCTGTATCTTTACTATTGTAGTATTTGTTTTTTTAATAATTTTCTCTCTTCTTAATTATTTTCTTTTCTTTTCTTTTTCGTGGTGGTGGTGGTTGTTATCTACCTGACTTGGCGATAAATCATAGAACTTTGAACAGCCGCATATCCATCTAATCTTCATTTCCAAATACGAGCATTACCAACATTATTTAAATTTACCTATCCAGGATTTTTTTTTAACCTTTTTTACTCTTATTTTCTCGGGTGCTGTTCCTTTTTTACTCTTATTTAAACTTCGATGTCTAACTTGTTATACTTACCAAAACATTGAATTGAATAAACGATAGGTTATTTTGTTGATGTCACAGAGATCCCTTGATGTACGTCTAAAAGATAGTATAGATAATAAGAATCTTTACATTTTTTTAGCCCCAATGAATAATTATATTTTCATTGGTGGGACATTACGAAATGACATATGTATCTCTGGTTTACTTGGATTTAATACTAAGAGACAGATTGAACAGTCAGAAGTATTCATATTCTTTCACTGAGGCCATATTTAAGTTATAATGTGATATGGTAGAAATTTGGTAATTTTATCAAATTGCTGGCATTAAACAATGATATGTTGTATAGTTACATCATATGTGTATGAGCTTGGTCTTAATGATTATATTACAAGTTACAATAGTACCTCTTTAATATGGGCGTTGTTTCTTTTTGAGTAAAAGAGGAATATACAAGCATGAAGTTTTTGTTAATAACATGTTTACATGAATAATTTGTCTTTTGGCAATGACCTAATTGAATACAAATTAGTAGAACAAGATTTTATCCGTTGTCATCGCACGATGGCATAAATAACTTTGCTCATTCCAATGGCATAAACATATGCATCATAAAACAAAAGGTTTACTTTTAGTGTTGGGCAATAATAAAGTGAGTGTTAAAACAAGATAATTAATCACTTTGCTGAGACATACTAGCTTGCCCCAAACAACAAATTTTTATTTATTTATTTGTTAATATATTTAATGGCTCTCTGTAGATTAAACTTACTTTTACGTTTATGAACTGTTTAAGGTTTTTATCTTTAACTCCTAACAATGCGAGTATGACAGGAAGAGCTTGACTGGGATGAGACATTGATAAAGCGTTATGTAGGAAGAGAGGTATATGATTAGCTGTTTTTTTTCTTCTTGCTCAAGGAGTTTAAGATTTCAAGAGCATTGTGATTTTAGTATGTTAAATTTATCCAGAAAAAGGTTTATGATATTTCACAATGTACTTGTCACTCAATATGTTTGGTATTTGTCTGGAAGGCACTTTGGCTTCATCGTCGCTTCCTCTCACTTTGCTGGATAAAATATTTTGCGACTGATATTCGTGATGGCCATTCCGACCACAAAAGTAGCTTAATTGATGGTGTTGATATCTTTTTGGATAATGAATTACAACTTTTCCGCTCCTACACAACCATTCCCGATTACAACTTTGAGGATTATCAAGCACAAGCAATGTTCTCAGCTACTTACATCTTGTGGTTGTCGAAGGTATTCGAATTTTCTTCCGTAATTATTGAACTTTTCATATTTCAGTTAAACCGGAAAATAGGTCCATTAAATTTTAAACCCGCCTGATTTTCCTTTCACATCTTAACTATTCTCCCCCACCTCCCTCTTTTTTTTTTCCTTCTTTCTAATTTCTTGCCCTTTATGTGCAATAGCAAATGATGGAATCTCTTGGGACTGAGCTTATAAAGAAGCTACGACCAGGAGAACTGGAGACGCTGCTGGATAAGGTATGCCCAGAAAAGGCCTTCCTTTGGGATTCGTTAAGGATGGCGTGTGGAGGCAAATAACGGATCTATTTGGTAAACATAGCAGGATCATTATGTATTCTATTTCTCTATTATTGGCCCTTTTGTGATTGTAGCATTCCTATTGGCTCATTTTGACGAGTTCGGGTATTGCGAACTCCAATTACTTTATATTTATTTTTCTAATAGCTTTTGAAAGAGGGTCTAAATGTTTCCCTTTTATGTGTTTGGTGTAATACCCCGTATTTTTATGACTTTTAATTTTGAGAATTTATTAAATTTAATTAGAGATATTAATTTAATATTAATCTGAAAAATCATTTAAATACTTACTAGCGTGATGAGAGTTAGTAACTATTGAAATTATATTGTAAATTACTTTATGGGTAAAGTAAGAGGTGTAATTGTATTTAGTAAAATTATCACGAGAATCTAATTTGATAATTTTGGAAATTTATCGGGACGCGCTTGTGTCGTGTTGGGATTAAATTCGAACTATTAAAAGTGAATAAAATATAAGTCACCCGTATGGTCATTTTGAGTGCACCAATGTGTCCGGAAGGGTCGAGATAGTCAAAATAATGTATTCGGGGTTTCGTTTGGGTCTCGGGGCGTTTCTAGGCATAATTAACATCCCGGGAGGGCATTTTAGGCATTTTATATTTTTGAGAATGGAAACCCACGATTTTTCTAAGGGTATATCAGATGGTAGGAGTCATCTTCTAGGGTTAGAAGAACCATAAACCATAGACGGCCATTGGAGAGGAAGAAGAGCTTTCCAAGGAGTTCTAGGTCAAGAACTCCACCGTTTACACCGTTGTCGCCACCAAACGTTAGATCGCGCAACGAGGATCACAACCTTACCAATCTCTCCACAAATCTGAACCAAGAATTCTCAGGCAAGTATTTATCTTGCTCTAATTCAGTTAATGCTTCAATGATGTTAGTCTAGGGTTAATTAGGACTAGTTTTCATGAAAGAAAGCATGTTTGTGAGAATTTGATTTGCATGTTGTAGAGATAAAAGATGTATGCTTGTAATATAAATCACATTTAGAGGTCGAACCACGAAATTCATTAAGTTAGGAGTAGAAAATCAGGAAAAAGAATGAGAAGAACTAAGTTAATTAGGGTTTTTGAAATTTTCTGGATTTTAACCCGTTTAATCCGTTATAATTGATGAAAACTCGTATGCCTTACGTAGAATAATCATTATTTCGAAGTATAACACTTGTGGTGTAATTGGTTGGAAGTTTGGAAATAAAAAATGTTGATTCGAATGATTTTTGTGTAACATTCCCGTAACTGGAAATTCTGCAGATTCGCCATACCTGCTTGATCGATCAATCGAACCAGGAGTATCGATCGATCGACGCATCGATCGATCGAGCACCTGCCATCGATCGATCGACCCCTCCTGGAAAACTCAAATTTCCCTTTTTAAATAGGTGGTTCCAACTTAAATGAATAGAAATTCTTGGACATTATTGTTATAATATTTTGGGAGGTAAAGAAGACCAGCAGGACTTTATAAAAATGGAACCCTTAATCTAAGACGAGATTTAATCCTTAACAACGGTATTTTACACTTAAGAAACAATGGGAACGTGTGTTTAAATGGTAAGACTTGTAAGGAAGTTACGTTGTAAAATAAATAAGTACCTACTGAAATTATACTTGGGGAGATAAGAATTCACGAGTGTTACGTAGTAAGTTGGAATAATCGCATAAATAAGAATAAGAGACAAACCGTTATACGTGATAATTTAGTAATGTGCAATAAGAATAAATATCATAATTATGGGTCGTGAGAGTGTACCTAAATTTGATATGGGAATGGTAGTATACATATATGACTGTGTTTATGCATATACTATATACGTGTAAAAATCATGTTCGCGTTACTTGCTATCACTGAGGTTACCGCGCTGGGACAGTCTTATCTCGATGGGACCTCTATGGGGGATATTGACTTGTACCCTAGAACATAGGCATCCTTGGTACAGGCTGTCGGATCGATAGTCAGATGGTCTTAAGAGACGTGAGGGTATGTGCTGACCTCTTAGTAACTTGGAACTATGCTTCGCCTCAATTTGCATGTGTTTTGTGTTAATACAGTTCGAGAGTGATTCCGAACTAGTATTTCCCTTAGTACGAGTGATACGGGAACTTGATAACAGAGTATGGCAGCACCATAAATTTATGTGGGGTGCCGATTGTATATATATATATATATATATATATATATATATGAGTGATTAATACGTATATATATAAACTTGAAATTTGGAAACTACTTACTGTGACTATGGTAAGTAAGAAATGAATAATTATTTCATCTTGGGAATAAGTGTTTGAAAAGTATGATGCGTTACTGGGAAACTTTATAATCAAATGAGGTTTATGTGAGAAATTTGCTTTTAAATAAAATTAACTTTCTTAACATTAGAAATTGTCGTCATGAAGTCTTATGAGTAACTTAAGATAAGTTAAACTGTTGAGAGTATTAGTGCGATAGGTGTGCACATTAGAAGAGAGGTGAGAATTTCTCAAGGGAGTGCCGCACTAATATGATTGTTGCATTAGCCGGTAAGCATTTTAAATACTTGATAAACTGAATTTTAAACTGTTTTACAATCGGGCTCTGACCCGTTTCCTATTTTCTCTTCTCTTGTGTATATATGTATATATTACAGGTGCCCAACCACATGGGCGTCTTGCATAGGATCCTTTGGAAAGAACGTGCTGCAGCTTAGGTGGGAGTTGCAGGCCTCTTGATTAGACGACCTCATTGTTGATTCTACATCTAGTTTTATTTCATCTAGTTGGGCATGTGTCGCCTTTTCCATTACTCAATTGGTTTTATCAGAGATTGTGATTGTCTATTTTCAGTATTTATACTTTAGGATTATTATTGTCTGGATGTTTTCCTTCGAAGTTTTCATGTTGGAATTATTTAGTTGATTGCTTATATTACTTGGATTATTTTCCAGTCTTGTTATTGTGGGATCTTAAACTATGGATTATGAAAAGGTTTAACCATTGGCTTTAAATTAAATTTGGAAATTTATGTCTTAAAAATGGTTTTGACATTTAGCTTAATTATTGATGGTGTTTGAATTGAAAAAGTTATTTTTGCGACAGTGATGCTAAGAATGAACCAACCGTTCACCTTGGTTATAATTTAATAAAGGACTGATCACCCGGTATTTAATTAGGCGGGGTGTCACAGGTGGTATCAGAGTATCATGTTCTAGTGTCCTTTAGGATCTGTACGGCTTATTTCGCTTTCAGCTTAGCGTTCTTGCTATAGAGTCCTATTATTAGGATTGTTGTATTCTTGCTTTTACAATTACGTCTTCAGCTATTTGGGATTTGATAATAATTGTAGACTAATAAATTTCTCGACGTTTCAGATGCCTCCGAGACGTGCACCCAAGGATAGGCGTGCCCAAGCCGAGCAACCAGCAGCTCCGGCTCAGGGAACGATGAACACAACCGAGGTGGCCGCCATCGTTGCTCAGGCGGTGAATGCCGCGCTAGCGGTAGTGCAGTAGGCTCCACCCCAGGTTCAGGCAGTGGCGGTAGTACCGACACAACTTCCTTCTACATGGGAGCGAGTTAGGGATGCCTTTCAGAAGGCGCATCCCCTTGTAGCCAGCCAATGGAAGAAAGATATCCCGAGCCATCTACGCATGTACGAGTGCACGGACGTGCAGAAACAGCTGTTGGCTTCCTTCAAGTTAGCGGGGGCCGCTTTGTATTGGTGGGAATCCCCCACCACCTTGGAGGAGAGGGATATGGTCACTATTCAGTCATTTTGGACACGGTTTGACAGCAAATACTTCCCATCCGCCGTGCAGACTGAGATGAGGCGGAAGTTACTGAATTTGAAACAGGAGAACTCGACTATTGCTGAGTATGAAGAGGAGTTCACAAGACTTCTCACTATAGTGCCAGATGAGGCACCCACTGAGGGGAAGAAGATACTGTTATTTGTAGACGGGTTATCTTGGAGGATCCGTCAGCATCTCATAGGTAATCTGTCACTGAGTACCTACACGGACGTACTCAATGCTGCTTTACTACACTGTCAGGATCACCGCTTCCATCTGTAGGGAAGCAAGCGAGTAGGAGAGTCCAGCCAGTAGGGCAGGACAGGGGGTAGTGGTGCTAGTGAAGCACCGATATCTCAGGGGCATGACTCGTCAGCATGAGCAGAGTTCCCATCAGGGGGACCCTGCCAAGCGGTTCCGATCAGGTGACTCCAGACAGGGATTTGGGGGATTTAGGCAGGGTCAGCAGGGCCAGCCTAATCAGCAGGGCTATCAGGGCCACCACGTTTTCAGCAGGGCCAACAGGGTCAATGGCGGGGTGGTAACGGCCAACAGGGCCGTAATCAGCAGGGACAAAGGGGGGGAAATTTTAGGGGCCGATGCTTCGGGTGTGGTAAAAATGGCCACAGGCGCCAGGATTGTCCAGAGGGAGATAGGGCCCCACAGTAGCAGGGTGCCCGTAATGAGCCACATAAGCCACTTTTTTCGGTCGCCCAGGCACCAGCCCTACCAGCCATTCCAGTAGCTCCAGTGCAGCAGGGGCAGTTACAGTATGGACGTGTCTATAACGTCCACCAGGCAGCAGCTCCACAGGCGCCACCCGCGATTGAGGGTACGTTTCCTATCCATGGTACTATGGGTCGGGTTTTATTTGATACTGGGGCGACACACTGTTTTATAGCTACCCATTTTACGAAGGCTTTAGGATTATTAGCCACAACAGAGAGCACTGTGACATGCGTAGACTCACCACTGGGGAATGGATCGCTAATCTTCTTTATATGCCGGGGTGTGGGAGTAGAGATTGGTAGCTTAATCTTACCTGCAGACATGTTAGTCTTAGATATGCATGAGCACGACGTTATTATTGGTATGGATTGACTCGCAGCATACAAAGCCATGATAGATTGTTTCGGTGCGAGTATTGTCTTTGCCATCTCGGGGCAAGAGATGTTTGTAGTGGCGATGCCTCGCCCAGAGGGAGGCTCTACCGCTCATTTGTATTACATAGAGGAGGATACCTCTAAGGAGGTCGTGATTCCCTTAGACTCGATCCCAGTTGTTCGTGAGTATTCTGATGTATTTCAGGAGATACCGGTCCTACCCCCCAGTCGAAAGATAGATTTTTTCATAGATTTATTACCGGATACTCGACCGATAGCACGCGCTCCATACCGTATGGCTCCGACGAAGATGCGGGAGTTACGAAATCAGATAGAGCAGCTGTTAGGTCAGGGCTTCATTCGTAGGAGTACCTCACCTTGGGGCGCTCCAGTGTTATTTGTGAAAAAGAGAGATGGTTCACTGAGACTGTGTGAACTACCGGGAGCTGAACAAGGTCACGATACAGAACAAATATCCGTTGCCTCGAATCGATGATCTGTTCTACCAGCTGAGGGGAGCAACCTTCTTTTCGAAGATAGATTTGAGATCACGATACCATCAGCTACATATTAGGGAGTAGGATGTTTCGAAGACAACTTTCTTGACGAGATATGGGTCCTATGAGTTCAGAGTGATTCCATTTGGACTTACAAATGCTCCAGCCGTATTCATGGACTTGATGAACCGAGTGTTCAGAGAGTTCCTGGTTCAGTTTGTTATCGTCTTCATAGATGACATTCTGATATATTCACACACTGAGGAAGAGCATGCTGTGCACTTGAGGTAGGTTCTTCAGACTCTACGAGAGCATCAGCTGTATGCTAAGTACGAGAAGTGCGGATTCTGGCTACGGAAAGTGCAATTCTTGGGACATGTTTCTGAAATGGGGATAGCGGTTGACCCGAGTAAAGTGTCAGCGGTGAGGGAGTGGGGACATCCCACGACACCGACAGAAGTGCGTAATTTCTTGTGGTTAGCCGGGTACTATAGGAGATTCATTCGAAGGTTCTCCAAGATAGCGGGTCCATTGACGAACCTGACTCGCAAGGGGGTACCATTTGTTTGGGACGATACTTGTCAATTGGCTTTCGATGAGCTGAAAGACAAGCCGACTTCGGCACCAGTCCTTGCTTTACCCAAGCCGGGCGTGGAGTATCTGGTTTACACCGACGCCTCCTTACGTGGACTTGGAGGAGTACTTCAGCAGGAAGAGAAGGCTATAGCTTTTGCCTCTCGCAAGCTTAAGCCGCACGAGAAGAATTACCCCACCCACGACCTAGAGTTAGCAGCGGTCGTCTTTACATTGAGGATATGGAGACACTACTTATTGGGGGAGAAATTCCGCTTGTTCACAGACCACAAGTCACTGCAGTACCTGTTCACTCAGCGAGAGCTGAATATGCGTCAGCGCAGGTGTCTAGAGTTTGTGAAGGACTATCAGTTCGACATACAGTACCATCCGGGGAAGGCCAACGTAGTTGATGATGCGTTGAGCCGTAGACCGGTAGACGATGTAGCAGACGTCTGGAGAGCAAAGTGGAAAGAGTTGGGTCACCAGGACGCGGTAGCCCGTTCATTCATATCTGCCATGACGGTGACACCCGAGATTGTTACGAGAGTAATACAGGCACAGACAGCAGACTCATTTTGCCAGGAACAAATTGTACGGCTTTTAGCCGAGGGTGCCGAGTCCTATTCAATTAGTTCCGATGGAGGTTTGAGGTTTAGTGGGAGATTGGTGGTCCCAGAAGGAGCAGACTTACGTCATGCAGTGATGACCCAGTCACACGGGTCCCGATTTGCGGTGTATCCTGGGGGAGATAAGATGTACCAGGATATGAGGCGACAATACTGGTGGAGTGGGATGAAGAAGGACATTGCTAAGTTCGTGTCCAAGTGTTCTACTTGCCAAATGGTAAAAGTGGACC
The DNA here is from genome assembly GCA_949130495.1 of Sambucus nigra. Taxonomy (NCBI): domain Eukaryota; kingdom Viridiplantae; phylum Streptophyta; class Magnoliopsida; order Dipsacales; family Adoxaceae; genus Sambucus; species Sambucus nigra. The sequence goes on from OX422208.1 coordinate 745,748,060, forward strand.
ACCAGAGACCGTCGGGGTTGCTTCAACCTTTGGAAATACCCACGTGGAAGTGGGAGAGTATTTCCATGGATTTCATTACGGGGTTGCCTACATCATAGCGGGGCCACGACTCCATCTGGGTGATTGTGGACCGTTTGATCAAGGTGGCTCATTTTCTTCCAGTAAGGACAGACTATACCACGGGCCAGTATGCTCAGTTGTTCATTGCTGAGATTGTTAGGCTACATGGGGTGCCCTTGGATATTGTGTCAATAGAGACAATATTTCCGTATCGCGTTTCTGGGAGAGTTTTCAAGAGGCCATGAGTACAGAGTTGAGGTTAAGTTCAGCTTATTACCCACAAACGGATGGACAAACATAGCGTACCAATCAGATGTTAGAGGATATGCTACGCATGTGTGTCCTTGATTTTGGGGGAGGTTGGGAACCACATCTTCCACTGGTGGAGTTTGCCTATAATAACTCTTATTAGTTCACGATTGGCATGACTCCATTTGAGGCATTATATGACAGGCCTTGTCGTTCTCCGACTTGTTGGCTAGAGGTGGGGGACAACAAGTTACTCGGACCAGAGGTGATTCAGTAAACCTCCGCTAGGATTGAGATTATTAAGAGTCGCATTCGGGTAGCCCAGGACAGGCAGAAAAGCTACGCCGATGCAAAACGGTTCTTCCGAGAATTTAATGTGGGGTACCAAGTATTGCTACGTGTATCTCGTATGAAAGGAGTGATGAGGTTTGGGAAGAAAGGAAAACTGGCCCCGAGGTACGTGGGACCATTTCCCATTATCGAGATGATTGGGCCGGTAGCATACAGATTGGGACTGCCAGAGCATTTACACTGCATTCACGATGTATTCCACATCTCCTCGTTGAGACGATACCTTCGGGATGACATAGCCCACACCCACATTGCGATTGAAGAGAATGACTTACATCCTGACAGCTATTATGAGGAGAGATCAGTAGCTATTCTAGATCATATCGAAAGGAGATTGAGGTCGAAAGTAGTCCCACTTGTACGGGTCCAGTGGGAGCATCATAATTTGGAGGAATCCACTTGGGAGCGTGAGGAGGACATCCGTGAGAAGTACCCAGAGTTATTCTTGCCAGGTACACTTTATTTTTTTCGACTTTCGGGACGAAATTCCGTTATTAGGGGGGAAGTATGTAATACCCCGTATTTTTATGACTTTTAATTTTGAGGATTTATTAAATTTAATTAGAGATATTAATTTAATATTAATTCAAAAAATCATTTAAATACTTACTAGCGTGATGAGAGGTAGTAACTATTGGAATTGTATTGTAAATTACTTTATGGGTAAAGTAAGAGGTGTAATTGTATTTAGTAAAATTATCACGAGAATATAATTTGATAATTTTGAAAATTTATCGGGACGCGCTTGTGTCGTGTCGGGATTAAATTCGAACTATTAAAAGTGAATAAATTATAAGTCACCCGTATAGTCATTTTGAGTGCACCACTATGTCCGGAAGGGCCGAGATAGTCAAAATAATGTACCCGGGGGTTTAGTTTGGGTCTCAGGGAGTTTCTAGGCCTAATTAACATCTCGGGAGGGCGTTTTAGGCATTTTATATTTTTGGGCATGGAAACCCACGATTTTTCAAAGGTTATATCAGATGGTAGGAGTCATCTTCTTGGGTTAGAAGAACCATAAACTATAGATGACCATTGGAGAGGAAGAGGAAGAGCTTTCCAAGGAGTTCTAGGCCAAGAACTCCACCGTTTACACTGCCGTCGCCACCAAACATTAGATCGCGCAACGAGGATTACAACCACACCAATCTCTCCACAAATCTGAACCAAGAATTCTCAGGCAAGTATTTATCTTGCTCTAATTCAGTTAATGCTTCAATGATGTTAGTCTAGGGTTAATTATGACTAATTTTCATGAAAGAAAGCATGTTCGGGAGACTTTGATTTGCATGTTGTAGAGATAAAAGATGTATGCTGGTAATATAAATCACATGTAGAGGTCGAACCACGAAATTCATTAAGTTAGGAGTAGAAAATCTGGAAAAAGAATGAGAAGAACTAAGTTAATTAGGGTTCTTGAAATTTTCTGGATTTTAACCTGTTTAATCCGTTATAATTGATGGAAACTCGCATGCCTTACGTAGAATAATCATTATTTCGAAGTATAACACTTGTGGTATAATTGGTTGGAAGTTTGGAAATAAAAAATGTTGATTCGAATGATTTTTGTGTAACATTCCCGTAACTGAAAATTCTGCAGATTCTCCATACCTGCTTGATCAATCGATCGAACCAGGAGTATCGATCGATCGATCGACCCCTCCTGGAAAACTCAAATTTTCCTTTTTAATTAGGTGGTTCCAACTTAAATGAATAGAAATTCTTGGACATTATTGTTATAATATTTTGGGAGGTAAAGAAGACCAGTAGGACTTTATAAAAATGGAACCCTTAATCTAAGACGAGATTTAATCCTTAACAAAGGTATTTTACACTAAAGAAACAATGGGAACGTGTGTTTAAAGGGTAAGACTCGTAAGGAAGTTACGTTGTAAAATAAATGAGTACCTACTGAAATTATACTTGGGGAGATAAGAATTCACGAGTGTTACGTAGTAAGTTGGAATAATAGCATAAATAAGAACAAGAGACAAACCGTTATACGTGATAATTTAGTAATGTGCAATAAGAATAAATATCATAATTATGGGTCGTGAGAGTGTACCTAAATTTGATATGGGAATGGTAGTATACATATATGACTGTGTTTATGCATATACTATATACGTGTAAAAATCATGTCCGCGTTACTTGCTATCACCGAGGTTACCGCGCTGGGACAGTCTTATCTCGATGGGACCTTTATGGGGGATATTGACTTGTACCCTAGAACATAGGCATCCTTGGTACAGGCTATCAGATCGATAGTCGGACGGTCCTAAGAGACGTGAAGGTATGTGCTGACCTCTTAGTGACTTGGAACTATGCTTCGCCTCAATTTGCATGTGTTTTGTGTTAATACAGTTCGAGAGTGATTCCGAACTAGTATTTCCCTTAGTACGAGTGATATGGGGACTTGATAACAGAGTATGCCAACACCATAAATTTATGTGGGGTGCCAATTGTATATATATATATATATATATATTATATGAGTGATTAATATGTATATATATAAACTTGAAATTTGGAAACTACTTACTGTGACTATGGTAAGTAAGAAATGAATAATTATTTCATCTTGGGAATAAGTGTTTGAAAAGTATGATGCGTTACTGGGAAACTTTATAATCAAATGAGGTTTATGTGAGAACTTTGCTTTTAAATAAAATTAACTTTCTTAACATCAGAAATTGTCGGCATGAAATCTTATGAGCAACTTAAGATAAGTTAAACTGTTAGGAGTATTAGTGCGATAGGTGTGCATGTTAGAACAGAGTTGAGAATTTCTCAAGGGAGTGTCGTACTAATATGATTGTTGCATTAGCCAGTAAGCATTTTAAATACTTGCTAAACTGAATTTTAAACTATTTTACAATTGGGCTCTGACCCGTTTCCTATTTTCTTTTCTCTTGTGTATATATGTATATATCACAGGTGCCCAACCACAGGGGCGTCTTGCATAGGATCCTTTGGAAAGAACGTGTTGCAGCTTAGGTGGGAGTTGCAGGTCTCTTGATTAGACGACCTCATTGTTGATTCTACATCTAGTTTTATTTCATCTAGTTGGGCATGTGTCGCCTTTTCCATTACTCAGTTGGTTTATTAGAGATTGTGATTGTCTATTTCCAGTATTTATACTTTGGGATTATTATTGTCTGAATGTTTTCCTTCGAAGTTTTCATGTTGGAATTATTTAGTTGATTGCTTATATTACTTGGATTATTTTCCAGTCTTGTTATTGTGGGATCTTAAACTATGGATTATGAAAAGGTTTAACCATTGGTTTTAAATTAAATTTGGAAATTTGTGTCTTAAAAATGGTTTTGACACTTTGCTTAATTATTTATGGTGTTTGAATTGAAAAAGTTATTTTTGCGACAGTGATGCTAAGAATGAACCAACCGTTCACCTTGGTTATAATTTATTAAAGGACTGATCACCCGGTATTTAATTAGGCGGGGTGGCACATCTGGTCCCCCTTTCTATTTCATTTTTTGTTGAGTAATATTACACTGACACAGGATTCAGACACATTTTGGGACACACTCTGACGTATCGTATCTGCATTAATTAGTTTTTGGGATCCACTCATTATCATTCAAAGCATCAACCAAATGTAGACAAGACACGCCAATTTGTCTATCAAAATGTGTCTGAATCCCGTGTCAGTCTAAAATTGCCCTTTTTTATTCTAAGCAGGTCAAAATGAGAGGGTCAGTCGACATATTGCATAATATATTTGCGAAAATAGTCTATTTCAAAATGATAGCATCCTCCCGAGTCATATTTGCACAATGATAAATATCATTCCCTCTGCCCCAAAGTAAGAGTTATTATTTTATTATTAAAGATGCATTTAATCAATGGCCTAGACGAACACTTGCACACTATCGCGTACACACACACACACACATGAGGAAGCTCCCCTTTAAATTACAATTTTAGTTCTCAGTGCAAGTCTGCATTTGTAATAGTATGACTATCTAAAATATACGTTTTACGGTTATGACTATATAAATAGACATATTACATAATATATTTGCGAAAGCATAATTTATATTACTCAAAATGATAGCCATCCTCATGGTCATATTCACACAATGACAATAATTTTTTCCCAGGATTATGTTTTTGAATACGAGGGATCCGAAGGAACTGAGCTCCCCTTAAACTCTACAACTTAGTTCTCTTAATTTTTTTGGTTACAAGCAAAGAAAAGCAACAAATAACAAATTAAACTAGGCTCTCGAGCCATATCCATCGCAATAACCTGAGGAATAGGTGGGTTATCAAGCACCACCCAACTCTCTCTTTGGATTCCTCCTAATGTAGCTAGGAAGTTCGCACAAAAAATGCCTTCTCTCTTGGTATGCTTCCAATTACACTCCACGACGTCTTCAAGTCTACGACACTCCTCAATGCCATGTCACAAGGCGTGATCATTGGTGTCACCTTTCTGAATCAGGTTCACCAGGACTTGGGACACCACGACTTGGGATTCTGTCTCCACTCTGAAGCCCTCCTAGTTCCTACTTTAAGCAAGCATCAAGACACGATTTGTGTTCCACAATTCCGCAACAGTAATTGGGCCAACATCAATAAATCTTAATAGCCAACGATCCGTATGAACCCCTTACTGCGAAAGATGCAGGGTTATGAGTTTTGCCCCCCCATTAGTTATACCCGTTTGCAGATTGCCCCCCCCCCCCCCCCCCTTTCTTTGTCCCCCAATTTATAACTGATTTCGTTAGTCAAAGAAATGTTACGTCAATCAAGTCAATTTTGTTGTGGAAGTAGCAAAATACCCTGTGTGTGTGTGTGTTTGTTCATCTTCCATCCCCAATCTTCCTCACTCCTCTCCAAACCTACCTATCACTCCCCCACTAAGCCTTCCACATCACAACCATCTGCCCCTTCCCCTTCCCCGCCACCACCAACACCCAACCACCCCGCCTTCAAACACCTCCCCCCGCCAACCCCCAACCAACCAGACGACCCATCCTTCACAACCCAAGTACTAACTCTACTCCACCCCCCCCCCCCCCCCCCCATAATGAATGGAACACCAACAAAACTCTAATACAACTCCTCTCTCCCTCCCCTCGAAATCACCCGAAACTTAGGAGCCACCCATAAAGCCTTCAACCTTTTCAATTTCATTCAAACCATATCTCCGACCCCACTTGACCCTCCTATCTCTTTCACATTTCAAGCCATTTTTTAACTCTCCACACATGAACAACAAAAACAAAAAAACTCGAATTCCAAGCTCTTTTGGATATGACTAAAGAACTTAAAATTCATATTACTGTCAATTTTGCTATCCTTCTTATAAGGCGATTTGGGAGAGCTGGAATGGTTGAAAAATATGCTTGTGTAATTATGTTGACCCAGATTTGAGAAACAACCATTTGAGGAATGTGGTGGTGGATGTTTTGTTGAGAAGTGGTTGTGTTGATGATCCATTCAAGATGCTTGATGAAATGCAGAATGTGGTGGTGGATGTTTCATCTGTGGATTTTTTTTTGTGTTTTTTTTAATGTATTATCGTAGTTTAGCAAATGACTAACGTTTTAGATTTTTTTTTGACTGAATTTGTTAGAAATTGGGGGCCAATGGTGCATTAGATTTTTTTTTTTTGGCGTCAATCCTCAAGCGAGTGTTAAATTGTTAGGATTTTTTAGTCATTAGCTTTTGGTTTGTTTTTTTTGTTACTGTTATGTTAATAATCCCTACTGTTAAGGGATGTGTGTGTTATTTGACCTGTTCTTTAGCTAGTTACCACTTGGGTTAAACGCGGGTTGCCTCTTTTCAGCTATTCAGTTTCTTTGTAAGGCTATTTAAAAGCCATCTAGGTTGCTCAATAAAATCATCATTCTCCCAGCTATTGTGTATCATAACATTTGGTATCAGAGCCACATCCCAGGCCTGATTGAAACTTCAGAAGCAACAGTCTTCTAAGTGTATAGCGGTAAAGATATGGCGACTGAAAACAATTTTGTGCAACCAGCAATTCCAAAGTTTGATGGACACTATGATCACTGGAGCATGCTCATGGAGAATTTCTTGCGTTCGAAGGAATATTGGAGTTTAGTAGAAAACGGGATTACGGGATTCCCGCAGTTGCAACGGGCGTTGCTCTCACTGATGCACAGAGCAAGGTGATTGAAGATCACAAACTGAAAGACTTGAAGGCCAATAACTATCTCTTCCAAACAATTGATCGATCAATTATGGAGACCATCTTGAAGAAAGACACAACAAAAGACATTTGGGACTCCATGAAGAAAAAGTACCAGGGGACGACACGAGTCAAGCGTGCACAACTACAAGCTCTTCAGAAGGAATTTGAAGTACTTCACATGAAGGTGGGGGAATCTGTGAATGAGTACTTTGCTCGAACCCTCACTATATCCAACAAGATGAGGATTCATGGTGAGAAAATGTGGGATGAACTTTTCATTGAAAAGATCTTGAGATCAATGATTCCCAAATTTGACTATGTTGTGTGTTCTATTGAGGAGTCCAATGATATAGACTCCTTGTCTATTGATGAGTTACAAAGAAACCTTTTGGTACATGAGCAACGTATGAATGACCATGTTGTGGAGGAACAAGCATTGAAGGTTACTTTTGAAGATCAACCAGAAGGAAGAGGATGAGGTCGTGGTGGATTTAGAGGAAGAGGAAGAGGTAGACAAGGCTTTGACAAGTCTACCATTGAGTGATACAACTGTCATGAACTTGGACATTTTCAATATGAGTGTCCAAAGAAGGAGAGAAAGACAAAGGCTAACTATGCAGAAGCTAGTGAAGAGATGTTATTGATGGCTTACGTGGATATCAAGAAAGCTAGTAAGGAAGAATTAAGGTTTCTTAATTCAGGTTGCAGTAACCATATGTGTGGCAAAAAAGAGCTTTTCTCTGATTTTGATGGAAGCTTCAGAGAATCTATGAAGTTGGGCAACAATTCAAGCATGGCTGTGATGGGGAAAGGCAGTGTTCGGATATAAGTGAATGGGATTGTGCAGGTAATTACTGGGTTGTTCTATGCACCGGATTTGAAGACTAATTTTTTAAGCATTGGTTAGCTACAAGAGAGGGGGCTTGAAATTCTCATACAACATGGGAAATGCAAGATTTATCACCCTAAGAGAGGATTGATTATGGACACTAAAATGTCTTCTAATAGAATGTTCATCTTGCGTGCTCAGTGTCAACTAAGAGCACAAATCTGCTTCAACTCGCTTACAGAAGATCAAGCTCGAATTTGGCATTGTAGATATGGGCATTTAAGCTTCAATGTCTTGAAAACCATTCAACAGAAGAAAATGGTGAGTGGACTGCCACATTTTAATGCCTCTTTGAAGGTGTGTGAAGATTGCCTGGTGGGGAAGCAAGAGAGAGATCCATTCCCGAAGAAGAGCACATGGTGAGCTTCTGAGATTCTTCAACTTGTGCATGCTGACATCTGTGGACCAATCAAAAAAATTTCAAACAGCAAGAAAAGGTACTTGATAACATTCATTGATGATTTTAGTCGAAAAACTTGGGTTTATTTCTTGGTAGAGAAGTCAGAAGCTTTTTCCACTTTCAAAAATTATAAGAGCCTTGTTGAAAAAGAACTGGTTCATATATAAGAGGTTTGCGTACTGATCGTGGAGGAGAATTTACATCACAGGAGTTCTCTAACTTTTGTAATGTAAATGTTATACGTAGACAGTTGACAGCTGCATACACTCCACAACAAAACGGGGTTACGAAAAGAAAGAATAGAACTATTATGAATATGGTTCGTAGCATGCTCTCAGAGAAAAACATTCCAATTTTTTTTTTGCCTGAAGCAGTAAATTGGACTGTTCATGTTCTGAATCGAAGTCCAACGCTTGAAGTGAGAAATAAGACTCCAGAAGAAGCTTGGAGCGGAGTTAAACCATCAGTTGAGTACTTTAGAGTTTTTGGATGTGTTTCTCTTGTTCATATTCCTGATAATAAGAGAACAATGCTAGATGACAAAAGTTTGAGATGCGTTTTTACTTTGAGTTAGTGAGGAGTCAAAGGCATATAGATTGTATGATACAATTTCTCAAAAGATCATAGTAAGCAAGTATGTTGTGTTTGAAGAATATAGTAGTTGGGATTGGGATAAGAGCCATGAAGAAGCAATTATAACTTACTTGGAATGGGGGTGACAATGAACAAGCAGTCATAGTTGATGAAAATGAAACTGATTTCAATGATGATGCAAAAGAAGAAGCGGAGAATTCTTCCTCACATGAACCAACAGAAGAGAGCTCACTTAGCTCTAATGAAAGAAGAAACAGGAGACCACCAGCTTGGATGAGAGATTATGAAAGTGGAGGTCTCTCTGATGAAGAAGAAGATGCGGCTTATTGGGCCATGGTTGCAGCTGCTGATCATATCTCTTTTGAAGAGGCTGTAAAAAGTGAAAAATGGAGGAAGGCTATGGATTTGGAAATAGAGGCAATAGAAAAGAATGATACATGGGAGTTGACTGAGTTACCTGCTAGAGGAAAGAAAATTGGAGTAAAGTGGATTTATAAGACAAATCTCAATGAGAATAGGGAAGTAGATAAATACAAGGCTCGACTGGTAGCAAAGGGATATACTCAACAACATGGGGTAAATTATATTGAAGTGTTTGCACCTGTGGCATGATTAGATACAATTCGTTTAGTGATTGCACTTCCAGCCCCAAAAGAATGGACCATATATCAGTTAGACGTGAAGTCTACTTTCTTGCATGTTGAACTAAATGAGGAAGTTTTTGTGGAACAACCTCGTTGGTATGAACAAAAGGGTAACGAGCAGAAGGTGTACAAGCTGAAAAAGGCCTTATATGGACTTAAGCAAGCTCCACGAGCTTGGTATAGTCGTATAGAGTCTTACTTTTTGAAGGAAGGGTTTGAAAGGTGCCATTATGAACATACCTTATTCATCAAGACATAAAAATGAGGTAAAATTTTAATTGTAAGTCTTTATGTTGACGATCTTATATTCATTAGAAACATGTAACACCCCACCTAATTAAATACCGGGTGGCCAGTCCCATACCAAATTAAAACAGAATATACAGTTGGCTCATTCTTAGCATCACTGTCGAAAACATTTACAACTCACCCAATACCCAATTAAGCTGGTATTAAAAACTTTCCAAATTTTAATTCAACAAAATCCCTTTTTTAGTTTACGAATAACACTACACATTTTACTCTAACACAATAATAGCTGAACAAATAAATCAAAACAATTTAAATGCAATTGGAATAAACATTCCCACATACTAATCCAATACAGTAATCCCAACAATATTAAATGTATGAAATGACACGAGTACAAGGGTATTTGACTCAGATAGAAAAGAGATAACTGAATTCCTTTGGGCGACATGCCCTAAACAAAAGAACACTGTGAATCAAATGAAGATAGGCGTCTAAGCAATACTCCATAGCTCCATAGCTCGTCATAATTCCCTAAGGTTGGCGTCCCTGCTGCTGGACACCTTATATAGAAGGTACAATAGAAAATAAAATATGCAAGGAAATGGGTCAGAGCCCGATGTGAAAATGATTTTGAAAACAACAAGTATTTAAAGCATTTATTATGCACATGTTAGTATTCAAACTCTCACTTGATATTCTCACCTCTCATCTAGAGTGCACGCTTAACGTTTCCTATTAACCTCCTAGTTAATGGTTCCTCTTCACTAGTTTCCATAATATGATTCTATCTCATATCATAACCCCGTATGTCCCATACTATACTTAGTATAATCATTCATATACGTTTCTCATTAACATGAATCGTTTCTCATTAATATGAATTAAGCTCTTCAATAAATATTCATAAACTTATTTCAATTCTTTTCTCAATTCACTGTTATATACAATTATCACACAGTAGATAATTTAGCCTCTATATACACATTCATACAATTCATTATATATATATATATATATATATATATACACACACACACATATATAATACGGCACCCCAAGTCACAGCTGCGGTGCAATGCATTACTCTGATATCATGTCCCAATATCGCTGGTCGCCGAATAGGGGACTAAAGATTCGGTAAGGATTCCTCGAACCACAAACAACAACACATAAATTGGAGGCGAACATAGTTCTCATACCCACGGGCCACGCACATACCTACGTTTCTGTAACAACCCGCTCAAAATAATAACGGGTGGCCAGCCCTATACTACATTAAATCAGGAGTTTCAGATGGTCCAGTCTCAACATCAACTGTCGGTACTATATAATATAGGACTAACTACCCGATATCATATAAGCGAGATGTTAAACTTTAAATAAAATATGCAACATACAACAAACCAACACTATAACACCACTAATAAGAAAAGAAAAACGCATACAAGAACTATGATAAATGAAATGCTAGAATAAAATGAAATAAATAAATACAACTGAATATACCACAAGGAGATAAACCCGAATAAGCTGTCGGGTCACAGCCAATACAATAACTGGAATGGAATAAATATAAACATGTACATAAATATCCCTTGGGTACAAACCCGATATACAATATGAATCCTACCGAGAATTTTAAAGAAGTAGGAAGCGGCTACAAGATACATCTTGCAACAGTCCGCACCTGTCACGGCTCCCAAGACTCTGGATAGAAGGTCATCCGGCATCCATACGGTAGGACACCTGTAATAGTATATATATATATACAGGCAGGAGAGAAAAGTAAACGGGTTAGAGCCCGAGTTATGAAAAATATTTAGCAAGTGTGTTAACCGTGCATAATAAATATCGGTGCACTATTTCATAATTAAAGTGGAATCGCACTCTCGTGAAACCCCAACTCACCTCTCATCTAATGGCGCGCACCTATTCGCGTCCTCAACTTTTAGTTAAATTACCCCCATTTATAAGGACAACCTAACTTATCATAGGCCTAGCCTATACCCACGAGATCTACCTTCCTATCATAACCCAAGAATCCACCCCCTTTGCTAATCCTACTTGATCACGTTTACAAACAATTATGCCTTAATAGGCTTAGTGGATTCCGGTTTATAATTTAATCAATTGTAGTTCTTAATAAGTTACCCATATGCATTTGGGTTGAAACATATGATTTAATTTCTAATTAATAAGCATGCAAAATTATTATTGACAAAACTTCCCTCCAATATCAACGTTGCGCTGCGTTTCGTGCGTGGGGTGTCTCGCAAAGCGAAATCCAAACAAGGAACCACCCCGTTACACTACTCCTTGACAATGTCGATCCTAGAGATCCATAATGCCATACATACCATATTATACTACTACTACTACTACTACTACTAAATTTTAGACTACAATATGAAAACAACTAAAAACTCCAATAATATCCTTGGGATGATGTAACCGAAATATTCCTTAAATGCGATACATCAACCCCCATCAATCTAGTACACCATAATCATCCAAGATGTACTTCACAAAGATTCCATATCCTTTCATCTATAGGATATATAATTATATATGTAGGCATTTTATTCTCACCATATATATACATATACCAATCATCCATACCCATGACCAAGTGTACATATCATATCTGATGTACAATGGACATGCACATAATCCATCCGGCTATATATATATCGCCGATAAAACTGCATCAATGCTATCATCTTCCCAGTGCCCGGCTCAAGTAGCAACTGGGGACCACCTGGTGGGGATCAACGACACCCACCTCGTGATAACTCACACACACGACGTCCCGGGAAGCGGTCATAGCTCCAACCGGCAATGAGACGAAACATACCCACCACGTCTCATCCCAAAATATATCTATCTATCGTATAATAACACACGGGACGACTATGACCTAGGGAATATCCACACCCTGCTCTATATGCCAGGATGCTCACCCTCTGCGCGGAAACTTCCCAATGATAGCATGAGCGGGGTATGCTTAACCACATAAGTATATATATCGCTCACATGCGCAATATACATACATCCATATGATCCCATCATATGACCAAATAGTAAACCATCATATACGGTTTAAATATCCATACCATGTATGTCCACATCATAAATATATCCATATATTCATATTTATATATAGATATACGTACATATATTCACACATCGCTATATCATTATATATACAAACTAATTCTCGTTCATATGTATAAGATATATAAATTCGACTATAAGTATACATAATCCTCAATATACAAGCCGTCACCACAAACTCATTTAATTTACCTCGATATGTGAATACAATCCTTCACTTGAAACATATTCAATCATTTTTCCTATGATGGATAGTCTCCCAAAATCATATGTATATATCTATACATATATATTCAACATTTGGGTTATCACCCAAAATTTTGTGTAGGAAACCATCATTACACATACCATCTATATCCGAGAGCACATTAAAGACTCCAGTAATAATTTTGACTATCGGTATACACATAACTAATAGTCTATAAACCTCAAACTCAGTCTTATTGTCATCAGATAAATCCCATTTCTTAGGGAAAATACCGGTTGTAAATCACACACCGATAAACAACAACTACTCCAACTAGATTTTCACATTCTACTCTAGTTGGAAATATGATCCTGTAGCTCTCGATTCCGACTACGGTTCAATCACTTTTGTGAATCCCCTAGTCTAAGATCTCTCGAATTTATTTATTAAAATTTATCATTTCTAAGGGTAGGCAATCGCTCTCTTCCATTTGACTTCAAATTGTATCTTAATACTATCCTATCCTTATAAGGATTTGACATAAATGTCGGCCTAGAAATTTCACCACATACATGGATATATTCTTCTCCAATTATTCCAAGAAGTCCCCACTATCATATACTAAGTGAGAGACCCCATATAAGTCTCCAAAATATCTCTTACTTCATAAGAGAAAACCTCAAATTAATAAACCCAACCAAAAAGGGCTAGAGGTCATCCTAGAAAACCCCCCTAAAACAGCCCATTAAGGAAGCCACTAAGAATAAACTCCAAAAGAAAAAGGGGAAAAAGGATTTCCCATTCTAGGGCTAAAAACAGGGGACCGGTGGACCGGTCTCAGACCCCCGGTCGACCGCGGGTCCAAATTTTGCCTACGAAGAAATGCAGTAGGCTTTTCCCTTAAGGCGCGGTCGATTGGTCCCCTGGGTGCGGTCGACCGGCCATACCAGTTATCTTGGCCGATTTTCCCATTTTCAGCAAAACCCACGAATTTAAACCCTAAAATTTCCATTCTAACCTCCAAATCTTTATCACAACATGATTCTAAGACAATAAATCAACCTAAAGTTGATCCCAACCATTTCTACTCCATTAAACCCATATTTAAACATTGATTTCAAGATTAAACCCAAAAAAGTCTAGGTTTTGATATTAATACCCAAAAATCCATTTCTTTAACCCACAAATTATGAAATGAAATACAAAAATAGCTATTTAGCAAGATTAAACACTTGCCTCAGATTTGTAGAGGTTGGATCGTCCTCGATGTCACGGTTGGGCCGAAAATCTCCAAGCTTTTCTTCCTCTCTCTCTTCTTTTCTTCTTCTTTCTCTCTTCTTTCTCCCTCTAGGGGTTTTCTCTCTTTCTCTCAAATGAGAAATGGCTTCATCCGTAAGCCTCCAAATCCTTTAAAACATAAACCCAATTTTAAATGTTAATACCACTGTTCTAAAAAACCCGCCTAAGCAGCGCCTAGGCTTGAGGCTTGGAAGAAACGTCCTGCCTTAAGATTTTGACGCCTTATGCTTGGTAAAACACTTAAGGCATACTTTTTCTCCAAAAAGAACAATTATTTAGTGAAACGATATCGCCGTTTAAAGATTTTTATACAAATCGGACCATTATCTCATCCAAAATAATCAAATAGTATTTTTATTTGCAACTATTCAAACATATTTTTATGATATGTACAATTTTAGTATTTTAATAGCCTTGTTATGGTTAAAAATATTAAAAATATATTAAAAAGACCTAAACGCCTTTTCACGCCTTATTACGCTAAGGCCCGCCTAAGCTTCTAAGGCTTAAGGCTTGGCCTCCACGCCTCGATCACGCCCCGCGTTTTTTAGAACCTTGGTTAATACACACTTTAAATGACTCGTTTACTCCAATTCGAGCCAAACGTACTTAAAAACATTCCGGAGCCGAAATATAACCCAATGACAGTCATTTTGACTATCTCGACCCTTCCGGGATCGATGGTACCCTCAAAATCATCATCTTGAATACTTTAAAATGTCCTCTATTTTTGGGCCTAAGTTCCCAAATTTTGAAATTCTCCAATTAATTAAATTTTATTTTCCCAAAAATTTTATTTCTCAGTCTCCAAAAATCGAGGGTTGTTACAGTTCCCATAGTCAGTGGACTTATTAACTCCCCTATAAGTCTTTCATAGACCTATGTTCTCGAGCAACAAATCAAAGATCCCATGGATTCATCAGGATATGACTGCCCTCACGCACAAACCTCCCCATCGATAGCAAGTAAGCTAGGTATGTCATACACATAAATCATCAATCAAATAGGCATTATTATCTACCTATATAATATCAACAAGGTACTCACATTACCCTACGATAATTCCCATACGTAGCATTATATCTCTCAAATCCTACGTATTAAAATATTATAACTTTACTTCTTAATTTAATTATCCCCGAGCCTCACTCATTACTCAAGATTCAAATAGGTTATTCCTCAACATTTTATTCAGTAAGAAATCACTAATATCCTACTGGTCCATATCATCTTATCTCCCGAATTACTCCGAATTAAACTCTCCCTTAATGACGGTTAAAATCGATAGTTTCAAATCTCTTATAAACACATCTTCTATCAACTAGGATTGAATACCATCATCACATGGCTCATAGTCTATAGTGTTTCATTCACACTATATGACTTATCAACAAAATCAACATCCTCGCATCCTATAACATCTCTTCACTCCCGACGTCGTTAAGGTTCATGCGCGGAGCGTCTCGCAAAGCGAAATCCAAACAAGGAACCCCTCCAATACACTACTACTTAACTTTGTCGATAGTGGAGGTCCGTCAACTTCAAATACTCAACCGTGATAACCTCATCCCATCTTTCAACCAAATGTGGTCTGAACTCCCATCTCTATCCAGGAGCCATACCACTAAGCGCTTGTACTACACTCAGTCCTTGCGCAATCAATAATGAGCTTAAACTCAGCCCTTGATGCTCAAATTGTAACCCTAAGGCTACCCAGATGTTATATTAAATCTCCTCTACTGGAACTATACTTAATACTCATGCGTACAAATTAGAATCCAACACATGAATCTAGCGACCAAAATTTATTTCAATTTAATTATCATAATTCTAATCAATTAAATCCCAATCAAATCAATTCAATTCTTAACTAGGGCTTACTGATCTTCTCTAAGTCTCATTATATCCAATTAATAATCACCAAATATTTAGAAAAGGTTTGGGATAAGAACTAGCATTAAAAGAAACAACTTCACAAATTCTGGGGAGGTCGATCGATCAAAGGCAGGGGATCGATCGATCGATCGCCCAGATAACAACCCAATTTTCTGCATTTCTTCTACTACAGGTTTCATCACTTTTAATCATTCAAACCTTCATATTAACTTCCCAAATTCCTTATAAACCTTATTACATGATATAGCAACATATGTGAATGATTTCTAATGCTCTAAACATCCTAGAATCATCAAGAGTTTGAATTAAAAGCATATGTTTAACCTCTTTTTCCAGAAAATTATATACATGATATCTTCAAGAACACACCATTGATTCTCAGCATTTCTTCAACATATTTATGATTATTTCGTAGATTACTATCTACCTACAACATGAGTTTGATTCCTATAAACTTCCATTTTTTAGAAATCCATTAACAACTCTTCATTATCTTCCAAACATGTAAAAATCTCATCTTTTTAGAACTATCCTAACATGGACAATATACAAACTTAGATTGCAATTATCAAACACTTGCCTCTAATGAAGATCTGATCCTTTGGGGTTGTATAACGCAGGTGGTTCTCCCCTTTCTCCGACCACTTTCGGTGGTGGTTGGTGGTGGTGACCTTTGGTCTTTGGTTCTCCTTCTTTCCAAGCAAGCTTCTCTTCTCCCAAGCAACCTTTCACTTTCTCTAAGAAGATGAACTCTCAATTTTGTGTAGAAGATATGAATGAACCCACGTACACTAATCTCCAAATACTTATAATAAGACAAAATCCGAAATCACTATTCATCCACCTTGTAAAAATAACCAAAATGCCCTTTTGGGTTCTCTTTTCATTTCCAAATGACCCGAGACCCAAAATCAACATCCAAATAGACTTTTCTGACTATTTCAACCCTTCTGAATGCAACGACGCAGTCAAAATGACTATAAGGTTGATGTAAAAATAAATTTTCTTTTTAATTTAACAAATTAGTCCCGACACGTCCCATACCGCGTCCGACTAAAAATTCAAATTACTGAATTAATAACTCACAACAATATCAATAACATCACATTTATATATTACCTAAACATCTTTAAGTAATATTCAGAATCATTCATTTTAATATCCACAATTCGGATAAAACCCAAATGAATTAGTTAATAATAAAATCCAATTAATCCATAAATTTAAAATATAACCTATTTTAAAATACTTTAAAATCACGGGGTATTACATACTTCCCCCCTTATAACAAAATTTCATCCCGAAATTCGAAAGTTAAATCATACTGGTAAGGTCAACTCTGAGTGTAAATCTCACATTGCAAGTAATCTATGTCGTACCGCCTATACAGTATATTAACGTAAATTCCCATTGATGTTATACTCCAAGCCTCACCATATAGTTCTAACTGAATCAAATTTGAACTATACCCAGTCTTCCCTATACCATTCTCGTGACAAACTTTGGAAAAAATGATCCTCACTTATTAAACAAATAAATCCTGAAGTCCCAACTACTTACTATTTCACAATTATGAAGAAATACTACAATCCAACCATCCAGTGCGCACATACACCCTATCGTATATCTTTCATTGTAATATTTATCACAAAGGTTATAAACTCATATCCTAAAGACCTAACTTATTTCGACTCCCACCGTTTATTAGTTTCATGCGTGGGGTGTCTCGCAAGCGAAATCCAAATAAGGAACCCCCCCGATACACTACTACTTAAAGTAGTCGGTCATCGAAACTCCTCAGGTCCTTAGTCAATAGTTTATAACCTCTCTATAGGTTTTATCGATTTCAAATAAAAGTCTACTCATCTACTCTCTTATTAAAGACAAGATGATGGCTATAGTAGTACATATGCTCTCATATACCACAAGTCAATCCACGTCGATTGTCCCATCATGTTCGGACATGCCCAAAGTAAGTAATTCCGTGATAAAAATCAGACCCACGTGATGACATGTAAAAATATAGGTGTCCCACAACCCCTCGGTGAGTCTACGTAAATAACAGTGCTATAGGCTAAGTTTAGCAACCCTATTGCCCCCACAATCTTAATCGCTACAATATATATGAGGTCCTCATGCAAATCATTATGCGCCTCCTAACTCCACAGATAGAAAACGTACCCTCATTCGCGGGTGGTGGTTGTTGACTACCACTATTATAACTTTGCTCCGATGATTCAAGAAAAATTTTACCCCAAATTTTCAGTTCTAGTTAACCACACTCCCCTATATGTCCAAGCCTTTGAATATATTGCCTTCGTTGGGTAACACACCCAATTCCCGCATTTATAGAACTTCTACTGATGACTCTCCTCAACTTTCCATTTGACCCTTTCCCAAGCATACTACGTTGGGTGAGTCTAATTTGGCATTACCTTCGACTATAGAAACACTTGGAATTTATAGGCTGAGCCTTAACCGTTTTTACAATCCTGACCTCTTGTGCCATAATAAGGGTGACCCCGACTACGGTCATCATACTCAAACATACCTCATAACCTCCTAAGTACGATCTTCACTATCCGTCCAATGGCCCTCATGTTCCATACTTCTTGTACGAACCCGTCTGAATGCAAATAAGATTCACTAATATATACGGAATCTTACCAAAGAAATCAACAATCCTAAACATAGGGCTCTACATCAAAGAACGCTAAGATGAAAACACAGTAAGCCGTACAGACCCTAAAGGACACTAGAACCTGATGCTCTGATAGCACCTGTAACACCCCGCCTAATTAAATACAGGGTGGCCAGTCCCATACCAAATTAAAACAGAATATACAGTTGGCTCATTCTTAGCATCACTGTCGAAAATATTTACAACTCACCCAATACCCAATTAAGCTGGTATTAAAAACTTTCCAAATTTTAATTCAACAAAACCCATTTTTTAGTTTAGGAATAATACTACACATTTTACTCTAACACAATAATAGCTGAACATATAACTCAAAAGAATTTAAATGTAATTGGAATAAACATTCCCACATACTAATCTAATACAGTAATCCCAACAATATTAAATGTATGAAATGACACGAGTACAAGGGTATTTGACTCAGATAGAAAAGAGATAACTGAATTCCTTTGGGCGACATGCCCTAAAAAAAAGAACACTGTGAATCAAATGAAGATAGGCGTCTAAGCAATACTCCATAGCTCCATAGCTCGTCATAATTCCCTAAGGTTGGCGTCCTTGATGCTGGACACCTTATATAGAAGGTACAATAGAAAAGAAAATATGCAAGGAAACGGGTCAGAGCCCGATGTGAAAATGATTTTGAAAACAGCAAGTATTTAATAAGTGCAATAAAGCATTTATTATGTACATGTTAGTATCCAAACTCTCACTTGATATTATCACCTCTCATCTAGAGTGCACGCTTAACGTTTCCTATTAACCTCCTAGTTAATGGTTCCTCTTCACTAGTTTCCATAATATGATTCTATCCCATATCATAACCCCGTATGTCCCATACCATACTTAGCATAATCATTTATATACGTTTCTCATTAACATGAATAGTTTCTCATTAATATGAATTAAGCTCTTCAATAAATATTCATTAACTTATTTCAATTCTTTCTCAATTCACTGTTATATACAATTATCACACAGTAGATAATTTAACCTCTATATACACATTCATACAATTCATTATATATATATATATATATATATATATATATATATATATATATATACACACATATATAATACGGCACCCCGAGTCACAGCTGCGGTGCAATGCATTACTCTGCTATCATGTCCCAATATCGTTGGTCGCCGAATAGGGGATTAAAGATTCGGTAAGGATTCCTCGAACCACAAACAACAACACATAAATTGGAGGCGAACATAGTTCTCATACCCACGGGCCACGCACATGCCTACGTTCCCATAGTCAGTGGACTTATTAACTCCCCGAGAAGTCTTTCATAGACCTATGTTCTCGAGCGACAAATCAAAGATCCCATGGATTTTTCAGGATATGACTGCCCTCACGCGCAAACCTCCCCATCGATAGCAAGTAAGCTAGGTATGTCATACACATAAATCATCAATCAAATAGTCATTATCATCTACCTATATAATATCAACAAGGTACTCACATTACCCTACGATAATTCCCATACATAGCATTATATCTCTCAAATCCTACGTATTAAAATATTATAGCGTTACTTCTTAATTTAATTATCCCCGAGCCTCACTCATTACTCAAGATTCAAATAAGTTATTCCTCAACATTTTATTCAGTAAGAAATCATAAATATCCTACTGGTCCATATCATCTTATCTCCCGAATTACTCCGAATTAAACTCTCCCTTAATGACGGTTAAAACCGATAGTTTCAAATCTCTTATAAACACATCTTCTATCAACTAGGATTGAATACCATCATCACATGGCTCATAGTCTATAGTGTTTCATTCACACTATATGAATTATCAACAAAATCAACATCCTCGCATCCTATAACATCTCTTCACTCCCGATGTCGTTAAGGTTCATGCGCGGAGCGTCTCGGAAAGCGAAATCCAAACAAGGAACTCCTCCAATACACTACTACTTAACTTTGTCGATCCTGGAGGTCCGTCAACTTCAAATACGCAACCGGGATAACCTCATCCCCTCTTTCAACCAAATGTGGTATGAACTTCCATCTCTATCCAGGAGCCATACCACTAAGCGCTTGTACTACACTCAGTCCTTGCGCAATCAATAATGAGCTTAAACTCAGTCCTTGATGCTCAAATTGTAACCCTAACGCTACCCAGGTGTTATATTAAATCTCCTTTACTGGAACTATACTTAATACTCATGCATACAAATTAGAATCCAACACATGAATCTAGCGACCAAAATTTCTTTCAATTTAAGTATCATAATTCTAATCAATTAAATCCCAATCAAATCAATTCAATTATTAACTAGGGCTTACTGATCTTCTCTAAGTCCCATTATATCCAATTAATAATCACCAAAGATTTAGAAAAGGTTTGGGATAAGAACTGGCATTAAAAGAAACAACTTCACAAATTCTGGGGAGGTCGATCGATCGAAGGCAGGAGGTCGATCGATCGATCGCCCAGATAACATCCCTGTTTTCTGCATTTCTTCTACTACAGGTTTCATCACTTTTAATCATTCAAACCTTCATATTAATTTCCCAAATTCCTTATAAACCTTACTACATGATATAGCAACATATGTGAATGATGTCTAATACTCTAAACATCCTAGAATCATCAAGAGTTTGAATTAAAAGCATATGTTTAACCTCTTTTTCCAGAAAATTATATACATGATATCTTCAAGAACACACAATTGATTCTCAGCATTTCTTCAACATATTTATGATTATTTCGTGGTTTACTATCTACCTACAGCATGAGTTTGATTCCTATAAACTTCCATTTTTCAGAAATCCATTAACAACTCTTCATTATCTTCTAAACATGTAAAAATCTCACCTTTTTAGAACTATCCTAACATGGAAAATATACAAACTTAGATTGCAATTATCAAACACTTGTCTCTAATGAAGATCTGATCCTTTGGGGTTGTATAACACAGGTGGTTCTCCCCTTTCTCCGACCACTTTCGGTGGTGGTTGGTGGTGGTGACCTTTGGTCTTTGGTTCTCCTCCTTTCCAAGCAAGCTTCTCTTCTCCCAAGCAACCTTTCACTTTCTCTAAGAAGATGACCTCTCAATTTTGTGTAGAAGAGATGAATGAACCCACGTACACTAATCTCCAAATACTTATAATAGGACAAAATCCGAAATCACTATTCATCCACCTTGTAAAAATAACCAAAATGCCCTTTTGGGTTGTCTTTTCATTTCCAAAAGACCCGAGACCCAAAACCAACATCCAAATAGACTTTTTTGACTATTTCAACCCTTCTGAATGCAACGACGCAGTCAAAACGACTATAAGGTTGATGCAAAAATAAGTTTCCTTTTTAATTTAACAAATTAGTCCCGACACGTCCCATACCGCGTCCGACTAAAAATTCAAATTACTGAATTAATAACTCACAGCAATATCAATAACATCACATTCATATATTTCCTAAACATCTTTAAGTAATATTCATAATCTTTCATTTTAATATCCACAATTCGGATAAAACCCAAATGAATTAATTAATAATAAAATCCAATTAATCCATATATTTAAAATATAACCTATTTTAAAAGTCATTAAAATCACGGGGTATTACCAAATAATGAGTCTATGTTTGCTGAGTTTAAAAGATCTATGATGCTTGAGTTTGATATGACTGACCTTGGGATGATGAGATACTTTCTTGGCGTTGAAGTAATCCAAAGATCTAATGGCATCTTTATTAGTCAAAAGAAATATGCATTGGAAGTGTTGGAGAGGTTCGGAATGAGAAAAAGCAATCCGGTTCACAACGCTATTGTTCTTGGTTTTAAGCTCATGAAAGATGAAAATGGAGAAAGAGTGGATGGTACTTTCTATAATCAGGTTGTGGGAAGCCTTATGTATTTGACTGCTACTCGACCATATGTGATGTTTGTAGTAAGTCTTATTAGCAGGTACATGGGAAGCCCTACTGAACTTCATTTGCAAGCAGCAAAGTGAATCTTAAGGTATTTGAGAGGAACAACTAACTTTGGAGTGTTCTACAAGAAGGGAGGAAATGAGGAATTAATTGCCTACACAGATAGTGATTATGCTGGGGATTTGGAAGATATGAAAAGAACCTCGGGGTATGTGTTTTTATTGAGTTCAGTAGCAGTATCTTGGTCCTCAAGGAAGCACCCAGTAGTTTCTTTATCTACTTTTGAAGCGAAATTCATTGTTGCAGGTTCGTGTGCTTGTCAAGAAGTGTGGTTAAGGAGGGTTTTATAGAAGCTTGGTCACATTCAAAGTGAGTCTATAACTGTTTATTGTGACAATAGTTCAACAATCAAGCTCTCTAAGAATCCAGTAATGCATGGACGCAACAAACACATAGATGTTCGCTTCCATTTTCTTCGAGAACTCACAAAGGATGGGACTGTGAAAATGGTTCATTTTCATACTCATGAGTAGGTAGCGGATGTAATGACTAAACCTCTAAAGCTTGATACATTCTTGAACCTGCGTAATCTGTTGGGCGTGTGTCCGGAATCAGATGTAAACTGATTGCTAGTAGCATTCAGTTTATGGGAGGATGTTATATTGTTAGGATTTTTAGTCATTAGCTTTTGGTTTGGTTTTTTTGTTAATAATCCCTATTGTTAAGGGACGTGTGTGTTATTTGACCCGTTCTTTAGCTAGTAACTACTTGGGTTAAACGTGGGTTGCATCTTTTTAGCTATTCAGTTTCCTTGTAAAATTATTTAAAAGCCATCTAGGTTGCTCAATAAAATCATCATTCTCCCAGCTATTGTGTATCATAACAGCGAGTCCAGCTAATAGGGGCCAAAACCAACTAACCCAAAAATGTAACCATAGATAACATTGCCAAACTGTTTATTAAAGCCCCCATTTGTGTTCAGCTTCACATTACTTATAAAAGGAGGACTCTAATTAACTAAGGGAGTGTTAGCTTTTATCACTTAATGCTGAATTGAGTTCCTTTCACCTTTAATAGGTAATATTTGGTGTTTATTTATACCTCTTAATTATGAAAAATAGTTCAAATTTAGCATTAAGTATT
The DNA here is from genome assembly GCA_949130495.1 of Sambucus nigra. Classification (NCBI taxonomy): domain Eukaryota; kingdom Viridiplantae; phylum Streptophyta; class Magnoliopsida; order Dipsacales; family Adoxaceae; genus Sambucus; species Sambucus nigra. The sequence goes on from OX422208.1 coordinate 745,771,926, forward strand.
AAGAGGCAAGGCCCCTGCTGAGTGCTTAATGCGTAATACTGAATTCTTATAATGAAATTAATTCCAATTATTATTTTATTTTTTAAGGACACCAATGCAAAACAAATTAGTAAATAGTTAGTAACGACGAAATGGTCAAATTATATACATTAAACATTCAGGACCAAACAAGTCTAAACAAACAATATACATATATTCAGAGGCTCATTCAGATAAAAAAATAAACACACTTTTCAGCATTAAGAGTTAAACATTCGGTGTTCAACATTAAACATTTAGCATTAAGAGGCTAAAAAACAAATGATCCCTAACTCATCAATTTCCCCTTGCCATGCGTAGTGCCCATGACATCAGGGGATGCAAAGGTTATCTCTTTCACAAGTCTCACACTAACAAAAGTAATAAGGAATCACGCGGTACTTGTCAAGAGAAGATATAGTCATATCTCGCTTTCCAGAGATGCCATGTAACATAGCAAAATAAAACATATCATGGACACCCACTAACGATTCTATTATCACTTGTCATATTTAAATAAATCCAAGATGATACATCTAAAAAGTAAAAAATGAGTTAGTGTTATCAGTTACCCATTCTAAGTAGCTCAAAACTCTCCTAGCGAACCGGTAATCCTAATGGATATAGATGCTTATCTCAGCACAAACCTCACATCTCTCACAATCGTGGCATCCGTAAGCTTGTGCACCATAAGCAAGTGGTTAGTAAGGAGCCTATTGTGACTAGCTAGCAATACTCATTGTACCCAAACCACGTATGTTGTCTCTAATTCAACGAAAACACATTTTGAGTCCTGCCCAATAGCTCTCGTTTCCAAAAAGCTTCATTAAGTCATACCAGAACAATCATGTCATTGTCCCTTATTAATCACTTAAAATAAAGGTATATTGACTGGAGGACATAGATTTACCTTATGGTTAAATGTTTTATAAATTGTATATCTAAAAAAAAAATAACTTCGTGGTTTTTGTGTTTGCCAAATACATGACATTCATAGGATGGAAAAAGGAATCTAGGTTTTAGTCCATCGTCGTAGCCTTGCTTCGTTGACCGTGAATCCTTCTAAGCCAAATTGGACAAATTTTGGTTTCTGACGTGACCTAGCTTTGTTTTAGCGAAGAGATTCATCGCTTTAGGAACTCGACGTTTGTTTGGAAAATAATGTGACCTCATCACTGAAGGTTTGCTGCCGCGAATGGACGACCGCGTTTTGTATAATATTACTTTTTAAAGATCTTCCAAAAGATCATGTCAAATAGTATGTCAGTGACGATCTTGGATTGTTGCACCCTAAATTTTGCCTATGACCCATTGAGTGTTAACATAAGAGTTAAACCACTCTATTGTCCTATAGCCTTTGGTTACATAACTTGTGGGTTTACCATAAATCCAGCAAATAGAGAAAAATTGTTTATGCCTCCATTTACAATCAGATTTCAAGATAAAAAATTTACGTTTGTCTTCTTTATGTTCTTTAAGTATTTTATTTGTTCCATTATTGAATCTATAAGCATTTTTTTTGTTATTCAATACTTAAACAAATTATTGTTCCAAAATATCTTTTTTTTCAAGTAAAGGTTTTATTTTGAGCTTAAAAAAACACTTTGTGAAACTGAAGAAACCATGAACTTCTACCTATGCCCTTTTCAACCTCAGGATACCCTCACACATGCTATATCTGATTTTTATGGTTACTTAAGGTCCCATTGCCTTGGAATAAAAAACTCTTCAAATTTAAAGAAGTTGGGGAAATATTTGAAGACATCAGTTACTACTAAAATCGGTGGCGATTGTATTACATGGCCCAACAATTGACCCTTGCTCCAAAAGATATGGTGTGAAAGAGTGGATCATGAAAGTAGCGACTTTGTATTGTAAGTTGCTTTTTCCTTTTGTAAAACTCTACCATAATACATTCGTCGTTCTTATCAGCTCGAAGTTTTTTCCGTTAGTGGATTTTCAGTATCTAAACTTGGTAAAACATTTTGGTCACATAAACATTTATGATTTATTTTATGCCATTGCAATAATATAAAGGAAATTATCTTTTATAATTGAAAATAAATTTTTAAATGGGTAGCTACAATCGAGACTATTAACTCTCACACTTTAATACTCCATCCCACAATGAATCCTCACCTTTGATAAGTTTCCGCCAGAGTTTCACAATTATAGCAATGTTATTCTCCTAGGCCTTGCATATACCCAACCCCCCCATTCTTCGGGATACACAATTTGTCCTAATTGATCATGTGGACTCCCCCACCCCCAATATCCCACAATATACACTTTTGGTTGATCGAATCCAACACCTCACAAGTCGAGCTCGAAAGTTTGTATAGGTGTAACGATTATCACAAGTTTCACAAGGGTTTATATATAGAAAGAAACCTACTACTGCAGTTTGATGTTATTTGTGGTGGTTATGCAATTAAGTTTGGTATTTAATCTCAATTGTGGGTCATAATTCATTTGATGCTATGTTGGTATGATTTTAATGGTCACTTAATCATTCTAGGAGATGTTGGATTTGCGTTAGCGCCTCTGGAGTTGTGCAACAACTCAACTAAATAAAGTTTTGTGAATCTTAGCCATTCATTTTAAAAGGAATGATCACGACTACACCAAGTCACTATATTGTTTTCAAAATTAATCACATTTAAAATTTATATTTTTATATATTTAATTAATTTTGGCCCTTTATTATTTAAAAAAAATAGAGGAGATGATTACTATTCCATATGAAGTTATTATACAAATCTAGAGGAGCCGGATTTGAAAATATAGATACGCCTTTTGATTTTTTGGTTTACTTGATAGTAAAAGGGTAACTCTTTTAAGTTTTAATGATTAAATGCGAGAGTATTGCTAAATATATTGATAAATGTATAAATATAATCATACAAATTTACATATTAGTGATAAGAGTAAAAAAGAAAAAAAAAACGTAAGATGTGGGTCATTCGTAAGATGGTAAGAGTAACATTTTTCTAAATGCAATATTGCATAATAAAATGTGCTAACTAATTTATGTACATTTTTTATAATGCAACAATTCACATTAGAAAATGTTTAATTGAAATTTTATGAATTTTTATTTGTATTTTGGGCATTACTATCAACATATCCTATTTTGATTATATTTGATAATATAAATTAATATACACATTAATTATCAAGTTTAACTACTTTTAAATAAGTACATAGTTAATACCAAGTTATGAGTTTTTAAGACATGACCCCCTTAAGGGTCAAGCCATACTAGGGTCCACTTAATCCGTTTTCTAATCATGCATTTATTAAAGGGAATGGAACTTCTCATTATAAGAGGCAGTAAGCATGAATGAGGCGATTAGCTACAACTTTTAGAATGCAAGCTTAGAGAACATATCTATTTGAATGGATTGTGATAAAGACACCCCACATTTTTGTCTCCTCCACTACAATACCACTTTTTAAACAATTGCAAGAGTACAAGCTCTCGAAGAAACCTATCCAAATAAAAATAAATTACCAATTTAAAAAAATAATTATCCTGTTATTATAATAAGGGTATAAATCCTAAAATGTAGATGTGATAAAAATATTTTATCAGGTTTATAATATAACCATGTTTTATCTTATTATAAAGATAAATGATTCTAAAAATGCATAAATATAAAATAACCACACAATAACGAATATGCGAGGAAAAAATCCACCAACGGTCGGGAAAATCTCGACTGATGAGAATGACAAATGTGCTATGATAGCAGTTTACAAAACGAAAATAACTTACAATCACACAACACACTACTTTCATGATACACTATTTTGCATCATATCTTTGGAGAAGGCATCAACAACTGGAGCATGCTACACAATGGCTATTAGTTTTGGACACAACCAAGATCTTCAAATCTTTATCAAATATTAAAACTCCTTTGAAGTAAAAGAAAACTTTGTTTTAAGGAAAATAAGACTTGAGCAACCTACACGTTATCCTAAAGTTTGAAAAGATCTAGATAAAAGTGGATGATTTCTTTTAAATCTTAAAAAGTATTTTTCAAGATTGAAAGAAGACCTTACTCAAGAACAAGTATTTTTTGAAAAATTGTTTGTCAAAAAAATCTCATGTATAAATACAAGCTTATTCTAGATTTAATAATTGAATCAAAAGAGATTGAATATAACAATGAATAAGAAATAAAAAAATTCTCTTAAAAATATGATTGCAAAATGGAGGGAATAATACTTTTTTTCCTTTTTTTTCTTATTAGTTGGATTAATGGTTAACCCATAAGTTAGATACTCAAAGGGGTAGGGGACAATAAAAGGATCATACTTGCATGTTAAACACTTCAGGTGTCATGACACATTATTGGGGTAAGGCAAAAAAGATGTGTCACAGTCACACTATACAACAAGGTATTTTGGAAAGATCTCAAAAGGTGTTTTCTTATAGACTACTCATAGGGCCTTCATTAAAGTGAAGAGTTGCTTCGCTGAAAAAAACTAGAAGCGAACTACGTCGTGCTAGTAGTTAAGTAAAAACATGAGAAAACCTCTTGGGGATGTGACCAATCAGGGCTCATTTCACTGAAGAGATGGACCACTTTGCTAAAACGAACTAGATCGTTCCAGGATCCATAATTTTATCCAGTGTTGCAGACTACATGCAAAACCCATAATTTGCTTATTTTCAACCTATGAACCAAGTGTATTTCAAACACACTTAAAATACATGCATTTTCATTAGAAGTTTTATATAAGAAAAATATATTGAATTATGTAGTTAGAAATCTTAAAACTTCAAAGTTAAATATAAAGATTTATTAATTTAGAAAAATTGTTTAACTAAGGGGTGGATCTTTATACTCTAATCAATATATCTTTATCCTAAGTGGTTAATTCGGGGCAATAAAATGAATGGTCCATCATGGGCTTGTGAAGTATTCCAGGGACCTCTTGGCAAGACTCAAAATGTGTTTTTATCACATAATTATAGACAATTTACCTAACCGAGGCACAATGAATATACATATATTCTTACAATCTCTCCCTTTTGTAAAATTCCAAGACAAAACACACAAAACGAAACTTACAAGAAAATGAATGAAATTTGGCACCTAAGACACGACTTGCCTGACCAAAGGCGTACGATAAACAAAATTACATTTACTAGTAAATAAAAACAAGACGCTCATGGACTTCTTGAAATATCCATTGTACCTTGTTTCCTGTCACATACTAGTAAACTCATTAAGACACCAATGCGTAAAGTTGAGATAGTGAAATATAAGTAATAAGGTAAATCTTGTGAATATATCAATGTATACATGTAAGCATCAGACTATTAAAATATATTCCCCCAACTATGTAATTAATCTCAATAAACATGATATATCATACACATACTCTCCCAAACCCATCATGCTTAATACTATATACCCTCTTATATACAAACTTCTCTATATTTTTGTTACGAATGAGACAAAGAAAATAACAAAATACATTATGAGATAAAATAAAACTAAGCACAAACGAGAGTAAACATGCTAATCAAACCAGTAAAAATAAAATGAACCATATAATGAGTGATAATCATTTAAACAAAGTATAGATTAAGACTATATATGATATGAGAAAAAAGAAAAAAAAATAAAAAAACCCAACAAAGTACATATCATATTCGTCAAGTTTTCTTCTTTTCACATAATTCATGAACACTCGATTATACATCTATTAAGGTGTCTTGAAATCGATCTAACTAAATGTTGGTACCCCACATAAAATCATCAAAAGATGCATAAGAAGATGAACCATTTGAAAATAGCTACGGAGCCAAACCCATAGAAGAAAGATATTATTGATACTCATCATGGGCAGGGAAAATATGAGAATAAGAAAATTTCATAATTTGAGATGCAATATCATCTAAATTTGCTTGACTAATCATATAAGTATATTGATTTATGCATGGGAATAGCGTAAAGTACGAGGAGTCACAACATGCGGTGGAACAAGTAGACTATTGAAATTTCCTAACTCAGATTTAGAACGATGATTTAAGAATAAAGATATATCACCTTCATATTTTTTCATAACTTCGTTTGAAATAAATAGAACCAATAAATCCTAAAGTAATCACATGGACAATGAACGGACAACAAATCACGAGTCTTTATTGTGTCCTTAGAACTAGCCACGATAAGATCAAGAATCCGACTCGTCAAATTCATACTATATCCCTTCCCAATAACACACAATAAATATTCTTGATCATACAAGACTATATAAGGGTGAATACGTTTGGGATTGGCATAAAGAAAAACTTTGCTACACAAAACTTTGAATGATTATGCATTAGAAAGAAATGGTAAAAGCTTGGTTTAACTCATAAACCTAGGGTTTTGAATCACAATACCTTTGTGGATCTTGTAGATCATCCGAATGAATTTAAATATGATTTGTACGAGATGAAGACATTTATTTTACTTATCCTCCAAAACCTTGGCAAAACTCCCCGAAATCCTTGAATCTTCTAGTATATTATACCCCCCCAAAGTATGCCTAGTGTGTGGGCACTCCCCTAGATAAAAACTTAGTGAATGTGAGAGAAATCACTTTCTCTCTCCTCACCTTAATAAAAACATGGATAGTATTCATCTCTCTCTCTCTATATATATATATATATATATATATATATATCATCCTTAGGATGTCTTTTGCAAGTTAAACCCCTACCTTATATCTATATACATATAGGTACACAAAGTGGGCTTAGGCCAAGTAGGTTTTTAAAAGAGTTTGGGCCTACTATTTGGATAATGGAAAGGGACCCAAAACTAATAATTAAATTGGCTTCCAAATGAAAATATGAAAATTCCATATTACTTCCCATAATATATTTTCTTTCATGTTTAATTATAATTAATTCCACTAAATAATTAGAATTACACTCCAATATAATTATCTCAAAATTAATCGAATAACGAGGTCTTTGGTTATAAAGTTATATAGTGCATAATGTGATGCCCCACGTAAAGCATATAATACCCGATTGGTGAGATTTAATTTATCTATTATTGATTTTTTCCAATATTTTATTTATTTCTTAATCTCAAACTTAACTTATTTGACACTCTATTGGATTATAAATATTCCATTGATCAGGTTTTCTGGTGGAATCAGAACTTACAAGTTTATTACGGGGGATTTATAATCCAGAATATCTCCTAGATACGAATTCCTAAGGAATATGATCTCAGACATGTACACACAACGATTGCCCAACTTATGGAGATTTTGACCCAATAAATTGAATTGCATCTATAATAATCAAAGCAATAATTGCATGCATATTCCAATCCACATAGTACTTGGGATTAATAATCTATGCACACTTTGTAAACTATGTGAGATTATTTAAGTCTGAGATAGTCAATACCCAGACTTGAATCCCACCCTTGTCCCATTTAATATATTCCTAAAGTATCGACACAATCATCTTTGAACTATTAAACAAGTTCTCGAACCATCAGACAAATTCCCTTAGTCAAAGTAAACTACTAAAATTGTACTGAGATCTTTACTAATGGGATGTGAGTTCCCCATATAGGTTTTGAATTTTTCAATTGGACTATAACTAAAATTTTGATCTTCTGTTATCAAGTCAAACCAAACTCACCAGAATTTCTACAAAGTTCAATTGATCGACGTTCATACACTATATTTAAAATAAACATAAGGCATTCTCACAAATATGATTTTTATTTCAAAAGGAACTTGGTACACTTTTATTAATAAATAAACGTCATACATGGTTTTAAGAATAAAAAACAATCTTCCACTTAATCTTAAACCCATATGTTCATGCATCTAATTCCCATTCGCTCCACATGACTATTAAAAGCCTTAGTTGTTAGGCTCCTTTTAAAAGCATCTGCCACATTAACCTGGGATGCAATCTTAGTCACGATGAAATTTTCTTTTCGCACCATCTCTCATATAAAATGATACTTGTGCTCAATGTGTTTAACCCTCTTATGACTTCTCGATTTTTTTGATTTAGTAACCGCTCCGCTATTGTCACAATAAAATGTAATAGCGGACTGCACAAAAGGAACCTGTAATACCCCATAATTTTAAAACTAATTGATAATTAATTAGTTATAATAAATTTAATTAATTAAATGGGAATCCCAATTAATTATATAGTTTAATTTATGAATTTAAAGTCAATTTGAAGTTAAAATAATTTAAAATGGATTAAGAGCTTAATTGGCAAATCGTTAAAGTTTTATGAGTTTAAGTTTAACTATTTAATGTTTGGGGGTTCAAATTATAATTTATGTAAAGCGGTTTGGACACATAGGGAATTTAGGGAAAATACCATGGGTGTAAAGGTCTTTGGTACATTTCTTCTGATAGGAGTTTAGTATTAGGATTAGTGCACAAGGGAAAAGGGAGAAAAAATAAGAGTTTGGTGGTGCAGCATTTTTGAGAGCTTCTATGGAGGGATTACCAAGCCGCTATAGCGGGCTAGGCAGCTGTTATAGCTGGAAAAGCTATTTTAGAGGAGCTTCAACCCATTTCTTTCCTCTTATGCACAGAACATTTCTTTTGCTCTATAGAATCCTTCAAAACTCCGTGACCTCTTTCTTAAACACTTTTATCCCCTAATTTCTCACCCAAATTTACTCTCAAATACAAAATCAAAACCATAGATCAATATACTATAGTTTAAGACAAGATTCGAGGGAGCGTTGAAAGCTTTTCAAAAGGATTCAAGAGAATTTTCAAAGCTGATTTTCAAGGACTTTTTCTCTCCCATTTAAATCAAGTTTTGATCCATTTTTCAAGGCAAATTACTAGACTACTACTCTCCTTATATATATACATTTTCTAATTTTGCCTAAACCCTAATTTTAGGTTTAAAATGTATTAGTAACCATAAGGTTTTGAGAACTATTATGTTGTGACCCTATTTTTGATCAAATTGAATATATGTTGTAGATTGGAGTTTAACCTACATTGATTTAGAAAATGCGAAATTGAACTATGAAATAGTAGAATTGCATATTGGGGCGTGGGATTAAATATTAGACTCACATTAATTTAAATGTTTATTGAATAATTAAGTCTTAATTGGGGTTTCATTAGTATTGAAAATGAATGTTCAAAATAGGGTTGTAAATATAGTTTTATAAGTAGCACCTTTGAAAATAAATGCCTAATTAATGTAATTTAAAGCATTTTATGTAATAATTAGAGTTTGATTTCTTATGTAAATGCTAAAATATTGAATATCCCCTTGTTTTTAATCACGAAATACAATTAGAATCCCCTTTACTTGAGTTTTTCTCTTGGAAACTTGCAATTGAACCTGATTACATATGAAATTTATTTAGGCCCTTAAATTACTTTCCTTATGTTGTTGAAAATGGAATAATTGTGTAGTTGGATTAGAAGGAGTATGGGGATTTTTTTTTTCTTATTAGTTTGTGATTGTTGTTGGATTATGTTGAACGGATACAGTTGGAAATGGAAGTTGGTTGTTTAATTTGTGTAATGCTTAATTTAATTCACATTAATAAATCCTTAACTAATGATAATGTGTTAACGAAAACCTAATCTAGATGGAAGTATATTTGGGGGGGGGGGGGCATTCCTGCTTGGATTTCATTTATGATATGTCTCACACATGGAGTATAGAGACAGGTAGGAGTGAGAACTCTATAAACCTTATAACTGACACAATAAATTGCGGAGTTTTAAACCCAATAAATTGGATCGCACTCATAACCATCAAAGAAACCATCGTATGATCATTCAAATTCACATAGTCTTCGGGATTAAGAATCCATGCAGCCATTGATAATAATGTGAGATTATACAAGTCTAATCCAGTCAGCACCTAGACTTGAATCTCACTTTTATCCCGCTCAATGCATTCCTGATGTATCGACACAATTCTCTTTGAATTATCAAAAAAGTTTCCAAACCATCAGGCATGTTACCTTAGTCAAGATAAACTACTAAAATCATACTCGCAACTTTGCCGATAGGATGTTAGTTACCCATATAGGTTGTGAACTGTTCAATTGAACTAGAACCGAAATTTTTATCTTTTTTGATCAAGCCAAACCTAACTTACCAAAATTCCTACAAAGTTCAATTGATAGACATTTATAAAACATATTTAAACAAATATAAGTCCTTCTCACAAATATAATTCTTATATCAAAAGAACTTGAAACATCTTTATTAATAAATAGACATCACACGTGGTTTTAAGAATAAAACCCCAACTAAATAGTAGGCAAAATACATGAGGACACTATCATATTAAGAATATAAAAATTCTTTGACAAATATACTTGAGAAAACTTCTTTCCACCACAAATCTGATAATGGTCATTTCTCAACTACAAATCACTTCTTGATTAAAAGGAATCGTGTACGAGTACTCATGAGTTGTCTCAGTGATTCGATTAATCATATCCAAAGTCATATACACCTTCTTAACATTAACCTTGGCAGTAAAAACCTCATAGATAAACTCGTTTTCTCTTTTGTAATAAAAAAATCTCTCACCAATTTGGGACAACAATATCCTGTTTGAAAATAAAACCACCCAAGGATCTTCAAAATCTAAGGCACGCAGGTTGGGAAAATATAATACAAATTTATGGAGTGTTCCAAATGTATGGGGCATTGAGAGAAGTTTTCTTAGAAATATGGAATGGGTGTTGGTCGAGGTCAAGGCATGTGAACACAACTTAGAAGCCATGTGAATAGACTGAAAATCATGAACCAATACAAAAGAATAGAAACACTATGAGAAAATGGTTATAAAAATAATATATATTGTAGGATCCTACACCAAAAATATGTGAAGGATTTTCATGTAAGACAAGAGGTCAAACGATCATGATTTCTAACCCGTACTTGACATAAGAGTAATAAAGCTCTAAAGTGGCTATAACAAAGTAACCAATATAAAGACATACCCAAGAACTACTAGTCTAAAACAATGAATCTCATCTCAAGATAAGTACATTTATCAATCACAGATGAAAATTTAACCACCAAATCTACAAAGCCACAACAATAAACCCTAAAATCGAAAGAGACAAATCCACAAAATAAAAATCCACAAAATAAATTTTCAAGAAAATGAATAACCATGAGATATAGGATACAAAAACACTTAAAACTTCTAAGTTTTCAGTATGTGAGGAAAATATTTGGATAATGGTGAACAATAAACTCAGGTTTGGGTAAAAATGGGGAAAATTGCAAATTGATTTTGAAAAGTAAACTTATCGACTCCACACCGTGGGGTACACAAAGTGACTAGTTTTTTGTACCATAATGAGGGATTCTTATGAGGGGGACATGAACCAATCTCTTTTAATGAGGAAAGATATCCATAATATTTATATAGCTAAGCGAATGAAGAATGGATAGTTTTGTATGATTCAATAGCTACTGGATATAATATATAAGAAGGAAACTACCCATACCAAAATTGGACAATTGGGAATAGATTAGGATTGAATGGGATTTGAGGAACCTTACTTATTTACTCAGGCTGGTAGATAATCCATAGGAAGAAGAAAAGGAAACCCTAAGGGTTGGATTTCTCATGTGTCCACAAGATAAATCTCACTTGAAATGTATGGTGTGAGCTTATATTGTTGGTTTGGGAGAGGTAAAATGGATTGAAAGTTGGGATCTATTCCTCACGATCTCAACCTCCAAGAGGCATTTTGATAAAGAGAATCCACTTGTCATAGTTCATAGACAAAGGTAGGGTTATCGAATTATGCTGGAAGAAAAGCACAGGGAGGTGCATATTTTAATTTTCTTAGTTTAAACAGGTACAAAATATCCTTTTAACCAAATAAACTTTGATATGATCAAACATACTTTAAAAAATCATACTCAAGGATTATGATTATGTCAAATACTCTGCATAAGGAATGATTTATCTTTTAAAGGCCTAAAATCCCTTTAAAAATAAAATGATTTCATAGACACAACTCGTAATAGATCATGTTTGAAGATTAATGTTTTAAACTCAATTTTGAAAATTTTAGCTTCATCGACCATAGAGAAAGTTTTATTTCCCATAAATTTTCAACTACCACTATTTACTTACTCGAGTAAGAGATTTATTATTAAAACCTTAACTCTAATGTACTTGGGGTTCCCCAATTTTAGATATATAAAAATCTCTGAGACAACGTTTTCCCACATTTCTTTTACAACTGGTGACTTTGTCTCTTTCACAAAAGACATGGAACTATTTCTATTTTCTAATGTAAGCATTCCATAATCCTAAAGTTGTAGTCCTAACCACTTATTCCCTTATGATTTATAAAAATTTAGCATTTAATTTTTCAATGCAAACCATGATTAAATTTTCACATGATCGAAGGCTTCAAAAGGACACTTTTTTTTCCAAAACAACCTAAAACTTCTCAAAATATTCGTTGCAAGTGAAAAAAATCCCTTAATTATATTTTGCATGGAAAAAAAATTCAAGTTATCATTTAGTGTAAAGTGTAAGAGTTATAAAAAATTACTCAAAAATTTCAACCTTAATTTACCAAGGCATTTCAAGATAGATAATTCTAAGCTTGGAGTATAAAAGTTTTAAATGAAACCAATTGTATTAAATACAAGTATGTAGGATAAAAATGAAGTATATAGGATATATGCAAACCTACAAACATAGAGAACATACAATTTTCATGAAAAGGCTTCCGATATGAACAAGATGAGAACAATACGAGATAGCAAAAACATGAAACCAATCCTAGATTCATAAATGATACCAATGTCTAAGAATAATGAATATAAGAATAACTTAGGCACACCCGAAAAAAGATCATAACTCTATTGAGAGGAGGATGAAAACGAAGTACAATAATGTTTTCCTAAATCTTTTAGATTGATGTATTTATTACATGTTTCTTAATCTAATTATGATTAAAGCTATGTTTAATGGAATCAGACACCACTTTAGGAGGATCAACTGTGGTTGTTTTTCCCTTAGGAACCTTTATAGGGCATCCTACATTCTTCTTCCCCTTATGATAAAAACTCCCACTCTCCGTAGTGATATTCAAATACATGGATGGTTTGAGTAAACAAAAAAACTATATAGGATGACGTTTCTTATGGAAATGGGTATACGTCTAAGGATTAAATTTTATGAGAGTGACAAGGCATTTGAGAACATATATATTCCTCTTAATACAAAACTCTTTCGAATGCCCCTATTTGTCCCAATAAGAAACAAATGAACTTCACCTTTCCTTTGTTCTTCATAGAATAATAGGTCGAAGAAGAACTCTCCAAGGTAGTGAAAAAATGGTTTGTGATGTTGGGTTCATGAAAGTACATTGGTTACTAGTGGATGAAATAATCTCACCTAACCCTCTCTTATCTTTCTATGATGTTTACCCCATAAATCATCTTACCCAAATTTTGAGACTTATTAATTAAATCCAACTTCAAATTGGATGCATAGAGATAAAAATTCCAAGACCTTTTACTCTATTTGATGAGATCCAAGAATTAACATACTAATCTTGTGTAGAGATCTCATGTTTTGAACCCTTAAGAAGTTTTTACTCTCCATTGGTTTGATTATTTCGGCACGATGGATTTCGTGTTGCTAATTAATGGAGTCTAGTGCAGATTGGTGGATATCGAGACGGGGTTGGATTGTGTTGTATGCCATTGGTGGATTCTTGCGAATGTTGTGAAGAAGGTGTATGAGCAAAGTTTGCATCAGGCTTGAAGGGAGTCGAGTTGGTGAGTAAGTCTGTCTTTATTTATCTAGTATATCCTATATCATAGTGGATTTTTATAGGCTAGGTCATCCGAGGTTTTTCTCATTGTGGGTTTTCCTTGCACAACACGCTAGGCCTGTCAATGGATCGAATTTTATCCAAATCTGAATCCGATCCATTTAAGCGGATATGGATCATGCCTAAAGTCCGATCATCCGATTACTTGATTACCCATTTATTAAATGGAACGGATTTGGATTCATACACTCCGATCCGTTAATAATCCGATCCGATTAATATTTTTAATATATATATATATATATATATATATATATATATATATATAATATATGTTTAATTAATATATATTGTATTTAATAATATTTTGAATATATATTATAATAGTTATTTATTTCATTATCTATTTTTTGGAACATTTGCAAAATAAATTTATGAAATACGAGTTGAAAATAAAAATGTTGCAAATCAAGTTTAACATAAACGGATAATCGGATCCGATCCGAATCCGTTTAACATAAATGGATATGGATTTGGATTTTCCTGATCCGATCCGATTAATAAATGGATCAAATCTGAATTCGTTTAACATAAACGGATATGGATATAGATTTGCCTGATCCGGTCCGAATTCGATCCGTTTACAGGCCTACATCACGTCGTTGGGTAATTGTTTACTTACTTTGCTTATTTTATTCTTACACGCTCACATAGAAGTTGTTAAGCAAGAGAAAATGGGGAAAAGTCTACACAATTCTTACACGCTCACAACCAAGTTGTTTTAAAATTGGTGTAATTTCTCACATGGTAATAAATTTGTTTAACATTAAAATTTGGTATTACAAGTTTGTTTAATTTAAGTCATACCTCTGCACACTAAGTTTTCATGAACTATGATACTCTTGATGATGATTAAAAATTTGAGGTAATGAACTAAACTTAAGTTAATGGGAGTGTTATTTCCTTAGAAAATTATTCGCCCCAAAATAACGATTGGCACACGCAACTGCCCATTGGGCTTAGGGTGCCAGATTACAACGTACCCATGAAGAATTAGGATAGGTTACTAGACTGACCTTTAAAATTAACCTAGAAAATGGAATCATAATATTCAAACACAAGTAACCACTGTGTTCTCCCACCATATCGAACATGGACGACAACCATTGTCAATACACACGACCTGGATCCAATTGAAGAAGCGAGCAAACCTCTTCAAAGCTTTGGGGTCAATTATGAGGGATAATTCAACCAGTCATAAGGGGATAACACGTGTCGTTGATCCTATCAAATATCTAGCACGAAAGGATAAAAACTGTTGATAATGACTTATAAAAAATTTCAGAATTAGATTCGACAGATCATTCTGGAGAGCTATCTAAAATTATGGAGTCCCACACAACTCAACCTTCTTTTTTTTAATCTATAAATATAACCCTCGCCCCAAGGAAAAGGGGCACGTAACTATTTCTATTAATGGGAGATCGATAAAGAGAGATAAACATTATGTGGATGTAGGCACATTATCAAATCACACAAATATTTTTTTTGTGTGATTGCGCATGTTTTATGTTGTGCGTGGGTTTAATTATTTGAACATAACCAATACTATTTTACCACCTATAATTGGCATCTCCTGCAGGAAATAATTTTCCTTTCTTAAGCAAATAAGCCAACAAATAGCATGTCTCATCCTAATATTGAGCACACATCATCTCACGACTGTCGCCCAAATAATCAGAATAGCCACGAGGCCCCTTGGACACTACACCAAATCTGCCCATTTGTCAAGGTCATTGAACTTGACAAATTCACCTTGTCAAGGTCAATGACCGTGACATTTCGAGGCGAGACAACTTTTTTTGTCACGGTCGTGTCACGGTCAATGACCTTGACATAAAACTCGCGTTTTGTGTCACGGTCGTGTCGCGGTCAATGACCGTGACACGTTTGTCACGGTCATTGATCGTGACAAAGCCGTGACCCTCTGTAAAAAAATTGTCACGGTCAATGACCGTGACAAAGCCGTGTCAAAATTGTTACGGTCTTGTCACGGTCAATGACCGTGACAATTCTGGGCAGAATTAAAAAAAAACTGCTGGGCAGTATGGCCACTGCCACTGCCCAGCAGTATATTTGTATCTGTTATAGCAACGTTGTACCTGTTCCACACATCATATATCCGAACAAACTAAAGATAATGCAAATATATATTCAAATAAGAAACTATTTAAAAAGAAACAACATCACCATCATTTTATCTCAAATCTACAAACTATTTGCATGGAAAAGAGATTTTGTACCGCGACGCTCGGGAACACCTCCTTATCCTTCCCTTCTCGTCCGAGTAGCCACATAAGTAGAGCATATGTGGCCTACCCTTAGGGCCACTCCCTGTCCCCTGAATTGAAATAAAGTAAAATTAGTATCCGCCCCTCAAATATAGATAAATATAAATTGTAATTGAAATCGAAATCGAAATTGACATATAAATATAAATACATTACCTGTAGTGTCACTCAAACAGCTAACTTGAGCTCATATGGCACCTCCTTCCAACTAATGTACCCCGGGCAATCGTGTCAATTATAATTCTCTTCATATCTAAACACTAAGAGATACCATAATCCTATGGAGGTATGCGTTGCAAATTCCTTCCAACCGTTGTGTAGCCAAAAATCAGCAGTTGAAGTTGTCAACTCCACCTTTGAATGGGGTATGGAAAGTGGTGGGGTATGGAAAGTGGAATTGACAACTTCAACCGGTGATGTTTGGCTACGTAACGGTTGGGAGGAATTTGCAGAGCATCGCTCCATAGGATTATGGTATTTCTTAGTGTTCGGATAGACGAAGAGATTCAGTCTCCTCTCCACAAATAGGACACCCCAAATAACTATGTACTAATCACCTATTAAAGGTAAGAAGCGTATATTCATGGATTAGTATAAACAAAACTTAGATGTAGTTGGAATATTTATGTATTAATCTCCTCTCCACACACGCAAACTACAGAAGAGTGAAAATGATAAAGTGCAGATCAAGTAAAAGCATTAAAAATGGATGTTTCGGTACAAATTGAAATAATTATTACAAATTGAAAAATTGTTTCAAATTCGGGTTATCATAAAAAATGGATTGATATTCGGTAGGAGCAGCCAAGTCATCCACACTACTATTTAGACGCCTTGGCGCGTGTTGGACAATTGACCACGGCTCGTTGTTGATATACTCCTAGTAAAACACTTGCTTAACCTTTTGAAATGCACAAACAAACGGCTCATCGCTCACATGGTCGTTGCTCTTCAACTTGGACAAGTCAACCATGATCAAATTGGTGACAGGATCAACTTTAGAAGCATTTTTATCCTCAACTCTTACCCATTCACAGTAAAATACAACCTCTTTGAAGCTTATATAATCCAATTCAAATATATTTTGAATTACACCATAATAAGTCATTTCAGCTTCAACGAGGTTTTTATCTTTTGCGCTTGCTCGAAAGAAAGTAAGAGCCTTGTATGAAATACCCGAGTTCTGTACATTTGTACTTTCCTCGTACACTTTAGCGCCGAAAATGTAACCGTTCAATCGATATTTTTTGTACTCTTGTGCCACGAACAAGGGTCCAGTGGCTAGACGAGCAAGCCTTGATGTCGCATCACCCATCTTTAGGAGCTGAGAATATAGATAAATTAATTATATTAGTGGTAAAATATGAGTGTAATGTAACGTTATATAACGACTGTTTTCATTGTAATTACCTCTTGTGTCAACCATAGCCTAAATTCGCTGTCTGATTGTACCACTGTTTTTCGTCTTTTATTGTTCTCACAGGCTTCATATTTACTGCATATTACAAAATTAATCATGTATAAAATAATCTAAAATAATGTTAAACATTATAATATTCGAAACTTACTTTTTCCATTCTTCGACATCTTCATGTGTGTCAAATAGATAACGAGCTACTTGTTCATGTTGCAAACTCGTTAATTTCACTCGTTTTCCCATCACATTACCACCATCATCGAGGAATTCATCAGTGTCATCAACGCTGGTAGAGTCAGTCATATATTCCCGAGTATATATTGATGACTCCACGGTGATGTATTCCTCTGCAATTGATCCTGCAATGTATCGCGTATTCTTGACGTAATCTTTAAAAACTTTCATCAATCTTTCAAACGGATACATCCACCGATATCTAACTGGACCACAAAGAAGTGCCTCGTTGCATAGGTGTACCAACAAGTGAACACTTATGTCAAAGAATGCTGGGGGAAAGTACTTCTCCAATACACAAATCGCTTCATTCACAGCCAATTTTGCGGCCACTATGTGTTCTCGATTCACTACCTTCTCACACAAGAGGGAGAAGGTAATACTAATTTGCATAATAGCCCTACGCAAATCCTTTGGAGAAACAGTGCTTAAACAATAGAGGAACCAATTGCATGATCACATGCCAATCGTGGGACTTACACTTATGTAAATCATGAGTAGCATAATTCACAATCCTTTGCAAGTTGGACGAAAAAGTAGATGGGCCCTTCAAATTATATATTGTGTCTAGAAGCACCTTCCTTTCCTCACTCGTCAAAGTAAACGCACCAGGGGGAATTATTGTCCTTCCCCTACTATCTTCTTTCAACCATAGTTGTGGTTTAAGTTTTAACGTTTTAAGGTCTTTTCGTGCATTTTCTCCATCCTTCGAATGACTCCCCCCAAGGCAAGTACCCACAATATGTTCAGCGAAGTTCTTCTCTGCATGCATCACATCCAATACATGGCGCACCGGGTTTTTCTTCCAATAAGGCAAGTCAAATAAAATTGACCTCCGAGACCATGCCTTTCGTATCTCAGTTTCATTCCCAGTTGGGGTCTTCTTATGCTTGACATTCTTAAATTTGGGATTCTTACCTGGCATATTTGGGCCACATTGAGAAGATTTACTTTCAATTTCTGAACCCGAAAGTTGTCTCGGCGGTAGCCTATGTTCAACTCCGCCCAATAAAAAATTGGAAGCTTTCTCAAATCTGAAACTATGAGCTGGGGGTAAAAACCTCCTGTGGCAATGGTATGCATTTTTTAAGGTGGAGGATAGACGAAGAGATTCAGTCTCCTCTCCACAAATAGGACACCCCAAATAACCATGTACTACACATCCGGATAATGTCCCATAAGCTGGAAAATCATGAATTGCCCACATCAACATAGCTTTCAGCGTAAACTCTTCTTTTCTAAAAGAGTCAAATGATTGCACACCATCTTCCCACAACTCATTTAATTCTTCTAGCAAAGGAGCCAGGTAGATATCAATGTCTTCACTTGGTGCCTTTGGCCCAGGTATCAATAAAGCCATCATCGAAAATTCAGGTCTCATACACTATGAAGGAGGGAGGTTGAGTGGGGCTAGGATCACTGGCCATACACTCTGATTGGTGCTTAGATTTCCAAATGGATTGAAACCATCTGTTGATATAGCCAAACGAATGTTGCGTTGTTCTCGGGCAAAATCGGGATACTCATAATTCATCCTCCGCCAGGCAGTAGAATCAATAGGATGACGCATGATATTACCCCCTACTTCTGCCCTAGCATGCCAAGTCATTGCCTCTGCAATCCATGGTACTGTGAAAAATCGCTTTAATCTAGGCCCAACGGGAAAATATTTCAATACTTTTTGAGGCACTTTTGAGCTTGTGCCTTCCTTACTAGTAGATTGGACATATCTAGGTTCATCGCATACCGGACAACGATCGAGATTTTCATACTCCTTTCGGTATAGTATGCAGTCATACACACAAGCATGAATCGATTTGTACTTCATTCCCAAACCTTTCAAACTGTTCTTCATAACAGGATAGCTATTTGGAAGTGTATTCACCTTGGGTAATAAGCCCTTCACCCATTTCAGAATTCCCGTCACGCTATTGCCAGACAAACCGTACTGCGTCTTCAAACTGTGCAAACCAACCATGGCATGTAAAGTTGTTTGATCTTTCTCACAGCCAGAGTATAACGGTTGGGTCGCCTTAAATTTTAAACTTTGGTAGTCATCGTCAAGTTTTATCGTGTTATCTTCACGAGCACTTGAATCTTCTACATCATCAGTAACCTCATTCTCCTCAGCTTCATAAACTCCGTACGCATCATCAACTAAATCCTCTAACATATTATGATCTACGTCGTCCCCTTCTTCATCTATTCTACTTGTTGAAGGATGTTGTGAAGGTTGGTCAGGGACAAAAGGAACTTTCAATTCACCGTGAAAACTCCAAAATCGATAACTATCTTGCATACCCGATCTTAACAAATGTAGTTCAACTGTTTTCCACTCAAACACCTTACCATTCTTACACCTAGCACACGGACACGGAAACTCTTCATCATTACGACATCTCTTTGCATATTTCACAAATTCGTTAGCACCTCTGCGAAACACATCCCCCATTCTATTAGTCTCACCCATCCACTCTTTGTATTTCGGATATCCCATCACAGCTACCACAACTAAACACCTATTAAAGGTAAACAAAACTTAGATTTATAGTATGTTTTTTTTTAATTATCCCATCATTTAATTATCCTATTAAAGGGTATGTGGTCCTATCCCATTCAAGAATGCATTTTTCTGTAATATACTTAACAGCTCATGCACATTGTTACGATTTGGAAAAAATTCGACAGCATATCCCCTTAGTTCTCCAAGTACACGACGTAGATTGGCAGGTGTGAGTGTTATTTCAATTGGTCAATTAAAATAACAGTCACACTTGTCAATCTAGTATGTACCCAGAGAACATTAAGATACGACTGCAGAACTTCCTCCAAAAGTAACAACTTTAAGCCAATAAGAATATTATACAAAAATTATACAGTCTCAAACTGTCCAAACGGGACAATTCGAGAGATCTCATTACAGGGGTAATGACTCTCGAACGGGTCTAAGGGTTATTGAATGCGTACGCATAAGAACTAGAATGCTAGTATCTATGCGCACTATATTTAATTTCAAGTATGTTTCATATAATGGGTTAATTCAAATACACAAATAAATTCATGGGATAATTCAAATACAAAAATAAATTCATGGGATAATTCAAATACAAAAAGAAATTCATGTATTGACCACATACACACACACACACACACTATCTAAGCTGTTCTATAGGTATAAAAACAATTATTATCCAATTATTATCCAACTATTATCAATTATTTATTTTGAATGTAAATAATATTCAAAACCCCACCCACCCCCGCCCCCACCCCCACCCCCTCAGATTAATTCAAGACATAAGACCCTAAAGGGAATCCAAATTATTTCTTGGACGTGAATTCCTCCAAATTATGATCTCATACCTATTCACACAATGATGGGAGAGGGGGTGGTGGAGGGGGGCAGGGGGTGGGGTGGGGTGGGGTGTGTGTGTGTCCGTAGGTGCGTAGGTGTGCGTGTGTGTGTGGCGTAGGTGTGCGTGTGTGCGTAGGGGCGTAGGTGTGCGTGTGTGTGTGGCGTAGGTGTGCGTGTGTGCGTAGGTGTGCCCACCCCACCCCACCCCACCCCCTCCCCCTGCCCCCCTCCACCACCCCCTCCCCCACCACACACCACCACACACACACACACACACCACTCTACCCCACCCCCTGCCCTCCTCCACCACCCCCTCCCCCACCACACACCACCACACACACACACACACACCACTCTACCCCACCCCCTGCCCCCCTCCACCAAAACACACCCACCCCACCCCACCCCACCCCCTCCCCCTGCCCCCCTCCACCACCCCCTCCCCCACCACACACCACCACACACACACACACACACCACTCTACCCCACCCCCTGCCCCCCTCCACCACCCCCTCCCCCCCTCCCCCAAAACACACCACCACACACACACACACACACTGCACCCCACCCCACCCCACCCCCTGCCCCCTCCACCGCCCCCTCCCCCACCCTGCCCCACCCCGTCCCACCCCCTGCCCCCCTCCACCACCCCCTCCCCCACCCTGCCCCACCCCCCACACACGCACACACATACACACACACATATATATATACACATACACACATAAATATACAAACAAATATATATATAAATGGAAGAGAGAGAGAGAGAGAGAAATTGGACCTGAGAGAGAGAGAGAGCAGCGTCGAGTCGAGAGAGAGAGAGAGAGAGGGAGGGAACGGTGGGAGGGAAAAAAGAAGGGGGAAAGTCATTTTGCTGGAAAAGTTGTCACGGTCGTGTCAAGGTCTTTGACCGTGACACGAATTGTCACGGTCATTGACCGTGACAAGGCCGTGACAATTAAACTTGTCACGGACTTGTCACGGTCAATGACCGTGACAATTAATTGTCACGGTCGTGTCAAGGTCAATGACCGTGACATAAAACGCGTGTTTTTTTGTCACGGTCAATGACCTTGACAAGGCTGGCCGGCTGAAAGGTGACAATTTGCCCATTTTGGTGTAGTGGGATCAGGTATGTGATCCAACCCAATATGATCCATATTACTCCCAGTTGTTATCATCCATGTGAGGATCAAATTGTGGATAGTAATAATCCACCATAATCTAAACAGATATCTCGACTAGTGGATGCCTATGATAAACACCTTCGTCAACATGAGGCAACCACGCGTCACCAATAGGAGGAGAATGCCCACCTGCAATGTTACATGGAAAATATGGAGCAAGTGGTCTATGGAGACAAACATAAACGTCATATGCCCATACCCCTATCCCTTAGGCAAGTAAAACTCACAAGCGAGGAAGGATCTCATGACATGCCCATGATTATTCCTACTAAAAGGTCTCACTAGACAAGAAAGACCACTACAACAGCCGTCATGAAAATAATTATATTCGTAACCTCATACGAAGGGAGATATATGACCATCCAGTTCATCGAGGGGTTAGGACCACTAAGGAACTGGTCAGAAGGGACCTCATCATCCAGATAAAATTTCCCTTCACAAGGTCTATCGAGGGCTTTGAGCTTAGCAAGAAGTTTTTGCTCAAAAATTTAACATCTGCAATGGTAAAAATGATCCCACTAACCATACTTATCAATAGTTACAACCATGACCCTATGGAGCAATAAAGAGGCCCTAATGTGTCGTATTTTTCCTTCCATTCTATGGGATGTTGCATAAAAGTGGTTTAAGAAATCACCACATCGATCGATCACGAGGTTAAAAAATAGAGGACTTCACTGTGAGGTTCATCACAAGCAATACCAATTCAAAGAGGATGGACTCTCTTCTCATAATGAAGAAGAGGTCCCAAGAAACTTTACGTGAATATGCTAAAAAATATTGGGATATATACAACAAGGTGGAAGACTTCTTCGAATGAGTAATAGTGACCTCATTTATTATCATCCTACCGAATAACTCTATATTACAATTGTCACTCATTAAGAAAGAAGCTACTACTATTGGCGACTAGATATCCCGGATCGAGAAATATGTTAAGGTGGAAGACGCAGTAGCAGGCATACAATAGGATAATGGTTGGTCCAAGATGAGAAAATAGAGATAAGGAGAATGTCGCCAAGAAGGGGGTAAAAATTATCATGGTGGACCAAAGGGTGACGACGAGTTAGTTCCCATCAATGCCCATCGCGCTATCAATACTATTTTTAAAGAGCCAAATCTATAAGATCCTAAACAATATAAGGATCAATAGTATTTCAAGTGGCTGAGGAAGATGGAGAGGGATCCATCGAAGATAAAAATAACCCTGAGATTCTCCCATCATAAGGAACATGGGAACAAAACAAAGAATTATAAGGCTTTCAAGTCGCATCTAGAGGAGCTAGCCCAAATGCCACTTAGACGACTACTTGGAGAAGAAATATGTTAAAGGTCTTACTGAGAGTGATCAAAAGCCAAATAATGTCCTAGACAATGAAGAAATGGGACCTAAGTTCACATTATTCTTAGGGCCTCACCTAACCACATCTAAGGTAATGCCTTAAAAATGGAGATAAATAATATCACTAGAATAGTAGAAGCTTTCTAAATCGACCTCGACCAAAACTACTATTGGAAAAAGTCATCGATCAGAAGAAATTAATTATGCTAAGCACATCATTTTCAGCAAAAAAGACATCGCCGGATTTAGAGGCCCATATCACAAATGCACTAATAATCACACTCGGGATCTCCTATCGAGATGTGGATAAGCTAATACTAGACTAGGGGAGTTATTATGAAGTAATGTACCCCAATATGTTTAACCAACTTAGACTAAAAGTGGTAGATTTGAAGAAAGCGACCATTAATTTAGTTAGCTTCGTAGGAATAATGATAATGACACTGGAAAAGATCGTGTTATCCATGCAAATTAGAAGCATATCAAAGTTGATCGAATTCCTAGTAGTTGATGTCGAATCGCCATACAATGCAATTCTGGAATGAGGTTGGCTTCACACAATGAAGGAAATGATATCCACCTATCATCAAAAGCTCAAATGCTTTACCGATCAGGGGGTAATGGAGATATATGGGAATCAATCTTGTGCTCAACAATGCATTATCACTGCCAGGTGACATAAACAAGATAAAAAGAAGGATTAGGTGGAAAATATGAAGGGAACCACCTCCTCTAAATAATAGATAAAGTATAAAAGATCGAGAGTCGAGGACACAAGGGTGGCCCACGTAGATAGAGTCATGGAACCACTACAAGTGGTTGTGTTTGACGACCTTTGCCCGGAAAATAAGTTTTTGATCGATATATCACTCACAGATTATAAAAATAAAGTGATGGTTTATTTCCTTAAAAATAATAAGGATGTGTTTACTTGGCAGTCATATGATATGCTCGATATTGACCCCGAAGTACTATTCCACTGGCTTTAGTGGATCTGACATTTCCATTGATTATACAGAAGTCATGACAAAGAGACCTAAAAAAGGCAAAGGTAGTGGAAGAGGAAGTGGGGAAACTTCTATAGGCAAGGTCCATCAAATAAGTTAAATTCCCTAAATGGCTCTCAAACCCGATCGTGGTAAAAATGAGTAATGGAAAGTGGAGAGTGTGTATAGACATCACCGACTTGAATAAAGCATGTCCCAAATATAACTTTCCCTAAACAAATTTTAAGTAGTTGGTCAATGCCACGGCTAGACATTAACGGATGAGATTTTTAGATACTTATTTCGGCCATCACCAAATCCCCCTATTCGGGTCCGACTAAGAAAATAAATATTCCATCACTACCTTTGGCCTTTAATACTACCCAACCATTTCATTTACACTAAAAAATGTAGGGCGACCTACCGACGTCTCGTCACCAAAATGTTTAAGCATCAGTTGGGTAACACCGTAGAAGTATATATAAACGACATGCTTATTAAAATAAAAAGAGGGCATTCATCTGGAAGATCTGGAGAAGACATTTGAGGTTCTTAGGTACTACAAAATAAATCTCAATGCATCTAAATGCTCCTTTGGAGTCAAGTTCGAAAAGTCTCGGGTTACTTTGCCATACAGAGGGGAATCGAAACAAACCTCAACCAATTCGAAGCAATATGAACTGTCTAACCATCTAAGACTATTATGGATATTCATAAGTTGATCGAAATGTTTGCAGTACTCAACCACTTCATATTCAAGTCCTTTAAGAAGTGCCAACCGTTCTTTCAACTATTAAAAATGGTAAGAATGAGATTTGGAACAATCAACGTTCAAAAGTTCTTAAGGAAATTAAGATTTACCTAATTTGACCTCCCTTACTCAGGGTCCCAAATTCGAGGGATCTAGTCTATTAGTATCTTTTAGAGTTCGACCATACAATTAGCTCAACCTTGGTATGCGAGAAGGAGGGGCATCATGCCCCAATTTATTACATCAGCAAGACATTGTTGGATACTGAGATGCGCTATCTCCCGCTATAAAAGCTAGCTTGCTCGTTCGTGATTGCCTCATGAAAGTTGAATAATTATTTTGAGACAGACTCCGTTATATTTTTAACCTCTTTTATGTTAAATGTGGTCCTCGAAAAGGCCAACCTCGCGAGATGAATTGCCAAATGGTCGGTGGAATTGTGGAGGTTTGATATCTACCATAAGTCTAAAATTTCAATGAAAAGATAGGTTTTCGCAGACTTTATTTCTGATTTTTTTGGAGAATATCAACTTGATAAAGTGGAACTCGTCGATAAAGTGATGACCAAAGATCCCGACCAACATAACAAATGGACTCTTTATATGGATTGTGCATCTAATTCAAAAGGGGAAAAAGTAGGTATAGTACTGGTGACCCCAAATCATACCTCCCTTGAGCACGAAATAGGACTTGACTTTGACGAATCTAATAAAGAAGTAAAATACGAGGCCCTTATCGAATAATTAAAGAAGGATATACCCCTTGGCACTAGTCACCTTGACGTCTATTATAACTCAAGGCTGGTATCCAATCCGATATCATGAGACTACAGTACCAGGGATGAGTGCATGTTAACCTACCTCTGAATCACCTAGGATTTGGTTGCCAAGTTTAAGAAAGTCCAAGTTCAGCAATGCCTTAGGGGAAATGACAACCACACAGATGCCTTAGCCACTTTGGCTTTGATTGTCGACTCTGACCTAAAAAGAGTGATTGAAGTGGAGTATTTGGCTCAGTTGAGCATTTAAAAGCAATAAAATGCCGACCAAGTACTCACCGTATAAAAGTCTCCTAGTTAGATGGATCTGATAGTCTCATACTAATGGAAAGACACACTGTTTATGGAAAAGAAAGAATCTCATCAAATAAGAGTGAAGATTTCTTGATTTTACTTATCCCTTGAGTGGATAATATATAAAAGATCTTATATCGGGATGTATTTGCAATGTGTGCATCTCAATGATGTCAACTAAGTCCTCGATGAATTACATGTGGGGATTTATGGAAGTCATGCTGGGGGAAGATCTATGGAATTCATAGCTATAAAAGAAGGCTATTGGTGGCCTTATATGCAAAATGATATTACCTTCTATGTTGAAAGTGCAAAAAGAGTCATATGTGCTCACTAATGCTCCACCGGGTAGCCAACTAACAACCTCAAGACCTTGACCAACCCATGGATTTTTGTGCAATAGGGGTTATACATTATAGGCCCGTTACCCATGACACTTGGAAATCGGAAGTACCTCTTGGTCAATACAAATTATTTTTCCAAATGGATCGAGGCAAAAGCTATAGCGAACATTAGATACGTCGACATAATTAGGTTCATCTGGAGAAACATTTTAAACCATTTTGCTATGCCAAGAATGATTATCACAGACAATGGAACACAATTTGAGAGAAAAAGGTGCATGGGTGAATGAGCTGCCCCACGTCCTCTAGGCATAATGAATAACTCTGAGGAGGTCAGCCGGGAAGCTCCTTTTACCTTAGCTTATGGAAATGGAGTCCATAATAATTCGAGTGGTTGATCTATCGACTATGAGAACAACAGTCTCCGATTATAACGTGAACGATGCGATCATTAGAAGTTTCTAAAGAATTACAACAAGGGATTCAACTCAAGGAAGGTCATCAATAGTGCAAAGAAGACTGGGAAGGACCATTCAGAGTCATAAAAAAAGACCTCTCGATAGCCTACCATCAGGAACTAATAGAGGGCAAGGGAGATACCTAAATCTTATAATGAAACCAACCTTAGGAAATTTTATTTTAAGCCAATTATCATACTTTTCAATTTTTAGTTTGTTATTAGATTTGACTGCTCCAAATGGAAGGGTAATGTTATTGTATAATCATCTTATCTCTGTCCGATCAGATTGTGATTATTGTTTTGATATATTATTAATATGATTACACCTAGTAAGTTCTTAAGGTCACATTGTTATTAAGAATATGAAAAAACCTACGGGGAATCCCTAGTCATTAAGTAGTTCGACCAATATTGGTTAAATAAAATCCTGAACGGATAGATTACCCAGTGATCAAATGTATTCTCCCCATTACTTAGTCTTAGGCATAAGGTTGTGTGACGATACAATCCAAAAAGGTAAGGCCAAAAGAATATATGCTCGACATAAATTAAAATGGGAGAATGCAGGCATGAAATTGAAAACTTCAAACTATTCATTAATTATAATTCGATCATGGTCAGTCGATTATAAACTGAATAAGAAAATTACAAGTATATATATCATCTTTGATAATTTAGTTCCTCAATAATGAGAAATCTTCTCCCAATGTCTGGATTGGGATCATACTCATCGTTGCAACCATGATAGATAAGATAATCCATTATTAGCTGAATTTGAATCGTATCGACGTGTATCTAACATTCCTTTGTCCCGATCGAAGTAAGACGAACAAATGGATAATCTATTATATATTAATACAACAATTTGGAATCCTTGGGCACCTTGAGATCCGTCACGGTGTTCATCCATCCATGCTTATAGGCCACTTGTTCGGCCTCATCCAAGTGTTGGGGCATCCATCGATCCCTTGTCATAGCCATGATCCTATATCGTGAGAAGCTACTTCATATATATATATATATCAAAAGTGCGATCTTTTGGTGAAGCCCGCTTATGATCGTCTAATTTTTCATGAGGGCAAATTCGGTCTTATCGAGCTCCTCTCTCAAAGAGACGTTATCAACGTATAAAAGACATATTATATTTCTGATCTCCTCTAGCTTGGCCTAAATATTTGCGATCATCTTCATTTGGTCACCATAGAGACTTGTAATTTTTTATAATGCTTGGCGAACATCTATAAAGGCTATTCGAGCTCGATAAGAGGTGTCATTCTCAAGAACAAAATTTGTATCTTCATTATCTTATACTGCGAGCACAAGGGCTAAGCAATCATGAAACTACAAAAGTGAGGGAAACAAATTCAAAATCTAAGGCAGCAACACAAAGCATTGATTAGTCATTAATATTGCATTTAATATCTTTTATGCTTGCACATTCTTGTATTCTCATGTATGTTAATTCCTATATTTAAGCCCATATATTGGATAACCTTTATTCTATCTCTTTATATGATTTGTGAGGTATATTTGAGCTTTTATAGGTGTTATGGATGCAGAGTGTGAAGTTGGATACGTTTCAGGAAAGCTTCGTCGCAAAATGAAATTTTAAGCGAAATTTGGTATTTTTTAACTCCGTATTTCAGATGGTATTAAATTATCAACGTGTAGATCATCAAATTTTCTTCTTCGCATGGCCACTGACTATGCATCATTCTGACCTCGAATGAGGAAGTTATGGGCATTTTTATAAAGTTTTGGCATGTTCTTCTACTTCAAGGGTAATCTGGTAATTTCATATTACAAAATTTGGAGGGTTCACCATCATGTAGAGAATTGAATTATCTTTGCGTGGGTGGTGACCGCGTGTCATTCTGAATCTGTATGAAGATTTTATAGCCTTTTTCGTGCGATATGTCAAATTTGGATTGGAGTGAGAAAGGGACTGCTAGAGGCAAGGTCGATCGGGTCCTTTTAGATGTCGACCCCAGTTATCGAAAAATATGCAAATTGTTATTTTTTGGATTATTTTGATTTGCTTTGTTGGTAGTTTGCTTTGGGGTATAAATAGAATATGAGGGATTTTATTTTAGGGATATAGATAAGATTTTAGATTAGAATGGCTAGGTTTTGAGTTGGACTTTGGGAGCTTCTCCTCCTCTTTCTCTCTCATAGGTTTGTACTATTCATTGTCTTCTTCCTTTAATTCGGCTTTATTTTCCCATTTTTCTTTGGTAATTAGTTTTCTTGCTTTGATAATTAGTTTTACTTACTTATTTATTGTTTTCCTTCAATTCCATGTCATTTAAAATGCTATCTAGATAAATTACTTTAGGTTGAGATTGATTGAACTCACCTTTGATTAATTTGATTTCTTTGCTTTGGTGATGAATTGACTAGTTTTAATGGGGTAGGTTGTTCTTGGTTTTATGCCTAGGAGATTTAACGGTGTATATCGTGTCTACACCGTATTTATGACCTTGTGTGTGTCATCTTGGGGATATTTATTGACGCCAAAATCAAAGTAGGATTTTATGAGAATTTGGGGGTGATAACCCTAGATTTGATTAATTGATGAAATGAGATTTAATCTTGATAAACTTTTCTTCCCATGTAAACATTTATACTAATTAACTCGAGGTGAGAGATATTATTCTCAATTTATAGTTTTTACTCATTTTGCTAATCTTAGTTTAAATACATGCCTAAATTACTATTTTATTAAAAAATCATCTTTTATATTTTATTTGAGAAATAATAAATCAGTTAATGTCTAACACTCATTCCCTGTGGATTCGATTCCAAAACTTGCCGCTATACTTATAAAACAAGTGTAGAAAAAGTATAAGTTTTTTTGTATTGTGGTGGGAACTAAACAACAACATTGTCGACTCGATTTTCCCGACAATCAAGCATGCACAAGAAAAGTACGGAAAAATGGCCGAACATAATACAATTGAAGCAAAAGATGTTTATCAATCAATTTTTAAGATACTGGGGCAAGCCCCTACAACGAGTACAAAAGAAAATACCAAATTGAATGTCAAAAATTACAAAAGGATCCTAAGATAAATTACTTAGTATTAGTATCTTTTTTGGTACAACCTTGGTTTGGTCGACCACCTATTCTTTGTCGGTTTCTTCTTCCTCTAAGTTAGGAAGGGAGTTAAGAGCATATAAAGCGACAACATATAAGTTAGGAAAGGTCACTTACATGGTGGCTCTCAATTTCCATTCCACACATGCATTTTAAGATCAATGGTCTCATTTATTGTAGATGGGTGTAAATGATTGAATATACAAAGGCATTCCATCCTTTGGTCTCCTGCCCATTATAAAAACGCTACCTCCCTTAACTTAAGGGGGAGGGCAAGTGAGCACAAACATAATTACTTTGAAATTATTATAACCACACAATCGCAATACTATAACCGTGGACGTAGGCTTTTTCTATAGCTGAACCACATTAAAAACATTTGTTGTCATGATTGATGTGCTTATTCTTTATTTATATTTATCTTTGATTATAAAATTAGGCTTGCATCACTTTTAGACATCAACATAATGGCGCCGTCTGTGGGAATGACTATTTGACATCGTTCTTTATCATTTTGAGTCCTTAAAAGGATGACTGATGTTCTAGAAAATAACCTTTCGGCTGGAGGTAATGTTGTCACTCCATTTGCTCCACCCAATGCAGTAAATCTCTAATAAATCTTAATCAGCCTTGCTAAAGGGCAAGAAATGGTGAGACAACTAGCCCAATAATTATAAGCTAAGTCTGCTGCCGCTCCATCCCATAGAATAATAACGTCGCCCCCTCCTCCCAAAAGTGAAAGAGGTAGCTATTCTCGATCTTCGCATGATAGGTCTTATCTCACAGGAGAAACGTATTCAATCAGATCCCTTGATTACTATGATAGTCGGCCTTTTACTTACGAATGATCGATCGCCTTATAAATATTGAGTAAGACCTCTGCCTTTAATCGTCTTGTCCCCCGAGCAACTAGAAGATGTTACAAAGACCCAGTGAGATTATATGAACATCGAGAAGGATCAGTCAAGTTAAGATCAAGCGTCTGAGGATCCATGCATGCAGAGAAGATTTTCCAGGAAGAGAGCTCATCACAAATGGATGATATAGCTGCCAAAATCGTATAAGCCAAATCTAATCCATAAGATCACTCTTGAAAGGGGTTAATATAGAGACTGGAAGATCGTCTAGGAAAGATGACTAAGAATAAGAATCCTCTGCAAAGAAGTTTTATGAAGGGATCTCCCTACACCTTCCAAATTTAGGCCACCAATAGTCACTCCTAAGTATGGTGGTAAGACTGATCTTGTCCTAATGTTGAAAAATGCCAAGCTATAGCTAATATCTATTTTGTTCATGATGAGATGCGTTACCGAGCTTTCTCAAGTACCATCACTGGGTCATTCTAAATATGGTATAACAATTTACCCTGAGGACAAATTTCCAATTTTTAATAGCTCGTTGAACTTTTCATCAGAAATTTCTATTGTGGGGAAAAGCCGGTTAAGTGAGTAGCTCACCTGCTAAGTGTTCGTCAACGAGTAGGAGAAACTACTAGGGAGTATATTACTTGGTTCAATAATGAAAAGTTAGAGGTGGAAGATTATGAAGAGAAAACCTCTATCACTGCAATAATAAGTGGATTATTCCCAGAGAAGTTGTACTATGCACTAACAAAAGAACCTCCTAAAACCATGACAGAGATGATGGCAAAGGCTGATAAGATCGTGAACGCTGAGGAAGCTATGGCTGCTAAGAAGAATCCCAGAACGAAATCTGACGGCCAAAAGTACTCGGATAAGAAGCAATATAAGGATAAGAAAGTTGAGAATCCTAAGAAGTATGAGCAGTATACTCCACTTATAATAGATGTACATCACATATTGGAGGAGATTAGGGGAAATAAGGACTTGAAGTGTCTCGAGAAATTAAAATACCTACCCAATCTGAGGGATAAGTCCAAATACAGTGATTTTCACAAAGATCACGGGCATAACATTGACAACTCTATTGCCCTAAAATTGATATTAAATCTCTCATTCGCTGAGGAAAAATGACCAAGTTTATCGCACAGAAGGTCGAGATTTTATAAGGAGGTTAAAATCACCTTGTAAAGACAGAGAGGACACAAAAAAAGGTCATGACGATGAGTCTGAAGATGATCCAGACCAGACAAAAAAATCCCGCGAACCAGAACTTGATATAAAGATGCTATCTTTTAGTTGTCATTGTATTATAAGAGAAGACACTGGAGGCGAAGATAAAGCTACCAAAAGGAAGGCCTACTTAAATGAGGCCAAAGCCTGTTCCTATATTAGGTGGATTAATTTGTTAGACGAAGTAGTGGTGGACCCAGAAAGGTTAATAAGGAAAAGCTAGTCATTGACTTTTCCAAAAATCACCTATCATGAGTACTTTACCCTCATGATGACCCATTGGTTATCACCTTCAGAATACATGAAGAAATAATTGCAAGAATTCTAGTGGATAATGGTAGTTCGGTCATCGTCATGTTCTATAGTTGTTTTCACAGGCTTAGGTTACAAGACAACAAGCTAGAACCATATCACATGCCTTTAATTGGCTTCTCTGGAGAAAAGGTTTATCCTTTGGGCATTGTCAAGTTAGAGGTCTTAATTGGCACCTGGCCCACAAGAAGAACTAAAAAATTCACTTTCTCGGCTAGCCTCAATGACAGAACAAAACTCAAGAGAACCATTCCAGTGGAAATGCTTGCATGCAGGAGCATTGATGTTGAAACTGTCAATATCATCTCTTTAGACTTAGGACCTTCGTGGATGGATACTATACGAGACTACATTGAGAAAGGTTTATTACCCACGGATCATAAATAAGTGAGGAGGTTAGGGTACAAGGTTTCCAGCTATGTGCTAGAGCAAGGCATCTTATACAAAAAAGGATATACTATCTCCTTACTTCAATGCGCACATATAACTAAAGTGTCTGATTTGAAGTGCATGAAGGTTCCCGTGGTGCCAATAATGACGGTTGACTGCATCTCATTTTCCCAAAGTGTGATAAGTGCCAAAAGTTTACTGTAGTGCATAGAAGATTGGGTGATACCCTCACTTCAATCATTTTTATTTGGCCATATGTTATATGGGTATTGGCTTGGTCGGCCCACTATCAAAAACCAAAGGAAGGTTCAAATACTTGGTAGATGCAGTGGATTATCTTACGAAGTGGGTAGATGTTAAACCATTGGTCGAGATTCCATATAAACAAGTCTTTCAATTGATATAGAAGCACATCATGTACAGATATGGGATGCCATATGCCTTCATCATAGATCACGACATGCAATTTGACAAGCAAGAGTTTGAGAAGTACTATTTGCAATCCATAATCCAAAAGATTTATTCTGATCCAGGACATCCCCAGTGAAATGGCCAAACGGAGGTGATAAAAAAATGCTATTGAACGGACTGAAGAAGAGATTGGGCGATGCCTAAGGTAATTGTATAAATGAGTTACACAGCGTCCTTTAGGTGTACATAACCACCCCTAGAACAACAACCGAGGATACCTCTTATATGCTTGCATTTGAAACTGAAGTAATGGTGCCAGCCGAAGTAGGTATGCCTTCTCATGGAGTGTTAAACTTTGATTCCTTGAATATTGATCTCATTAGCAGGTTGGATATAGACTTAATTGAAGAATTAAGGGAAGACGCTGCACTTCGTGTAACTACTTATTAATAGTGGACTACCTGATTCTATAATAGAAGGGTCAAGCTGACCAACTTAAGGGAAGGAGATTAAGACCTTAAAAAAGTGATCTAGAAAGGTAACGAGTTGGAACCAAATTGGCATGTTCCTTATTGTATAAAGGTAATTGTCTGGCTAGGAACCTATCACTTAGACACACTTGAAGGGGAAGAGTTTAAGAATCCTAAGAATGTCGAGCACCTCAGAAAGTATTACCAATAATTCATTTGATAACTTGATGTAATCATTTCAATTATTTTAATAAAATGGTGATTTCCTATCTCTTACACTTCATTTTTTATGTTTTTTCGAGAGTGGGTGATGATACTCATTAAAAACATTAGAGAATTACTCTGCAAAAATTAAAATAGAACCTTTTTGTATGACTTTATTTATTACAAGTCAAGAACAAGAAGTTCTCAACATAAATTTCATGTATATCTTCGTTTTTGACAAGTCACGAATAAGAAATACCTAAAACTTCCCATATGACCTAAAGTCAAGAATGAGAAGTTTTGCCTGACCAAGTTAAATTCTGGACAATCTTAAAGCATTTCTAAAACACTTGGTTGCCACTTGCAACTAATGCACAAACACTTAGTATTAAAATAAATACTTTTTGATAATCCTAAGTGCATTAGCAGAACCTAAGGCTCAACAACTCAAGTTGAACTTCATAACACATAAAACACTCGAGCAGGTTAGTCGGCCAACGACTGACCACACGGTCAAAAAACTTAATTATTGAAGTTCAAATACATGAAAGACAAATGTGTGCAAACATAAGCTCTTTTATTCCAATAGTATTTACAAAGATAAACTTCAACGTAGAAATTACTTGGAAAAGACTAAAAATCACACTATCGGACATTTCTTCAGCCTTCTCCATAGCAGGAGGAATATTAAGAGCGGATGGAAGGATGGTAGATGCCAAGTCACTCGGCCTGTCTCGACCACTTAAACTTGGTTTGGTAAAAAAATGTCAGGGACGAATATAAGTATCCTCATCCTGCACACCAAAATCTCCAAAATACTTTTTAACCAAACTCTGAGGAATGGTGTTGGTTAGGATCCAGCTGGCATCAAATATAAAAAGGGGGACTTAGGTATTCTAGTATACGTGGGTCATGCCAATTCCATAGTTCGTTGGATTGGGGAACCTTTATAATTTTCAAGGCATTCAACCATCCCCACACTACACCAAATCTGCGCTATTGTCACGGTCATTGACCTTGACAAGTTGGACTTGTCAATGTCAATGACCGTGACAATTCGGGGCGAGACAAATTTTTTTTTCAGGGACGTGTCACGGTCATAGACCGTGATAAGCTCGTAAGAATTGTCACGGTCCTGGACCGTGACACGTTTAGTCACGGTTAATAACCGTGACAAATTCTTGTCCCTTTTAAAAAAATTATCACGGTCATTGACCGTGACGATCAATGACCTTGACAATTCTGGGCGGAATTGAAAAAAAATTTGTTGGGCAGTATGGCCACTGCCATTGCCCAGCAGTATATTTGTAGTTGTTATATCAATGTTGTACCTATTCAAATATCATATATCCAAATAAACTAGAGATAACGCAAATATACATTCAAAATAGAAACTATTTAAGAAGAAACAACATCACCATCAATTATCTCAAATCTACAAACTATATAGCTGGAAAAGAGATTTTGTACCGCGACGCTCGGGGACACCTCCTTATCCTTCCCTTCTCGTCCGAAGAGCCACATAAGTATCGAGCATATGTGGCCTACCCTCAGGGCCACTCCCTGTCCCCTGAAATAAAATAAAGTAAAATTAGTATCCACCCCGCAAATATAGATAAATATAAATCGAAATTGAAATCGAAATCGAAATTGACATATAAATATAAATACATTACCTGTAGTGTCACCCAAACAGCTAACTTGAGCTCATATGGCACCTCCTTCCAACTAATGTACCCCGGGCAATCGTGTCAAATATAATTCCCTTCATATCTGAACACTAAGAAAAGCCATAATCCTATGGAGTTATGCGCTGCAAATTCCTTCCAACCGTTGTGTAGCAAAAAATCAGCAGTTGAAGTTGTCAATTCCACCTTCCAATGGTCTCCCATGTTTTGCTAGAGGTTCCAAGTGGTGGGGTATGGAAAGTGGAATTGACAACTTCAACTGGTGATGTTTGGCTACATAACGGTTGGGAGGAATTTGCAGAGCATAACTCCATAGGATTATGGCATTTCTTAGTGTTCGGATAGACGAAGAGATTCAGTCTCCTCTCCACAAATAGGACACCCCAAATAACTATGTACTAATCACCTATTAAAGGTAAGAAGCGTACATTCATGGATTAGTATAAACAAAACTTAGATGTAGTTGGAATATTTATGTATTAATCTCCTCTCCACACACGCACACTACACAAGAGTGAAAATGATAAAGTGCAAATCAATTAAAAGCATTAAAAATGGATGTTTCGGTACAAATTGAAATATTTATTACAAATTGAAAAATTGTTTCAAATTCGGGTTATCATAAAAAATGGATTGATATTCGGTAGGAGCAGCCAAGTCATCCACACTACTATTTAAACGCCTTGGAGCGTGTTGGACAATTGACCACGACTCGTTGTTGATATACTCCGAATAAAACACTTACTTAACCTTTTGAAATGCACAAACAAACGGCTCATCGCTCACACGATCATTGCTCTTCAACTTGGACAAGTCAACCATGATCAAATTGGTGACAGGATCAACTTCACAAATGTTTGTATTTCGAATCAACTTTACAAGTGACAGGATTAAATTGATGATAGGATCAAATTGGTGACAGGATCAACGTGGTCGTTACTCTGCGAAACACATCCCCCATTCTATTAGTCTCACCCATCCACTCTTTGTATTTTGGATATCCCATCATAGCTACCACAACTAAACACCTATTAAAGGTAAACAAAACTTACATTTATAATATGTTTTATTTAATTATCCCATCATTTAATTATCCTATTAAAGGGTGAGTGGTCCTATCCCATTCAAGACTGCATTTTTCTGTAATATACTTAACAACTCATGCACATTGTTACGATTTGAAAAAAATTCGACAGCATATCCCCGTAGTTCTCCAAGTACACGACGTAGATTGGCAGGTGTGAGTGTTATTTCAATTGATCAATTGAAATAACAGCCACACTTTTCAATCTAGTATGTACCCAGAAAACATTAAGATACGACTGCAGAACTTCCTCTAAAAGTAACAACTTTAAGCCACTAAGAATATTATACAGAAATTATACAGTCTCAAACTGTCCAAACGGGACAATTCGAGAGATATCATTACAGGGGTAATGACTCTCGAACGGATCTAAGGGCTATTGAATGCGTACACATAAGAACTAGAAGGCTAATATCTATGCGCACTATATTTAATTTCAAGTATGGTTCATTTAATTATCATACTATATATATATTGTTCGATATACAAAGTAATTTTCAAAAAAGTTGAAAAATCCCACCCCCGTATGGACAATAATCCAGTGGTCATGCCACTTTTAAAACTAACCAACCAAACATTTACTAAACAAAATAATCCAACAGCAATGTCAACAACAAATGTGTATCCCGTACTCCTTCTAATTTATCTACTCAATAAATTCATTTCATCAATTAAACTAACAATTAACGTATACAATTATTAATTTACTAATTTACACTGAGGGGCAATCTTACTTTCATATGAAATGGGCACTAATTATTAATTTACTTTCATCTAAAACTGTTTCATTTATTAATTATATTTTAGTGGATGTAATTATAGAATCTATGGATGGATTCAATTTAATCTTACTATGCGAATATTTTTATCTACAATGAGTTAACCTTGAAACAATATATATTATCTCACAGATACATCAAAACACGATATTAAGAGAATTACAATGGTACCTTGCCTTACCCCCCCCCCCCACCCCCACACACACAACAGCCTCCCACCCTGCCCCACCCCCTCCCCACCAACCACCAACCACACATATACACACACACACAACAGCCCCCCTGCCCCCCTACCCACCCCTACCCCACCCCACCCACCACATACACATACACACACACACACACACAACTGCCCCCAACCCTGCCCCACCCCCCTCCACACCCCCACCCACCACACATATACACACACACACACAACAGCTCCCCTGCCCCACCCCCTACCCCCACCCTGCCCCACCCCCCACACACGCACACGCACACACACACATATATATACACACAAACATATATATAAATGGAATAGAGAGAGAGAGAGAGAGAGAGAGAGAGAGAGAGAGAGAGAGAGAGAGAGAGTTGGAAAAAGGAGGGAACGGCGTGGGGGGGGGGGGGGGAGAAGGGGTAAGGGTTTTTGCTGCATAAGTTGTCACGGTCGTGTCAAGGTCCTTGACCATGACAAGTAAATTTTTCATGGACTTGTCACGGTCAGTGACCGTGACAATTCTTTGTCACGGTCGTCTCAAGGTCAATGAACGTGACACAAAAAGCGTGTTTTTTGTCACGGTCAATTAACTTGACAAGGGTGGCCGGCTGAAAGGTGACAATTTTGTCATTTTGGTGTAGTGCCACCTGTGACCCTCACGGCGAGCTTGTTCTAATTCATCGTTATGGTGAGTCGTAGCTGCATCATAGCCATCCGTTTGGACCGCCCTAGGTTTCTTGGTGAAGTGAAAGGTTAGCCTATCAACCTTGTCCATTAATATCTTAATGAGTGAATCCTTACTCTTAAGCAAGGTTTCTTGGTCGGCTTGGCCTTCTTCTCCTTAACCGTTGGTCGAGCAACTACCAATTGTTTGAAAGACTGGCTAGACTTAGTTTCTTCAACTTCTCTAGCTCCTTCATCAACTTAGATTTCTCAATATCAAGGAATGATGTACCCTCGCTCGAGATAACCTCACAGACATCTTTAAACTGTCCTGATCATTCTTGGGATTATTATTTTCCTTTTCCAAGAAATTAGTGAGGTCTTGAGCAATCTCCAGTTCTCTATTTAGAAAAATTCCTTCTTCCTGAAGGTCGAGGTGATATCCTGGAAATTTTTGTTGAAACCTCAGCCAACACTCAATGCCTTATACTTATCTTCATAATCAAAATAAAGCAGAGCCAGGGAAAGGATGTGATCGTCCTGCAGTTGTTTAATTATTTCGTAATAGGATGCATTATTGGCCATATCCCAATAAAAGAGATTGTGCAGACAAACGTATGCCTCTTTAACTTCAGCATAAATATCTTGGCCGAGCAACCCATCTAGTTTGGCATCAGTCAAGCTTAAATGCCCAGTACTAAAAAGCCTCGTGCTGTGTTTTAGTAGATTAGTCTCAGCAGAGATGCTTATGGTTTTCCTGGAATTAAACTGAGAAACGGGGGTATAATAATAACAGTCCGGCAAGAATGACAAACAAGTACAGTTAAATGTAAAACCAGTGAGATACCCAAGTCAAAAATTTCATTCATTGCAAAAGGAAGGTGTTACAATTGATTATTCATTACAACCAAAACATAAAAGGAGAAAATCAAACACCAAACGAAAGAAAATACAAAGATATAGAGTTTTCCATCTGGCTTAAAGAAAATTACACCTTCTCGGTGTCCTTCATTTCTTCTTCCAAAGGGATGGCCGAAACTTCAGTTATAGGTACAAAGTAGGATTCGCCTGTTCCCACTTCGTCATCAACTTCCTCTTTCAGATTGGGAGGGGTACAAGGATCATGTCTTCGAAATAATTTTGAGTCGGCAGTGGTGTCGACCTCCTTCAGAGCGTCGGTCCAACCATCCTTGAAGGACACTTTATTTATATATTCAATCTACACAGCTGCAGCAAATGCCTTACACTACACTAAAATTGTCAATCTGGCACACTTGGACAATGAGAATCTAGCACGATTTTAAACTGTGCCAAAATTTGGCATGATTTCTAAATTTTTGGCACAGTTTAAAAATGTGCTAAAATTGTTCCAAATTAAAAAAGTTTAAATAAAATAAAAAAATACTAAAGTAAAAACTTTTCAATTAGATCCAGTCCCGCTGCTCACTCTCCCGCCCACTCTTGACCGAATTCTCCCTCCCGTTCTTCACCCAATCTCGATTCAGGGGAATCACAAATGCTAAAGCTCATGATGGGGGTGGTGATTCCGACAAACAGAGATCGTCGAATGATGGTGGAAGACATCAAACATATATATATATATATATATACATGAATTGATTAATTATGGCTTTATTAGTATCTGACATACCTGTGATGTACACTCTCCTCTCCAATTCACTCAGCGAAGATGAAACTTTATGAAAGCCAGCTGAAACAACCCTAGATCAATCCGAAATTATACCTGGATTTTTCTTTTGTCTCTTGGTATCAAATTTCATTATCATTTCACTTCGTTTATTATGGTTTTGGATAAAGAAAACATTGTGTTAATAAGGTTAATGAAAATGTAATGTGTATTTTAATTTGATGTCAGGAGGTGATTACTTCGAAGGATTTAGCGTCTTTGGTGGAAGTTCGATTGTTAGCATCGGTGTATTTCAAGAATAATATTAATCGTTATTAGAGGAACATGCGCGATTCATCGTTACATTGTTATTTTTTTGTGTTTAGATTATACATTTTAATGTAGTATATGATGGTGTAATGATGAGAAAGGTTTAGGTCTTTATGTTTCACGAATGTGTACAAATGGTGTGAAACAAGGAGGATTTCATTTTGTTTTGTTTAGCGCTATAACATTGATAGAAGAAAAAGGCACGAAGGGGGTGACACTCGAATTATTTTATTTTATTTAGATTATTCATTGTAGCTTAGTATATGCTGGTGCAAGGATGAGAACGGTTTAGGTCTTTATATGATTGAAATTGCATGAAATTTATCGATAGAGGGGCATGGGGATATCACATTCTTCAAACATTTTATAAGGCAAATTGTTGAACCCATCATGAACTTTGACATGTTATTTTCCCAAGCCCCCTATGGCATACCTGTTCTTAAAACTTATCTTAGGTTTGATTAATATTCCACTTTGAAAGCCTAACAATGGTGCCCGGAGTTCTGGAACTACTAATCTTCCCTTTTCTCTTTTAGTTTTTTTATTTA
Organism: Sambucus nigra; assembly: GCA_949130495.1. Taxonomy (NCBI): domain Eukaryota; kingdom Viridiplantae; phylum Streptophyta; class Magnoliopsida; order Dipsacales; family Adoxaceae; genus Sambucus; species Sambucus nigra. The sequence goes on from OX422208.1 coordinate 745,813,150, forward strand.
GTTTTTATCCCAAGATAACAACTGAGGTAATTTATGACTAATTTTACATGTACTTTATTTTTTTCACTTATTATTAACCTACAAGATGTTCTGTAATGAAAAGTTACATAGCACTTTAACTCATACCAATATAACATTATTGTATTTAAAAAAAGCGCTCTGACACAATTAGTGCTTAATTTAATATGCTGAAATCCGTGACTTCTGTTTGGTAGTTGAAATCCTGGCAACCATCTGTATGCGACGCTGCACGTCAATGTTAGAATTATGTAGTGTATATTACACAAAATTGAAAACGATGTGATGTGAATCTTACTCCTACTCCTTCAAATTCATCTAGACATACTCTAGAAATCAATCCAGGTGATTCTTTAGTGGATGCACCTGCTTTTGATCATCCTCTATTGACCAGTGTTCATGCGCCTGCTTCTAATTGCATATTTTATTGGGACACATTTTACTATCAGTGCGTTGCAACTCCAATTTCTAAAAAATCTTGTGTTATGCATACTAGATGAATAGTAAAAAACATTCCCAAGTATGCTCTTGCATAGTCCTACATTGACAATGTGTTTCCTTAGATCAAGGAGAGAATGATAACGTCCCTAAAACCTTTTGTTGATCGTCTTGGGTAAGTTTAAGGATGTCATTCAAATCTGCATTATATTTAGCTTTTATTGAGGTTAGATTTTATTTAGGTATGATTTGTTTTGGATTTGTTTTCATGTTTTGATTTTAGAATCCTTTCATGCAAGTGATTTGTGTGATTGTTCTTTTTAGAAATTATAAATAATAATATTCTTTGATTGATTACTTTCACTCACATTTCACTTGGAAATTTTTATCATGAACAGGGCCCTTCATCTTAGGATTGAGAAAGGTATGGCAGGCCTATCGTTCTGTGATTTGTGGGGACAAGGTTGGAGAAAGATTTAATGGTTGCATACAGATTGAAAGAATGGCCTCAATGGTTCAAAGTGACTTAGATTCCAAAAAAATTTCAAGGACTTATGATTTTGCAGTTATGATTGTAACTCTCTAAACTTATGGGGAAGCTTGTGATTTTCTTTTACCAGGTGTATTAGGTTTTTCGCTCTTTTTTCTTTTTCTTTTTATTATTATTTATCTGGTATATCAACCTCTTGAAATTCTAATATTTGTGGTCTTACTTTTCTGTTCTAAAATGTCACGACACTAAGCATTTTCTTTTTCCGTGGTCCTGAATTTGATTTTTTTTTCGGTTGGCAATACGACCCGTCACCACCAACTATACAATGCATTGTAGAATGATATTTGATCCAGGTTGCAAAACTAGAGCGCAAGGATCTCCAATCAGTTGGTGCAAGTAGGACAAATACTAGAGTTCATACCTGGGGTCAGGTATGCATTCCTCCCACTTATTAGTTATTGATTATGTAACTCGAATTACTTTTCTATGTATAAGTAGATATATATCGTTATGAATTGAAGCAACTATCAATATAAATAAACTTAAAAGTAATTTCAGCTTTCATGTGGCAAACTTTGTTACAACTTTTAATTATGATAACTTGGAAAACGTTCACGCAGCATTAAATGGTTTCTTCCTACTGATATCAGAATTACAGGAATTAGTCTAGCAGTACTTGAATTTCATGCCCATTTTTCAGTGAGAAGCAAGATTTATTAGTACAGGATATATAACGACATCATCATGGACCCGTTTTAGAGGCAATATGCGTACCATAGTACATATAAGCTTAACACTTATGTCATAAGTGAAACGGTAAAGTACTACGTAGGGAAGCATGACTTCTCTGCTTTCGTCAATGTATCACATAATGATCGATCACTAGATCTAGTAAAGCATATATTACACTTTGATGTAATTGAAACGGTAATTGTTTATACCTAAGACATTGTTATTTTATAGGCATTACCCTGAGGTATGGATAACATCATTCTCCCAATTTTGCACCTTTTATCCGTTTATCAAGTTCACAAGTTAATGTTTTGAATTTAATTTTTATCTTAATTGTGTGAATTTTATCATTCATGATTATTAACTTAGTCGATACTAATCGTTTGTTGAATCTAAAATGAACATAAATCGTTGTGAATCTTATCATTCGTGATACCATTTATAAGATTTGATTCAGTTCCATTTGTTTGATGATCCTTGAATCAGGTGTAGAATCTTTTACTCATTATTTATCATTATATTTTATTTTATTTTTTCTTAACGGAGTGTGTATTTATATTATGCGTTGCGAATTGGGATCATTGTAGGGATTCAAATTGACTTTTTTCTTGATCGTAAAGTTTTACAACTAGATAACCCAATGATATCCTATTATTGGCTTCACGTGATAGTTTGTTATGTTATTTAAAATATTGTGTTCTTTACATATTTATACATTATTCATTTCATTTGTGATTTCTACCCAATTTTATGATTCAAATTTAAGTTACGATTCCCGATTCATGGTTTTCGATTCGCTATACACTTCACGATTTGACAATTATTATTGATTGTATTGTTGTTCAGGGACCTCTTTTACAACTTGAAGTTGAAGGCTCTGATTTCCTTTATAGACAAGTTCGTAACATGGTAATGATTCTTTCATCCTCTCGCATATCTAGGTTCAAATTCAATGATCTTATTCAACATCATCATTCCATTTTTTCTTACTCCATTTTTAGAATCGACTCTTATCATGTTGATAATTATTACAAAGATCAGTATTATAACATTCAAAAACTTCATTGCCAAAAGTAAATTAAGCCTCTGGAAGATGGTCTGTGACATTTTCTTAAAATTTTTTGTTTACAGGGTGCTTTAATTCCTCAGATTGGTAGGGAAAAAACTTTACCCGATATTAACCTGAATATTTTGGCAACTCATGATCGGAAAGAGCTTGCAAAGTTCTCTTATTCAACACCACCTCATGATCTCTGTCTTGTGGTGGTTAAGTATAACAAAGAACATCTACGGCTACCAATCGGTTCCCCTAAAGCTAGTTTTGGTAGGTATCATAGCATAAAAAGATATAAGTTGTGTTTTTGACAAATTTATTTGTTGTAAAATAAGAATTTGAAAGAAATGCAAGTCGAGTAATGCACACAAAATTGATTAAACAAGAACTTAAAATCGGAAAATTTTAAAAGCTTCTTGGATGGACAACAAGATCTTCAAACCCTAAGAATTATTAAAATAATCTCACGATTCCCCATTTTTTTGAACTTCCCGTCATAACAAAAATACTTCAAATACATTTGTGTTGCAGAAACATTGATGTAAGCCAAAGGTCAAATATATCCATGGGTAACTTCTGAAGCAACCTATCCTACATCATTCTTATTAATATTTTCTCTCTCACAGTTATAGTCAATTATTTAAACGTCAAATTTTATGTAGAAAAGTTTCAAATTTACCCTCAAGGTTTACGAAGCTCTATTGTTGACATTCAACCGAGTTTCCAGTTCAATGAATTAATAGTTATAATCAGTTTTTTGTACTAATTAATTCTAATCTATTAGGTATGAAGAAAAAAGATGGATTTCTAGAGACGAAAAAATAAAATCTCCTTCAAATACGAGAGAAGAGAAGGTTCCAATTCATAGTCACTGTAATGAAATTTTCTTACTTGATAGGTAGTCACACAAACATATCTTTTGCCTTCTCTTCTTTTCTTTCGTCTCCCTTATCCTTTTGGTGTTTGCCACATCCTCCACTTAGTTGCATGTACTTAGATATGTTGGATACATCAATTTCACCAACACAGATCTTAGTTGAATTTACTAATTCTTTCATTTAGACTCTATTCGCATGATCTCAAAATGTATGATGGAAAAATTTACTTATTTTATTCAGTGGAGATAGGAAAGTGTGTTTGATTGCCACTATTATTCACAAACAAGCCGTTAAAAGGGTGAAAATCCAAGCAAACCCCCAAACGGCCCCGTAAGAGGCATGAACCCCTCGCACGGGACCAATGTAACTTGTAGGACCTGACCGCATATTCACGCGTCTCCCACTTTGAGAATATCAAGATAATTTGAAAACATCTAGATTAAGCTTAAAAATAAGCTGTTAAAATGGTGAATACCCAAATGGCCCCGTAAGAGGCATTGAACACCTCGCACTGGACGAACATAACTTGTAGGAATTGATCGCGTAGTCACTGGTCTCCCGATTTGAGAATATGACGATAATTTGAAAAAATCTATATTAGGCTTAAAAACATGTCGTTAGAGGGTGAAAATCCAAACCAACGCCCAAATAGTCCCATTAGAGATACTAACACCTCGCATGGGATCAATGTAACTCATAAAAACTGACCGCATAGTCATGAGACTCTCAGTTTGAGAATATGACGAAATTCTAAAATATCTAGATTACACTTAAAAAAACTAATCGTTGAAGGGTAAAAACCCACCCAAATGGACCCGTAAGAGGCATGAACACCTCCCACAGGATCAATGCAACTTGTGGGAACTGATCGCATAGTCAAGGGTCTCCCGATTTGAGAATATGACGATAATTTAAAAATATCTAGATGAGGCTTAAAAATAAGTCGTTAAATGGCTGAAAACCCAAATCGGTCTCGAACGGCCCTGCAAGAGGCATGAACACCTCGCACAGGACCAATGTAACTTATAAGAACTAATTGTCTAGTCACGGGTCTCTCGATTTATGAATATGCCGATAATTTGAAAATATCTAGATTAGATTTAAAAACTTGTCGTTAAAGGGTGAAAACCTAAATCCGCCCTCAAACGACCCCATAAGAGGCACTAACACCTCGCACGAGATCAATGTAACTCATAGGAACTGACCGCGTAGTAACGGGTATCCCGATTTGAGAATATGATGATAATTTGAAAATATTTAGATTATACTTAAAATATGCCGTTAGAGGGTAAAAACCTAAACCAGCTCTCAAACGGTCCCATAAAAGGCACTAACATCTTGCACGGGACCAATGTAACTCGTAGGAACTGACCGTGTAGTCACGGGTCTCCTAACTTGAGAATATCGTTGATAATTTGAAAATATCTAAATAAGGCTTAAAAACACGTCATTAAAGGGTGAAAATCCTAATCAGCCCCCAAACAGCCCCGTAAGAGGCATGAACACCTCGCACGGAACCAACGTAACTTGAAAAAATTGATCGCGTAGTCACGGGTCTCCCGATTTGAGAATATGATGATAATTTGAAAATATTTAGATTATTCTTAAAAATATGTCGTTTAAGGGTGAAAACTCAAACCAATCCTCAAACGGCCCCGTAAGAGTCACTAACACCACGCATGGGACTAATGTAACTCGTAGGAGCTGACCACATAGTCACAAGACTTCTGGTTTGAGAATACAATAATAATTGTAACTCGTATATGCAATTTTTCAGCTTAAATAAGATTTTTTTAATATTACTTGGTTACTAATATCATCTCTTTTTTGTATCCTATTTTTTTACAGGATAACATTTTGTCATTAGCTTTTATCTAAGTGAAACACGCAAAGAAGTCAATGATTTACAACAAGGGGATTATTTATTAAATGTCATTCATATTCAGGATTTCATTTTTTTGTGTTATGGCCGTGCGGGCTTTTGTAGTGTTATTGTTAAGTTTTATGGTCGTGTGGGCTTTGTAATTTTATTGTTATATTTTATAGTCGTGCGGACTTTACATTATGCAGGTTTTAGAATGTCCAGAAAATAGAGAAAACTCTGCTCAATTTTTTTTGGTTTATGAACTATTAAGACTTGTAATATTTTGAAGTTTGTGTGTATATTAGTTTATCAAACGTGCAAGATTCACAATTGGTGAATTTTCTTATTTTAAAATAATTAATTTTTTTTCTTTGATCAAAAAATTTGGCATAGTTCAAAATCATGCCAAAAGTGTACCAAAATGTACTCGATCTGACACAGATATAAAATCTACGAGAAATATCAAATTCTGGCACGATTTGATAGTGTGCCAGAAGTGTTACTGTTTGGCCAAATCTGGCACACTTTTAAACCGTGCCAGAAAAACATGACCATTTTTTAACACCTGATTCTGGCACAGTTCAAAACTCTGCCAAATTTCTATTTTTTGCGTAGTGTTACCACATCCTCTGTTAAAGGCATCCTCATTGTCCTTCTTACTCTGAGCCTTCAACTCTAAAAACATATCGTTCTTAACAGCAGCTTCCACAGTCGAGTCAACAACCATTTGCTCAGCTGTTTGCAGCTTTTGCTCGACTGCCTTCACTTTCTCTTCGGCCTGATTTACCTGCTCCTCCCACCTTTTCTGGTCCTTCTCCTTAGCTCTTTGGTGGCATCAAGGGATTATTTTAGGCCTTTGAAGGCTTTCTCCAGATCAGCTGAGGATGACCTCAACATTCCATACCTTATCAATAATTGGTCATAGTCGACCAGGAACTGCAAAATAGGGAAACAACAATGTAAGTATTAACTACACATAAGGAAAATGGAAATCATTGAAAGTAAGTGATAAAATAAGTTACTAGTGCCAAATTCTGGTTAGCCCTCTCCAATAAAGGGGCTCTAGACAAAGGAGCCACTGCCGACCTATCAGCAGGAAGAAAAACCTGTAATACCCCGTACTTTTATGGATAATATAAATTTCATAAATGGGTGTAATTTGGAAATTTGGAAAATTTCTGAGAAAAATAATTTTTGGAGTTTATGCGGGCTAGATGATTTTCGATGTATGCTACATTTACATTTGGGATTAAGTAAATGAATTGGAGTATTTTAATTATGTGTCGCAGTTGAGTAAAGCGACAAAGGATAATATTTTAATTGGAAAACCCGCATTGAGATGTATTGGGTTATATTAGTGGTTTGTGATCAAGTACCTCAGATGGAAATTTTGAGTGTGCGATTGGTTTCGGAATGGTCGAGATAGTCAGAATATAGTATCCGGGAGTAGTGTTTAGATTTCAGAATTTTTTGGACCAGTAGGGACTCGTAATTGAGTAAGCGAGTCATTTTTGGGTTCAATAAGGGATAAACTCTTTTCTCTCGTATAAAAGACACGAGAGAGTGGGAGAAAGGAAAGAAAAGAGAGAAAATAAATAGGAGAGGAAAGGAAGAGAAAAAAGAGGAAGAAAAGGGAGGTTCCGGCCAAACTCCGCGGGATTCGACTCGGGGTCGTCAGATTTTATCCACGAGGCAAGTGTTTAATTTCTTTTTGAGCACAAATCTCATATCATAATTTGATAATAACAAATTAGACAATTTTGGTTTGGGTTTTCTTGAATCAAAACGGGTTTTTCGGAAGTTTAACGGGTAAACACCGGAAAATATCAAATTGGAGAAACTTAGGAATTTATTGAAATCAATTGTTGGTTATGGGTTTTAGGATGTTTAAAACCCTTTTTATATGTGTGTGTAGTTGATTGAGGTTGGAGGACGTTAGGAGAGGAGATAAAAGCTTGGGGGAAGCTTTAATGGCCGAATCATCTTCTCAGAGAAGAAGCTGTCCGGGTCGATCGATGGCCCAGAAATTTTGACAATTTCTGCGAGGGTTGTTTAAATGGGATAAATTCCGATTGAGTTGTTCCTAGTTTATTTATTTGAGGAAATAAATATTCATTTAGGAATTAAACATCTAGCCATTGGGGGATATTTTTAGGGACGAGGAGGGTGCTAAGATTTTGTGGCACTAAAAATATATTTTCGAGGAAAATGAGTGGGTTAAGAAATTAAAGGTTTGGGGTTCCTAAACAGATTGTGGACCTCTAAATTATTATTTGAGAGAAATGTAGTCCTTGGGTGCATGGAAATAGAATCCACGACTTATTTAAATTAAGAGGTGATTGGGGATGAATATTTCTTGGGATAATTTCAATGGGGATTTAGGCATACATAATTATGCGCTTAGACAATGTATTCATGTCGATTATGGTTGAGTGAATCCTACGAGACTACTAGGGTGAATTGGTATAGTTGGAGAAATTATATAAATCCTTAAATGTGAATAAGTTACAGGTTATTGATCAAGTGAAGGAATACTTTTGGATTTAGTCTCGTGAGTGAGCGAATACTTTAATATTATTATTAATGAGAATCTTTGGGATTATTGGCCATTGTTAGGTGTGATTGGCAATTATGGCCATTTATATTTGAGGAACGATATAGAATATATATGCGATGTGATTACTGTATACATATATAATATGATACGAATATGTATATATATATATATATATATATATATATATATATTTATGTGAAGTATACCCCCTCTAATGCTATCATGGAAGGTTGCGCGATGTGGGTGAGGCCCCTGGCTTGAGGAGCAGGGAGCGTATAGTCCCCAGGTCATAGCTTCCATTGTTATATTGTGTGATTTTTATTAGGGGTGAGACGTGGTGGGTTTGCTTGGTCTCATTTCCAGGGAGGAACTATGACCGCTTCCCATACATTGTGTTTTGAATTTTTTACCATATCGGTGATATTTTAGTCCGACCGCTGGTACCCAGGATGGTATGTGAGTAATGCCCTGGAAGATGATAGCAATGAGAGACCGCATCCTAGAGTTATAGCTCGTTGGGATGGTTATTATACTTGTGTGTATAGTATAATACCTGTGTATGAGAACAAAATATTATATATCTCTAATTGGAGTAAAGAGATAAAATGAATATAGATTAATTCTCATTCCGGGAGATTCTATCTGGACTTATATTGTGATATGTATATGAGAGTGAGTATGATAATGTATATAATTATATGAGTATGTATATATATATAAGTTGTGTACTGACGGTCTAATGGATCTCGACGATCGACACTGCCAAGCAGTAGTGAGTCGGGGGGTTCCTTGTTTGGATTTCGCTTCGCGAGACACCCCACGCACGAACATGGCACATTGTTGAGACTGGGGAGAAGTTTAGCCCTTAGTACTTGGTTTACTTAGAACTTTGAGTGGGATGGATTAGTTGGGCAGGATAGCTTGACTAGGATATTTAGAGGGATGCGATAGGTGTGCACCATTAGAAGAGGGGTGAGGGGTACCTCATGGGAGTGCGATACCAATTTAAATGAGATAAAACATATTTTTCATAAATAAAGCATTTATGCACTTGCAAAATATTTTCACAACTCAGGCTCTGACCCGTTTATCTATTTTCCTCTCTTTTGCTATATATATATATATATATATATATATATATATATATATATATATATATATAGGTATCCAGACACAGGGACGCCTGGATGATGATTCCTTTGAGTCAGATGTTGGCTGCAGCAGTTGTGGTTGCATGCAGGTTTCTTCTAGATGCTTCTATTCTTGCGATCTAGATAGGAAGCATTGTAGTATCACTCAGGCCAAAAGCCCAATTGTATTTATTTATTCTTTTTATCGCCTTTTATTGCGGAATTCGATTGGGTTGTATTATTGTAAAACGAGTGTTCGGTTATTTTATTTCATTTTCAGTCTTATATATAAACTGTGTGATGGTTTTATTAAAAAGATTAGTTAAATAAAATTTTGACGCCAGCCTAATAGGTTATTAGTAATTAATTTCATTTTCAACAGTGATGCTTAGAATGAATCATATGAGACTCCTATTTTAATTTGGTACATGATTGATCGCCCGGTATTTTTCTTAGGCGGGGTGTCACAAAATCGAGTGGATCAATCCCCTGGCGAGACCAGGATTCACTACCACGGAGGCAGAATCAAGTAAGAAAATTGTTAGTCGACATATTATCAAACAGTTGGCATGTATAAAAGAAAAGTACGTCAAAATGATGGTCGACTTATGCCATGCCCTTCCCGGGGCATTTAAGACCAATATATTCAACCCCCTCAGGAAGGGGGGCATATTGCCAATTCTGGACCACTACTCCATAATCCCAGTAGTCTTTATTAGAATTAGTCAGGTTGACTGCTAAAGCCCTATTAGTTTATCTGGTCTTCAAATAATATGGTGTGTTATCTCCTGTGATCCCCCATTTATAGCAATACATTAATTCATTGATTCCTATGTGGGTTCCATGGATCTCATTCAAAGGATTGATCCCATTCACAACTCGTCACATATTGGGGGCTACCTTAAGAATAACTACGTGGAAGTAACAACTGGTTTGAGGGGAAAGTTATTCCACACTCTGCTATAAATATGGTGGGAATTTAATGACCCTCATCTAAAGATATGACATCTAACGGTCCATCCAATATCTCCAAAGATACCCAACTGGGAATTTTCCTTTTTTTCTCAAAACTCCTCTAAAGAGCATTCGTCAACCATATACACCATTTTCTGATGTAACAAAGCAAAAGAATGGGATAAAGAAGAAGGAAGTCTTACAGAGTTCTCTACAACAGCAGAAGAATCTCAAGAACACCAAAAGAAGTTAAAAGGCAGTAAGAAAAAGTTGAGTTCGAAAGTTTGAAGTAAATAGAAATGGGGGAAACTCAGTCCTTTTATAAATCCAACAGTTTCACCTCGATGTTTGGGAATGAAAAAATTTCACTGAACCAACGATTGAACTTCTGACGACCGTACGTATCCTAAAATGACCGAAAGACCATCGTACCCTTTTGTGATTCGCTAACTATTACAAAATGCCACTGCAATGGCATATTGGTGGAAAAATTACAAATCCTGAAGGTTGGCAACCGACCTACACTATGTTTGGGTGTCGAGCAACTATTTAGAGTAAATACTCCATCCTTTCACTAAATCATCAAGCATGGAGCATTGGGGGCTTTTATTGCTGGTTAAATTATTCATCCATGTGGACCATTGAGATAGGGACGCCTGTCCTCATACATATCCATTTCAAGGCTTCACATACACTTGGTCGGCCCCATAGATACTTGATTGGCCAACCGGCGGAGCACAACCAAGAAGGTGAGCCATCACAAAGGGGGAAGGTCACTCACATGGGGGCTCTCAACAGCCATTTCACATGTGCATTTGAAGATCAATAGTCTCATATATTATAGATGGGTGAAAGTGCTTAAATATATAAAGGCATTCCATCCTTTGGTTTCTTGCCCATTATAAATATACTACCTCCCTTAGCTCAAGGGGGAGGACAAGTGAGCACAAACATAATTACTCTGAACTTATTGTAACCACCCAATCACAATACTATAATCGTCTACGTAGGCTTTTTGTATAGTTGAACCACGTTAAAAATCTTTGTTGTCGTACTTGCTTTGCCTATTCTATATTTATATTTATCTTTGATTATAAAATTGGCCTTGTATCAATTTTAGACATCAACAGTAACATTACATAAATTAGATGGTCAAAGTTTGTCAATTTGTTCAAAATTGGAAGTCAATTCCTAATAAATATTTTTAGGAGGTCAGTCTTCAAACAATCAAAACTTTTAAGTATAAAAAATCGTGCATCACATTTTTTGCTCAATAAATTTACAAAAATTGATATGTACTCCAAAAATATCCTCCCAAACTTTTTTTAAAGTGTATTAAGTATTCATACTTTGAGGTGGAGTTTGCACAAGGTATAAACATTTAATGCACTTTGAGAATGTTTTGGGGTACGTATCATTACTCTAAATTTTTATGTCATGAGCTTTTCAAGGGATTCATTATATAATAATAAACATTTATGAAAAAGTCAATCGGGCATCATGCGTTTTTTCTAAATTTTTTATAGTTCTTTTTAGATCATACATTTTGCTACCTGATAATTGTGTCTTTAGGAATTTTAATGATCATTTGGTATCAAATTTATGTGTGTTTTATTGTCTATATTTTCTGTGAAATTATTTTCTTTCAACTTTATGTAAATACAACCAGTAATGATAGGTATAGAAAAAAAATTCTTTGGTAGGAAAAGTAGGGAAAATTTTCGCCTTAGATTTTTTCAATACTCCAATCAAACATATCCTTAATTCCACTAAATCCTTTGTACTAGGGTGAGTTTGATTGAAGCAATAAAAAAATCATTGCAAATTTCTAAAATATGCATTACCATAGTCAAACCGAGGAAAAAAAAAATCAACGCAAATATGTGTTATTAAACACACCAAATATGAAATTTACATGGTAAATAATGCCTATCAGAATACAACCTAAATTTCTATTTTGCTTGCTCTCGTTATTTTTACCAAGTGAGTAACTAATTAAGCAAGGTTTTGGTTAATTCAACTTGATAAGATTCACTATTAATTTGATTGTTTCACTAATTGGATTCCAGAATGGGACATTCAACTCAGATATTTGATAATTCATTATGAAATGATTATCTAAAAAATATAGCAATTGGGCTTGAAGGACTCAAACCAGCATTTTTTGGATCCGACCCGGAACTCACCCCATGAAATGAACCATTTGTCACCTTATCTAAAATATATGATCTTTTAATTATATCCAATGGGTATCTAAACTGGATTTTGGGGTACCATGAACTGCCAACTTCCATCTCCCCATTTTGTCATGCACAATTACAGGTACTCTCGCTTTCTTTCTTTCTCTCTTTAAATTTTCCTCAAAATGGTACTTATTTAATTCAAGAAAACCAGTAACCAATGACAATAGTTTCTGCTGAGTTCTTTTCTCAGTGTCTCCCCTTTGGTACTCAGCTCAAACCCACTTCACATTCTCATCACAACTCACTTGTGAGCTGCAGAAACCCTAACCCTAACAACAGTAGATCTAGAAACCCACCAAAGGTTAAGGTTTCTACAGAAACAAGGCCAACCCATTTGCAACCTTATGATTTCAAAGAAACCCATTTGCTCAAACTGCTTAATAGGTCTTGCAAATCAGGCAAGCACAGTGAGTCACTTTATTTTCTCGAGTGTATGGTGAATAAGGGATATAAGCCAGATGTAATCCTCAGTACAAAGCTCATGAAAGGGTTCTTTAATTCGAAAAACGTCGAAAAAGCGGTTAGGGTCATGCAGATTTTGGAGTCGCATGGCGAACCGGATGTGTTTGCGTATAATGCACTCATTAGTGGGTTTTGCAAGTTGAATCAGATTGAATCAGCAAATAAAGTGTTAAATCGGATGAGAAATCGAGGGTTTTTGCCCGATGTGGTTACGTATAATATAATGATTGGGAGTCTTTGTAGTAGGGGGAAATTAGGGTTGGCTTTGAAGATGTTTGACCAGTTGTTGGAAGATAATTGCAAGCCTACTGTGATTACATACACAATTTTGATAGAAGCAACCATACTTGAAGGTGGGATTAATGAAGCAATGAAGCTGTTAGATGAGATGTTATCTAGAGGGCTTCAACCTGATATGTACACTTACAATGCAATCATTAGGGGAATGTGCAGAGAAAAATTGATAGATAAGGCCTTTCAATTTGTTAGGAGCTTACCAGAAAAGGGTTGCAAACCTGATGTGATCTCATACAATATATTGTTAAGGGCATTGTTGAATCAGCAAAAATGGAGTGATGGGGAGAAGCTGGTGAGAGAAATGTTCTCCAGAAATTGTGAACCAAATGTGGTTACTTACAGCATATTGATTACCTCACTATGTAGAGATGGGAAAATAGATGAGGCAATGAGTTTATTAAAGCTCATGATGGAAAAAGGATTGACCCCAGATACTTACACTTTTGATCCATTGATTTCTGCATTTTGCAAAGAGGGGAGATTAGATTTGGCAATTGGGTTTTTAGATTATATGATTTCTATTAACTGCTTGCCTGATATTGTGAATTACAACACAATCTTGTCAGCATTGGGGAAAAATGGCAATGGTGATCAAGCTCTTGAGATCTTTGAGAAACTTGGTGAAACGGGTTGTTTTCCGGACGTGAGTTCGTATAACACAATGATAAGTGTTTTGTGGAGCAGTGGTAATCGAACGGGTGCACTGAAAATAGTTTCGGAGATGATAGAGAAAGGTATTGATCCTGATGAGATAACTTATAATTCACTTATATCTTGTTTGTGCAGAGATGGATTAGTGGATGAGGCAATGGGGTTGTTGGGTGATATGGAGAGAAGTGGCTTTTTACCGACGGTTATTACTTATAATATTGTGCTTCTTGGGTTGTGCAAGGCTCATAGAATTGATGATGCTATTGAGGTGTTGGAAGAGATGGTGGAAAAAGGGTGTCGGCCTAATGAGACAACTTATGTTTTGTTGGTCGAGGGGATTGGGTTTGCAGGGTGGCGAGGGGAGGCTATGGATTTGGCGAATTCGCTGCTTGTGATTGGTATAATTTCGGAGGAGACTTTGAAGCGCTTGAGCAAAACTTTTCCCATGGTTGATGTTTATAAAGATTTGAGTTCCTCGGAAAGCAATAAATAGTTTGTTGTGGAAGAGTTGTTGTCGATAGTACCAAATTATTTTTTCTCTTTTAAAGAAATCATTTGTTCCAATTGAATTCAGATCTCTGACTCTCGCTCTCTCCCTCTCTCAAACAGGTGATTTAGAGCAGAGGATGCTGAAATACACTTCTGCTATGTTTGGATGTTGAAGTAATACCCAGGAAAACTCAAAAGGATCAAAACAAAATATGTTACAATTTATTGTATATTTTAATAACTTTTCCTCACATTTGTAAACACTTTTTCGATTCAGACATAGCATTATTTAAGAAATGTCTTTAAGTTTCGGAGTCCCGGAATACAAATTGTTATGAACATAATAATACAGAGTTTTGTGAATTTAATGGTCTTTGTTTAGAAGTTTTTAGTTAATATTCCTTTTTTCATCACTTCCAAAACCCAGTGCTGTGTGCTTTATTTTTGTTATGATAGAGATGGCCCATAAATTGAAGTTGAAGATTTAGTGGGGAGAGGCAAGTGGACACAATTGGAAGTCCAAAATATTCATGAAAATCGATCTTTAACATTTGGCTCATGTCATGATGTGAATATTCTATGCCTTGTAGCAATAAAATGTTCTTTTTAAATTATGATTACCATCCTAATCATATAACTACCATTTTCCTCTGATTTTCTTTATATGCTGCTAAGTCAAGGTTCTCTTTCTTTGAGTTGTTTCAGCTTATAAGAATATTAAGTTTTACTGCTAATGTCTGTCTCAGAAAAATATATGCTGCTAATGTCTCTCAGAAATCAGAAAATGCAACTTTTACTGAATATACATTTGACTCTCATAAACTAATGCGTCATAGCTTATGAGAATATATGCTGCTAATGTCTGTCTCAGAAATCAGAAAATGCAACTTCTACTGAATATAAATTTGACTCTCATAAATTAAGTATCCAATATATTGGTGCTTTTAAACCACTAAAAAAAATTAGTATTTACCCAACACTTTTGTTTACACCTGCCAAGTAGGGCCGCAAAGGAGTCAAGCTTGAGCCAAGTCTAATCGAGCTCGATTCTTAACCGAGCTTGATTTTAAGTTCAAGCACGGTGCATTTGCTTAAAGAACGAGCCGAACTCGAGCTTTGAATGAGCCGAGCTCAATATTCTAAACAAGCTCGAGCTTTAAACGACCCAAGCTCAAACTATTCACAAACAACTCGGTTCGTTTGCATATCTACTTGCGGGTTGTACAATTTCTTCTTTCTTTTTATTTTTACAAGCCACTAATATAATGTGTCCAGAATATGTTAGGATGGCTAATATTTTTGTTCAAACACCATAAAGATTACTTGGATCTCTCCAAGTGTGCATCTATAATACATTTTTTGCATTAGCTAAGAATGTATTTTTTGGGATCCAACCATCAAAGAATAATGTTAAAAATGCAAAATTTTGATATTTTGGGAGATAAAATGAAGCTCATTTACCTAGTTCACCCAAATAAAAACTGAGCGAATCAAGTGTGGCGGGGAATGTTTTCCTACTTATTTATTTAGTGGTTCAACATTTGAAGTGGTGCGACATCAATAATTACGTCAACACTTATTTATAATCTAGAGAGGTTCGAAGCTTATAAATTGGTTTTTGAGACGAGCAACATATATGTCTCTTAAACCACGGTTCACTTACCTTTAGAAATTACATTAGAAATATAGATGTCAGAGTTTCTGAAAACAACATCATTTTTAGTCTTCCAGATCATCCAACAAGTGCATGTAAAAAGCACCTTAGCATCAACCAAGGGAGGGGAGAGATTTGGAAGGTTATCCAGAATACTAAAGGGCCAACTCGTCTCAATTTTATGACAAGGATTAAGGGTTAGATCTTAAGGAAAGGTAGATCTCTCCCACACCATGTTTGTCCCCTTGCTCATCGGGTGAGCAAGTGGTCAATCGTATCCATCTCCTTACCACAAATAGTTTACATAGGATCCTCTATAAGCTTCTTTTTCCACATAGCAAAATTAACAGCCAATCACTCATTACAACTTCTCCACTTCTCCAAAGGAAGTTGAGAACTTTAGAGGGAGGGAGGGAGGGTAGGGGGGGGGGGGGGGTATGGGGGGTAAGAGAACACATTTTCCTCCAATGATCCGAGGGGTTTAAAAGAAGATTGGGCCATTTTATAGAGAGGTCTTCTAGGAATTGTTGTAACATGGTAGGCAGAAGAGACAGAGAAAGTACCATCTTTGGTATGAGGCCAAATGAAGGTATCTTTATAAATTGGGGATATCAAAGGGATAGACACAATAGTAGAAGCAATACCTAGGGGAAATAGGTTATATACTAGACTATGGTTCCAAGAGAAAGGGGATACATTAATTAGGCCAGCCACCATTTCGACATCAGTAACCATCAATCCATTTAGTGCCCCAAATTTTAGTGTCTTGGTCATTGCCCAACTACCACAAAATTTGCTCTTTTAAAATCTCTCCCAAGCTGCAATAATGCATTTCCAAATCCAAGTACCTTTTCTAGTCTTGGGCACCTCCCAAAAAAGTACAATGAGGGAAATATAGACTCTTTAAAACCTTTCCCCAAAGAGAATCAAGGTTACAAAGCAATCTCCAAGCCTGCTGAGCGGGGAGATGTGTCTCAAAATCTTTAAACCACCAATCAATTTTGAGTAAGAGATATGATCCCAGGCTTTCCAGTGTATGTCCCTTTTTGATTTATCACTATTCCACCCAAAATTAACAATTTTTTAGGATAGGTCTAAGCAGAAACTTTTGGAAAATTGAAAGATGGACATAACATAGGAAAGGGCTGTTCCTTGCCGACTTGACTAAGAAATTATTTTTTCCAGCCCTCAACTTTACAGAATCCTTTCTTTGAGCCAACAAAGAGTTTCTTTCTTAGATTTGCCCCATTCAGTGGGTAAGCCTAAATACTTGTCAGGTTTGTCAATTAAGGGAACAAAGTGGATATCATATAGGGTTCTCATGAGGGGAGGGGGGGTATTTTTGCTACAAATTAACCCATATTTATTTAGGTTAATCTGTTGCCCTGAAACATAGCGGTATCTATTGAGGCAGTCCATGAGAGCTCTACATTCATCTTCATTCCCTTTAAAAAATAAAGAGCCATCAGCTAACAACATATGGGAAATAGGGGCTGGAATTAGTCATTTTAATACTCTGATTGAGGTTGTTCTCCATGGCTTCGTTGATAAGGAGAGAGGCTATTGACTACAATGATGAACAAGTAAGGGGAGATAGGGTCACCTTGTATGAGACCGAAGCTTTCTTTCACCAACTCATATAACCCTACGTTCTTTTAATTTTGCAGGTCATCAAGGCTAGTGAACAACTTCAAACATAATAGGGTTTGGTTATACCTCTCAAAATTAGTGCATGAGGTTAATTGGGGTGAAATCATACCATAACAAATGGGGTAGACATCCACATAAAGAAGGCTCCTTCGAAGCGCTAAGAAACCTATCAATCTCTTCATCAAGCTATAATGCTTTGAATGGGCATATCGAATTTCCTTAACACAGCAAAGCAAGATTCTGAATAGTAAAAAGAAAAACATTTCTACTTATCATAAAATAAATTTGAAAAAAAAAACTCCCCGAAGTATGCGGAAATCAATTCTGAATTTTCTAGCTTCAATTATCCCATTTTACATCTTTCCTACAAATAAAAAACACGAATTCGGAGGTCTAAATAACTCCGAGCTGCCAAAAAACAACATACGCCATGAAGCCTTTGTAAATTGTGCTACATTTGATCCAATAAGTCTGGGCCCGACCTACTCTGACTCCGAGAAAATAACATAAATAGTAAAAATTCAGCATTTCTTGACAATTTCTGACATTGAATGCGACCTTTCACCCCTTGAGCCACATTCTCTCTGTAATTTCACAGAATGATTCTACTCTCCGTCGCCGTATAACTTTAATCCATTATAACTGCCTGAACAAGTGATGAACGCATTATAATGACGAGTGTGGATAACCTTTTCATCCCCAAAATGTCGTCCACAAGACCTTCGAAATGCCCTTGAACCCTCTTACAATATGCTTGAAGGTAACAATGTTAGACCCCTGATGCAGGTCAAACGCACTTTTTCAATCACTCAGCCCTTGGGGAATTTTCAAAGGTGAGAATCCTGGACCCCCTATTTGAGACTAAGCAAGAAATTTTGGACCCCCAGTGGTTCGGCTTGAAGAAACAAATTCTGTTAATTCTGTCTTGTGAATCTAAAGGCTATTTATCCACCCTCCCAACCCCTCGAATTCTGATTCAAACAAGGAGGGATTTTGGTCATGTTTGCAATGCCTTCTTCAATAATTGCTTTTTTGCAGACTGGACTACCCTTAAGAAATTAGGACTGAGGCTATCATGACAAAAAAATTTGAGACTCGTCACAAAATTTATGAAAAAATTTTAATGTTTGTAATACACTGCCAATATTTATGATTTTTTACTCGAACTGATCAACTACGTCCATTTAAACACTTTGAACTGCTACTCCTAGTGCAAAAAGGATGGTTATCATCTAGAGAACTTCGAAGTTTCTAATCTGATTTTCGAGACGAACAACATACATTGCTTGTTAAACCACGATTCTCTTAAGAAGACTTAAAAACACTTTCGAAGTGTGCTAAACAAATAAGTACAGATAAAATTGCAAAAAACAACAAATTGCATGATCACAATTTCAAAAACGAAATAGATTGACATTCTGAATAATTACATGAAATGTACAAGCTGAAACATAAAAATGGTAAATATAGTTGTTCTGATTTCCTTTTTATGCCACTTCTTCCTGCAACCCCCTATTATAGCCTGCAACCATAATTAGCTTTAATGTTTATAACTCCCAATAACCTCACGGCAGCTTCCAAATTCGAATTTCCCTCGAACTCTGGCAATAACTGTTATAAAACTGCCAAAAAATGGCTCGAAAATAACCCAAATTTCCAGCCTATAAAAGTCCAAAAAATATGGTGTAAACAGCACTACTAGAGCATTTCTTACTTTTGACCATTGACATTTCGTTAATCATTTTACATAGCAAGGCATTTTACCCACAACAAACGTCATATCTAGTGAAAAGGGTAAAAGTAGAATGGACAACTATCACATGTTTTTTCAAACGTTACATCGATCTCTAGACAGTCTTCAGACAGATGTTACAGTCTTCAGACAGATGTTTCAAAAACTTCCACAGGTCGAAGGGTACGTTTAAATTCTCTGATCTGCTTACACCATAGCTTATGACAGTAAGTTGCGGGGTAAGATCTCATGCTGTTGGGCTAAAACACTAGGGTTAGAACCTACATTCCTTTGGTATAAATATCATCGTAATTTGTGAATTGAGTGAGAAAAAAACGTGTTTATATTATGAAATTGGTCCCCATAACAAGACTGAAAACTGAATCAAAACTGAAAATGCCAAAGAAGAGGTCAGTCTAATTCTCAAAATATGAGTATAAAAAACTAAAATACAGGGAGATCACTGTAGTTATCCCTACTAAAAAGCATAATCTTCCAACGAATTTCCAAGTTTGTAATCACATATTTCCTTTTCTGCCCGACAATGAAAATATTAATATTTTTAATTTAATATACTAAAATTCCAATAATGATGTACATTCGTCTTGGCAATGCATTATTTTTTCCTCCTATATGCGATAAATTGATATTCATGGAGCCCCATCAATTTATCGCATATATTAGTTAGAGGAAAAAATAAAGCATAGCCAAGACGAATGTACATCATTATAACAGTACTATAATATTTAGTAGGACTGATACAAAGCATTTTTACACAGAAGTAGAAAATGATTGCCTTGACCTATAACAGCCCTATAATATTTGGTAGTACATAACAAGCTTACAAAACCAACAAAACCAGTAAAAAGATTACAAGCAAGACAACACTGAACTCAGTTAAACTCAGCAAAAGCAGAGTAGTGTTCCCAACAAAAGACACATCAAAATTTTCCATCACCACCAAATCTACAAAGAAGACACAGTAGCACCAAGTTGAGAGAAAAACTAGTGTTCCACTTGGACCATTCAAATCTGTGATTTGGCTGTATGGGTTTGGCTTCTCTGTAATGCCCTTATCTAGTGCTAGTTCTCTTGATGTGCGTCCCTGGCATCAAGAAACAATTTAAAGATATAAATTTATAATGGATGATAGACAGCAGAAACCCATGGAAAAAAAATATATGAAAAAAACCATCAATGTTTTAATGATTTGCAGAAAATGGCACCAAAACTGTACCAAAAAAATTTCATGTATACACAAAATCTACAGTTAGATACTGCAAGAAAGTTTTTTATTTTTATTTTATTTTCAAGTTTAGATTAACACAAAACAGAGAAACATGAAAAGAAACACTACCTTGGAGATGGTATTGATATATTCTGTACAGCATGAAGTGAAAACTGACTGAAAACAAGCGCTTGCAATGTAGATGGTTAAAGTTTTGGACATGCTCCGTTCATCCTAATATAGTTTCTTCTTTAAAAACCTTTGATTCAATTAACTTTCGATGTAATATCGCAGCCTCTTCAGTCATACCAGCAGCAGCTACCCCTTTAACTATATTAGAATATACCATATCATCAAACCTATATCGACTTGAGATCATCATCTCTAGCACTTCTACTGCAACATCCACCTTATTGTTCTTACACAATCCGTGGATCATGAATCTGTAAGCACTATTTCTAATCCTATGGTTTTTCTTACCCATCACCTTCAATATCCCCACTGCATCCTCAACCATATCAGCCCGACAAAACCCCCAAATTAGGCATCGATGGGTAATATCGTCCGGAATAATTCCATGCTCTATCATGTGACTATACAACTCCATTGCTTTCTCCATAAAACCCCTTTTTGCCAATCCATCTATCAAGATATTATAAGTGATCAAACTAGGTGGGCAGCTTGTGTTATGCAAAATTTGAAGAATTTCAAGGGTCTCACCTAACATCCCCTCCCTACAAAGAGCGCGTAAGAGAGTGTTATAGGTAATTATGTCTGGGGAACAGTTTTTGTGAACCATTTGATCGAAAAAATCAACCGCACGATCCAAAAGCCCGTATTTACACAAACCGTTGATCAAAATATTGTAAGTAACAACGGTAGGAGGATGAGAGGTTTCATTCATGAAAGAGAGGATCTCATCTACCTCATCCCAACATCCATGGCTACAAAGAGCATGGAGGAGTGTGTTGTACGTTACAGCATTTGGCTCCATCCCGTTCGATAGAAGATTATAAATTACCAAAGCAGCATCGCCAAATTTTCCTTGTTTGCACGTAAAATTAATCATCGAATTATAAGTCACGAGATCGGGATAACAACCCTCAACTGCCAAATCTTCCAATACTTCTATGGCCGGTAGGGTACCACAGTGCTTGCAAACTAGCTCGATGAGAATCGTGTAGGTGATAATATACGGAGGACATCCCTTTCTCAATTGATCCTTCCAAAATTCAACAGCCTGACCGGACCTACCATGATCAAACATGAAGCGTAGGATGGTGTTGTAAGTTATCACATCTGGGGGACAACCACTCAAACTCATGTCCTCTAAGACATCCATGGCAGCTTTTAACCATCCATTCTTACACAGCCCGCTAATCAACATATTGTACGTGATAATATCAGGGACCCCACCGGACATAACCATGAGATTTAAGACTTTGGCAGCTTTGTCAGTCTGGTTAACCTTGAGAAGACCCCTAATTAGGTTAATGCAAGAAGGGAAATGGGGAATTTGATTTCGACGAGCCATCAAATCTATCAACTTTGCCGCATTAACTAATTTCCCGTAATTGCAGAAGCTTTGAAGGATTTTATTGTTGGTTTCTTCATCATTCTCAACAAAAGGTCCATCTGAAGATAAAAATGAAGATTTCGGGTGTTCCTCCAAGTTTACTAGCTCTCCGGGTTTCTTCTCAACGGACAATTTATATCTATCCGATCTCCATTCATCTTTTACAACCAAATTCTCCCTATCAAGACAAGCGCCTCTCTGCTGGGCCCTACAACGTAATAAACACATATTTCTTCCCAAACCAACAGCTCCCCTCCACTGTAAACAAGATTCAGTTTTGATATTACCCTTGATAGAAGAAGTTGAATTAATTGCTGATACTTTTGTCCATGAACCATATCTAATACTAGAACTGAGGTCCATCTGGTTAGAACCAAATTGCAATTTATGCAAATAAAAAACCTCAGCCATTGATTTCTGAGAGATTATTATCTAAACACCAAAAAGGGTCACAAAGACTTGTGTGACATAAGCAAGCACAACAAGAAACAATCTCTCACAAGGAATACTAGTCACCTAACAAAACCCTCGAGGCAGAATAAAAAACATCCAGCTCCTGAAATCCAAAAATTCAACAACTCAGTTTAAAAAAATAAATAAATTAGATATTGCACTTGGGGTTTTATATTATAATACCATTTCAGAAGCCTAAAACTGAACCATATTTATTTCATAGAATAGCAGTCGGTTAGTTTTGTGTCTACTTTAAACAACGAATACGAAGCAGAAACAATAAAAATGTATTGGGAGATATAAATAGCAGTAGGGGGGATGCTAAAAACCCTAGTAAGATTATTGTTTGGTTCAAATGCAGAGGAAAAAAGGGGAAAAAAAAAAATTAGTCTCACTTGCTTATCTGCAGGCAGTGCAACTATTCCATTTGTTGAACTAAAACCTTGAAGGGACGTTAATAACTAGGTCTAGGGTTGCAATTACTGAAATTACGGTCACCTCCCTCTTTTCAAACTAATCTACATTTGCTCTTTCAAATAAACCATAGAGCTTCGTTTGCGAGTTGTATTTTTGGAGAGAAAAGAAAGGAAATGAAGAGAAAGTGTGTTTCCTTTCCTTCGTTTGGGAGTTTAAGTAGGAAAGAAAGTGACTTTCTCTCGTTTGGGAGTTTCAAAGGAGAGAAAAGAAAGGAAATTTTTTAAAAAACTTTCTCTTCCTTTCTCTCCAAAACTTTCTTTCCAAATTGGAAAGAAATGGAGAGAAAGGAAAGTTTTTTAATGAATTGTTTTTTCTTCCTCTTAAAAAAATTATTTTCCTCCTTAACTCCCAAACGCAAGAAAGAAAATTATTTTCTTTTCTCTCCCAAACTCCTTTCTCTTCTCTTCTCTTCTTTTCTCTCCTATTAACTTTCTCTTCTTTTCTTTTCTCTCCTAATAAAATTTTTCTTTCCTTTCTTTTCTCTCCCAAACTCCCAAACGAGGCCTAGAATTCATTTATGTGGCAAAATGGGCATCAAATAATAACAAATTAACTTATATTAGTTCATACATTCAAATATGTAGCTCATATTTAAAAGTTAAGAGTTAAATATGAAGTCTATTAATAAAAAAATATGAGTCAAATATAGAGTTTATTTTTAAAAGTTATGAGTAAAATATGTATTATTTACATTGACTTGAACAAAAAAAAATGAGTTGGCCTAACTCCTATTTAGTCCGCTCATATTTGGTCCAACTCATATTTAGCCCAACCCATATTTGAGTCGCCCATAGTTTTGCCACTACTAACTTCGATCTCTAAGTGCACAAAGCTTATTTGGTAAAGATACAGCCGCATATATCAAACAAATAATAAAATGAAATATAAAAATAGTCAAATACACACAAAAGGAGTACAAGATGTAGGTGGTTCGGCAAATCGCCTACGTACACAGGAGGGGAGAGACATTTTAGTGGATATTTGAAAAGATAATTTAGCCTTAGTTTGGGGTTATAAAATTTATGTTACGCCTAGCAGGGGGCGTACATTATGTATACTACATGGCATTAGTTATCTCTTTCAAATGGACTGTACCCTTATCACTTATCAGTTAGTTGATAATAGGCTTCCAAAAATATTTGTTAATATAGCAAATATCTTGAACATTAGTATCTGACACCATCTAAAGGTGTGAGCCCCATGGATGTTGGTCCCCACGCGAGGCATGATGACGATATTATTGTTTTTGCAAATGCCCTCAAGCCTTTGTGGCCCTTGGGGCGCGAAGTCTTGACATAGTTAATGGATAAAACCAACTTTTGATGTTTCCATTAAGGAGATGGCTCCTCTGGCGAGATGTTAACCATTAATGAGGACATCTGTATTATGATAGAGATTTTTTTGGAGTACATGCGAACCCGTTTTGCCTCTAAAATGCCTTGAGAGCTTCTAATGACTCACTGTTTACTTGTATTTTGATGTATTCAAGTAAAATTGAGAGCTCTCCACTATTTTTGTTTTCTCCTATATATAAGTTAACTTCGTCTCATCTGCTTATTCTCTTTAGTTTATGAAATTCTTTGTTTTCTTCTACAGATATGGTGTACACCAACGAATCGACGATCGTTGATTTTAAGAGACAATACATCCTTCAGTAAGTTACTAATGAATTGCCAATGACAAGAATGATTATTATCATCCCGACAATTGCCACTGGATGCTCCTTTAGATGGTTATCGAAGTGGAGATTACTAAAAGTGCGTGTGCTCGAAACCAAGATGGACGAAGGATACCCAATTAAAATCACTTGTTTAGAAAGAGATAATATTTTCTTTAATTTCTACTTAAGGAGAATAAACACAACACCTAAGGTATATGTAACACTCGTGCCCCAGATTTGTACCTCATTCTCTGTAATTTGTATACCTTTGGGCCATGAACTGTATTTAATGGATAGATGTTGAATTTGAGCTATTATTATGACGTTCGTGCATGTTGAATTGGAATTTAAGGGCTTAAAGTTACTATGAGGAATTTTGGCTATCGTTCCCTTCTAATGACTAGGACCTGAACGATTCCTGGAATGTCCTTAGAATGCCCTCGTTTGAATGAGGAGCGTTATCATTCGAACGAATGGTAGTTTCTTGTTTGAACGAGATGGTGTCTTTTGCCCTTTTAAGCCGCATTTTACCCTCGTTAGATCCCATGTTGGAACTCTCGTTCGAATGAAAAAGGATTTTGTTCGAATGAGGTCCAAGTCGTTCGAACAACCGGATGAAAATCTAAATTTTTTGCACTTTTTTATGTATTACCTGTAATGCCCCGACCCGCATCAACTTAACGTTTATTAACTCACGCCGAATTTATTTAATCATTTTATAGAGTTTCCATTCAACGTACGCACACACAGTGTCTAAAAAATACTCATGTGCCTTTGAAAGCCTCATATAACACACGCTTGTATTTATTATGATTCAAACCTCATGAGCTAGTTTAAACATTATTAAGTCATCTTACTTAACCATCTCATGTTACCACATGAATATTAAACCTTTAATGCGTTATTCTTGCATTAATAAATCAATGAATCAATACCATTCATTTGTGCCTTTTTCATGAATATTCAACTCATCACTTAGCATTTTCTTTAGGGATTCCGCCGACACACATGCACACCCACGGTTTCACGAACTTTCACCTCCCGGCACCGAGCGCCAAGTAACCTACAGTTGCTTTTGGGTTTTTCACCCTAGGGGCTGCATAGCCCTGCTTAATTATTTAACTTGGTATCATCCAATATCAGTATCTTACCAATGTATTCAACATTTTCATAATGTTCACATTAATTTGCCTTTTTTTAGCAGAAGCCAAAGCCTTAGACTTTACCGTCCATTTTTTCATTATTCATTTAGCAAGAATCCTTATATTCCATTAAAGTTCCTTTTCACACATGTTGACTTTACACCGAAAATCATTTCCGTTTAAGGACTTATTTCATTCTTTTTACATATGTGTCAAAACACTCTTTAATATTTTTTTTTATGAAAATGTTACATTTTAAGTAAATTGTCAATTTACCCATTTACATTAGAATACATAACTTTACTCCTTATTCAAGTGATATTTACAAAAAAAAAAAAAACTTTTTAAGCTTCAAGCTTAACACGTAAGCATTTTAGTCACTATGACAATTTTTAACTTCTCACTTTGTCGAAAATCATATTTTTTCACATTAATTCCTTTAATATGTAAAATCATACTTTTCACATATTAAAGTTTACACATTTCATTTATGAGTTTTAACATTAAAAATCCATTTTAGTTAACATTTACACATTTGACACTTTGCTTTTCAAACTTAGTGTTACACACTTTAATTATGACTTTTTGCATAAACACCCATACTTAGTCCTTTTATTCGCACTTAGTCTTCTACACTTTCATTATTTATATTTTCACCCCGAAGTTTGCAAGAAGACTATACTTTCACATATTTACACTTTTAATCCCAAAACTTAGTTTAACAAACTAAATAGTACACTTTGTAAATGAAACTCCATTTCTCATTTCATAATGATTCATCAACATTAAAATCATTATATTAATCTCATAAAAAGGCATATACATACCAAGTGTTCTTCACATTAAAGAAATCATTTATTCACCTTAAAACATGAGCTTAAAACATGTTATTTCATAAAATGTTTGTGAATAGTGGGTTGAAAATTATCCATTTTTAAAACCCATTCAATATTTTATTTTTAAGTGCCTATTTTTATAGAAAATAGTGATAATGATGCTAATAAGTCTATTAGTACATTTAAAATCTTAAGCAACATATTTTAAGCTCTAAATATGTAAGAAAAATCAAGTTAAACATAAGTTTACTACAAGACCCATTTCAGAGATAGAAAATTCTATTTTCTTCTAAACTATATCTTGAAATCATGTAGTATTAAATCTTTAATCATTGATGGCTATTTCTACGCACCTAATATCAACAAGATGCAAAGTACTCACGCTAATATCATCATCAACTTAACTTAGTAAGAGATAAGTATTTCCACCTCAAAATGTCCTCAAATAATGGTACAAAAGATGGGTGACTCCCCACCTTCAAAGGTGGCCCTAAAGGGAGTCACAATAGCCCACTATTCAAGCTCAAAATCCCTTTTTACAACTCCCAAATCTCATCAAAAGCCTTTCCAAAACTCTCCCGATAAGTTGTCCCAAAACTCCAAGGTATTTTAATGGTGTTTGTGACCTCCACAATGGTGCTTTCATGGTATAAAAATGGTGGGGAAGAAGAGATACCACTACACCAAAACTGTCGACATGTCACGATCAAAGACCATGACAAGTCCAACTTGTCAAGGTCAATGATCGTGAGAAGTCTGGGAGTGACAACTTCCTTTATCACGGACTTGTCATGTTCCTGTCACGGTCTTTGATCTTGACAAGTTTTGTCACGGTCAAAGACCATGACAAGCTCGTGATAAAATCAAAAAAATTATCGCGGTCAAAAATCGTGACAAGTCCGTGACTAGTTTATTTGTCAAGGACTTTGTCACGATTTTTACTATGACAATTCTGGACAAAATTAAAAAAAAAACTGTTGGGTAGTATGGCCATTGTCATTGTCCAGCAGTATATTTGTACCTATTATAGCAAAATTGTACCTTTTCAAACAGCATATATCCAAATAAAAAATAAATAATACACCAAATCATGGCATATATAATCCATATCCAAATAAAATAGAAATGCAAATATCCATCATATCCTAACCAATATGTACTAAAATCCAAAATATACAAATACAATCCAATATCCAAATAAAAATATAGAAATAATGTCATGAAGAAGGAGCAGGTTGGAGGAGGAAGGAAGGCCACACGACATATGAATTGAGACACCCCTCAATATATTGAACGTTGCATTGTTCGCGCAACCACAAAGGAGAGTTCTCTTTTCCCTCCACCAC
Source organism: Sambucus nigra (assembly GCA_949130495.1). Classification (NCBI taxonomy): domain Eukaryota; kingdom Viridiplantae; phylum Streptophyta; class Magnoliopsida; order Dipsacales; family Adoxaceae; genus Sambucus; species Sambucus nigra. The sequence goes on from OX422208.1 coordinate 745,841,164, forward strand.
ATGCATGACGTGCACTCTTGCCTCAATGTCTTGGAGCGGACGTCCATGAATCGGCATACCCGGGAGGAAGATAGGATCCATCAACCCCCTCGCTATCGGCTCTCCACAGTAGATGTTGAGTAGAAATACGTTCGGCCAACCGATTATTGACATAGGCTGCTGGACGGGAGTTACGATGGGAAATGGATCATCATATGGCACCGAGTCTGTGCGTATCGGCGATGAAGCAGTGACATCTTCATGTCCGTCCTCGTTTACCTCTATCTCCCTTGCCCTTGCCCTTGTCCAACTGACGCTTTATGAAAGCGTACATATCTAGGACCGTCGTCTCCAACCTTGATAGCTTCTCGTCATGGCCGTCCACCTTATATGCCAACCCGCTGTTGATCGTCTCCATTCCAATAATCCTAGACTTCCCCACTCGCAAGGTCACCCCCTAGTCCTCCCCTTGCGATCCAGCCCGAACACTTGGTTGTGAGCGTCAGAGGCCAAAGATGCTTTGTCGACATCGGACTACGACTCATGCACTTCCTTAAGCTTTTCCTGAAAAGATAAAAAGTACACGATTAATTAATTAAGTGAATAAAAAATTATAATGTAATTAAAAAAATTAAACATTTATAACTTACAATAATGGCTGCGACACTCGGGGCCACCTCCTTATCCTTGTCCTTGCCCTTTTTCGTTCGAATTGCCACATAGGCATCAAGCCTATGCGGCCTACCTCCAGGACCACTCCTCGTTTCATAAAATAAAATAATACATAATTAGTAAGTAACACAAAGTAATGCTAAATTATAATAACATAAAACTAAAATTAAAGAAAAATAAAAACTTACCATCTTATGCTCCACCTCGGTGTAAGACGTCCACCCAAAGCAGTGCACATCCGAATTTTTTGCCAGATTTTCCCTTTCCGATTGGCGAGATTCCAATTGTCGCTCAGAGATATCATTGTCGATAAAATTTTACCACTGTGCCAATGAGATCGGCTCCTTCAGGAGGACGATGCCACATAGTCTCAAAATGGACTCCCGATTCTTCCCAAAGTACGAGACTCGCAAATTCTTCTTCCACTCGCGAAGTTATGGGGGTAGGCTGAAGTGTTCCTGTCAAACAAATACAAACCAAAAAGAAAGTAAGTGTTAGTTGCTTATAACTATAACTACAAATATAAATACACTACTTGTAGTGCCCCTAGATGTTCATCTTAAAGTCAATAGGCACGGCCCTCCAATCAGTGTACCTTGGGTCAACGATCGCCTTCAGCAACTCTAGTGCTCTAGCTAATAATATCGTCTTATACTCGATGACGAACCCCAATTTTCCCCATTTTGGGGGCCTACTGGCCAAGGAGCCCTCGTCGCCTCCGCTACCGCGCTCGAATGAAGTCATTTTTGCAAAAATTGTTATTATTAGTACAAACATGTGTATAGACTTTGAATTAATGTTCAAATCCGATAATAACAATACATACCAATTTATACCAATATCAAATTCAATTTATTATAATTTATACCAATACCAAATTCAATTTACACATACGCACACTGTCCCCTGCACACATACTCCTGGGTCACGGACTTTGAATTAATGCTTAAATTGATTAAAATCTAAATTAAAATGATCAAGTATAAATTAATAAAAGCATTAAATTATCGTCCGATAATAATAAAGCACTAGAATAAAATAACCACTGGTCATTACAAATAATTTGAATACTTATTACAAATCTAAAAATTATTTCAAATTCTGGTTATTATAAAAAATGGATTGACATTCGGTAGGTGCAGCAATGCCATCTACACTATTGTTTAGATGCTTTGGCGCATGTAGGACGATTGATCATGTCTCATTGTTGATATACCCCGAGTAAAACACTTGTTTGACCTTTTGAACCCATAAACAAATGTCTCATTGCTCACTTGTTCAATGTTCTTCAACTTGGACAAGTCAACCATGATCAACTTTACAAGCATTTTTATCCTCAACTCTTACCCAATCACAGTAAAATATAACCTCTTTGAAGTTTACATAGTCCAATTTAAATATATTTTAAATTACACCACAGTAAGTCATTTCAGCTTCAACAAGATTTTTATCCTTCGCACTCACTCGAAAGAAAGTAAGAGACGTGTATGAAATGCTCGAGTTCTGTACATTTGTATTTTTCTTATACACCCTTGCACTGAATATGTAACCGTTCAATCGATACTTTTTATACTCTTGTGCCATGAACAAGGGTTCAGTGGCTAAACGAGTAAGCCTTGATGTCACATCACCCGTCTTTAAGAGCTGTGAATATAGATAAATTAATTAGGTTAGTTGTAAAGCTTTCTTGTAATGTGACATTTAATAACAATCATTTTCATTATAATTACCTCGTGTGACAATCACAATCTAAATTCGCTGTCTGATTGTGCCATTATTTTTCGCCTTTTATTTCTCTCACAGGCTCCATATTTTCTGCATAGATCGTGACGAACGTATTACAAAGTTAATCATGTAAAAGTTAAAATATTTTAAACTTACTTTTTCCATTCTTCGACATCTTCATGTGTGTCAAATGGATAACGAGCTACTTGTTCATGTTACAAACTCGTTAATTTCACTCGTTTGCCCATCACATGACCACCCTCATCGACGAACTCATCATTGTCATCCATGTTGGTCGATTCAGACATATATTCCCGAGTGTAGATTGATGACTCCACGATGATGTATTCCTCTGCAATTGATCCTTCAATCTATTGTGTATTCTTGACGTAATCTTCGAAAACTTTCATCAATCTTTCAAACGGATATATCCACCGATATCTAACTGGATCGCAAAGAAGGGCCTCTTGCATAGGTTTACCAAAAAGTGAACAATTATATCAAAGTAAGATGGGTAAAAGTACTTCTCCAAGACACAAATCTCTTCGTTCACCACCAATTTTGCGGCCACTATGTGATCTCGATTGACTACCTTATCACATAGAAGTGGGAAGCAGATACTAATTTGTATAATAGCCTTCCGCAAATCCTTATGCTTGGAGAAACAGTGCTTAAACAATAGATGAGCCAATTGAATGATCACATGCCAATCGTGGGACTTACACTTATGTAAATCATGGGTAGCATAATTCATAATCCTTTGCAAGTTGGACGAAAAATTAAATGGAACCTTCAAATTATATATTGTGTCTAAAATCACCTTCCTTTCCTCACTCATCAAAGTAAATGCACCAGTGGGAATTATTATCCTTCCCTTACTATCTTCTTTCAAGCATAGTTATGGCTTAAGTTTCAACCCTTTAAGGTATTTTCGTGCATTTTCTCCATCCTTCGAATGACTCCCCCTAAGGCATGTGCCCATAATATGTTCAGTGATGTTCTTCTCTACGTGCATCACATCTAGTACATGGCACACCGGGTTATTCTTTCATTAAGGCAAGTCAAATAAAATTGACCTCCTAAAAATGCCTTTCTTGTCTCAGTTTCATTCTCAGTTGGGGTCTTCTTATGCTTGACATTCTTAAATTTAGGATTTTTACCTGACATATTAGGGCCACAATTAGAAGATTTACTTTCAATTTCTGAGCCTGAAAGTTTTCTCGGTCGTAGCCTATGTTTAACCTCGCCCGGTAAAAAATTGGAACCTTTCTCAAATCTAAAAATATGAGCGGGGGGTAAAAACCTCCTATGGCAAATATACATTTTTTGAGCTAACGGGGAGATGAAGAGATTCAGTCTCCTATCCACAAATAGGACACCCCAAATAACCATGTACTGCACAATCGGATAATGTCCCATGAGTTGGAAAATCAAGAATTGCCCACATCAACATAGGTTTCAGTGTAAACTCTTATTTTCTACACTACATCAAAATGACAAAATTGTCACCTTTCAGCCGGCCACCCTTGTCTAGGTCATTGACCGTGACAAAAAACACGCGTTTTGTGTCACGATCATTGACCTTGACACGACCGTGACAAAGAATTGTCACGGTCATTGACCATGACAAGTCCGTGATAAATTTACTGGTCACGGTCAATGACCTTGACACGACCATGACAACTTTTGCAGCAAAAACCCTTTCCCCCTTCTTTTTTCCCTCCCACTGTTCCCTCCCTCTCTCTCTCTACGCTGCTCTCTCTCTCTATACTTTCAGGTTTAATTCTCTCTCTCTCTCTCTCTCTCTCTCTCTCTTCCATTTATATATATGTTTGTGTGTGTATATATATATGTGTGTGTGTATGTATATATGTGCGTGTGTGTGTGCATGTGTGGGGGGTGGGGCAGGGTGGGGGTAGGGGGTGGGGCTGTTGTGTGTGTGTGTATATGTGTGGTGGGTGGGGGGTGTGGAGGGAGGTGGGGAAGGGTGGGGGGCCATTGTGTGTGTGTGTGTGTGTGTGTATGTGGTGTGTGTGTGTGTGTGTGTATGTGGTGAGTGAGGGTGGTGGTGTGTGTGTATGTGGTGAGTGGGGGGTGTGGAGGGAGGTGGGGGGCGTGTATGTGGTGAGTGGGGGGTGTGGAGGGAGGTGTGTGTGTGTGTGTGTGTGTGTACAACTAATATTAATAAGAAGGATGATGAATAGTGCACTTGCAAACCCAAAGGTATCAAACCCTAGGATAGAAAATCTCCCACTCAAAATATCCCTCCTAACTAAAACCTAATGAAAAACTAGATAAACACTAACTAATGAACAAAAAACCATATATATATATATATATATATATATATATATATATATATATATAGTAAAAGTATTAAATAAAGGAAAAGGAAGAAATATCTCGAAGATATCTGATAGCTAGTATGACCGATTGGTAAATCGATGATTCTTATAATTGCCCATTGATCTCCATCCTCACAAAGATCTGAGTGATCGATCAATTGATGAATCCTAAAATAGCCCGCTATCCTCGATTCGAGGCAAACTCTGCTTCTGTAATCCCCCGTATTTTTATAATACATTATTTTTGGTAGAATTTAATTAAACAAATTCGTGAATAAATTGCTTGGTTCTAATTGCATGTTTATATGATTCATTTATGCATAATGTATTAACTCATAGAAAATAAATTATATGTTAAATTAAATTATTATTATGTGATAATTAAACATATTAAAAGTGTGTGTGTATATATGTGCGTGTGTGGGGGTGGGGCAGGGTGGGGGTAGGGGTGGGGCTGTTGTGTGTGTGTGTATATGTATGGTGGGTGGGGGGTGTGGAGGGAGGTGGGGAAGGGTGGGGGGATATTGTGTGTGTGTGTGTGGTGGGTGGGGGTATGTGTGTGTGTATGTGGTGAGTGAGGGTGGTGGTGTGTGTGTATGTGGTGAGTGGGGCGTGTGGAGGGAGGTGGGGGTGTGTGTGTATGTGGTGAGTGGGGTGTGTGGAGGGAGGTGTGTGTGTGTGTGTGTGTATTTGAATTAACCCATGAATTTGTATTTTTGTATTTGAATTAACCCATGAATTTATTTTTGTATTTGAATTAACCCATGAATTTATTTTTGTATTTGAATTAACCCATTATATGAAACATACTTGAAATTAAATATAGTGCGCATAGATACTAGCCTTCTAGTTCTTATGTGTACGCATTCAATAGCCCTTAGACCCGTTCGAGAGTCATTACCCCTGTAATGAGATCTCTCGAATTGTCCCGTTTGGACAGTTTGAGACTGTATAATTTCTGTATAATATTCTTATTGGCTTAAAGTTGTTACTTTTGGAGGAAGTTCTGCAGTCGTATCTTAATGTTCTCTGGGTACATACTAGATTGACAAGTGTGATTGTTATTTCAATTCACCAATTGAAATAACACTCACACGTGCCAATCTACATCGTGTACTTGGAGAACTACGAGGATATGCTGTCGAATTTTTTTCAAATCGTAGCAATGTGCATGAGTTGTTAAGTATATTACAGAAAAATGCAGTCTTGAATGGGATAGGACCATTTACCCTTTAATAGGATAATTAAATGATGGGATAATTAAATAAAACATACTATAAATCTAAGTTTTGTTTACCTTTAATAGGTGTTTAGTTGTGGTAGCTGTGATGGGATATCCGAAATACAAAGAGTGGATGGGTGAGACTAATAGAATGGGGGATGTGTTTCGCAGAGGTGCTAACGAATTTGTGAAATATGCAAAGAGATGTCGTAATAATGAAGAGTTTTCGTGTCCGTGTGCTAGGTGTAAAAATGGTAAGGTGTTTGAGTGGAAAACAGTTGAACTACATTTGTTAAGATCGGGTATGCATGATAGTTATCGATTTTGGAGTTTTCACGGTGAATTGAAAGTTCCTTTTATCCCCGACCAACATTCACAACAACCTTCAACAAGTAGAATAGATGTAGAAAGGGACGGCGTAGATCATAATATGTTAGAGGATTTAGTTGATGATGCGTACATAGTTTATGAAGCAGAGGAGAATGAGGTTACTAATGATGTAGAAGATTCAAGTGCTCGTGAAGATAACACGATAAAACTTGACGATGACTGCCAAAGTTTAAAATTTAAGGCTACCCAACCGTTATACTCTGGCTGTGAGAAATATCAAACAACTTTACATGCCATGGTTGGTTTGCACAGTTTGAAGACGCAGTACGATTTGTCTGGCAATAGCGTGACGGGAATTCTGAAATGGGTGAATGGCTTATTACCCAAGGTGAATACACTTCCAAATAACTATCCTGTTATGAAGAACAGTTTGAAAGGTTTGGGAATGAAGTATGAATCAATTCATGCTTGTGTGTATGACTGCATACTATACCGAAAGGAGTATGAAAATCTCGATCGTTGTCCGGTATGCGATGAACCTAGATATGTCCAATCTACTAGTAAGTAAGGCACAAGCTCAAAAGTGTCTCAAAAAGTATTGAAATATTTTCCCGTTGGGCATAGATTAAAGCAATTTTTCACAGTACCATGGATTGCAGAGGCAATGACTTGGCATGCTAGGGCAGAAGTACGGGGTAATATCATGCGTCATCCTATTGATTCTACTGCCTGGCGGAGGATGAATTTTGTGTATCCCGATTTTGCTCGAGAACAACGCAATATTTGTTTGGATATATCAACAGATGGTTTCAATCCATTTGGAAATCTAAGCACCAATCAGAGTGTATGGCCAGTGATCCTAGCCCCACTCAACCTCCCTCCTTCACAGTGTATGAGACCTGAATTTTTTATGATGGCTTTGTTGATACCTGGGCCAAAGGCACCAAGTGATGACATTGATATCTACCTGGCTCCTTTGGTAGAAGAATTAAATGAGTTGTGGGAAGATGGTGTGCAATCATTTGACTCTTTTAGAAAAGAAGAGTTTACGCTGAAAGATATGTTGATGTGGGAAATTCATGATTTTCCAGCTTATGGGACATTATCCGGATGTGTAGTACATGGTTATTTGGGGCGTCCTATTTGTGGAGAGGAGACTGAATCTCTTCGTCTATCCTCTAGCTTAAAAAATGTATACCATTGCCACAGGAGGTTTTTACCCCCAGCTCATAGTTTCAGATTTGAGAAAGGTTCCAAATTTTTAATTGGGCTGAGTTGAACATAGGCTACCGCCAAGACAACTTTCGGGTTCAGAAATTGAAAGTAAATCTTCTTAATGTGGCCCAAATATGCCAGGTAAGAATCCAAAATTTAAGAATGTCAAGCATAAGAAGACCCCAACTGGGAATGAAACTGAGATAAGAAAGGCATGGTCTCGGAGGTCAATTTTATTTGACTTGCCTTATTGGAAGAATAACCCGGTGCGCCATGTATTGGATGTGATGCATGCAGAGAAGAACTTCGCTGAACATATGGTGGGTACTTGCCTTGGGGGGAGTCATTCGAAGGATGGAGAAAATGCACGAAAAGACCTTAAAACGTTTAAACTTAAGCCACAACTATGGTTGAAAGAAGATAGTAGGGGAAGGACAATAATTCCCCCTGGTGCATTTACTTTGACGAGTGGGGAAAGGAAGGTGCTTCTAGACACAATATATAATTTGAAGGGCCCATCTACTTTTTCGTCCAACTTGCAAAGGATTGTGAATTATGCTACTCATGATTTACATAAGTGTAAGTCCCACGATTGGCATGTGATCATGCAATTGGTTCCTCTATTGTTTAAGCACTGTTTCTCCAAGCACAAGGATTTGCGTAGCGCTATTATGCAAATTAGTATTACCTTCTCCCTCTTGTGTGAGAAGGTAGTGAATTGAGAACACATAGTGGCCGCAAAATTGGCTGTGAACGAAGCGATTTGTGTATTGGAGAAGTACTTTCCCCCAGCATTCTTTGACATAAGTGTTCACTCCTATGCGACGAGGCACTTCTTTGTGGTCCAGTTAGATATCGGTGGATGTATCCGTTTGAAAGATTGATGAAAGTTTTTAAAGATTACGTCAAGAATACGCGATATATTGCACGATCAATTACAGAGGAATACATCATCATGGAGTCATCAATATATACTCGGGAATATATGCCTGACTCGACCAGCGTTGATGACACTGATGAATTCGTCGATGATGGTGGTAATGTGATGGGAAAACGAGTGAAATTAACGAGTTTGCAACATGAACAAGTAGCTCGTTATCTATTTGACACACATGAAGATGTCGAAGAATGGAAAAAGTAAGTTTCAATTATTATAATGTTTAACATTATTTTAAATTATTTTATACATGATTAATTTTGTAATATGCAGTAAATATGAAGCCTGTGAGAACAATAAAGGATGAAAAACAATGGTACAATCAGACAGCGAATTTAGGCTATGGTTGACACAAGAGGTAATTATAATGAAAATAGTCATTATATAACGTTACATTACACTCAAATTTTACCACTAATATAATTAATTTATCTATATTCTCAGCTTCTAAAGATAGGGTGATACGACATCAAGGCTTGCTCGTCTAGCCACTGGACTCTTGTTCGTGGCACAAGAGTACAAAAAGTATCGATTGAACGGTTACATTTTCGGCGCTAAAGTGTACGAGGAAAGTACAAATGTACAGAACTCGGGAATTTCATATAAGGCTCTTACTTTCTTTCGAGCGAGCGCAAAAGATAAAAACCTCGTTGAAGCTGAAATGACTTACTATGGTGTAATCCAAAATATATTTGAATTGGATTATATAAGCTTCAAAGAGGTTGTATTTACTGTGAATGGGTAAGAGTTGAGGATAAAAATGCTTGTAAAGTTGATCCTGTCACCAATTTAATCATGGTTGACTTGTCCAAGTTGAAGAGCAACGACCACGTGAGCAATGAGCCGTTTGTTTGTGCATTTCAAAAGGTTAAGCAAGTGTTTTACTCGGAGTATATCAACAACGAGCCGTGGTCAATTGTCCAACACGCGCCAAGGCGTCTAAATAGTAGTGTGGATGACTTGGCTGCTCCTACCGAATATCAATCCATTTTTTATGATAACTCGAATTTGAAATAATTTTTCAATTTGTAATAAATATTTCAATTGGTACTGAAACATCCATTTTTAATGCTTTTAATTGATTTGCACTTTATCGTTTTCACTCTTGTGTGGTGTGCATGTGTGGAGAGGAGATTAATACATAAATATTCCAACTACATCTAAGTTTTCTTTATACTAATCCATGGATATACGCTTCTTACCTTTAATAGGTGATTAGTACATAGTTATTTAGGGTGTCCTATTTGTGGAGAGGAGACTGAATCTCTTCGTCTATCCAAACACTAAGAAATGCCATAATCCTATGGAGTATGTTCTGCTAATTCCTCCCAACCGTTATGTAGTCAAACATCACCGGTTGAAGTTATCAATTCCACTTTCCATACCCCACCACTTGGAACCTCTAGCAAAACATGGAAGACCATTGAAAGGTGGAATTGACAACTTCAACTGCTGATTTTTGGCTACACAACGGTTGGAAGGAATTTGCAACGCATAACTCCATAGGATTATGGCATTTCTTAGTGTTTAGATATGAAGAGAATTATATTTGACACGATTGCCCGGGGTACATTAGTTGGAAGGAGGTGCCATATGAGCTCAAGTTAGCTGTTTGGGTGACACTACAGGTAATGTATTTATATTTATATGTCGATTTCGATTTTGATTTCAATTTTGATTTATATTTATCTATAGTTGCGGGATGGATACTAATTTTACTTTATTTTAATTTGGGGAAAGGGAGTGGCCCTGAGGGTAGGCCACATATGCTCGATAGTTATATGGCTATTCGGACGAGAAAGGAAGGATAAGGAGGTGTCTCCGAGCGTCGCGGTACAAAATCTCTTTTCCAGCTAAATAGTTTGTAGATTTGAGATAATTGATGGTGATGTTGTTTCTTCTTAAATAGTTTCTATTTTGAATATATACTTGCATTATCTTTAGTTTGTTTGGATGTATGATGTTTGAACAGGTACAACGTTGCTATAACAGGCACAAATATACTGCTGGGCAGTGGCAGTGGCCATACTGCCCAACAGATTTTTTTTAAATTCTGTCCAGAATTATCACGGTCATTGACCATGACAATTTTTTTTAAAAGGGTCACGGCTTTGTCACGGGTAGAAACCGTGACTAAACGTGTCACGGTCATGGACCGCGACATGACCGTGACACAAAATGCGAGTTTTGTGTCAAGGTCAATGACTGTGACAAAAAAAGTTGTCTCGCCTCGAAATGTCACCGTCATTGATCTTGACAAGTTGAATTTATCAAGGTCAATGACCTTGACAATTCGGCAGATTTGGTGTAGTGCTAAAAGATTCAAATGCTTTCACACCCTCTTACCACAACTCATTTAATTCTTCTACCAAAGGATTCAGGTAGACATCGATGTCTTCACTCGATGCCTTTGTCCCAGGTATCAATAAAGACAACATCAAAAATTCAGGTCTCATACACTATGAAGGAGGGAGGTTGAGTAGGCTAGGATTACTGGCCATACACTCTGATTGGTGCTTAGATTTCCAAATGGATTGAAATCATTTGTTGATATTGATAAACGAATGTTACAGTGTTCTCGAGTAAAATTGGGATACTCAAAACTCATCCTCTTCCAAGCTGTAGAATCGATAGGATGGCGCATAAGATTTTCCCCAGCATCTGCCCTAGCATGCCAAGTCATTGCCTTTGTTATCCATGGTACTGTGAAAAACCTCTTTAATCTAGGCCCATTGGGAAAATATCTCAACACTTTTTGAGGCACTTTTGAGCTTGTGCCTTCCTTTCCAGTAGATTGAACATATCTAGGTTCATCACATACATAACACCGATCGAGATTTTCATACTCCTTTCGGTATAGTATGCAGTCATACACACAATCATTAATTGATTTATACTTCATTCCCAAACCTTTTAAAGTGTTTTTCATAGTAGGATAGCTGTTTGGAAGCGTATTCTGCTTAGGTAGCAAAACTTTCACCCAATTCAAAATTCCTGTCACGCTATTGCCAGAAAAACCATATTAGGTCTTTAAACTATGCAAACCAACCATGGTATGTAAAGTTGTTTGATCTTTCTCATAGCCAGAGTATAACGGATGACTCGCTTTAAATTTTAATCTTTGGTAGTCATCGTCGAGGTTTATCCCGATATCTTCACGAGTAGTTGAACCTTGTACATCATCAGTGACCTCATTCTCTTCCACTTCATGAACTCCATACGCATCATCAACTAAATCCTCTAGCATATTATGGTCTACATTGTCATCCTCCCCTTGTATATCTATCCTACTTGTTGAAGGTTATTGTGAAAGTTGCTCGGGGACAAAAGGAACTTTCGGTGCCCCGTGAAAAATCCAAATTCAATAACTATCTTGCATACCCCATCTTAATAAATATAGTTCAATTGTTTTCTACTCAAATACCTTACCATTCTTATACTTAGCATACGGACGCGAAAACTCTTCATCATTATGACATCTCTTTGCATATTTCACAAATTCATTAGCACCTCTGCGAAATACATCCCCCAATACCCATCCACTTTTTGTATTTAGGATATCCCATCATAGCTACTACAAACAATCACCTATTATGGGTAAAAAGTGTATATTCATGGATTAGCATAAACAAAAGTGTGAATATTTAGTTCCCATTATTATAAACAATTACCTATTGAATGCCTACGCATAACAACTAGAAGGCTAGTTTCTATGTGTAAATTTATTCGTGCATTCAAACTCAATTTTAATTTGAAATTGAAATTAAAATTCAATTTATAATATTAATTCATGTTTCATCCATCTCCTCTAAAGGGTGAGTGGTCCTATCCCATTCAAGACCGCACATTTTTGTAATATATTTAATAGCTCATGCACATTGTTCCAATTTAAGAAAAAATCGCCAGCATATCTCCATAGTTCTCCAAGTACACAACATAAATTAGAAAGTGTGAGTATTATTTCAATTTATTGATTGAAATAACATTTAACATCGCAAAATTAAGTATGTGCCCGGAGAACATTAAGATACGACTACAGAACTTCCCCCCAAAAGTAACAAGTTTAAGCCACTAAGAATATTATTATACATAAACTATGCAGTTCCAAATTGTCCAAACGGTACAATTCGAGAGATCTCATTACAAGGGTAATGACTCTAGAATGGGTCTAAGGGCTATTGGATGTGTACGCATAAGAACTAGAAGGTTAGTATCTATGCGCACTATAAGTAATTTAAAGTATGTTTCATTTAACTATGTCTTATCACAATTCGAGAGATTTCATTTGATTATGTAATTTAAAGTATATTTCATTTAATTTAAAGTACGTATAAGAACTATAGAATATTTTAGTCCATTTCATAAGGAGCTAAAGGGATGGTAACACTATGTGACTTCTCGTGAAATACGATGATACATTAAAAGCATGTTAATTGTATTAAAGGTTTGAGTTATCACTCCTGCCCATCACTAAACTTCGTGCGTGGAATGTCTAACCGAAGTGAAATCCAAACAATGACCTCCCCACCCCCCCACCCCGCCGCGTGATACTCTTTCATTTAGATAAGGTAGTTGTTAAGACAATTTAATTTAAATATCTATTTGTGCAATTAATCCAACTTGTCCAACTCAATTCAATTCAATATAAAAATATCAATACCAATGAAATTCAATTCAATTCAATATCAATATCAATACCATTAATGCATATCAATATCAAGAAACAATTGTGATTTATGTAATTGAAAAACATACACATACACACACACACACATGGACTTTACTCTCACAAAATATACACACACACACATCACCACTGCCTCTCCCCACCCCTACACACCTATACACACACACACACACTACCCCCACTACCCCCCCTCTAAAATTTTTTTAGACACTATAGTCCCTCGTGATATATATACAAACCTAAGTAGCATCAAGCCCTAAATAATAACACCTAATTAACATCAACAATTTCTAACCAATTTCAAACCTCAATAACAATACACAAATAATATTTATAATGTCAAATTAATTTCATTCTCTAAACAATAAGATTCACGAAATATTAACAATACATATTAATTTCAATCCCAATTAAGATCAACATTAACAAATAATAATACCAATAAATTGCAAGCCCTAATTAAAAGTACCTAATCAATATTTATAATGTTCAATTAATGTAAGTCCTAAAATACCCAACTAACACCACCCCCGTACACCCTACCCCCACTCCCATACACCTATACACACACACACGCACATTTCCCCCTACCCCTACCCCCATCACTCCCCCTACCCCACCTCTGCCAAACCCCCTGCCTCCGCCCCCTTGCCCCCACCACTACACAAACACACGTGCAGACACCCCCCCCCCAGGCCCACTACTACATGCACATGCAGTACTACACACACACACACACACATATACACATACACACATATACATACACAAAGGAAAAAGAGGGAGAGAGAGAGAGAGAAAATGACCTGAAAGTAGAGAGAGAGAGAGAGAATCGTCGCTCGAGCTAAAGAGCAAATATAGAGGGAAAGGAAATGGTGGGAAAAAAAGAGGCGCCTAGGATTTTAATTATAAGACTTGTCGCAGACCTATCAATGTCTTTAATCGTGACAACTCTTTAAAATTATCACGGTCAATGATAGTGACAATAAACGCGTATTTTTTTGTCACGGTCAATGACCGTGACAAGGCTAGCCGACACAAACGTGACAATTTATCCTTTTTGGTATAGTGTACAAATTTTAGGTGAAGGAAGAGCTCTTGCTTGTCCATGGTGATGAAGAAAATTCGATGAAAGCAGTGAGATAGAAATGACCAACTCACTTTCCCTCCTATTTTTCTTATTAAACAAAAGGGGTAAGCTAGCACCCTATGAGCCCATAGTCAAAACCTAGAGCCTTCTCATTAAGTGAAAAACTCTTCTCCAGGCTCTTACATCGGATTTTTGTGAGGTGAATTGAGACAACACAAGGATAAACTCACATATGACCCCCAACACCACCCAAAATCACCCAAAAAATGGTGATTTGCGTCACTTTTGGTATCACCACCACCCCCACAATTTTTTTTGAAGTGGAGAATCATATTCATTGCATCTTTTAGCTAAAAGATCATATTTACAATAGTCGTTTGGCGTCCTGAATTGTCTTATACAATATGCGCAAGAACGGGACCCCTGTACAAAATATATATTTTTTTATTTTTCTTCGCATGGTAATATTCCTTATATTTTTATGAGTCTAAATATTTTTTCGGAATATTTTTTTGACTTACCAATTTTTTTAAACAATTCGCGCAAAATTGAACTTTTGCAGTGTTACGCACCGTCAGACAATTTGTACCCAGGTTCGCGTAGCGCTCGTTGCTTGTCTGAATCGCGTGAAACTTAACCTAAGTACTTAAAATAATTATATAAACTCAAAATGAAACTCATGAGAGCCATGCAATGCAAAACTTTCTTGTTTAATCCATATTGCGATACTTTGCCTTTTGTACCATTTAAATGTCGCGTTGTATTAACCTTGTCCGTGTCACATCCATTCTTTGACATTTTTGCCTCAAACTTAATGGACATCCTAGCTAATACTATTAGAGATTAAATACGCATTGATGTGAGACATGCATCGTGGATTTTTTCTCTTTTAAACCATTTACGTAATGCTCCATCTTACGTATTACTTTACATGTTACACTTGGATTATTTATTCCTCGAATTTCTTTTGGACAAAACACCTCAAATAACATTAAATACCTAAGTTCTAGGATGGGGTATTACATTCTTCCCTCCTTAGGAAATTTTGTCCTCGAAATTTGTGATCATCAAGCTCACAAATCATTCGTCCAACAATTTAATTCTAATCCTAGATGTCTTTAACACTATAGTCTAACCCAAAGATTTCATACCATTAATTTGATATAACCACGCTGGTAACTAATGTATTATTGCTAAAGCGCAAGCATTCCTATCATGTCCATCTAAACAATACCTCAAAATAATTGATAATCACCAAATATCATGCTAACACCTACAAAATTTATTATCATGAATTATTCTGAACATCGGGATTTACAAGCCTACGTGTCATCAAATGATTTGGATCTTGCCTAGCCTAGGAAGATACATACTCAACATTAATAACTATACACATGAGTGACTACATTCTCAATTCGCAAATTTCATATGGAGCGTAACACTAGCATTTAATGTTCCATCAAGTTCTAATATTCATATCTTAGAGTCATGACCTCAAATCCACGATATACATTGTTACTAACGAGTGTGTTAACCAAAAGCTATCAACTACACATGAAAACTACATGCGAAAAATCGCGAGACCATGCGTACACACTAACCGACGTAAAATAAAGGTGCTTCCGAAGAGGATCGTACTCATGTATCGTGATGCATCGACCTCAACCCGGCCTATCCCGCATCATTACTGAGCTTATACAACGCTATACCTGAATACATACCCCTAACTGAAATGACTTCCCATCACTGGAATAAAAGAAAACACAATAAGATGCAATGGATCAGGCGACCTCCATGCCAGAATGAAACAATTAAATTCGGGCAACGAACCATGCCACGCGAAGCAAGAACCACAACGTACACTTGAAGTCTAAAATTCACGGACCTACACCTTCCCTAAAGACTTAGTCATGACACTCCCTAGATTGAATCACTAATCACGACTACCCATTTTCAAAGGCAACGACTTGGGAACCGATTCATTTGGGAAGCTAAAACACTAAGCTTTTCTCCTTAAGACTGAGCTTACTTTTTATCCTTCATATCAAGCGAAGTTACATTTCTCATTTCTTAATGTTAGTCACTGACCTACCTACTAAAGTCTCCACAATTCCCACATGCGATTGCTAACTTTCAAACCTCAAGATCTTTCTCATTTAGTGAAAGACAACACTCACATAATTTTACCTTATGGACCATCACTACAATCCTTAGCAACGTCCTATGTGATCCCAAATCATAACTATCAGACTAGTTACAATGACACCTCAATTTTTAAAGAATTATCCATGCCTTATACCTAATGATTCTCCTCACTAGAGTTATACTAAGCCATACGAGTAGCGCACATAAGTGTTATAATCAATCCTAACACTCCATTTCGAGTGTTATTTCTAAAACCATGATGAACACCATCGTGTCATATGTCTCCCGAGTGTAAAACCTAGCACGTATCAACTTATTTTCGATGTTATCCACAAGGGTTATATCTTAACACAAGCTTATCAACAAGCCATGGCGCTAACTCATATGTATTTTCACAAAATAATATGACTAAATCGTACAACAAAATCAACAGCCTATGAATCCACGCAATAAATTTCTCAACGATCTATGTAAAGGACACCAATTCAACCATCTCCAATGATCATACACATTATAGAGTATGAGTGATCACGATAAAATTCTACCAAGTACAATAACCAATCACGGTCATTATTTTTTTAGGGCCCCACACTAACACAATTACTACGTGTTACACCAATTATAACTCTATATCCTTGACGTAATAAGAAATCCCCAAAGTTCAAAGAGAAACATCCTTTTTATCGTAATACGCGAAGCGCAGTCTAAAGTTCACCATTACTAGGGAGTGTATATCACTTCTACTAATAACTCATTAGCTAATCCTTGTCATATATCTCCAAGGCATTATCAGTACGAATTCACATGCATGTCCACAACTATAACTCGCGATCAAACTCATCATGGAGTATAACTGAACCTTATTGAACACTCAGCTATGACAACTAATTTGTCTCACTAGATAGCCATCACACTCATTTACTATATCACAAGCTATCACCACCATAAAACTTTTGGTAGGATACGAGGCATCGGGTACTACTTATAAAACTTTGGGTCAATACCTTTAATGCTATAAGAGATCTTATTCCTCAATACTACTTTATTTTTCTAAAACCATAATTCAATACCACCATTTCTAACACTAAGTCCCAAGGACTATATAGATTCATTCTTAAATTACCCTGAATCAATATGATTATCTAAACCCAAATCATAATCAAGTCACTTAGGCATTGCAATCTCCATAGAATTATTTATTCACAATTAACGCTACTTAGTTACCTAATACCTTAGATGAACAACAAGTATACCAGCTAAGACGTAATTGAAATCATTAGGACTTTCTAATCATCAAACTTCCATATGATACATCCCGCATATTTGCTAGTTAACACTACCAGAAAAAATGCAGCGGAATAAGAACGACCACTAACTTAATCAATCAACAACTCAAAGAGAATGGCACAACATGCTCAAAACCTCGACTTTACCACCAAGGTACAAATGGAAATCGTCACCAGGAAAGTGTGACTAGCGCCAACCAATAATGATGTTAAAAGATCCATTACCGACCTCACCACGTCACACCCGAAAGGAACATGAACCTAAAGCTCCGCTAACAAGTTGTAACGCCCGACCCGGATTTAAGGGTTGATAAAGGATCAACCCGATCCAAACCACACATTAATCGTGAAGTGCAATGAAACACCCAAAATAATGTTTCTTATCCAGTTTTATTAATATTTAATGTTACACTTATTAGCATGTGAGTTCAATTTACCGTCACTTCGTGATATGACCCTAGGGAAATGCCCCAAGGCCAAGTAGACAGAGCTACTAACGTAAATACTTACCTGTATAACGCGCTCAAAATACGAAACTACATGCAACCTGCCATAACAAAATGAAGGAGTGAGTTGAATGCTCAATGGAAATTATACAATGAAGTTAGGGGTGTGCATGAACCCGAATAGACCGAACGGACCAAAAAATTGAACCGAAACGAACACACTTTTGCAAGTCTTTTTTAATTCGGTCTAAAAATATATAGGATCGCAAAATTTGGGTCAGGCTCAGTCTTGGATCGTAAAAAATAATTTTGGACCGGACAGGACCACTTTCATGATATATATATATATATATATATATATATATATATATATATATATATATATATATATATATATATATATATATATATATATATATATATATATATATATATATATATTAATTTCATAACTCACACATGCATGTTAGTCCTAATAGTACCACACCCAACACAACACATACATAACCCTAAAGATCTTATTTTCTCTTCTCTCTCTCTCTACATACAAGTTTTTTCGCTCACTCTTCCCTTCCCTCATCTCGGCTCCGACAACAAACCCACCCTCCTACTTTTGCTGAATTGATTTTTGTTTGGATCTGACATCTGAGTTTATTGATCAAGGAGGCTTATCAAGACCAACTTTTGCAAGGTGTCTTTTCACAATCTGTTATTTATTTGTTACATACGAATCTGATCTGTTATTTCTTTGTTGCATGAGCTTTTACCCTGTGACGTGTTTAGCTAGGATTAATCTCTTTTCTCAATCATTTATTTTATACAGCCATACGATCCATTATTGGTTTCTTTTTTACCCTATGATGAGTTTTTACCCTCCAATATGTGCATACCCCAAATGATAATAAATCTTCAAGAGCTTGAATCATTTTTCTTCAAGTGTTTATGTTGGCAACCCCAAATAATAATAAATCTTCAAAAAATGAGCAAACTCTTGTCTCTCTTTCCAGGCAGTGTTCCACCATGGGAGATGTAAAGCAAATCCATGCCCATCTCATTCGAACTTGCATTGATAAAAACCTCTATATTGTTGCCAAAATTATTGGGTTTTGCGTTGTATCCCAAAGTGGTTCAATGGATTATGTTGTCTCTGTTTTTAAAAATATTGAAAACCCACATGGGTTTATTTAGAATATAATGATTAAGGGATTTGGGAGGACAAGTTAAGTTGAGCAAGTTTTTGGTTTAAGAAACAAACAAGTGTTGTTTTATAAAAAAATGTGTTGTTTTTAATTAAAAAAAGTGTTATTTTTAATTAAAAAAAGTGTTATTTTAAATTAAAAAAATGTGTTGTTTTTATGAGTTTGGACCGAATAGGATATAGACCGAACACGGATCGCTTGAAAACCGAATAGGACCGAGACCGATTATTCATGTCCAGTCTCAATCCATAATTTTGTAGCACCGATTAATGCGGTTCAATCCAAAAATTACCTCAAAATCGGACCGGACTGGACCGCGAACACCCTTAAATGTAGTATAGAAACAAACGACAAAAAGAATACTCACACGCTACACCACATGCATGCGAAAGTACGTACGTATCTACATATATATATATTGGAAAATACATATCCCAATGTATGAAATCGTTTTATTCAAAAACGTTATTTACTCCAATATACTTCCTTAATTTTACAAAATAGTCACTTTATATAATTATGCATAAAACGAGCATATTTCCTCCCGTTAACTCACATCGTGAAACAAATGACATTTGTTAGGGGAAAAAACATACATTTACTTTCAAACATTCATTAACTCAATGTTTATTAACTCATGCCCGAGTTACTAAACCATTTGATAGGACGACCATTCAACGTACGCACACACCGTAATTAGAAAAATACTCATTTGCCTTTGAAAGCTTCGTATAACACATGCTTGTATTTATTATAATTCAAACCTCATTAGGTAACTTAAACATCATTAAGTCATCTTATTTAACCATCCCATGTTACGACATGAACATTAAACATTTAATGCGTTATTCTTACAATAATAAATCAATGAATCAATATGATTCATTTAAGCCTCTTTCATGAACATTCAATTCATCACTTAGAATTTTCTTTTGGGATTTCTTCGACACACACACCCGTCATAACACAGGCACCCCCACGGTTACATGAAATTTCACCACGCGGCATCGAGCGGCAAGTAAATTGCAGTTGCTTTTGAGTTTTTCACCATAGGGACAACATAACCCTGCTTAATTATTTAACCCAGCATCATCAAATATCATTATCTTACCAATGTGTTGAATATTTTCATAATTTCCACTTAATTTGTCTTTTTCGGATCAAAGCCAAAGCCTTGGACTTAACCGTCTATTTTTCCATTATTCGTTTAGGAAGAATCATTATATTCCATTAAAGTCCCTTTTTACACATGTTGACTTTACATCGAAAATCATTTCCGTTTAAGGACTTATTTTATTCTTTTTATATACGTGTCAAAACACTCCTTAACATTTTTGTTTCATGAAAATGTTACATTTTAAGTAAATTATCAATTTACCCAATTTACATGAGAATACATAACTTCACTCCTTATACTAGTGTTATTTAAAAAAAAACAATTTTTAAGCTTTAAACTTAACACTTAGGCATTTTAGTCACTATGACACTTTTTCAACTTTTCACTTTATTGAAAATCATATTTTTGCACATTACTCCCTTTAATATATAAAATCATACTTTTCACATATTAAAGTCTACACACTTTACACTAAAAAACCATTTTAGTCAACATTTACACATTTGATACTTTGCATTTCAAACTTATTATTACACACTTTAATTATGACTTTTGCATAAAGACCCATACTTAGACATTTTATTCACACTTAGTCTTCTACACTTTCATTATTTATATTTGTACCCAAAGTTTTCTAGAAGACTATACTTTCTCATATTTATACTTTTAACCCCCAAAACTTAGTTGAACAAACTAAATAGTGCACTTTGTAAATGGAACTCTATTTGCTCATTTCATAATGATTTATCAACATTAAAATCACTATATTAATCTCATAAAAAGGCATATACATACCAAGTGTTCTTCACATCAAATAAATCATTTATTCACCTTAAAATATGAGTTTAAAACATGTTATTTCATAAAATATTTGTGAATAGTGGGCTGAAAATTATCCATTTTTAAAACCCATTCAATCCTTCATTTTTGAGTGCCCAATTTCATAGAACATAGTAAGAATGATACTAACAAGTCTATTAGTAAATTTAAATCTTAATCAATATATTTTAAGCTCTAAATATGTAAGAAAAATCAAGTTAAACATAGGTTTACTACAACACCCATTTCAAAGATAGAAAATCCCATCTTCTTCTAAACTATATCTTGAATCATGTAGTATTAAATCTTTAATCATGGATGACTATTTTTACACACCTAAATGGAAAGTACTCATACTAATATCATCATCAACTTAACTTAGTAAGAGATAAGTATTTCCCACCTCAAAATATCCTCAAATAATGGTAGAGAGCGTGGATGACTCCCCACCTCCAAAGGTGGCCCCAAAGGGAGTCACAATAGCCCGCTCTTCAAGCTCAAAATCCCCTTCTACAACTCTCAAATATCATCAAAAGGTTTTCCAAAACTCTCCCTATAAGTTGTCCTTAAACTTCAAGGTGTTTTAATGGTGTTTGTGACCTCCACAATGATGCTTTCTTTGTGTAAAGATGGTGTGGAATAAGAGATACGAATTTGACGTGGATGAAGAGCTCTTGCTTGGTCATAGTGATGAAGAAAATCTGATGAAATGAGTGAGATAGAAATGGCCAACTCACTTTCCCTACCATTTCTCTTATTAAACAAAATGGGTACGCTAGCACCCTATGAGCCAATGGTCAAGACTTAGAGCCTTCTAATTACGTAAAAAAAACTCTTCAGGAGGCTATTACATATGATTTTTGTGAGGTGAATTGAGACAACAGAAGAATAAACTCACATGTGACCCCCAACACCACCCAAAACAATCTAAAAAATGATGATGTGTGTCAATTTTGGTACCAGCCCCCCCCCCCCAAAAAAAAAAAAAAATTTGAAACTTTTAACCTAAGAATCACATTCCTTGCATTTTTTAGCTAAAAAAAATCATATTTATAATAGTCGTTTGGTCTCATGGGTTGTCCTATACAAGACGCGCAAGAATCGGGACCTCCGTACAAAATATATATTTTTTCAGTTTTTCTTCGCATGGGAATATTCCTTATATTTTTATGATTCTAAATATATGTCTGGAATATTTTTTTTGAATTACCAATCATCCTAAACAATTCGCGCAAAACTGGAAGTATATTGAACAAGGGCTTACAAACATAATATATGGAATTAAAAATGTATTTCTAGGGCGGGGTATTTCATTGTCACGACGTGGATGGTTGGATTAGATGAGGTGTTAAGCTCTCAATGTCTCAGATCAAAATGTGAGTTTAACCTTTGATTAATGGATTAAGTGTTTGTGGGTTTAAATAAAGGTGAGAGGGAATGGGGAAGCCATTCACATCAAATTTTTGGAGCTCTCTCTATATCTAAGCTACACTCTCCCATTTCCAACCCATTTTCACCATCTCCAAGGTTTTTTCTTCCATCCCAAGCCTTTTCTAAGCCATTCCAACGCTAAATACACCCATTTCGCCTAGTTTGAGAAAGAAGTTGGGTAGAAGAAGCCATCGTTGGAGCTTTCTTGAAGAAGTTTGAGCTTTCTTAGAGCTTTGGAGTTTTAGGAGCTTTTAAGTCATCACCTTTAGTTTCTCCTCTTCAAATCCAAGGTAGGATTTTCCTCGTAATGTTTTCAATATAAAAGCTATTAGGATGCATGCTGGAAGGGTTTATTTTTTAAATATTATTTTCTAGTACGTTTATTTAAAGTTTTCTTGCAAAAAAAAGGATGTTTGAGAAAATTAGTGTAAATTGATTTTTGAGGAACAAGTGATATTTTAATCTTGAAATATGAGGAAATAAGCACAAAAATATATTCTCATGCCAAAATTATGCTTAGTTTCATATTTAAGGATTTGTAGGCTTGAGATCCTCTCCAAAATGTGTAAAATGTTGTAGTATATTGAACAAGGGCTTACAAACATAATATATGGAATTAAAAATGTATTTCTTGGTGAAGTAAAGAAGTTGGAAATATTAACCCTAAATATGTTAGAAAATCATGAGGAAATGACATTAATACAACATATGTGTATGAGGGTAAAGTAGACATTTTAGTAAAAATGTTCTTTATGACCTCAAATATATTTTGTTGAAAGGAAATATAAAGAAAGGTGATTTTCTGTAAAAAAAAGGGGGGGGACAATATATGATTTTTGGACACACAAGGACAGTTTGTAATGCCATAATGGGAAAAATATGATACTCACAAGATTTCGGTAAATGGGTAAAAAAATAATTTTAATAAAATTAGAGGGTCCTAACGGTTGGACTTCCTCAATTGACCTTGTTAGTCGGTTTGTGAAAAATCGAATAAATGAATGAAATGGCATGAAAACGATGAAAATAAAGGAATGATTTGGACATTGGTAAAGATATTAAAACACATTAATATGGACTCAAATGAGACCAAAAAATAATTAAGAAGGGCCTGGAGTTCTAGAGTGAGAGACCTAAAATCACTAGCCAGAGCATATGGTTGCATAGTCGACGATATAGAGTCCGTTAAAGTATGCGGATAATTGGATGATTTTGAGAAAATATAATGGAAATGCAAATAAACGTTGTTGTGCTTAAGAAATGTAAGTAAAGCAACCTAATAAAAAAAGGGGAGAAATGGAGCCTAAGGAATAATAAGATTAAATAGTCTTTAGACTCGATAAAGGGTGGCACAAATGGTTAAGTGCGAGTATGAGCACTTCGTTCGGGTACATTGCATTGTAGTTGCATTATACTAGTTAAATTGATAACGTTTTTCAGATTTGGTAAAATACATTTAATATGTATAGTATTTTTATATAGAACGTATAACTTAGTATTTCCACCATGTTGAGTGTCAGCTCATCCTTGCTTTTTATATTAAAACCCTTATCCCCCATGTATATCGAGTACGGGCTCGGGAAAGGACGCCGATAAGGCCCCTGTGAATAATAATCGTCGTTAGAAGCTCTACCATTATATTTGAACTTGTCTTTTGAAACATTGGATTCATAATATTTTTAAATTATTTTATTCGGGCCTTGAGCCAAGTGTTATAATAATACAGAGAGAGTCATGATTTATTTCTCATTTATTAGGCATTGTTGGATCCAACGGATTTTCATAAATAAACCTTGTTAATCGACCTAACTACTTAAAGTGGTAACTTATTTCTTAAATTAAAATCAATTATTTGAACCTTATAAAATGGTGCAATTAAAAAATTCTTAACTAATAAAAATGGACTTTCCCCCTCCCCCTTTAACTCCTTGACTTGGTACGGGTTGACCCGACGGTGACCCAAACCCGGGTCGAGGCATTATATTATATGTGACATATTATTTACCAAATAGATTATACCAAGTTTTATCTTCAAAATTAGGCGACTTAATATAAGTGCGAAAAAGGTAAATAACATAACTTAATACCAAGGCGTAACAGAAAAAACCTACAATGAAAAAAAACTTGGGCCGATAAACGACAAATGGACTATGGTAGGACTTACGGATGGGAACTGTGTCTTAAAAACCCCAATGCACTTTCACACCATATCTTACACTAGGGGAATGCAACAACAACCAATGTCTTCTTCAAGCCAAGATCAATAATCTACCTTTTGAATTGGAAGAAAAACTTTGTATTATAAATCTTGGAACAAGGTTGAGAAGCCTCCAATAAGTGTAGTACCACTTTCTAGGTGTGTGAGAAACCTAAATTGAAAGTGTTTTCATATATGGCTATGTCATAAATCTCACAATATAGTTCGGAGATAAGTAAAATCTAAAACTAACTCAAGAACAAATTATAATGATATTTGTTTAATTTTTAAAAAGAATTTAAAGTGAATAAATTTACTTTAAATATTTTTAGATTTCACAAGTAATGAAGCTTAAAATATCTCAAGGATATAGAAAAGAGAAAAATTAAGATTAAAACATGGAAGAATCCTAGATTCAACACAAAATAAGTTTTATCTTTTGTAAAAAAAATATCCTAAAAATGATTCTTATGGCATGAAATGCATCAGCACGTATTTTTAAAATATTTACCTCACAAAAATCACACTTCACACTTCTCTCTCCATATGAAATCTAAACCCACATAAATGTACTCTCAAGATTACAATAAAAACTCCGGGAGTCAAGTAGGTAAGTTGTAGGCTTCGTATGAAGTGATAAGATGTTAAAGTGAAAATATATGACGCGATCTTTGCTGTTGCACGAGTTTCTAAAAAATGTATGCAAAACAGAACTTTTGGCACCAGTCTGCATTTCTTTGTTGGAGCTTCGGTAAAATGAAAATACTCTTCACTACTGTGAGGCTTTGGCAAAGACAAGGCACAAAAAAACTTAAAAAAATTCCTCATCAAGTGCGCGACGAGTGAAAGACCTTCACTGCAGCGAAGAAAAGCTTTATTGAGGCGATGTTGGGGCGACTCACCTGAAGTTAGGAATGGCAATTTAACTATAGCAGGTGGTGAGTGGTCTGAAAAAGTACGAGATATGATGCCTGAAGGATTGGTATTTTTTTCCATATCCCATTTCAACTAATTTTCCTTATGTTTCCATGATATGATATTCAACAGTGTTGCATTTAATTGTGATGTCTAAATATGTTTTAAAAATTAATCTTTTTTTTCAGGTTTGAGTTGATGATGATGAGGAGGTTGCAATATGACGATAATTGATTTTGTTTGAGACTTTTGTTATTTGAAACTTATTTTGTGGTAGATGATATTATTTGGGACTTATTTTGTAATAGTTGATGATGTTTGAGACTTGGAAGTTTGACATTTTAAATTGTATTATTTGAGACATTTTAATTATTTTGAGACTTTTAAGTTGATGTTGAAGCCTTCGTGTTCATTAATACATTTTATTTGCTTATAAAGTCACTGTTTTATTTATTATATAATAAAATAAGATTTAGAACAAATAAATTCAAAATTTTGAGTTTTAACCCGTCAGGCGGGGAGGGCTCTGACCCATTTAATTCTTGTGGGGCGGGGCGGGGCGGGGCGGATACAGTTTTGAGGAGGTTGTATAAACGGGTTCGGGGCTTAAAATCCTAACTCGTCGCAGGGCGGGGTGGGCTAATTTTTTTTTCGCGGGGCGGGTTTGAGTTTTGATAAACCCACCTCATACCCGACCCGTTCCCATCCCTACCTGAAATAGCCAAAACAGTTTATAAGTTAATTTTTGATAAAATGTCAAAATTTAACTTATTGAATATATTTAATGCAATAAAAGAATATTTGCATTATATATATTTTGCTTCAACAAGCCATAATAAAACACATACGCAAAAAAATTATGAAAAGCATAATTTGTGTGACAAAATGCGTATAAGAGTTTCTAGTAACTTTTACCATTCCTAAGAGTGGTATAAATAAGATACGATGTTATGAGGATATCCGATAAATGACGTAAATGTATCTTTACTGGAACAACGTCAAAGACAAGACTAAATATACTTTGGTGACGGAATAAGACAATTTAGTCTTATGGGGCATAATATGAGTATTAGGCATACTCTTACAATCTTCCCATTTTTCTATTCATTGACAAAATATATAAAAAGAATATTAAATGCATTATAAGCAAATCTAACAGCCTATGACATAGAGACAGAACCCATCCAAAAGCAAAGATAAACCTATATTACACAAATCTTTAATCAAGAACTCAATAAACCAAACGATGAGATCTTAAACCTGTTAAGTTGCCATACACTTGAAATAAAAAGGAATCGAAGATACTAATTGTTGATACCAAAAATTATCCCCCTACATGGCCAAGGAGTGGACAAATGTCTTTTTACGTGGTAAAAAATCCAATCAGCATATAGCATCTCGATAGACATGCCGACCAACATGAAGAATGCAGACTATCAATACCAATGAAGCACCACCATACCAAGGGACTTACCACACGTGGTTCACACAACCAACAGTCATATTCATTATGTACGGGTGTAAATGCTTAAATGCATAAAGGCATTCTATCCCTTGATATTCTAACTCTTGATCTCCGAGTAATTATAAATACATTGTATTCCTTTCATCAAAGGGCAAGATAGAATGAATTATAGGTCATTCTTTCTTACAAGAGTACCTAACTTTCTGTAATCTCTGAAATCAATATAATAACAGTGGCATAGGCTTTCTTACATAGTCAAACCACTTTAAAATCGTGTATCTCTCTTTTATTATTTCATTATAACTCTATATTTTATCCGTGATTATAAATTTGGATCAAATGCATTTTTTAACATCAACAGATTGGTTTCGTCTATGGAAACATGTGTCTAATCGACGTTCTTAATCTCGTACATCCTTATTAAAGGAAAAATGAATGATCCAGAGCCCAATGCCAGAAATGAAGGCAACCCGTTTGTTCCATCTGCTCCGCTAATGGCAGCCGACCTAAATGGGATTTTGTCCCGTATTGACAAGGGACAAAATGCTATGCAAAAATACATGAGACAATTGGCTGAGACGTTATAAGCCAGATCTCTAGCCCAATTTGGGCAGCAAGCATCTCCTTTCCTAAGAAGAGATATTCCGCCTCCACCTCCTCGGCATAGCTGACATAGCTATTCGAGATCATCACATGATAAAACTTATCATCCAGGAGTCAATTCATCAATCAAATCCCTAGAGCTCTATAATGGACATTCTTTATCTCCTGAAAGACCAGGTGTCCTGGAAAGATTGAGCTAAGCTTTACCTTTTGATCGTTTGGGACCCCGAGTAAATCAAAATACTCCTAGAGCGTTGTCCATAATCACTCAATGTCCAGTCGACTATCGTGAAGCCTCAATCAGGTCAAGTTCAAGCATCCGACGATCTGAACACGCCAAGCAAACTACTTAAGAAGAGATATCAGCACAGATACATGGTAGGGATAGCCAAGCTGCATCGCATAAAGTTGATGCAAGAAATCCTTTATGGAAAGGATCAATACAACGATTGGAAGATCAGATAAGAGAGATGGCAAAAATAAAGAATCCCTTGCAACAGAGTTTTGTTAAAGGATCACCTTTTATTCAGGCGATTGTGGATTTTCCTACTCCATCTAAATTTAAAGTGTGACACCCCGCCTAATAAAATACCAGGCGATCACTCCTATATCAAATTAAAACAGGAGTCTCATATGGTTTATTCTTATAATCACTGTCGAAAACCAATTTGATTACTAATATCCTATTAGTCCGGCGTCAATTTTTTTATTAACTAATCTTTTTAACCAAACCATTCAAATAAAACAATTACAACAGTTTATATGCAATAACTGAAATGAAATAAATTAATCGAGCACTCGGTACAAAATAGTACAACCAAATCGAATGCCGCACAAAAGGCGGTAAAAGAATAAATGAGTACAGTTGGGCCTTCAGCCCGAATGTTTCTACAATACCTCCTATCTAGATCTCAATGATAGAAGCGTCTACAATAAACTTGTTTGCATCCACAGCTGCTGCAGCAAACGTCTGACTCAAAGGAATTATCATCCAGGCATCCCTGTGTCTGGACACACACACACACACACACACACACATATATATATATATATATATATATATATATATATATATATATATATATATATATATATATATATATATATATATATATATATAGCAAGAGAGGGGGAAAATAGAGAAACGGGTCAGAGCCCGAGTTTTCAAAACATTTTAGCAAGTGCTTAAAATCCGTATTTTAAAATATGATATTTCTTATATTTAAACTGGTATCGCTCTCACATTAGATACACATCACCCCTCTTTTAATAGTGCACAACTATCGCATACCTTTTTAAACAACCTAGTTAAGCTACCCTGCCTAACTAATGTACTTACCCATCTTCTAATAATTCATTTACCGGAAGTAGTATCACACTTTATTCATTCTTTTACCTTTTTATACAAGGTTACGTTATATGATATCTTATCTCATATATTAACAATATATTATACGCACAAGTATAATAATCAGTCCACCAAGCTATAATATAAGTAGCTTAGTCATTCTCATTTACTAAGCAACAGTGGAATATCACAAGTATACATATATGTCATTCTCAATACATATATTCATATCTGGCACCCCTAGGCTAAGCGGCGGTGCACACATACTCTACTATCAAATCCAAGTACCTCTCGTACACAAGGATCGCGGGTTCTGAATCACTCAGGAGCCGTATCAATACAAATCACACATATTGGAGGCAAACATAGTTCCAAGCCTATGGGCTACGCACATACCTATGCACCCATATGACCATCATCACTATCATTCTCACAAACAGCCCGTACCTAGGTTCTATGTTTTGAGGTACCAAATCTAAATCCCCCCGAAGGCAACACAAGATAAGATTGTCCTCTTCCAAAAGCCGACCTCCCGTGATAGCAATTATGGTAGCTACACATTCCACCTATATAAATATTACATGAGTGAGGTATTCACACACCCATATTATAATGATAGGTATTTGTCTCACCTATACATAATTCTCCATAGGTAATTATTTAACCCATGTATATAATAACATCAGGGCATACGCACAACCCATATAATAAATCCCATACGTAGTATTTTTATGTCTCGAATATCCTACACATTTATTGATTATAATCATTCCTTAATATATTATTTCCTAGTTTTTCTCACTGCACGATGATAATACCAACAGCACCGATATATTTATTCGTCTCATATTATATATACTTTAATGACATCGTATATATAATATATATCTCTTCTCATTATGCTATGGCTATAATTTCCAAAATCTTATAGCGATAGCCAATAGCCTCGAATATTTCCATTCGTAATAATATATGCAGTCACAGACTTAAAATATTACCCCAATACGTACTCTCTTATTTAATATTCAAATCATACCGAAATCTCTTTATAAGGATTTGCATCTAAAATTCTGAATATACCAATTCGTAATAATTAAATAGCATACGCACTACTTATCTTTATTCTGTAGGTATCTCATCACCTATAATAATCGTCGTCCACAGACGTATAGGATAACTGATCAATTCTCTGTATTACGTAACCTAAATTTCATCCTAGTCACCTCGTAGGATTTTACTTAACCAAAGTCGGTATATAAATACCTTTTCTACGCGCATAATTACTTATATAAAATTACCCATCTAAATACCACTTTCAGTATTATTCCTCACGAATACCCCTATTTGGGTCAATCTTGGATTTTACTTTCAACTAACCCAAGGTACACGCCTTACTCAAAAAAAATTATTTAGAAGTCCCCACACTATTTTTTTTAGGAACCCTAAATACTTATCTCCAAACAATTCTAGCCTTTATTTTTTTACAATTTTCGGTTTCATTTTCGAGCCAATGATCAACATCGGAACTGCTTTCTTAGAAAAATCATAACAATTCGAAAAAAATCAGAAAAATACGTGGTCAGTGCCCACGCGACCGTATTGAAAAGATCTAAAACTTTTATATTTTGACCAAGAGCCGAATGGCTCTCTTCCAAGCCGAAACAGTTTGGAAGTGACACTGGTCACTATTCACCTTCTTCTCCAAAAATCCAAACCTCCATTAAAACACCTCCAAGCTTTTTATCTCCTCTCTCATCATCATCCAGCCTCAAGCGACCGTAAATACACACATAAAAAGGGTTCTAATCATCCTAGAACCCATAACCAACCATCAATTTCAATTAATTCTTTAGTTTCTCAAATTGGGCATAAATCGAGTTTTATCGGTTTAATCTTCCAAAAACTCATTTGATTTACGCAAATTTCAACCCAAAAATCTTTATAATTTTACACCAACTATAATATGAGAAATAAACACACTAAATCATAAATCTAGTTAAACACTTGCCTCGTAAATTAAATTCGACGACCCCGAGTCGAATCCCGCGAAGTTTTGGCCGAAAATACCTTTTCTTCCTTCTTGTCTTCTGTTCTTTCACTTCTCTTCCTTCTCTCTTCTCTTTCTCTCTCTTAGATCTGATTTGGGGGAAGAATGAGGGCTTCCTTCTTAATAAACCCGAAATTGGGTATATACCCAATTGTAAAATGACTCGTGTACTCAATTACGAGTCCCTACTAGTCCAAAAATCCTCGGAACCTAAACACTACCCCCCGGATACTCTATTTTGACTATCTCGGACATTCTGAACCCAACGGAGCAATCGAAATATCCATCCGAGTCACTTAACTAAATTTCATTAATGAAACCCATCACGTTCAATACGCGTGTTTTCCAATTTAAAATATTTTCCTTTGTCACTTTACCTAACTGCGACATGTAATAAAAATAATCTACTCATATACTTAGTCTCGTAAGAAAATATAATCCATGTAAATATTAATCCGACACTTGAAAACTAATATTTACTATTCACTTTATAATATTAAATTTATTTAATTTCACTCATAATTTCCAGAATTATTATTCACACTAATTCCTCAAATTACCAAATTACATCCACGGTGTAATTTAAATATCTTTAAAAGTACGGGGTATTACATAAATCTCCGTAGGTCACCCCCAAATATGAAGGCAAAACTGATCCAGTTCTACATATTAAACCATATCAAGTTGTCGCTGACATTTATTCAGTCCTCGGCGAGATGAGATGTAGAGCATTCTCAAGTACCATTACGGATTCTGCCCAAATATGGTACAATAACTTTCCCCGAGGACAAATTATCAGCTTCAACCAGCTTGCTGAGCTTTTTATTAACAAATTTTATTTCGGAGCCAAGCTGGTAAAGAGAGTAGCCCATCTCTTGAGCGTAAGGCGGTAAGTAGGCGAAACCACTAGGGAGGATATCACTCATTTTAATAATGAGAAACTGGAAGTGGTTGATTACGATGAAGAAACAACTATAACTGCTCTAATGAGTGGATTGCTTCCCGAGAAATTGTATTACACCATGGCAAAAGATCCTCCTAAAACTATGGCTGAACTCATGGCGAAGACAGGAAAGATAATGAACATCGAGGAAGCGATAACCGCAAAATAAAACCCAACTACTAAGCCTGATAAAAATGATCAAAAGGAGCAGAAAAAACAGGAGTCAAAAAAGGAGGACAAACTCAAAAAATATGGAAACTATACTCCATTCAGTGTCATCATTCACCATATCCCAGAGGAAATCAACCACAATAAGGATTTGCGATGGCCTGAAAGGTTGAAGGCACCCCCGAACAAGAGGGACATATCTAAATATTATGAATTCCACAAAGACCACGACCATATAATAGATAATTGTATCAATTTAAAGAATGAAGTAGAATCTCTTATCCGTCGAGGAAAATTGAATAAATTTATTGATTGCAGAGAAGGTAGAGAGGTAAGAGGAAGGTCAAATTCTCCATGCAAACTCAGAGATGACAAGAAGAGAAATGATGAAAATGGATATGAAGATGACCCTAACCTTCTAAAGAAGCCCAAGCATCCAGAACGCGAGGTAGCTACAATAAATTTTAGTTCCTTTAACTGTCATGTAATTAGATGTGGCGATGCAGGAGGAGGCGACCACACTGTCGAGAGAAAGGCTTATTTAAATGAGGTCCAGGCTTGTTCTTATATCTAGAGAGTCAATCTGAACGAAAATGATCAGCCTGGGAAAGTCAACAAAGACAAACTAGTAATTTGCTTTTCCAAGAACGATCTCTCTGGGGTACTTTATCCACATGATGTACCATTGGTCATCAAATTCAGGATCTAAGATGCCATCATCACTAGGGTTCTAATAGAAAATGGGAGCTCGATGATATTATATTTTACCCTTGCTTTCAGAGTTTGGATTTGAAGCTCAGCCAACTGGAACCTTACCACAGGCCATTAATAGGTTTTTCAAGTAAAAAGGTTTACCCTCTTGGGATAGTCAAACTAGATGTGTTGTTCGGCACATGATCGGCGAGTCGTACTGAGAAATACGTTTCTTTTATGATGGATAAAAATGTCCAATCTACCTATAATGTGATCCTCAACAGGGTAGGATTGAAAAAGTTTGAAGTTTTACCGTCAACAGTCCACCAATGTTTGAAGTTCCCAACTCACTTCGGGGTCAGAGTGGTGAAAAGCAACCAAAAGGTAGCCAGAGAATGTTACTATTCCTCAACCAAATAAGAAAACTTGATTGAATTAAAGAAAAAGACTACCACTTATCAAGTAGATGCGACTGAGCCCAACAGCGACTCTAAAGTTGAAACTTTATATCCTCGAGATGAGACAGAATTAGTCAATAAACAGATTATAGAAACTACTGAAAGCATTATCTTGGATGATAATAAGCCAGAGAGGACAACATAAATCGGCTCAACACTAGATCCAATCCTTAAGCAATAACTGATTATGTTTATGAGGTAGCAGAGAAATGTATTTTTATGGAGCCATGAGGATATACCAAGGATTCATACTAATTTCCTCTGCCATGAGCTCAACATCAGTAAGGACGCCAAGCCGATCAAGTAGAGACGCAGGGTTTTTAGTCTGAAAAAGAACCAAGCTATTCAGGAAGAGGTGGAAAAGGTTCGAAAAGCTCAATTTATTAAACATATTAAGTATTCAACCTGGTTGGCCAATGTTGTAATGGTCAAGAAGAAGAATGATAAGTGGAGGATGTGTGTGGATTTCACTGATTTAAATAAAGCATGTCCAAAAGACCATTTTTCTTTGCCTAGAATCGATTAATTGGTGGATGTTATGTCGGGACATGAGCTCTTAAGCTTCATGGATGATTACTCTGGGTACAACCATATTAAGATGAAAATAGAAGATAGGGAAAACATAACTTTTATCACCAATCGCGGAACTTATTGTTACATCGTAATGCCCTTTGAGCTCAAAAATGCTTGGAGCGACCTAACAAAGGTTGGTGAACGAGATATTTGAAGAACAAATAGGCAAAAGCATGGAGGTTTATATGGATGATATGTTGACAAAAAGCAAGAAGGCTTCGGATCATATCAAGGACCTCTGTCAGACTTTTGATTAGCTAGAAAAGCATTAGATGAAGTTAAATTCAACCAAATGTGTATTTCGAGTCCAAGAAGGAATGTTCCTTGGCTTCATAGTCAATCAATGGAGAATTGAATCTAATCTAACAAAGATCAAAGCTTTAATAGAAATGCAGTCGCTAATTTATGAGAAATATGTATAAAGGCTCACTGGAAGAGTGGCAACTTTAAACAGATTCATTTCTCGAGCAACAGATAGATGCTTACCATTCTTCAAGGTATTGAGAAAGAATTTTAAGTGTAATGAAGAATATGAAGAAGTGTTTTAGGAATTAATGGAGTACCTAGGGTATCCACCTTTGTTATCCCGACCAGTTTTGGGAGAGAAATTATACTTATTCCTGGCGGTGTATGAATCTACAGTTAGCGTCGCCTTGGTTAGATTGGATAATGGGGTCCAAAAGCCAGTTTATTATACCAACAAAACATTCAGGGGAGTTGAGATTAGGTATCCACACTTGGAAAAGTTTCCCTTAACACTCATTGAAACCTCCAGAAGTATGAAGCTCTATTTCCAAGCACACACTATAGTAGTGTATACGGATCTACCTCTTCGACAAGCACTCCATAAGACTGAGAAGTTAAGTAGATTGATGTACAGGGAATGTAAAGCTAGGAGATTATGACATTATCTACGAACCAAGGTCTTCATTGAAAGGCCAAGCTTTGGCAGATTTTATTACTGAGTTTACCTATCCAGAGATCCCCGACCAACAAATCTTGCTTGTCGAGCAGACTTCTAAAGAAGAGAGCTTGAAAAAGCGATACAGCGGAATAAAGCGACTTCTCAAATAAAACCAACTTTAATTGTGTGTCAATCAAATCAATTTTAATGAAACCCGAGTTTTAAATTAATCTTAACACATGCATATAAGTGATATGAAATCATAAAGCAATAAGCATGCAAAGCAAACCGAATTTCAGGAAAGATCCCCCACAGGGGCCAAAACTTTTATTTCACTATAATTATAAATCACAACTTACACGGTTATAATGAAATACAGTTTTGACAATCGAATATCCGCAGATGTCGGTCCATATCGTCAGCAATGGATCCACACGCAACAAACCCACAAAACCGTAGTCCTATCGTCAGCCCAGGAATACCGCAACACTCCCTATGAACCTCAGTCCAAATCAACAAAGAACCTTCACGCAATAAGATCCTGAATGACACTCAGACATATGATGTAAATTTACCCTCTCTACAAGAGCAAGATCAGTAAGACCGTATTTTGGGTTCCAAAATAATTCACTAAAGGATTGGGATGTTTTGTGAATTGAAAACTAAAGTTTTAAACCCTAAAATTGAAGAACGAAGTGTTATGCTGTTATTAGATTACTGCTATAAAAAAAATTCAGGTCTCCTTAACGAAAACAAATGATTTAACTCGATTTATATAAAAAATCTGAGTCGGCGCATCGTTCGAACGAGATCCCATATCGTTCGAATGAGATCTGACGTCGTTCAAACGAGATCCCATGTCGTTCAAACTAAAAAATTTGCGAAAAATAAATTTAATTTTTTATTTCAAAAATTATTCTTTTAATCTTGGAAAATTCATTTTGACGAAAAATAATGCCTCAACACTTGGAAAATATTTTAGAAAAGTTTTCAAACATCTTTTAAAATTATCCCAACACTTTTAAATGAATGTTAAAGGGACTTAAATACTTTCTCACCGAAATTAACCTTGCAGAGGCTTGATTGTTGAAGAGGCTTGATATTCGGATTCGCCTTGATGCTTGTATGATCTTGAATAATCTTCGACGGTTGTAGCGGTATACGACATACTTAATTGATAATGAAAATTTATAAAATCATGTCCTTACAAATATCCCCCTATGTCTATGTCGGTGCAAAATAAAAACAATTCGAATTATCAAATCAAAATGCATATACAAATCTAATACCCTCCCATGAACCAAAAAGTGAAAAGGTAATTGAAATGAAAGTCTTTCAATTTTTCTTCAAAAGTCTTCAACATCAAAACCTCAAATCTTTAGGCTTTTCTCATTATGGTGTGTAATCCAGTAATCATCACTTCTTCGTACCTACACACATGAGACAAAGCAAATGCCTTCGTGACATGTCGATTTTGAAAGGAGATAAACATAAATAAAATGATACCAAATTATAAAGATTAAATATAAAATCTCCCCCATAATTGAAAAACTCCCCCATATAATCATAACTCATTCTGCCCCTTTTTATGTAACCGAAATAGACATGGAAACGAATAAACAATGCAAGCATGAAGTTGTCATGAAAAGCAAGGCAAACAAACTGCTCTCATCAAAGAGATACTCAAAAGTATTCTAAAAAATATTTTTGATTTTTTAATTTTTTTAAACAAAAATGCAAAAATAATTTTACAAAAATCACACCATGAATTTTCACTTAGATAATCAAATCGTGCAAATGGAATGAATGCGTGTGAAAAAATTCAATAGGAATATCAATGCAATCTCATAACATATGTGCACGATGAATCTGAATACTCCTAACGAATGAACTCAAAATTGTCCTTAGTTGTTAAAAGTGTTGAATTTAAATGACATCGACTCAATTCATCAACACATCAAAGTCAAAAGTGATTCCCACACCAATAACGTCTAAAACTATGTAATGATTTTTCAAAACACTGTTAGGATGTGCGCGTTGAGTTTTCCTCTTGGGACCTTTCATTACGGGCTGTTAGGCGTGATTAGGCAGACCCCTCCCTTAGGTCGGATAGTCGTTGAGAGTTCCTCGACGCAATCCTAGGAGGACTTCTATTCCTTCTAGGGACCAAACGGTCAAAAGTAGAGACTCTACTCAACCTTTCCAGAGCACAAATCCTTTCTGGAGTTAGAGTGACGTTCCGTTGAGAATTTGTAGCTCGTACTGATGAGGTCCGACCAGGCTGATACGAAGGATCATTAGATCTCTCAGTACGATATGAATCAGTACGTCTCAATTGAGAGACCTCTGGGAACAACATTCGTCTAGTTCTTGAAGATGGCATATTGGTATTTCTCTGAACACTTCATTGTCCTGAACGGGCAGGCACTCCATCTCAAACAGTTTGTATAAGTTGATGCATGGTTTCTTGCATGGTTGTTTGCCCTTGGGCCAAATTAGTCATTATGCCAGCCAGATCTTGATCATTCGGTGGGGTAGAGGGGTTTGGTGGGACCCCTATGTTTCAATTACTGGATTTTGGAATCTTAGCCATAGATGATGAGTTTATTGGTGAAAACGCTAAGTATAGTCGATTTCCCACAGACGGCGCCAATCTGTTGATGTAAAAAACTAGATTATATCTAGTTAATCAATCACAGATAAAAAATGAGTAAATAAGACAAATGATTTTTAAAGTGGTTCGGCCTTATGAAAATGGCCTACGTCCACTGTTTCTGACTGTTTGCCTTGAATCTCGATAATAGGTCTACTATCAGATCCCGAGTCCCCTTCTTGTGAGGAGGTTACAATGTATTTATAGCCTTGAGGCCGTACATATGAAAGGATAATGCGCTGTTATTTAGCAGATATATACATTTGTACGATAATAATGCGCATTTAATGAGTAGTTGCCTTTTTGTTTTCTTGATGTGGATGCTCTGCATGCTAAGTTTCTCGGATCGCTTAAGTTGCTCGGCATGTGAAAGTAGCCCGGAGCGCCTGAGTAGCTTGGTGACAGTATGTTGTTCGTTATAAGTATTTGTATTTGATATGTAAGTTGACACGTGTTTTCATGTGATTGGTCCATGTCAGCAAACTAAATTTGGTATCAACAGTATTCATGCATAATTATTAATAGTGCTTTGCCCGTTTAGTCACACCTACGTTATTTAATTGATCCATTTGTGTGATTTATTGTTTGCTAGCATAGGATGAAGCTCCTGTCGATATTATGCCTATTGCTAGTGTCTATCGTGGTTTTCATATATTTTTCGAAAAACCCAAAAGATTTTCATTTTTGAAAATTTTGGAAAAATACAAAAAGATTTTCATTTGCTTAGAAAAATTGAAAAAAATTCAAAAAGAGTTTTGTATTTTGTTTACACCTTATATGAATGCATATTTAGGATGACCAAGTCACAACTTCATTCTATATCCATGTGATTGTTTGATAGTATTTTGATATGCGTAATCATCTCATTTTGTGCTTTATAATGTGTGGAATCATTAAGATGCAATTTATGATTACTACCTACATGTTTGACTCGTAATTGCCTTTAATGCACACTTATACGAATTTGGTTGAATATCGTACTTGGTTATCACAAGTTGTTCGGAGTGTTGTCATCTCAATTCTGTCTTTAAAACGAACCAAATGCGATAAAACTTGACAATGAAAGTAGTGCATGGAAGAACCGTTTACCGTAAGGATTTAATCATAACTAACTATGATGAGAGATTCACAGGAAAGGGCTGCGAGAGTGTAAAATTGACTCGTCGTTATAGCCATCATTTAAAAGAGCCTCGAAAAAATCTAATGGCATTAAAAAGAAAATTATGCCAAATATGGGCTAATAGGTTTTAGTTTCATTACCTCATAAGAAAAACAAAAAGCATTATCTTTTAATGAGGAAGTTTGGTTGAAATATAAATAAACGATCAGTTGCTCAAATAAATAGGACCGAGGTGGGAAATGATTCATGGAATGGATTTATTCAAAGGTTGGAGGACGGGTTAGGGGAAATGGCTAAGGCCAAAAATCCTCTACAAAGAACTTTTGTCCAAGGGACCCCGTTCGTGCAGACAGTTGTGGATTTTCCCACACCATCAAAATTTAAAGCTCCTATGGTGACATCTAAATATGATGGAAAAACTAATCATGTCCTCCATATAGAACAATACCAAGCTGCTGCCGATATTTATACGATTCCAAACGAGATGAGATGCAGGGAGTTTTCAGGAACTCTTACCGGGTCAGCTCAAATTTGGTACAACAACCTTCCTCGGGGGAAGATTGTGACTTTTCTTCAACTGGCAGAGCTTTTTATAGGGAATTTCTATTTTGGAGCGAAACCAGTTAAACGAGTAGCACACTTATTGAGTATTAGACAGATGAAAGTACCAGGGACTATATTACTCATTTCAATAATGAGAAACTTGAGGTAATTGATTACAAGGAGAAGACAATAATTACTGCTCTGATGAGTGGACTGTTATCAGACAAGTTGTACTATACTTTGGCCAAAGATCCGCCTAGGACCATGGCAAAATTAATGGCGGAAGCAGCCAAAATCATGAACGCTGAGGAAGCCATGACTGCGAAGAAGAATACAAACACTAAGGAGAATAAGGTTAAGGCCGGTAAAATCGAGAAGAAGGATCAAAAGAACAATGGTGGCAACAGGCAGTCAAAAGGTAAGCAAGCGTTGGAGCAGATGAGGAAGTATGGAAATTATACTCCCTTGAAAGTAGACATAAATCACATTCTGGAGGAGATCAGTAACAGCGAGGAGCTAGTTTGGCCAGAGAAAATGAAGGCAGGCCCTGACAAAAGGGACAAGTGCAAGTATTGTGAGTTCCATAAAGACCATGGCCATACGACCAAACGTTGCATAGCTCTCCAGAATGAAATTAAAGCACTCATCAGACAAGGAAAATTAGCTAAGTACGTTGATCACCAAAATGGTGGAAAAACCAACAACAGAGGAAGGCAAATATCTAAATCTCCTTATCGAGCAAAAGAAGACAAGAAAAGAGATCACGAAGATGATCCAGATGACGACCCTGATCTCCCTAAAAGACCAGGACAACCAGAATGCGAGGTATTTTCATTCCATTTTAGGTCATTTGAATGTAATGTCATTACAGGTGGAGATGCAGGAGGTGGAGATCTGATTGCGGAGAGAAAAGCTTACCTCAATGAGGCCCAAGCTTGTTCTTACATACAGCGAATAAACTTGGCTGAAGATGATCGCCCGAGGAAGGTGAATAAGGATAAACTGGTCATCGGCTTCTCTAAAAATGACTTGGAAGGTCTATTATATCCTCATGATGACTCATTGGTAATCAAGATGAGAATGAAAGAAGTGGTGATTTCACGGGTATTGGTGGATAATGGTAGCTCTACAGACATCATGTTCTACCCATACTTTGACAGTTTGAATTTGAAGTTAGCCCAATTGGAGCCATATCATAGGCCCCTCCTCGGTTTTATGGGGGAAAAGGTTTTTTCACTTGGGATGATCAAGTTGGACATGCTCATCGGTACATGGCCTGCTTGCAGAACAGAAAGAGTACACTTTTTTGTAATGGTTAAAAATGTCCAATCAGCCTACAACATCATCATGGGAAGAGTAGGTCTGAAGAAATTCGAGGCAATGCCATCTACTGTATATCAATGTTTAAAATTCCCAACCAACTTTGGAGTGGGAGTTGTGAAAGGCGACCAGAAAGTAGCTCGGGAATGCTACTATTCGTCTGCCGAACAGGAGGAACGAGAAGAATCCAGGAAGAAGACTACTACATATCAAGTGGATGAAACGGAAGATGCAGAGATTGAAACATTAAATCCTAGAGACGAGTCTCAGCTCGTGAAGGGCCAGGTCATGGAAGTTACCGAAAATATCATTCTGGACGACGAAAACCCAGAACTAACAACCCAAATTGGTGCGTCGTTGGATGTATCATTAAAATAGGAACTAGTATCATTTCTAAGGCACGGAAAATAGACTTTTGCATGGAGTCATGAATACATGCCAGGGATAGACCAGAGTTTCCTGTGTCACGAGCTCAACGTGAACAAGGAAGTCAAGCCAGTGAAGAAGGGTATTCAGCCCTGAAAAGAATCAAGCTATACAAGAAGAGGTAGAAAAACTACAGAAAGCCTTTTTTATTGAGGATGTCAAGTCTCCTGATTAGCTAGCAAATATGGTGATGGTAAAGAAGAAAAACAACAAGTGGAAGATGTGTGTGGACTTCACTGATCTTAATAAAGCATGACCAAAGGATCATTTTCCTTTGCCCCGAATCGATCAGCTGGTGGATGCCACCTCGGGGCACGAATTGTTGAGTTTTATGAATGCTTACTCTGGTTACAACCAGATTAAAATAAAACCTGAGGACAGGGAAAATACCTCCTTTATCACTCCAAGGGGAACTTATTGCTATAATGTTATGCCTTTCAGACTTAAAAATGCAAGTGCAACATACCAGAGACTGATGAATAAGGTGTTTGCAGAGCAAGTCGATAATAGCATGGAGGTTAATGTTGACGATATGCTGACAAAAAGCAAGAAAGCTG
Source organism: Sambucus nigra (assembly GCA_949130495.1). Lineage (NCBI taxonomy): Eukaryota > Viridiplantae > Streptophyta > Magnoliopsida > Dipsacales > Adoxaceae > Sambucus > Sambucus nigra. The sequence continues at coordinate 745,882,742 of OX422208.1, forward strand.
CTGATCATTTAGTTGACCTAGGTCAGACTTTTGATCAACTAGAGAAATATCAAATGAAGTTGAATCCCACCAAATGCATATTCGGAGTACGAGAAGGTATATTTCTCAAATATATTATTAACCAACGAGGAATCGAGGCGAACCCTGAAAAGATCAAGGCCCTATTAGAGATACGATCTCCAGCTACGAAGAAGGAGGTGCAAAGTATCACAGGTCAAGTTACAGCACTTAACAGATTTGTGTCACGAGCAACAGACAGATGCCTCCCATTTTTCAAAACACTTTAAAAAGCTTTTGAGTGGAATGATGAATGCGAGAAGGCCTTTCAAGAGTTGAAGAAACGTCAGGGGACACCTCCATTGTTATCTAGACCAGTGATGGGAGAAAGATTATACTTGTATGTGGCATTTTCATAAAATGCAGTTAGATTGGTGTTAATAAGAATGGAGGATGGAGTGTAGAAACCCGTCTATTACACCAGCAAAGCCTTCCAAGGAGCAGAGATAAGATATCCAAGAATGGAGAAGTTAGCACTAGCACTAATCGAAGCAAGCAGAAGGATGAGGCCATACTTCCAAGCCCATACTATAGTGGTATATACTGATATGCCATTAAGACAAGCTCTGCATGAATCGGAGAAATTGAGAAGATTGATGTACTGGGCAGTAGAACTTAGTGAATATGACATAGTTTATGAACCCACATTGTCACTTAAGGGGCAGGCAGTATAGAATTTTATAGCAGAGTTTACTTACTCTGATACGTCTGAAGAGCAGGAGTTAAATACAAACCAACCCGTGGACGTTACGGTATCATTGAAGATTCCATCTAGGGATGAGCAAGAAAAGATAATTAAGTGAGAGGTGTCGGGGGAAGACAAAAGGAAGCATCAAATATTCCAATGAGGAACTCTGTCTCACCAAGAGTTTGATAATGAAATCCCTGTATGGAATCTATATATGGATGGTTCTTTGTGTGCCGCAGGCAGTAGAGCAGGAATAGTTTTAAACAGTCCTGATGAAATTGATATGGAGTATGCTCTATATTTTCTATTTAAGGCTTCCAATAATGAGGCTGAATATGAAGCTATGATCGTGGTTCTAAGTCTGGCCAAAAGCATGAAGGCAGAGCAGGTCGTTGTATTCAGTTATTCACAATTAATCGTAAATCAAATTCTTGGAGTGTACGCAGCGAAGGGAGAACTAATGGTCAAGTATCATGCAAAAGCAAAATGAAGGTTGTCTCAAATTTTACAGCAGTTCAGTTGATCAGAATACCGAGATTGGAGAATGCAAGATCCGACGCCCTAGCTCTGCTGGCATCAGCAACACGCTCTGAGCCACGAAGAATAATCCCAATAAAAATCCTAGTGGATCGGAGTGTAGACGAATACTTGATGATAGACCTGTCAAAATACACGATAACTCGTTAACACGACACGACCCGACACGAAATTATAAGTTAATGGGTTTAACCTTATTGGGTTTGGGTCATTAACGGGTTGACACGGTAGACCCGTTAACACTAACGGTTCGGGTTTGGAAATTTACATGTACCCGTTTTAACCCGTTTCTACCCGTTAACACTAACGGGTACTATAGGGTCACCCAACCCGTACCCAATAACAATAACCATTAAAACCCATTATTTCTAAATCTTTAAAGACTAACGGGTGCTATAGGGTCACCCAATCTATACCCAATAAAAATTACAATTAAAACCCATTATTTTTAAAGTATTGAAGACTAACGGGTATTATAGGGTCACCCAACCCGTTACCCATTTTGACCCAAAATGATTCGTTAATATTAACGGGTGTTAACGGTTTGGGTCGTGTACCCGTTAATATTAACGGGTCGTGTTTGGGTATTGTTATTAGACCCGTTAGGCTTAACGGGTCGTGTATGGGTTAGGGTGTTTTGACCCGTAACCCGTACACGACCCAAACCGACCCGTTGACAGGTCTACTTGATGATGAACTTCATTTCCCTCGACCTGGGACCATCCTGGATGGATCCCATTAGGGCCTATATCGAAGAAGGGAATGTGCCACCTGATAAACTCACAACCAAGAAACTGAAGTTTAAAGCTGCTCGTTACGTATTGACCAGTGGCATTTTGTATAGAAGAGGCATTATAGCAGCACTACAAAGGTGTGTCCGTCCCTCTGAAGTTAAAGACTTGATTGAAGAGGTTCACGAAGGGTCTTGCGGAGCCCATGTAGAAGGTCGGGCACTTTTACAGAGAATAACAACACAGGGTTATTACTGGCCAACGATGAGAGCTGACTGCGCAACTTATGCTAAGAAATGCGATAAATGCCAACGTTTCTCTTCCATCCGAATAACTCCCCAAGCATTGTTAATACCCATTGCATCCCCTTGGCCATTCGCCATGTGGGGGATAGACTTGGCCGGGCCACTTTTAACGACTAAAGGAAGATTCAAATACCTCGTGGTTGTTGTGGATTATTTCACCTAATGGGTAGAAAGTGAACCTCTCATTGATATGACGCATAACAAGGTCTATATGTTTATTTGGAAGAATATCGTTTGCAGATATGGTCTCCCACACGCATTGATTACTGACCATGGAACCCAATTTGACAACGAAGAATTCGCTGCATATTGTCATCAATCCAATGTAAAGAAGATCCATTCTGCGCCAGGCCATACCCAGAGCAACGGGAAAACTGAAGTGACAAATAAAACCCTACTGAATGGTTTGAAAAAATGGGTGGATAATGCAAAGGGAAACTGGATTAACGAGCTATACTCTGTGTTGTGGGCTTATCGCACTACACCGCGAACAGCAACTAGGGAGTCTCCATACATATTGACATTTGGGAGTGAAGATGTTATACCTGTTGAATTGGGTCTACCAACGCATAGGGTGTTTAATTTCAATTCTCCCATAAGCGACTTGATAAGGCGTTTAGACCTGGATATGCTCAAAGAAGTTAGGGAAGAAACAGCAATCAGGAATGTTGCATACCAACAACGAACAACCTTGTTCTACAACAAAAGGGTGAAGAAGTGCGATTTGAAAGAAGGGGATTATGTGCTGAAGAAAGTGATCCAAAAGCATAACAAGCTAGAGTCCAACTGGCATGGACCTTACAGAGTAATTAAAGTTGTTCGTCCTGGGACATACAGAATTGAAACTTTAGAAGGAGAAGAATTCAAGAATGCAGAGCATCCGTGCAAGTACTATCAGTAATTAAAATCCATATGTAACACAGTTCTTTCAATATTAATAAAGTAATGTTTCACCCATATTTCTTCTTTTGTTGAAATTTTTTCGGAATATTAGTGTTACACACTACAAACGCAAATTCAGAGCAATAACCACCAACTCCGGTTGGTCGGGAATTCATTAACCGCCAACTCCGGTTGGTCGGAAATTCAATTACCACCAACTCCGGTTGGTCGAGAATTCATTAACCACCAATTTCGGTTGGTCGACAATTCAATAACCACCAACTCCGGTTGGTCGGTAATTCAATTACCACCAACTCTGGCTGGTCATGAATTCATTAACCACCAACTTCGGTTGGTCGACAATTCAATAACCACCAACTCCGATTGGTTGGTACCAAACTAGGCAAGAAGATGGATGACCTCCCGGGGCATCCACTGTCTAGGCAACAAGGTAATCTTGACGAGATTACTACAACTAAGCAAGAACATGGGATGAAAATCATTCCATTGCTTAGGCCCAAAGAGTGACAAGTCACTATATATATATATATGCAGAAGGACGCAATGTCTTATTTATTGTCTGATTATAGTGACTTGTGACATTGCGTCCTTCTGCATATATATATATATATATATTCATTGAACGAAAAACAAAAGCATTCTACAAAATATTTCCAAAGAAGTGAAATTGTAAAATAAACTAAACATTTCTCTATTAAAACCAAGCAGAATACATACGATATGAAATTTGATTCATTACATAAAAATGTCCTATTCTATGGGTTTCTTTCCCTCTCCTTTTGAAACAGGTTCCACCCCAGCTGGAGGATTATCTAATGCATAAGGGGAGTTTATAAAGTTCATATCTCGCAGCATTCTGACATTACTTATGGATGGTCGATCAAGCAAGTGCTCTGGATGAGATATCTCAAAGTTTGAATGGAGACTATAATCACCAAGATATTTGGAGATCAAAATCCGAGGAATGGCACGGGCTGAAATCCAACTAAGGTCAAGTTTGAAGGGAGGCACAGGTAAATCAAGAACTCCAAGTTCATAATAACCCATAAGAAATGACCTTGGTCCAGTTTCAGAACACATAAGTCATTCAACCACCCCTACTTATATCCTTCGTTGTTCGACTGCTGCAAACGAGCATCAAGATGATATAGAGCTTTATTATACCCAGCCATCCAAAATTCCCTGGGCTGCTTATGAAATTGATAAGTCAATCTCTAAAGTTGCTTGTGGAGATTTTACACCAGAATTTCTTTACTTTCCAGAGCAGAACTTTGATTGGAGAGTTGGTTGGTGAAACTCTGAATCTTCTTAGACATTTCAGCCAAAGCCTGATTCTTCGCCATCAATTGAACAGCTTGATTCTCTAAGGCCAATTGAGTTCTTGTCTCATCAATAGTAACTCGACCAGCCCTTGCTCATCCACAAGAAGAAGATCTTCCTCTGCCACGAGCAGGTGTAAAAAGTCCATTTCATTTTAAAGTCTCTAACTCATCCCGTAAGTTAGCATTTTCTATTTCTAGAAAGGAAAAACCATCATCATTAATTGGGACCAAGGCTCCCGAAGAAGAAGAGGCAGCAGATTTTAACTGTTTTATTTCCTCCTACAATGCGATATTCTCTTGCTTTAGCAGCTTTGCAATATGTCTATGCTCTTCAACCTCAAGCTTTAACACACTTTCCTTTTTCTCATGGGCTGAAATGTACTTGTCATATCCCTTATCAGCGCTCAATTGTTAGTACTTTTTTTCATAATCTTGATGCAAAAGTGTAGTTGATTCTCTGTACTGCTATTGAAGTTCCTCGATCATTTCGTAATAAGCCACATTATTGGCTACAACACAATCAAGTAAGCACTTCAAGTACTGGTAAGCATCAACTGCTCGTTCAGAAGCACCTGATCCGAGGATGTCAATTTTCTGGGCCTCAGAAAGGTCTGCATGACCAGCTTTGAAATACTTATTGCACTTCTTCATCAACTCTATATCATTAGTTGATAAGAGTTCCATCCTAGCTACAAACTGGCAAAGAGAAGATGAAAAACAAAATCAACAATGATACGAGCAGAGCAAGTAAGAGAGAAATTCCAGATGAATAACAAAAGTTCATTTTTATTCATCATGATAAAGGAAAACATACTTCAGGGGTACATCCAAGAAAACAACGAAATAAAAGACCCGAATAACTCTACACCTTCTCCTTATTTCCTACGACTTCTTCGAACGTTCTGGATGAAGGGGTTGGTTGCTCGGAGAGCAATGGCAGTTGCTCGACAGATGTGCTGACTTGTTGGACTTGCTCAAAAGGTTGAATAACAGCAACAACAGGGACCTTCTCTCCTATCATCATAGAAGATTCATCTGATGCAGCTTCATCTTCTTCTTCTTCACCAGGAGAGGGAGGAGGGCCATGAGTATGCTCCTGGAACAACTCAGAATTTTCAGCAACCTTCAACTTCTTCAAAGCTGCTATCCATCCATCCCTGAAATACTTAACACTGACATACTCCATTTGAGAAGACATAACCACCAGGCCCTCATTCCAACCCTTATCCCAACCATCACTAAAAGATTTTTTAACAACAACTTTCCTTTTTGCTCTCTCCGAGGAAGTCTTTTCCCTGAGGAGCTCTTCGGCAGACTTCAGTTTTTATTCTACCTCTGTCTTATGTCGCTCAACATCTTGAAGCTTAGCAATATTTTCCTCAGCAGATTTAAGCTTGACTTCAAGATCCTTTTCACATTGTTCGGCGTCCTTTAATTTCTTCTCTAACTTTTTAGAGGCAATCACAGCTTGATCTCGAGTTACTTCAACAGACTGGAATTGTTTCTCCCAGGCACTTTTGTCTTCCTCGTACTTCTGACGAGATTCCTTCAGAGATCGAGTTAATCCAGCAAAAGCTTCTTCTATCCCACCCGAGGAGATGGAAGCCCAGATGTCTTCATCTTTCTTTAAAATACTATTGAAACATGTCACGAGCTGAAAAAAAAGAAAGAAGTTTAATTCAAAATATGAATATAGTACTAGAAGATCAAATAATCAGGCTAACGATACTTACTGACCCAATGTATTGAGCAGCCAAAGTAGTAATTCTCTCACGAGAAAAAGTGTCCTCAATCCCTTGAAATTCAGGGACAGTCCAAGACCTAACCAATCCCAGAGCAGAGTTCGGAGGAATAAGAGCTGGAACATTGTCTTCAACATTTTAAGGTTGAGAGATAGGGTCAACAGGTCTCTCAATAGAACTTCTTTTCAATATCCTCAGAGGAGCAGGAGCACTTTCAATTAAAGATGATGTCTCTCCTTGTGAGATGGCAACAGTTTCAATCGAAGGTACTACCTCTTTCGGAGGCACAGGGGGCTTCTTGCCAGCTTCCTTAGAAGCAGTAGATGGGGGTACATCTACCTTCTTTGTCCCCTTATCTGGGGCATCTTGTTTGTTCTTCTTTGCCTCTTCAATGGAAAAGGAAGACTTGTCAAAAAATGCAGGAGCATTCCTCTTCTTCATCAGATCAGTAATAGGAATGCTTAAGTCAGAAGAAGATCCTTTCACACTGGTTTCAGAAGTTGGTATCTGATCAAGATCGACCACCATAAGATGAGCAATAAAAGATGAAGTATAGCTTCTATATCGCAACAAATAAGAAGCGGATCTAATGTGCTCCCTAATAACAGATTGATGCAGGCCCCTGATAAGTTTTAAATGTTTTATGTTAACATCGGTCTCTTTTGGAGGTTTCCTTTTACACAACTGTAACAAACAAAACTAATGTCAGTGATACATTTCATCGAACACAAAGAAAACAAGATTTCAAAAATAAAAACAACCTATCCCATTGCCATAAGGTGGACACCTGGGACCTGGTACACATCATTTCCCTTTAATAGGGGGTGTTAACAATTTCTCATTACAACCCCATGATCAAAGTAGTCTCTATTGGCATCGGGAAGATTGACAACTAAAGCTCTATTCGAAAATCTAGTTTTTAAATGGAAAGTAGTGTCGCTGGTAACCCATCTATAACAATACATAATTTCTGGAATTCCCAAACGAGTTCCATGAAGTTGATTCAACCTATATACGCCATTAACTTCCCTCCATGTATTTGGAGCTACTCTTGCAGGTATAATATCGAAATATTAGCAAAACTCCAAACATAGGGTATTTGGCGGGAAAGAAAAGCCACATTCAGCCACAAAAATACTTGGGAACCAATGTCCCTCCGCCAAAAAAAGTAAATCAGAAAGACAAGAAAGTTCTTCCAAAATAACCCACGGAGGGATTAAAAACTCAGACCAAAATTTATCCAATGATCCAACAAGATAAACCATGGTGAATAAAGTAAATAAAGAAAAGGGAAGAAAATCTTATAGAAGAAAGAGAAATCGGTTGACAATGAATGATGGAAGGAAACGAAGGCACAAGAGAGAGAAAAAATGAAGAGTTCAGAAATACAGATTTGAAAAGTAGAAGACGACTGGATTTTTGTCGCGTTTAAATACTTTACCTCGGGAATAGAGAAAAGCAATGATTACCAGGAAAGACGTTTGCATTTCCGGCGGCTCAAAGAGGAAATGGGCACAAATATCGAAGTGATCATGAAAATTCAAAATATTTATGAAGCTTGATATTGTGCGCTAAAAGGGAATTAAAGTATTCTCCTAAATCACTAAAAACCAGTAATCCGAGCAGTTTTCAAGCAAAATGTTCCACACTCTTGCTCAACCCCAAACTGTGAAACATTGGGGCCTTTTGTTGATACCAAATTTAGTCTGCTGACATGGGCCAATCATATGAAAACACGTGTCAACTTACATAGCAAATACAAATACTTTCAATGAATCACATACTGTCACCGAGCTACTCAGGCGCTTCGGGCTACTTTCATATACCGAGCAACTTAAGCGATCTGAGCTACTTAGCATGCCGAGCATCCACATCAAGAAAACCAAAAGGCAACTATGCATTAAATGCGCATTATTATCGTATAGATGTATATATCTGCTAGATAACAGCGCATTATCCTTTCATATGTACGGCCTCAAGGCTATAAATACATTGTAACCTCCTCACAAGAAGGGGACTAGGGATCTGATAGTAGACCTATTACTGAGATTCAATGTAAACAGTCAGCAATACAAAACAGTGGACGTAGGTCATTTTCATAAGGCCGAACCACTTTAAAAATCCTTTATCTTATTTACTCATTTTTATCTGTGATTGATTAACTAGATATAATCTAGTTTTTTGCATCAACAAATACCAAGAGCAACTGCACATAAACTGTCAGAGGAAATTTAATAATACCAAAAACATAAACATATGAACCCAGGGTACTGAAACAGGTAAGGGCAGAAAACTAAACAGGTCATTCAAAGGAAATGCAGTGTCGCTCGAACGAAAAGGCATGTCGTTAGAACGATAGCTTCTCACAACATCAAATTTTGCTCGAACGAGAAAATAGTAACTTTCATATTTTGCCCAGGATATTAACCAGTGTTGCCCAGTGCAAAAATTTCCAGTAAATTATGCCTGAAAGGTGCTGACAGATTCAAAACAGTAGTTAAAACTAAGAAAAGCAATGTAAACTACAACAAAGTGAGTCATAACACTAGAAAGAGTATATCATGAAGAAAAACTAGCGTATAGCAAATATCAACACAATCAACCAAACAATCTCACATGGGATGAATCACGTGCAAACAAAAGAGAGTCGTGAACAATTAAACCATAAGCCTCTAAATCTGATTTCCTAACCCAAATCGATGTGTAACGGGGTGTGGGGGTTTGAGGAATCAAATTTACTTTTCTATTAATCTTTCTAGGTCCATTCAAAAGTTTGTAACAGAAATGCCTAAGATGACCTTGCCTACCGCAGTGTGTGCAAGTGTAAATCGGGCGGTGAGTGTTACCTAAAGGTGGTCCTAACCTAAAAAACCTAGGCGGCACTCTCCTAAAAATCCTAGGCGGCTCTCTTACAATGTTGATAGGGGGATCTTTCCTAATTTACCTAGGTTCCTCTTTCTTAACATCCCTAGGAGGCTCTCTCACACGTGTGGGGATGGGTGCAACATGTGTTTCAAAACCAATCCCACCCCTATCCTTTTTTATCTCGACAGTGCCTAAAATCTTATCTAACTTTTCTGAACGAGACTCCAAATCAAATTTTACCTTATTAGATTCTCTCAAACTCTTCTCAAGCTCACCTATCCTAGAATGAAGCACACGTCTAGTGATGATACGAGAAATCGTCCACTAGTTGCGCTCTTATCAACAAGTCAAGTATAAAATATGTGACGATTAAACAAAGCAAGTAAGGAGACACGAACATAAGATATAGAGTGGTTCAGCCCCTAAAATAGGCATACGTCCACTGTGTTGCTCTATTCTCATTATATGTGTGGTATTGTACAATATAATCATGCCTAAAGAGGCGTACAAGTATGAGAATAAAGGAGAGTACATGATGACTGATGATTCCGATGTGCCGGAGAGGTAGCTGCGATGTGGATGAGAAATCCCCGAGTTGTATATTGAGGATGTGTAGAGAGAATCGATACTGTTGAACCTGCCCCGGGCGTGTGGAAAATGATCCCCCCTTATTTTTGAGGTGTAGTCCTTTATTTATAGGAGATATGCTCATGTGCAATGAGCACGTGACGCACAAAATCTGGAGTTGTGATGGAGAGGGATGCGGCCTGTAAGGCAAACAACGTAAGCTCCGCATCTTGTAACTGGATATAGACAATGGTGCCACGCCCTGGACTGGATGGGTCCGCGGCACGTTGATGGTGGCCACGCCCCTTTATGAGGGGGGTCGCACCCTGTATGAGGTAGGGCCTCACTCCAAGTTCAGTAGCGACCGCGCACGATGCTAATAGAGGTCGCGACATGAAATCATGTACAGAATAACATACTATCCGCAACAAGTTGCTATATTTGTACTATCAATAAGCCCCAAGTCGTAGTGCCAAGAGAATTCGATTGGGGCTGCTGCTTAGTTAAGTTTTCTCATATGCCGCGGTAGTTTTCAAGGCGACGATTTGTCTTTCGCGCTCTCTTATATAAATTATTTTAGGCCGTGGACTTCATTACATTTCTAAAACTTTGAGAGCAAATCGAGAGAGAATTTTTGCATGTCCATCTTCTTTCATTTTTCGACGACCCTCTGAGGTTGTGCGTGGCGGTTCCAAGGTGGTGTGAGGCTGAGAACTGCTGGTTTTTCTATTTCCAGATAAATTTTCAAACATCCTTATTTTAAATAGCTTTCGAAGTTCGTAATTCTTCTTTATGTACATGAACCTTTCTATTTCTGAAAAAACCGCAGTTTCTTGATTTGCCAAACCCTTTTATTTCTGAATACATGAATCTAGGGCTTTGTTTTTGAATGCATGAATCTAAAAAATATACCTGATAAAACATTTGTGAACTTCTGTATTGTGTAACTGTTTCCAATTTATTCCCTGAACCCTATAATTGTTCTTGATGTTTTTGAATAAACTCTTCATATTCTAGGCTTTCGATCTTTAAACGAGTAACCATTAGGTACAAAACTATTTGTGTGAATAGTCGCGGCATATTAGGATATACCCTTCGTAATTTTAAAGATGGCTGCCGCCCGTAGACTATAAGCTCCCTTGATGATATAGGAGATGGGTGCAGCTGATAGGGTCAGAGGGTAATCTCCTAGGTTCAATGAATAGGGCCAGCTCCACTAGGTAAATAATCCCCATCAAATTAATATGTCGCGACACTAATTATCTTTTAGGGCTTAAACCCCACTTAACATTTGGCCAGTCTTGTCGATCACTTCCATTCGCTATTCGTATAACTAATCTTATCACTGCTTCTTAAAGTCTTTTTCTAACCATACTGGCTGCGGCGCCTAACTGCGGACTCTGTTTTTTAGGTACTGCTGTAGCCATATGAGCTTTGACCCAGACGAATTTCTGAGAAGATTTGGGCAAAGCATTTTGGAACCTCTCCTCCTGAACTCTCTTACATGCCCCCTTTGAGATCAATAGGGCCTTGCCAACTGAAAGATTGCCCCAACTGCGTGATACTATACTCAGACTCCGCGAACTCTGCCTACAAGAAGGATTTTTAGTCAACGCCAATGGAAGAAGAATCCAATTCAAGTAATCATCCATTGGGTGTAGGAGATGATGGCGCGGAAGTTAGGGATAACCCACCAGGTCCATCTAGGAGGGTTGAGAGACCCCTAGCTGTGCTTGATATCTGCAGCATCATGACCCAAGACTGGGTTGACCAGGTGACTGAGGCCTTCGAATTTCTAGAAAATTTGATGTGCTCACCACCTGCCATGAACCAAAGATCTTGCACAGCTCTAGATAATGATGGAGTTTGCTTCCCACTTCATGCATTTATTTACGGGCTGCAACTGCCTGTTCCCGTTCCCATCTATCGCATTTTTTAGATAATAAAACTGGAACCAGTCCAGATAGATCCTAATGGCTGGAGGTCCATACTTACCGCGATCGTTCTTTGGGAGAACCAATTTAAAAAGGACATTACTCCCACAGAGTTCTTTCATTTCTATCGCCCAAAGGAAAACTCCGTGAAGTTCATCGAGTACTATTACTTCTCCATCCGCGGCAGGGACCAAACCATTTACTCTGGGAGACCAACCAATGTAAAGAACTGGAAGGGCAAGTATTTCTATATACCCGGAGAAGGTTGGGAGATTCACCCTGAGGAGAACGAGAGGGAGAGGTCGTATAGAATGCCGCGATAATAGGGGTCTCCCTCTAAACAAGGTATTTGGATAATTTCTGCATCCTTTCTTTCTTTGTAATTATTCATTCTCTGTACTAACCTTTAAAATGTCTTCTGCAGTTCTTGACAACTTACACTTGATCAAGCGGCAGGAAAAGAGAGTTGTTGAGGCCGCGGAAGTTCCTGCCGAGCATAAAAGGTTCAACACACTTATTACATCAATAACTGTATTTGAAGCAGGTTTCTTTCCAAGCAAGGCCATTTTAAAAGACATGGCTGCGGGAGGTAATAATATGATTCTGTATTTTTCCGTGGCATTTTATCTTGACTTCGAATATTTATTGTTCATTTTCCTTTTTTAGGTGAGGAAGTTGACAGGGAACTATTGGTCGCGTAGCAGGTAGAGATGGACGAGGACGCAGTCGTTCTCAATAATACTTCAAGGAGCAGGAAGAGGAAGAGGTCCAAGGCTAAGGCACCTACTGCGGCTCCTTCAAATGATCGAAATACTCCCGTCGCAACCTCAACTCATATCGCAGAGAAGACTGACGTTCCTGCGACCCAACCATAAGTTGAATTCGATGATGATATCGGAGCCAACCTGGACGCGACAGGTTTGGTGTCAACTGATGATGCTCTCCTCAATACATCTTCTCCGTCACCTCCACCTATTATTGCAGTAAATGAAAACTTGGCACCCCCTTAGTGCCATGCCAGAGTTGGTCCTGACGGTCGTCTATGGCCTTAGTTAAGACAACCTGACCCTGAGTTGTCATGGGACACTACCGCGAAAGCCGTGGGGAGAATGAAGAAGGACCTCAACACCACGTACCTTGACAGGTTGGTGGGGGAAGACCATGACACTTTGGAGGATTGCGGCTTCCATAGTCTTCTGAGGGTAAGTGCTAGTGCTTTCTCCCTTTTCATTTTGCATTCCATATTTTATACTAACTTTTTAATTTCAGGCAGCGGATGTCATGGTGGCCCAGAAGAGGAAGTATGAGGCCCTCTATAAGCTAAAATAGGCCACAGATAGGGTTCACACCGCTGACTTGGAGGCTGTATGGACTTCGTGTTTTGAGGCTGGGAAGAAGTCCCTACCGTGGCTCTTTAGGCAGCCCAAATGGACTTGGCTGCTGTAAATAATACAAGGGAGGAAGCGGAGGAAATTTTCAAATAATCCCCTTAATCCCTCAAAGCCTCCCAGGCTCAGACCGCGAAAGCTTCATGGGCTAAGAAATCCTCTAATAATAAACTTAGCCTCCTTCAAAAGAGGTTCGAGGAGCTGGAGACCAAGTCTATCCAAGATGCCCTGGACCATGTCGCAGCACTAAAGAAGATGGAGGTAGATTATGGCGATGCTCTTCAGATGGCTATTGACCATACAGTGGAGTCATTCAAGGGCTCAAGGGACTTTTTCCTTATCAATAACAGGGCCTACCTCCGCGGTAACCAGGAGCTGAGGCAGAGAATAATAAAGAACTTCCTTGAGACCAAGGAGAAGGTTCTTTCTTGGATACTTAGTGACGCTGAGCATCAATATTGCATCGTTGAGCTCAGAGCCACGACCGAGGAAAAAGCTAGGCTCAAAGCAGAAGCTAAGGCAACGATAGTTGACGAGGAGATTGAGACTGTCGCGGATGTCGAGGAGGGTGATGATCGGGATGATGCAACTTCATGATTTTATAATCTTGTAATTTTTAAAACTATCAATATGGGGGTGCGTCCCTTTATAAATTTTAAAATCTTTAACTAGGGTTGCGAACTTTTTATCTATAACCTTTAACTCTGATATTTATCAAGATTTCTTAATTTCTGACCACTATCAAGGCTGCGGCCACTTTTACATGCTCTATACTTGAATAAATGTTTCAATACTTGCATGCTTTTTCTTTTTCTGACTAAATATATAACTTAAGCTTTGAGATTTGCTTACTTAATTGAATGAGCCTTCTGTGACACCAATATATAAATATTTCATGTGGACGGGCTGTGGCCACTCTTCTTTAATTTTTCAATTCCTTCCGTCTTTATTGAAGTTAAAGGCTTGAGGTGCCGCGGCACTTTAGCCAATGTATTAAACTCTTTGGTATCTGCAGTAATACTCATTAGGCTGCAGCGCTTTTTAGGAATCGACTCGTGGTAAAATTACACATTACAGACTGCAGCCCCTTCTCTACCTTTGCCCATTCGTAATTTAGCTAGTAACGTTGGATACTGTAGAAGAAGTTCCTTACCGCGGATAATTAATTCATTGGGTCACTGATTGCTTCATTGAATATTTGAATACAACTGATTTATATTTAAAAATGCCTTATTGATTGAACTAATAGTCTAAGTTCACGGCACCATAGCGTACATGTTTCTTCACATAGGCTATTTTTTTGGCTTCCGCGGCTATATCTATAATGGCATCTGTACACAGGACGCATCCCTTTACCCCCTGCACCAATGGTTGGAAGTGCTGCAGCTTAAATAGGGTCGCGACCGTTTGATAAAGGCTGCATTTATATTTGAAAGTGGTAGCTCCTTCCTGAATAGAGGCTACACATTTAAGTTGTTTTCACTCATCGGCCGCGGCACATTCGAGTGTTTGAAACCCATCTTCTGTAGCTTTACAATTGTGTCCTACTCCGAATGTCGCTTTCCTTGAATAGGTGTCTTTTCTTTACCCTTGGCTGCTTGAACCATATAGTTGTTTGTTTTCATCCCATAACCAATATGGAACATATATAGTAGGCTATGTCTTTTCCTCTAGTGCTTTACAATTGGAAGCTTATTTCCTATGGCTTCCCCTTTAGTCTCTTAAACTGTCTGAAGCTTTTCGAAGGTCGCTTTTAATGGTTGCATCTGTATTGACAGGACTACTATAGACTTTTGGCCCCTTCATTTGAACATGAGCCTTTGTAGATATACGGGACACTTTCAAGTCTCCCCTGGCTGGGTTATGTTATTAAGCCACCCACATCTAACATATAGGATATTTTCAAGCCTCCCCGGGTTGGGTTATGTTATTAAGCCACCCACAGCTAACATATAAGATATTTTTAAGTCTCCCCAGGGCGTGTTATGTTATTAAGCCACCCACAGCTGATATACATAATATTTTCAAGCCTCCCTAGGCTGGGTTATGTTATTAAGCCACCCACAACTGATATACACGATATTTTCAAGCCTCCCCAGGATGGGTTATGTTATTAATCCACCCACAACTGATATATACATAATATTTTCAAGCCTCCACAGGCTGGGTTATGTTAATAAGCCACCCACAATTAATATATACAGGATATTTTCAAGCCTCCACAGGATGGGTTATGTTATTAAGCCACCCACAGCTATGGACATATGTAAGCCATCCCTGGATAGATATTACAAGTCTCTCAACTTAATTACGCATCCCGAAATCCACGAACGGGCATTGGAAGACCTTATGGGTGACGTTGCAATCCAATCTGGATAACCGCTTCCAATTTTTGCTTTTGCCACTTTCAATTATCATCAACTTTCGAATAATTAGGCGTCTTGTCGGGCATTGTGGTTCATTCAGATATTATTATTCCCAATATAACATGTTGTCTCAGATCGTAATCTATTTAAGACAAAAATGGTCTTTATAAGATAACATTTAATGGAAATGAGAAACAAAATATGACACTATAAAAGTGAACTTGACTTTATAACTATTCATATATATATGACTTTGTAAGGATAATACAAAGTTTAGTTTAAAACAATATAAGAGGATTTGTCACTGTAAAATAAAGACAGAAGCAATATAAGACATAACCATGAAAAATGGGCATGTGGTAAGTGAGACTAGGCTGCATCCCCTAAACATCTTTGAGGAAGTTCCTCAGCATTCCTTGCCCAATCAGCCTTTCAATTTCATCCTTCAAAGCATATCATTGCTCGGTGTCATGGCCATGGTCTTGATGGAATATGCACCAAGTAGCTTTGTTCCTCTTTTGGGGTGGAGCTCTCAGCTTTTCTGGCCACCTCAACAACTTGCCTTCTTTGATGAACTCAAATATCTCTTTAATCGTGAAGGCCAATGGAGTGTAGGCCTCAGATTTCTTCTCTGCCTTCTCCGTTCTCCTTTTCTGGCACCTGCTGACTACTTTCGCAGCCAGATCCTCTTCAACTATCGCGGCATCAAAGGCAGTTGGAGTTATCTTCTTGGGCGTCGTGCCCACATTGGGTGAGGCCGCGACGTCTAGCATTAGTACCCTATGAGATAAATAGTTGGCATGAGTCTGGAGTGAACCATGATTGTCATAGAGGTGGTTGAGGTGATTATACAGCTACACAATCTCATCTTTGATTTCTGTGCTCTGGATGGACTCTCCTTCCATTTTTTACTTTTGCTAGTCTTTACAAAGTATATGTATAATCTGGGACAAAACTAGTAGAAGTGAGTAATCACAGAAACATTGGAGTAACAAAGTAGGATATGGGGATGCAGCGTTGTACTGCTGCACTGTTGATGAGGCCGCAACCAGTATGGCACATAAGTGCACTGCCATGACCTTTGTATGACATTCACAAGGTTGAGCTGGAGACCTCCCGATTCCGTTCCTTGATGTTTTGAAGGTTCTATAATATAACCGTACTAGTACAGGCCACGACATGAAGCTATTTAAACTACCTGCCGCATCCCTTGCTAGGAAGGGGGAAGCAATACCAAAATCGAAACCCAGAAACTGAGTTTATCTCCCAAAACACAGGGAGATCATCCCTACTAGGGTCTATCTAGGGCATAATAACCCCTCGGTGCAGTAATCGACACAATTATGATGATAAACCCC
Organism: Sambucus nigra; assembly: GCA_949130495.1. Taxonomy (NCBI): domain Eukaryota; kingdom Viridiplantae; phylum Streptophyta; class Magnoliopsida; order Dipsacales; family Adoxaceae; genus Sambucus; species Sambucus nigra. The sequence continues at coordinate 745,899,505 of OX422208.1, forward strand.
AGATCATAGGCAATGAATCAACAAAAGAGAAGTAAATATCACTCTTCCCTAATCATTCACTTTTAAGGGGCTAAAGCCCATGATACTTTTCAGCACTATCTACATGGAATGATATCACAGGGGTATGTAAAATAGATCTGAGGTCATAAAATGGAGACCCCAGAATAGACCTGAATACGCGAAATACCCATTTAGGGGTGTAAATATAAAACAGAGCTCAATAACCAGAATCTACCCGTGAGATGATGATCCGTAGGATCCTCAGGGATCGAATAAGGTGTTTAAGAACTCGAATATATAGAGAAGCAAGATTGAAATATCTCGTTCCCACAGACGGCGCCAGATTGATGATACAAGAAATCGTCCACTAGTCGCTCTCGTATCAATAAGTCAAGTATAAAATACGTAACAAATAAACAAAGCAAGTAAGGAGACACGAACACAAGATATAGAGTGGTTCAGCCCCTAAAATAGGCCTACGTCCACTGTGTTTCTCCGTTCTCATTATATGTGTGGTATTATACAATATAATCATGCCTACAGATGCGTACAAGTATGAGAATAAAGGAGAGTACATGATGGCTGATGATTCCGGTGTGCCAGAGAGGTAGTTGCGATGTGGATGAGCAATCTCCGAGTTATATATTGAGGATGTGTGGAGAGAATCGGTACTGTAGAACCTACCCCGGGCATGTGGAAAATTATCCCCCCTTATTTTCGAGGAGTACTCCTCTATTTATAGGAGATATGCTCACGTGCAATGAGCACGTGACGCACAAAGTCTAGAGTTGTGATGGAGAGGAGTGCGGCTTGTAGGGCAAACAACGTAAGCGCCGCATCCCGTAACTGGCTATAGACAAAGGTGTCGCGCCCTGGACTGGATGGGTCCGCGGCACGTTGATGGTGGTCGCGCCCCTTGATGAGGGGGGGCGCGCCCTATATGAGGTAGGGCCGCACACCAAGTTCAGTAGCGGCCGCACACGATGCTGATAGAGGCCGCGACATGTAATCATGTGCATAATTGCATACCATCCGCGATAGGGTGCTATATTTGTACTATTATCTAGAATCTTCAAACTCTAAAAGTTCCTTTTCCATAACTTTCATCATGCCTTGAAGATCATCTCTCTCACCCTCGACAAATCCAAACTTCTCTCTCGTGCCTAAGTTCTTCAACTAAAAAATCATTATCAGTTTTTAAGGCACGCTCTTGCAATTGGGCTTTCAATTTCAAATTTTCTTCCTTTATTTTCAAAGCTTCAACATAAATTTCATTGAAAGTCGTTTGCAAGTCACACTGATCTACACTTTCATCCTCACTCTCATCACCCTCACTATCATCACTAATCACACGGGTGGGAAACTCTCGCCTAAAAGTATAAAAATCTTCTTCTTCCGAATCACTGTCACTAAGAATAGAAACATGAGCTGTCAGTTTATTCAATTTCTTCCTTAAATTTATGGGACCCTCTTCTATCGTGTGGCCAACACCCTCACAACACGAACACCTTTCAGAATCGTTTGTAATGAAAGATTTAAAACAATGGCTCTAGTGAATTTTCCAATCATATTTTTCAAAAAGTTGACATCGAAAATCATTAAAACCACTAAAAGCCATTTTTTAGGGAAAAAGGGATCAAACACAATAATTTAGTGCAACAGGCTGTGATACCAATTTAAAAAAGCGCTACAGCGGAATAAAGCGACTTCTCAAATAAAACTAACTTTAATTGTGTGTCAATCAAATGAATTTTAATGAAACCCAAATTTTAAATTAACCCTAACACATGCATCTAAGTGATATGGAATCATAGAGGAATAAGCATGCGAAGGAAACCAAATTTCAGGAAAAATCCCCTACATGGGCAAAATCTTTTATTTCACTATAATTGTAAATCATAACTTACACAGTTATACTGAAATACAGTTTTGACAATCGAATATCTACAGATGTCGGTCGATATCGTTAGCAATGAATTCACACGTAGCAAACCCACAAGAATTGTCGTCTTATCGTCAACCCAGGAATACCGCAACACTCCCTATGAACCTCAGTCCAAATTAGCAAAGTACCTTCACACAGTAAGATCCTCAATGACATGTAGTCATATAATGTAGATTTACCTTCTTTACAAGAGCAAGATTAGTATGATCATATTTTGGGTTCCAAAATAATTCATTAAAGGATTGAGATGTTTTATGAATTGAAAACCAAGGTTTTAAACCCTCAAATTGAAAAAGACGAAGTGTTCTGCTGTTAGTAGATTACTAGTATCAAAAATCGTCAGGTCTCCTTAACGAAAACGGAATGATTTAACTCGCTTTATATAAAAAATTTGATTTGGCGCATCGTTTGAACGAGATCACATATCGTTCGAATGAGATCTTATGTCATTCGAATCAGATCCCATGTCGTTCGAACCAGAAAATTCGTGAAAAATAAATTTAGTTTTTTATTTTAAAAAATCTTCTTTTAATCTTGGAAAATTCATTTTGACGAAAAACAACGTCTCAACACTTAGAAAATATTTTAGAAAAATTTTCAAACCTCTTTTAAAATTATCCTAACACTTTTAAATGAACTGTAAAGGGACTTAAATACTTTCTCACCGAAATTAACCTTGCAGAGGCTTGATTGTTGAAAAATCTTGATATTCGGATATGTCTCGATGCTTGTATGATCTTGAACAATCTTCGACAGTTGTAGCGGTATACGACATACTTAATTGACAACAGACATTTATAAAATCATGTCCTTATATAGCTCAGCTAAAAAACAAGCTGAAATTACTGCCGATTAACCTGAATCATCTAGAATTCAAGAAACGGATCAGAAATACGTTAAGGAGAGCAAGAAAACATTCCATCATAGAATTATATGTAAAGAAAGCTTCAATAACGATATCCCGTTATGGAATCTGTACATTGATGATTCTTCGTGTGCAACTGGAAGTGGAGCAGGTATAATACTTAATACTCCTAATAATGTTGATGTTGAATATGCACTCAAGGTTCAGTTCAAAGCATCGAACAATGAGGCAGAGTATGAAGCTTTGATAGTTGGATTGGATTTGTCCCATTCATTAGGCGCCGAGCAAGTAATGGCGCACAGTGATTCATAGTTAGTGGTCAATCAAGTGCTTCATTTATATGGAGTTAAGGGATAATTGATGACCAGATACTATGGCAAAACCATGGAAGTTATTTCCAAGTTTCCAGTCATACAAATAAATAGGATCCCCAGAATAGCCAACGCCTGATAAGATGCACTTGCCCGACTAGCTTGAGCAACCAGAATAGGACTCAGACGCACCATCCCAATAAAGATTCTAGACAATCGAAGCATTGAAAAGAACTTGATGATTAATTTCATTACTATAGATCTAGGGACTTCCTGGATGGACCCAATCGAATCTTATATTGAAGATAAAATCCTTCCACCAGATCCCAAAGAGGCCAAAAAACTCGGATATAAAGAAACAAGATATGTGTTGGATAAAGGAGTTTTATATAGTCGGGGATTAATGATCTCCTTACTATGATGTTTTCATCCAATGGGGGTAGAAGATTTGATCAAAGAGGTGCATGAAGGTTCCCATGGAGCTCATTCAGTCGATTGGTCATTACTTCACAGAATCAACACTCAAGGGTATTACTAGCCAACTATGAGGGCAGATTGTACAGCCTTTGAGAGAAAGTGTGATAAGTGCTAAAAGTTCTCTGCCATTCGTAAAACACCTAATGCTGCTCTAGCGCCAATAACTTTAACCATTTGCTATTTAAGGAATTGACCTAGTCGGCCCACTGCTGACCACCAAAGGCACGTTCAACTATTTGGTCATTATTATTGACTACTTCACTAAATGGGTGGAAATGGAACCACTGGTAGACATGCCTTATGAGAAGGTATATCAATTCATTTAGAAGAATATCACATGAATATATGGGCTACCATATGCCTTCATTATGGATCATGGAACTCAAATTGATAACGATGAGTTTGAAGCATATTGTGTTCAATCTAAAATCCAAAAACTCCATTCTGGACCAGGCCATCCTCAAAGTTATGGTCAAACAAAAGTAACAAATAAAAAATTTCTCAACTGACTGAAGAAGAAGCTTGATGTTGCTAAGGGCAACTGGATTAATGAGATACATTCTGTTCTTTGGGCATACAAAATAACACCGAGAATGGAAACTGGTGAGATGCCTCACATGCTTGCTTTTGGGACTGAAGCTATGGTTCTTGCAGAAATAGGTATGCCAACTCACAGGGTGCTGAATTTTTATTCTCCAACTAGTGATTTGATGCGACGAATAGATCTTGATGTCTTAAAGGAAGTCCGAGAAGATGTTTCCCTAAGAAACGCTGCATACCAACATAAGACTGCTCATTTTTATAATAAAAGGGTCAAGCCGACCGACCTCAAAGAGGGTAATTATGTCCTTAAGAAAGTTATCCAAAAAAATAACAAGCTTGAGGCTAATTGGCAAGGCCCATGTCGCATTTCAGTAGTTATCTGACCAGAAACTTATCGGCTGGAGACTTTGGAAGGGGAAAAGTTTAAAAAACCCCGGAACGCTGAGCACCTTCGAAAGTATTATCGTTGATTTAAGAGATTGCAATAGTTGTATTTCTTTATGTTCCAAATAACTATTGGTCAATTTTCAATAAAAGTTTGATAACAGTACCTTCAATTTTTTCAATTTTTTTTCGGAGTATAGTGATATACATCCCCTAGTAACACCAAGTACAACTCTCTCTTGGTCTTCAGCTCTTGCCAATCAGCAGAACATACTTAATCAGGTTGAACTTATCTGTCAATCAAGAGAACATACTTAATCAGGTTTGTAAGGACACAAATTTCCAATTGAGTCCATATATAGTTTTGGCTCAATTCCGGACAAAAACATTTATTCATAGGATGGTATGTAAATCTAATATTCTTAAGCATATGAAGGGTTTGTTGAAGACGTAGCGGTAAAGAGTATAAAGCTTCATCAAATATATTGGTTTGCGTGCCTCGTTTCTACATCATCAATCATAGTTCCATACTCCCAAGGTATGAATGCAATTATATATATATAGGAGCTTGGAACAAGTTTATTGGGTGTTAGGTTTAATTAAAACTATGTTTACTTTCAGAAAAATTTAATTAGAACTTTAAAAATAAAGTATATAAAGTTTCTGGGCCAAAAATCGAATTTTACAAAATTTCTGAGAGTCGTTCGAAATGTCGTTCGAACGAGTTTTTCGTTCGAACCAGGTTTCGTTCGAACGAGTTTGCCAACGAGTTCTCACTAACCTATACTGGTCTGTCATTCGAAATGTCGTTCGAACGAGCTTGTTCGTTCTAACGAGGTTTCTAACGAGATTATAACGAAGTCCATACTGGTGCGTCGTTAGAAGTCTCGTTCGAACGAGAGTTCGTTCGAACGAAATGTCGTTCGAACGAGCTGTCAGGCGGGAACAGTTTTTTGGCAGTTTTTGGCAGTTTTTCACCCACTTCCCCACTTGGTTTTTAACCAACTTTTACTGACTTTAATATGTGCGGGAATGACATTTTCCAAACTAACATTTTCCATAACTTTTCCAACTTAGTTTATCTCTTAGAGAGAGTTTGAGAGCAAAAATGGTTTAGGAAAATGTTCATGTTTTGAGTGAGATTTTTAGAGAAAAATATTTTCATCACTCTAGTGTTTACACCCAATTGAGTTTATCCAAGTTCATATATACATATCAAATTGCTTGGAGTTTGGCACCGGTTTATCTCTACCGAATTCAAGAAGAGAAGTTTTGGTTTGCTTCTACATCCATCAAAGAAGAAGATTTTTGTTGCGATTCTACCCACTTGGAGAAAGGCTCCATGTACGGGTGACGGTGACCATAGAAAGACCCATCGATGGATTCGGAGATCGCGGTGGTGTTCCGAGGTTATCCGCTAGGAAGAGGTGTCTACAAGAAGAAGCGTCGAGGCTTGACAGGGATCGAGTCTGTCTTTGTAAGTCTACCTGTCTTGTAATTGTAATTCCGTATCTAGTGGATTTGTGGCTAGGGCCGTCCGAGGTTGTTTCCCGTCTTGGGTTTTTCCTCGTACATCGTGGCGTAGTGTGATTGGTTTATTTTATCTTGCTCTAATAACGTAAAACGCATTCTTAGAATAATTCAAGATAAAATTCGGTTTAAATCATCACACTCATTTAATTTGGGACTTATATTAAATATTGAGTAATGTTTAATTAATTCAAGTCTTTTGCTAAATTTGGTTTCGCCTAATTTGCTAATATTGATAAGCATATCTTAGGCAAAATTCTAGGACTTGGATTAATGAATTGGTTAATTTTGTTTTATTAAATTAAAATCCGGTGTTTAAAAGTTGAACCATCACCTTTACGCTTCCGCATCGTGTTTGTTTTACACATACAAAGTAAATTCAAGAGAAAGCCTTTTCAAATTGGTATCAGATCCAAAATCGATAAATTATTTCGTTAAAGATCCTTAAATAATTTTTGGCTAAAATGAATTTTTCTCCATTTTCAAAATTTCCTATTTTCGATGGTTCAAACTACGCATATTGGAAAGCGCGTATGAGATCGGCACTAAAATCTATCGACGAAAGAGTTTGGATGTCTGTTGTTAACGGGTGGTTCCCACCAACTTATTTAGTTGAAAATGAACGTGTTATCAAACCCGCCGATAGATGGACTGAAAATGAGTTTAAACTTGCTAATTTCAATTCTCGTGGTTTAAATGCTTTGTTTAGCGCTGTCACACCGGATGAATTCCGTCGTATTATGACGTGTGAAACCGCTAAAGAAGCTTGGGATATTTTAAAATTAACTCATGAAGGAACTAGTGTCGTTAAAGCTTCAAAACTCCAAAACCTCACAACTCAATTTGAAACTATCAAAATGAATGAAAAAGAAACTTTTGATGAATTCTATGCTAGACTTTCTGATATTATTAATTCATCTTTTAACTTGGGAGAGAAAATACCTGACGACCGTGTTGTAAAGAAAATTTTAAGGTCCCTACCCGATAGATTTATTCCAAAGGTGACCGTTTTAAATTATTTACCCACTTTAGCCTCTACGAAACTAGAAGAGCTTGTAGGTGATTTACAAACCTATGAACTAGATATGTTTCCCTCTAAAACTGAAAAGAAAATCGAGAAGGGCGTTGCTTTAAAAGCCCGAAGAGAGGTAAAATAAATAGTAGAGAGCGAGAGTGATAGTGACTCGGAAGACATGGCTTTGTTTGCTCGTAAATTCAGAAAATTTCTTAAAATTAACAAAGACAAATTTAAAAATGATTTTAAGAAATTTGATACTTCCAAACATGATAAAAGCGAGAAGTTTTCTAAAGCCGAGAAAATCCCTAAACCTAGTAATGAAAATTTAGATAGGGACGAGTCTAATAAGTGTTTTGGTTGTGAAGGTTATGGCCATAGGGCTTTTGAGTGCCCCACTAAACTAAGGAAAGAAGGTAAGCGACCCATTTCATATAATGCGACCCTTAGTGATAGTGATACGGAAGAGAAGCCCGATTCCCCCACTAAGAAAATTTTTGTGGCTTTTATGGCTAGTCATGTGAGTGATAGTGAGAACTCATCGATTGATGAAACGATAGCACATGCCACTTCCAAGGTCATTGTATATGATTCTCTTGTTTTTTATGATAGTGAGAGTGGAGAAGAAAGAGAGAGTGAAAATGAAGAAGAGGTTAATATGAGTGAACTTCAAAATGCTTTTCAAGAACTTTATAAAGAATCTATTAAATTGAAAAGATCAAATTTGAAGTTAGAAGCTAGTTTAAGAGAGCGTGTCGAGGTCATTGATGAAAATGTTTTAATAGAAGACCTTAGGACACATGTGAGGACTCTTCAAGAGAAGCTTGAATATGTAGAAGGCGAAAGAGATAGCCTTAGGGGTTTAATGGAATCCTTGAAAAGGAGCTTCTTGCTTTTGAAGAGCGAAATGTTTTACTAGAATCTAACATTTTTGAATTGGAAAATAAATTAAAAGATTCTAGTCATGTCAAATTTGATTTGGAGTGTCGTTCGGAAAAACTAGATAAAATGTTAGGAACGGTCCAAATTAAAAATGACACTTGTGGTTTAGGCTTCAATACTTGTAGTGAATTTACTCAAAATGCCCAAACCAATGTTTTAGGAGAATCTACTAGGAATACATTTAAAGATCACTCCTTAAGTAAATCTTTTCGACATGTGCTCACTTGTACCCATTGTGGTCGACAAGGTCATCTTAGGAAATTTTGTTTTGATCTTAAACGAATTCCTAGAAAACCCCATAGTCAAGTAACCACGGTTGTTAAAGTTCCTACACCCCAAGATAGTCATTCTTCATTAATTTGGGTTAGGAAATCCGATTTGGTTGCCTTGCAAAATAGGGTTTTTGATTCTCATTTACTTTCACATGCTTCCTCACTTGCTAAATCTAAAGGATGAATGTGTTAGTGTTTGCATACTTTAGCATTTGTACTTCATGCTATATTCACATGCTAAATGTATGCTTGTTTAGTCTTTTTCTAGTCATTGCCTTATTTCATATTACATGCTAGAAATTATGACTTGTGTATCTTTTTGTATTATATTTTGTGTTTGAATTAATTGAAAAATATAAAAAGATTTTTGTTTATCACTTGTGTTTTATTTATCTCATTTAAGCTTAATGAAAAATACAAATGATTTTTGTTTGTCCTTTTGAGTAAATATTTATTTTTGTTTAAATATGTTAAAAACTCAAAAAGATTTTATTTTGTGTGTATTTTAGTTTGACACACTTTATGTGCCATAGATTTGTGTTTGAATCCCTTCTTTACGCTACCATGTGGCTAGAACTTTTGGTTTAGATTGTCAATCCTTAAAATGTTCTTTACCATATTTTATGGAGTAGTTGGATTTTGCGTTGTTTAAATGGAGTCTATTTCTATATGCCTCTCTTTTCACACATGCACGAGCTCTTTTGAAATCTTAATGTCACATGTTATATTTGAGCTTTTTGAGATGTTCTCCTATCAATCTAGTCATCTACATATCTATGACCTAGGAGGACTAGTGCATGTCAAAATTAGTTGCATGTGAGATTTGTGTGAAAATGAAAACATGATAAATAAAATGTGCACGGGGAAGGGATCCGAAAGGATGAATTAAATCCTTTGCGATAGTAAGCCACCGTTTATTGGATCTAAAAGAAATACGTGATCCAAAGGCCTAAAAACAGAATGTATGGCATTAAAAAGAAAAAAATTGCCAAGGCCTATGTTTGTTTGATATATTCATTCAAAAACAAAAGAATATATATGCTTATTGAGGGAGAATGGGATGGTATATCAACGGTTTGCACAATGTCCGTTTATCCTAGTTGTCTTTAATGTCATGACTCTATTTGGTTTGTAGAATCATCATCATGCTAGGCTTGTATGCATTGTGTATGTTTGTTCATTGAGTTCAATCTTCATATTGTCACATGAGGGTATATTTAAATGTGATAAAGTTTGCAATCAAATGAGAACTCCGTGAATATTTATTAAGTGTTTGGGTCTAAATTTAATTGTTGCTAGTTCACACCCCTACACTTTCGTTTCCATATGACACATCTTTGCCATACGAGTGTGCAATCTTATTGTATTTTGTGTCATGTGTGTGTTTATATCTATATATATATGCACGTGCTTCTTTGGTATATTTCTAGTTCATATATATAAGATATTTGTTTTGTCTTTGCCTATGCTTTTATTGCCCATATGCTTTCATGTCTTAACACTTTAAGCTTTTCACCATGCTTTTATGTTTATTAGCTCTTTATCCTTTGCCTATTCCTGAACAAAAAGGGGGAGAATGATGATAGGGGGAGAAGAAATGGTATCTAATCCTATTCTTATCGTATCTTAGTTTGGGGGAGATTTATCTTAGGGGGAGACGTCTTTCTAAGTAGGTCACGTGTTTGTTAAAGGGGAAGAATTAATTTAGGGGGAGTAATTAATTAATTGCATTTAATACTTTGATATTCCCTATGCATTTGATGAAGTTTGCTTAAGTGTGCAGGATTTCTTCTAAAGCGGCATTGTTTTAAACGGCAAAGCGTTTGATCCTTGAGTTGAGTCAAGTTTGGGTGGGTTATGTTTTGAGTCTAGTGAGCTTGACGGCCCTTTAGGATTTTTGTTTTGGTTTTTGTCCTGGAATAGCCAAAGGGGGAGATTTGTAAGGACAAAAATTTCCAATTGAGTCCATATATAGTTTTGGCTCAATTCTGGACAAAAATATTTATTCATAGGATGGTATGTAAATGTAATATTCTTAAGCCTATGAAGGGTTTGTTGAAGACGTATCGGCAAAGAGTATAAAGCTTCATCAAATATGCCGGTTTGCGTGCCTTGTTTCTACGTCATCAATCATAGTTCCATGCTCCCAAGGTATGAATGCAATTATATATATATAGGAGCTTGGAACAAGTTTATTGGGTGTTAGGTTTAATTAAAACTATGTTTACTTTCAGAAAAATTTAATTAGAACTTTAAAAATAAAGTATATAAAGTTTCTGGGCCAAAAATCGAATTTTACAAAATTTCTGAAAGTCGTTCGAACGAGTTTTTCGTTCAAACCAGGTTTCGTTCGAACGAGTTTGCCAACGAGTTCTCACTAACCTATACTGGTCTGTCGTTAGAAATGTCGTTCGAACGAGCTTGTTCGTTCTAACGAGGTTTCTAACGAGATTCTAACGAAGTCCATACTGGTGCGTCGTTAGAAGTCTCGTTCGAACAAGAGTTCGTTCGAACGAAATGTCATTCGAACGAGCTGTCAGGCGGGAACAGTTTTTTGGCAGTTTTTGGCAGTTTTTCACCCACTTCCCCACTTGGTTTTTAACCAACTTTTACTGACTTTAATATGTGCGGGAATGACATTTTCCAAACTAACATTTTCCATAACTTTTCCAACTTAGTTTATCTCTTAGAGAGAGTTTGAGAGCAAAAATGGTTTAGGAAAATGTTCATGTTTTGAGTGAGATTTTTAGAGAAAAATATTTTCATCACTCTAGTGTTTACACCCAATTGAGTTTATCCAAGTTCATATATACATATCAAATTGCTTGGAGTTTGGCACCGGTTTATCTCTACCGAATTCAAGAAGAGAAGTTTTGGTTTGCTTCTACATCCATCAAAGAAGAAGATTTTTGTTGCGATTCTACCCACTTGGAGAAAGGCTCCATGTACGGGTGACGGTGACCATAGAAAGACCCATCGGTGGATTCCGAGATCGCGGTGGTGTTCCGAGGTTATCTGCTAGGAAGAGGTGTCTACAAGAAGAAGCGTCGAGGCTTGAGAGGGATCGAGCCAGTCGTTGTAAGTCTACATGTCTTGTAATTGTAATTCCGTATCTAGTGGATTTGTGGCTAGGGCCGTCCGAGGTTGTTTCCCGTCTTGGGTTTTTCCTCGTACATCGCGGCGTAGTGTGATTGGTTTATTTTATCTTGCTTTAATAACGTAGAACGCATGCTTAGAATAATTCAAGATAAAATTTGGTTTAAATCATCACACTCATTTAATTTGGGACTTATATTAAATATTGAGTAATGTTTAATTAATTCAAGTCTTTTGCTAAATTTGGTTTTGCCTAATTTGCTAATATTGATAAACATATCTTAGGCAAAATTCTAGGACTTGGATTAATGAATTGGTTAATTTTGTTTTATTAAATTAAAATCCGGTGTTTAAAAGTTGAACCATCACCTTTACGCTTCCGCATCGTGTTTGTTTTACACATACAAAGTAAATTCAAGAGAATGCCTTTTCAAGGTTGAATTTATCAAATTCCAGATGCATCAAATGCATAATTGGTTTTCGCTATAGATAGCTACAGATTTACTTCATATTTGACTTTGTATTAATAAGTCACGAATAAGAAGTAGGAATACATTCCTCACACATGGTCGGCACTAGTAATTTACTTCATGTATAAATTTACTTCGTGTATAACTTCTTCTTTGATAAGTTAAGAATAAAAAGTGTGTAAAACTTCGTATACAACTAAAATAGTGACAAACAAGTTTTACCCGACTAAGTTAAATGAAGGAAAACGTGTAAATGTCCCTAGTCATTGGACAACAAATATATATTCCTCATACACTTAGTCACCACTGTAACTAATGCTAAACGCGGATCAATATATCTAGGTGCATTAGAATCTATGGTATTATAATCATAACCACTGATAATTAATGCTAAACTTGGATCAATATATATAAGTGCATTAGTAGAATTAGTGTTATTAAAATCCTAGGTTGACTGCTTGAGTAAATAATCAAGAGTTAACAACACATAATTTTCATTCATATAAATTATATTACATTCAAACAAATAACATAAAAATAGACGAGCTATTCAACATGGCATTTTTCTTGAGCCTTGGAAGTCGACTGAGCTGGCTGCACTCTCTCCATTCTAGTAGGAGGGTCATTCAAAGTAAATAAAGTTAAAATCTCTTAACATTCTTTTATTGATACTGTTCGGCATAATGATCAGATGAAGAGGACGAACTATCTCATGAACATCATGTAAGCCATAGTTTCCCAAGTATTTAGTGATCAGGCATTGGGGAATAACATCAACAGGCATCCATGAGGTGTCCAACTTGAAGGGAGGATTATCATAATCTAACAGACCAAACTCGTTCCAATACCACAATTGGCTATTATGATCATGTTTCAACAAAGTTAAAAATTTGGTCTATACCATTTATATCCTTCACAATGGGTTTGATCAAGGTGATCATCTACATGGCCTAGAGCTTCGTTGTAACCTTCCATCCCCACCTCTTTAGGTTATTTATGAAATTGAAAGGTTAACCTTATAACTTGATGTTGGAGTTTCTTTAAAACATCATCCTTCATCTTCAACTGTAAATACTGGTCAACAATAGCTTTGTCATTGGCTTTCAGTTTTGTAGATAATTAAGCAATAGCTTGACCCTTCGCTTTCAACTAGGTAGCTTGATCGACTAATGTTTTTTGAGTTATGGCCTCATCGCTAGTTGGTCGGCTCATCCTTTATCGTCTTAAAGTGTGCCCGGGTTTGGATTTCTTCAAAGTTTCAAGTTCCTCCATCAACTTGGCATTTTCATTCTCCAAAAAATAGGCACCTTCATCGACACCACTGACATAAGATTATTTTAAGGTATCCGATTCATTACGAAGTTTATTATTCTTTTCCTCCAATAGCTTGGAAATATCCCTGGCTTCATCAATTTCACGCCTCAGCAAGAATTCTTTTCTCCTATACATATAAGCATATTTTTTCAGCTTGTCCTCAAAATCCTAGCCTTCACTTAATGCCTTGTATTTGGCATAATAGTGGTCATGCAATAAAGCTTTACTTTCATTATAGTCGACTTGCAAGTCTTTAATCATCTTATAATAAGCAACATTATTTGCCAAAACCCTTCTTAGCAAACCATAGACATGAATATATGTTTCTTTAGCTTGCTCAGACACATCTAGAACAAGTATGACGATCAAGTCTGCTTCGGATAAATTAACATTGCCAGCTTTCAAGAGGTCTCTACTCCTTCTGAGTAGGTCAGATTCAACAAAAACTATAGCGTGCTTCCTAGCATTAAACTGATATTTACAAATATAAGTATGCAAGTATAATTACTTAGAAACTATAACATAAATATAAGAATTCATTCAGCCAAGCAAAAAGAGCAGAAAAGAGGATAAGTGCAAAACATATATGGGAAACTTCAAATGATTTCGTTGATAATAAAAAAAAGGTGTTACAACTTGTCCTGGACCTATTGCATAGTAAAGAAATATGAAAAGAAAAAGAACAAGGAGTTAAACCTTCTCCTTGTCCTGAGAACTACTCAAAAAGGCTGGTCGATGAAATGGGAAACTTCATCAATGGTCTTCAAAATAGACCCAACACGCTGAAGGGAAGATTCCTCAGATCCTTCCTCATCATAAAATTTTTCCTCCAAGTTAGGAGGAGAACCTGGATCATGCCTCGAAAATAGTTCAGACTCTGCTGAGGTTTTCACCTCCTTAAGTGCCTCTGACTAACTATACTTAAAGGATTCCTTTCTCACAAACTCTATCTGAGTAGAGGCTGACAAAAATACCTTATCCCAACCCTTGTTGAACGAGTCTTCTTTGAGCTTCTTATTTTTGGCCTTCTCAGCAGCCAACTTAGAGGACAAACCATTAACTTTCTCCTCGGATGCTTTCAGGAGACCTTCACTTGTAACTAATTTTTCCTCGGCTGACGTAACCTTTTTCTCAGCAAACAGTAAATTAGCCTCATTTGTAGCCAATTTATCTTGAGCAACTGTCAAACTGGTCTCTGTAATAACTAGCTTTCCCTCAGCAATAGTGGCTCTATTTATGGACTTCTGCATCTCCTTATCCCAAGACTTTTGCTTGAACTCCAATAATTGCTTTGAAGTCTCAACTAACTTCCTCAAACCCTTAAAGGCCTCTTCAACTTCTCCACCAAAAGAATGAACTTGCTCGTCCTTCTCAAGAATTTGCTAAAAACTGCATAAAAAATAATATCAAATTATAAGGAATGTCAAGAAGAAAGAGGTATCAAGAGATAACTAATAAAGAAGAAGTGATTACTATTACCAAACTTTTGTAAGCATTCTCTTCCAGCTTCAGTCTTGGCAGAGGGGCAAGAGTTGCTCTACCAGCAACACGGGTTCCAGTCTGAATCAATTTCCTGGTAACACCAGGATGGACAGAAATGGAAGATTAGTCAATAGCAACCAAATCTTCCTCGATCTTCTTAACTAACTCATGGTCTCCATCAGAACTTTTTTTAACTTGCTTCTTGGGCAAGCCTCTCTTCAACCTCTTAAATTGAGGAGCATCAGTAGTTATTTCCTTAGAAATGATGACTTGAAGAACTTTCTCTTTCTCAAAAGCCTTTGACACTTTCTCTTGCTTCTTAGTTATCACGGTAGCTTTCTTAGCAGGAGGAGACAAGGCTCTAGTGATCAAGTTAGGGATTTCCCTCTTTCCCATGGGAGCAAGTGGAGAGGAGGGAATGACAAAAATCTTCAAAGTCTCAAAAGATGAAGAGGCTCCCAAATTCTTCTCTACACCAGCATATTCTTCAGCAGAGAAGGTAGGAATTGGCTCTTCCTCAAGATTAATGAGATCAACAACTGTTAAAGTTTTAGGCCGAGCGATAAAAGAAGTTATAAAGCTCCTATATTGCAGTAGATAAGAGGCAGCTCTGGGGTGTTCCTCGCCAATTCACTAGTGGATGCTCCAAAGGAACTTCAACTCACGAAGTTTCAAGTCCTCTTATTTAGGACACTTCTTCTTGCTCTCAACTGTACCAAAAAATAGAAATTGGACAAGAAGTGACTAATTAGCATATCATCAAATAGTTGGTGAATAATGAGCAGAAGAATATAGTTATAGAGATTGACAACTTATGCCATGACCCACTTGAGGACACCTGGGCCCATTATACACTTCTCTAATTGGTAAAGGAACATGTTGACAATTTTTAGCAATAACTCCATAATCAAAGTAATCCTTATTAGAGTTCGACAAATTGATAACTAAGGCCCTATTTACAAAACTAGTCTTCAAATAATATGTAATGTCATTGGTAACCCATTTGTAACAGAACATCAGTTCAAGGATGTTAATATGGTTCCCATGAGTTTGATTAAGCCTATACATCCCATTTATGACCCTCCAAGTATTGGGGGCTATCCTAGATGGGACAACGTCAAAATACTGTCAAAACTCTAGATAAAACCTATTAGGGGGAAATGTGAGGCCACACCCAACAATGAAGAGGGTGGGAATTTAGTGACCCTCAGGCAATGAAAACACATCTAAAGGTGGTTGGGGCATTTCAAAATCAACCCAGTCAGGGAACGATGTAAACCATGGTTGTAGTAAGAAATAAGGAAAACGAAATGTAAAAAGAGAAGAAAGCTTATAGAAAAATGAAGACTGAAGTGAAGGAAGGATGCAAAGAAAAGCTTAAAAACAGAGAACTTAGGGATGAAGTAGACTTCAAAAGCTTGAAAGGGTTTGGTAAAGAAAATCTAGCGAATTCTCGCCTTTTATAACTTACTTGGGAAATTGTGCAAGAGATGATTACTATGTATAAACGATTGACATTCCGACGACTTCATAGTACAAATGGTGTATAATACCAATTTACCCTTTGGCAGTTTGTTAATTTTTAAATTATTTATAAAAATGCCATTACAAAATCAAAACATGGAAATTTTGTACAAGTCCCACGCATCGACAAAACTTCGACCAACTCTGAAGAAAATATACTCCATCCTTTCAATGAAAGCATCAGGAATGAAGTATTGAGGGGATTATGTTGATACAAAAAATTATCCACCTATGTGGACCAATCACGAGTAGAGAATTGTCTTCTTACGTGGCGAAAATCCCAATCAGCATATAGCAGCTCGGCAGACATGTCGACCAACATGAAAAATGCAAAACATCAATACTTATAAAGCGCCACCATACTAAGGGACTTACTGTAACACCCCGTAATTTTATGCATTCAATAGTTAATTAATTCGGGAAAAATTTAAATTATTAGTGTGTCGTAATTTAATTAAATTAATTATGAAATTGTTATATAAATATTAATCGGGAGAATAATTGGTTAATATTTATGGGAAATTAATTTACTAGGTAAATAGTAATATTTAATTACGTCTTAAGAGTATTAATGACGTGGGGTTTACTTATCTCAACCGGGAGTCGGTTCCAGGCTAAGTTAGGTGGGAGATAAGAAATTTTATAAACTTACCCGATTGCAAATTCTGAGTGCACGGTTGAGTCTAAAAGGGCCAAGGTAGTCAGAATAGAGTACCCGGGGGTAGTAAACAGGTCTCGAGACATTTTTAGGCATAGCCGGACCCATACGGGGGTATTTGGGTCACTTGGGCTTGGCCCATTAGGCTGAAAATTGGATTGAGCCTAATTACTTAATTAAAGGAAAAAGGGGAACGACAGATTACACTGTGGAAAATCCAAAATTGGAGAGAGTACCCTAGGGAACAGTTAAAGCCACTGGGAACCAATTTGGGAGACAAATGCAAGAACCAAAGGGGATTTCATCATCAACCTTGAGAATCACAACTCTGGATCAGACCATACGAAACCATAAGGCAAGTGGTTAACTTTCTCTAGCATTTATTTGTATTACAATTCATATTTGTGTGAAGTGGGAACCAAAATTCGTTTGGGGGTAAAGAGGGTACAAAAATGGGTTTTTTGTAAATGGATCTTCTGATTAGAAATTATTGTAGAGATTTATGATGTAATCTGAGATTGGTCTGTACCGGTCTGATGTGAAAATCCAGACGATTTTGAGATGGTAATTTGGTGTTGAAACTACTTAACGAATAACCCGGGTTTTTCCCCAATTCAGCTAATACGAGAGAACGGAAATTAAACGGGATTTGGGGACTTTATGGGGGTTCCTTATGATGTTCTTGGTGTATTATATTGATAATATGACCTGGGTTAGATTGTAGAAGGAATTGGACATTTAAGGTTTTCGTTTATGGAAGAAATAGGCCATCGGAGAAAACGAAGACATGTTCGATCGATGGCTGGGATCGTTCGATCGATGGTCGAGGATTTTTGGCTGGTCGACCAGTTTTAGTATATAAGGAAAATTTAATAAAAATCCTCTTCCCACACCTTATTTAGTGAGAAATAAATATAGGACATAAATTCTAATCAATCATCAGGGAAAGTAATTGGGATTTGGAGGGAATTTATGGGTGATACATTGTAGTTAATTTTGGAGAAATATATTCCAAAATATTAAATTTCAGATCAAGTGGGCGAGTCCGAGTATAGTGGTTGAGTGATGCCAAAGTAATTAAATTAATTAATGTGCAAATTAATTAATAATCTAAGTTGGTTATGACGTATAGGCTAGTATTAGAGGTTTAGTACATGGTAAAGCCGGGATTATTTTAATTATATATATATGTTGTGTGATAGTATATATATATGGTGTGTGCATTAATATCAGTGGCTAGATATTATTATTATATATACTCTAGTGCTATCAGGGGAGGTTGCGCGTAGAGGGTGAATCCTCTAGCTTGAGGAGTAGGGCAAGTATATCCCCATGTTATAGCGTCCATTATATGGGTGAGGGAGATCTCACATCGTGAACATGCATGTCTAACACTAACATGTCCGCAGGCAATACCAAACCACCAACCTCTACCCCGACTCCCCGGCATATAAAGAAAATAAGTGACCCACTCCCTAATGGTGAGTCGACACACGTCACTGTGCTCTCTGCCGTAGCTAACAATCCTAAAGCTTTCGCGAAGTGTGTAGCTATAAAACAATGTGTAGCACCCGTATCAAATAACACCCGACCCATAGTGCCATGGATAGGAAACGTACCCTCGATCGCGGGCGGTGCCTGTGGAACTGCAGCCTGGTGAACGTTGTAGACACGTCCATACTGTAGCTGCCCCTGTTGATCTGGGACCGCTGGAATGGGTGGCAATGCTGCCATCTGTGGCGGTGCAGGAAGAGCGGAGGGAAACATAGGTCTCTGTGGCTCCTGGCGAGCACCCTGCTGCTGCTGCTGTGGGGCCCTGCCCCTATCAGGACAATCCTGCTTCTTATGGCCAGTCTTGCCACAAGTAAAGCACTTCCCTGGGAAGTTTCCTCCCCTCTGCTCCTGCTGTCCCCGGCCCTGGTGGCCGTTACCATTCCTCCCTTGGCCCTGATGGAACTGCTGCCCATTCTGCCCCTGCTGGCCGTTTGGACCCTGATGGCCCTGGCGGAAACCTCCCTGTCCCTGCCTGTAGTTCCCTGACCGGAACCTCTTGTTATCCCCCTGCTGGGAGCCCTGCTCAGTCTGTCTCTGCCCCTGACCCGATTGTGCCCCAATGGCACCATGTCCTCCGGTCCTGCCCTGATGGCTAGACTCTCCCGACCGCTTGCCCTCGGCCATGTGAAAACGGTGGTCCTGGCAGTGCAATAACGCAGCGTTAACCACATCAGAATATGTGGCCAACGATAGGTTCCCTAGCAGATGCTGGCGGATCCTCCAATTCAACCCATCAGTGAACTTCTCTATCTTCTTCTTCTCTGTTGGAATCTCGTCTGGAACGATATTCAACAAGTTAGTGAACTCGGCCTCATACTCGGCCACTGTCTTGCCCTCCTGTTTCAAACTCATCAGCTTCCTCCTCATCTCTGTATGAACTGCGGACGGAAAATACTTGCGGTCGAACCGCACCCAGAACTCCTGAATCGTGAGGGTATCCCTCTCCTCCGCGGTGGTAATAGACTCCCACCACTGCAGTGCAGATCCAACTAGCTTGAAAGTAGCTAGCACCTGCTTCTGAACATCAGTGCACTCATGCATCCTCAAATGCCTCTGCATGTCCTTCCTCCATTGGCTCGAGATAACCACATCTGAGCTTCCAGCAAACTCTGGTGGATGCGCTTTCTGAAAAGCGTCACGTACACGCTCCCAAGCAGACGGGAATGCATTAACCTGTACTGGCGCGGCAGCCGGCGCCTGCGGTGGTGCCTGCTGAACCACGGCAATCGCGGCATTTACCGCTTGGGCTACTATAGCAGCAACCTCAGCGGCGTTCAACATGCCCTGAACTGGAGCGGGCTGTGGTTCGGGCGTAGCATTCCTGGGAACTCGTCGTGCACGTCGTGGAGGCATCTGAAATAAGAACAAAGTTTATAAATTCACGGTTTATAAACTTAATATAGCTGAAGAACGAAGCATACACAAAAGAATACAACAGTCCTAAAATATAGGGCTCTATATCAAAGAAACGTAGCGGAAACATAATAGCCGTACAGATCCTAAAGGACACTAGAACCTGATGCTCTGATACCACCTGTGACACCCCGACTAATTAAACACCGGGTAGCTACTCCTTTATAAAATTAATTCAAAATGCCAAGTTGGCTCAGTTAATAGCATCACTGTCGAAAACGTTTTATTATTACTAACCACCTAGTATTTAAAAAGTAAGTGCCAAATTTTATTAAATCTGATTAACATGCAACAAGAGTAATGAATAACTAAATAACACCATTCACCATACTGAAGTAACAAGAATAACCATCACAATATGTAAATAAAACCTGGAGGAAAAACTCCTCAATACAAATCCCACAACTGATATGTAAACTGAAATAAATAACTAAAACTGAATACTGAGCAATACATGCTAGAGTCTGAAAACTGAAATGTAAAAATGCTCTAAATAGGAATGGGCAACATGCCCTACAACTGATAGATAGTGACTCTGGAATCCAAAAGATAGAAGCGTCTATGAGCAAATCCCTGTAGCTTCCACAACCAGCTACAGCACGTCACCTGAATGAAAATCCTATGCTTGGTGTCCTTGTGGCTGGGCACCTAAAATGGTTTTACAAGAAAATATATTTGAAAGCAAATGGGTCAGAGCCCGAAAGTGGAAATCATTTTAAAAACCTGCAAGTGCTTTAAAAACATTTAAAACATTAAATGCAAAGTACATGTTAGGACGTGCACTCACATTAAATTCTCACCTCTCGACTAACTGTGCACTCCTAACGTAAGTACCCATCTATAACTACCCTTTCCACTAGCTAAGTGCCAACGTAACTAGCTAGACTACCAAAGGTTCTACCCATTTTACTCGGTTAATTTAACATAACAACGCTCGTAATTTAATAGAGGTTTAACGTAAACTCAGTTACTAAATATGCCATTGATATAACTATCAGTTAACTCATAATATATCTCGGAACAATACCGTAATATTTTTACAACATTAACATGAGGATTCCCATTAATTAAATGTATATTATTCACATCATAAATATACGATACAAGCACCCCGCAATCTAAGCTGTAGTGCACACATACTCTGCTATCCATCCCGGTACATCACGTACATAAGGATTTCATATTCCGAATCTCTCAGGAATATTTTACCGATAACAACATCACAAATAATGGAGGCGAACACAGTCACCATCACATGGGTCACGCACATACCTACGCTCCCATGGTCAGCGGACTTATTAATATCACAATAAGTCTTTCAATGACCTATGTTCATCAAGGTACCAGTCTATATCCCCCCCGTAGGCACACAAGGATTAGAGGGTCCTAAGCGAACGTAAACCTCCCGTGATAGCAAGTATGATAGGTATGTCATACACATAATCCATATACTAATACTAAGTAATCACACATCTTAGTAATACCGTATTATAATCGTAGTACATATCGCATTTTCGTACTAACTAATTATCACAACTTATTTTATTCCGGTTCATAATTATACGCGCTATAATTCATCCTCACATCGTAGTAGTCACTCACGTCTCAACCCAAATGATTCATTGAATATAATTCTCGTATATGCTTTACTCATCCCAGCAACCCAAAAGTCCCAAATCAATCACTATCTCATCAAAGGGATGCTAACTCTACCCTTGAACCATCTCCCGGAACTCCAAAAGTCAAACAGTCCAAAAAGGGTCAAACTGTCAACTCGTTAGAAGTCTCGTTCGAACGAGGCTTCGAACGAGTTTGGACTGTCAGGTCGTTAGAAGTCTCGTTCGAACGAGGCTGTTCGAACGAGATCCCAGTTCGTTCGAACGAACTGACCCTTCTAACGATATCTCGTTCGAACGAGATATCGAACGAAAATCCTACTCGTTAATAACGACTGGTCAACTCGTTAGAAGCTCGTTCGAACGAGCTCGTTCGAACGACCTGGGGGTTGCTTCTAACGAGATGCCAGTTTCGGCCCAGAACTTCCCAAAAATCGTTTTTCACCATTTTTACTCCTCAAACCTCTTCTAAAATTCGTTCCCACAATATATTGAGTTCTCTAATCATCCTCAAACATGTTAAGGGCTATACTAACATCATTAAAGGGTTTGATATCATCTAAACATCATTAAATCACAATTTCCACACTAATTCCCAATTTTCTTCAAGAACATAAACCCTAACTTTTTCTCATCATAAATTCCCAGATTTTAATTCGTTTATTCATCACCTAGATATGAAATATCCGAAATTAAATCTCCCAACAATGTTTCTACATGCAAACCTATCCCAACATTCAATAACACTTCAAATTTCATGGGTTTTCTTTTAATCTTTCAAGAACAATTAAGATTCTTCAATTTCTAACATGGAAAAGACATTCTCAGTAATTAAATGGAAATAAAGTCACTTGCCTTGGTTTGATTTCTGAATTTGGTGTGGATTCGGTGTAGAATTTCTGCAGAATCTCTCTCTCTCTCTCCTTCTCCAAGCTTTCTTCTCCAAAAGGCTATGGTGGCTAGGGTTTGCTTTGGGGAAACTTATGAAACCTAATTTCAATAAACCTCCGTAGCTTGTTGGGTTAATAAGGGTTGGTTGGGGTCAATCCTTATCAGATTACAACTCTCAATTTTCGTCACTTTTAATTACCCAAAAATACCAAATTACTAAAATACCCTTTAAGTTACCGGTATGGTCTAAAATTACCCCGGGATCCAAACTATACCCCCGGCTAGTGTTTTCTGACTATCTCGACCCTTCCGGACGCGTTGGCGCGCTCAAAATGACCATACGGATTATCGATTTTAAATTTACTTTTAATATCAAAATATTATACCGTGACGCGGCGGTCCCACGCGTCTCAACAAAATTTCTAAAATGCCGTATATAAATCCCACGACAAATTTTATAATACCAAATACATATATAATCATATATGCACATAATCAAATACCAATTCGCATCACATCAGTATTTATAACCCGGATTAATTTCCAATTAATACGCATTTAATTAATTAATCCCAAAAATAAATATAGCCAAAAGTACGGGGTATTACATACTCCCCCCCTAATAACTGAATTTCGTCCCGAAATTCGAAACTAGAAAGTACCTGCTAAAAACAGCTCTGGATAACGTTCGCGCATCTCATCCTCGCGCTCCCATGTGGACTCCTCGACATTGTGATGTCGCCACTGAACACGTACTAACGGGACTATCTTTGACCGCAGTTTCCTCTCGCTTCGGTCCAAAATAGCAATTGGCCCCTCCTCATAAGAGCTATCCGGCTGGAGATCGATGTCCTCCACAGCAATGTGAGAATGAGCCAAATCATCCCTAAGGTATTTCCTCAGCGAGGAAATATGGAACACGTCGTGAATCCGATGCAAATGCTCCGGTAACCCGAGTCTATACGCAACCGGTCCGATCCGCTCAATAATAGGAAACGGCCCCACATACCTCGGTGCCAACTTCCCCTTCTTCCCGAATCGCATAATCCCCTTCATCGGAGAAACCCTGAGCAAAACTTGGTCCCCCACTTGGAACTCCCTGAAAAATCTCTTCGCATCAGCATAACTCTTCTGCCTGTCTTGAGCTACCCGAATGCGACTCCGAATCAACTCAATCCTTGCCGAAGTATCCTGAATTACTTCCGGCCCAAGTAGTTTGTTGTCCCCCACTTCCAACCAACATGCTGGGGAACGACAAGGCCTACCGTACAATGCCTCAAACGGAGCCATGCCAATCGTGAACTGATAGGAGTTGTTGTAAGCAAACTCCGCCAGTGGAAGGTACTGCTCCCATCCACCCCCGAAGTCAATAATACACATGCGTAGCATGTCTTCCAACATCTGATTGGTGCGCTCGGTCTACCCATCAGTCTGCGGATGATAAGCCGTACTCAACCGCAATTCCGTGCCCATGGCCTCCTGGAAACTCTCCCAAAACCTCGAAACAAATATCTTGTCTCTGTCAGACACGATATTTAGGGGCACACCGTGAAGTCTCACAATCTCTGAAATGAAGAGTTGGGCATACTGACCCGCAGTGTAATCAGTCCTAACGGGTAAAAAGTGAGCGACCTTGGACAATCTGTCCTCAATTACCCAAACGGAGTCGTGACCCCTCTGCGACGTAGGCAACCCCGTGATAAAGTCCATGGATATGCTCTCCCACATCCACACCGGAACCTCCAATGGTTGTAGCAATCCTGTTGGTCTCTGATGATCCACTTTTACAAGCTGACAAGTGGCGCATTTCGAGACAAACTCTGCGATATCTCTCTTCATACCGCTCCACCAATACTGCCGTCTCATATCTTGGTACATTTTGTCCCCTCCGGGATGTACCGCGAACCGTGAGCCGTGCGACTCTGCCATCACATCGTGTCGCAGTTCCTCTCCTTCCGGAACTACCAATCTCCCATTGAAGCGTAATCCCCCGTCTGAGCTAACGGTATAGGATTCAGCTCCCTCAGCGAGTAATCGAATTATCTGCTCCTGACAGAACGAATCATTTGCCTGTGCCCGTACAACCTTCGTGACAATCTGCGGTGTAACGGTCATCACGGCCATGAAAGATCGGGCCACTGCATCCTGGTGTCCCAATTCCTTCCACTTCGCTTTCCACACCTCTGCCACCTCATCTGCTGGCCTGCGGCTCAACGCGTCTGCTACCACGTTAGCCTTACCCGGGTGGTACTGAATGTCGAACTGGTAGTCTTTCACAAATTCAAGCCACCTACGCTGCCGCATATTTAATTCCTTCTGCGTGAACAGATACTGTAGTGACTTGTGGTCCGTGAACAGCTGAAACTTCTCCCCCAAAAGATAGTGCCTCCAAATCCGTAAGGCAAATACTACTGCTGCCAATTCCAAATCATGCGTGGGGTAATTCTTCTCATGAGGCTTAAGCTTACGGGAAGCATAAGCTATGGCCTGTCTCTCCTGCTGCAAAACACCTCCAAGTCCTTGCAAAGACGCATCGGTGTAAACCAAATACTCAACTCCCGGTCTCGGCAATGCTAACACAGGTGCTGAGGTCAATTTGTCCTTCAACTCATCGAATGCCAACTGACAGGCATCACTCCAGATATATGGCACACCCTTACGAGTAAGATGTGTCAAAGGACCTGCTATCTCTGAGAAACCCCGAATAAACCTCCTGTAGTATCCTGCTAAACCCAAGAAACTACGAATCTCCGTTGGTGTCGTGGGCTGTCCCCACTCCCTCACCGCTGACACCTTCCCCGGATCGACAGATATTCCCTGGTCGGAAATAATGTGACCCAAGAACTGGACTTCCTTCAGCCAAAACCCGCACTTCTCATATTTTGCATACAGCTCGTTCTGACGAAGTGTCTGCAAAACCATCCTCAAATGCTCGGCGTGCTCCTCCTCTGTCTGAGAGTAAACCAGAATGTCATCAATGAAGACAATGACAAATTGATCTAGGAAATCTCTGAACACCCTATTCATCAAGTCCATAAACACTGCTGGAGCGTTGGTCAAGCCGAAAGGCATAACCCGAAACTCATAAGAACCATATCTCGACAAGAACGCAGTCTTCGAGACATCCTCCTCCCTGATACGCAACTGATGGTATCCCGACCTCAAGTCAATCTTCGAGAAGAAAGAAGCTCCTCTCAACTGGTCGAATAAGTCATCGATTCGAGGCAACGGATACTTATTCCGTATCGTGACCTTATTCAACTCTCGGTAGTCCACGCACAATCTCAGTGAACCATCCCTCTTCTTCACAAACAAAACTGGAGCGCCCCAAGGTGAGGTACTCCTGCGAATAAAGCCCTGCCCTAACAGCTGCTCTATCTGATCCCGTAACTCTCGCATCTCAGCTGGAGCCATACGGTACGGTGCACGTGCTATAGGTCTCGTACCCGGTAGCAAATCAATAACGAAGTCTATCTCTCGACTGGGTGGTAAGCCTGGTATCTCCTGAAACACATCCGAGTACTCCCTGACAACCGGGATCGAATCTAAAGGAATCACAACCTCCTTAGAGGTATCCTCCTCTATGTAATACAGATGAGCGGTCGATCCTCCCTCTGGGCGAGGCATCGCCACTACAAACATCTCTTGCCCCGGAATGGCAAAAATAATGCTCCCGCTGAAGCAATCAATCATGGCCCTATATGCTACGAGCCAATCCATACCGATGATCACATCGTGAACATGCATGTCTAACACTAACATGTCCGCAGGCAATACCAAACCACCAACCTCTACCCCGACTCCCCAGCATATAAAGAAAATAAGTGACCCACTCCCTAATGGTGAGTCGACACACGTCACTGTGCTCTCTGCCGTAGCTAACAATCCTAAAGCTTTCGCGAAGTGTGTAGCTATAAAACAATGTGTAGCACCCGTATCAAATAACACCCGACCCATAGTGCCATGGATAGGAAACGTACCCTCGATCGCGGGCGGTGCCTGTGGAACTGCAGCCTGGTGAACGTTGTAGACACGTCCATACTGTAGCTGCCCCTGTTGAGCTGGGACCGCTGGAATGGGTGGCAATGCTGCCATCTGTGGCGGTGCAGGAAGAGCGGCGGGAAACATAGGTCTCTGTGGCTCCTGGCGAGCACCCTGCTGCTGCTGCTGTGGGGCCCTGCCCCTATCAGGACAATCCTGCTTCTTATGGCCAGTCTTGCCACAAGTAAAGCACTTCCCTGGGAAGTTTCCTCCCCTCTGCTCCTGCTGTCCCCGGCCCTGGTGGCCGTTACCATTCCTCCCTTGGCCCTGATGGAACTGCTGCCCATTCTGCCCCTGCTGGCCGTTTGGACCCTGATGGCCCTGGCGGAAACCTCCCTGTCCCTGCCTGTAGTTCCCTGACCGGAACCTCTTGTTATCCCCCTGCTGGGAGCCCTGCTCAGTCTGTCTCTGCCCCTGACCCGATTGTGCCCCAATGGCACCATGTCCTCCGGTCCTGCCCTGATGGCTAGACTCTCCCGACCGCTTGCCCTCGGCCATGTGAAAACGGTGGTCCTGGCAGTGCAATAACGCAGCGTTAACCACATCAGAATATGTGGCCAACGATAGGTTCCCTAGCAGATGCTGGCGGATCCTCCAATTCAACCCATCAGTGAACTTCTCTATCTTCTTCTTCTCTGTTGGAATCTCGTCTGGAACGATATTCAACAAGTTAGTGAACTCGGCCTCATACTCGGCCACTGTCTTGCCCTCCTGTTTCAAACTCATCAGCTTCCTCCTCATCTCTGTATGAACTGCGGACGGAAAATACTTGCGGTCGAACCGCACCCAGAACTCCTGAATCGTGAGGGTATCCCTCTCCTCCGCGGTGGTAATAGACTCCCACCACTGCAGTGCAGATCCAACTAGCTTGAAAGTAGCTAGCACCTGCTTCTGAACATCAGTGCACTCATGCATCCTCAAATGCCTCTGCATGTCCTTCCTCCATTGGCTCGAGATAACCACATCTGAGCTTCCAGCAAACTCTGGTGGATGCGCTTTCTGAAAAGCGTCACGTACACGCTCCCAAGCAGACGGGAATGCATTAACCTGTACTGGCGCGGCAGCCGGCGCCTGCGGTGGTGCCTGCTGAACCACGGCAATCGCGGCATTTACCGCTTGGGCTACTATAGCAGCAACCTCAGCGGCGTTCAACATGCCCTGAACTGGAGCGGGCTGTGGTTCGGGCGTAGCATTCCTGGGAACTCGTCGTGCACGTCATGGAGGCATCTGAAATAAGAACAAAGTTTATAAATTCACGGTTTATAAACTTAATATAGCTGAAGAACGAAGCATACACAAAAGAATACAACAGTCCTAAAATATAGGGCTCTATATCAAAGAAACGTAGCGGAAACATAATAGCCGTACAGATCCTAAAGGACACTAGAACCTGATGCTCTGATACCACCTGTGACACCCCGACTAATTAAACACCGGGTAGCTACTCCTTTATAAAATTAATTCAAAATGCCAAGTTGGCTCAGTTAATAGCATCACTGTCGAAAACGTTTTATTATTACTAACCACCTAGTATTTAAAAAGTAAGTGCCAAATTTTATTAAATCTGATTAACATGCAACAAGAGTAATGAATAACTAAATAACACCATTCACCATACTGAAGTAACAAGAATAACCATCACAATATGTAAATAAAACCTGGAGGAAAAACTCCTCAATACAAATCCCACAACTGATATGTAAACTGAAATAAATAACTAAAACTGAATACTGAGCAATACATGCTAGAGTCTGAAAACTGAAATGTAAAAATGCTCTAAATAGGAATGGGCAACATGCCCTACAACTGATAGATAGTGACTCTGTAATCCAAAAGATAGAAGCGTCTATGAGCAAATCCCTGTAGCTTCCACAACCAGCTACAGCACGTCACCTGAATGAAAATCCTATGCTTGGTGTCCTTGTGGCTGGGCACCTAAAATGGTTTTACAAGAAAATATATTTGAAAGCAAATGGGTCAGAGCCCGAAAGTGGAAATCATTTTAAAAACCTGCAAGTGCTTTAAAAACATTTAAAACATTAAATGCAAAGTACATGTTAGGACGTGCACTCACATTAAATTCTCACCTCTCGACTAACTGTGCACTCCTAACGTAAGTACCCATCTATAACTACCCTTTCCACTAGCTAAGTGCCAACGTAACTAGCTAGACTACCAAAGGTTCTACCCATTTTACTCGGTTAATTTAACATAACAACGCTCGTAATTTAATAGAGGTTTAACGTAAACTCAGTTACTAAATATGCCATTGATATAACTATCAGTTAACTCATAATATATCTCGGAACAATACCGTAATATTTTTACAACATTAACATGAGGATTCCCATTAATTAAATGTATATTATTCACATCATAAATATACGATACAAGCACCCCGCAATCTAAGCTGTAGTGCACACATACTCTGCTATCCATCCCGGTACATCACGTACATAAGGATTTCATATTCCGAATCTCTCAGGAATATTTTACCGATAACAACATCACAAATAATGGAGGCGAACACAGTCACCATCACATGGGTCACGCACATACCTACGCTCCCATGGTCAGCAGACTTATTAATATCACAATAAGTCTTTCAATGACCTATGTTCATCAAGGTACCAGTCTATATCCCCCCCGTAGGCACACAAGGATTAGAGGGTCCTAAGCGAACGTAAACCTCCCGTGATAGCAAGTATGATAGGTATGTCATACACATAATCCATATACTAATACTAAGTAATCACACATCTTAGTAATACCGTATTATAATCGTAGTACATATCGCATTTTCGTACTAACTAATTATCACAACTTATTTTATTCCGGTTCATAATTATACGCGCTATAATTCATCCTCACATCGTAGTAGTCACTCACGTCTCAACCCAAATGATTCATTGAATATAATTCTCGTATATGCTTTACTCATCCCAGCAACCCAAAAGTCCCAAATCAATCACTATCTCATCAAAGGGATGCTAACTCTACCCTTGAACCATCTCCCGGAACTCCAAAAGTCAAACAGTCCAAAAAGGGTCAAACTGTCAACTCGTTAGAAGTCTCGTTCGAACGAGGCTTCGAACGAGTTTGGACTGTCAGGTCGTTAGAAGTCTCGTTCGAACGAGGCTGTTCGAACGAGATCCCAGTTCGTTCGAACGAACTGACCCTTCTAACGATATCTCGTTCGAACGAGATATCGAACGAAAATCCTACTCGTTAATAACGACTGGTCAACTCGTTAGAATCTCGTTCGAACGAGCTCGTTCGAACGACCTGGGGGTTGCTTCTAACGAGATGCCAGTTTCGGCCCAGAACTTCCCAAAAATCGTTTTTCACCATTTTTACTCCTCAAACCTCTTCTAAAATTCGTTCCCACAATATATTGAGTTCTCTAATCATCCTCAAACATGTTAAGGGCTATACTAACATCATTAAAGGGTTTGATATCATCTAAACATCATTAAATCACAATTTCCACACTAATTCCCAATTTTCTTCAAGAACATAAACCCTAACTTTTTCTCATCATAAATTCCCAGATTTTAATTCGTTTATTCATCACCTAGATATGAAATATCCGAAATTAAATCTCCCAACAATGTTTCTACATGCAAACCTATCCCAACATTCAATAACACTTCAAATTTCATGGGTTTTCTTTTAATCTTTCAAGAACAATTAAGATTCTTCAATTTCTAACATGGAAAAGACATTCTCAGTAATTAAATGGAAATAAAGTCACATGCCTTGGTTTGATTTCTGAATTTGGTGTGGATTCGGTGTAGAATTTCTGCAGAATCTCTCTCTCTCTCTCCTTCTCCAAGCTTTCTTCTCCAAAAGGCTATGGTGGCTAGGGTTTGCTTTGGGGAAACTTATGAAACCTAATTTCAATAAACCTCCGTAGCTTGTTGGGTTAATAAGGGTTGGTTGGGGTCAATCCTTATCAGATTACAACTCTCAATTTTCGTCACTTTTAATTACCCAAAAATACCAAATTACTAAAATACCCTTTAAGTTACCGGTATGGTCTAAAATTACCCCGGGATCCAAACTATACCCCCGGCTAGTGTTTTCTGACTATCTCGACCCTTCCGGACGCGTTGGCGCGCTCAAAATGACCATACGGATTATCGATTTTAAATTTACTTTTAATATCAAAATATTATATCGTGACGCGGCGGTCCCACGCGTCTCAACAAAATTTCTAAAATGCCGTATATAAATCCCACGACAAATTTTATAATACCAAATACATATATAATCATATATGCACATAATCAAATACCAATTCGCATCACATCAGTATTTATAACCCGGATTAATTTCCAATTAATACGCATTTAATTAATTAATCCCAAAAATAAATATAGCCAAAAGTACGGGGTATTACATCGTGCACATTAGAGGGGGCTGAGGATGTTCTCAAGGGAGTGCGACACTAACTAAAATATGAAGAGTATGCATACATATTTATTACTGCAAGTTAATCATTTGCTAAATATTTTCCAAATGTTTTGGGTTCTAACCCTTGCTATAAATATTTTTTAAAAACCTTTTAGGTGTCCAGCCACAGGGGTGCCAGACTTGACTCATTCCAGGGATCCGTTGCTGCAGCATATGTGAATGTTGCGTGTGTTTGATAGGCGCCTCATTCTTTTCATTTCTAGTATAGAAATATCCTACTAGTTACTCGATCATGTTGCTCACAGCTTTGTTTAGTATTATGTCAGACTTGTTGAGATTTATCATTAATTGTCTTTACTTTTGATGGATTTGAGCCGATGGTTTATTCTGTCAGTTTATTTAGATGTGAATGGTTGATTTAGGTTAATTGTGATTGTTTAAATTATTTTATTTCCGCATGATTATTTCATTAAATTAATGAAAAGATAAAACTTGGCACCGGTCTAATTTTCTCACTTAGGTGGTTAGTAATTAAAAAGGCGACAGTGATGCTAAGAATGAACCAACTGAGGAACTTGTTCTAATTTAATTTAGGACTGATCACCCGGGGTTAATTGGGTGGGGTGTCACACTTACCACACGTGGTTCACACAACCAACATTCATATTCATTATGTACGAGTGTAAATACTTAAATGTATAAAGGCATTCTATCCCGTGATATTCCAACCCTTGATCTTTGGGTCATTATAAATACATTGTATTGCTTTCATCAAAGGACAAGATAGAACGGACTCTAGGTTATTCTTTCTTACATGAGTACCTAGCTTCTGTAATCTTTGAAATCAATATCTTACATAACTGAACCACTTTAAAATCCCGTGTCTCTCTTTTATTATTTCATTATAACTCTATATTTTATATGTGATTATAAATTTGGATCAAATCCATCTTTTGACATCAACACTAATGTATATAAAAGACAATGTCAACGTATAAAAGAGATGAACAAGATATGAAAGTTTGATTCATCTAGATAAATATATTAAAACTTTAGCATGCAAATATCCTAATGCTATAACAAAAGTGAGTAATGTACTATATTTCTTGAATATATATCCTTTTTAGTTTCCTAAGAAATAATTCAAGATATGTTAAATAATAGAACTGCCCCTTAACCTAATGTGTCTCCCTTTTTCTGTCATGGAATTGACAAAGGAAATAAGCATTAAACTAAGAGTGTGTGCTATCATATATCATACAAGGACTAATTCACTTAAAATTAAGAAATATTGTGCACACATTTTAAGGAATGTAGTTCAAATCACTTTAAGGTAATAGCGGGATAATAAAGACTAGCTAAACATGAATCTAACAGAATACAAGTCAGACATAAAAGATGACTATATAAGAAGAAATTCCCATTAACAAGTACTAAAACATAATATAAAGGCAACCTATAGGATAATCAAGTAAATAGCAATGTGAACAGGTCCGACTCTGAAATTTTAGGGGCCTTAGGGAACAATCAATTTGGGGCTCTTTACATTAATTTTTTTTAAAGAAAATATGTTCTTCTCGCATTTTTAGATGCAAAACTATCAATTAAATCATCAAATTTAATTGTTGTTAACAAATATTCTTCAATTGATAACATGGCTAATCCATTTTATCTTTCTTGTGACATGGTAGAACGAAGGTAAGATTTTATAAATTTTAATTTTGAAAAATTTCTCTCGACCGAGGCAACCATAATGGGTATTGTCAAAATTATTCTGTTGGCAATCCAAGCGTTTGGAAAATACAATCCATTATTTTAATATATTCTAACATCTCAATTGATATTTTAATTTCTTCAGGTAAAAACCTCTTCAAAATTTTCAATTCACAAAACAATTAATTTCTTTCAATATCTCACGTGTTAAATAATTTTCAAGCTTAATACAATAAATATTTAAAATATCATCATATAAAGATTCTAACTTGTTCAAATCAAACAAAAACTCAAAAGTCTCCTCATATTTTTTAAATTGTTCAAATCTAGTTTTAATTGACATAGGTGCTTGATCGATTATATGTAAGAAGTAATTTGAGAACAATCTCAAATTGCAATCACAAAACAATTGATTTCTTAAATATTAAAGAAAAATGCTAAAGAGGAACAATAGAACCTGATTTGTAACCAATTTGAGTAATCTCAAATTTTGATTTGTAAATGCCCAAATAATAAATTGAAATCTACAAAATAAAAACACCCAACGCAAATATTAGTAGTAACACAAACAAATGTATATCAATCCAAATGAATAATATACACTTACACAAACAAGCTCCAACTAATCTCCAAATAAGCCCTAACTTTCTGAAATTGAAACCTTAAATTTTTAACCCTAATTTTGATGAGGTTATTTTAAGAAAAAAACAAAGGGGGGGGGGGGGGGGGGGGTCCGAAAAGTAGGGTTAAATATATAGGGTTTCAATTTCAGAAAGTTCATCATATAGGCCCACTACATCTAGACATAAGGCATCCATTTGTGTAGTTATAAAAGTCCAGGACTCAGTATGAGTCTGCTGAAATGACTAAAATTGTTGAGACATTGAGAGGTGATGAGAAGCTATGTCGAGTCGAAGCAAGTTGGCAACTCGATCAGAAATCTGCACAACCTGGTCATCGGGGAAGAGAAAGGCTCTAGCAGACTATGATGGCATGTGACGAGGTCGTGAATGATAAGAGGACCCGATGCACCTGTTAGCACTTGTGTAACATCATCTACCTTAGTTTCCCGATCCGGTTGAGCAGCCTTCTTCCTACCCGAGAGGAAAGATGAGGAAGTGAGAATCTTTTCACATATAATCTTCTTATTATTGGAGTAGACAAATACACATTTGGCTATTAGTATACGATGAATGATACGACCAAAAAGTATAGACGATCGTTCCCTCCCCTGCTCATAAGAATCTCAATCATCAATTCACATATAACCTAACACAAGTCCATAATGACATATGTCCTAACATCGTATAAAAAATGGCAGTTGAAGGTCGGGATGGAGTAATGTTGAGAGTTCTAGACAAGGTTTGCAAAAATAAGCATCGAAAAAAGGTAGTAAAAATTTATCAGATGCTTATATTTTAGTGCAGTCCCATTGGAGGCAACGACTGTACCACTAATAATCTCAGTCAAAATAGTGTTGATGTTGGTCATAGCATCAATAGTCTAGGGGTAGTTGGGTTGGTTGACTCTAGGTCTGGAATAATGTTAAGAGAAACAGTTACCTCGATACCTCGGACGATAGAAGTAAAATCACAAAGGGAAGAATCCCTCGTCACCCATCGGCCAATAGTGTAAAATTCTCATGCCATATGAGGATACACTTCTTTGTGATCTACCCCTTGGTTACCTAAACCAAGCTAAGACATATCATCAAAAATATTCAGTTCATGCACATGGTTGTTACATATGTAATCTCAATTGATATTGCGCTTGTAAAGAACATAATGTCCCTTAGAATCTTCTAACCGATTCCATTGACTGTTGTCGATGAAGCGAGGAGGTGGAGACGAATACGCAGCATAATATGAAGCACCAAAACATCTTCTCTTAGATGATCCAAAAATGACGTTCATTGTAACTGATAAAAATTCAATCACAAAAAGAAAAAGACATAAAGCGGTAATCAAGTTTAAGTAAAATAAACCCGAAATAAATGAATCTCAGATGGGCATGAGTTTCAATCCTTGGTGTTGGACTCCAATAACATCAAAAACTCAAGGCAACCCATCTAACTATATTTTTAACATGCAAATGGGTAAATCCATGGTATTTAGACTAAAAAGATGAGCAAATTGTAACATTCCATATTTTGTGCATTT
This sequence comes from Sambucus nigra, assembly GCA_949130495.1. NCBI lineage: Eukaryota > Viridiplantae > Streptophyta > Magnoliopsida > Dipsacales > Adoxaceae > Sambucus > Sambucus nigra. The sequence goes on from OX422208.1 coordinate 745,934,136, forward strand.
AAATACTTAATTAATTTGAATAAATTTTAAATTACTTATGTATTGTAATTTCATTGAATTAATTAAGTTAATATTTGTTTAAATATTAATCAGGAGAGTAAATGGTTGATATTTATGGAAACTAAATTACTAAGTGAATAGTAACAATTTATTTACATCATAACGTGTATTAGTGATGTGGCATATATTATCTCAATCGGGAGGCGAGTATAGACTAGATTGGGTGCGAGATAAGGACTTTTAGTAAATTAATTTGAATGACAATTCTGAGTACACGGTTGAGTCCAAATAGGCTGAGATAGTTCAAAAAGAGTACCTGGGGTTTGTAAATGGGTCTCGGGGGGCTTTTAGGCATAATCGAGGCCTCACGGGGGTGTTTGGACCATTTGGACTTGGCCCATTAGACTAAAAATGGGACTTGTATATTAAACTTAAATCTAAGAGTGTTGAACGGCAGAAAAACATAAATCATAAACCCAAGTCTTTGAGGGAAGGAAAAAGGAGCAATTGGGGATCTTTTGGAGACAAATCAAGAGAGAGATTTGGGTGCTCTTCATCAAACCATTATCTAACTCAAAGGACCAGACTCTACGAACAATTAGAGGCAAGTGGTTAACTTACTGTGATTTTTATAGTATGATAATCAATTCATATCATAGTAGGTGTATAAAAAATTCATTTTGGGTGTGTGTTGACAATAAACATAGGTTTTCTGAAATTGGGTAATATGTGTAGATTCATTACTCAATTAATGATAGATTATGATAAGGAACTGTTGTAATCGGATTGAAAGGTGAAATCCAGTATGTTTTGATGAGTAATTTCGACTGAGAATGATGAATTTGAATTGATAAAATAAAACTCAGATGAAAACCCAAATCGGGAATACATGGATTGATATTTAAATTAGTTGATAAATTAAGGTCTCTAGGATGATTAAACCAATTCTTATAAGGATTATATGGTGATTGTGTTTGGGTAATGGTTTGAGAGTGAATGAAAAGCTTACGGGTTTAACAATGGTGAAAATCGAAAATCGAAGAAGATGAACTGCTCGATTGATCGATCGACCCTTGGTGTCGATCAATCGACTCAGCATGTATTTTGGCAGTGATGCTTATTTTCTTTAATTAGACTTAATTCTTTTAGGAGACTTTTAAGGTGGATTAATTAGTGAAAATTAAATACAACTTAATACCTAGGACTTTGGGAAGATGGTGTTAAGAAAATTTAAAAGTTAAGTAAGGGTGTGAATCTTACAGAAAGAATTTGGTGAGACAAAATTCATAAGTATTTAATTTCGGTCCGTGTGAATGTGTCTGGGCATAGTAGTTGAGTGACACTACGTTATTAAATAAATTGATGTATAAATAGATTATTTTGGAGTCGGAATATAGACTCGGGAAATATTAAGTCACGGATCAAGTGAGCGAGTCCGGGTATATTGGTTGAGTGACACCAAGGTAACAAATTAATTAAATTAGAGTCGGACCATAGACTTGGGAAGGTAATAAATTAATTAATAGGCAAATTAATTAAATTAGAGTTGGACCATAGACTCGAAAAAATATAGGCTAGTGCTACGGATGTTTCTACACGGTAAAGTCGAAATTTAAATTTAAATTATATATATATATATATGATTATATACGGCCAGGCTCTCCGACGGGCTAATTTAACGGGCTTAAATGATGGGCTTAATATCGTCCACATGATTTTAGGACCGCTATCATCTATTGGACCACCTGTTGCGGACCGCTTTGTCTTTTTATGCCTTTGTCTTTTTCTAATATTTATGGGAATATGAATTTCTACCCCAGTGATTTCTAAGGTCTTTTAAGCTTATTTTAACGCTAAATTAATATGGAAATCTAAGTATAGAAGTTTCAGGACAACTGCTACTTCTCAAGCTTCTTCCGTCACTATCGTACTGTAATTATGAATAGCGAGGATTATCTATATAAATGATTTCTTCTAGGAGTCTAGAAATTGAAAGAGGTTTTGATGGAAAATATTCTAGTCTTAAATACCTTATACGGTATCGTGGGTTTATTAGTCTAGTCTCTTTATATATTTGATTAATAATATCAATTATATCGTTGTCTATGAATTCGTCTAAATTATTATCACCATAAGATGACAAAAATCTACGGTATGTTCTGGGGGCAGCTGTCTCTACGTTTTTAATAAGAGGGCGGATTCCTCCGGCTCTAATTAAAGTAGCCTTTATTTCAGCTAATCTTTTTCGTCTAATAAATTTTAATACGTCTATACTATATTCAACTATTCTGGTATATTCTTGGTATTTTTTAGGTCTAGATAGTTCTTCTGTAAAATTTTCAGTTCTTAATTTTTGTCTAAAGAGATCACGGATACCGGTTCTAATTATTTATATTCTAAGTACTTCTCTTCCTAACCACTCAATAATCTGGTCTATGTATTTAAACGTACCACCTACGTATATTAAAGCAGATTCTATAAGTTCTTTATCTTTAGGGTCTGTAAGAGTCCAGTCTTGAATTTCTCTACTTAAGTATAAATTTGTTTGATTAACAAATTCTAAAAAGTCTTTAGTGATTTGTAAGCTCATATAAGTTTCATTTTAAAACAATAATATTTAAAATAGTTAAGGGTTTGGTTCGAGTTATACCTTCCTCCTGGTCTATAATATCTTTACCTTCCTCCCTTCTTCTCTTCAGCCTTGCTACTATTCTTCTTCGGTCTCGGCCTCCTACAACTCTCTCTTTATGTGTCGCACCTCAATCCACTACTTTGCCGGTTGACCCGTTTCCTGCTTGTACGCCTTTACGCCTAACGCCCACCTGGCTAACGGCTCACGGCTAATCGGCACCTGACAGCGGTTCACCAGTATAACACCTTGTGTGCTACACCAGAGGTTCCACACAATAGTCCTCTATGAACAGAAAGTGGGAGATAATTTGGAAAATAATAACAACTCAACATAAGAGATTTTTGGAAAAGAAAATACTTTTATTGCATAGAATAAGTAAATACAACTCTCCTCTCTCCCCTAACTATGAGAGGTATACTCAGTCATATGCATATTACTCTCTACAAGCATACTCTCTCTAGAAGTCTAACAGTTGATCACTCTCTAACTCCTACTACTGATATCTTAAACACAAATGGACGCTCCCTTTTATAGCACAAGGGCACTTACAATGACTGGTAACCGACTATCAAAAGCGATCCGATTGTAAGAATAATTATTGAAGGTCTTCAGTCTTGGAATCTTTTGAGTCTTTACTTTTCTACTTTTTCAAAAGCAATCTTGGCATTTTACAATCATCTTGCACCTAACGTCTTTCACCGTCTTCCTTTATCTTTATGAAAGGAGGATGTCTGGGCCCGTATGGGGTAGGTCTGAACTGCTTTATTCTGCAAGGGCATCATCAGTCTAAATAATGGAGTTTTCTTATCTTCTTGTAATAATTCAGGGGTCTAGTGCAGAGCATCTTCTGTCTTTAATAATTCCTCTGCTAACGAGGGACCCATCTTTGTCCCATCTGTGTCTTCTTGTTCCTTGTCTTGGTTTGGTAGGGCATTGTTGAAAAATTCATCAATAAGGCCTACAGTTCTAAGGCTAGCTGGCAAAACTATCTCTATCATTTCCTTATATTCTTTCTTGAGCCTTCCGTTGAATGGCTCATCAGCTTGGATTATCAGGTCTTTTTTGTGGTAGGCAGTGTACCACCTGTCTTCTCCTGTCAATAACTCCATGATTTCAATTATCTCCATGACTTGAGCGATCTGGAGCTTGGACTTATAAATAATTAAATCTTTAGTCTCATCTTCTGATAGGATCTCAACATCTTCAAATGTATAATTAAAAAATCTAACAAGTCTAAATCCTTCAACTCTCATTCCTTTGCAGGAACTTTGAGCAATCAGATAGATTCTACAAAATAAAGGAAAGAAATCTTCTACCTTTTTAACATACTCATGGACTATTTTTCCAAGAGAAACAAGGTCTTCTATAGTCTCAATTTGGATGAGTCCAATGAACCCATAGTCTGCTAAGGTTATCTGGGCAATTTCTTCTTTTCCAGCAAGATAAATCTTTGGAACGTCTTTAAAGAAACCCTTCATTATTAAGGCATCTCCATTAGTCTCAGATAATAACATATTGAAATGTTCAATAATGCTATTAGACTCTTTCTTATAGTCTTCTGTTAATGGAAGATTATTATGACCAAACGGTATAACAATCTTAGTATTAAAGGTCTTATTCTGATAACAAAAATTATCAGTGGGTCTAGATTTGGAGGATTCTCCAAGAGTCTGAGCATAGGTTTGAGTCTGTGGTTTAGGTATAACAGTACCACTGAGTTGGGTAACTACAAGTCTTTGAGTTCTCATGAATCTGGAAATGGCTACCAAATTTTGTTTGAACTCGATCCATAGTCTATTCTTCACATTCCACCATATGGCGTCTATAAGGGTATTTTCGTCTTCTGAAAATTCTTTTCTAAATTTGATCAAGTCAGGGTATCTTTGATCGGGTCTATATTGTGAAGTATATTTTCCCAATGAGTCTATTTTGAGTAATAATTTCTTGTCTATATTTTCCAAGAGTAACTAAGATATCATCAAAGTTCCCTAGGATTGGTCTTTCTTGAGAGTCTTGAATATGAGTCAGTCTTTGCATTACACCAGCATTTGGTCTTATGCGTCTAAGATAGTCTGCAACGTCTTCCCTATTCAGTCTATTCGTTCCAGAGGAACTCATGTCTTCTAGGTCTTTTGTTTGCAACATAAAACATAAAATCATATTAGTGTTAGCAAACATTGGCTCTCTTGATATAATGTCTGGAATGGTATTTTTACTTCCCTTAATGTGTATGACAGAGAAGTCATAACCATTAAGCAATTGTTGCCATCTAATTAGTCTATTAGTCCTTTATTTGGACAAGTCTAAATCTCTGAATTTTACTGCATAAGAAGAGTCAGTATAAACATTAAAATATTTAGGTCTAAGAAACATCATATATTTTTCTATTGCCCTTACTATGGCTAAAACTTCTTTTTCATGGGTAGTGTATCTTGTTTCTGGGTCCGTAAAGATTCCAGAACTATATCTACAAAGTTTCTTCTTTTTTGTCTGATGATCAATGGCAAAGTATACTGCTCCCCATTGCTTATCAGAGGCATCTATTTCTACTATAAACTGGTCTTCTGCATTGGGCAGTTCAAGTAAAGGAATGTTCTTGACTACATCTTTAATTTGTCTTATTACTTAAAAACCATATTTAGTCCAATAAAAGGGATTGGTTTGGTCTGTTCCTTTTAATTTGTCCGTTAAACTTTGTCTTTTTGAAGCAAGGTCTTTAATAAAGTCTGCAGCACAATTAAGCAATCCTAAAAATTATTGTAATTATTTTCTATCTTTGAGTTGGTCTGGAAACTCAAGAATCTTTTTAGTTATGTGTTCTGCCAAGGATAATTTTCCTTTATTAATATGCATTCCCACAAAATCTATTTCAGTCTGAAATAATTTCATTCTCCTTTCGAAAATAACAATACCATGTTTGTCTAATTCTAAAATAATCTTTTTAAGATGGCCTACATGCTTTATCTCAGTCTTACTGGCTACAAGAATATCATCTATGTAAACAAGACAAAATTCTTAATAAGGTCTAAATATATTATCCATTCTTCTTTGAAAAACTTTAGGAGCATTCAAGTATCCAAATGGCATGACTAGCCATTCGCATTTTCCTGGGGGCACACTAAAGGTTGTCCAAGTAATACTGTCTGGATGCATCTTAATTTGCCAGAAGCCTGATTTGCAATCAAACTTACTGAATATAATTATATCTTCAATCAAATTGATTAAATTATTCTTGTCTGGTATCTTATAAGAATCAAATTCACAATTCTTATTTAATTGGCTATAATCTATAACCATGCGTCTTTTTCCTCTTTTACGTTCAGATTCATTTTGAACATAGAAGGCTAAGCTATTATGTCTACTTTTACTTTCTCTAATAATGCCTAACTTAAGCATTTCATCTATGCCTTTCTTGAATTCTTCCCTATCTTCTTGTGAGTATCCTTTCTTATAGGTTCCACCGTAATAGTGGCGTCTAGGTTAATAGGGATGATTTTACAATAGCTTTGGTCTTTATCCCACTTAGCGATGGGATTTTATCCTAAAGTAGGCTCAGCTAGTTGCCTAATCTTTTCCTTTTCTACTTATATATCCATTTTCTTCTGTTTGGATATAGCTTGAACCTGTAATAAGGTCTGTTGGGCTTGATCTAAACTGTCTTGTTGTATAAGCGCTATTTGCTTATAACACTTTTGGTCTGGACACTTACACCCTTTTTATAAGGGTTTAGTAATATCTAAGTCTTTTTGTTGGGTTGTAGGTCTAGGTCCACCATGCTCAGCTGAAGAACTCTGATGTTTTACGGGTCTATAATTTGGTTTGACCTGCATAAGGTCAAAGGCAGTCTTATGATCTATTAGAGGAGCTTTAATATTAAATTCCTCTTGATCACTAATTAATATCTTATCATTATACTGAGTATAAAGATGATATTTACTAATAAAGTCCTGTCCTAAAATGATGTTTCCTGTGAAACTAGGACGAGGGTTCATTATCCAAAATCTGTGATTAACGGTTTTGTTGGTCTAATTTCCTAATTTAAAATAAAAAGGAATAGTCTGAAAATATAAGGTAAATGGATCTCCATTATCCACTTTACCATAGATTTCTTGAGTACTTTCTAAAAACTAGTCTTCAGGGAATTCATTAGCCTTGCAAATACTCTGAGAGCACCCTGTATCAATAAAAGGTGAAAGTCTTTTAGGATAGTCGTTATCTTGAACAAATAATTCTACAAAACAAGCATGTGGTTTAGTAGAAATTCCTAAATTATTCTTTTCTAAAATAGATATTCCTTTCTAAGGTTTATCTATAATATCTAAGGGTATTTGATCTTCTGAACTACTATCAGAATGGTATTCTTCTAAATCATAAGAAATTCCTTTTCCTTTGAAATCTTTATTTTCTTGCTATCTTTTGGCCATATTTCTATCAATGTCTTGATAATATGTTTTAATATCTAAGTCTATTTGAGCGTCATACTGGCCAATATAAATTGCTCTTTATCTAGTTCTCCAACAGTCTCCATGGTAGTGTAATTGACAAATAACACAAACCATAAATGTAAGGACATTTTTGTCCATTATCAATGTATTATGTCGCACGCCGTTACACCGTTGAAGAAATTCAAGATTCAAGATTCAACGGATCCGAATATCAAAAGAAGAATAGGAATCATAGTCTGACAGCCGGACCGATCCGCTGAAATAAAAGAACCGATCCGGCTAACCAGACCGGTCCGCCTAAAGACCCGGACCGATCCGCTTGTTTGTCAGAAGGCCAGTATACCCCGGACTGCAAGCAAACCGATGAAGCCTGGAAGTGAACCAATCCGATCATCAACGGACCGATCCGCCTCAGAATAAAAGAACCGATCCGGTCAATCGGACCGATCCACCTCAGATCCGGATCGGTCCGCCTGGGATGAACTCAAACAGATCGTGTTCAGATCGTGTTCATATTTTTAAGGCCCGAGACTTCTTATTTAATCCCACTACGGGAAGTGGTTTTCTAAGACTTATTCACACGATTTTCAGAGTAAAGAAAGCCCTAAGTCTTCACCTATTGAGCATCTGGACTCTAAGTTTTTTGATTCACACAATTGCCAATCTTTTGTGAATCACTTTGCAACCCAGGAACACACTTTTGCTGTTCAACCCTTGTGGAGAAGACCGTTCTTCTTCTCCATTACATCCCTACTGGAAAGGGATAGTTCCAGCCGCCAGCCCTACTGGAAAGGGATATTTCCAGCCACGACTACAGAATTCGATACCTGAGGGTAATTCTTAGTCACTTGTATTTTCATTGTAATCCGAAATCGTATAGCCTATAATATTATAATGGAAATAAATGGTTTTGCCCCTTTGGGGGATTTTTCCTCAATTGCATGTGTTTGAATCTTCTTGCTTTGCTCATTATCTTATTCAATCACATATAGTTGCATGTTTAGGGTTTGTTTGGGTTAAAAGGTGTTTAATATATAATTTGCTCATTTGAACGCAAGCACATACGTTCTCAAATTGGTATCAGAGCAGGTTACGCTAATCTATCGCGTATTCCTATTTTCCGCAAAATTTTTCTAAGATATCAATTTTCTGAAACAATTGATTTTTGAAAAAGTGTGTGTTCAATTGGAGAAGTTATATAATAAAATGCCTATTTTTGACGGGACAAATTATGCTTATTGGAAAGCTCGAATAAGGTCGGCTTTAAAAGCCATTGATGAACATGTCTGGATTTTGGTTGAACGAGGATGGACTCCTCCCTCCGTGACTGTTGATAATGTAACCAACTTGAAACCTGACATATCTTGGACTGAGGAAGAATTTAAATGGTCATCTTTTAATTCTAAGGGTCTAAGTGCTATTTCTGGGTCTGGCACACCTAATGAGTTCAAACGCATAATGACGTGCACCACGTCAAAAGAAGCATGGGATGTTTTACAACTCACCCATGAAGGAACTAATGCTGTGAAAGAATCTAAGTTACAAAATTTGGCCACCCAATTTGAGACTATTACCATGTCCGAGTCTGAATGCTTTGATAATTTTTATGCTCGTCTGTCAGACATCGTTAACACAAGTTTTAATTTGGGTGAAGTGATTGATAACACGCGTGTCGTTAAAAAGATTTTGAGATCTCTCCCAAAACTCTTTATTCCTAAAGTCACTGTCTTGAACTCTTTGGGAAATTTGAAATCACTTAAGTTGGAAGAACTTGTAGGAGATCTTCAGACCTATGAGATAGACATGTTTCCCAAAACCATTAAGGCTAAGGATAATGGCATTGCTTTAAAGACTCATTTTAAGAAAAAGAAAGAAAAAAAATTTGAGTCCGATTCTGAGTGTGATTTGGACTTAGATGACTTGGCCCTGTTAGCAAAAAATTTCAAAAGAATTCTCAAATTCAAGAAAAGTAGAAATTTCAATGATAAAAGGAATTTTGAGAAAAATAATGAAAAAGATTTTAAAGATCCTCCTAAGACAGACAGTGAGAGATGCTTTTAATGCGATGGTAGGGGTCATAGAGCCTTTGAGTGTGCCACTCGTCTGAATAGAGAGAAAGGGAAAGTTGTCCTAAATGCTACCCTTAGTGACGACAGTGAGGTTGAGTCGGTGGACTATGGAGATGAGTCACTGCATTAGCATAACATCACCGCACTCATGGAAAGTCATGCGAGTACCTCCAATGCTTCTCACGACGATGAGGATCCTACGTCACAAGGACACCTCGACAGTGAGAGCGATGAGAGTGAGGGGGAGGATGAGGCAAGTGAGAGCGAGTGTGATCTCCCACGCGCGTACGCCAAGTTAGATTCTGAGTTTTTTGAAACCAAGAAGCGTTATAAAGAGTTAGCTCTTAGGATCACCGCTTTAGAGAGAGATTTAAGATTATTTGGAGAAAGAGAGAGTTGTGATGAGAGTGGAAAAGAAAGAAAGAAAGAACTTGAGAAGATTAGATGTTTTGAGTGCGATGGGACAGGGCACAAGAAATTTGAGTGTCCCACTAAACTTAGGAGAGAGCGTAAGAAAGATGCATTGCCCACCTCTCTAAGTGATAGTGAGGATGAGGTTGGTGATGAAAGTGTGATCCAAAAAGCTTTTAGAAAGTTATTCATCGAGACTATGGAAACAAAAAGGTCAAATAGAATTCCAGGTCTTCAGATTTGTGAGTTAAAGAGAGAGAATGATGAGCTAAAAAGGGAAAAAGGTGACTTGACCAACACGGTGTCTAGTCTGACGACACGTGTATCCCATCTCGAGGATGATCTCAAACAAGCACGAGAGGTCCAAGTCACATTAGAGAATGCATCTGAGGAGGTTGATAAGATGGTTCCCTATCCCGTTTTGAATGATGTTGGAAAAGGTAATGACGGTACATTCACTACTTTTAATGCACCTGAGCCTATACCCACCTTGGTGAGTGAGTCCCATGGGAGACCGTCTAGGAATGTTCATTCCAAAATTGTTGAAAAATTACTTCTTAGACTGGTGTATGTTTGCTCCCACTGCAAGAAGCGAGGACATCTTAGGGAGTTTTGTGCCATATCATGCCACTTCACATATTCATGCACATACACCCACTCATGACATTTTACCTGCACATTTTGATAGAGAGTTTGCACATATTCGCGAGCAAGTGAAGTTTTTGATCAAGACAACACATGATCTAGTGGAGTGTGTTCAAAAGATGTCACTATCTTTGGAAAACTCCACCGTTACTCCCGGTTGAGAATCCTGTCTTGTTTGCTAGCATAGGTTGATTTTCATGTTGCTTCTTCATTTGCCTATTGCTAGCATGTACCATTAGTTTATTTATTTTTGTTCATTTTTTATTTCGTTAAAACAAAAATACAAAAAGAAAAATTTTAAGAAAAGCACAAAAAGATTTTCTTTTGATAAAATTTTTGAAAAATTAAAAAAAAAATCTGTTTTTATGGATGAGCATTTAAGATAGCCAAGTCACAACTTCATTCCATATATCCATGTGACTGTTTGATAGAGATTTGAGACGCTACATCATTTCATCCATGTGCTTTACTTAGTATGGAGTCTTTGAGATGTAATTAGTGATATCTTCCTACATGTTTGACTCCTATATCCTTTATTGCACACATGCACGGCTATATTTGATTATTGCACTTGTCTATCACATATTGGCTTGAGTGTTTCCATCTCAATTATGTCTATATACTGTACAATATGCAATAAAACTTGACAAGATTGGAATGCATGTAAAAACCGTTTTGGTGAGACTCTGTGTTTTTGTATAACGGGGAGGGGCTGCGAAAGGTAATCTTCTATCCTTTGCGCAAAAACCACTGTTAAAAAGGACCTAAAAATGGAGGAATTTTAATATCCTAGGTCCAAAGAGGTTAAAAGAGCCTAAAAAAATTTAAAGGCAATAAAAAGCAATTCATGCCAAATATGGGCCACTTAGGTTTCACCATCAATTCTCCAAAGTTTGAGAATTTAGAATGCCTCTATTCAAAATTATATCTGAGGGAGTTTGGTTGGAGAATATAAACGGGTTTGCACTTCCTTGAAAGTCCTGAAAAAGCATAAAATCATTTTGGACGTTATTGGTGTGAAAATCACTTTGAGCTTTGATTTTTTGATTTGATTGAGTCAATATCTTATATTGTCATTATTTTACACCAAAGGAAGCATTTGAGTTCATTCGCTAGGAATATCCAATATTCATCGTGCACATATGTCATGTTTGTATGCATTGATTTTCCTATCGAATTTGATCACACCACTTCATTTACGCTATCATCGACTTGGTTGTTTTGTGTTCATTCATGGTGTGGTTTTATCCTTGTGACACCCCGCTCTTGCTTCTTTGATTTGTTTCTCTCATTTGCCTATTTGGGGACATCATAAAAAGGGGGAGAATGAATTATCTTATTATGGGGGAGATTTGAAATTTGACTTTGCTCATAAATTGATATATATATATATGTTAATCTCATTTCAAACTCGATATGTCACTTGGTATTTTGCTTTGTCTCATGTGTGTAGGTACTATATGGATCATCATTGGATTGCACACCCTAATGAGAAAAGCGTTGAGATTCCTGCAGAATTGAAGAGAAAACGCTGTAGTCTTATTCAATTGTATCTTTCTAGTTTTGGGTTCATGGAAGGGTAGATTTGTATAGGAATTTTTAGTTGTTTTGATAATTCGGATGTTTACTTTTATGTATGTACCGGCATAGACATAGGGGGAGATTTGTAAGGACATTTTTGTCCATTATCAATGTATTATGTCGCACGCCGTTACACCGTTGAAGAAATTCAAGATTCAAGATTCAACGGATCCGAATATCAAAAGAAGAAGAGGAATCATAGTCTGACAGTCGGACCGATCCGCTGAAATGAAAGAACTGATCCGGCTAACCGGACCGGTCCACCTAAAGACCCAGACCGATCCGCTTGTTTGTCAGAAGGCCAGTATACCCCGGACCGCAAGCGAACCGATCCGATCATCAACGGACCGATCCGCCTCAGAATAAAAGAACCGATCCGGTCAATCGGACCGATTCGCCTCAGATCCGGACCGGTCCGCCTGGGATAAACTCAAACAAATCGTGTTCAGATTTTTAAAGCCCGAGACTTCTTATTTAATCCCACTACGGGAAGTGGTTTTCTAAGACTTATTCACACGATTTCCAGAGTAAAGAAAGCCCTAAGTCTTCACCTATTGAGCATCTAGACTCTAGATTTTTTGATTCACACAATTGCCAATCTTTTGTGAATCACTTTGCAACCCAGGAACGCACTTTTGCTGTTCAACCCTTGTGGAGAAGACCGTTCTTCTTCTCCATTGCATCCCTACTGGAAAAGGATAGTTTCAGCCGCCAGCCCTACTGGAAAGGGATATTTCCAGCCGCGACTACAGAATTCGATACCTGAGGGTAATTCTTAGTCACTTGTATTTTCATTGTAATCCGAAATTGTATAGCCTACAATATTATAATGGAAATAAATGGTTTTGCCCCTTTGGGGGATTTTTCCTCAATTGCATGTGTTTGAATCTTCTTGCTTTGCTCATTATCTTATTCAATCACATATTGTTGCATGTTTAGGGTTTGTTTGGGTTAAAAGGTGTTTAATATATAATTTGCTCATTTGAACGCAAGCACATACGTTCTCAATAAATAACTATGTCTGTATAATCGCAAAGCATTCTACGCATTTAAAGTCTTTCTTTCTACATTTCATTTCAAATGTACAATAATGTCTTTCATCAAAATAACATCTAGGTATAAAGGTTAGTAATTCAGGATTACTAACTGTCCATCTTTTCTTTAAAAAGGGGCTTAATATACACTTATACCAAGCTTTTTCAAAGTCTATATATTCATAATCTAGATCGTCTTGATTAGTCTGCATCATATACAAGTCTAGAGTATCCTGAGAGTTTTCATACTCATCAGTATCACTATTATAATCTTCTGATTCACTATCTATATATGCACTATAGATACTAGTATTATCATAATCTTCTATGTCTGATATTTCTATAGCATATAGGATATCTAACTCTTCTTGATCTGCATAGTCTAATATTGTATTAATAATCTTAATACTTTCTTTATCTTTCTTATTAGGGCAGTCTTTAGCAAAGTGTCCTTCTTTGCCGCAAGTCCAACATTCTTTGATGGCAGTCTTAGATTGAACTATATTTTTGTCTTTCCTATAATTAGGAACCTTCTTATATTTACTAGTATTCTTCTTAAAGTATCTTCTTTGGTTAAACTTTTTCTTTTTAGTCTTAGGATTCCTTTCCCTAAAGGTAGCAGATTGTCTAAATTTATACTTCTTTGAAAATCCTAAAGGTCTAGTCTTAAACTGTCTATGTTTCCATTCTAATTTCTTTTTGAATTTCTTGGATTCACTACCACATCCCCATTGGATTGGAGCGATGTCTCTTTCGTCTTTGATTGGAGGGATCTGCTTGAAAGTCTCTTCTATCAACTTTCCTTGAGTTATATCACATCTCTTAGATATGATATAGTCTTTGGAGAAATTGATTCTTTCACCAAGGGAGTTATTCTTAACTCCATCTACTCCTGGCCAATTCCTATATTCATTAATTAGGATTTATCCTATGGCAGGTATCTTTCTAAAGTATTCATCTTTTAAGGTCTGTACAAATTCTTTAATTTGGTAATATAGTTGCTCATAATTATTGTTATATTCATTTATCTTATCTAATTTGCAAATGCTAAGGAGGTCTAACTTAGTTTTTACTAGGTCTTATTCATTGATTTGAGCTAGATGTCCAACTCCAATGAATTATGATGTGAACAATTGAATATATTCTTCAATTGATCTTTCTTCTAAGTTTTCTTTCATATTCTCAACCTTTGCTAAGGAGTCTTCATCTGTATCTTTTCTTAAACTATCTAAGTAATCTTTTGCAATACCTCTAATGGATTGTTCAGCGTACTGCTTACATGAACTTGCATCCCATTGCTCATTAGATGCAAAACACATGTTCATCTGATTACGCCATTCATCTAAAGCTTTATTCTATGTTGAACGTTGTCTAAGTTAATGTATATACCTACTGGATTTATGGCTTGGCTAGCCATAGTCTTAAAGGAAGTGAAACTCTTGTCACTAGTTGGAAAGTCTTTTATATAATCAGGTTTAGTCTTAACTACGGTGCTTGAGTATATAGGAATATTTATTCCTATTGGTTTACTAAAAAGTCTAGGAGCATCTTCTAGCATACTACTTCTTCCTATCTCTTGTTTACTAGGCTCTACTTGTGTAGTTGGCATTAATCTTTATTCTCCTTCTTCTATTAGTCTTAAGTTTCTAAGAAGTTATTTAGTATTCTTAGATTCTTTTAATTTGAATATGCGGTCTTAGGCTATCATATTAAATCTTTCTCTTTCTTGAAATCTAATCGAATGACTTTTCTTAAGGTTATCTTTAAATGTCTTCATATCCAATTCTGAGTGTTCATGTCCAAAGTTTTGGTTCCTAGATTTTTCATTAATTAAGTCTTTTTGTTCAAATGATCTTCTAGGTCTAATTACCGGGGATCGTCTTAGTAAACTAGGACTAATCTTACTACTACATTCTCCTTCTGAAGGATCATTGATTATGGCTTCCCCCATATTTCTAAATCTAATTTCTTTCAATCGGGATATTCTTATTAACAATCTTAGGTGGACCAAACTGGATGGTAATATTTCCAGTAACGTCGTCTTGATTAATAAACAATGGTTTATTTTGTATAGTCTTAGTTTCTTAAAATTCTGGCAATTGCCAGAGAGTTGTAGCTTTTTCTCTCATAGGTCCAGTATTCCTAATACTGTAAGTATGATTATAGTCTGAAACATTGGTTCTAACTAAGACTTTTTTAGTAAGTCTACCACTAAGAATTCCCGATTGTATTCCTTCATAAGGAAATTGGGAGAACTTCACATAGCTTTGGAATTCTATATTTATATTAGCGTCTGGGATAATATAGTCTTCATAGCCACTAGCATATAAGATTAACTTAAAATGTTTGGTTGTGTCTACGGTTACTGTAAATGCCGAAATGATATTAAAGTATCCTATATTATCTGACATTTCTAATTGGGCTATCCCTATAAGTCTTTTCTCAAAATCTTTCCATCTTTTGTCTACTAAACAACATAATATGTTGATATTATTCTGAGGTCTATGTAATCCTTGGATTCTTGCTTGAAAGAGTCCAAAGGTTAGGAACTGGAACTTCCTATCAGTTCCTTTAGATCTAAGCCATTCTGAGTCAAGCACTTGGAGCTCAGTATAGGATTTGTCTAACACATGATTCCTACAATGGTAAGTCATGTTATAATTAGGAGTCTTAGGAGTGGAACCTTCTTTAAACAAGTCTATGTATCTAACGACTGGAAGTTGTCCATTGTGGATGGAATCTTCAACAATCTTCCAGTCAACTTCACCCCACTCTTTCCATTGGAGAGGATTGGTGAAATTTCTCTCTTTCCACAATGTCCTAACATTTGAGGATGAATCCTTAAGTCTTTGGAGCATATGATTACTCTGTCCAATATTTGGGATAGAGCTAACTATCTTGCTAGTCTTATCTAATCTGTCATTTATGACTCGTCTACCTATGGTATTCTTTTCTCTAGTTTCTATAGGAGGGGTTTCTCTAAATTTACAGGTGGTTACCTGTTTTTGTTTGAGTCTTTTTTCAATTCTTTCTAAAAAGTCTGAATAATCTTTTTGTCTTTTTTTTCTGATTAAGGATTTCTTCTTTAAAATTGTTATTCTCTTTTCTAGTCTTCTCAGAAGTTTCTTCACTATGTCTAGCTAGAGAATTAACTAGGGATTTTGCAACATTTGTAATATAGCCTTTTATTTCATTATCTTTTTCTTGTTGTTGCATAGTTTTGACTTCTATGGCTTCTACAGTCCTTTCAATTTTATCTAATCGAGTTAGAATATAAGGAGAGTCTATTTCTGCTTGGGAAGGTCTATTATATACGGCCTTAATTCTGTTTATAATTTCTTTGTATTTTTCTTCTATTTGGGCCATGTGTAGTCTAAGTTCATTAGTAATACTATCCATCTTGGATAGGTTATGGCTTTCCATATTATTAAGGTAATTTGCTAAATTTTGTTGGAATTTAACAAAGTCTGTATAAAAGGTAGTTAATCCTTATATCTTAGCTTTTAAATCTAAATGTAAGTCTTTAATAAACCTACTGTTATAGTCTTGGGTAGCTGCTATGGATGTAGAAATTAAATTTAATCTTTCTAATATAAGTCTAATTGCTTTAGCCGCGTTGGCAATCTCATTTTCATTTATCTTATACTAAAATCTATCATCATTTATCTTTTCTAAAATTCTTTTATAAAATTCTGATAAAGTCTGAATGGAGAGGTCTCTTGGTACCTCATTCCAGTCTGATCTAACTATCTCCATTAGGAAGATAACTATCTAGTCTAGGGATAAGCTTAACTTGTTCTTTGGTAAGTTTAATTAATTCACTGTCTTGATTTTTAATTAAAGTCTTAATTTCTAAAATATCTTTCTTAAGGACTTCTATATAATTAGTCTTAATATTTATTTATTGTAAAACGCATACTAACTCTATTGGGATTCGATTATCTATGTCTAATAATTTTTAGAGATATTTTTTATTTCTGTTTCTAGGGTTTGAGTGTCTTTTATTAATTGTCTTAATATAAAGATTATACACTTATTTTGGTCTATTATACTATTAATAGCACTAGCAGTGACTTGTCTACTGTCTGCGTGTTTAGCTGGGATGTGTTCAATGTGTGAACAACTGTCTATGTGAGAGCTTAAACAACCTACTGAGTCTAAATCAGCTATAGGTATAGGTTGGTAGTTTGGGTTGGTTCAAAAAATATCTTGGTAAATGCGGGGGATAAATCCCGAGGGCATTAAAGTCTTCTTACTTTTAGTCTAAAAAAGAACGTCTTATGGCTTTGATACCAGAATTAGGGTTTTGGTCGGAATTTGGTGAGTTTCTAAAGTTCATAAGGTCTTGATACCAATTTGGGTCTAAATTTCAATTCTTTTAAATATATAGTCTTAAAATAGGGTTTTAGTGTATGACAAGAGGGGGGCCATCTAAAGAAAATAACAAAAGTCTTATGGACCACGGGGGGACCACAGTTGGATAAGGACAAGAGTCCGTAAATCCGTTATTTAAGGACGTCCGCTTAAGAGAATGTCTATATATATATATATATATATATATACTCTAGCTCTATCAAGGGAGGTTGCGCAATGTGGGTGAGTTTCCTAGCTTGAGGAGTAGGGCGAGTATATCCCCAGGTCATATCGTCCAATTTCAGAGGTGGAGCATTGAGACGATGTCTTCATACTCGGGGGAATATGACCCCCTCCATTACGTTTATTATTTACGTTCCAATTCGGCGGACCATAGTTGTCTCGAAACTCTATGTGGGCCTGAGTGGCCTTAGTTGATAGCACTTAAGAGAAAACATTAAGTCAGGTAATAACCGACGGGATTAATTATATATATTCAACATATGTGTAATTTTTTTTTAATATGGTTTTACATACATAAGGAGATAAATAGTTATGTACGGGTAATTAAATACATGAAGTAGGTTGTATTTATTTATATAACGGGTGGGGATGTTTTATGGATTTAAAAAGGGAAAATGATTAACAAATTAATTTGATTACTAACTTATAAATCATATCTTAAGCATACTCGGGTTTGAGTAGGGTGGTTGAAAGAAGTTATCAATTATCTAGTTACGGGGTAGATGACTAGGGGGAGATAAAGAAAGCGTTAGGTGTGCACATTAATTGAGGGGTGAGTTTGTCCTCAAGGGAGTGCGACACTAGCTTAAATACGAAGAGCATTCATGAATTTTAAATTATTGCAATTTAATCACTTGTTAAAAATTTTCAAAACGTTTTGGGTTCTAACCCTTGCTATCAAATATTTTCAAAACCTTTTAGGTGTCCAACCACAAGGACACCAGGTGTGAGTTCATTCCAGGGATTCGCAGTTCCAGCATATGTGGATGTTACAGGATTTGGATAGACGCATCTATTTTTCTATTCCTAGTGTAGGGATTCATATCAGTCTATCTTGAGCATGTCGCTCACAGTTTTATTTAATTTCTTTTCAGATTGTATGGAATTTATTACTCTCTATTAGTTTGGCTTGGTTTTGGATTAGCTGGTGGTTTATTTGGCAAGACTTTTATTATTCTATGTGATGAGTGATTCTATCAGCATTGGATGTTTTATTATAATTCCGCACTTATTTTTGTCTTGGATTAATAAAGATAAAATTTGGCAACAACTTTTTGAATACTAGGTGGTTAATAAGTTTTAAATAGTTTTCGACAGTGATGTTAAGAATGAACCAAATTAGATTTCTACTTTAATTTGATATAAGACTGATCACCCGATATTTTATTAGGCAGGGTGTCATAGATGGTATCAGAGCATCAGGTTATCGTGTCTATAGAATCTGTACGGCTTTTTTTCAGCGTAACGTTCTGTTGATATAGAGTCCTATTATTAGGACTGTTGCTTTATGTTCACGCTTATGAGTTATCGTGCTTCTTCTATCTAGTTTTGTATTAATAGTGAACTAATATAACTCATTTTAAATTTTAAAAGCCGCGTAGGATAGGTAAACCTGCTAGGGCAGCATCCAGGGATAAGGAGAGGGAGGCTCAGCAGAACCCAGAGCTTCTACAGTCGATGACCATCGATGATTTTTGTGTGCGATTCGACCGCTAGTACTTTCCTTCAGTAGTTGAGGCAGAGATGAGGAGGAAATTCAGCGAGGTGACTCAGGCAGAGCGCACAGTAGCAGAATACGAGGAGGAGTTTACCCATTTGGAAAATTTTGTGCCAGACGAGGTGAGCAACGAGGAGCGAGAGAAGGCTAGGTTTGTGACTAGTTTATCCTGGAGGATTGAGCAGCATTTGATAGGGAACCCCACACTAGTGACGTATACCGATGTTGTCAATACCGCTTTATTGTACTTCCAAGACCATCGCTTTCATCTAAAGGTAAGTAGAGGGGAGGCGATCCAAGCCAAGCCAGTAAGGCAAGGCAGGTGCGAGTGTTACTAGTGGAGTCCAACAACATACATGTAGCCAGTAGGGACATGATTTCCAACCGGGGAATCAGGCTAAGAAGTTTAAGTCTAGAGGTTTTTGATAGGGAGGTCAGGGGTTTATGCAGGACTGATTAGTCACAAATATTGTATATTTTGCGCTCATTAATTATGCATGCACGCACTCTTGTGACCGTTATTTCACGTATTTAAGCTCTTGTACTGTATAACCTTTGGGTTCCACATATATATGCTTTACGAGGTTTATTTGAGCTTTCGTAGGGATTGGGGTGCTAAACGGTGCAAGTGTGCATTATTCGGGAATGTTAAATGTTTTACGCAACTTCAGGGGTAATTTTATCATTTCTACATTCGAGCTTTGTGCTCGAACCCTTCACGAATGTTGTAGTTCTTCTAGCCAACTTTGCGTAGCCCCCGATGGTTTATTAATTCGATTCATGAGGTCCAAGTTATGGTCATTTTCCCGAGGCCCTTGTTTGTATCAAAAGAGGAGAGGATCCAAAGTTTTTCAGGACCGGTCGACCGGTCCCAGACTAGCGGCCGACCGGGGATTAACCATTTGCCTTCGAAATGAGACGGTGTGCTTTCTCCCAGACCCGTGGTCGATCGGTCCCTGACTAGTGATCGATCGGTGCCTCAATTTCTGCAAAACCCCCGTAGTTTTGGTTTGGTTTTTACCACCCTTATTTTGTGGTTTTCTTCCACTTAGTATATATTTTGCATGGTTTGATTTGTTGAAAGATATCCAATCACAATTTTGTGCAAGGAAATATATAGAAGATATTTTGTTGCTTTTTCTCTCTCTCTCCCAGGGCTTGACAATTTCCTTGCCATTTTCATCTTCCACCTCATTTATTACAAAGTAAAGTTCCATCTTAATTGTATCCTGTTAACTGTTGGTATCATTTTGTGCAATTAATATTGTGGTTGTGTATTGAATGCTTGTTCTCACCATAGATATTACACTTAATATTAATTTAATGGTGTGTTTTGATATGGTTAGTGTTATGAGTAGCTAATCTCCTTAACCTTTTGTTAAAGAATCATTTCAAGATCCTGTTTATAAATATTGTTTGTTCCTGTTTGCTACTTTGTTTAGAGTTCCATTTATCTTGGTTCATTTTGGTTCGTTACAACACGTAAAACCTAAATCATCTTTTCTTTTATCTTTTATTCTTGTTTATTGATTTTTAACTGGAAGAATATCCTCGGTACTTCATATAATTCCCTGTGGAAATCGACTCCGATCTTACCGGGCTTTTATTACTCTCGCGATTAACGTAAACTTGCGCTATACAATTTTCTGAGCGAGTCAAAGTTTTTGGCGCCGTTGTAGGGGAATTATTAGTAACGACTATATTGATTTAGTTCTTTGTCGATAAACCCTTTGCATTTAATTGTTTAAGCTAGTGTCGTTTTGAAGGATAGGTCTTTTGTCCTAATGAGCCAAAATTTGAATCAAGGGCTCGCCGGGGACTACAGACCACTATTTTCTTCTGAAGGCTCAAACAATCTCTACAATAACTTTGGGGAATCATCTCAACATCTTTACTCGCTTAATACGGCGCCATCCCAGATAGATTTGCCGTCCATATCATAATACCCTAGTGCACCCCCTCGGTACGATCTTTTGATCCTCCTATGGAGTATAATTATGCACCTCCACGGGGTGCTGCCCCCGTGCATCAATCATTTGGCGATTACCTTCGACCGGAGACAGTCTCCATGCCCGGATGTATTACATTCCTGTTTAACCACGGAGCCTTCCATTTTCGAAATGGCATGATTAATCTGTTGCCTTCCTTCCACGGAATGGAAAATGAAAACCCTTACCGACACATTAGAGACTTTGAAGAGGTGTGCAACACTTTTTTTGACCAAAATCGCACACCCGATCTTGTGCGGCTTAAGTTTTTTTCATTTTCCGTTAAAGACAAAGCAAAAGATTGGTTGATTACACTTTCCTTCAACTCTGTTGGGAATTGGTAGCAGTTGCAAGACCTTTTCTTAAATGAATTTTTTCCCATACACAAGACAAATGCGCTCATGAAACAAATTCAAAATTTTCAACAATATGATCATAAGACATTTGACAAGTGTTGGAAACGCTTTAAATCTTTAAAGCGGTCTTGCCCGCATCATAATTTTGATCAGATGAGATTAATCTCAATTTTTCACGGGGGTCTAAACCCTTTGACCAAACAATTAGTCAAAACCATGTGTTAGGGTAGTCTTGTTGATTTGAGTAGTGAGGAGGTAGAAGCCCATTTCGAGTTTGTCTCAAAGACATCTTGGAGATGGGACACATCGAACCCTTACGACCGCACTGTTCGTGATAACACAGTCCCTCGTGGGCAAACCAACGGTCTGAGTATCCTATAGGAAAATCAGGATACCCAGACAAAATACGATCAGTTGTGTCGTAGAATCGACGCAATGCAACTCACACAACAACCCCCACCCATGGAAACCGTCGAAAAGGTTTCCGTTGTAGTGGAAGTCGTGTGCATTATATGTGACAACATTGGCCACCCAACGAGGGAGTGTCCTTCACTCCCTAACATTAAGGGCCAGTTACAAGAGCAAGCTAATGCTATAGGGGAATATAGAAAGAAATACTCCAATGATCCGTTCGATCCCAAAAACCCTCCCTACAATCCTAGTTGGAGGACGACACATCCTCTTATGAGTTGGAAAGATCATAATTCTAATTCCTAAATACCCCCAACTTTGAACTTTCCAGGCCCGTGTTCATCCCCGCAATTCCAACAACAACCTCCCCCGTATCAATCGCAGCAACATCCACCCGCGGGACATCCCGCTTCGTATTTGCCTCCTCGGAGACGGCATAATGAGGAACAATTTGTGACTGTTCAAAAAGTTTTACAACTTGAATAGTCTATCTCGCAAATGGCGTGATGTATGCAAGAGATGCAAATCTCTCTTGCTCAATTGGTTTAAAACTCCCAAGGAGTTGCGAGACCCCTTCTACCGGCACAACCTCAACCCAACCCCACAATCCAAATGGGTAATGAGAGCTCCACCTCGAATGCATCGCACACCGAGCACGCTAAGGGTATTGCCACCCTTAGGAGCGACAAAACGGTTGACAACAAAGTTATGAGACCCTTACCGGAGCCGCCCATTCACACAAAATCCCAAGGCAAAGCCGTTGCTACTGAGGACGTGCCATTGCACAGTCCCACTAACATAAACGATGACATTCCCAAAGAAGGAGATGAGCCTATTGTTGCGAAGGACATAATTTATCCCATACCGGCACCTTTTCCTCAACGGCTTAAGGAAAAGCCCATAAAAGCCTCTAAAGAGGAGTTTCTCGAGTTATTTAAGCAAGTGAACATGAACACCCCCTCCTTAAAGAAATCAAACATGTCCCCAAGTACGCCAAGTTTATCAAAGACTTGTGTACGGTTAAAAGGAGACAAAATGTGCGCACAAAGGCGTACATGGCTGTCCAAGCTAGTACTATCATAACTAATGAATTAGCCCTAAAATTCAAAGATCCGGGTTGCCCCACCATTTCATGCGTGATTGGGGAGACTAGAATTGATCGTGCCCTCCTCGATTTAGGAGCAAGTGTAAACTTGCTTCCTTATTTTGTATATCTCGAGTTAAAGCTCGGTGATATTAAATCAACTCCTATCACGTTACAACTAGCCGACCGTTCGACTAGGATAACTAGAGGATTTGTAGAGGACGTGATTGTCCAAGTCGATTCTTTCTACTACCCAGTAGATTTTATCATCTTGGACACTCAACCCGTACCTAAAGGGAGTGCACAAATCCCAATCACTCTTGGGAGACCATTTCTCGCCACCGTGAATGCGAACATCAATTGCAGAAATGGTGTGATGAAACTTTCATTTGGGAACATGATGGTCGAAGTCAACGTGTTCAACCTCTTCAAGCAACCCCAATTTTGCAATGAGAGTGAGGAAGCAGTTAAAATTGTGGCTTGCATCGACACTATTGTACAAGAGTATTTTGACCTTTCCCATTTTAAAGATCCATTGGAGACAATTCTTACTAACTCCTTGGAAAATGATTAGCTCCCCAACGATAAGGGCTATAAAGATACCCTTTATGCAATTTATTTTTCACTGAATAGGGAGTTAATGGACATGTGTAATTCCCTCGAGTACTTTGAGGGGGTGAACGAAGGTATGGAGGGTAATGGAATAGATGGTGACAGTAAAAGTGACCTCACGCATGATGGAAGCGAGGGGATTATCAAAGACTCGATGTGGATATCCCACTTTGAGAAACTACCCCCACGTGACTTTTTTCCTTTCCCGTCGAGTGTTTCAATGCCCAACCTCGAGCTCAAAACCTTGCCAAAGGAGCTCAAGTATGCTTTCCTAGGTGGTGAGAACACATTTTCTGTGATTATAGCGGTGAACCTTAACAATTGTCAAGTGGAGGCCTTACTTGAGGTGTTGAGGAAACATAAGAGTGCTATATGATGGTGCATTTCTGACTTGAAAGGGATTAATCCCTCCATTTGCACTCATAGCATTTACTTAGACGAAGATGCCAAACCCACCCGTCAAATGCAAAGATGGTTGAATCCGGTTATGAGTAAGGTGGTGATGGCGGAAGTGATCAAATTATTGGATGTGGGGATAATATACCCCATTTTCGATAGCGAGTGGGTGAGCCCGACGCAAGTCGTACTAAAGAAATCGGGTGTCACCATTGTTGAGAGTGCGAAGGGTAACCTTTTACCCTCGCGCATTTCGATCGGCTACCATGCTTGCATTAATTATAGAAAGCTTAACGCGGTCACAAGGAAAGACCACTTTCCATTACCCTTCCTTGACCAAATTCTATAACGGGTAGCTGGACATAGGTATTACTATTTTCTTGATGGATATTCAGGGTACAATCAAATCAAAATAGCCCCCAAAGATCAAGAGAAGACCACGTTCACTTACTCGTATGGCACTTTTGCCTTTCGGAGAATGTCATTTGGTCTTTGCAACGCACCAGCAACGTTTCAACGGTGCATGATTAGCATATTCAGTGACATGGTTGAAGAAATTGTAGAAGTCTTCATGGACGACTTCAGTGTCTTTGGTAATACGTATGAGGATTGCCTAGCCAATCTTAAAAGAGTACTAGCGAGGTGTATTGAGAATAACCTTATTCTCAATTGGGAGAAGTGTCACTTCATGGTGACACGAGGGATAGTTTTGGGCCATATCGTCTCCAACGACGGTATTCAAGTTGACAAGGCAAAAGCTGAAATTATAGCCAACCTTCCCACTCCGAAAAACCTCAAGGATGTAAGGTCCTTTCTTGGTCACGCCGATTTCTACCGACGTTTTATTCAGGATTTTAGCTTGATCGCACGCCCCATGTGCGCTCTTCTTGCTAAAGATGCTTCGATCTGTGGAGTAGTGCCTGCCAAGACTCTTTCCATAAATTAAAATCCATGTTGACCACTGCCCCTATCATGTAAGCGCCCGATTGGACCCTTCCATTCGAGCGTATGTGTGACGTAAGGGATTATGCCGTGGGGGCGGTGCTGGGTCAACGGAGGAATAAAAAATCTCATGTGATTTCTTATGCTAGTCGCACGCTAGACAGTGCAAAAATGAACTACTCCACCACGGAGAAAGAGCTACTAGCAATAGTATTCGCGTTGGATAAATTCTGGGCGTACTTGGTAGGATCACCCATTATGTGTTTCACCGACCATGCCGCACTTGAGTACCTTCTTTCTAAGAAGGATGCGAAAAGTAGGCTTATTCATTGGGTTCTCCTCCTCCAAGAGTTTGACCTCTCCATCAAAGATAAAAAAGGGATGGAAAATATAGTTGCGGATCACCTGTCCCGACTTACATTCGATCACGATCATATCGATCCCATCCCTATCCGAGAGTGCTTCTCGAATTAGCAACTCATGGCCGTCGCTACATTGTCGTGATTTGCTAATATCGCCAATCTCCTTGTCATCGAGGCCTACCCACCGCACTTTTCGACCAAGGACAAGGAAATACTTTCGATGGTGGCTCGGTCATTTTTCATGTATGACCCATACATGTACAAGCTATGTTCGGACCAAATCATTCGCAAGTGTATCCCAAACGATGAGATCGCAAGTATCTTGTTGTTTTGCCACGACGGTGTATGTGGGGGACACTTTTCTTCCCAAAAGACCGCCCTCAAAGTGTTACAATGCAGTTTTTATTGGCCAATGATCTTTAAATATGCACATGCCCTATGTAAAATCTACGCCCGTTGCCAATCTATTGGGAATATAACCAAAAGGAACATGATGCCCCTTGCCCCTATTCTTGTAATCAAAGTTTTCGATTGTTGGGGAATAAACTTCATAGGTTCTTTCCCTAAGTCCAAT
The DNA here is from genome assembly GCA_949130495.1 of Sambucus nigra. Taxonomy (NCBI): domain Eukaryota; kingdom Viridiplantae; phylum Streptophyta; class Magnoliopsida; order Dipsacales; family Adoxaceae; genus Sambucus; species Sambucus nigra. The sequence continues at coordinate 745,959,772 of OX422208.1, forward strand.
CATTTTGAATACATTTTAGTCGCAGTCAACTATGTATCCAAATGGGAGGAAGTCGTGCCTACAAGGAACAATACCACGAAGGTGGTGTTGAAATTCCTGAAAGAGAACATTTTAGCTCACTTTGGCACACCCAAAGCACTCATAAGCGACTAGGGCGTCCACTTTTGTAATGATATATTCCGCCGCTTAATGTCGCAATATGGGGAAACCCATAAGGTTGCCTCCACTTATCACCCGCAAACCAACGGCCAATCAGAATTGGCAAAGAGGGAGATAAAGGGCATTCTTGAGAAAACTGTGGATCCTTTGACTAAGGATTGGTCATATAGGTTAACCGACGTGCTTTGGGCGTATCGGACGGCCTATAAGACACACTTAGGAATGTCCCCTTACCGTTTGGTTTATGGGAAAGCTTGTCACTTACCGGTAGAGTTTGAGCACCAGGCATATTGGGCTATAAAAAAGCTCAATTTTGACATTAACGAAGGCGTTGACCTTCATAAGTTCCAACTCAATGAACTTGAGGAGTTGCGGAACGATCAATACGAGAACTCTCCTATCTTCAAGGCAAAAAACAAGGCCTTTCATGATAAAAGGATAGTGTGCAAGCACTTGGAGGTGGGCCACAAAGTCTTACTCTATGACTCCCACCTCCACCTTTTTCCCGGGAAATTATAATCCCGGTGGAACAGACCATTCGTGGTGCAAAAGGTACACGATCACGGTGCCATTAACATATTGAATCTAAGGTCCGGAACCCTTTCTAAGGTGAATGGGCAGAGGCTAAAGCCTTTCTTGGAGGGTTTAAATCCCGAGCTTGCTGAAATCCCTCTAAAGGATCCACCCCCTGCGGGTCCCTCTGAGGGTGTCATAACTTAGGCATCAGATTGTCCTTGCCTTTTTTTTAATTGCCTCACTTCATATTGAATTCGAGGCAATCGTGATTTTCCACACTCGGTTGTATATATATCTCCCCAAGAGAGTCCCTTTTTGAGTGGAGAGTTTGCATTGGTTTAGGTGAGTTTTTAACAGAAGGTGGGGGAGGTTTGTGAGGAAATAGAGTCGCGGTCGACCGGTCAAAGACCAGCGGTCGACCGCTGAATGTCCATCGAGCACACTGTCTCCATTCCCAGGCTTAAATTCAAAGCGTGGTCGACCGGTCATTAAACCGCGGTCGATCGATGTTTGTTCCTCGAGTACACTGTCTCAACTCTTAGGCTTACTTTTAAACAGCGATCGACCGGTCCTGCACCAACGGTCGACCGCACCCATCAGTCATTTGGGCCACGCCTTTTCATTTCCCCCTCACTTCTCTTTTATTCTCCACACTTCTCCCATTCTCTCTTCACCTGAAAATCCCCAAACTCAACCCTAGGTCCATTTTTCTCTCCCCTTTCACCTCCAATACCCTCCTCCATCTTCCAAGGTATGAATCCCACTATTATTTTCATAATACATTTGCTGATTGTGGGTATTTATGGGTGTATTTCATGATTCTAGGGTTGATCATTTTTGGGAATTTTGTGATTGTTTCTGATTCATTTTTGATACTCTAAATGTTCTCCTTATTTTCTCACACACCCATATTTTCTCCATTGACACAATATTGGTTATGTAGCTAAAATGAATGAACATTGTTTTGTGTATGTTGTTGCCCCAATTGTGCCCACACCCATATTTGTAAACCTTGCCAACTGTTTTTGATGTTAAAATCCCATTCATGGAAAAATGTTAGTGTTTATTCTTGAGATTCCCATGAATGGGGGATCCTTGTTGGTGCAAATTTGTCCCACACCCCTGTTTTTCAACTTTGCACACCAAATGTTTGTTTAAATGCCTCAATGAACCTATTTTTATCTCCTGGAATTTTTTTTGCCTGTAATTTCATTCCTCACCATTGCGATTTTACTTTCAACTACACTGTTGTACTAATTTATGTTTTGCAGATATAAATGGGCGACGTTGACAAATATAAGGTGTCTCGTTGCATGCCTCCCAAGGGCATTGATGGGTTCCGTTGTGCCCAATAAAAACAGTGGTTTGAGGCGTACTTTGCATCCTCGAAATGCCCACTTGTCGTGGAAAATGGATGATCTCCCTCATGATGTCTTGGCCATTCTCAAGCGTTATAATTGGGACTCTTTGGTGGGGAGCCAAACTACAATCAATGAAGTACTTGTACGCATCTTCTATGTCTCGTTGATCAAATGTAAGGGAGTGAAGGGTGTTTTTGAGGCTTTTATACGAGGAGTAAGGATCACGTTTCGTCGCAAGGACTTGGCCCGATGGATGGGCAATGTGGCGGACCCATTCCCGTTTGTGAGCCTCTCATATGAGGCAACCTTTGACCTGGACACGCTTATCGAATTTCTTGCCCCGGGTGAGGTTTGGACTAAAAAATGCTCTGGTTGGATACAATGGCATATTTGTCGAGGCTCTTACGCTACGTGAACGTGCATTGTTTGATGGTGACTAATAACAGATCTGAGGTTCACCATAAACATGTCATCTTCATCTACACACTGCTGAAACAGTCAGGAGACATAAACCTCCCTCAATACTTCCTGGAGCAGATGTACTTGGCGTCAAAGGAAAAGGCGTGGAACGTCTCCCTTCCTTTGCCCGGTATTGTGACTCAGATTTGCCTTCAAGCCAAGTGACCCGAGTACCCTTCTGACAGAAAAGTGGACCCTAAGGGCGTCCTAACCAGAGACAACATCAGGAGGTTCTTGCAGAAGTACTGGGGCGAGCCGGCTGTCCGGAAGAGGCCGAGGGTGGTTGTAGAGGACGTGGATGAGGAGACAGAGTTGAGGAGGGATGAGCAGGGATCATGACAACAAGGGTCAGGCCAGCACGCTGAGATGCCTACCGCACTTACCGTCACCCGCCTTGCGGCGTTTAAGTCACGACATGAGCACATATGGGAGGAACCCAGATGCAGTTGGCTACTTTGGAGTCGCGGTTTGACCAATATGGGATTTATCTGAGCTAGGACCGAACCGAGCGGCGGTAGGAGTTTCACATGATCCAGGCCATGATGCGCGATCTGTATATCTAGCAGTATGGTCCTGATGCACCGATTCTGTCGCATTTCCAGAGTTCGTACGACCCAGCTTTTCGGGGTTCGTCCAGTGGTGCGGGTCTCTAGGTGAGGGTGGTTTTTGTGGATGATGATATGTGTCCTTTTTTGGGGCGATTATGAGAACTATGGATTTTTTATTTTTGCTTCCTTTATACTAATTAAGCTGTTTGTATTGAATTCTATGAAATTAGTAATGATAATTTAGTCGTTGTTGATTTATTAGATTTTGATGTGTATACATTTTTTTCAAATCCTATGTCCACCATCAATTATCTAGTATCTACATTTCAACCCCTCTAAACTGTTGCGACTCATGGCATGTTTTCTTCTAACTTAATCATTGTGGTACATATTTTTATTTTTCTTATGTTGGTATAGGGCGCACGTTGACTACCTCGGACTTCACTCCAAATTGGGGTGATTTATTCTACTCCCTATATTTCTCATAATGTCTTTAATTACATTGGGGACAATGTGCGATTCAAGTTAGGGTGTGTGTTTAGGCATCCCATTTCTTTTCCATCCTTCGTGTGCCATATATATATATATATATATATATATAATAAAAAAAAATATTTTCTTTATTTCTTTCCTTTCATGGGCATTTTGCCCTAATTTCCTATGATAAACTTAATAATTGCCCTATCCAACTGCTAAATCAATGATGCATTTTCTATTTCTTTCATGTTATTAAACTTTAGTCCTTATATTATTCAACATTGGGGATAAATGCATGAATTAAACCTTGAAAACCCATGAGCACTTGAGCATATTTTCTAAAATCATTCGGTAGGACAATTATAACTTGGTATCTTGTTGTTGCTTTGTTTACACTAAAAACCTAGCGAGCATCGTGCTTTTCTTCATTTCCGAGTGTTTATACATTACGCTTTCTCTTTCTTGAATAACGTATCTTGTGGCGATCTCAGTTTCTTTTCATTGATTGCATATTAATTGAAGTATCACATGAACATGATTTTTAATGGTGCTGATTCTCAAGAATCACATGAAGATTTAGGAAAGGATCATAGGCCCTCTTTGTTGTTAACCCATACGACCTTAACCTTACCCTTATACATGTCCCTAGTCAACCCCGTTGAGCCCTATTATGACCTTTCTTTTCGTCCGAAATCCCCTAACCAACTCCATATTGGAGTTTTACACCATACATATTACCTTTATTACCTATGTTTGGAATGATATTTAGGATTGAATGATGTTTTATAGTGTGGTTGCAATTAAAGCATGAAAAGAGTGAGAAAGGAAGAAAAGAAAAAGTGAAAAAGTGAAGAAAGAGAAAACAAAAAAAAAAGAGGAAAAGAAAAAGAAAGAGAAATTTGTATATATTGTTTATGGTGATTCAATAATCCTTATTACTTTCTCGATTGATATATTTAATGCTTGTTTGGAAATCATTTTCCAATTTTGAAATTGCCCACTATTTTCCATTATCCCAAGTTCTTCATCTCCGAACATCTTTTGTATCCGTAAATACATCCTTTCATTTCGTACCCCTAACCCCAAACCTACATTACAACCTAATAAAGTCCTATTTGATCCTAGGGTAACATGATTCAAGGGTCGAACATTAGCGATAATCCGTTTATGTGCATTTCACATTGATTAATATGCGATATCCTTTCATGAGATTGTATTTTTCACTTTTATAGTGCGTTCTTCATCAATGACATGTGCGTGGCTTTGTTTCCTTTTATAATTACTCTTTATGCCCGAATGTCCCGTGTGTTACACCGTATTTCGAGTGCTTCTAATTGGTGAGTGTGATATCTAGAGAGGATTGAGTGGAAGCATGCTTTAATGGTTATCCGGGTTGTAGGCGTCTTTACCGAATCAAAACTCTTTACATGTGCATGCACACCACTCACATTTGAGGTTTCAATTCCAAGTAGTTATTCTTCTAATGTTAATAGTTTTGGATTATTGGGAAAAACCACTCCTTTGCTTTGTTAATAATATTTTGAAATATCTAATTGTTGTTGAGTTTGGCATATTGGTTATTTGGTCATGCATGGTTTGAGGAAATTTGATGTTTGTGGGTTTCATCTCTGAAAAACCTCACGAGATAACACTCGTCCTCTAGGGTAACCTAGCGGTTTAACGGCTTGTTGCATTCGCTAAATGCAATCGTGTTCCCGCAAAAGTGGCACTTTGTCTGTGCATATATTTTTGCTATACTTACCGCTTTTTGAGGCCGTTTTTTTTGTTTCATAGCCAGGGACTAGAAATGTGTAAGTTAGGGGGTGTGATTAGTCGCAAATATTGTATATTTTGCGCTCGTTAATTATGCATGCACGCACGCACTCTTGTGACCATTATTTCACGTATTTAAGCTCTTGTACTGTATAACCTTTGGTTTCCATATATATATGCTTTGCGAGGTTTATTTAAGCTTTTTTAGGGATTGGAGTGCTAAACAGTGCAAGTGTGCGTTATCCGGGAATGTTTAATGTTTTATGCAACTTCAGGAGTAATTTTGTCATTTTTACATTAGAGCTTTGTGCCCGAACCCTTCACGGATGTTGTAGTTCTCCTAGCCAACTTCGCGTAGCCCTGATGGTTTGTCAATCAGGTTCACGAGGACCAAGTTATGGTCATTTTCCCGAGGCCCCTTGTTTGTATCAAAAGAGGAGAGGATCCAAGGTTTTTTAGGACCGGTCGATCGGTCCCAGACTAGCGATCGATCGGGGATTCACCATTTGCCTTCAAAGTGAGATAGTGTGCCTTCTCCCAGACTCACGGTCGACCGGTGCCTCAATTTCTGCAAAACCCCCATAATTTTGGTTTGGTTTTTACCACCCTTGTTTTGTGGTTTTCTTCCACTTAGTATATATTTTGAGTGGTTTGATTTTTTGAAAGATATCCGATCACAATTTTGTGCAAGGAAATATATAAAAGATATTTTATTACTTTTTCTCTCTCTCTCCTAGGGCTTGATAATTTCCTTGCCATTTTCATCTTCCACTTCATTTATTTCAAAGTAAAGTTCCATCTTAGTTGTATCTTGTTGACTATTGATATCATTTTGTGCAATTAATATTGTAGTTGTGTATTGAATGCTTGTTCTCACCATAGTTATTACACTTACTATTAATTTAATGGTGTGTTTTGATATGGTTAGTGTTGTGAGTAGCTAATCGCCTTAACCTTTTGTTAAAGAATCTTTTCATAATCCCGTTTATAAATCTCGCTTGTTCCTGTTTGTTACTTTGTTTAGCGTTCCATTTATCTTGGTTAGCTTTGGTTCGTTACAACACGTAAAACCTAAATCATCTTTTCTTTTATCTTTTATTCTTGTTTATTGATTTTTAGCTGGAAGAATATCCTCGGTACTTCATATAATTCCCTGCGAAAATCGACTCTCGTCTTACCGGGCTTTTATTACTCTCGCGATTAGTGTACACTTGCGCTATACAATTTTCTGAGCGAGTCAAGGGCCCTAATTGGCAGGAGGTGCCTCAGGGACAACATGGCCTAGGCAACAATGGAAGAGGCCAGCAGGACCAACACCAGGGACAATCTCGTCAGGGCCAGCGATAGGGAGACGGTCAAAAGCATTTCTTCATTTGTGGCCAAACGGGACATTTTAAAAGAGAATTCCCATAGAGAGGTATGGGCCAGCAGTAGGTACAAATGTATCCAGCAGCACCAGTTCCACTAGCCCCATAGCAGCAGGGGCAAATGCACTACGGGTGTGTGTATAACGTTCGAAATGTCCCCATTCGACCAGCACCTCAGGCACCGCTAGTAGTTGAGGGTACGTTTTATAATCACGGGCATGAGGATATGATCCTTTTTTATACTGGGACATCATATTCATTTATTAAAACTAGATTTTCAAGAGCCACCATTTTCTTAGAAACTGTCGGTAGTCTCCTTATGTTTGTAGAGTCACTAATGGGGAATGGGCCACTTATACACTCGATTTGTAGAGGAGTCGATATTATGATTGGGAGACTAATTTTAGTTGCAAACCTTCTAGTGTTAGGTATGGAGGGATATGATGTCATGCTAGGCATGGATTGGTTGGTAGGACACAGGGCGATGGTAGATTGCTTCGAGAGGACCATCGTGTTCTCCATTCCAGGACAGGGTATGTTCCTAGTGGAGATGACTCTTCCTGAGGGAGGGTCGCACACTCATTTGTATTATATTGAGGAGGAGACCTCACAATAAGTGGTAATTCTGTTAGACTCGATTCCAGTCGTGAGGGATTTAGAGGATGTATTTTAGGAGATACTAGGTTTGCCACCTAATAGGGAGATTAAGTTCGTTATTGATTTAGCATCGGGTTTGAGACTGATTGCTCGAGCACCTTACCGCATGGACCCTTTAAAGATTCGTGAGCTGAGAGAGAAGATTCAACAGCTCTTGGGTCAGGGTTTCATTCGACGGAGCACATCGTCATGGGGTGAGCCTGTGTTATTCGTGAAGAAAATGGATGGTTCACTTTGGTTGTGCATTGACTACAGGGAGCTGAACAAGATGACGATACGAAATAAGTATTCGTTACCTAGGATTAATGACTTATTTTATCAGTTGAGAGGGGCATCATACTTCTCAAAGGTCGATTTGAGGTCAGGGTATCATCCGCTGGGTATTCGAGAGAAGGATGTTCCTAAGATCACTTCTCAGTCACTGTATGAATCCTACGAGTTTAGGGCGATGCCGTTTGGGCTCACCAATGTGCCAACAGTGTTCATGGATCTCATGAACAGGGTTTTCAGAGAGTATCTTGACCAGTTCGTTATCGTGTTCATTGACGATATTTTGGTCTACTCGCACACAAAGGAGGAGCACGCAGAGCACTAGCGTATGGTTCTGCAAACACTCCGGGACCACCAGCTTTATGCCAAATTCGAGAAGTGTGGATTTTGGCTACGGGAGGTGCAGTTTATTAGCCATATAGTGTCAGATCGGGGGATTGCTATTGACCCAAGTAAGGTATCGGCGGTGAGGGAGTGGGGACAGCCACGACATCGACAGAGATTCGCAGCTTTCTGGGGTTGGCAGGTTATTACCGACGACTCATTAAGGGGTTTTACAAAATTACTGGTCCATTGACGAACCTGACTCGCAAGGGGGTACCATTTGTTTGGGATGACCACTGTTAGTTAGCTTTCGATGATCTAAAGCACAAGTTGACATCTGCGTCCATACTTGTTTTGCCTAGGGGAGGATTGGAGTACTGGGTCTACACTGACGTATCCTTGCAGGGACTAAGAGGTGTGTTACAGCAGGAGGAGAGGGCTGTAGCTTATGCGTGTCGAAAGCTTAAGCCCCATGAGAAGAATTACCCCACCCACGACCCAAAGTTGGCAGTGGTCGTTTTTTCTTTAAGGATATGCAAACATTATCTTCTAGGAGAGCAGTTTACTTTATTCACGGATCATAAGTCACTTCAGTATCTATTCACGCAGAAGGATCTGAATATGAGGCTGAGGCGGTGGCTAGAATTTGTAAAGGACTACCAGTTTAATATCCAGTATCATCATGATAAGGCTAACGTGGTAGTAGATGCGTTGAGTCGAAAACCCACTGGGGAGATTGTAGATATCTGAAAGGTAAAGTGGAGTGAGTTTCGACATGACGATGATGTCGCCATGGCATGCATGTCGGCTTTATCCATCACTCCCAAGATTATCATGTGGGTTATGAGGGAACATGCAGAGTATCAGATTTGTCGGGATAGGATACGTCAGTTACTGGCCGAGGGAGCAAAGTGTTATTCGGTTAGTTTAGAAGGAGACCTACGTTTTAATGGGAGGTTACTCGTGTCGGAGGATGAGGATTTGAGGCATGCGGTTATGATAGAGTCCCATAGTTCGAGGTTTGCGATACATCCCGGTGGGGATAAGATGTACCAGGATATGAGGAGGCAGTGCTGGCGGGCAGGGATGAAACGGGATATAGCGGAGTTTATTTTGAAATACACCACATGTCAGCTGGTGAAAGTTGATCATCAGAGACCTCCATGGATGCTACAGCTACTGGATATTCCCATGTGGAAATGGGAGAGTATCTCCACGGACTTCATTACAGGGTTACCTACATCATAGAGGGGTAACGATTCTGTATGGGTAATTATGGATCGGTTGCACAAGGTAGTTCACTTCTTACCAGTTCGTACAGATTTTGAGACGATGAGATACGCGCAGCTATTTATAACAGAGATAGTTAAGATGCACGGGGTGCCGGTTAACATCGTGTCTGACAGAGATAAGAATTTTGTGTCCCACTTCTTGTAGAGCTTTCAGGAGGCTATGGACACAGAGTTAAGATTAAGTACCGCCTACCACACACATACAGATGGGAAGACTGAGAGAATTAATCAGATGCTGGAGGATATGCTGAGGATGTGTATTTTAGACTTTGAGGGAGGATGGGAGCGATACATTCCTTTGGTAGAGTTTGCGTGTAACAACTCTTACCAGTTTACGATTGGCATGGCACCGGTTGAGGCACTTTATGAGAGACCTTGTCGTTCGCCCCCTGTTGGTTAGAGGTGGGGGACAATAAGCTATTAGGGACAGAGATGATCTAGGAGACGACTGCCAAGATAAAGCTAATTTTGGGACAGATTCGGATAGCTCAGGATAGGCAGAAGAGTTATGCTGATGTTTCTCGAAGACATGTGGAGTTAGAGGTTGGTGATCAGGTATTGGTCCGGGTGTCTCCTATGAAAGAAGTGATGAGGTTCGGTAAGAATGGGAAGCTAACACCGCGGTATGTGGGTCCTTTCCTTATCATCGAGAGAGTGAGGCAGGTAGCTTATAGACTGGGTTTGCCAGAGAATCTTCAGAGAATACATGACGTGTTCCACATGGCATCGCTAAAGAAATATTGGATGAACGAGAGGGCTTTCTGGCACATTCTACTTGTGGAGATTGACTTGCAGCCAGACAACTCATATGAGGAGAGACATATGCGAGAGCAGTATCCAGAGGTATTCGTCGCAGGTATGAACTAATTTCAGGGACGAAATTCCCTTGTAAGGGGGGGAAGTATGTAGCACCCCTTTTTTTGCATTTAAATACTTAATTAATTCGAGTAAATTTTAAATTACTTATGTGTCGTAATTTAATTGAATTAATTATGTTAATATTTATTTAAATATTAATCGGGAGAGTAAATTGTTAATATTTATTGAAACTAGATTACTAAGTGAATAGTAATAATTTATTTACGTCATAACATGTATTAGTGATGTGGCATGTATTATCTCAACTGGGAGTCGGGTATAGTCTAGATTGGGTGTAAGATAAGGTTTTTTAGTAAATTAATTCAGATGACAATTCTGAGTACACGGTTGAGTCCGAATTGGCCGAGATAGTCAAAAAAGAGTATCCGGGGGTGGTAAATGGATCTCGTGCGTTTTTAGCATAATCGGGCCCACACGGGGGTGTTCAAGTCATTTGGGCTTGGCTCATTAGACTAAAAATGGGATTTATGTATTAAACCAAAATCTAAGAGTGTTGAACGGCAGAAAAACATAAATCATAAACCCAAGTCTTTAAGGGAAGGAAAAAGGAGCAATTGGGGATCTTTTGCAGACAAATCAAGAGAGAGATTTCGGCGTTCTTCATCAAACCATCCTCTACCTCAAAGGATTAGACTCTACAAATAATTAGAGGCAAGTGGTTAACTTGGTATGATTTTTATAATATGATAATCAATTCATATCATAGTAGGTGAATCAAAAATCCATTTTGGGTGTGTGTTGACAATAAAAATGAGTTTTCTCAAATTGGGTAATGTGTGTAGATTCATTACTCAATTGATGATAGATTATGATAAGGAATTGTTGTAATCGGATTATAGGGTGAAATCCAGTATGTTTTGATGATTAATTTCGACTGAGAATGATGAATTTGAATTGGTTAAATAAAGTCCGGATGAAAACCCAAATCGGGAATACATGGATTGATATGTAAATTAGTTGATAAATTAAAGTCTCTATGATGATTATAACCTATTCTTATAAGGATTTAATGGTGATTGTGTTTGGGTAAGGGTTTGAGAGTGAATGAAAAGCTTACGGGTTTAACAATGGTGGAAACTGGCAATTGAAGAAGTTGAACTGCTCGATCGATCGATCGACCCTGGGAGTTGATCAATCTACTTAACAGGTATTTTAGTAGTGACACTTATTTTCTTTAATTAGCCTTAATTATTTTGGAAGACTTTTAAGGTGGATTAATTAGTGACAATTAAACACAACTTAATACATAGGACTTTGGAAACATGGTGTAAAGGAAATTTAAAAGTTAAGTAAGGGTGTGAATCTTACGGAAAGAATTTGGTGAGACAAAATTCATAAGTATATAATTTCAGGCCGTGTGAGTGTGTTTGGGCATAGTAGTTGAGTGAAACTACGTTATTAAATAAATTGATGTATAAATAGATTAATTTTGAGTCAGAATATAGACTTGAAAAATATTAAGTTACGGGCAAGTGAGCGAGTCCGGGTATATTGGTTAAGTGACACCAAGGTAATAAATTAATTAATGGATAAATTAATTAAATTAGAGTCGTACCATGGACTCGGGAAGGTAATAAATTAATTAAGGGGAAAATTAATTAAATTAGAGTCGGACCGTAGACTCGAAAAAATATAGGCTAGTGCTACGGATTTTTGTACACGATAAAGCCGGGATTTAAATTATATATATACGGTGTATGATAGTGTGTGTGTATATATATATATATATATATATATATATTGCGTGCTTATAAATATCAGTGACTAGATATTTATTTAAATTATATACTCTAGTGCTATCAAGGGAGGTTACGCGATGTGGATGAGTCCCCTAGCTTGAGGAGTAGGGCGAGTATATCCCCAGGTTATATCGTCCAATTTCAGAGGTGGGGCATTGAGATGATGTCCTTATACTAGTGGGAATATGACTGCCTCCATTACATTTATTATTTATGTTCCGATTTGACGGACCATAGTTGTCTCGGAACTCCAGGTGGGACTGAGTAGCCTGGGTTGATAGCACTTTAGAGAAAACATCCAGTGAGGTATTACCCAGAAGGATGAATTATATATATTCAACATATGTGTAAATGTCGTAATATGGTTTTACGTACATAATGAGATAAATAGTTGTATACTGGTAATTAAATACATGAAGTAGATTGTATTTATTTATATAACGGGTGTGGATGTTATATAGATTTAAAAAGGGAAAATGATTAATTGAGTTAATGTGATTATCAACTTATAAATCATATCTTAAGCATACTCGGGTTTGAATAGGGTGGTTGAAAGAAGTTATATCAATTATCTAGTTACGGGGTGGATGACTAGGGGGAGATAAATGAAGCATTAGATGTGCACATTAGCTGAGGCGTGAGTTTGTCCTCAAGGGAGTGCGACTAGGCATGTCAATTGAGCCGAACAGGCCCGAAGCCCGCTAAATTTGGGCTGAGATTTTATTGAGTTTGAATTGAGCCGAGTTTGAGCCGAGATATTAAGCCTGAATTCAATTTGAGTCGAGCGCGAGCGAACCACTTTCAAGCCCGAACTAGGCTCGACCCGAAATAATCTCTCTCTCTCTCTCTCTCTCTATATATATATATATATATAATTATTTTATTTTCTCTGATATGTAAAAAATATTTTAAAACAAAATAATTTTTATAATTTTATCCTTATGAAAATAAATTATTGGACTTAATATTAAAGAAACAAAAATAAGGTGAGTCATTTATTAATTTGCTTTACTTAATCTTATGGGAATTGTCAATATTAGTGTTGAAATATGTTTTTTTAGTGCTGAAATCTATTATTTTAGTGCTGAAATGTGGTTTTTTAATGCGAAAATGTCAATATTAGTGCTGAAATTTATTTTTTTAGTGCTGAAATGTATTTTTTTAGTGTTGAAATCTATTTTTTAATGCTGAAATGTCAATATTAGTGTTAAATTCCATTTTTTAGTGCTGAAATCTATTTTTTATTGCTAATATATATTTTTTATTGCTGAAATATGAATATTTATTATTAAAATAAACAAATAAATAAATATGTATTAGAATATTAAATTCGAGCCTGCTCAAATTGGGCCGGAAGCACGATTTACTTTGTAAGTCGAGCTTGAGCCAAGCACTCTCAAGCTCGGTCGACCCGAGCTTGAGCTTGAGCTAAGTAAATCAAAATCGAGTCGAGCCTGATCAACCATAGGCTCGGCTCATAGAGCCTGATTGACAGGCCTAAGTGCGACACTAACTTAAATACGAAAAGCATTCATGCATTTTAAAATATTGCAACTTAATCACTTGTTAAAGATTTTCAAAACGTTTTGGGTTCTAACCCTTGCTATCAAATATTTTCAAAACCTTTCAGGTGTCCAGCCACAGGGATGCCAGGCGTGACTTCATTCCAGGGAATCGCAGCTGTAACATATGTGGATGTTGCAGGATTTGGATAGACGCATCTATTTTTCTATTCCTAGTGTAAAGATTCATATCAGTCTATCTCGAGCACGTCGCTCACAGTTTTATTTAATTTCTTTTTAGATTGTATGGAATTTATTACTCTCTGTTAGTCTGGTTTGGTTTTGGATTTAGCCGGTGGTTTATTCGGCAAGACTTTTATTATTTTATGTGATGATTGATTCTATCACCATTGGATGTTTTATTATAATTCCACACTTATTTTTGTCTTGGATTAATAAAGATAAAATTTGGCACCGACTTTTTGAATACTGGGTGGTTAGTACATTTAAATAGTTTTCGACAGTGATGCTAAGAATAAACCAAATGAGATTCCTATTTTAATTTGATATAGAACTGATCACCCGATATTTTATTAGGCGGGGTGTCACACAAACATAATCAAAGCTATTATATCAAACGAAGAGAAGGTACAACTCCAAAAATGAATTAAATAGTAAGAGCATTTCTCAAATCTATGAGAAAATGCAAAGGAGATCTAAAAGGGAAACAATTCTAAGAAAAATAAGGAACGATAACTTACCTCAAGATTGGTAAAAATGGAAATCCTTGAAATAGATCTGAAAAAACTCTATAAAGGTCCAACAATTGAGGTATGGAAGTTGGGCCCGACTTGTAAAAGAATAGAGAGAAAGCTAATGTAAAGAAGTAAAAATGGCGAGATTGAAATGACTATAAAAACCCTAGGTTCGCTGGAGTGAGAGCCTTCACTGGTCGCGCCTTTCACTGCAGTGAGCACTAAGTTCGCTAGAGAGACTATCGTTGTGGCAATGAAAAACTTCGTTATCGAACATTTTATCAGAGTTTTTCCAAGCCCTACACGAGTGATTATGGGAGATTAAAACACTCAAATACACAATGTGACCATGGACAAGAGGTAGACTGTCTAAAAATATTTTGATTAATTAATAAAAATAAGTCTCCAGTTATTTGTCATAATCAAGGTATATGGTTATTCCAAGTACTCTAAATAAAGAATAAACTAGTAAATAAAAGGTTTATAATATGTTTCATATTAATTCAAAAGATCACAAGGGATATAACTTGTGTAGAAGAGAAAAAAAAGAAATATGACCCTTTGTCCAATAAAATAAAAATAAATATCCAAAGAGAAGTATATAGTAAAAAATTTCAAATTTTAATGATTTTCTTTGAAAGAGTTTGATTTCTCTTGAAAAATAAAATCGTTTAGTCACATTATTTTTTACTCAATAAGCGATTTATTATTAAAACTTTTTAGTATCATATCCTTGATATTACTCAATTTTGGATAGATAAAAAACTGTTAGACATCACTTTTAAAATAAAAATTTGTATGTGGCAGCTTATGAAAATCGAAGTTCTCACGAAAAATAAGATTGAAGTAACATCCTATTAAATTTAGTCATTAAGTCAAAACAACATTTCAGAAGATTGTGTATGAGATAGTGATGCAATAACTCAATCATAGGAGAAATGTTATAGTCAGGGGTAATATCCACTTAGGGGGAACATTTTATCAGTGAGAGACTCTAAGAACAAGATATTTTGGATATATGCACGTTGTACTCTTTTTTCTTTAACAAGTTTTTTTCTCATTAGTTTTTTTTGTTAAAGGTTTTAATGAGACAACACTAAGCGCGTCCAACACCACTTCAATTATCATAAAAGTTGTACTCTTTTTCCTACACTTATTTTTTTTCCCAGTGGATTTTTTCTAAGTAACGTTTTAATGAGGCAATAATCATCGCATAATGGATATAGTGTATATCTAAGGGGGAGTTTTATAAAATATGTATTTAGTAGATGTTCATTGGTATTCGACAATTATTAAAGTGTTCGTTGGGATACTTTATTTTGTACTATAAATAGAAGTATTGACATACCAATGAAATAAAAAAAATCTCTCCCTACGAATTATCTCTATATCCTTATTATTTTACAATTATATATATATATATATATATATATATATATATATATATATATATATATATATATATATATATACACACATCCTGCTTTATACATCATTCATACATTACATGTAGTTGTATGCCCTATTTTTTTTATATTTTTTTCTTGAAATTGACCTTTCAATAAACCCATGTTCAAAAAATTAGGTCAAAATACATTTTGTGGCTATTTTTAAAAAATTTACAAAAAACTGCTTAAAATACCTTATTTAAGGGTCCGCGCTAACATTTTTTGTGAATTTTTTAAAAATAGCTACAAAATGTAATTTTGACTTAATTTTTTGAAGATGGGTTTATTTAAAGGTTAATTTCAAGGGAAAAATAAAAAAATTTAGAAAACAGATTTCTTAGACCTAAAACTAGGTGTGATGTATGTATACATCATGATGTAGGTGAGCCTTCCTGTGTGTGTGTGTGTGTGTGCGTGAGTGTGTATAACATGTGCCTTTAGGGTACATGTTTTGAGCCTCAAAATAATAAGTATGAGAGATTTGCATGAGTAACCATGCGCTGTTAATTGTACGTCGATATTGCGTCCTTACTATTTTTAGGTTCTTAATGTGTGCCATTAGTGCACATATTACCAATACCTTATATATAAAGGCTAAGATAGAAAATGGAAGTTGTGTGTATTTTAGGTCGATAAGTGATGTAAATGGGTGTAAAGGTTAGGCTGAATCTAACCCGTAGTTGGCTCAAATTTAACTCAAGATTTTAATTTTATGGGCTTCGTGAGTTAATATCTGGGTTGGTTTCGGGTATTGTACATTTCTTGGGCTTGGTTTGACGTATCTACTCGGGAGGGTTGAGAGATTGAAAGGGTTACGTGTGTGCGTGTATTAGGGCGGGGTGAAATGTGGGTCCTACTGCATGGCAAAACACTTTTTATATCCTGCAATGCCCTGAGTAATAATTCTTCTTATTATTGTGAAAAATATGACCACGCTCCCTTGTATATATAATTTTGGTTTACAACATGATGAAAATATTTAAAAATTAAGTTTAGCAGTACTTTGATCCTGTAAACTTGTTCTTGCATTATAGTGTATATGTGTTAGGTTTGTGCATACGATAACATAATTTTTTAGTTTTCAAGCACCTGCTCTTAATTATATAAATGATTAATTACAGTTAAACCCTTGAACTTTGTGGTATATATTACTTTATTTCCCGATGTTTTAATTTGCTCACATCGAGCCCAAAGTTTTGAAAGTGTTTCAATGTCGTCCATAATCAAACGATTGTTAGAAAAATTAATAGAGGGACCAAAGTGAGACATGAACTCTTGAAACCAAAGTGACCACAAACTTTAGGGACCAAAATAAATTAATCCATTTTCCTTTTCTCTTTAAACATTTTTTTTTTCTCATTTTTACTTATTCAAATAGGTTATCACAATTCAAACTTAATCTCTCTCAAAACTTTGTATACTACTGTACAAAAGTTAACTTCGCAGTTAAAACTTATTTATTTTTCTTAAGATTTTTTATATTTTAATGTGCATGAACTTGTTAAAGAACAAGTTAAGATTGAACTAGAGTTGATCATTCATATTTTGGGCTGACATGACATGAATACAATACGAAACAATTTCAAATTTTTAGGGTTCAATGTCGACAATTAAAACAGCAACAGGGGTGAAAGTGAAATACTATTACCCCAAACTTCAATGCTTTTTAGTATAATTAAATTCTTATAAAATATAATATATATATATATATATATATATAATAAATGAGGAAGAATGTATGTATGATATTTCTGCTTTATATATATATATAATCATATTATCCCTCGTGTGCCACGATTTACGTGTGATCTACATATCTAACCCGAACCCAATTCGCCCCGTTAACCGGCTTAATTCAGAGCTATATCCACCTATCTCCTGGTCGCCATACATATCGTTTTGACACAAAACTGCAAATCTATTAAATCACCTCCAGGTAACCTATCGTCTTTATTTAGTAGAATTGAGTTCATTTTTTTTTAATTATATGCTATTATTTGTGTAGACTTTCTCCTTCTTGAATTCTAATATTATCTCAATATGAGTCGCAGTAAATTTGGAGTCTAATTGAGTTTGAATATAAAACCTGTGTTT
Organism: Sambucus nigra; assembly: GCA_949130495.1. Taxonomy (NCBI): domain Eukaryota; kingdom Viridiplantae; phylum Streptophyta; class Magnoliopsida; order Dipsacales; family Adoxaceae; genus Sambucus; species Sambucus nigra. The sequence continues at coordinate 745,977,392 of OX422208.1, forward strand.
AGGAAGTAAGTAGGTCACGAGCTTTAGTATATAGACACATATTATTTGTGTGTTTGGAGGATTAAGCAACAACCTTGTTCTGCTTCAAGCAGTTAATCAAATAGGTGAAGTGCAGAATTTGGGATTAGAAGGATGAAAAGATGGAATAGAAAAGGAGAGTATTAGAGTATAAAAAAAACTGAATTGTTATTTCATTTTCAAGATATTCATACATCTCAATCAGGGCCGGTCCCGAGATGTTAGGGGCCCGAGGCGAACTCTTGAAATGGGGCCCCATATATAATAAGATATTTATTTTTTAATTTATAAATTAAAAAAATATTTACTACTCAAAACAAAACTACCTTTTTATTATTATCAAGCATAAAAGTCTACAAATCACTCTCTTATACTCTCCTTTCCAAAAGAAAAACAAATTAAGGAAGCATAATAAACAGCTTCTCCTTCCAAAAAATTTATTTCATAATAAACCTGTGTCAAATAGTAAAATATCAATCAATTGAAATAAAAAAAAATATAAATTCTAAAGGATAAAACAAAAGTAAAATGTATTTATAAAATTACTGAAAAAAAATTATTTCATAATTTTCTCACCTCAATTTGTTTCTTTAATCTCTACCCTGCCGCCCTATTTGAGTTATTTCCTCATCTGTTTCAGATATATGATATATGATATATGATATATGTTATGTGGCTTATGGGTATATATAATATTAATAGCTTATATATGTTGCCTATTGGATTTCTCTAGAATCTACCGCACCTATGCTGATTGTGTGGGATATTGTGGGTTTTAAAGAGGCTTTGACTTGTGTGGAATTTTAAGAGTTTGGTATCTTGGGAAAATGAAGTGTTGGTGGCAGTGCTGTTGGTTGAAGAGAATGGGTTTCTCAACCGTCCCTATATATATATATATATATATATATATATATATAATCGGGGGCCCCTAAAATTCGTCAAAAATCGGGGGCCCGAGGCGGCCGCCTCCTCCGCCTCCCTTAATAACCGGCTCCGATCTCAATTGCCAACTGCAACAACCTGCACCTGCTATTACACTCTTAAGTTTGTATCTAAACAGAAAGGCTATTGTGCGGGAGCCCAAATGCGGGACTCCCGTGCGGGTTCTTTTTCCCAATAAAAAAAATCAGCTCAAAATAACATTTTTTATTATTTTTAAAAAAATGAATCAATATTTGACAATATTTAAGGTGCTTAAAATATTGTCAAATATTGACTCGTTTTTTTAAAATACTAAAAAATGTTCTTTTGAGCTGATTTTTTTTATAGGAGTACCTTGAAATGTTTATAACCCACACAAAAAAAATAAAAATAAAAACATTTTTTTTTCTAAAAAAGATCCCGCCCTGGATTCCTCATTTTGGCTCCCGCACAGGAGCCGCTCTCCCCTAACACAAATGCACTCGACTGACTTAACTACTAACTATACTAAACCCATATACCTTCAGGGGCAGACCTACACGGTCCCGAGGGTGGTTTTCGATAATTTTTCGTAGATGTATGCTAATTTTTTTTTGGAGGCATTGAATTTATTCCTTTTTAAAGCTTGGGGGGGCAAAACTGTAATATATAATAGAAGCAAACAACACAAACGCGCCTGTCTTTCATTAAAATAAAAAACCCTGAGGGTCCGTTTGGTTACAAAGTGCATAAAAGACCTGGATGACAAATTTTTTCACGGCATGGCAAAATTTTCTATGATAAATTCTATGGCAAAAAGGTTAGGATTGTTTGATAACATAAATTTTTCACATGACAAAAATGAGATGTTTGATAGAATTAATGGTAAAAGTGACAAATTTAAGCAAACTGATATATAAAAAAATTGGTTTTTAACCCCCCTAAAATAATTCTTAACAGAAAAAATAGTTTCTGAAAAAATAATTTTAACGAAAAAACTACTTACAATGAAAAAACCGTTCTTAAAAAATAGTTTTTAATAATAAAACAGTTTATAACGAAGGACAAAATAGTTTTTTCAAGAAAAACAGTTCGTAACAAAAAAAATAGTTTTTAACCCAAAAGTGAAACAATTATAGCATAAAAAAGTAGTTTTTTTAATAAAAAATACAGTTTTAACACAAAAAAATAATTTTTAACCCAAAAGTGAAACAATTTTAACGAAAGAATTTTTTTTAACAAAAAAAGCTTTTAATGAAAAACAAATTTTAACAATAAAAAATATAGTTTTGACAAAAACAGAACAGTTTTTTAACGACTAACAGTTTTGAGTGAAAAACTATTTTTTTAGAAAAATGACTTTTAGTAATAAAAAAAAACAATTATAAGGAAAATTAAAAAACCAGTTTTTAATAACAAAAAAAAATCAGTTTTGACAAAAATAAAACAGTTTTTAACGAAAAATAGTTTTTGTGAAAACGATTTTTTTTAGAAAACGCTTTTAACAAAAAAAAAACACTTTTTTTTAAAAACAAATTTTAGCCAAAAAAAATAGTTATAACAAAAAATAAAAAAAAAACATTTAAATTTTTTTAAACAAAATAAAAAAGTTTAACCAAGATTTACAAGTTTAAAAAAAAAAAATTTCATAGGGGTGATGTGGAAAAACTTTGCCATCTTTTATAAGTAAGCAAAGTTTTCCTACAAATTTACCAAAAGGATGGCAAAATATATATGTAAATATAGTATTCATGCAAAATTTATCATGAAAAATAAGAGGTATCAAACATACAAAATGATGAGCAAAATCTTCATTTACCATCATTTGACACAATTGCCCCCACAAATGCGCCCAATCAAACGGACCCTAAGACATCCTTGTTTCTCTTGGGGGCAGCCATTTCTCATCCAATTTCCAAATACATCCTCAACCTCAATATTATCGTGCCAGCATGTCCGCCCCCTTCTCTCTTCTCTTCTCCAGCGGTGGTCGACTACTCCCATAAGCAGGTAACTTCCTAGTTTTTTTTTTTCAGTTTCAATTCAATATTATCGCTTTTAGGATTCAAATCCATGACTCTAAAATTGCTTCCAAACTGGCTCTGCTTAAATTTGCCAACTACTCAAATTTTCCTCTTTTAAAGCATGCTGGTCTAAGCTGATTATTTTTTGATTGACAACGTGTGTTTTTTAAATCTTTCCTCTGTTGAAATTACAAAATTTAGTTATTACAAACACAGCTAAAAGAGTAGAAAATAAAACGAGAGATGCCAATTTTAAAAATTTAAACAACGAATCTACCATAGGGTGGAGAAGAAGTTTGATTCGTAGTAAGTAGTAGTGGCAAATGGGCGATTATGGGCGGGTCAAAAATGGATATGTATAAATTTGGGCGGATCAAAAGCGGGTCGGACAGAATAATTTGGGCGGATTTGGTCGGGTTAAATCCGGATTGGGTCGGGTTGACCCACTTTTTTTTTTTTTTGAAAAAACAATTATTATACCATATAGAAATAAATATGATATAATAATTTTGAAAAAAAATATACAAGTAAATAATTGAATAAAAGAAATCTTTTAACTCTTTAGTAATTTGAGTTTTATTTTTGTGAGGGTCCAAAACAATTTTGACCCGCTAATGACCCGCCAACAAACTGTCTTATTGGATCGTTCAAACCATTATGACCCACAAACACAATTAATGGACTCCAAACACATTATTTTGGGTGGATTATGGGCGGTTTCATACTCAAGAACCCATATTGCCGGCCCTAGTAGTAAGTAAATGGAGTGTAGACATTCTAATAAGCCACACATTTTGTACTTATTTGCTTCCTCCCTCCCACTTGAATATCCCCTGTTTGAAAGTAAACAGTTTTCAGAAGTTTTTACTTGCTAAGAATTATAAATACCTTCAATGCAAAGCATGCACTCAGATCATTGCTCTTAGTAGTATTTTGATGGATAACTTTGAAATCTCATATACTTTTATATACTATTTTCAAAAACAAAACGAGAGGCAGAGGATACCTCCCTTTTGGTGATCCTGCCACCCATTAATGGAAATGGTTCATTTTCCGGTTCCCTGCTTAGACGGGGACTTGTGCAAAAGTAAAACATTTATGGGTTAGAGTGAAATGCTTTGCCTCTCTTTGGGCGTGCATGGCCAAAGTTTTTGCATGATCATAACCAAATCTTAGGCTTTCATGGGTTCTATGCTGCACAGTTTCAATTCTGGGTGCTTCAGTTTGGCTGTTTCTATTGCTTTGCTCCAGAGTAATATGAGGGCGGTGACGGGGCTCTGACTGAAGTTGCATGTTTAATTCTACCGTGAATCCGAAGCCCTATGAATCAAATCGTAACATTTGGTATAAAGAATAAAAAATGTGGTATGTAATAAATAAATGTATAGAGAATACACTAGAATGTGTAAATAAAACTTATTAGGAGTCTATGAACCAATCTTAGGACTTGAATATATTGTTTAGAGGTACGGCGTGCGCCTTTTGTGGAATAAAATGTGAGTTCGAACCCATATTGTCAGTCCATTATTACAACAATATTATAATAAAAAGAACAATAAAAGTATAAGAAATATGATAAACAAAATGAATTTTTGGATGCCTCACATTGTCAATTCAAATGACTTTAGAGGTAAATGGCTCACACTGTCAATCTTGTATCTTGTTGGATTTGTACTTGTTTCACCTTAGATCATTCTCTGTGATTTTATTTAATATATGTTTAAGATAGTCTAAACTTATGATTGCCATCTTCTTCTTCATCATTGGCTCATGGAAAATATCATATGATACATGGACCCGGACTTAACTCTTATCTCATGACAGCAATTTACAATCTATTGAGGAGTATACATATATTGCTTAAAAGCTATAGAGTTGTTAGTGATCATCTAGTGGTGGTTACCTCACTCCAGAAAAAAAACTAATCATCTTATTGTTACACACTAGCAAAGCGGGTCCACTTTTTCTCAAACAACGTACTCACCTTAAAACACTTATTTTGGTTAGAGTTTGGTGTTCCAAATTATGATTTTTTTTACTCATGTCTATCACTGTAGAAGATAAATCAATATCAGTGCTTCCATTTTTGTTTATTGACAATCATATATCTTTATTTTTTCCATCGACTGGTGCAGGTTTTGCAGCGTACACTTGTCCCACCATATTGCAGTATACTAGTCAGTAGTATCAGTACGAATATGGTGACAATGACTGTAGGCGGCGCTGTATTCAAACTACCTTCTCTCAGATTTATAAACCATAACCCCGCCAGTGGAGCAGCTGCATCTGTTCGATTTCGAAGAACATCATCGTCAGCTTCTTCAATTGTCGACCAAGAAGAAGTTGATCCGAAACTTGAATGTGTTCCTTCGCTAGGGCACATCACCCGACCTGATTTTCCCATTCTTCACCAGGTATCCATATCTCAGATCTTTGTTTCCTCATTCCTCATTAAAATATTCAGTTTTCTTGGTCCGTTTGGTTGCTGAGGAAAGTGGTACTACTTTGGCTTTACTGAGTGTTGTTTTTACTTGCAAACAGATAGAAGATTGTATGTTTTGACTCATGGGAATAATTTAAACCTACTTGAGGCCCCATGGAGGGCTAATAACACAATAGCTAATGAATAAGATATGGATCTCCGTTTAATATTCGATCCATTAACTGCAAATTGAATAAACGAGAAAGAGAAAATAATTCTAGCCTAACTTTTCAACAAGATCATTTCTAACCATTTATAGCTCGTTGACGAACCTTTTCAGTTGATACTGCTAATAGTCGTATCATTATGACACGTGCATTATATGATTTGTGTTTTCTAAGACTCCCTAGTGATTTTGCAGGAGGTAAATGGCTCAAAACTTGTCTACTTGGACAATGCTGCAACCTCTCAAAAGCCCTCTGCCGTTTTGAATGCGTTACAGAATTATTATGAAGCATACAATTCAAATGTTCACCGCGGGGTTCATTTCTTGAGGTATACCATATTAATCGAATATAACTATGAAGAAAAGTTCTTTTATATTATTAGTTCTTGTAGTGGTTAGTAATACATCAATAAAAGGCATTATTGATGTGGTGTGGTCTTTCAAAGCTGTTGTACTTTTTCATTAGCGGGGAAGAGGGTTGCAGGTTTTATGAATAGATATATACATCCTTACAATTTCTTTCTGAATCTAGTGCCAGGGCAACCGATGCGTATGAATTAGCAAGAAAAAAGGTGGCAGATTTCATCAATGCATCGGATTCTAGCGAGATAGTCTTTACAAGAAATGCTACTGAAGCTATCAACCTTGTAGCTTACACTTGGGGCCTTTCAAATTTAAGGGCAGGGGATGAGGTTTGATTTGTTGTATTCTACTCATATAATGTTGTTTTTTCAGCATTATAAACATTCTGGACATCCTCGTATTTTACCCTAGTTCAGTTGTATATTCATAGAAAGTCGTGTGGTTATTGTAGATTACAAATTTTATTCATGCTGTTGGGGTGATTTTCTATACATCGTTCACATAATCACATTCTGGTAGACACTCTTTATTGTTTACATTATCAATTTTTTTTTTAATTGTATGTGGTTGTTTGTTATACATCATCTGCATAATAGCATACCACTGAAGCCAACCAGTACTTTTACTATACATGATATTTTAGTTTTTGCTACTGTAGTGTTAGGAGTTCTTTTGGCATGAATTTTCGTTACGTGGAATAATTTCCATTTTGGAATGGATTGCATCATCTTTGCCACTCCTGGACTTCAATAATTACTTAATTTCCTTTTCTTTTCTAGTTTTCCTTGTGTCCGAATGTCTTCAACCAGCCAATCTACCTTTTTGATTGATGCCTCCAGATATTTATTGAAAATGTAAATATTATTATTATTTTAGTTATTTAGATATTAGATTATTTATTTAGATATTGTATAGATTATTATTAAGATTTATCTTTATTTAGTTATCTATTTTAATTAGGTTATTTAGTTTCCTAGTCCACTTAGGAGACGTGCTCCCCAAGTTTATAATTAGTATAAATAAATAAGGCCTTTGGTTCTCTTTTAATCAGATTTATTATGGAGAATTATTATTAATTAGATTTGAGAGAAAATATGATTTGATTATTATTCGTGTGTGTTCATGGGTGTGTCAATTCTGCTGAGTTTCACATCGAAGTGGTATTAGAGCTTCATTCACTCTTGATTTTTTACACAAGTGTGTGTCCAATCGTGTGAGTGTATTCAGGTCACAAGCTATGGCAAGCGCTCGGGGCAACCTATCGTACGACGTGTACTTGGCCTTGATCAATGCTCCAAAACTGGCCACCACAGTCACGCAACCTTCAGTGGTGGCTGAATTTGATTTTACGTCTGCGTTGCAAGAGTTGAACGCACAAATAGAGATTCTGAAGGTAGAGCGGCGGCAAGAAGTCGTTCGACGGGTGCAACTGTTCAAGGCTGAAAAATCCGCCCAATTGGCACATCATCCACTGAACAGAGATCCCTTTTCACCCTTGTTGGAGTAGTTCCGACAATCCTCGACCATTTTCGACACCGAAAATCCCCAATCGGCGTCGAAAAAATGTGTTTCCGATCAGATCCAGCATGGATCTGGGCTCCGATTAACATCCATGGCCCACCAAACCTTCGAAACACCTCCGACATACCTTCCCCCTCTTGGATTGGACAGAGGGTTGAGAGCCTTTGCCGAACCTCAATCGCCCCTGTTGAAGCCTCTCCGGTCGAGATCCGTCGCCTCCCATCACCACAGCAGTGGCCGGACGATATATTCCTTCACGGTATAATAGTGAATTGCCATTCCCACAACCAACCAGTGTTTCTGAGCTCAGGTGAAGACCTTCGGCCGCCATTGGTGGTCGGCTAACCCCTGACAACTCGTAATATGGATGAGTTGAGTGGAGAGGTTGTTGGGCTTAGTAGAGGAGTGACTGGTAGGGTTTGTGTACAAGAGATGAAGGAAGAGGCTAGGGTTTCTCTTAATGAGATGAGGTTTTTAAATGATAAGTTGAGCTTTGAGGCTTTTGAAGAATGTGGACTGTGCAAGTGGTGTTTATTCGACTTTGCCCATTTTTAAAAGACAATAATTGGCTTGGAAATTTTTGGTGTGGAAAAATTTGGGCAACCCCGAAAATATAAAATGTTGCAAAATATTTTATTTTAGCTCCAAAATTATTTTTCACCATCTATAAAAGAAAAATATTTTGGGTGCCAAATTAAAAGCCCGATTTATTCCAAATATTTATTTACTTGTGGCACGAGCGGTAACAATTTAATGTGAAAGGACGGAAAATTCAAAAGATCGTGATATTTGCTTGGGCGTATTCAATTCAACCCGATAGCGCTCGAACGAGCTTTTTGAAGAAGAGGGGAGTGTGATACATCCGGTTATTTATTGAAAATATAAATATTATTATTTTTTTAATTATTTAAATATTAGATTATTTATTTAGATATTGTTGAAATTATTATTAGGATTTATCTTTATTTAGTTATCTGTTTTAATTAGGTTATTTAGTTTCCTAGTCCAATTAGGAGACTTGCTCCCCAAATTTAGATATAGTATAAATAAGGTCTTTGATCCTCTCTTGTAATCAGAATTATTATGGAGAATTATTACTAATGAGATTTGAGAGAAAATATGGTTTGATTATTATTCATGTGTGTCAATTCCGCTGCGTTTCACATCACTGGGATTGTATGATTTTGTTAGATACCTGATTTTTTCTCATGGAATTTGAATGCTGTTTAGACTCTTGAGGGTTTACTGTCATGAATTACGATTTTCGTCTGATATTTTACGTGGAGTTGTGCATGCATGTGCTTGATCAAGTACTCATGCTTGCTGGTTACATTTCTAGTATTTGGGAGGCTTATTGAAAGAAAGCAAATGTGATGATAGATGATTGTAAGTCCACAAGTAATTAGTCCATTCCAACATGGGCTTAAGCTTATCGGGGAAAGGCAATGGGATAGCCCAGTAGTTGAGTCTGATTCGCTAGCGGAGAACCATCCTTATCGTGACGATGCTTGTGTGGAGACCTAGTGGCAGTAAAGCTTATTACCAGTGAAGATGCTTGTGTGGAGAACCTAGTGGCAGTAAAGCTTATTACCAGTGAAGATGCTTGTGTGGAGAACCATCCTTATCGTCTGATGATGGTGGATCGTATGGGGCTTCTGAGAGAAGCAGGAACTAGGCTTGGTCACGTCCTTAGAGAACGAAATATGTTTGCCAGTGTGATGGCTAGGTAGGGAATGAAGCAACTGGTAAGGTTATAGATGGTGGGAGATCCTCCCTAGCAGTTTAAAGACGATGGGAGCGTATCGAGCTGGTGTTACTTGCCCAAGAGGGATATTTGGGTAAAGACAAAAACACGCGCACTCTAATTCTGTGGTGATTCAAGGGTACATCATTATGCCCTTTGGAAGATGATGAAAGTTCCAAAGTCCAAATGTGTCTATCCTATAGCGCTCGGGACGAGCTTTTTGAAAGAGGGGGGGGGGGGGGGGGGGAGTGTGATGCATCCGGATATTTATTGAAAATATAAATATTAATACTTTTTTAGTTATTTAGATAATACGTTATTTATTTAGATATTGTTTAGATTATTCTTAGGATTTATCTTTATTTAGATATCTATTTTGATAAGGTTTTCTAGTTTCCTAGTACAATTAAGAGACTTGCTCCCCATGTTTAGAATTAGTGTAAATAAGGCTTTTGGCCCTTTCTTGTAATCAGAATTATTACGGAGAATTATTATTAATGAGATTTGAGAGAAAATATGGTTTGATTATTATTCGCGTGTGTTCATGTGTGTGTCAATTCTGTTGCGTTTCACATCACACATTGTGAGATTTTGTTAGATACCTATTTTTTCTCGTGGAAATTGAATGCTGTTTAGACTCTTGTGGGTTTACTTTCATGAATTACGACTTCCATCCGATAATGTACGTGGAGTTGTGCATGTGTGTTCGTGATCACGTACTCATGCTTGCTGGTTACATTTCTAGTATTTGGGAGGCTTATTGAAAGAAAGCAAATGTGATGATATATGATTGTGTGGGGATGCTGAGATAAAAGTATTCAAGTCCACAAGTGATTACTGAAGGGAAAGATGATTCAGTCCGTTCCAACATGGGCCTAAACTTATCAGTGAAAGGCAATGGGATAGCCCAGTAGTTAGAGTCTGATTTAATAGTGGAGAATCATCCTTATCGTGAAGATGCTTGTGTGGAGAACCATCCTTATCGTCTGATGATGGAGGATCGTATGGGGCTTTTGAGAGAAGCAGGAGCTAAGTTTGGTCACGTCCTTAGAGAAGGAAATATGTTTGGCAGTGTGATGGCTAAGTAGGGAATGAAGCAACTGGAAAGGTTTATAGATGATGGGAGATCCTCCCTAGCAGTTTAAAGAAGATGTCAGCATATCTACCTGGTGTTACTTGCCCAAGAGGGATATTTGGGTAATGACAAAAACATGCGCACTCTAATTCTGTGGTGATTCAAGGTTACGTCATTATGCCCTATGGAAGACGATGAAATTTTCAAAGTCCAAATGTGTACCCCCCCCCCCCCTTTTCTCTCTCTCTAAGGTCTTCTTTAAGTTGAATAACCAACCTATCTAGAATATGGCCGGATTTTTACTAGTTCTTTCATTTGAGTCAAGTTACTCCTTATTTTATGAACACCATCTTGTGCACCACTTTGATCCCCCAAACATCACGTGTTTATTTCGCATTATTCAGAAAAGAAGGAATGAAATAAAGAGGTCCTCAATTGTTGAACAGCCAACTATGAGCATAAGCAGTCTTTTCCACATTAAAAATCAAAACTCCTCTCATCTTCTAAGTATTATCACTTAGATGTAAAGCTAGTAATTATAATTTAATTTTTAGTTAGCAAAAATTACATCTTTATTGTACAGGTGAACTTAGAACTCTCTCATGCAGATAGTACACGTGGTCTATTGTAATCCCACAACGTTTACACCCTATAGCATTAGGTGCTATATATGTTGTAGCCTTTCCTTCCCATTAGGGTTCCTTTATTGGATAAAGAAGTGAAGCGTCACAATCGTGGTATATATATGTTCCTTGTGGGTGTTGTCTGTGCACCCTTTTCTCGCCTGGTCCATAGGCGGTTGCAGCAGCGTGGTTGTATAGTTAGCTCTCAAAATCACACTTGGATAGGTTTCGGTGTATAAATACTATATATCAGTCTTCGCCTTCTCATCAGAGTTCATGAAGGGGAGGGGCACGACAATTCTAGTGTGTGTGTGTGTTGGGATGGGAGATTGCTGTTTGTGAGGTCAGGTACACTTTGTTTGCTAGACGATCGTACTAAGGGCGGCTGCAACAACATGGTGGGAATATGAGCTCCCAGAATACCACACTGTGTAGGTTCTGAAATGTGAAGTGCCTATGAAAAGGGACAGTGCATGATAGAGGAGCTCTTGTAGGCCTAAGGCAGTGCTGCTTTAAGTTTAGTAACCTTTGAAATGACCTTTTTATTGTCTTTTAGGACTCATAGTTGTGCCTCACTTTGTACTACAAGTCTGCAGCTATGGCTGGAGAGTACAATATCCATTTGCTTCCACCATTTTTTTGTGTTCACATATATTCTCCATCTGGAGCCTCATCTATCCTCGTTTGTTTTTTGTGAGATGTTATGAAAAACCTATATTCAACTTTGTTCTAGGACCTCTAATTAAAATGATTTTCCTGAATCTGCATATTTTACGTAAACATTGGCTTGACATATAGCATTTTTTTAATGCAGGTTCTACTCACAATTGCTGAACACCACAGCGCTATTGTTCCTTGGCAAATTGTAGCTCAGAAGACTGGTGTCATTTTAAAGTTTGTGAGTTTAACTGAAGATGAAGTTCCAGATACGGGGAAACTAAGGGAAATGATTTCAAGGAAGACAAAACTTGTAGTTGTTCATCATGTCTCAAACATGCTTGGTAGGTGAACACTGACTTTGAGAACTTTCTTTAAGTTTTTTTTAACCCTTTTTGTGTCTGTGTCTTTGTGGGGGAAGTTGGGGTGGGGAGGTTTTACTTTCTTTTCCTTCTCTCATACTTGATCCAATACAAGGCACACATTGATTGATGTACTTCTGCCCTGGGTTTTGGCATGGTTAAGTAATTAGATAACACTGATAACTATAATCCAATAGGCGTTGGTATTGGAAAGGTTCTATCTTAATTAGCGCATTCACTTAGCAAATATCATCTTCCTGGCTTATTGTCCTTTGATGAGTGTCTGAAGTTGGATGGATCCCAGGTAACATTATGTATTATGACACAACATTATTAGGGATGTCTTAACCTATTTGTATTCTTCAGAACTAAGGTTTTATTGGTTATATATGTATGTATACTTTGTAATATATAGTTGATTTTAGAAGAAACCTCAATGATCGTGATGTTGAGGAATTCATCTCTCTCCCCAGCTTGATTGAGGGGTCCCTTTAGTTAAGGATTGGGTTGGCAAAAGGGTATGGCTTGGCAACTCTTACAGGGTCTTTTCTTCTAAATCCTACTTTGAATCTCTTGTCGATGACCCTTCTTCCCCATACTTTCATCTCCATAAAAAGACATGGAAAACTAGAATTCATCCCAAAATTAAATCTTTGCATGGTTGGCAGCTGTTTAAAAGGTGAACACTAGCGCCTTGATCCAAAAGAAGAATCCGAAATCGTTACTTTCTGCTTCGTGGTGCATGTTATGCAAGGAGAATGATGAGAATATCAATCATCTCTTGTTTCATTGTGTCTTTTCTATATTCATGTGGAACAAAACTTGTAATGAATTTGAAATTGCGGGGGGATTTCCAAAAGCTTGGATGGATGAATTCATTACGATTGATTGGTTAGCTTAAGGCTCGAGGGAATAAAGTATATGCTTATGGAGATGCTTTATGGCCTTGATATGGTCTATTTGGCTGGAACGAAACATTAGGACTTTGGGAAACAAAGAGGCAGTATGGCAAAAAATCAAGTTGTTGGCCTCTCTCTGGGTTTCTTCTTTAAAAACTTCTTTGCATCGTAATATAACTCATATTGTGAATTGTTGGAAGGATATTATCTTTGTCTAAGTAGACATTTTTGGTTCCTTAACAAGGGGCTGGTTCTAGTTTTCCTTGCACAAAGGCTGTTCTTTGGTATGTGACTTAATGTGTATTGCAGCTGATATGGGAGAAAGACCGGTGCTGTTTTCTGTTTCATCCAGCAGGAGTTTCCTTGTGCATGCCTGCTGCCTTTGGTGGTGGTTTTGGGATCTATGTTATATGTATAACCATTTGATCCGTTAGTTTTTTCTTTTTTCTATTCTGTTTCTTTTTTTTTTTGCTTTGTTTTTATGCGATGTGTCCACAAAGAGTTATTGTTATTGTAATTTCGTATTTTATTTTAATGCCTACCCTTAGTATTATAAGGGTATATTCCTTGAGCATATTCTCCAATCAGGTAGGGGTATTTAGTCAAATCCCAGACGATGAATAAATGAAGAACAAGACCCTCACAACTTCGAGGTTGATGAAGGTGAGGTTGAGCAACCTTGAACCTTGGCCAGCGCTGGCGAGCCAGCAGCAGATGTCGGCGACAAATAGAAAGATCTCGGCGCTTGATGCGTGCGATTTATGGCAACACACGTGTTTGGGAACCCTAAAGGGGAAAATTGGATATATTGCAGCACAGTGGGCGATTCTGAGGGTGGTCCAATGCACAACCCAATGGAGCCTCTCAAGCTCCATTTCCCATTAAATGACCCGAGCAGATGGCTGGGATTTGACTTGTGTTTGAAGCATAGTTGTCAAAATCTTACGATTCGCGATTCGATTCGTACGATTCGATCCGATTCACATACTAATCGATACGAATCGGGAATAGAATCGGAGGGGTTCCAAAAATTGTGCTGAATCGTGAATCGCACCGATTCATGATTCAGGTGCGATTCATGTTTCTCAGGGGATGTTGGCTATTTTCAACCGACTTAAAGTTCGTGCTCGTTTCTTGTTTCTTTTAAATAACCTTAAAAAATATTTTATTATTAAAATAATAATAAGTTAAGCTACCCTTTGTGAAAGAGAGTGACTGAAACACATACTAAAACGAAACTTAAAGTGTGATCACTCTTCTTCTTCTCTTCTAACCTGTTCGAAGCTACGTTTACCTCTATTTTGTATTGCGATAACTTTTTTCTTCTCTTCTAACATGTTTGATGCTGATCGAGGGAGGTAGCTTTGCGTTCGATTGAAGCCAACAAATTTTGTGTAAGGATTTTATAAGTTATATTATATGGTATTGTTATTATAACATATTTTTTATAGTGTTATGTTTAATCTTTATTTGTGTTATTATATTGTATAATATATTGTTGTGTTTAAATTTGGACATTGTAGGTGGTGGTATTGTTGGATCTTGGTCATAATTTGGACATGGAAGTTCATTTTGTTAGTTATATTTTAATGAAATCATGTCTTATAATTGGTTTTAGGTCATAATAGATTTTATTACAAATTCTTAATGTATTCTCTTTGCATTTATATATTATTTCCTATATATTTTACGTTTATACCGATTCTTATGAATCGATCCACGGTTCACGATTCATAGGGTTTCCGATTCACGATTTCACAACTATGGTTTAAAGTGTCTAAAATGGGCCTTGGATTTAAAAGGGATGGCTCTTTAGGTTTGGGCCCAACTAATTTTCTTGGTTATTATGGGCTTCTCCCAAATTTTAAATTGGTAAGGTTTTGTTGCTTAGGATGGGAATATGTGACAAAAATCAATTTGGGTGAAAATCAAAGTGCCCAAAACATTTGAAATATTTATTTGTACGGCACGGGTGGGTGCAGTTTCTCTTATAGCTCCTGGTTGAGCTTTCGTCAAGGAGGGTAGAGTGATGCAAATAATGGCGTGGACATGTGCAATGGGGTCCACATTTGAAGAGTTATTTTTATTTTATTTCTTATTTAATTTTAATGTTTAATCTTAGTAATATAAGGGAATATTCTCCAATTAGTTAGGGATATTTTAGTACTAACATTTTGGTTACCTTGGGCGCCAAATCTTGGGTCCTTATATATTTGTCTTGTAACCCCTCATTTGAGGATGGTTATTGAATGATATTTTGGGACTTTTACTCTATGGTTGAGTGTGGGATTTATTTTGATATTTCTTCCGCTGCGTTTGCTTTGCATCACATTACCTGTTTCAATATTTACTCTCTCCGTATCAGACCACACTCTTGTTTAATTTTTTAGTTTCTTATCTTCCGTTTGGAAAGGTTATATTATCGTGGAGTATTTTACGTGTTCTATTTTGATTTTTGATTAGCTTTTGATCATGCGTCCAAACTTTGTCAAGTGCTAGTGCTATAGCTGTTGATAACAACCATCTTCTCAAAAAGCTTGAACTATGTTCAACATGAGATTTTTAGTGTCTGTTGATGATATGCATCCTATAAAGAATTGCTAAGGCTGAAAATAAGGTTTGATTTTCGTCATGCAAGTGCATTAGGCCTTGTTTCGTCAGTGAGAAAAATGACTTCATTGGTACCAGTGATGATTTACTATCACTGAATTACTTGTAACAAGAACAAAGTCCAGTGACACAATGGAACAATTGATAATTAGTTTCATGTGAAAGTTTGGTGATATTAGAACATATTGGTATGATCAAGGGCAAGTCTGACGTTATGTTGGGTTCACAGGTGGTTTGAATTGGCCATCGGAAAAGAGGCTAATAATTTTTTACCTAAATGTGATTTTCTTTCTTCTTAAACTTGTTTGTTTGTAGGTCTTAGCTAAGGTCTAATTATTTTAGCCAAAGATGTTCAAGTCTTTCCCTTCTTTTCGAACTTGGACAGAAAACTACTTGTGGTCTCAACTCACCCAATGTCGTTGATCTGTACCATCTTTATCCAATATATAAGTTTATTGTTTTTTGTTAGCTTTCTTTGCAAGAGAAACGTTGATTTTTGGTGGATAAACCTCCTGATTTTCTGAGTAGTTTCTTTTAGTTTTAGTTATATTTTTCAGGGTTCACTTGGTGTCCCATAGATCGTGGAGCCTAATTTTTGGAATTTTCAGACTTGACCAAAATCAGTCTTTTGTAAGCTTATGGACTTGGTGCTGAATTTATTCACGTCAACCCTCCGTTGTGAGGTTTCATGAATCCTATTTTTTATTATGTGCACCGGAATAGTATTTTAATCAATTAAATGTGTGGGCCACTACCGAACTTATCATAAGGCTGGTCTAAATTTTTTGTAACATGTGATCAGGTGAAATTGGGTTTGCTAGTAAACCCTGCTTCTTATTCTGGCCATTGGCCATTGTTGGGATTGTAATGACGAGTCAGCTTGCATATGTACGAGTATGACCAAGCCGAGAGAAGCTTGGCTTGTTTATTTCATGTTGAGGAAGCGATAGTGTGCGTATAAGATTTCTAAATCCCAATTATTAATCCAATTAACTAATCGAGTGAGCAATTACCTCAATTTTAATTTCGGCACGGATTAAACAAACGTTGTGTAAATATTACTCCAATTTTATGCTGCCTAAACATTCATCTACATGAGCATGCAAGAGTAAAGTAAGTAGAGACACAATGCTGCGATGTAAGAGGAAAACCCACAACGGAAAAACCTTGGATAGCCTAACCTGCACAAATCGAATATGATATATACAAGGACGATAGATGACTTACTCACATGACTTACTCACTGACTCGACTCCCTTCAAGCCTGATCTAATCTTTTCTCCTTGAACCTCACAGCAATCGCAAGAACCCACTAACAGCACATAATGAAATCCTCCCACATCTCGGTATCCACCAATTTCTAACTAGTTTTTGTCACGCAACAATATGGAATCCACCGTGCCAAATAAACTCGAACAAAGGAAGACTAAACTTCTTTGGGACTCGAAACATGCGATCACAAACCAAGATTATATGTTGAAACTTGGATCTCTTAAAATGGGTGTAAACAAGTGTACAAGAGGTTATTTTTTTTATTTTGTTAAAAACCCTTATGGAACTGAACTAACTTGGATCATATATATCTTGAAAAACAAGTAAAACCGATGGCACAAATTTCGAGGCACGTTTCTTGAGATCGTTTGAACGAGATTAAGGTTTCGTTCGAACGACACACCTAAATTCGTTAGTATGAGGATTAAACGAGCATCTAATGGCATTTATAAAAGTTAGGCAACAAGCTTTCGTTTGAAGGTCGTTAGAACCTCGTTCGAACGAAAATGTCAACCTCTTTTGAATGAGAAGCTAAACTCGTTCAAACGAGATTATAAAACTTGTTAGAACGAAAAACACCATCTCGTTTGAACAACTTCAAAAACAAAAACAAAAACGAAAAAAATATTTTTCTTAAAAAATCTTTTTCGAAGGAGAACCTCAATAAATTTAACAAAAACACCCAAACAGAAAACCAGGGATCACCATATTATTCTTTTATACCTTTTCGAGATCCCAATGATGAAGACGTAAACTTGGCATTAATTTGATGACGCTTTACTAGGGCCGCTTCATGTCTTCATTGCATAGGCTTGAAGGTACAAACTCAAACAACTTGATCTATGCCTCAAATAGTTTTGTCCAAAGGAATTAAGCCAAAATTACAAATTATAAATGTTCATATATACATGACAGAATTTGTCCTTACACATGTTGATCCTGAACAATCCTTTAATTGAGATGACCACAAGTAAGCTTGAGTAGCCATATATTTATTTACTATTTCTATATGGTTATTGGTTAATCGAATCAAGTTCAGTAAGCTAATAAGCTTATCAAGTTCATCTTTTTTAATTTACGAGACAATCTCAAATGAGCCTCTAACCGAATGAACACAAGTCAAGCTCGGGTATATTTATTTGTTTTACAGTCCAATCAATATGATGCTTTAATGTTAATTGAAGATAAGTGATGCACATATTGTCATAACCAGTCCTATTATTCCTTGTTTTTGTGTTTATTTACTTCAGTTTGTTCCCATTTTGTAGCTTCTGTTCTACCAATTAATGACATTGTGCTTTGGGCACATGATGTTGGTGCAAAGGTGCTGGTAGATGCTTGTCAAAGTGTTCCACACATGGTGGTCGATGTTAAAAATCTGGATGCCGATTTCCTTGTTGCTTCTTCGCACAAGGTTAGTTCTTCCCATAATTATTAAGATACCAAGTCTTATGGACGAATAGTTGAAGTTATGGAATAATCATGCTTCAGATGTGTGGGCCTACAGGCGTTGGATTCTTATATGGTAAGATTGAGCTCTTGTCTGCCATGCCTCCTTTCTTAGGTGAGTGTATTTCCTTTATGGTTAGGATCGTTTTTGTGATTCTGTGGAATTTGGAACTATAGCTTGAATTATTTTTTAAGAAATCTTTTGTTGCTTGCAAAGTGCAATGTATTGATGTGTAGCGAATAACACAATGGTACTATACACCAAAGCATTTCGGTACTCAATTCGGTACCAGTGCTTCGATGCATATAGCACCACTCATCAAGTGATAGAGAGATGAGTTTCCCCACACCAGATTCGAAAGTTATGTTAATGTTTCCTAAATCATAGGTGGAGGTGAAATGATAGCTGATGTATTTCTAGATCATTCCACTTATGCTGAACCTCCATCCAGGTTAGTGTTTTATATAGTGCTTCACCATTTTTTTATTATACCCCCCCTCTCTTATATATGTGCGGATCTTATGTATAATATCATATATCAATGCTAGTTTTCTGCATTGCTGTGTAAAAATTGAAAATATTGGACATCTGAATTCCACTTGAGTTTTGGCCATTCAATAGTATGTCATTCCTTCTGGAATCACAAGTCTTGTTGTAATCCGCCTCTTACTGAATCAGGTTCGAGGCTGGAACACCTGCAATTGGGGAAGCAATTGGGTTAGCAGCAGCAATTGACTATCTGTCTGGCATTGGCATGCAAAAGATACATGATTATGAGGTGAGTTTATGTTTCTACGGTTTGCACTTCAATTCTCATTTCCTTACATCTACTGTTGTGGACGATACAATCTTCTGTGTCTGGTGGGTAGAGAAGTTTTTAACCTCATCAAAAGTCATTGAATTTTTCGGAAGTGCTCGATTTTGGAGGTCAATATGGCCAAAGAGGACACTTGTCCTCATGTTGTTATCTTCTTTATTTTACTAATGAAACTCTTTTGTTTCTGATTAAAACAAAATAATCTATATATGTGACCTAGAGTGTGGTAGTGGGAATCAATGTAGAACAAGAGAAATCGGTAAGTTAGCTAGAGGAGGGTGTGAGATAGGAGAGTGGCCTTTTGCTTACTTGCCTATGCCATTATGTTTTAATCTGATCGCAGAAGTATTTAGGAATCCGATGGTTGAAAATGTGTCAAAAAGGTCAGATGAGTGAAAAAGGATGACTGCATGAAGGAATGATGTGCTAGAGAATATGAACTCTGCTATTGAGACTTACTTTACGCTTCAAAATCTTAACGTGTCAAATATCACTTTGTTTAATTTTCAGTTTCTTTGGATATCATTGTTCATGAAACTACTGTACAAATTTGTTGGAATACTATTATTGAAGCACTTGGCACGGAATGCTTCTGATCCAATAGAATAATGGTTTTGGAATGTTATATTACTTGGAAGAAATTTTCATAATTTATTTTATTCTTTACAAATTTTCAGGTAGAGCTGGCTAATTATCTATATGAAAGTCTTTGTTCAATACCCAATGTTCGTATTTATGGTCCAGCACCTTCAGAAACTGTTAAACGAGCTGCTCTTTGTTCTTTCAATGTTGAAGATATTCACCCGACTGATATCGCAACTTTCCTTGACCAACAGGTACACAAACAGAAGCGTGGCACTGCAGCGATACCATACCGTTGTGCAATTATATTTGTTTGATCATGACTATACTTGGCAATAAATACATCCTTGGGGGGTCCAAGGAAATATTGTTGCCACTAACAATTTTATTTTTGTTTTTGTTTCAGCATGGGGTAGCTATTAGATCAGGTCACCATTGTGCCCAGCCCCTTCATCGCAGTTTAGGAATTAATGCAAGTGCGCGTGCTAGTCTCTACATATATAACACCAAGGACGACGTCAATGACTTCATTGAGGCCCTCAAAGACACAATCAGTTTCTTCACTTCTTTCAAATAGTGCTAGCTATTTCCGACTTGTTCACTTCACAGCTACTTTTAATATCATATAACCTGTTCAACTTATAGTGGATTTGTACGTATTGCCCTTCTCTCGTTTTCTTCATATAATAGGACCTTCCAAGGGATGCTAGTTGAAGTTTTGGAGTTCTGTTTCTTTCCAGGAACAAATATAGAAATAAACCTGATAAGTTAGTTTAGGTCAATTTGGCAAGGATTTGGTGGCTTGGTTGTTTACAGAAAACCTATATATTGTTCCTGGTGGTATTGGAAGAAACAAATTGTTTGTTTGTATCCTGCCTTTTCTGGTATTTGCTATTGTGACAACTTGTAACCTATTCGTTTAATTACATAGACATATACATACAAATAGAGTAGTGCTCTAATACGAGCTTCCCGTATTTTAAACACATACGGACCATATAACTGCATCAGAGAGAGAGGAGAGGAGAGGAGAGAAAATCAGGTTGGATATAAAATCTCCCGATATTCCGAAAAAACAGCGGCTGGGGTGATATTGCCATAAAAGTAAGGGTTCGGGGAATATATAAAAAAAAAGGGGGGGGGGGGGGGTGGGTGGGGAAGAAAAACCAGTAGTCCGTAATTAATCATGTGCGGAAAGACCGCATAGGAGCTAAATTGTATATATATATATATATATATATATATATATATATATATAGTGAGAGAGAGAGAGAGAGAGAGAGAGAGAGAGAGGATCTCATGAGGATCTCAGTTTGCATACCGTTGGCGCAGATCAATTTTGATAAAATAATAAAAAAAATATTTTTAGGCTAGTTTTTTTTTTGTAGTTTTTAAACATTTCAGTAGGACCATAAAAAAATCAGCTCAAAATTAATTTTTTTAGTATTTTAAAAAAATCAGTAAAATTTTGTCAGGTAAAAACAACTTAAAAATAGATTAAGTTTGACCGATTTTTTTTAAAATAGCAAAAAAATTCATTTTGAGTTGATTATTTTTTTATGGTCCAATTGAAATGTTTAAAAATCATAAAAAAAATAAACCCAAAAATATTTTTTTTACTATTTTAAAAAAATGGTCCTCAAACTGGAACCTCACTTGATCATTTTCATATATATATATATACTAGCGGAATGCCCGTGCCTGAAGGCATGACGAAATTTTTTCAAAGTATTGAATAACAGTGTAAGTTTTTTTACAACACAAATGTGTAAAGAATTTATAAAATTTGGACAAATTTTCCTCTGTTTATAGGATTATCCACCTTGTTTAAGAAAATACAAAATACTCCAACAAACACAATACTAATAATCCGTCTCGAACCTTGTAATAATTGAAAACTATTATATAAGACAAATAATTGTTAACAATTCAAAAAATTTGACAAGAACTTCCTCCTCATATAGGACTATCCCCCTTATTTAAAAAGAAAAAAAAATAGTCCAATAACATTATTATTAGTCCCGCATGGATCTAATATAAACATCATCATCGATTTAACTCGATTAATGAAAATTACATCAATGCGTCAATAACTAAATAAAATAGTTTATGATGCATAAAGATAATTCTGCAAAAGGAAGGAACAAATTAAACTCATTTGTACTACAAAATTACTCCATCAATTGCTTTTGGTTCACTTCTTTGTACTTGAAGTCCTACATGGACTTATTGCCCTTTATCATGGAATTCTTTGTTCGCTACAAAAAAATACAGGAGAACCAAAAACTTTATGTTGTTAGTTACCTTTCAATATACAACAAATTCAACGATAAAGACCTCAATATATAGAAACTTTGAAGTGTAAATTGATGGTACAAACGGGAAGTTCTCTGCTTGTAATGGCAATTTAGTAAGTGTGTTAAAAAGCATGTTCTGTTTATAATTTCCCAATTCATCACAAATACATACTGATACATGCATACACGGATACAATATATATTGACCACAAAAAATGGAAAGTACTATAACAGTAAGAGATTAAAGCATCGAACACATAAATCATATAAAACACTAATCTCAAAGAGGGATTACCATGTTTATGTTGGCTGACAAATGCGCTACCGGTTGTAGTATGTGAGATATTCAAGTGTTGTGGTGGTTGTGATGACAATAATCGTTGACGGAGAAGGCACTAAACTAAAAATACCTGTCAACATACTCATGTCAAGAAATCCACAAGCAGAGCAATGTAGTTCAACAATTTTTAGCAGAATGAACTAACGTGCCACTACTGTCGACCACGACGGTGCCGAAATAATAATACTAAGGTGCTAGAAAAAAAAACTTCCCACAATTTGAAGTTACACTAAAGCCTTTAGCCAACTTCAATTAATGGACTTCCTCGTGTTAAAAAACCATGAAAATTATAATTCTAGTAATTTTTTATGAAATCAAGATAGTTTTGATATTAAAAAAAGATTCATGTTAGAAATAATGAATCCTTATGAAACAGTACCAACACATGTACGTAGAACATCCATTTTAGATATTGAGATTACTCAAAGTACAAAATCAATTTGTAGTAATTATTTATATTGCAACTGAATTAATAGGAAATATAAACAATACGATAGCAATGGGAAGCCAAAACAAAGAAAAGTAATAAATTTCATTCATTAGGGTAAATAACATAGAGTTTTCATTTCAATACATGTAACAATAGGGAAAAAATACCTTCATCATTCTGACGCGAGGAACCAAAATCAAAATCTCAGATTGAATGTATACAATTCAACTATGCTATTGTGTCCATATAACCAAAAATATTGTTATGCAAGATTTACTAAAGACCAAATAGACAATGGGACAACTTATAGGAATAAAATTATACGCGAACATTTATTGTAATGATCCGAGGATACTCCGATTTCATCCAATGTGTAGGAACCTATAATCACTCGAAACATCAATTGAAAAGAAAAGAAGAATGAAATATTAGTCCCTCTAAGATTATTCTTTTGATAAAGAAGATATAAACTGAAATTAGTTTATAACAGTTTATTAAGGGTGAGCGACTTCAATTTGTCCTAACCTTTCCCACCCCCGGTGATGGTTCGCCATTAGGCTTCGGGCATGGGATTACGACATTCACTAAATTACCTGCATAAGACAAAATGAAGGTTGAGTTCAACAAATTCCATTAATAGACAAAAAAGGTCAGGGGGTAACAGTTAGAAGGTTATATAGCCTTCTGTTGTATGTTAGCAGGGCTGATTCTGTATAGCAGAATGTGGGGCTACAAAAGGCTGTAAAACAGAAAGATATAACATAAAATTAATATATGCACAAGAGGATTACTTCAATGAACATAGAATGATATATCCATGTTTAAGGGTTGCGTAAATGGTTCATGTCAGATAACGATTACTTGACATTATAACAGTGAATGTTTTACTGAGCAAATTCTTTAACAATGAATGTTTTACTCAGTAAGTGAAGTTAGTTAAGGGACTGAGCAAAAATTCTTTAAAAATAACAATGAATGTTTTACTGAGCAAATTCTTTAAAGAACTAATAATGAATGGACTGAGCAAAATGTTTTACTAAGTAAGTGAATGGACTGAGCAAAAATTCTTTAAAAAAAATAACAGTGAATGTTTTAGTGAGCAAATTCTTTAAGGAACTAAAATTCTTTAAATAACTAATAATAATTGAACTAAGCTTAGCAAACCTATTGAACTAAGAAACATTTTTTATGCAACAACGGAATACCTTGCGCCAACAGCTTCTAGTAATTTGCCTAAGGATTTAGGTTCAAGAACCTACAAATTTTTAAAACAAATGTGGAGTGAGTCAATTCGTATCTAAAACAAATTAAAATAAGGTCAACTGAAATCTAAGACACATGAAGTGGGGATAAACTCCATTATAAAACACATAAAACAATAAAAACAAAGAAATAAAGAATCAATAACAAACTATATACCCAATGCAAACTTGCACTACACCAAATCCTGCGAATGGTCACGCCCAGTTGGTCACGGCCCAAGTCCCTGACCAGCTGGTCGCGGACTTGGGCCGAGACCATCTCAATTTTTGGCGTGACCATATTCATTACCACACTGAGTCATGGATGCTCTGGAGGTGGTCACGGCCCAAATCCCTGACCACTGTGGGTCACAGACTTGGGCCATGATTGTGACCATTTTGGCGCCAAATTCCCTCCAAACCTGGTCGCGGATGGGTCACGGACTTATACCGTGACCATAGGTATGACGAAGCACAACACACATACATATGGGGTCATGGGTGGAGGCCGTGACCATTTCATGGCATGGGTCACGGCTATGGGCCGTGACCAGTAGGCAGTAGACCATGCAGCTTAGCTTCATTAATTAGTCGCGGTTGGTGGGTCATGGCTCTAGGCCGTGACCAGGTCATTCTTAAAATAAAAACAGGCGCCTCTCATATTTTATTTCCCCGCCCCTTATCAATGATGGCCCGTCTTTCTCGTCAAAGACCATGGTCGCCTCCCATTTTTGTGCTACCACGCACAAAAATGTGTAAAGAATGAGTTATTCCCATTTTTGTGCTGCTCTGTAGAGGTTTCGTTTTTGTTCTCATCTTTCCATTTCCAGGTACGCCTCTTCTTTTATCGTGTTTCTAATTTAGGGTTTCGTTTTGGGTATTGCTTGGTTGTTGGCTGGTAATTTAACTGGAGTTGGTCAATTGGGCATCATCTTGAGTAGTTTCAGTTAAATGAAAATTGTATATGACTATGAGATGAAATTATATTCGCACAGATTTACATCAGTTGAGAGTTTCGGTTAATGTAAGTTTTATCGTTAACTTTCTATAATTGATTTAGTTTCATGTGTAACATTACTTAAAAAATTGTCATTTGTGTCTATCTGCTCATGTAATAAATTTTCTTTTTCATTTTTGTTTTGTTTTGCTAATCAAGAGCATGGTTCTTAAAAAATTACTGCATATATTACAGTCACACTTACTGGAATGGTAACTAACTGGAATGGTAACTAACTGTATTGTCATGTAACTCCTCATGGGGTCTTAGAATGGACAAATAAAAAATGAGGATAGGTTATGGTGATTAGTTCAATATATTGGGCTTCAATTTAGGTTAGGTTATGGTGATTAGTTCAATTATAGTTAGGTTATGGTGAATTTTATTATTTCAAAGCTCAGTTTGGATTATGATCTCTCAAGGGTATAGAATGTTCGAATTTTATTATTTCGGAGCTCATTTTTTATCTGTGCATCGTGTATTGTGTTCTAATTTGTTATATTTTTTTTTCTATTTTGCAAATCTAAGTAATTTTAGGTACCACTATCCATGTATATGATCTTTCTCTATTTCTCTACTAAAGTTTATTTATTTTTTCATTTGATTTGTATGTTAGTTTAGTTTAAAAAAAATGTTCTATTGTGTTTGGGGGTTTCAATTATATGTTCTTTGAGTTGACGGTAGTGTTTTTAAATAAGTTATTTGGAGTTTGAAATTATAGTTTCGGTTCAATTATATGTAATTTGGATAAACGACTTCCACCCAATTTGAATGCATATTAACAATTAAACATGAAATCACAAAAAATTAGTCGTATGATCCCGAGAGAAATATAAACACTAACTAAGGAGAGACAAAAAAGTTTAAATTTGTTGATCCCTTTTTAAGAGACCTCTCATCTTAGGGTTAACAAATTTAAATTAGAAATAAAATACAACTAATTCCATTTAGTTTTTGTTTGCTGTATCAACTGAAGTAAGCCCACCCAGTCTAAATTGAAAATATAATAATTGATTGAGACATTATTTAGCTAACCATGGGTACCACTTAGGCTGTCCACTTGACGTCCAGAGACTGTCATACGCCATCGTTAGAGGGTGGCACCAAAACCTCCCACGGGACCAACGTAACTCGCAGGAACTGACCTCGCAGCCACGGGTCTCCCGGTTTGAGAGTACGACGGTAATTTGCTTATTTCTAGACTTAGGCTTAAAAATATGACGTTAGAGGGTGAAAACTCGAAACAGCCCCCAAACGGCCCCGTGGGTGACACCAACACCTCCCACGGGACCAAGGTAACTCGTAGGAATTGACCTCGCAGCCGCGGGTCTCCCGGTTTGAGAATACAACGATAATTTGCGTATTTCTACACTTAAGCAAAACATGGCGTTGGAGGGTGAAAACTCAAAACAGCCCCCGAACGGCCCCATGGGTGGCACCAACACCTCCCACGGGACCAACGTAACTCGTAGGAACTGAAATCACAGCCGCGGGTCTCTCGGTTTGAGAGTAATACGGTAATTTACATATTTCAAGACTTAGGCTTAAAAACACGACGTTAGAGGGTAAAAACTCGAAACAACCCCGAACGGCCCCGTGGGTGGCACCAACACCTCCCACGGGACCAACGTAACTCGTAGGAACTGATCCCGCAGCCGCGGGTCTCTCGGTTTGAGAATACGACGGTAATTTGCGTATTTCTACACTTAAGCAAAACATGGCGTTAGAGGGTGAAAACTCGAAACAGCCCCCGAACGGCCCCGTGGGTGGCACCAACACCTCCCACCAACACCTCTCAAAACGACGGTAATTTTCATATTTCTACTTGGTTACTGATAATTTTAAATCATATATGCAATTTTTCAGCTTGATTAAATTTTTTGTAAAACTACTTGGTTACTGATATTTTTGTTTTTTGTATCCTATCATTTGTAGGATTTTTGCACGTGGAACAAATGAAGGAGGCATTGATTTACACCATGAAGATTATTTATATGTTGTGGACATTCAGGATAATGTTTTTTATGTGTTATAGCCGTGCAGGTTTTTATTGTTTAGTTTTATGGCCGTGCGGGCTTTTATAATTTGATTGTTGAATTTTATAGCCGTGCGGGCTTTATAATAAGCAGATTTTTCATTTACAGCTTTTGGAATGTCAAGAAAATAGAGGAAACTCTGTCCAATTTTTTTTTTGGTCTGTGAATTATTAAAACGTGTAATATTTTTAAGTTTGTATATATATTTGTTTATTAACAATATTCTCAATTCGCAATTTGTGATTTTTTTTATTGTTTTGCCTATAATAAATATTTGTAACACCTCGTAGCAACCGACGCTGCACTCACAGGACCCCCAATTTTAGGACTGGAAAAAAAAATACATTTTTTTTAAATTATAGATAAATATGGTCATGGACTTTGTCCATGACCATTTTTATTTTTTTGTCGCGCTTAAAAATGGTCGCGGTCAAAGTCCGCGACCATTTTTTTTTATTTTTTTGTCACGGTTATGGGTCGCGGACTTGGGCCGCGACTAATTTTTTTGTCACGCACGTGGGTCGCGGACTTTGGCCACAACCAATTTGTCACGCTTGTGGGTCACGGATAAGGGCCGCGACCAAATTTTTTTATTTTTTTTGTCAGGGACGTGGGTCGCGGACTTTGGCCGCGACCAATTTGTCACGGTTATGGGTCACGGATGAGGGCCGCGACCAATTTTTTTTATTTTATTTTTGTCACGGACGTGGGTCGCGGACTTTGGCCGCGACCAATTTGTTACGGTTATGGGTCACGGATGAGGGCCACGACCCGTCACGGCATGGGTCACGGCCAAAGTCCGCGACCATCTGCCGTGACCCCTCTTGACTGTGACCATTTTTTGGTCACGGACTTGGGCAGCGACCCACGAAAATGGTCACGCCCGAAATGGTCACGGCCCAAGTCCGCGACCCACATTTTTGGTCAGGGATTTTGGTCGTGACCAATCGCCAGTTTTGGTGTAGTGTTGGTGAACTAATCCTAAAGATGTCTGCTTGAATATATCTTAAAATCGAAAAACCATTAGCAAATATTTGTCAATAATTTTTAAGCCAAGAAGATGAATCCACAACAGAAAAAATAAGCAAATGTTTATATAGATCACATTATAGGCTTGCCAATTAAGTTGGACATAAAACACTAAGATGATGCTCCGGTCGTGGCATAAAAAACAACCAAGAAAAGGGCTCAAATAACACCAAAAAGTTCTTTAGCTGGCAGCGGCGTGAAAATCGTTCCAGGAATAATAAATGTCTGCACGAATATGTAAGTTGAGAAGTAACCCAGAAGGAACTTTGTTGGGTAAACTTTTGCATACAGTTGAAGATGATCTTTGAGCAACGGTATATCAACAATAGTCCTAGGCAGCATAATATTCCAATAGTCTGCAGGTGGCATTAACATTGACGCTTTCATGTTATATATGCCTTGAACCATTGCATTAAACAAATAGAAAGAAAAACAAAAGAATCATACTTGTAATCCATTAAAAAATATATAAAGTATTATTTAATAATTTACGAATTACCTTAGTTCAACATCCCAACCAAATGAGTATCGAGGCACAACATATATGTGGGAGCAACACATTAGAAAATGCTCTTAAGTGGATGGGAGGAACATATTAGAAAATGTTCATTTGACACAACATATATAATAAACCAAATTGTAAAGTCATGTTCTGTTCTGTTTTCATAAATCAACATATTTTTATAATAAAACAGTGCCTTAATTCAACATATAAAGCAACATATTAGAGAATGCTCTATTTTATTATAAAACAATTTCAGTGCTTTAGTTGTGAAAACAACTATATGGGAGCTATACTACTGCTTGAAACAAAAATATGGGAGCTATACTACAATTTCAGTGCCTTGTTTGACAGAGCTCGAAAAATGGAATATTTTTTCTTATTTTACAGATAGACTCTGTTTACAGAGTTATCATTGTCACATAACACATGTGATAATCAGATCCCCTGATTGAAATTTATAAATCATTGAAAATGATATGAAAAAAGGAGGTCAGCAGCGGAGTCTTAAAAATTGAGTTAGCTTAAAAAAAATTGCAAGCAAGTCATTGCCCAAATAGGTGAAGCAGGTTTAAAAAAAAGGGCAAGCAGGTCTTTAGAACGAAATGGGAGTTGGCTATACAAAAAGAGAGCAGGTCTTTGGCTTTACAAAATAGAGAAGGTTTTTCCTTTTCAAAAATAAACAAAGCAGGTCCAATTTTTGATCAGCCCCCACTACACCAAATATGCCGAATTGTGGTTGACCGTGACAAGTTCTTTACACTTGTCATGGTCATGTCACGGTCCTTGACCTTGACAAGTTTTGTCACGATTAGGGACCGTGAAAAGCTCGTGATAATGTTTAAAAAATTATCACGGCTATTGACCGTGATAAGTTTCCTTTATCACGGACTTGTCATGGTCAATGACCGTGATAATTCTGGACAGAATTGAAATAAAATCTGCTGGGCAGTATGGCCACTGCCACTGCCCAGCAGTATATTTGTATCTGTTATAGCAACGTTGTACCTGTTCAAACATCATATATCCAAATAAAATAAAGATAATGTAAATATACATTCAAAATAGAGACAATATGCAGCACGATATAATCTAAATATAATTCAAATGTAACAACTTAAAACAATTCAATTCAAATAATGTCACTAAATGTCTGGGGTAAGGTTAGCTATGTGGAGGTGAGTAGGCCACACGATATACGATTATACACACCCACCAATATACATCGTTCCGCATTGTTCGCGCAATCACAATGGGGAGTTCTCCTTCCCAGGTATCACATGCGTGACGAGCACCTTGGACTCGATGTTTTGAAGCGAACGTCCATGAACTGGCATATCCTGGATGGTATTAGGTCCCTCAACCCCCGCCCTATCCGCTGGCCATCAAATATGTCCAGTATAAACATGCTCAGCCAACCAAGTGTCGACATTGGTCGGTCGAAGGGAGCCAAATAGGGTACTGGATCATCAAAGTTCGCCTGTATCGACGATGAAGCAGCGAGGTCCACATCCTTGTCATCCTGCACCTCGTCCTCCTGCACCTCCTCCTCCACTACCTTCTCCTTCCCTTTCCTCTTACAGTTTTCGCCCAATGAACGCTTCATGAATGAGAGCATATCTTGGACTGTCGCCTTTAAATGGGACAGCTTCGCATCATGCGAGTCCACCGTTCGAGTCAACCCGGTGTTGCTCGTCTCCAATTCGATGATCCTAGATTTGGCCACCCCCGAGATCACCCCCTTGTCCTCCCCTTGCGATCAGTGCCAAGAACTTGGCTGAGTGAGTTTGTGGACAAAGATGCCTTGTTGGCATCAGACTGCGACTCATGCACTTCCTTAAGCTTTGCCTGAAACGATAAAAAGCACATGATTAGTAAAATAAGTAAATAAAAAAATTATAATGTAATTAATAAAAAGTAAATTGTCGGATTACTTACAATTGTAGCCGCGATGCTCGGGGACACCTCCTTATCCTTCCCCTTCTTCGTCCGAATAGTCACATAAGTATCGAGCCTATGTGGCCTACCCCCAGGGCCACTCCCTATCCCCTGAAATAAAATAAAGTAAAATTAGTATTGGCCCCGCAAAGTAAAATAATGCAGAATAATATATTTCTATAGTTATAGAAAAATTAAATCTTACCATCATCCTATGCTCCACCTCGGCGTAAGGCGTCCGGCGGGAGTATTGCACGTCCGTCTTTTTTGCCCGATTTTTTCTCCCCGATTGCTGAGATGCCAATTATCGCTCCTTGATCTCATTGTCAATGAACTTTTGCCATTGTGACAATGAGATCGACTCCTTCGGCGGGACGGATTCACGCATTAGGATAATGGACTCTCGGGTCTTCCGAAAGTACCGGGTCCACATATTTTTCTTCTGCGTCTTGTGTTGCTCCCTCAACTGCTACAAGAAGGAATCACGTAGCTTTGGATCTAGGCTGAATTGTTCATGTCCAACAAATACAATGTTAGTTGCGAATAAATATAAATATAAAATAAAATCGAAATCGAAATATTCATATTCATATTCATATTCATATAAATATAAATACATTACCTGTAGTGCCACCCAAATAGCTAACTTGATCTCATTTGGCACCTCCCTTCAACTAGTGTACCCTGAGCCGATGATCGTCTTTAACAGCTCGAGGGATCTCACTAATAGTCCCGTCTTGTTCTCGATGGCCATCCCCAATTTGCCATATTTGGGGAGCCTAGCGGCCGAGGAGCCCTCGTCGCCTCTATTACCACCGAGTCCAGATGACATCATTATAATCAGTATCATCATCCTCGCCTTAATACCTAAAGGAGACATTTGCTGTAAAAAAATGTTGTTAATAATACAAATCAAAATGAATTAGAAGAAGGCATGCAAATATGTACAATTACTACAAATCCAAATGAAATGTTACTGTTTAACACCTCAATTCTGAATTCCAAAACAACAACATCTAGCTCATAATATGTACAATTACTAAAAATTCGAAGCATCCCCACCCCCACCCCTACTGCCCACACACATGCACACTACACAAGAGTGAAAATGATAAAGTGCAAATCAATTAAAAGCATTAAAAATGGATTGATAAAGTACAAATTGGAATATTTATTACCAATTGAAAAATTATTTCAAATTCGGGTTATCATAAAAAATGGATTGATATTCGATAGGAGCAGCCAAGTCATCAATACTACTATTTAGACGCTTTAGCGCGTGTAAGACAATTGACCACGACTCATTGTTGATATACTCCGAGTAAAACACTTGGTTAACATTTTGAAATTCACAAACAAACGGCTCATCGCTCACGTGGTCGTTGCTCTTCAACTTGGACAAGTCAACCATGATCAAATTGGTGACAACATCGACTTTACAAGTATTTTTATCCTCAACTCTTACCCAGTCACAATAAAATACAACCTCTTTGAAACTTATATAATTCAATTCAAATATATTTCGAATTACACCATAGTAAGTCATTTCAGCTTCAACGAGATTTTTATCTTTTGCGCTCTCTCGAAAGAAAGTAATATCCTTGTATGAAATGCTCGAGTTCTGTACATTTGTACTTTTCTCGTACACTTTTGCACCGAATACGTAACCGTTCAATCGATACTTTTTGTACTCTTATGCCACGAACAAGGGTCTAGTGGCTAGACGAGTAAGCCTTGATGTCGCATCACCCGTCTTTAAGAGCTGAGAATATAGATAAATTAATTAGATTAGTTATAAAGTTTTAGTGTAATGTAACATTATATAACGACCATTTTCATTATAATTACCTCTTGTGACAACCGCAACCTAAATTCAGTATCTAATTGTACCATTGTTTTTCATCTTTTATTATTCTCACAAGCTTTATATTTTCTACATATTACAAAATTAATCATGTATAAAATAATCTAAAATATTCTAAAATAATGTTAAACATTAAAATAATTTAAACTTACTTTTTCCATTCTTCCACATCTTCATGTGTGTCAAATAGATAATGAGCTACTTGTTCATGTTGCAAACTCGTTAATTTCACTCGTTTTCCCATCACATGACCACCATCATCAACGAACTCATCAGTGTCATCAACGCTAGTCGAGTCAGGCATGTATTCCCGAGTATATATTGATGACTCCATGGTGATGTATTCTTCTGCAATTGATCCTGCAATGTATCGCGTATTGTTGACATAATCTTTAAAAACTTTCATCAATCTTTCAAACGGATACATCCACCGATATCCAACTGGACCACAAAGAAGTGCCTCGTCGCATAGATGTACCAACAAATGAACACTTATATCAAAGAATGCTGGGAAAAGTACTTCTCCAACACACAAATCGCTTCGGTCACCGCCAATTTTGCGACCACTATGTGTTCTCTATTGACTACCTTCTCACACAAGAGTGAGAAGGTAATACTAATTTGCATAATAGCCCTCCACAAATCCTTGTGCTTGGAGAAACAGTGCTTAAACAATAGAGGAACCAATTGCATGATCACATGCCAATCGTGGGACTTACACATATGTAAATCATGAGTAGCATAATTCACAATCCTTTGCAAGTTAGACAAAAAATTATATGGGCCCTTCAAATTATATATTGTGTCTAAAATCATCTTCCTTTCCCCACTCGTTAAAGTAAACGCACCAGGGGGAATTATTTTCCTTCCCCTACTATCTTCTTTTAACCATAGTTGTGGCTTAAGTTTCAATGATTTAAGGTCTTTTCGTGCATTTTCTCCATCCTTCGAATGACTCCCCCCAAGGCAAGTGCCCACCATATGTTCAACGAAGTTCTTCTCTGAATGCATCACATCTAATACATGGCGCACTGAGTTATTCTTCCAATAAGGCAAGTCAAATAAAATTCACCTCCTAGACCATGCCTTTCTTGTCTCAATTTCATTCCCAGTTGGGGTCTTCTTATGCCTGACATTCTCAAATTTGGGATTCTTACCTGGCATATTAGGGCCACATTCAGAAGATTTACTTTCAATTTTTGAACCTGAAAGTTGTCTCGGCAGTAACTTATGTTCAACCCCGCCCAATAAAAAATTGGAACCTTTTTCAAATCTAAAACTATGTGTCAGGGGTAAAAACCTCTTATGGCAATGGTATATATTTTTTGAGCTAAAGGATAGACGAAGAGATTCACTCTCCTCTCCACAAATAGTACACCCCAAATAATCGTGTAGTACACAACCGGATAATGTCCCATAAGTTGGAAAATCATGAATTGCCCACATGAACATAGCTTTCAGCGTAAACTCTTCTTTTCTAAAAGAGTCAAATGATTTCACACCCTCTTACCATAACTCATTTAATTCTTCTACCAAAGGATCCAAGTAGACGTCGATGTCATCACTTGGTTCCTTTGGCCCAGGTATCAATAAAGACATCATCGAAAATTCAGGTCTTATACGCTGTGAAGGAGGGAGGTTGAGTGGGGCTAGGATCACTGGCCATACACTCTGATTGGTTCTTAGATTTCCAAATGGATTGAAACCATCTGTTGATATAACCAAACGAATGTTTCTCTGTTCTCGAGCAAAATCGGAATACTCATAATTCATCCTCCTCCAAGCTGTAGAATCAATAGGATGACGTATGAGATTACCCCTACTTCTGCCCTAGCATGCCAAGTCATTGCCTCCGTTATCCATGGTACTGTGAAAAATTTCTTTAATCTAGGCCCAACAGAAAAATATTTTAACACTTTTTGAGCTTGTTCCTTCTTTACTAGTAGATTGGACATATCTAGGTTTATCACAAACTGAAAAACGATCGAGATTTTCATACTCCTTTCGGTATAGTATGCAGTCATACACACAAGCATGAATCGGTTTATACTTCATTCCCAAACCTTTCAAACTGTTCTTCATAACATGATAGCTATTTGGAAGCGTATTCTGCTTGGGTAGTAAGCCCTTCACCCATTTCAGAATTCCTACCACGCTATTTCCAGACAAATTAACTGCGTCTTCAAACTGTGCAAACCAACCATGACATGTAAAGTTATTTGATCTTTCTCACAGCCAGAGTATAACAGTTGGGTCGCCTTAAATTTTAAACTATGGTAGTCATCGTCAAGGTTTATCGTGATATCTTCACGAGCACTTGAACCTTGTACATCATCAATAACCTCATTTCATAAACTCCATACGCATCATCAACTAAATCCTCTAACATATTATAATCTACGTCGCCCCCTTCTACATCTATCCTACTTGTTGAAGGCTGTTGTGAATGTTGTTATGGGACAAAAGGAACTTTTAATTCACCGTGAAAACTCCAAAATTGATAACTATCTTGCATACCCGATCTTAACAAATGTATTCAACTGTTTTCCACTCAAACACCTTATCATTCTTACACCTAGCACATGGACATGGAAACTCTTCATCATTATGACATCTCTTTGCATATTTCACAAATTCATTAGCACCTCTGCGAAACACATTCCCCATTCTATTTGTCACACCCATCCACTCTTTGTATTTCGGATATCCCATCACAACTACCACAACTAATCACCTATTAAAGGTAAGAAGCGTATATTCATGTATTAGTTTAAACAAAACTTAGATTTATAGTATGTTTCATTTAATTATGTCTTATTTATATTCGATTTTTAAATTTCAAATTCAAATTCAATTTATAATAGAAATTTTTATTTCCCCCATCTCCTCTAAAGGGTGAGTGGTCCTATCCCATTCAAGACCACATTTTTTTGTAATATACTTAACAGCTCATGCACATTGTTACGATTTGAGAAAAATTCGGCATCATATCCCTATAGTGCTCCAAGTACACGATGTATATTGACAACTGTGAGTGTTATTTCAATTGATCAATTGAAATAACAGTCTCACTTGTCAATCTAGTATGTACCCAGAGAACATTAAGATACGACTGCAGAACTTCTTCCAAAAGTAACAACTTTAAGCCACTAAGAATATCATTATACAGAAATTATGTAGTCCTAAACTGTCCAATGGGACAATTCGAGAGATCTCATTATAGGGGTAATGACTCTCGAACGGTTCAAAGGGCTATTGAATGCGTACGCATAAGAACTAGAAGGCTAGTATCTATTAGGGGTGGCTATAGGCCAGGCCCGGTCGGGCTCAGACCGGGCTTATAAAATTATGAGCTATCCCAAGCCCGCTCGAGCGTGGATTGAGCTTATGTAATCCCAAGCCCACCCAGATTTGAAAGCTTTTTAGCCAGGACCGTTGCCCAAGTCTAGTTACTATTTTTTTAAAATAAAAATATTTATTTTTCTTAATCAAAGACCCATTTTTTTTAATTAAAAACACGTTTTAAACTTTATATATTACAAAGTCTATATATAAAGTTCCCCACTCCACATAAAAAGACTTAGTATATGTTTTTATATTTATAAAAGTTACCCACTTTATATATTTATATATAACTTTGTAGTCTTAAACTTTAATAATAAATTAATATACAAACACACACACACACACACACACACACACACACACACATATATATATATATATATATATATATATATATATATATATATATAAATATTTTATATATAATTCTTGGGCCTCGGGCTGGGTCGGACCTCATCGGGTTTAAGAATTCATGCCCAAGCCCGCCAAAAAAAAATCGGGCCTATTAAATTCTGCCAAACTAGCTTTGCGGGCCTATTCACCTTACCCAAGCCCTATTTTTTTATTAGGCGGGTGGGCGGGCTTGGCGGGCCTCGGGCCTATGGCCACCCCTAGTATCTATATGCACTATATGTAATTTCAAGTATGTTTCATTTAATTATCATACTATATATATATTGTTCGTTATACAAAGTAATTTTCAAAAAAAGTTGAAAAATCCCACCCCCATATGGACAATAATCCAGTGGTCATGCCACTTTTAAAATTAACCAATCCAACATCGATCCACTATAATCCAATCACAATGGCAACAACAAATGTGTATCTCGTACTCCTTCTAATTCATCTACTCAATTAATTATTTTCATCAATTAAACTAACAATTAAAGTATATAATTATTAATTTACTAATTTACAATGTGGGGCAATCCTACTTGTATGTGAAAGGGGTACTAATTATTAATTTACAAAAAAAATTAACAACCAATCAATATTAAATCAATCAATTCTTTTACAAGGGGCACTACAATATGTGGGGCAATATCTAGTAAACCAATAAAAAATTAATTAAAAAAAATACACACTCGCACATAAGCCCACACCCCCTGCCCCGCCTCCCCCCTCCCCCTGCTGCCACTGCCCACCACGCACACACACATATATACACATGCACATATACACATACATGCATATATACACTCATAAACACACACACACACACATACACACACACACGCACATACACCCCCTCCCCCCACATGAGCGCATATATACACCACACACACACATACACGCACATTTACACACACACACACACACACGTACATTTACATACACATACATACACACACGCACATATACATACACATATACATAATTGGAGGAGAAATAGAGAGAGAAAATATACCAAAGTTGTAGAAAGAGAGAGAGAGTGAGCAATCGCTAGAGAGAGAGAGAGAAATCGAGGGAATAGAATCGGTGGGAAAAAAAGAAGAGGGAGGGTTTTTTACTGATAGAATTGTCACGGACATATCATGGTCATTAACCATGACAACTTTACGGTATTGTCACGATCAATGACTGTGACAAGCATTTGTTACGGCCTTGTCACGGTCAATGACCGTGATAAGGCTAGCCGCTTAAAGGGTGTCAATTTGACCATTTTGGTGTAGTGCCCAGTCTACTGAGCATAGATGAATTGTAATAAACATTCAAATTAATGGTTGAATTAATCGAAATGTAATAAACATTCAAATAACTGCAGAGACGAAAGTTTCCAGCAGTGAGCATTTGCATCACAACTTTGATTCCCCAACCCAAGAGGCCTCTAGGCATGCCTCTTCACATTCACACCTTGAACCCTTACCCTTTAAATTGTTCTATGAAAATGGGTGTGGTGGGATAAGAATAAGGGTCAACGATTCAATAACGTTGTTTTTGCAGTTTGTTTATTTAACTCATGCCTATAAGGGCTTGAAAATGTAAATGTGACGACCCGGATATGATTATGATAAATCATGTTTAAATCATTCTTACCGTATGGGATGGGGAGAATGTGTTATTAGAATATATAATATTAAGTTATTTTGTTTAGTCTAATCCTATCTTCATAACTTATGAAATATTAAATTAGTCACAAACATAAATTTGTGAAGTCTTCGGTAGGAATGTTCGAGTTCGGGACTAGTTTTGGACACTATAATATAATAATTGACTTGAGGTGAAAACTACATAGTTGTATATATATGAGTTAAGTTTGTAACATAACAAACGGTGTGTAAAACAGAGGTTCGACCAAGAAGTTATGCTGGAATTACGAAGCAGGGGAAAATTTGTCCATTCGTTAAATGATATTTCGTCTTATTAGGATAATAAATGGTGGATGCTGATTGGTTAAGGAAGGAGGTAGGGTTTGGCCGACTTTAAAGGCTTGAAATAATCTTTTCCTTCAGTATATTTCCGCCATTAAAGAGTTTGTCTTGAGAGGAAGAGAAGTGGGAAGTCGAAGAAGAAGAATTAAGGAGAAAAATTAGAGAAAAATCCGTGGGAAATTACGGAAGAGTCATTAAGGGAAGAAGAACCAGTTGAAAAAGTGCCAGACAAAGGTAAGGGAAAAACACATGAAGTGTAAAAGGTGTGTGTACTCACTGAAAAAAGATGTATTATACATGGCTATGGAGATGATTTGAATATCACTCACGGGTAAGATGTATTACACATGGTTTTGGGTATGATATGAATATCACTCACTGGTAAGATGTATTATACATGGTTACGGATATGATCAGAATAATATTATAAATATAAAACTATTCATTTCGGTTTACCGAAATGGGAGGTTACCCCCCGACCAGAAATGGGGGAGAATTGTCTATTGCAGACAGGATATGTTAATCATGATTCGGATAAGTTGGTTATTCTTTATGAATGAGCCGGATAAGTATATAATTGGTCATTCTTTATGAATGAGCCGATTAAGTTTATAATTGGTAATTCGTTATGAATAATTCGGATAAGTGTATAATTGGTAATTCTTTATGAATGAACCGGATAAGTATATAATTGGTCATTCTTTATGAATGAGCCGGATAAGTATATAATTGGTAATTCTTTATGAATGGGACGGATAAGTATGCATATATCATCACGAGGATATGATTTATTGCATTTAATTTTATGCAATAGTGTAGTAGTGATGCATTCGCTGAGCTATTTTGCTCATGGTTCCTATGTTTGTGTTTTTTAGGTATTGTGATATCACTGCCAAATCTAGGAGGTTGGTGGGGGTTAGCAAGGAACGCATAAAACCATGATTTGGTCAAACGTAAATGGGGTAATTTAAGCCTACATATCTTTTCGATAAGTTTGAATAAGTATACTTACCTTAAAATTATGAAAGGCTTTTATTTTTACTGATTCATGTTAATAACGAAAAAAAAGGATAAAAAAAAGGATACTCATGTTTATGGCTTGGTTAAGGTAATTATGATTTGACTCACTTTGACTTTCAAACTTAATAATAAGTAACTAGGTTGGGGCGCGCCAACTTTAGTATCAGAGCCTAGGTTTTAGGGGTCCTGGGGTGACGAACGCCTAGATTTGGCAGTGGAAGTAGAAATTGTTTTGAGTCATAAGTAAAATGGCTTTTGTTGACTAACATTTGTTAGTTATACATATATATTGTTGTACGAGATCTGAAATGCAAGGATCTTGCATGAAAGGAAATGAGATGTTAAGGTTTATTTCGAGGATGGCAACGAATACAAGTATTTTAATATGCATCATTGCATTATTTTATTTATGGTATGGACAAACATGTCAGTTAAGGAAAATTTTTAAAGACAAAATGTGGTATACGAAAATTGTGAAGTATTGTAAGTAATCTCTTTTTATGGTGGAATATGTAGATTTGAGTTGTGTCACTTATTAAGCCATGGTTTGGTGTGTGCCCATTTATGTGGGAGAATAAGGTACGGGAACCTATATTCCGTTAAAGGATGAGATGGTAAGTTATTAGAGTGTGAATAAAATGAATATTTACATACTAAATGTGAAGTGAGAAGATTAATAGTTGTATATGTTTAAATTTAATATGTGAAATGGTCTGAAATTCAATTACTAGTCAATATATCACAATTGATCTGAATATGGGTTCATACTGAATTATGATAAGTAGAAGAAAAGAGTAATAAGAGTTGAGATGTACTTGTTTAATATTATGAGTATATGTAGTGGATATTACCCTTGTGATGTTTTGAAATGGTAATATGAATAATAAAGTTGAGACGAGGTGTTAAAGATTTGGGAGTTTAAAAATATTGGGGAGCCCTTTTAAAAATATGTGTTGTGTATAAGTATGGTAAAGATGCTAGTCGGGTCTGAATATTAGCAACTACTTGGGGGGATATTGAGTTGTATTTGTCATTGTACATACGTGTTATCATTAAGAGTATGGCATATAATGAATATGATTGACATTATACCAAGTCACCAAGAAGTATGTGTAAGGGTAAAATATTATGTGAGATATCATAATGGGATACATTAAGGTATTTGTTCAAGTTATTTGAAAGAAATACGACATGTAATAGTTAAGATAAGTATTATGGTGTTGGTATGTATAGTTAAAGTTTTTAGTAGTGATATTATGTTTAACGTCCATATTACCAAATAGTTAAGGTGAGTGTATTAATAATGTTGCATAAGACTATAATGTTAATAAGGATTGGGGTAAGATTATGATTGTAAAGTTATTATGCAGACTCGTTAAAGTCATCGTATGTTTAGTTAAAGAAAAATCATATAATACTGAAAAGGGGAATACAATGAGAAGTTGTATTGAGTTCATAGTGCATGACTGCACAATATACATGAATGTGAATATGAAATCTTGGTTAAGAATAAACATTTAGTGAAAGATTGTACAATTTTGATATATGAAAAGTATTGAGGCTATATCTAAATTAAGAAATTGTAAGGATGAGATTTAACATACTCTTAAACATCATAAATGATATGGATAGTAGTTAAAGTCAAACACGTGTATTTGGTGTTGAATGAAAGATGAAAATATGACGTGTAATAAGTTAATATGGTAATATGATATTTATGAATTGAAATATTACACGATGATAAGGATAGACTATAGGAATAAAGGAATAAAGGTAAAAAATGATACTAGGTTTGTTAAAAATATTCACTCATTGTGAATATACGATGACATACCAATATACACCCTCGGCCAGGCCGAGGGTGTCCTCATCTCAGATGAGGGTTTAAGTCCAGGACGAGGGTCCACCTTTACCACAGTTCAATGACAGGAAGGGTCGGCTAAGCTAACCCCCATCCTAGAGCAGACGATCCTATAAGGGGCAGACCCCCTCAACATGGATAAGACGACACCTTAGTAATACGACCCTACAAAGCAGGATAGATGAACCTATGAGGGGATGACAGTACGAGGCCCACATCCATCCTGACCCGCTGCTAGCAGGAACCTTACCCTCGGCCTAACATCATAAGTCGAGCGTGACATCATCACATCGCGTGATTTGGGAGATGCGTGGGACAGTGCGCGTGGGACTCATATAGCACGTGGACTAGACCGTTATAACAATATCATCCCCTCACTTGAGGTAATATTATGTCATCATTAATCACAAGTGGCACGTCCAGGTGTCAACAGGGAATTGGTTGGATCATTATTCACATTCTCAATGCATGCTTGGGAGGTACACTACACCACCCGAGCCGTATATAAATTTTTCATCTCGTTTTTTGCAAAAGGATCGATAATTACAACCTTAGTTGAAACTCTGCTTGTAGACACAATGGAGAAAGAGTGAACTTATGAGCATTGTATCCAAGGCCATTAGTGCCCATATTTAGTGGATCACACACTCATAGTGGATGTAGGCCTGATTGGCTACATCATTGTCTTCATTCCTCTTATACTCATCCCCTTCCATATACTTATACGCATATATAACTCTATTGCTGCCATTGTTATCATTGTTTGAGCTCATCACCTCTTATCTGGTGGGGCTAAATCTTAGCATCATCATACGATGATACAACTGATAATCTAGTATGTGTGAATGTTTGACATACGTATGTAAAGGCATGAAGTAATATATTAGTTGGGGATTGGTTTTCATTAATAAGAAATCATTGGACGATTATTCTTACGTGTAATGATAAAGAAACTGAAGTTATTATGAAAGAAGATTTGGAGTACATCTAGGAACCAATTGAAATTCTTGATCGTAAGGAGTAAGTATTAGGGAATAAAGTTAGTTCTGGAGGATCCATTAAATTAAATAAGCAACTTGGGAAAGGGAAGATAGAATGAGAAAAATACTATCCCCAATTGCTTGATAAGTGAAATTCATACTAAATTTCGAGGACGAAATTTTCTAAGGGGGGAAGGTTGTGACGACCCGAATATGATTATGATAAATCATGTTTAAATCATTCTTACTGTATGGGATGGGGATAATGTGTTATTAGAATATATAATGTTAAGTTATTTTGTTTAGTCTAATCCTACCTTTTTAACTTATGAAATATTAAATTAGTCACAAACACAAATTTGTGAAGTCTTCGGTAGGAGTGTTCGAGTTCGAGACTAGTTTTGGCCACTATAATATAATAATTGACTAGAGGTGAAAAATATATAGCAGTATATATATATATATGAGTTAAGTTTGTAAAACAACAAACGGTGTGTAAAACAAAGGCCCGGACAAGAAGTTATGCTGGAATTATGAAGCAGGGGCAAATTTATCCCTTCGTTAAATGATATTTCGTCTTATTAGGCTAACAACTGGGGGATTTTGATTGATTAAGGAAGGAGGTGGGGTTTGGTCGACTTTAAAGGCTTGAAATAATCTATTCTTTCATCATATTTCCGCCATTAAAGAGTTTGTCTTGAGAGGAAGAGAAGTGGGAAGTCGAAGAAGAAGAATTAAGGAGAAAAATTAGTGAAAAATCCGTGGGAAATTACGGAAGAGTCATTAAGGGAAGAAGAACCGGTTGAAAAAGTGCCAGACAAAGGTAAGGGAAAAACACATGAAGTGTAAAAGGTGAGTGTACTCACTGAAAAAAGATGTATTATACATGGCTATGGAGATGATTTGAATATCACTCACGGGTAAGATGTATTACACATGGTTTTGGGTATAATATGAATATCACTCATTGGTAAGATGTATTATACATGGTTACGGATATGATCAGAATAATATTATGAATATGAAACTATTCATTTCGG
This sequence comes from Sambucus nigra, assembly GCA_949130495.1. Taxonomy (NCBI): domain Eukaryota; kingdom Viridiplantae; phylum Streptophyta; class Magnoliopsida; order Dipsacales; family Adoxaceae; genus Sambucus; species Sambucus nigra. The sequence goes on from OX422208.1 coordinate 746,020,249, forward strand.
TTTACCAAAATGGGAGGTTACTCCCCAACCCGGAATGGGGGAGAATTGTCTATTACAGACAGGATATGTTAATCATGATTCAGATAAGTTGGTCATTCTTTATGAATGAGCCGGATAAGTATATAATTGGTCATTCTTTATGAATGAGACGGATAAGTATATAATGGTTTTTTCGTTATGAATGAGTCGAATAATTGGTCATTCTTTATGAATGAACTGGATAAGTATATAATTGGTTATCCTTATGAATGAGCCGGATAAGTATATAATTGGTAATTCTTTGTGAATGGGACGGATAAGTATGAATATATCATCACGGGGATATAATTTATTGCATTTAATTTTATGCAATAGTGTAGTAGTGATGCATTCACTAAAGTATTTTACTCATGGTTCCTATGTTTATGTTTTTCAGGTACTGTGATATCACTGCCAAATCTAGGAGGTCGGTGGGGTTAGAATGTGATGCATAAAACCATGATTTGGTCAAACGTAAATGGGGTAATTTAAGCCTAATTTTTTTTCCAGTAAGTTTGAATAAGTATAAATACCTTAAAATTGTGAAAGGCTTTTAGTTTTACTGATTCATATTAATAATAAAAAAAAAGGATACTCGTGATTACGATTTTGTTAAGGTAATTATGATTTGACTCACTTTGACTTTCAAACTTAATTATAAGTAACTGGGTTGGGGTGTGTCAGTAATCTTATACCATATCTCATCACATCAACCTAAATTTAAATAAAATTATTAAAGTACAAAACCAACTGGAAATGACAAAAAATACCATAAACACTTGTTGGATAATGAATTATAAAGTCCTGTTATCGTAAGGCAAATAGTTCATATGATACCGTGGAATATGGATTCGTAGAGAAGTTGATTCAAATCTCCAACGGAGATTCATTGTTCGAAAAAGATAAATTTCAACAAAACATCCAAATTTTATTTCAACAAACGAAACCTGATCAATCGACGGTTGGGATATGTTCCGAATCTTCTCCGAATTTTCTTTGAATCTTCTCTGAATCATCCAAAATTTTCTCCGAATGATAAGTGATTCCGAAGAAATCTAATCATATTGAATTTGAGCATGTGTATTTGTGAAAAACGGGTCAATGACTTAAATTAATCACCTCGATGCATAATAATTTATTAATAAGAGTTCGAATGTTCTGCCACACCTCAAAGTTTGGATGATCAGATCAATTGACTTGGAATATACCTACCCTTTCTTCAGTTAAACAGTTCATGTGTATGAGATATATTCTAATGTAACAGTCCTTGCTTCAGTCCTAGCTTCAGTAATAAGAGTTGCATCCGTATATGAGTACTTCAAAAAACATAAAACGTAAAACATAGAACGTAGATTGGTATTTCATAATTATTAAGAGATTTAACACTAAATTGTATAGACTGAGCACAAAAGGCTCAGAACAAAGAAGATGGTACGGAAGAACCCATTCTTGATATTAAGAAAATACTATTCATGAATTTTCAAAATCAATTCTAATAATTATCTAATTTAACACTGGAAGATTAAAGAAAGCAACATTGATGTCTTTGTTAGGGTTGTCATCAGTTATGAATGTAGATTTTTGAATAAAAGAATCAAGAACTGAAAACCAAGTAATTATAAAAAAGAAACGACTGAAAAACTAAACCGTACTACCTCTCTATAATCTTGAACTGCAATATTTTCGTCAGTGTATAGCTTATCTTGGTTAAAAACCTTCTGCTCCATAAAACAAAATTTGGTTGTCAAAATAATAAGAGATAACACACATACAATTCTATAAATAATCCGAACTCGCAACAATACAAACATAAAGCAACAATACGAAACTATTTCCATTACCTGACTGAGGTAAAAATCATAGCCAGAGTGAATTAACTGCCAACTTCTAAAATTCTATGTTGTTTTTTATTACCCATTGGCTCAGGTAGTACACCTAGAACAAAAATCAAAACTAAGAAGTCAATCTATGGGTCGAATGACGATAGTACGGGTATGTAAAGGTGAAAACAAAATCTCACAACTATAATGAATTAGTTCAGGCAGATTGATTTCATGGGTCAAATGAAGATTGATTTCAAACTCTGAACAAAACCTCATAAATATTATATGTAAGAAAAAATAAAACAAAATCCAAATAATATACTCACTATTGTGATTACCTGTGTACAAAATCCAAACAAAATCCAAATAATATACTCACTATAATCATTATTATGATCACCTGTGTACGTGGGATTTTTGTGGTGTAGGGACCCCTGTAAACATAGTATAGATAATAATTAGGCAAGTTAGGAGAGAAAAATATCTCTAAACAGTAGGGGTGTTCGTGGTCCGATCCGGTCCGATTTGGGGGTATTTTTAGGATCAGACTGCACTAATTAGTCCTAAAAAATTATGGATCGAGATCGGACCAGAATAATCGGTTTCGATCATATTCGGTTTTCAAGCGGTCCGTATTCGATCTCGGTCCTATTCGGTCCAACCCATATAAAACAACACACATTTTTTTTATTGAAAATGACACATTTAAAAAAAATAGCATTTCTCATTAAAAAAATATCACTTGTAAAAAAAAACAGCACATTATAATAAAACAACACACTTTTTTAAAAAAAAAACAGCACTGTTTTTAAAAATAAAATAAAAACAACACTATTTTTAAAAAACAACAACAATATTTTAAAAAAAAAACAGCACTGTTTTTTTAAAAAACACCACCTCAATTTTAAAAAATAAATAGCAAACAACCAACAACTAATACCCGTAAAATATGTCCACCGCATAATTAATACATTCATACTAAAGTATCATGTTTAATTTAACTATTACAAATTCAACACAAATTCTTCAAAAACTCTACGTATCCATGTCACCACGTGTTAAGCCTCTCCACTTGTAGCTCCCAATAACTCTACAAATCATTAAAAATGAGATTGTCACTAATAGGATGTAAACAATTCAAATAAAACAAAATATCACAATTTAACAATTTGTTACCCGAATCAAGTTTCTCTAGTTGTGAATGTTGTCCAACGAATCTCAAATATTGATTGGCTTTGTTGAGGAGTTTTGACGACAAACAAGTGCTTCCACCGTATTTGTTGATAATGAGCTACGAAATGGGTCAAGAATACGATCTCCCGTGATAAATGCGGATTAGGAAGCAACGGTAGACACAGGAATAACTAATACATCATAGGCAACAAGAGAGAGGATTGGGTATATATTTTGATTATTTTTCCACCAACTAAGAATATCAAAATTTGTACTTTCTATCTCACATATTTCCAACAAATATTTTTCAACTTCTGACTTAGCCCCAAAGTTATTGTGACACCCCGCCTAATTAAATACCGGGCGATCAATCCTTTATTAAATTCAAATAAAAGGGAACATTTGGTTCATTCTTTGCATCACTATCGCAAAATAAAATTTACCAATTTAAACACCCTAAATAATTAAGCTAAGTGTCAAAACAATTTAAGATTTTATATCCATTTTATTAAATCCAAATATGTAAACCTTTTTAACAACCAACAGTTTAAGAATCACACAATTACTAAGGATGGCAATAACACACACGAATTTAAAACTATCTAGATAAACAAAACCAGTTTAAAACTATAAATGGAACCATCCTGACAATAATTAACTCCCAAGGAGTACTGAATACTGAAAATACAAATAAATGTAGATCTCTGATATATCAAAACTAAATAGGGAAATGGGCGACACATGCCTCAACTATGAAGAACTAAAATAGGAATTGAATCAATGAAGAGGTCGTCTAAACCAAAGGCCTGCAACTCCCACATAAGCTGCAACGCGTCCAATCCAAGAAACCTATGCATGACGCCCCTATGGCTGGGCACCTGTAATACATATATACATACAAGAGAGAGAAAAAGACAGGAAATGGGTCAGAGCTCGAGTGTAAAACAGTTTTAAAAATAGTTTAGCAAATATTTAAAATGCTTACCTGCTAATGCAACAACTATGTTAGTATGCGACACTCTCTTGAGACTTCTCACCTCTCGTCTATTGTGCAGGCCTACCGTTCTACTGATCTCATAAGTCTATCTAACTTATTCCCTTGAAGTTTTATCTTGAAAAGTACTAAGGCCATGATATTTAGTTTTAGAAAATTTATCTCTTCCATTTTCTGACGTTACTTAGAACCATTTAGTTATCGTTACAAAATTCAAGAACACTTGTCATAAAGCTGGAGCATTTATTCATTTCTTAACTACTTATACACTCAGTAGAAAGTTTTCATATATATATATATATATATATATATATATATACACACACACACACATATATTAGTCACTCATATAATATATATATATATACTATCGGCACCCCACATAAAATCTATGGCGCTGGCATACTCTGCTATCAAGTCCCTGTATCACTCAAACTAAGGGAAATACTAGTTCAGAATCACTCTCGAACTGTATTAACACACTACACAAACAATTGGAGGCAAAGCATAGTTCCAGGTCCTAAAAGGTCATCACATGCCCTCACGTCTCTTAGAACATCTGACTATCATTCTCAGATAACATGTATCGAGGATACTATCTTCTAGGGTATGAGTTAATATCCCCCATAAAGGTCCAATTGAGATAAGACTGTCCCGACGCGGAAACCTCCGTGATAGCAAGTAGCCCGAGTATGACTTTTACACAGATACATAATATAAGCACAGTCACAGTCATATATATAAATATTTACATTTTCTAAATTAGGTGTGCCCACGACCCATAATTATAATTATCCATTCTTAGCATAATTTACTCGATTATCTCACATAACAGATTCGTCTCTTTTATTCTCATTTATAATTTATTTCATACATACTTCTCATCTCTCGAAGTGTTCTATCTCACTAAGTATAATTTCAGTAGGTATACTCTCACTTACCTTTTGGTCTAAATCCTTTACGAGTCTCAAACTTTTAGTAAACTTACGCACAATTTCCTAGGTAATGAATAACTCTCCGTTAACCCAAAATTTCATCCCACATTAATTTTCATTCAACGGAGTCTACCTAGACCCTACTGGTCCTCTTCATAACCCATTATACTCTATTAATAGTAATTAAGGGTTCCTACGCATTTTAACTGGATTAAACAAAATAGGGGCAAAATATGCAGTTTTCCAAGAGGGATCGATCGATCGAGGATATGGGGTCGATCAATCGATCGATCAAGAAGTTCTTGCCCCGAAACTGTCATTTAAACCTATGGGTTTCATCTTCCAAATATATCCAAAATGCCATTATCGATTCCCAAACTCCCAAACAACATTACTACTAGTTCTCTATACATATATGCATGAAACATGTATAAATTCATCAACGGGATTGTATTAAGGGGCCAATTTGCCTTAATTATCAAGAACCCTAATTTTTCACTAAACTTCCATTATTCTAATTCTTTTTCCAGATTTCTCACTTCTAAATTATTCAAATTTCGTGGGTAATCCTCTACATATGATTGAGATTCCAGAATATATTTATTTTCTCTACAACATGTGATTGGGTTCTCTAAATCATTATATTCTTCCATAAAGTATAGGTTCGACAATCCTAATCTAACATGGTGAGACATTAAATAAAAGAGAAGAAAGATAGATACTTGCCTGGGAATTCAAGGTTCTGATTTTGTGGGTGAAAAATGTATGGTTGCGTTCCTCGTCGTGCGATCTACGTTTTGGTGGTGGCGACGGTGCAAACGGATGAGTTCTTGGCCTGTGATTGCTTGGAAAGTTCTCCACTTTTTTCTCTAATGGCCGTTATTTGGCTTTGTGTTTGTTAACCCTAAAAGACAACTCCTAATGGTTGATATATATCCTTAGGAAATTCGTGAGTTTAATTACCCAAAAATATAAAATGTCTAATATACCCTCCCGGGATGTCAATTAGGCCTAAAAAATCCCCGAGGCCCAAACTAAACCCCCAGATATACTTTTCTAACTAACTCGACCCTTCTGGACACATTGATGCACTCTAAATGACCGTAAGGACGACTTATAATTTATTCTCTTTTAATAATACTAATTTAGTCCTGACACGACACAGGCGCGTCCTAACTTAACTTTCCATAATTGCCATTTTATTCACTCATAACAATTTTAATAAAATAAATCTCATATATTACTTTACTCATCCAGTAATTTTCAATAAATTTCTAATAATTACTAACTCACATCATGCTATTAAATTTAAAATAAATAAATTTACGGATTAATATTAAATTAATATCTCAATTAAATTTAATAAATCCCCAATTTTAAAAGCCATAAAAATACGGGGTATTATATACTTCCCCCTAATAACGGAATTTCGTCCCGAAATTCGGAAAATAAGGCATACCTGGTAAAAACAATTCTGGATACCTTATTAGTATGCAAACTAACTTCAAAGTAAGGCGCTCAATCACTATAGCCCTCGTTTCACTTCAAGCTTGTTTAACACTCTCATTAACGACACTTCACAATATGCTCCTATCCAATAACATCCGCATAAGACGAGCCTACATATCATTGACTTCATTATTTCAATATTATTGGGAGGCCGCACCTCACTACATGAAAACTACTCGTATTTATCTAAACACAAAACTCCCATTCCGAGAGAAACCACACGAACATCTGACCACAACTTGCTCTCTTAAAACAGCCGTTGTAATTCTACCATAAACATTAGACTCTAACTCAACCAATCCAAAATTTTGATTATCCGCCCATGTCTTAACATTCAGAGTGAGAAAAGTTAAGGGCTTTTCCACACCCGAAACCTCAATAAGCACCTTGTTCACAATAAGTAGGTACGAGTGCTCCCACGGAACCCTGCCATTAGCTAATATCTTCCCCTAATTACCGTATTATACTCCACTTGCTAGCTATAACCCTCGTGGAAATGAAACGATCACAAAGAATCCAAAATTACTTTCACACTGCTCCACTAATCGTTAATCACCGTTTGCCTACTCCCCGGCTATGGGTGATACATCTTACTCAAAACGTAATGTTATCCTTGCTGCTTCCTGAAATCCCATTTTAAAGGTGGGATTCAAAAATCTCATCCTAATTCAGAAAAATACCGTGTAGGACCGCGTACCGAAGCTATCCTTCCTTTCAAAGGAAGACTAGGGCACACTAGCAAATATTATAAATCACCCCAAAGTAATGTCAATTACTTACTTCTTGGGCATCTTGTTACTCACGTTCGAAGGAACTCTTGATCTTACCTTGAGGTTGGCAACTCATCCAAGAAACTTTACCGCCTTTACCGGCCTCTTCCACTATAGGAATTGTCGATAGACACCAAATTTTCTGGTTTATCCTCTTGTTCCAACCAATTTCTATCTATGAGTGGTGCATGCGGAGACCACTCACTATGTCCCGCTCAACATCGACTTCTACTTGAAGTTACACTTAATGCTCCCCTTCTTTCCTTAGTGTATACCGAAAGTTTTGATCCACGCACACTACACCAAATCTACCCATTTGTCAAGGTCAATGACCGTGACATTTCGAGGCGAGACAACTTTTTTTGTCACGGTCGTGTCACGGTCATTGACCTTGACAAAAAACTCGCGTTTTGTGTCACGGTCGTGTCAAGGTCAATGACCGTGACACGTTTATCACGGTTTATAACCGTGACAAAGCCGTGACCCTTTTTAAAAAAAATTGTCACGGGCATTGCCCGTGACAAGTCCGTGACAAATGTTGTCACGGACTTGTCACGGTCAATGACCGTGACAATTCTGGGCAGAATTTAAAAAAAATCTGCTAGGCAGTATGGCCACTGCCACTGCCCAGCAGTATATTTGTACCTGTTATAGCAACGTTGTACCTGTTCCAAACATCATATATCCAACACAAACTAAAGATAATGCAAATATATATTCATGACAGTATAATCCAAATCTTCAAAGTAAAAATAATATACATGACGATATAATCCAAATATAATTAAAATGGACAAACTAGAAAATAATGTTACTACATGTCTTGGATAAAACTGAGGAGGTGAGTAGGCCACACGACATACGAATTGACGCACCCACTAATATACGTCGTGCCGCATTGTTCGTGCAACCACAATAGGGAGTTCTCCTTCCTGGTTATGACATGCGTGACGAGCACCCTGGACTCCATCTGTTGAAGCACACGTCCGTGGACTATTCCACCCTCGACGATATCCGGGTTCCTCAACCCCCGCCCTATCCGCTGGCCATCAAATATGTCCAATATGAACACGCTGGGCCAACTAATTGTCGATAATGGTCTGTTGGAGGGCGTCAAATAGGGAAGTGGATCGTCAAAGTACGAACGTGTCGGTGATGAAGCATCGAGGTCCACATCCTCGTCATCCTGTGCCTCGTCCTCCCGCACCTCCTCGTCCTCCCGCACCTCCTCCTCCACCGCCTTCTCCTTCCCTTTCCCTTTACCTTTCTCTTTACGGTCTCCACCTAACGTACGCTTCATGAATGCGTACATATCTTGGACCGTCGCCTCCAAACGGGACAGCTTCGCGTCGTGTGAATCCACCGTTCGAGCCAACCCGGTGTCGCTCGTCTCCAATCCAATGATCCTAGATTTGACCACCCGCGAGCTCACTCCCCTTGTCCTCCCCTTGCGATCAGAGCCAAGCACTTGCCTGAGTGCGTCTGTGGACAAAGATGCCTTGTCGGCATCAGACTGCGACTCATGCACTTCCTTAAGCTTTGCCTGAAACGACAAAAAGCACATGATTAGTAAAATAAGTAAACTAAAAAATTATAACGTAATTAACAATAATTAAACTGTCGGATTACTTACAATCGTGGCCGCGATGCTCGGGGACACGTCCTTGTCCTTCCCCTTCTTCGTCCGAAGAGCCACATAAGTATCGAGCCTATGTGGCTTACCCCCTGGCCCACTCCCTACCCCCTGAAATAAAATAAAGTAAAGTAAAATTAGTATCGGCCCCGCAAAGTAAAATAATATCCAATAATATATTTCTGTAGTTATAGATAAATTAAATATTACCTTCATCCTATGCTCCACCTCAGCGTAAGAGGTCCGGCCGGAGTAGTGCACGTCCGTCTTTTTAGCCCGATTTTCCCTCCCCGATTGGCGAGATGCCAATTGTCGATCCTCGATCTCATTGTCAATGAACTTTTGCCATTGTGCCAATGAGATCGGCTCCTTGGGCGGGACGGATCCGCGCCATTGTAAAATGGTCTCTCGTGTTTTTCCAAAGTACCGTGTCCGCATATTTTTTTTCCACATCTTGTGTTGCTCCCTCAACTGCTCCAAGACAGAATCGCGTAGCTTTGGATCCAAGTTGAATTGTTCCTGCCCAACAAATACAATGTTAGTTGCGAATAAATATAAATATAAATATAAATATAAATATAAATATAAATATAAATTGAAATTGAAATATTCATATAAATATTACCTGTAGTGCCGCCCAAACAGCTAACTTGAGCTCATACGGCACGTCCTTCCAACTCATAAACCCCGGGCCGATGACCGTCTTTAGCAGCTCGAGGGATCTCGCTAAAAGCTCCGACATGTTTTCGACGGTAATCCCAAATTTTCCATATTTGGGGAGCCTAGGGGCGGAGGAGCCCTCGTCGCCTCCGCTACCACCGAACCCAGACGACGACATCATCATCTTCGCCCTAACATCTGAAGGAGACATTTTTGCTGTAAAAAAAATGTTATTAGTACAGATAAAAAAATGTTCCGTCTATATTATAACGTATGTGTAAGTTCCGTCAATACCATTTCGTTTCAATTTTGTAATATTATGTTTTTTCCAAATATTTAAAGAGTTATTAAATGGGTGCCCCACCCCTGCCCCCTCCCCCCGCCACACACACACGCACACCTACGCACACACACACACACACACCCCACCCCTACCCACCCCACCCCCACCACGACCGTGACAACTACATATTTTGTTTATCAATAAAATTATGACATGAGATAATTATAATTGTAGCATAAATTTCATTATCATGGGTTTTACCTAATTGAATTAAATGAACAATACTTTTAGCCCTTGTTATTCATCAAATTTGAGGCAAGTTAATTAGAATATTTGTATCGAGCCTATGTGATTTATATGGATTAATTCTATTACATTTATAATTTAACTAATAGAGTTGAATTTTAATATTAATCCTTTGGTTTATTTAACTAACTTTGGTTTGGTTTATTTCTAGTTGAATCTGAGTTATAATTTTTAGATTATGTGTAGGAATTGAATTTTAATATTAATCCTTCATAAATCCCTTGAATACATGCATAAATTTGTAGAGATTGAAATTAAATTGCTTGAGATTGAATTTCTATGTTTCGGGGTCATTATTTGAAAATACTTAATTTTCAACTCCAACAACATATGCTTCAACTTAACCCAATCTTCCCAATAATACCAACTAATCAACACCCAACATCCAAATCCAACAACATAGGTCTAGAACCAAAGTTTGTACATAATAATTTATAGTCTCCAAGAAAGTACCATTTTTATTCATAATATTTACGATTATCAGTTTCTCGTGTATTAGCCAAATTTCCACCCCACCCTGCCCCCTCCACCACCCCCTGCCCCCCTCCCCCACCCTCCAACAATATTTTTGAATGAAATATTTATTTTGAATGAAAATATCAATTATTTATAAAATTGATGTCTACTTTTAGTGTTGTCTATATATGTTAGTCTACTTTTGCTTTTTTTTTAAATAATCAATTAACCAAATTTCATGATAGTGAATAAGGGTTAATCCTAGCCATTGATTAAGTGTATTATTAGTAAGTACAAAAATTAAATATGGACTCTTAATCTAGGATATAAGGAGTATTTGTTAGTGAAATAATAATTTACTGATAAAAACACACTCGAACACTACCAAGTTTTGACGACACGGATCTCTAGAAAGAAAAACAAGCATTTCAAAATTAATATGCCCTCTTTCTTGTTTAGTGTCTCGTGAATTGATAGTATGATTTTAAAAATAGTATACAAAACTAGGTGAGATTTTAGAATTACACGTCGAAATAATACATGTTGTATAATAATAATAATACAAGTGCATGCTTTGCAATCAAAGGTATTTATCTTTATAAGGAAAAAAATATCTTAAAATGATTGGTAGGGAATGTCTATGAGGTGGATGATAATTTATTTGATATTTTATTTTATTTCTTTTGGTTAGGTTATTAAGACTTTATTTGAATTGATATCTTAGTAATTATTATTTAATATTTATTTTGAGCAATTATCTTATAGTAGGATTATTATCCTAGAAACAATTCTAACATTCCATGAAGGAAAACTTTTATTGGATGGTTGAAAAGACAATAGTTCCAAATTTATTATATTCCATAACAATTTCATAGTTTCAATTCATTTTCATTTATTCTCTTAGTGCTACAACAATAATTTGAATTCATTTCATATGATTTCCCACCCCACCCCACCCCTCCACCACCCCCTCTCCCACCACACACCACCACACACACACACACACCCCACCCCACCCCACCTCCTCCCCCACCACACACCACCACCACACACACACCCACCCCACCCCACCCCCTGCCCCACCCCTCATCCACCCCCTCCCCCACCACACACCACCACACACACACACACACCCCACCCCACCCCACCCCCTCCCCCACCACACACCACCACACACACACACACACACACACACCCCACCCCACCCTCCACCACCCCCTCCCCCACCCCGCCCCACCCTGCCCCACCCCCTGCCCCCCTCCCCCACCCTGCCCCACCCCCCACCCCCTGCCCCCCTCCACGCACACACATACACACATATATATATACACATACACACATAAATATACACAAAAATATATATATAAATGGAAGAGAGAGAGAGAGAGAGAGAGAGAGAGAGAGAAAATGGACCTGAAAGTAGATAGATAGATAGATAGATAGAGAGAGAGAGAGAGAGAGAGCAGCGTCGAGAGAGAGAGAGAGATGGAGGGAACGGCGCGGGAGGGAAAAAAGAAGGGGGATAGGGTTTTTGCTGCGAACATTGTGACGGTCGTGTCAAGGTCTTTGACCGTGACACGAATTGTCACGGTCATTGACCGTGACAAGTCCGTGACAAATTTACTTGCCACGGACTTGTCACGGTCAATGACCGTGACAATTCGTTGTCACGGTCGTGTCAAGGTCAATGACCGTGACATAAAACGCGTGTTTTTTTGTCACGGTCAATGACCTTGACAAGGCTGGCCGGCTGAAAGGTGACAATTTGCCCATTTTGGTGTAGTGGCACTTTTCTCCACGATGTGCACTTCTGGACCTTTTTATACCATACTAACATCTTCACTCTTTGTACGCGTTAGTTGCTCTCAACATTTGACTAATTACAACTCCACTCCGAGTGTTCCATATAATAATTAAATTCTACCCTTCTCAAGGAATACCCCCTTTTTAAATGGCTTCTCATAACCTTCTAACCAAATTCGGGTGTGCTCCTCTAATCGCACAAGTATATATGGATCATCGTTCTTCACGCGACACTTAATACACTCTACCACTTCCACCTCATTATGTTAGTCCCACAAATAATATATTCCACACATTTATTTCCGCATCCCTACAACTAGGACGATTCTAACATCAGTTAACCAATATGCCCACATTCTGTAGCACCCCGCCCACTCGGGAAGAGCGAACGGCGCGCTACTCATCGATAAAACTTACCAAATCCATCAAAATACTAGGTACAGAGCATATACATCCCACAACAACAAAAGTGAAGCCACTAATCTCAAATTTCTTCAAATAAGTATAACAATTCTCTCAAATAAATACAACAACTAAAATAAATCACCAATGCTCTATACATCAAAATAAATACAAGTCTTCTCTCTTGTATTAAAATTTCTTCCCAAGTAATTCATGCTAAAAATATCCCAACTCTTTATTTCCCTTGTGCTTAGAACGCGGTTACAACACTTAGGTATTCTCAAGCACCCCTAGAAATCAAAATTTTAAATTCTCCTTATCATCGTTCCATCTTTCAACTCGTGGTGATAAAACAAAACTTTCAATGCTTTCTTACTACACCACTGGCTCCACTGGCCTTAAATCATAATTCGACTTCTAACTTGTAGATGTAATTACATGATCCTATTACGACCAAGGTACCTAACTCATGGACTAATGACCAAACATCTCCCTAGTTCCAACTTTACGCTAAGTTTCATGTGTGGGATATACCGCAAAGCGAACTCCAAATAAGGAACCCCCCGATACACTACTACCTATCATTGTCGGTTATCGAAATCCGTTAGGCCCTCCGTCCATAGCATGTACCCCTTTATTTCGTCTCTTGATAGAAAAGTTACATCTCCTCCCGTAATTACACTTAACGAAGGACATTTAGCCAATTGTAGTATCGTTGAGTATTGGTGGTAATCACATCTATAGACCTTGAATACATACAATCGGGATTCTCAAAATCCCGTTCCCAATCATATGGGTGTAACTCTCAACTCCCACATCTCTAAAGGATAGATATATCAACGCGCTCTTCCTATCACCAAGTTCGAGCGCTAAACATAATAATGAGTTAAATCTTTTCGCTCAACAATAAACCCAATACATATTGAATCAAAACAACAAAGTTCCCACACACAGCGGAATTGAATATCTCGATCCCACTATCCCCTCCGAAGTCTCTAAAATAGCTAATACAAGTGCGAGTCCGACCCTCTCATAGGTGAGGCCTCGCCAGAACAAAACATGCTGCACTAAGGCAACCACTCCAATAGCCTTGCAATAACTTCCTACTATCGTACTAACCATTACTATAAAGTTTTAACCAGGATAATATCATACTCGTATATCACACCACTAAAATGAGTAACCTCAGTAAAGTATATAACACTATTAATACACCCATTCATCCTCTGCGGATAGCACTAAAGATAATCCCGTTACACTAGGAAAAATATTCACGTAATAATAATGTTTGTAGTTATACGCATTAAGCCCGTCTCACATGCTAATCTAGCAATGAACAAAATATGGTGACTCGCTCGTTTTTACATAAAATACGCCTCATCGTTCGAGGATAAAACTCATACTTCTACCTTACCAATCGTCTTGACTGCATAAATGGTCCCTCGACATAATACGCCTATCCAAACCAAACCAAAAACTACTTTAATTATTGTCCTTTACTAGGCATCCTACTCTTGTCCCTTTACTCACTTCGAGAAGACATTAACGTATGTGATTTCTTTCTCCACAAAATACCTCTACACATAATCTACTTATCACCTGTTATACTGACCATATTAGAATTGTCCTTCTATCAAATTTTGGTAGGCTCGATTCCTAATGGCTACCCTTGTTGTTCTGTTAGCCTTATTGGCCCTAAAGAACATGATACTGGTTACAGTAGTCCTTACTAAATTCACCATCCCTCGGTAAGAATTCAGCTATCCGATTCATTTAAATGGGTCCCCTGATGTGTATCCACATCTCCTTGTGGTGCTACACTACCACCGTTGCATCCAGTCTTGTTCTTGACTAAATTCTTCGATTCTTTTAGCTTCCCATATAAAGAAGCATTATCATCTCCATTGACAAAGCACGTCATTGTCAACCTCTGAGTCGACCGTCTAGAAAAGTTCCCTTTTTAAGTGTTATTAATTATTATTACGAGTCGATCTCCCACGTGGAGTCCTCTCCTCCATTGGTATTTACATCCTCCGATACAAGATTCGCTAACGATTTAGATTCATAATCACAAACGGAACTCTGTCAGGTCCTCCTATGATGAGTTCAGAACAACGTTCACATTTTATCCTGAACATCTGATGAAGGAACATGCGGTCAAACTGTACCCAAGATCCTTATATAGACATAGCATTCCACTTCTAAAAGTGGTGTATGACTCACACTGTGATAAGTTCGTTTCGACAAGCCAAGAAAAAATTGACTCTAAATTTTTCACTTTCAGTTAGCCACACTCCGTCATATGTCCAAACCTTTGGATATTTTACCTCCTTTGTCTAACACACACAATCTGCGCATTTATAGAATTTCCACTGATAGTTCCCTTCAATGTCTCGTCTGACCTTTTCCCAGTCGTATCACGTTGGGTGAGTCTACTCTTGCACCTCTTTTGACTATAGCAGCATTTGGAAATCATAGGTTGTGCCCTATCCGTCTTTATAGTCTTGGCTTCTCGTGACATAATAGGGGTGACCTAAACTACAGTTATCATCCTCGAATGTGCTATACAACCTCAATTAAGCCTTGCCTTCTGCTGTCCACCCAATGGCCCTTGCCTTCCATATTTCATTATTTGAACACGCCCGAACGTGAATAAGATTCACTAATGTACATACATTATAGCAGGAGAATGAAAATCTCACCCTAGAAATCAACAGTCCTAAACATAGGGATCTATATCAAACAAAGCAACGCTGAAAGCATAATAAGCTGCACAGATCCTAAGGACACTAGAACTTGATGCTTTGATACCACCTGTGACACCCCGCCTAATTAAATTCCGGGCTATCAATCCTTTATTAAATTAAAATGAAGGTGAACAGTTGGTTCATTCTTAGCATCACTGTCGCAAAATAAAATTTACCAATTTAAACACCCTAAATAATTAAGCTAAGTGTCAAAACAATTTAAGACTTTATTTCCATTTTATTAAATCCAAATATGTAAACCTCTTTAACAGCCAACAGTTTAAGAATCACATAATTACTAAGGATGGCAATAACACACAAGAATTTAAAACTATCTAGATAAACCAAACCAGTTTAAAACTATAAACGGAACCATCCTGACAATAATTAACTCCCAAGGAGTACTGAATACTGAAAATACAAATAAACATAGATCTCTGATATATCAAAACTAAATAGGGAAACGTGCGTCACATGCCCTAAGTATGAGGAACTAAAATATGAATTGAATCAATGAAGAGATCGTCTAAACTAAAGGCCTATAACTCCCACATAAGCTGCATCGCGTCCAATCTAAGAAACCTATGCATGACGCCCCTTTGGCTGGGCACCTGTAATACATATATACATACAAGAGAGAGAAAAAGACAGGAAACGGGTTAGAGCTCGAGTGTAAAACAATTTTAAGAATAGTTTAGCAAGTATTTAAAATTCTTACCTATTAATGGAACAACCATGTTATTAAGCAACACTCTCTTGAGAATTCTCACCTCTCGTTTAGTGTGCACGCCTACCGTTCTACTGATCTCATAAGTCTATCTAACTTATTCCTATGAAGTTTTATCTTGAAAATTACTAAATCTATGATATTTAGTTTTATAAAATTTATCTCTTCCATTTTCTTAGGTTACTTAGAACCATTTAGTAATCGTTACAAGATTCACGAACACTTGTCATAAAGCTGAAGCATTTATTCATTTCTTAACTACTTATACACTCAATAGAAATTTTCCATATATATATATATATATACTATCGGCACCCGACATAAATCTATGGTGCTGGCATACTCTGCTATCAAGAACCCGTATCACTCAAACTAAGGGAAATACTAGTTCGGAATCACTCTCGAACTATATTAAAACACTACACAAACAAATGGAGGCGAAGCACAATTTTAGGTCCAAAGAGGTCAGCACATACCCTCACGTCTCTTAAAACATATGACTATCATTCTTAGATAGCCTTTATTGAGGATACTATCTTCTAGGGTATGAGTCAATATCACCCATGAAGGTTCGATAGAGATAAGACTGCCCCGGCGCGGAAACCTCCGTGATAGCAAGTAGCCCGAGTATGACTTTTACACAGATACATAATATAAGCACAGTCACAGTCATATATATAAATATTCACATTTTCTAAATTAGGTGCGCCCACGACCCATAATTATAATTATCCATTCTTAACACAATTTACTCCATTATGTCGCATAATGGATTCGTCTCTTTTATTCTCATTTATAATTTATTTCATACATACTTCTCATCTCTCGAAGTATTCTATCTCACTAAGTATAATTTCAGTAGATATACTCTCACTTACCTTCTGGTCTAAGTCCTTTACGAGTCTCAATCTTTTAGTAAACTTACGCACACTTTCCTAGGTAATAAATAACTCTTCGTCAACCCACAATTTCATCCCACATTAATTTTCATTCAATGGAGTCTACCTAGACCCTACTGGTTCTCTTCATAACCCATTATACTCTATTAATAGTAATTAAGGGTTCCTATGCATTTTAACTGGATTAAGCAAAAGAGGGGGAAAATATGCAGTTTTCCAGGAGGGATCAATCGATCGAGGATAGGGGTCGATCCATCGATCATCGATCGATCGATGTTCTTGGGTCGATCGATCGATCAAACAGTTCTTGCCCAGAAACTGCCATTTAAACCTACGAGTTTCATCTTCCAAATTGCTCCAAAATGCCATTATCGATTCCGAAACTCCCAAACGACATTACTACTAGTTCTCTATACATATATGCGTGATTTCCTACGTGAAACATGTACAAATTCATCAACGGGATTGTATTAAAGGGCCAATTTGCCTTAATTATCAAGAACCCTAATTTTTCACTAAACTTCCATTGTTCTAATTCTTTTTCCGGATTTCTCACTTCTAAATTATTCAAATTTCGTGGGTAATCCTCTACATATGATTGAGATTCCAGAATATATTTATTTTCTCTACAACATGTGATTGGGTTCTCTAAATCATTAAATTCTTCCATAAAGTATAGGTTCAATAATCCTAATCTAACATGGTGAGACATTAAATAAAAGAGAAGCAAGATAGATACTTGCATGGGAATTCAAGTTTCTGATTTTGTGGGTGAAAAAGGTATGGTTGCGTTCCTCATCGTGCGATCTACGTTTTGGTGGTGGCGGGAGTGCAAACGGATGAGTTCTTAGCCTTGGATTGCTTGGAAAGCTCTCCACCTTCTTCTCTAATATCCGTTCTTTGGTTTTGTGTTTGTTAACCCTAAAAGACAACTCCTAATGGCTGATACATCCTTAGGAAATTCGTGGGTTTAATTACCCAAAAATATAAAATGTCTAATATACCCTCCCGGGATGTCAATTAGGCCTAAAAATGTTCCGATGTCCAAAATAAACTCCCGGGCATACTTTTCTGACTAACTCGACCCTTCTGGACACATTAGCGATCTCTAAATGACCATACGGGTGACTTATAATGTATTCACTTTTAATAATACTAATTTAGACCCGACACGACACAGACGCGTCCTGACTTAACTTTCCATAATTGCCATTTTATTCACTCATGACAATTTTAATAAAATAAATCTCATATATTAATTTACTCATCCAGTAATATTCAACAAATTTCCCATAATTACTAACTCACATCACGCTAGTAAATTTTAAAAAATAAATTTATGAATTGATATTAAATTAATATCTCAATTGAATGTAATAAATCCTCAATTTTAAAAGCCATAAAAATACGGGGTATTACAGTTATCTTCCGCTTCCAAATGTTTTTTATATTGAGATAATAAAAACGCATGCCCATCCATATCATCATCATCATCATTAAGCACGACAAGACTTGGTGCTGGAGTTATATTTCTTGGATTTGTACTAGAAGAACTATTTCCATGATATCAATCAAAAAGTCGAACAAAGTCTCTCTTACCTTCCTACTAAAGTCTATTGCCAAAACAAAGCCACGCAACTCTCCAAAAAATTATTCAACATACTTCAATTATGGCCTTACTAGCCACCCTATTTAGTCTTGGGCCCCATCGACCCTAAAATATGGTATGCTACTGTTACCGAGGACTTTACTGGTCCTGCCTGAACCCACAACTCTCGGGTTGCAACTTCTTGGGTTCAATTATCTTGACCCAACTCCTCCTCTGATAATATCACTCCCACGGTTGTTATGCCTAACTGGCATGGGTTACCCTTCTCAAATCTTATCGGTCTCATTTCTAAACGTGGACACATTCAACATTAGTAGTCCCACTCTCTACACGTAGGGAAAACTTCCCGAGCCATTTCCCATCACTGGTCCCACTGACCATTTTGGAATGTCCTTTCCTCGAACTGGAAGTCTTAGCTTCCAATCATTCTCCCGTTGTCTATTTGGCTAATGCGAACCTTTTGGAACTATTGTTGGCTTCTACAGCCTTGATTGATTTCATCGTCACTTGGTAGGAAGTTAATCAATCAATATTATCCAAATGAGTTCCCTATTTGGCATACTCCCATGTGGTGTTTCACTAACACCGTTAAGTTCAGTTTTAATTTTCACCCAAATTCTCTAACGCTTCTGGCTCACTTCTTCTAGAAGCGTTGAAATAACTTGCAAACATATAACCCTGATGACATCAACATCAGTCATTCAAGCTGGATCTATCATCCAACTTCGTATTCTACAAATGATCCCCCTTTTCCAGGTACGAAATTCGTTAGGAAATTCAACCTATCTTTCACGATAGGTCTTTAGCCTACCCACTGTGCTAAGTTTTAAAATTTCACTTGCATCTCTGTCATAACATCTAATAGAAGACCTCGCGGTCAAATCGTACCCAAATTTCTCTTTAAATTTCAAACACACTCCTTTATATGGGGTGATTGAATCTAATCACTTTAAATTCGCTTCTAAGAGCTACTAATTTAATTTTAATTTTAATTTTGAGTGTCGTTGCACTCCACTCTACACAATTTCCTTCGGATTTTCTACTTCCATTGGCCTATTATAATTTCTCTCTTTCTTTTCCGCATCTCCACCGATGACTTTTCACAAGTTTTTTTTATTTCCCCTTTGTCGACTATGCTAGATAATCCTGAAATCGCTCCACCGTTACCTAGGACAGTGCCTGGGGAACCCTTTTGTTCCTGAGTGATGATTCTGTTATCACTTGCTTACATAATACTCCTGGTGACTTTTGTCATGTACACCATTCCCATATTACTCTATGTCTTCTGTTGGGCTTCTTCTCCTGCCCTCCTTCTTACGGCCCTCGATGGTCGTCGTATAAGGTTCGATGCTCGATGTACAAACGATTTCATATAATGAGTTACATCAATTATAATTCATAGCAGAAGACCATAAGTCGCATACGTAAGCGAAGACAACAATCCTATAATAAGGCTCTACATCAAAGAATGCTATGCTGAAACGGAAAAAACCGTACAGATTCCAAGGACACTAGAACCTGATGCTCAGATACCACCTATTACACCCCGCCTAATTAAATATCGGGTGATCAGTCCTTCATTAAATTAAATCACAGTGTCCAGTTGATTCATTCTTAGCATCACTGTCGAAAGCAATTTTATTTTATTTATCACCTAATAAATAATAAAGCTAAGTGTCAAATCATTTAATTTGAATTATACCCAAATAATTCGTCAATAAATTTTCATTATTAAAATAAAAACTATTTGCATTCCACCAGAATAAATAAATACTGAACAGAAAATAATTAATGAATTAAATAAGACTGGATAAAACTTTCCAGTTCAAATTCTCAAACCCAACATGTAATAATACTCAATTCAACAATAGAAGATATGCCACTAAGAAAAGTACAATCTCTGAAAAAATAAACTGGAAGCGGACGACATATGCCCTAATTGAAATGTCTGAACTAGAACTTAATGGATAGATAGAAGCGTCTAATCTCAATAACCTACAACTTCCACAACAGCTGCAACTCGCCAAATGATCCATGCATCTAAGTCTAGTGGCGATCCTGTGGCTGGGCACCTGATAAATAATATATATATAGAAAGAGAGATAAGAATAACAAGAAACGGGTCAGAGTCCGAGTTGTAAAAATATTTGTTTTAGCAAGTATTTAAAACTGCAATGAAGCAAGTATTATGTGCATGTTAGTTTTGAACTCTCACATGAGATTCTCACATCTCCTCTATTGTGCATGCCTAATGTACATCTACCCCTTATTAGTTATACTACCCAGCCTAACTAGTTCGAAGTCACCAAGCCATTATCTACGTCACTAGTATTATATCTGTATCGCCCATACAATTATTGAACTAGTTTATCCCTTATAACTAAACATCATTATTCACCGTCCGACCGGTTAATCTTTTACCAACTAAGATTATTTTACTTCTCATTATTAATATATCTACTAATTTCACACAGTAGAATTTTCTCAAGTTTATTCATATTTATAGTCACATCATCCCTATATATGTATACTACACATGCGCCCCTTGGTTAACACCACTTGGCGTAAAACAAATATTATGATTGACGTATCTACTAGTTACACAAAGTAGAAATTTCCACAAGCACATATATACATATAGTCACAACACCCCCATACATATATATATATATATATATATATATATATATATATATATATACACTATAATCCTGCACCGTTAGGTTAAGACCACTTGGCGCAAATGCATACTCTGATATCATGTCCTGGTGCATAACTCTCTGTATATGGACAACTGGTTCAGCGTTTCTCACGAACCATGAATCTCATAACACAAATATTGGAGGCGAGCATACTGTAACAACCCGCCCTTTTGGGGACAATTAAATTCCATAATTAAGTATAATTTGGAATTTGGAGAATTTCTCGAAATAGTAATTTTTGGGATTTTCGAGGATTTAATAATTTTCGAAGGGTGTTATAAATTATTTTGGGACTATATAGGTCGAAGTAATTTAATTATATGTCGCCGTGGAGTATTGCGACAAAAGTGGTAAGATTTTGAGTAGAAGACCGCATTTAATTATTTTGGGTTGGAATAGTGATTTGCGATCAAGTACCTCGGATGAAAATTTCGACTGCGCCATGAGTCTCAGAATATCTGAGATAGTTGGAAAAGAGTGTCCGATTGTCAAAATTGAGTTCCGGGTAATTTTAGAGGTAAAAGTAACTCGTAATTGGGTAAACGAGTCGTTTTTGGGTTTTAAGGGTTTAAACCCTTTTTCTTTCTTTATAAAGAGGGAGAGAGGGAGAAAAGAGAAAGACAAGAGAGAAGAGAGAGAGGAAGGAGAAAAGAGGGGAGAAAATGGAGATTCAGGACAAACTCTGCCGGATTCGACTCAAGGTCGTCGGATTTTATCCACGAGGCAAGTGTTTACTTGCTTTATTTACTTTTGTGCATTAATCTCATATCATAGTTGGTAAAAATATGATTTTGGGGTTAGAACCCTTTTAATAAAAATGGGTAAAAGTTGATTATGAGTTTACATATTGATGTAGTGTAAACTCTTAATGATTTCTAGTGTTAAAACCATGATAATGGAGTATAAAAATGGGTTTAAAGGTTAAGTTGGGGTTTTTATGGTTTTAGGGTTTAAAACTAAGAGAAATGATTTAATACCCCAAAATAATTGATGTGTTAGTTGTAAAACATAGATTAGATGTTTATTGAGTTGTTGGGTGAGGTTAGAAACAACAAAAATGGAGAAAAATGGAGTTTGGGATTTTGGAAGAGACAATGAATAGTAACCCGTAAGCTTGTGGGGTTATTTTGACTAGGAAGAGAATTGATTTAGTTTTCGGACAAAACATGAAAGTTGTAGATCTTTTTGATATGGTTACGTGGGCGCTGACCGCGTATTTTTGATTTTTCTACAATTTGATATGATTTTTACAAGATGGAAGCTCCGGGTTGGAATTTCCAACTCGAAAATCAAATCGGGAATTGGAAAAATTACGGCTAGAATTAATTGCGTAAATGTTTTGGATGATTTTTAGGGTAGTTTAGAAACCCCGAAAATGAATTTGGGTTGTTGGATTAAGGATTTGAGGAATTAAAGTTTTGAGGACCTGGTGTGACCGTTCGACCGCGCCCCTATGGCCGGTCGATCGCGTCAAGGAGAAAGGGCCTACTGCTTTGTTTCGTAAGCTTATTTGCAACCCGCGGTCGACCGAGGGTCTAGGACCGATCGACCGGTGCCCTACTTTCAGCCCAAGATTTTGGAGATTATTATTATTTCTCCTCTTTGAGATTAAAGTTTAAGGGCCTTCTAAATTAAAGTATATTAGAGGGTTATGTCCTAAGGGACTTGTGGATTTGGGAATATATATATATATATATATATATATATATATATATATATATATATATATATATTGTATATTCACTTAGAGTGAATTAGTATAGTTGGAGATAGCCAATAAATCCTTAAGAGATGATTAAGGTAATTATTATTTGTCGAAGTAAGAAATATTTGGGTTTAGTAACATGCTTATATGAATGCATGATTGTGATTCCTGGAGGGAATCTTTGGGATTATGGTCATCGCTAGATGATATAGGCCATCATGGATGGTCATATATTCTAGGAGGAATATAAGATATATGTATATACTTTGTGATTAAAGTATATATATATATATATATATGATATGATGGAAATGATTTTGAAAATATAAAAATGAATATTTTCAAAATGGAAGGACAAATGATTTTCATAATTGATAAAATATGGATTATACACACCTCCCTAAATCGCTATCATAAGGGAAGTTGCGCGCGTTGTGGTGAAGCCTTCCTGGCTATTGAGCAGGTTAGATATAGTCCCTAGGACATATGGGTGTTTATTTGTACTGCGCTGGTTAGGAGATTCTGGGTGTGGTCTTGACTATCCCGCAGGCATATGGCCGCTTCCCGATGTTGTTAGGTTCCCAGGTTGTCTTGTATAGATAGGCCCTGTAAGATGATAGCCATTTAGGGGCTCGTCCAGTGGGGAAACCCGGAGGGGGGTCTTAGATTTATTACAGAAATTCATGATAATGAATTGGCTTTATATTTACATTTCCTGAGTATAAAAATGGAAATGGGATAAAGGTTTGGCTTCGGTAACATTCCCGGATGAAAGAAGGGATGTGGAAGCATATGATTTGATCAAAGCATTTTCATGATAATGAAAATGGCTTTGGGTACATTTCCTGAGTATAAAAAGGGAAATGGGATGATATATAAAGGAAAAGCATTTTTATAATAATAAAATTGGCTTTTAAAAAGTACATGATATGGTAAAGAAATTCATGCTAATGAATTGGCTTTTAAATACATTTCCTGGATATGAGAAGGGAAATGGAAGTTTTTGATATGAGTATAGAATACACCTCAGTCCGGGAGGTAGATTCGGATGTGTATTATATAGTTTATTACGTAAACCTCAGTCCGGGAGATATTATCTGGACGCATATGGTTGATGTATATATATATATATGTATTTGTACATTTGTGTGTGCTATAGGCCTAATGGATCTCTACCATTAACCCTGCCAAGTAGTAGTGTATCGGGGGGGTTCCTTGTTTGGATTTCTCTTTGCGAGACACCCCACGCACGAACTTAGTGCAGTGTTGAGAATGGAGGGAAGTTTAACCCTTAGCACTTGGACTTAGGCCTGTAAACGGGTCGGATTCGGACCGGATCAGGCCAATCCAAATCCGAATCCGTTTATGTTAAACGGATTCGGATCCGATCCGATTATCCGATTATCCAAATCCGAATCCGATTATCCGAATCCGTTAATCCGGTCCGTTTATCCGATCCGATTGTAATATTATAAATAACTATTATATTGTAATTTATATTATAATAGTAATTTATATTATAAATTTCAAAATACAATATATATTATAAATAACTATTATAATATATATTTCAAAAAATATATTTAAATAACTATTATAATATAAATTACTATTATAAATAAATGCAATATATATTAATATAGGACTATTATAAATAACTATTAAAATATATATTTAAAATATTAATAAATTTCTAAATACAATATATATATTAATTAAAAATATTATATATATAGATATATATTAAACGGATCGGATTATTAACGGATCGGATCATATGAATCCAAATCCGCTCCATTTAACAAACGGGTAATCGGGTAATCGGATTTCAAGGGGTGATCCAAATCCGTGTAAACGGATCGGATTCGGATTCGGATTTGGATAAAATTCGATCCGTTGACAGGCCTACTTGGACTATCTGGGGTAGATAGTAGATGGGTAAATTAGACCAGTTAGGCAGGGATAGCTTGACTAGGGTATGTTGTTAGGGTGCGTTAGGTGTGCACTATTAGAGGAGAGGTGAGGGGTATCTCATGGGAGTGCGATACCAATTTAAATATGAGATAAAACTATTTTTCTAAAAATAAAGCATTTATGCACTTGCAAAATATTTTCAAAATTAGGGCTCTGACCCGCATATTTACTTTTCCTTTCTTGTTATATATATATATATATATATATTATATAGGTGTCCAGACACAGGGACGCCTGGATGGAAATTCTTTCGAGTTAGACGTCTGCTGCAGCAGCTGTGGATGCTTGCGGGTTCTCGGTAGACGCTTCGTTCCTTATACTCTAGATATGAGGTATTGTACAAACATTCGGGCCCATGGTCCAACTGTTTTTATTTATTCATCGCACGTTATTCGACATGGTTGTATATTTGAACCGAGTGCTCGGTTATTTTAGTTCAGTTCATTTTCCTTTTAGTTTCATTTACGCATTAGATTGTGGATGTTTCATTAAAATTGTTTAAAAAGAGTAGTTAGGTAAAAGTTTTTAACGCTCGCCTAATAGGATATTAGTAATTAAATGGATTTTCGACAGTGATGCTGAGAATGATCCATATGTAACTCCTGTTATAATTTGATATAGGAGTGATCGCCCGGTATCCCATTAGGCGGGTTGTTACAGATGGTATCAGAGCGTCAGGTTCTAGTGCCCTTAGGAATCTGTGCGGACGTACTACGCTTTCAGCGTTGCTCTCGATTTGATATAGAACCTCAGGATTAGGATTGTTGATTTCTCTTGTGAGATTTCGTTCTCCTGCCATATTATGAAATTATATAAATCTTTTGCGCGGTCGTTTGAGAATCGTGTGCGGAGCTTGGATGGTAGCAGGAGGTGAGGCTTAGCTGGAGTACCGGGTAGAAGTTGGGGACGAGGACCTTAGTAGATGCCACTCTCCTTGTGGCAAATTCAAAGGATTGTTGCAACGACTACTAAAGTATAGTAGTTATGAGCATCCAAGTACTGCTATGGTAGGAAGTGGTACTCAAGTTAAACTACCCAGTGGAGATAAGGGTTCGAAAAGGGTCTTTGATAAGGACTATATATTAAAGTTGGGGTTGTGCAAGGTAAGCGTTGCACTACCTAGTGGACGTAGAAGGCCCGGGAGCTTTGGCTTAGAGCAGGGTATGGAAATACCCGAATGTGAAAATTTAAGGAAGATTTTCACTTGTAGGTAGAATGTGGGTGTGTTCGGGTGCCCCTAGGTGGACATCCACATGGGGAGATTTGTTGAAGCTGGTAGTGTAGTTTCCGTTTAACGAAGAAGTTAAGAGGATTAGTAAGGCGATTGTAAGGAGTAAAGTTATAGATTCAGATGGTGTTGACAACTTTATCCTCGTCAGGAAGACCAGTGATGTAAATGGTGTTATGGAGTGCGGAGCCACACGGATAGTCTTTTCCGGTAGGAATAAAGGACAAGGTTAGGGTGCCCAGATGGGGCCTAGAGTTAAGAAATTTTGGTAAGAAGTGTGGCTAGATGAAGTTGTGGTGTTTGTTAGCCCTAGACTCGTGTGTGTAATTTGAGTTTTGTTTCGGTCTCGATAACATAATAATGTAGGCCTATGTATTTTTTTCGCGATAGCAGAATTTTGTTTTCTTTCACTCGTCATAGAGGCGGGTGTTTATATTTTATATATTGTATAAGATGATGGTATTTTCGGAAAGATAGCAGGCTAATGATGGCAAGACTATCGTGTCCATGGTTCCTGGAGGGAACGGGTTGTAGTTGCGGTGTCTCACCTAGATATAGGTTGAGTTCACTTTATTTGTTATGGGTTGATGGAACCTTGATGAGCAGAGGCTTCCTTATTTTGGTTTGTATATGTGGCAACCTTATTGATATAATTCAAGGCCCACGGGATTATTAGTAAGCGGTAAGATTAAGCTCAGGGTTTGTGTGCACGACGACTGAATATTAGTGCGAGCGCTGGATGGTGTGACTCTTAGTTAGAGATAGAGTTCAGACCACCTTTAGATGATAAGGGATAGGATTATCTCGGTTGCATGTCTGAAAAACGGGACTCCTTGACCGACGAAGTCAAGTGTTAATTTGTGGAGGGGTTCTTTGTTTGGATTTCGCTTTGCGAGACACGCCACACATGACTCTTAACGGCGCCGGGCGTGGAGAGCTGTTATAGGATGCAAGGATGTGGGTTAGTCTTATAGTGTGGATGAACCACTATAGACTATAAGACCTGTGATGATGGTACACTTATGGAAATATTGTGCTATGGAAAAGCACTAAAGTGGGCCTCTCACCACAAATAGTTGGGTGGAGTAGGACTTAGAGAAATTGATTCGAGGATGATAGCCAAGCCTTAATAAGAAGGCAAATTTGGAGAAAATCTTTGATCGGTGTGATGTTAGTAGTGTTCCTACAGAGAGTAGGCACTTTGATTAGTTAGGTTTCCTTTCGTATGGGAGGAAGGATAAGATAGTAGGAATGCGTGCGTAGGTTAGCGAGGTAGGATTTAGGACGTCCCGCTGGTGTGCCTTGGGCCGTTATATCTCGATGACAGATAACGCGAGGGAGTAGTGTAACGGGAGGGTTCCTTGTTTGGATTTCGCTCTGCGAGACGTCCCACGCACGAAACTAAGCAAATGTCGGGAGTTGAGAGAGGCCTTGGGCACTAGGGATATACTTAGGATGATATTAGTTTCGCTTAGGTAGGACATTGCATCGACCTTAGTATTATTAGGATGTAGGCTAGGTAAAGTTAGTGGCGCCGAGGTTAGGCGGATGAATTTCGTGGGTCGGGAGGACCCATATATGAGTATTACACCGAGGAAATGAGCTCCTTATTTGGGAGAGAGTGTTACGTGTCGATCATTCACTACGGATGTGTAGATATGCACAAGTTAGAAAGGTGTATGGGCACCTTGGTGAGATGGTTTTATATACCGCCCGAAGTAGGATGGGTGTAGTATATAAGGTTGAAATTCATGTCGATAGGAATTATAGATGATGGGTATTATGTGACGTATTAGAGTCACATTATGATGCGGTAGCCGCATAGTGTATGGTTGAGAACCATTGGGTTAGTATCGTTCCCCTTGAGGTATTAGGTTTTGGAGTGATCCTCGGATTGGTGGTTTAGGTTGTATCTGAATTTCGAGGACGAAATTCCGTTGTAAAGGGGGGAGTATGTAACAACCCGCCCTTTTGGGGACAATTAAATTCCATAATTAAGTATAATTTGGAATTTGGAGAATTTCTCGAAATAGTAATTTTTGGGATTTTCGAGGATTTAATAATTTTCGAAGGGTGTTATAAATTATTTTGGGACTATATAGGTCGAAGTAATTTAATTATATGTCGCCGTGGAGTATTGCGACAAAAGAGGTAAGACTTTGAGTAGAAGACCGCATTTAATTATTTTGGGTTGGAATAGTGATTTGAGGTCAAGTACCTCGGATGGAAATTTAGACTGCGCCCTGAGTCTCAGAATATCCGAGATAGTCGGAAAAGAGTGTCCGATTGTCGAAATTGAGTTCCGGGTAATTTTAGAGGTAAAAGTAACTCGTAATTGGGTAAACGAGTCGTTTTGGGGTTTTAAGGGTTTAAACCCTTTTTCTTTCTTTATAAAGAGGTAGAGAGGGAGAAAAGAGAAAGACAAGAGAGAAGAGAGAGAGGAAGGAGAAAAGAGGGGAGAAAATGGAGATTCAGGACAAACTCCGCCGGATTCGACTCGAGGTCGTCGGATTTTATCCACGAGGCAAGTGTTTACTTGCTTTATTTACTTTTGTGCATTAATCTCATATCATAGTTGGTAAAAATATGATTTTGGGGTTAGAACCCTTTTAATAAAATTGGGTAAAAGTTGATTATGAGTTTACATATTGATTTAGTGTAAACTCTTAATGATTTTTAGTGTTAAAACCATGATAATGGAGTATAAAAATGGGTTTAAAGGTTAAGTTGGGATTTTTATGGTTTTAGGGTTTAAAGGTTAAGTTGGGATTTTTATGGTTTTAGGGTTTAAAACTAAGAGAAATGATTTAATACCCCAAAATAATTGATGTGTTAGTTGTAAAACATAGATTAGATGTTTATTGAGTTGTTGTGTGAGGTTAGAAACAACAAAAATGGAGAAAAATGGAGTTTGGGATTTTGGAAGAGACAATGAATAGTAACCCGTAAGCTTGTGGGGTTATTTTGACTAGGAATAGAATTGATTTAGCTTTTGGCCAAAACACGAAAGTTGTAGATCTTTTCGATATGGTCACGTGGGCGCTGATCGCGTATTTTTCTGATTTTTCTACGATTTGATATGATTTTTACAAGATGGCAGCTCCGGGTTGGAATTTCCAACTCGGAAATCAAATCGGGAATTGGAAAAATTACGGCTAGAATTAATTGCGTAGATGTTTTGGATGATTTTTAGGGTAGTTTAGAAACCCCGAAAATGAATTTGGGTTGTTGGATTAAGGATTTAAGGAATTAAAGTTTTGAGGACCTGGTGTGACCGGTCGACCGCGCCCCTATGGCCGGTCGACCGCGTCAAGGAGAAAGGGCCTACTGCTTTGTATAGTAGGCTTATTTGCAACCGGCGGTCGACCAGGGGTCTAGGACCGGTGACCGGTGCCCTGTTTTCAACCCAAGATTTTGGAGATTATTATTATTTCTTCTCTTTGAGATTAAAGTTTAAGGGCCTTCTAAATTAAAGTATATTAGAGGGTTATGTCCTAAGGGACTTGTGGATTTGGCAATATATATATATATATATATATATATATATATATATATATATATATATATATATATATATATTGTATATTCACTTAGAGTGAATTAGTATAGTTGGAGATAGCCAATAAATCCTTAAGAGATGATTAAGGTAATTATTATTTGTCGAAATAAGAAATATTTGGGTTTAGTATCATGCTTATATGAATGCATGATTGTGATTCCTGGAGGGAATCTTTGGGATTATGGTCATCGCTAGATGATATAGGCCATCATGGCTGGTCATATATTCTAGGAGGAATATAAGATATATGTATATACTATGTGATTAAAGTATATATATATGATATGATGGAAATGATTTTGAAAATATAAAAATGAATATTTTCAAAATGGAAGGACAAATGATTTTCATAATTGATAAAATATGGATTATACACACATCCCTAAATCGCTATCATAAGGGAAGTTGCGCGCGTTGTGGTGAAGCCTTCATGGCTATTGAGCAGGTTGGATATAGTCCCTAGGCCATATGGGCGTTTATTTGTACTGCGCTCGTTAGGAGATTCCGGGTGTGGTCTTGACTATCCCGCAGGCATATGGCCGCTTCTCGATGTTGTTAGGTTCCCAGGTTGTCTTGTATAGATAGGCCCTGGAAGATGATAGCCATTTAGGGGCGTGTCCAGTGGGAAAACCCAGAGGGGGGGTCTTAGATTTATTAAAGCAATTCATGATAATGAATTGGCTTTATATTTACATTTCCTAAGTATAAAAAGGGAAATGGGATAAAGGTTTGGCTTCGGTAACACTCCCGGATGAAAGAAGGGATGTGGAAGCATATGATTTGATCAAAGCATTTTCATGATAATGAAAATGGCTTTGGGTACATTTCCTGAGTATAAAAAGGGAAATGGGATGATATATAAAGGAAAAGCATTTTTATAATAATAAAATTGGCTTTTAAAAAGTACATGATATGGTAAAGCAATTCATGCTAATGAATTGGCTTTTAAATACATTTCCTGGATATGAGAAGGGAAATGGAAGGTTTTGATATGAGTATAGAATACACCTCAGTCTGGGAGGTAGATCCGGATGTGTATTATATATTTTATTACGTAAACCTCAGTCCCGGAGATATTATCCGGACGCATATGGTTGATGTATATATATATATATATATATATATATATATATATGTATTTATACATTTGTGTGTGCTACAGGCCTAATGGATCTCTACCATTAACCCTGCCAAGTAGTAGTGTATCGGGGGGGTTCCTTGTTTGGATTTCGCTTTGCGAGACACCCCACGTATGAACTTAGTGCAGTGTTGAGAATGGAGGGAAGTTTAGCCCTTAGCACTTGGACTATCTGGGGTAGATAGTAGATGGGTAAATTAGACCAGTTAAGCAGGGATAACATGACTAGGGTATGTTTTTAGGGTGCGTTAGGTGTGCACTATTAGAGGAGAGGTGAGGGGTATCTCATGGGAGTGCGATACCAATTTAAATATGAGATAAAACTATTTTTCTAAAAATAAAGCATTTATGCACTTGCAAAATATTTTCAAAATTCGGGCTCTGACCCGCATATCTACCTTTCCTCTCTTGTTGTCTATATATATATATTATATAGGTGTCCAGACACAGGGACGCCTGGATGGAAATTCTTTCGAGTTAGACGTCTGCTGCAGCAGCTGT
The DNA here is from genome assembly GCA_949130495.1 of Sambucus nigra. Lineage (NCBI taxonomy): Eukaryota > Viridiplantae > Streptophyta > Magnoliopsida > Dipsacales > Adoxaceae > Sambucus > Sambucus nigra. The sequence continues at coordinate 746,051,803 of OX422208.1, forward strand.
GGATGCTTGCGGGTTCTCGGTAGATGCTTCGTTCCTTGTACTCTAGATAGGAGGTATTGTACAAACATTCGGGCCCATGGTCCAACTGTTTTTATTTATTCTTCGCACGTTATTCGATATGGTTGTATATTTGAACCGAGTGTTCAGTTATTTTAGTTCAGTTCATTTTCCTTTTAGTTTCATTTACGCATTAAATTGTGGATGTTTCATTAAAATTGTTTAAAAAGAGTAGTTAGGTAAAAGTTTTTAACGCTCGCCTAATAGGATATTAGTAATTAAATGGATTTTCGACAGTGATGCTGAGAATGATCCATATGTAACTCCTGTTATAATATGATATAGGAGTGATCGTCCGGTATCCCATTAGGCGGGTTGTTACACATACTCACTAGCCAAATGGGTCACACACATACCTACGTTCTCATTCAGCCATCGAAACAATCCTACGTCTCAGATAGAATGTATCCAAGTTCATATGCTCTGGTTATAAGTCAAATATCCCCCCGTTGGGTCACCCAGGATAATACTCTCCATTGAGCGGAATCTCATCTCGATAGCAAGCAGCGTAGGTATGCTATACACACAAATACAATCATATAATAGGCATTCTCACAACCTATTAAAATTTATTAGGTATTCTCCTTATCCATACATATATTTTTCATACGTAGAATTCCCTCATTACTACGTATAAAATTATTATCTCGATTATTCTCTCTCTCTCTAAATTTCCACGGTTAACTCACTTTTCCAATTATATAAAGTATCATTATATAATTACCTCCCAACAATTCTGCACTATACTAAATTCATCAACTGATAGTTTTCCTCAGTCAAAATAACTGTGTAACTTGAATTGGACTGAACTGGAAATTTCTCAAATTTTTAGACCTGTCGTTCGAATGTGGTGAGATGTCGTCCGAACGACATCAGATTTCTCGTTCGAATGAAGCTCAATCTTATTCGAACGAGATTGGGCTATCTTCTCCCCCGTCAGACCTGTTACATTCTACACCCTTAACAGTTTTGTTTCCCACCATTTTTAAGCCTAAAACCTCTAAAGTAATCAGTCCAAACACCAATCATTCAATCCCCCTCGACTACCTAACATCTATATATGATTTCCATCAATATATCATCGTTACATCATCATTAATCATCAATAAATTCGAAATCCCCAAATTAATATATGAAGAACCCTAATTCTCAATTTTATATGCAAAACTCAAAATTAAGCCCAAATTTAATCATCCAATTATCATAATTTCGTGGACATAATCCTATCTACACGAGGGAATCAAACTTTGTTCAAATCAGTCCGAATTTATGATTAATTCTCCCAAATTTTTGACAATATTCATCTTCATAATAACGGGGTAATTACCTAGTCTAACATGAATACAATTATTGCTAAAGAAAGCAAGCAATAAACACTTGGCTCGATTTTGATGGTCCAATCCGTTGATGATATTGGTATAGACTTGTTCATCATCTTTCGATCTACGCAAAGGTGGTCACGGCGGTGGAAGACGACGGGTCTTTGGCCTTAATCTCTTGGGGCTTGTTCTCTCTCACCCTCTGTGGCTATTCCTTGAAGTTTGTGAATAATACCTTAACTTTTCATTTACGTAACTGATATTAAACATCTTTAATTTTCGTCATTAATTAAACCCCAAAAATACAATTTACCAAAACACCATCCCGGGACGCAGATTAGGCCTAAAATTGCTCTGGGACCCAAACTAAACCTCCGGGTGCACTATTTTGACTATCTTGACCCTTCCGGACTCAATAGATCACTCGAAATGGTCATACAAGTTACTGAAAAATAATTTACTTATTTAATCCATTAAATTAGTCCAGACACGACTCACACGCTCGTCCCGACTTAATATACCAAACTGTCACGTTTCACACTCTCGACAATTTATAAAATTCATAATTCCATATTACAAATCCACACAGTAATATTCAATCATTTTCATCAATAAGTATTAACCCTTGGCATTCTATTCAATAATTTTTTTAATTTGGATTAATTAACTAACAAATTAATTTCTCACCTTTTCAATTTAATTAATCCAACAATAATAATAAATCTCATAATTATTTAATATCATGAAAATACGGGGTATTACATACTCCCCCCCTTACAACGGAATTTCATCTCGAAATTCGGAAAAATTATACCAGGTACAAACAACGCTGAAGATATGTTGCACATCGCACCATTTCTCTCCTAAGTAAACTACTTCGTATCACCCATATAATACGCTATCTAATACACTTAATAATGAATATTTCACATATGTTTGTTTTAAACTCCAGGTTACCTGTCACGTAGGTTCTCGCCCAAGTCTTACCGTTTTAAGTTTCACTACTTAAACTTTATTTTAGATATATTCTTTGTCTATCCTTCTACTATTCGCACCAAAGTAAATTAATCGTTCTTCAGACACAAGCGATCTCGTCTCGCAAAGATCGCACACGAGTCGATTATTGGCGCTGTATATACTTTACACACATAATATACTATAAATATCAACTTATCTCGAATCCTTACAATATGATTTGTTTCCCCCACCTTTCACCAACGATCATGAGAACAACAAGGTTTACCGTGCCATAGCTCGACTGGCACCATGCCCAAAAGTGAACTTATATGAGTTATTGTACACAAACTCAACTCGTGGAAGGGACTACTCTCGTCCTCCCCTAAGGTCCAAGGGTAAACATATAATTTATTCTCCAACATCTGACTAGTCTGCTTACTCTGCCCATTCGTCTGCGGATGATAGGTCGTACTGAACCACAACTCCGTATCCAAAGCCTCGTGAACACTTTTCCATAATCGAAAGACAAAGATATTATCCCAATCGGACTCGATATCAAGCAGTACACCACATAACCTCACTATCTTGATTATAAAGATCTGTGCATACTGTCCCGTAGTATGACCAATCTTAAATGGCATAACATGAGCTACTTCGGTCAACAGATCCCTTATCACCCATATAGGATCGTAACTCCTTTCGTGATAAAATCCTGGGGAATACTCTCCCCTTACTACTTAGGAATCCCTAACGGTTGAAGAAACCCCCCACTGGTTTCAGATGGTCCACCCTTTTTTTTAATAGACTGGTGACCCATTGCAAACGAATTTATCAATATTTCTTTTCATTAAATCCCATCACCACTGTTATTTATAACATGATACATCTTATATTCTCTCAAATATACCTCTAATCTTAATCCATGTGACCTTGCCTCACCGCGTATCACAGGTCCTTCCCCCGCTCTAATAATCAGTTTCTCATGAAACGTAAGCCTCTAACAATTCTTACGGAATAACTTCAACTCCCCAGGCTAAATGTTGTCGAATTCACATGACAATCACAATCTAGTGCCTAATGCAATACTATTCTTGTGAACGTACAATCAAGTCCTGATATCTCCACTTCTATCTTCATTTACCTCATCCCATACGTTCCGAACGGAAATAAAATCAAGATTCAATTACCTAGGGCGCCCATACACTCTATGCCTTGTGCATTTTTGCACAAATAAAATATATTCTCACATTATGGTGGAATTATCCACTCTCGATTACTCTCATAAATGTATAATTACTAAGGTACAAATCCTATGTACTATCATCCAAACTTCTCTCCAACTCCCTACGTTCATTAGTTTCATGCGGGGGATGTCTCGCAAAGCGAAATCTAAACAAGGAACCCTCCCGATACACTATAACCTAACATTATCGATCGTCGAGATTCGTAAGGCCCCTAGTCCATAACATGTACCTTCCCACAGTCTCCGTATGTTGACATATTAATCTATTTATGTCCGTAGAAATACCATGAACATGGCGCTCTCACTATCCCAACTTTCGGCGCTATATATAACAAGTTATCTCTCGCTGCTTGATAAAGAATATAATGTATTATGAGTCACATCAGTAAATAAATTCCTACACATCGGGGTCATATATAACTAGGTGACAAACTCACTGGAGTCTACGATATCATAAAATTTTCATATATATATATATATAGGTCCATCCCTATTTCAGGCGGCACCACACATACGTAATTTTACTTACCCGGAGTATCCAACACGATAATCCATCACTCAATCTATTATCGTTCAAACATTCTGTAATTATCACTACACATTACTATAATAAGCTCTATTTTGCTAACTCTGTCAATAGTAAATTATATCAATAAATTGTACTTTTAGGGCCCACCCGGCGCACTCACAGGTGACATCAGAAAGCCCTGTTACCCATGATAAATATGTTTGTAACCAGACTGTTAAAACCAACGTACCCACTAAACTCGACTCGCACACAAACTTTAGTGTTAAGGATTCTTGTATGTATTGTGATACACTCATGTCACTTGACCTAATCCTTTTCTCGCAAAGATGAAACGAAACTTCATCAGGCTCACCTGATCATGGGATCCTAACATGTAGTTGCCAACACGACCCATGAGTATCTGCAATCTTAATACCTTTAGTATTTCACCCCATAGTTTCCCCCTCCTCATTGTGGTAAAATTATTTTGTTCTGCGGCTTACCCACCCATCATTGAGACATTGGCCTAAATTTTGAGACCTCAATTATGGCCTTATTGGCCACCCTATTTATTCTTGGGCCGCCCCATCGACCCTAAAATACGGTGTGCTACTGTTACCGAGGACTCTATTGGTTCTGCCTGAACTCACCACTCTCGGGTTGTAACTTCTTCGACTCAATTATCTTGACCCAACTCCTCCTCTAATAATCTCACTCCCACAGTTGTTATGCCTATGTGGAATGGGTTACCCTTCTAAAATCTTATCGGTCTCATTTCTAAACGTGGACACATTCGACATTAGTAGTACCACTCTCCACACGTAGGGAAAACTTATTGAGCCATTTCCCATCACTGGTCCCACTAACCATTTTGGAATGTCCTTTCCTCGGACGGGCAGTCTTAGTTTCCAATCATTCTCCTGTTGTCTCTTTGGCTAATGTGGGCCTTTCAGAACTATTGTTGGCTTCCACAGCCTTAATTGATTCCACCATCACTTGGTAGGAAGTTAATCAATCAATATTGTCCAAATGAGTTCCCTATTGGGCATACTCTCATGTGGTGTTTCACTAACACCGTTAAGTTTAGTTTTGCTTTTCGACCAAATTCTCTAACCCTCCTGGCTCACTTCTTCTGGAAGTGTTGAAATAACTTACAAACGTATAACCTTGATGACATTAACATCAGTCATTCTAGCTGGATCTATCATCTAACATCGTATTCTACACATGATACCCCTTTTCCAGGTACGAAATTCGTTAAGCAATTCAACCTATCTCTCACGATCGGTCTCTAGCCTACCCACTGTGCTAAGTTTCAAAATTTCACTTGCATCTATGTCATAACATCGAATAGAAGACCTCATGGTCAAATCGTACCAAATTTCTCTTTAAATTTCAAACACACTCCTTTATATGTGGTGATTGAATCTAATCACTTTATGTCGCTTCTAAGAGCTACCAATTTAATTCTAATCTTAATTTTGAGTGTCGTTTCACTCCACTCTACACAATTTCCTTCGGATTTTCTACTTCCATTGGACTGTTAAATGTTCTCTATTTCTTCTCCGCATCTCCACCGATGACTTTTCACAAGAGTCTTTTTTATTTCCCCTTTGTCTACTACGCTAGATCATCCTGAAATCGCTCCACCGTTACCTAGGACTATGCCTGGGGAACACTTTTGTTTCGAGTGATGACTCTGTTATCACTTTCTTACATAATACTCCTGGTGACTTTTGTCAAATCAACCATTCCCAAATTACTCTATGTCTTCTGCCGGGCTTCTTCTCCTGTCGTCATGCTTACGGCCCTCGCTGGTTGTAATGTTCAGTGCTCGATGTACAAATAATTTCATATAATGAGTCGCATCAATTATAATTCATAGCATAAGAATGTAAGTCGCATACGTAAGGGAAGACAAGAATCCTATAGTACGGCTCTACATCAAAGAACGCTATGCTAAAATGGGAAAAGCCATATAGATCCTAATGACACTAGAACCTAATGCTCTGATACCACCTGTGACACCCCGCCTAATTAAATACCGACTCATCAATCCTTTATTAAAATAAATCACAGTGTTTGGTTTGTTCATTCTTAGCATCACTGTCGAAAAAAATTTTATTTTATTTATTACCTAATAAATAATTAAGCTAAGTGTCAAAACATTGAGTTTGAATTATACCCAAATAATCCGTTAATAAATTTTTATTATTAAAATAAAAACTATCTACATTCCACCAGAATAAATAAATACTGAACATAAAATAATTACTGAATTAAATAAGACTGGATAAAACTTTCGAGTTCAAATTCTCAAACCCAACGTGTAATACTACTCAATTCAACAATAGAAGAAATGCTACTAAGAAAAGTACAATCTCTAAATAACTAAACTAGAAGCGGGCGACACATGCCCTAACTGAAATGTCTGAACTAGAACTGAATGGAAAGTAGAAGCGTCTAATCTCAATAACCTACTGCTTTCACAATAGTTGTTGCTCGCCAAATGATCCATGCGTCTAAGTCTGGTGGCGACCCTATGGCGGGGCACCTGATAAATAATATATATATAGCAAAAGAGAGAAGAATAGCAAGAAATGGGTCAGAGCCCGAGTTGTAAAAATATTTGTTTTAGCAAGTATTTAAAACTGCAATGAAGCAAGAATTTTGTGCATGTTAGTTTCGAACTCTCACAAGAGATTCTCACCTCTACTCTATTTTGCACGCCTAACGTACATCTACCCCCTATTAGTTATGCTACCCATCCTAACTAGTTCGAAGTCACCAAGCCATTATCTACGTCACTAGTAGTATATCTGTATCGCCCATACAATACATTATTGAAATAGTTTATCCCTCATAACTAAACATCATTATTCACCGTCCGACCGATTAATCTTTTACCAACTAAGATTATTTTACTTCTCATTATTATTATATTACTAATTTCACACAGTAGAATTTTCCCAAGTTTATTCATATATATAGTCACATCATCCCTATATATGTATACTACACCTACACCCCTTAGTCAACACCACTTGGTGCAAATCAATTATTATGATTACCGTATCTACTAGTTCCACAAAGTAGAAATTTCCACAAGCACATATATACATATAGTCATAACATCCCTATATATATATACATATACTATAATCCTGCACCCTTAGGTTAAGACCACTTGGCGCAAATGCATACTCTGCTATCATGTCCTGGTGCATCGCTTGCTGCATATGGACAATTGGTTCGGCGTCTCTCACCAACCATGAATCTCATAACACAAATATAGTAGGCAAGCATACTCACCCGCCAAATGGGTCACGCATATACCTACGCTCTCATTCAGCCGTTGAAACTATCCTACGTCTGAGATAACACGTATCCAATTTCATATGCTCTGTGTACAAGTCAAATATCCCCCCATTGGGTCACCCAGGATAAGACTGTCCATAGCGTGAAGCCTCATCTCGATAGAAAGCAGCGTAGGTATGCTATACACACAAATACAATCATATAATAGGCATTCTCACAACCTATTAAAATTTATTAAGTATTCTCCTTATCCATACATATATTTTCCATAAGTAGTATTCCCTCATTACTACTTATAATATTATTATCTCGATTATTCTCTCTCTAAATTTCCACGGTTAACTCAGTTTTCCAATTATATAACGTATCATTACACAACTACCTCCCAACAATTCTGCACTATACTAAATTCATCAACTGACAGTTTTCCTCAGTCAAAATAATTGTGTAAATTGAATTGGACTGAACTGAAAATTTCTCAAATTTTTATACAACTACCTCCCAATAATTATGCACTATACTAGATGTCGTTTGAACGATGTCAACTTTCTCGTTCACAGAAGCTCAATCTCATTCGAATGAGATTGGGCTATCGTCTCCCCCGCCAGACCTGTTACATTCTACACCATTAACAGTTTCATTTTCCACCATTTTTAAGCCTAAAACCTCTAAAGTAATCAACCCAAACACCAATCATTCAATCCCCCTCGACTACCTAACATATATGATTTCCAACAATATATCATCGTTAAATCATCACTAATCATCAATAAATTCAAAATCCCCAAATTAATATATCAAGAACCCTAATTCTCAATTTTATATGCAAAACTCCAAATTAAGCCAAGATTTAATCATCAAATTATCATAATTTTGTGGACATAATCCTATCTACATGAGGGAATCAAAATTTGTTCAAATCAGTCCTAATTTATGATCAATTCTCCTAAAATTTTGACAATATTTATCTTCATAATAATGGGGTAATTACCTAGTCTAACATGAACACAATTATTGCTAAAGAAAGAAAGCAATAAACACTTGCCTCAATTTTGATGGTCTGATCCGTTGATGATATTGGTATAGACTTGTTCCTCATATTCCGATTTACGCAGTGGTGGTCATGGTGGTGGAGGACGATAAGTTTTTGGCCTTAATCTCTTGGAGCTTGTTCTCTCTCACCCCCTGTGGCTAATCCTTGAAGTTTGTGCATAATACCGTAACTTTACTTTAAGTAACTGATAATAATCATCTCTAATTTTTGTCATTAATTAAATCCCAAAAATGCAATTTACCAAAACGCCCTCCCGGGATGCCGGTTAGGCCTAAAATTACCCCGAGTCCCAAACTAAACCCCCGGGTACACTAATCTGACTATCTCGATCCTTTAGGACTCAATAGTGCACTCAAAATGGTTATACGACTTACTAAAAAACAATTTACTTCTTTAATCCATTAAATTAGTCCCGACACGACTGACACGCTCGTCCCGACTTAATATACCAAACTGTCACGTTTCACACTCTCGACAATTTATGAAATTCATAATTCCATATTACATATCCACACAGTAATATTCAATCATTTTCATAAATAAGTATTAACCCTTGGCACACTAGTTAATAGTTATTTTAATTCGAATTAATTAACTAACAAATTAATTTCTCACCTTTTCAATTTAATTAATCCAACAATAATAATAAATCTCATAATTATTTAATATCATGAAAGTACGGGGTATTACAACTTTACATATTTTACGACCCTCCTCACTTTCGCAATTGACTCATCAAATTCTCTCAAGCTATTACCTACAATTAGATTTAAGATATGTGCACAACACCTCATGTGCAAATGCTCATGCGCTAATACGGTGCCTTTGTAATTTTTTGTTTTTCCTTTTAAATGATGAATCTCACCATTATTAGAGCTATCATTATCAACTGTGGTTGTGAAAATACCTTCAACTCAACAATTAATTAAACAATCCTCAACAAAAATCCCAAGTTCCTCACCCTTATGACTTTTAACTTGACAAAAGTTAAGTATTTTTTTTGTGATGATTCCAATCCTTATCAATAAAGTGTCCCGTAAGACACATATATATTTTTTTTGAATTGATGTCCACGTATTGGTTGTAAGATAAACCCTTTTCCCTTTCAATGCAACTTTTAACTCCTTTTTCATTTTTTTTATAAAGATCGATGCAATCTCGCGCAATCGTGGTACGACTCAGTATAATTAACCTCGGTTGCGCGAGTGCCATGAATCTCCTAAAACCTTCATTCTCAACAAACTTAAATGGAATCTCATCAATCATCAAGATTTTAGCAAGTCCTTACCTACAAGATTCGGCGTTAAATGACATAGGTAAAAGATTTAAACTTGGACCATTTTCCCCATCATCTTTCTTTGGAATAAAAGATAGTTTTTGTTGTCCAATTTTGTCGTCATCTAAAACATCCAAACACAATTTTTTATACTCTCGACACGAGGGACTATGGCTTAATATATTTTTAGTCCCATTTTTTTCTAGCATGACAAGCATAAGTAATACCATAATAGTTGCGTATAGAATTGGACTACCGGAACACTTGTATAGGTTCCATGACGTGTTCCACATTTCCTCACTGAGGAGATATCTTCGAGACGATTTGGTCCATACTCACATTGCGTTAGAAGATATAGATCTACATCCAGATAGTACCTATGAGGAGGGGCCAATTGCTATTCTAGACCATAGCAAGAGGAAACTGAGGTCGAAGATAGTACCATTAGTACGTATTCAGTGGCAGTATCATAATGCCGAGGAGTCTACCTGGGAGCGCGAGGATGAGATGCGCGAGCGTTATCTAGAGTTATTTTTTCCAGGTATAACTTATTTCCAAATTTCGGAATGAAATTCTGTTATTAGGGGGGAAGTATGTAATACCCCGTAATTTTATTGATTTTATTTAATGGGATTAATTAAATTAAATAGGAATTAATTAGAAATTAATCTAGATTTAAATACTAGCGAGACGTGAGTTGGTATTTGATTATGATGATAATGTTGAATATTACGGGATATATGTGGTAACATATGAATATTGAATTTATTAAAATTATCGCGAGTCATAAATACGATAATTCTTGAAATTAAGCTGGGACGCGCATGTTAGTCGTATCAGGAATCAATTTAATTAGATTTAAAATTAAATTATAATTTTATCATCTGTATGGTCATTTTGAGTGTGCCAACGTGTCCGGAGGGGTTGAAATAGTCAGAAAACACTAGTCGGGGATTTAATTTGTGTCCTGGGGCATTTTTAGGCCAAACCGGCAACCCGGGAGGGTATTTTAGCCATTTTAAATTTTAAGGGATTTGGACCCACGAATTTTAGGGTTTATTTAGCAGCTATTATGAGGGCCATCATCAACCAAAAAGAAAGAAGTGGGGAACGTGAGAAAGATGAGAGGTTACAGGAGGGTTACAAGCCATAACCACCACCCACCACAACTTTTCGACGGAAATTGCGATCGGAGAAAAGGAGAGAACCAACCTTTAACACCTCCAGTAGATCAGAACACAAATTATAAGGCAAGTGATTTGATTTCATTAAGTTTCAGCAAATATATTATCTACGTAGACTAGCATTGAAGGCTAGACTTGAAAGATTGAAAATTTCATAAATCGGAAGAAGTAAACCTTGAATATGGGTAGGATTTGCATGTAGTTCAATTCTGGAATTAATAAAGATTGGAATAAGAACTTTAGTAATATAAATCCCGGATTAAAATTTAATTTTGGGTTGTCTTGAATTGGAAGAAATTACACTAGAGTTGAACATGAAAAGTTTGATGAATAAATCGATATATATGTTGTTCTAGATATGATTTGATTGTTCTGGAATGTTAGAAAGGTAGTAATTAGGATGGTATAACATGTAGTACGTTTACTTTGGAGAATGGATTCATGTAATGGAGATTTGAAAGAGAACTAGGGCTAAAAAAGCAGAAAAACATGGGTTGTAACTGCTTGATCGATCGACCGACCGACATTCATAGTTGATCGATCGACATTCATGATCGATCGATCGATCGACCTTCCCAGATATCATGATATTTTTCCCCTTTCTGAATTTAATCAATTCCGACCCTTGAAAGTTATCGGTGGGGACCTTATAAACACATTTAGATTTAAGTAAGACCAGTAGGGGTGTATATGGAGCCCAAATTATAATAGAATTGAATTGGGACTTTATGTTGACTTACTAGGGGTCGACGAGTGAGGTGCTATTAGAGACTGGGAATAAATGAATTAAATCTATATAGTTGATAATTTAAGGTTAGAGACGGAAACATGGACCTTAAGAGTGTTGAATTAATATGTGGGAATAATAGGAGACTTAGTAACCTTTTGGTTAGGTCTTAAGTCCTTGAAACTATACGACGTGAGATGTATTGGCAGAAAATATTATATATCATCTGGAAGTATGATGGTGTACGAATTGGATTAATGGTATATGTTTGAGAACTTACCTTTATTAATATTATAAGTTATCTAAGTTGTTCAAATGCTTTGTATACGGATTATTATGTGTATGACATACCTGCCATATTTGCTATCATGGGAGGTCGACTTTCGAAACAGGACCATCTAATCTTTGTGTGCCTTTGGGGGGATTTAAATTGGTACCTCAAGGACATAGTGTTGTGAATGATTTATTTGTGAGTTAATAAGTCAGTTGACCATGGGAGCGTAGGTATGTGCGTGACCCATGGGTATGTGAACTATGTTCGCCTCCAATATGTGTGATTTCGCTTATTGAAACGGTTCCTGGGAGATTCGGAACACGTGGTCCTTTTATACGTGATGTACCGGGATTCAATACCAGAGTATGTGTGCATTGCAGCTTAGCCTAGGGGTGCCCTATTTGTATATTTTTGCTGAGAATAATATACTTGTGATTATAATGGACTCTTTGTTAAAGTGTGAATATAAATTATTGAGACATTTAGAATGGAATTTAAAATGATAATTTTCTATCGTAATTATTATAAATTAATCTTATCAGTGAAAAGGTGAATTACACGTAGGATAAGTTAGAATGATGTGAATAAACCCCTATATAATGGATGTGAGGAAAGGAAGTGGTACAGACTAGATAGTTAACGACATAACTAGGACGGGTTAAGGATACATGTTAGGCGTGCACATTAGTTGAGGGGTGAGGAACTCATGTGAGAGCACGTAACTAACATGTATATAATATTCACTGTTTAATGCAATTAAACACTTGATATTTTTAAACTGTTTTCACCTCGGGATGTGACCCATTTACTTTCAAATCTATTTTATTTTAAAACCTTTTAGGTGCCTATCCACGTGAACGTCAAGCATAGGAGTTCCATTCCATTGACGTGCTGTAGCTGCTATGGAAGTTATAGGATCTCGATAGTAGAAGCCTCCACATTTTACATTGATTCTATTTCGGAGTCATTCATCTATTAGGGCATGTCGCCCTTTCCATTTAGAGACAAGTTTCTCATATTTTCAGTTTCATTTCATTTTTGGAGTTATTTAACTATTCAAACTTTGTATTTATTTTTTATTCAGTATTTGGATTATTCAGAGGAGTGTTACTCTAGACTCATTTATTATTCCATTATAATTCTGTTGTGACTGTGATGTGATTGTGGTATCGCTAGCTAATAGTTTAATTGGTTGCATGTTAATCTAACTTAGTAAAATTTAACAACTCACTTTTTAAATATTAGGTGGCTAGTAATTGTTTAAAAACATATTTTCGACAGTGATGCTATGAGCTGAACCAACTTGAAATTTTGTATTAAATTGAATAAAGGAGTAGCTACCTAGTATTTAATTAGTCGGGGTTTCACAGGTGGTATCAGAGCATCAGGTTCTAGTGTCCTTAGGAACTGTACGTCTTGTTATGTTTTCACGTAGCGTCTTTTGATATAGAGCCCTATATTTTAGGATTGTTATACTCTTTTGTGTATCTTACGCTCTTCGGCTATATTAAGATATTAACTGTGGACTTATAAAACTTCCCTCTCATTTCAGATTCCTTCTTGACGTGCACAGCGAGTTCCCAAGTGTGCCCAGCCCGAGCCACAACCTGCACCAGTTCAGGGTTCTATGAATGTTGCGGAAGTTTCCGCCATTATAGCCCAAGCGGTAAATTCCGCATTAGCAGTTGTGCAGTAGGCACCACCTCAGGCACCGATGGTAGCCTCGATTCAGGCTCATGCATTCCCTTCTACTTGGGAATGTGTCCGTGATGCCTTTAAGAAGGCGCACCCTTCAGAGTTTACAGGTAGCTCCGACGTCGTTGTATCTAGTCAGTGGAAGAAGGACATCCAAAGGCACTTGAGAATGTACGAGTGTACGGATGTGCAGAGGCAGATACTGGCTACTTTTGAGCTGGTAGGAGCAACGTTGTAGTGGTGGGAGTCTATTAACACCTCAGAGGAGTGAGATGTTCTTTATATACAGGAGTTCTGGGTACGGTTCGATCGCAAATACTTTCCCTCAGCAATTCACACCGAGATGAGGAGGAAATTGATTAACCTCAAGCAGGAGGGGAGGACAGTGGGAGAATATGAGGTTGAGTCACTAATGTTCTGAACATCGTTCCCGATGAGATCTCTATTGAAGAGAAGAAGATCCAGAAGTTCATGGATGGATTGACGTGGAGGATTTGTCAGCACTTGCTAGGTAATCTTTCGTTGGCCACTTATTCTGACGTGGTTAACGCAACATTGCTTCACTGCCAGGACCACCGCTTTCACTTGTCAGAGGGTAAGCGAGCAGGAGAGTCCATCTATCAGGGCAGGACAAGAGGGAATGGTGCTAGCAGGGCACAATCAACTGAGGGTCACCACAGGCAGGGTGATAAGGGTCCCTAGCAGGGGGATTCTAAGAGATTTAGATCTGGAGGTTTAAAAAATAGTCAGGGAGGTTTTCGTCATGTCCATCAGGGTCATCACGACCATCATGGCCAATAGGTTCTGCAGGGCCAGCACGACCAACAACAATTTCAGCAGGGCCAGAATGGCCAGGATAGGGGTGGTAACGACCATCGGGGCCATGGACAGCAAGGTCAGAGAGGGGGAAACTTTGCGGGGAAATATTTCATATGTGGCAAGATTGGCCACAAATTCCAGGAGTGTCCTGAAAGGGGCAGGGCCCCATAGCAACAGCAGCAAGGTGCTCGATATGAGCCCCAAAGACCTATGTTTCTCGCCTCCCTCCTAGCACCACCGCAGATGCCAGCATTACCACCTATCCCAGTAGTCCAGTCCAGTAGGGACAACTTCAGTATGGACGAGTTTACCAGCTCCAGCAAGCCGCAGTCCCACAGGCTCCACCCACTATTGAGGGTATGTTTTTTATCCAGGGAACTCTGGGACGTATTTTATTTAACACGGGAGCCACACACTATTTTATTGCCACGATATTTGCACGCACTATAGGGTTATTAGATACTGCGGAGAGCACTGTTACGTGTGTAGACTCACCGTTGAGTAGGGGTTCTGTGATTTAGCTTATATGTAGAGATGTGGGAGTAGAGATTGGGAGGTTTACTTTACCTGCCGATATATTAGTGTTAGACATGTCTGAGTACGATGCGATCATTGGTATGGATTGGTTGGTTGCATATCGAGCCATGATTGATTGTTTCGGTAGGAGTATTATTTTTGCCATACCCAGGCAGGAGATGTTACTAGTGGCGATGCCTCGTCCTGAGGGAGGATTGTCCACTCATTTGTATTATATAGAGGATGATACCTCTAAGGAGGTGGTGATACCACTTGATTCGATTCCAGTTGTTAGGGAGTTCGCTGATGTGTTCCAGGATATTTTGGGATTACCTCCTAGTAGAGAGATAGATTTTGTTATCGATTTGATGCCAGGCACTCGGTCGATAGCCCGTGCACCCTACCGTATGGCTCCAGTGGAGATGAGGGAGCTACGGTATTAAATAGAGTAGCCGTTGGGACAGGGGTTTATCCATAGGAGTACTTCATCGTGGGGTGCCCCTGTGTTGTTCGTTAAAAATAAGGATGGATCTTTGAGGTTGTGTGTAGATTACAGGGAGTTGAATAAAGTCACGATACGGAATAAGTATCTGTTACCCCGAATTGATGACTTATTTGACCAGTTGAGAGGAGTTGCCTTCTTCTTAAAGATTGACTTGAGGTTAGGATACCATCAGTTGCGTATCAGGGAGCAGGACATCTTGAAGACTACCTTCTTGACGAGATATGGTTCCTACGAGTTTAGGGTTATGCCTTTTGGCCTAACTATTGCCCCATTCGTGTTTATGGACTTGATGAATAGGGTGTTCGGAGAGTTCCTAGACCCGTTCGTCATTGTCTTCATTGATGACATTCTGGTTTACTCCCAGACAGAGGAGGAGCATACCGAGCACTTGAGGAAGGTTTTATAGACGATGCGTCAGAATGAGTTGTATGCAAAATATGAGAAGTGTGGATTTTGGCTGAAGTAGGTTCAGTTCTTGGGGTATATTATTTCGGACAGGGGAATATCTGTTTGATCCGAGGAAGGTATCAGCGGTGAGGGAATGGGGATAACCCACGACACCGACTGAGATACGTAGTTTTTTGGGCCTTACAGGATACTACAGGAGGTTTATTAGGGGGTTCTTAAAGATACCGGGTCCTTTGGCACATCTGACTCACAAAGGTGTACCATTTATCTGGAGCGATGCTTGCCAGCTGGCATTCGACGAGTTAAAGGACAAGTTAACCTCAGCACTAGTGTTATCATTGCCCAGGCCAGGAATGGAGTATTTAGTCTACACTGATGCGTCCTTACAAGGATTTGGGGGTGTACTATAGCAGGAGAGTCAGGCTATAGCTTATGATTCCCGTAAGCTTAAGTCTCACGAGAATAATTGCCCCATCCATGACTTGGAGTCAGCTGCAGTCGTGTTTGCTCTTCAGATTTAGATATGTTACTTCTTGGGGGAGAAATTTCGTTTATTCACGGATCATAATTCCCTACAGTATCTCTTCACATAGAAGGAGCTGAACATGCGTCACCATAGGTGGCTTGAGTTCGTGAAGAATTATCAGTTCGATATCCAATACCACCCAAGGAAGGATAACGTGGTAGCAGATGCGTTAAGCCGTAGGCCAGTAGGTGAGATAGTCGAGGTGTGGAAAACAAAGTGGAAGGAGTTGGGACACCAGGATGCAGTGGCTCGATCATTCATGTCTGTGATGACAGTTACGCCCCAGATTATTACGAGAGTGGTACAAGCCCAGGAAGCAGACCCGTTCTATCAAGAGAAGATAATACGATTGTTAGCAGAGGGGGTCGAGTCATATACCGTTAGTTCACAGGGGGCTTACACTTCAATGGGAGGTTAGTTGTTCCTGAAGGGGAAGAATTACGACACGAGGTAATGACAGAGTCACATGGTTCGTGATTCGCAGTACATCCTGGTGGGGATAAAATGTACAAGGATATGAGGCGATAGTACTGGTGGAGCGGGATGAAGAGAGATATTGCCGAATTTGTTTCGAAATGTGTTACATGTCATCTAGTAAAAGTGGACCATCAGAGGCCGGCAAGACTTTTACAACCATTAGAGATTCCTGTGTGGAAGTTGGAGAGCATTTACATGGACTTCATCACGGGATTACCTACGTCGTCGAGAGGTCACAAATCCATATGGATGATCTTGGATCGGTTGACAAAGGTTGCTCACTTTCTGCCAGCCCGGACAGACTACACTACTTGACAATATGCTCAGATCTTTATATTAGAGATAGTGAGACTCCACGGGGTGCCTCTCGATATCATGTCCGATAGGGACAAGATATTTGTGTCACGGTTTTGAGAGAGTTTCCAGGAAGTCATGGGAACAGAGTTGCGATTGAGTACAAACTATCACCTGCAGACAGATGGGCAGATCGAGCGGACGGATCAGATGTTAGAAGATATGTTACGTATGTTGGGAGCAGTATCTTCCACTGGTGGAGTTTGCCTATAATAACTCCTACCAGTCCACTATTGACATGGCTCCATTTGAGGCGTTGTACGGTAGACCTTATTGTTCCCCAGCATATTGGCTACAGGTGGGACTTAAAAAAACTTCTTGGGCCGGAGGTGATTCAGGATACCTCGACGAGGATAGAGATAATACAGAGTCGAATTCGGGTAGCTCAGGACCGACATAAGAGTTATGCCGATGCCAAGAGATTCTTTATAGAGTTCAATCTGGGGGATCAGGTGCTGCTCAGAGTATCTCCTATGAAAGGGATTATGCGTTTCGAGAAGAAAGGGAAGTTGGCACCTAAATCCGTGGGACCATTCCCTATTATCAAGCGAATTGGACCAGTTGCGTATAGACTTGGACTACAGGAACACTTACATAGGGTCCATGACGTGTTCCACATTTTCTCACTGAGGAGATATCTCTGAGGCGATTTGGCCAATACTCACATTGCGTTAGAAGATATAGATCTTCAACCAGATAGTTCCTATGAGGAGGGATCGATTGCTATTCTAGACTATAGCGAGAGAAAATTAAGGTCGAAGATAGTACCGTTAGTACGAGTTCAGTGGCGACATCATAATGCCGAGGAGTCTACCTGGGAGTGCGTCTAGAGTTATTTTTGCCAGGTATAATTTATTTCCAAATTTTGGGATGAAATTCTGTTATTAGAGGAGAATTATGTAATACCCCATAATTTTATTGATTTTATTTAATGGGATTAATTAAATTAAATGGGAATTAATTAGAAATTAATTCGAATTTAAATACTAGCGAGACGTGAGTTAGTATTTGATTATGATGATAATGTTGAATATTACAGGATATATGTGCTAACTTATGATTATGGAATTTATTAAAATTATTGCGAGTCATAAATACGATCATTCTGGAAATTAAGTTGGGATGCGCGTGTCAGTCGCGTCAGGAATCAATTTAATTAGATTTAAAAGTAAATTATAATTTTATCATCCGTATGGTCATTTTGATTGCGTCAACGTGTCTGGAGGGGTCGAAATAGTCAGAAAACACTAGCCGAGGGTTTAGTTTGGGTCCCGGGGCATTTTTAGGCCGAACCGGCAACCCGGGAGGGTATTTTAGCCATTTTAAATTGTAAGGGATTTGGACCCACGAATTTTAGGGTTTATTTAGAATCTATTATGAGGGCCATTAGCATCCAAAAAGAAAAAAGTGGGCAACGTGAGAAAGATGAGAGGTTACAGGAGGGTTACAAGCCATAACCACCACCCACGTGTGACACCCCGCCCAATTAAATATAAGGTGATCAGTCCTCTACCAATTCAAAATAGGATATTCAGTTGGTTCATTCTTAGCATCACTTTCGAAAAACTTTTTAACATATTAATCATCTAATATAAAATTAAGCTAGGTGTCAAAACATTTCCCATTTAGTAAAACCAAGTAAATTCATTTTCATTAAATCTTAAAATATAAACCATTTAACTCCATAACAATCCAAGAATAAATTATAAACCATTACCATACACAGGAATATAATAAGTACAGAGGAAGAATTAAATACTGAACTAATAAGACTGGGTCAAACTCCCTGTTCAAAACCCCAAACCATAAAATAAATCGAATACAATATCTCTGATGAAAAACTAGAAGTGGGTGACATATGCCCTAAACAAGAAGTCTAGATGAAACCGAATGGAAAGGATAGATGCGTCTACTGTAAGGACCTACAACTTCCACAACAGCTGCATCACGTCAATCAAAACAAATCTCTAAATATGATCCTCCCGTGGCTGAGCACCTGATAATATATATATATATAGCAAAAGAAAGAAGAGATACAAGAAACGGGTCAGAGCCGAAGGTTTAAAAAAAGATTTAACAAGTATTTAAAACTGGTTCTTAAAATAAGTCTTATACGCATGTTAGTTATTTCACTCTCACATGAGTTTCTCACCTCCCATCTATTGTGCATGCCTAACGTACATCCAATCTCCCCCTAGTTATACCACCCAGTATAACTAGTCAGAAATCATATTAATACTAACTATGCTCACTAGTAGTATTCCCATATCGCCCATACAATACATTACTCAAATAGTTTATCTCACATACTAAGTTTTATTATTCACCATATGAATGATTAATCTTTTATCCACTAAGATTATTTTATTTCTCATTGCCATTTTTATCTACTAGTCTCACAAAGTAGAAAGTTAACCAAGTACACTCATACAATTATATAGTCTCATCATCCCTATATATATAGACTAATCCTGCACCCTTAGGTTAAGACCACTTGGTGCAATGTAATGATTATTATTATTACCAAGTCTACTAATTTCACACAGTAGAAATATTCACAAGTTCATATATATATATATATATATATATATATATATATATATATATATATATATATATATATAGTCACATCATCCCTATACATATATATATACTAATCCTACACGCCCAGACTAAGACCCATTAGTGCACCTATCAAGAATAATCTAGCACCTCCGGGTTATCACCCATTAGTGCGCCTATCAAGAGAATCCCGTATCCCTGGGTTAACGCCCGTTAATGCACCTATCAATAATCATCCTTGTACCCCCGGGTTATCACCCATTAGTACACTTCATCAACAATGTTCTTGCACCCCCGAGTTATCACTCATTACTGCATCTAATAGTAAGATTCTTGCACCCCCAGGTTATCACCCATTAGTGCTCTTAACAATAATATTACATAATAGGCATACACACATCCTATTAAAATTTATAGGTATTTCTCTAACCTACATATATACTTCTCATACGTATTTTAATCTCATCACTACGTATAGTATAAATATTTAGATTACTATCTCTCTCGTAATATCTAGGGTACATTCTCTCTATACCAAAATCAGTAAAGTATTTATTGTCACATACTTTCCCGAAATTTCGTCTTACTTAAATTTACTGTTTGGCACTTTCTCTCACTCCAATAAACAGGTAAACTCAAAACTGGCCTCAAAGAAAATTCTCAAAAATTCACCCTGTCGTTCGAACAAGAATGAAATGTCGTTCGAACCACTTCCACATGTCGTTCGAACGACTTCGCACGAGATCCCCATCTCGTTTGAACCACTTCGCGCGACTTCGCGCAAGACCCACTGTTTCGTCTTCTTCACCAAATTTCTGCGTTTTCTACCATTTTTGAACCTAAAAACCTCTAAGATTCAACACCCAACGCCTCATCATCAATACCCATCAACACATAACAGATTATAAATCATTCGTAACATCCTAGGATCATTAATTCGTCCTTAATCATCAAAATTATATAAAATCCCAAAATTAATTCATATGAACCCTAGTTTCCAAATTTTCAATTCAAGAACCTAATCAATCCAGATTTGTTCATCAATATATAATTCAATTTCATGATTAATCCTCCACATACATGAAAGAATTTCAACCACTAATTAACCGAGTCCTTTATCATAATTTAAATATCCAATTTTCACCCAATTAACATGTAAATCATGATTAATTTCACCTATTCTAACATGAGTATGATTATTGCTAAAAGAAAGCAAGTAATAAATACTTGCCTCGAATATGACAGTCTGATCCGTTAGTGATGTTGGTATAGACGCGTTCCTCTCTTCTCGATCTACGCGTTGGTGGTCACGGTTGTGCAAGGTGAGGATGATTTGGCCTTCCCTCTTGGAAATTGGTTCCTCCTCACACCCTCCATGGCCGTTCTTGATTTGTATAACTTAACCCTAATGGAAACTCCCGTAGATGATATAATTATTCTCTAATTTTCGTCAATTTAATTTTTCCAAAAGTCCAAATTACAAAACTACCCCTACGGGGTGCCGGTTTGACCTAAAATCTCCCGAAGTCCAAATAAAATATTCAAGTAGAGTTTTTTTACTATCTCGACCCTCCCGGACTCAAAGTCATGCTCGAAATGACCATACGAGTTACTAAAAATAAATTATCTTTTTATTCCATGTAACACGATCGTAACAAGGTAGTCATTTCATTGTCTTTGACACTTGAAAATATATAGTCACCCCTAAGTTTGACAAAATTTCCAAGGATAAAAGGACCGTGACAATAGGGAGCTGTCATGATAAAGGACAATATGTAGTCACACATAGAATTGTCACGATCTGAACGTGATAATTCATTGTTATCATCGTTAACGACCATGTCAATCCAGATGTTTTGGTGTAATGACTTGCCCAAAAATACCAACACCACTAATACATTCCCATCCCTTTAGCAAAACATCCATCCAATACCACCACATTACATCACGTACACACTAATGTACTACCATTCTAACACATCCATGCTCATACCTGTGATCCCTATAAGATGATCATCAAACTAATATCCTAATGGAATTAAAGACACAAACGGGTTGAGTTAACTTTAAACTATTCGCAAACATATCACACATTATAGGTTTATTGATTTTTAATTGATTATGATTATCTTATTATAGTCTTCATTTGTATCTCATCATAATTTTACTCTATAACTTATCATGTGATCAATAATAAAAATAAATCAATGGGGATATTAATTTCACATGAACTGTGTAATCGTGCGTGAATTAATATATTACATAGAAACTAAAATAAAATTAAAAAAGAAAATAAATTCAATATTAATAGTACAAAATTTCCAACCGAGCTTAGCACTTACAATTTTTTTATAAGGTGCCATGTATCAAATTATGGAAGAATCCTCACATTCTCCCATGTATCCTTAATCTGAAGCTCCTATATGTCATATACATATTGACTCACATACGGTGACTATGCTATATAGTTAGATAGTAAGAAAGTTATAAACATGTATATATATATGTATATATGTATATGCGTCTTTGTGTGTGTGTTTATACTTATATTGTATAAAAGAAACGATAAGTGGGAAATTCAATGGTGATATCAATAATATTATAAAACATACACATATTAGTAGGAGTGAGAGGATGCTAATGCGAAAAGAACTCCCTTTAGAACACACAATGACGCTATGAACCCATGATATAATGTCAATAAACTATATATATATATATCTAAAACTGTATTTGAAGTGGATATCGCAACCAAAACCCATATTCTTACTATACGTTATCATTGTATCTATGATATGCACCGAAGTGACATGAAAATTACAAAGTTCCATGAAACAAATAGTGCAAGCTAAAGTATGGTATACTATGACAAAATATACCTAGTCTTTCTTTCTTCCCATATTTTCTTTTTATTTTGGCAAAAGGCCTTATATATATATGGTTAGACTCTATAAAGTACCTTACTAAATATACATAAAGAACATGCTAATTTTTAAAAATAATATAAACTTAATTTCTTTAACTAAACTTAATGGATATAATTTTCATAGTGAAAAGATAATTTCTCAAAAATTTCACGAAAGTGGATGAGATGACGATCAAAAGTTTGGATTGTCAAAAATGCACATATAAAAAAATTTCACTATAGATATTATCTTCCCCAAGTTTGATTAAAATTATTTTGGGGGGATTTTTACAAATTGGTATGTTATTTAGTGAAGCAAGAAGCAATATTATGTATATAAAATTGGGTTATCACTGTGTCTTTCCCACCATAATGAAAGAATAAAATTTTCTCCACACCTCCTTAATTGAAACCTTCCCATTGAGTATGAGGTTTATCTATTTTACTAAGATATAAGAGCTTAACGAAGTCCATACAAAGCCTTTTAGGTGATAAATGTGTGTAGTAAACTTAAGATCCTCAAAGTAAGGACAAATTTCCAATCGAATCAATTTGTATGTAATTGGCATTATTCTGGACAAAACATTTGAGTCATAAGATAGACTTTGTGTTGATTGATCCCATAAGCTTATGATGTTATGTGATGAAGACGTAGTGGTTAAGCTTCAAATATTGGATCTTTTGTGTCGTGTTTAATGCCAAAATTGTCTTCTTGTTTACCAAGGACCCCGTAAGTATGAATGCGTATTAATTATGAGTCCTTGAAAATATTTTTAGGGTGTCTGTTTTTGTTTCAAAACAATTGGAACTATTTTTTAATTATTTTTTAAAGAAAAATAAATTTTGGTATTATTTTGTTTGAACGAGAATAAGGCTCGTTAGAACGAAATCTATTGTTTCATTCGAACGACTTGATGTTTCATTCAAATGACATCTGAACTCATTATAACGAATATCTAATGAACATTAAACGAGGTTCCTCTGCCAAGGATACCACACCTCATTAGAAGCTCGTTTGAACAAGATTGCATTTTCGTTTGAACGAAATGGCTATGTCATTCAAACGAAATACAATTCTCAATTGAACAACTTTTGTTTTCGTTCAAACAATTCGCCGCCTCAAAATTCATGCATTCAGTATTTAAGGCGTATTGGACTCAGAATTTTCAAGAACTTTTAACAAAAAAAGATTTTGTACTTAGTTACAAAAGTTCCAAACCCTAAGTTTCACCCTATACGTATAAAGATCCAAGTTTCATAATTTTTATGCTTTGAGGTCTTGATATTGGGAACCAAAGTTTGTTTCTTTCATTTTGAGAGAGCCTGTTTCGTACGGTGGACTCCGTGCGTGTTGTTTGCGGTGTTTTACGGTTGCTGAGCCTTATTAGTGGATATTGAGACATGCGTGGACTCGTATGTTGTGGAAGATGGTGTAGATGGACTCTTGTATTGCACTATGGAGGATAGTTCAAATATTGAAGAGTGTCAAGGCTTATGGGGAAACGAGTCTTTAAGTAATTCTACTATCATCTTTTGTAATTCCGCATCATAGTGAACTGTTTGGCTGGGTCGTCTGAGATTTTTTCCTTTGTAGTTTTTTTCGTACATCGGCGCCTTGTGGATGATTTATTTATTTTATCTTATATCGCCCTAGATGCATGCTTTAGGGTAAAAAGATAAAATTTCGTAAATCAATTTTCCACAAGAAAGGTTTAAAATCGGTGCCAAGTTTATTTGTGTTATTTTTCTTCAGAGTTTCAATTTTTAAAATTTGAAAAATATAAAATTTGAACTTGTGTTTATTCATACCATCTTCACCTAAGCAAACACTATTAGGGACCACGTATTCTCACTCAAAGCTTTTTGTTTGTGATTGATTGACTTCCTCTCGAAGATTACCATTAAAGAAAGCATTATTTGCATCCATTTAACAGATCTTGATGTCCACATCACAAGCTATAGATAAGAATAAACAAAATGACTCTAGCTTAGCAGTTGGGGCAAAAAGTCTCATTAGAGTCAACTTATAGCCACTAGCCTAATCTTATTTCGTAAAATGACACCATCTTCATCACACTTCTTCTTGAAGATCCATTTGGTACTAATGATGTTAGTATCCTTATGCATAAGAACTAGATTTCAAACATCTTATTTTGTGAATTGGTTTAAATCATCTTTCATATCATTGACCCGGTTGTTGTCATCAAGGCTTCTTTCACATTTTAAGTCTTAGTGTCTAAGTATAACAAGGATAGTTAAATTCTTTTCGAAATTAAGAATGGGTATTCACTCCAATACTAAGATAATGTTTTTAGACACAACATGGTCTTTTCAACCCAAGAAGGTGTGTAACCAACTACTAAAACTATTTAGGGTATGTGGTGTGGGCACCTCTTCACATTAAAAAACTTCTTATTCCATTTTTTTGTCAACATAGGTAACATGGAAGAAGTATTATCACAATCATCCTAATTAAATGCCAAGGATACAGTGTCATCGATGATGATGTTAATTAACTTTATCATCTTTTGAGAGATATAATTGAATATATGGTAGGAACGTTTATTTATGGGATAGCCGAGAAAAATACCAACATCACTCCTAAAGCCAATCTTGGTCATATACTAACGGTCCTCGAGTATATAACACATGCTCCTAAAGACTCTAAAACGATTGCGTGTGAGCTTCTTTCCCTTCCAAATATCATTGAGTGGTTATTGATATCGTACCTCATATAAACTCTGTTAATGGTATATGTTAATCACCTTTGCTTAAAACCTGAAAGGCACACCATTGCCTATCAACATAGACCTAGCTATAATATCTTCAATGGTTCGATTTTTCTCTCAATAATCCCATTTTTTAGGGTGTTTGAAAGGCAAAAAATTCATGGTGTATCCCAACATTACTACACCACTCGAGAAGACCAGTGTAATACCCCGTACTTTTGACTATATTTATTTTTGGGATTAATTAATTAAATGCGTATTAATTGGAAATTAATCCGGGTTATAAATACTTACGAGATGTGAGTTGGTATTTGATTATGTGCATATATGATTATATATGAACCTGGTATTATAAAATTTGTCATGAGATTGATAGACGACATTTTAGAAATTTTGTTGAGACGCGTGGGACTGCCGCGTCACGGTGTAATATTTTGTTAATAAAAGTGAATTTAAAATCTATAATCCGTATGGTCGTTTTGAGTGTGCCAACGCGTCCGGAAGGGTCGAGATAGTCAGAAAACACTACCCGGGGGTGTAGTTTGGGTCCCGGGGTATTTTTAGGCCATACCGGCAACTTAAAGGGTATTTTGGTAATTTTACATTTTTAGGAATTAAAAGTGACGAAAATTTGAGATGTAAATCTGATGTGGATTAAACCCACAAAGCCCACTAACCATCCTATATTAAACCATTAAGCTACGGAGGTTATCTTTAGGTTTACAACTTTCCCCAAAACAAACCCTAGCCACCTTAAGCCACCATTGGAGAAGGAGCTTGGAGAAGGAGAGAAAGAGAGAAAATTCTGCAGAGATTCTTCACCAAATCAACACCAAATCCGAAAACAAACAAGGCAAGTGGTTTAATCATGTTTAACTTCAGCAAATGTTCTTTCCATGTTAGAAAATTGAAGATTTATAATTGTTATTGGAAGATGAATGAAAAACCCATGATTAATTGGACATAGGTTCTGAATATTGAGGATAAATTGCATGTAGAATAGTTTGGAGACGATTAATCTGATGTTAATACATGATTGGGTGGAAGAAAAACGGATTAAATTTGATGAATTGAGGGTTCCAAATTCTAGGGTTCATGTTCATGAATGAATTGGGGAAAAGTTGAAGTATTTGTAAATTGATTGATGATTAGGGTGAATTAATCCATAAAAATGTGATAGGATGTGGTTATATTATGTTTAGGATTGTTTAGAGACTTTAAAACAATCGTTGGGATAAATTTTAGAGGTGATTTGAGGAGTAAAAATAGTGAAAAACGTATTTGGAAAAATCTGGGCCGAAACTGGCCAGTCGTTAGAAACAGTCCCCAGGTCGTTCGAACGAGCTCGTTCGAACGGGCTTCTAACGAGTTGACCAGTCTCTTCTAATGAAGGGTAGTTTCGTTCGATATCTCGTTCGAACGAGATATCGTTAGAAGGTGCAGTTCGTTTGAACGAACTGGAATCTCGTTCGAACAGTCTCGTTCGAACGAGACTTCTAACGAGCTGACAGCCCAAACTCGTTCGAACACTCGTTCGAACGAGACTTCTAACGAGCTGACAGTTTGGGCTATTTTGAACTGTTTTGAATTTTGGAGTCCCGTAAACTTGTTCGAGGATATAGTTAACCTTCCAATGATGACGTAGTAATAGGTTTGGGACATTTGGGTATTTATGAGAAGGAAATTATATACAAGAGAGTTAAATTAGAATGAACCGTTTGGGTGAGACGTGAGTGTCTATTACGACGTGAGAAAATTATGGCGCGTATGATTATAAACCGGAGTAGTATAAATTGTGCTAATTATAGTTAGTACGAGAATGCGATATGTACTACGATTAAAATACGGTATTACTAAGACGTGTGTTTACTTAGTATTGGTATATGAATTGTGTGTATGACATACCTACCATACTTGCTATCACGGGAGGTTACGTTCTCTTAGGACCCTCTAATCCTTGTGTGCCTACGGGGGGGATATAGACTGGTACCTCGATGAACATAGGTCAGAAAAAGACTTATTGGGATGTTAATAAGTCCGCTGATCGTGGGAGCGTAGGTATGTGCGTGACCCATGTGATGTGACTGTGTTCGCCTCCACTATTTGTGATTTGTGTTATCTGAACTATTCCTGAGAGATTCGGAATATGTGATCCTTATATACGTGATGTACCGGGATGGATAACAGAGTATGTGTGCACCGCAGCTTAGTTCTCGGGGTGCTCGTATTGTATATTTATGATGTGAATAATATACACTTAATTAATGAGAACCTTCATGTTAATGATGTGAATATAATTACGGTATTGTTTCGATAAATAAAATGAGTTAGCGGATAGAGAAATATATTGCATTTTGAGCATCTGAGTTTACATTAAATCCCTATCTAATTACGAGCGTTATATGTTAATAGAACCGGGTAATAAGGGTAGAAACTATTACAGTCTAGCTAGTTATGAAGTCACTTAGCTAGTGGTTTATATCGTTGTAGATGGGTACTTACGTTAGGAGTGCACAGTTAGACGAGAGGTGAGAATATCATGTGAGTGTACGTCCTAACATGTACTTTGCATTTAATGTTTTAAATATTTTTAAAGCACTTGCAGGTTTTTAAAATATAACTCCACATATTCGGGCTCTGACCCGTTTGCTTTTCAAATCTTTTTCTTGTAAAACCATTTTAGGTGCCCAGCCATAAGGACACCAAGCATAGGATACTCATTCAGGTGACGAGCTGTAGCTGTTTGTGGAGGCTACAGGGATTTGCATGTAGACGCTTCTATCTTTTGGATTCCAGAGTCACTATCTATCAGTTGTAGGGCATGTTGCCCATTTCTATTTAGAGACATCTTTTACATTTCAGTTCTCAGACTTTAGCATGTATTATTTCTGTATTCGGTTGTTTATTTCAGTTATGGGTTTGTAGTGAGGAGTTTTTCCTCCAGACTTTATTTACTCTATTGTGATGGTTATTCGTTTTACTTCAGTATGGTGAATGGTGTTATTTATTTCTTCATTACAACTTGTTGCATGTTAATCAGACTTAAATTAAAAATTTGGCAACTTACTTTTTAAATACTAGGTGGTTAGTAATTTTTTTTTTAAAAAAAAAAGGTTTTCGACAGTGATGCTATTAACTGAGCCAACTTGGCATTTTGAATTAATTTGATAAAGGAGTAGCTACCCGGTATTTAATTAGTCGGGGTGTCACAGGTGGTATCAGAGCATCAGGTTCTAGTGTCCTTTAGGATCTGTACGGCTATTATGTTTCTGCTAAGTTTCTTTGATATAGAGCCCTATATTTTAGGACTGTTGTACTCTTTTTTGTATGCTTCGTTCTTCAACTATATTTAGTTTATAACCGTGAACTTATAAACTTTGTTCTTATTTCAGATGCCTCCACGACGTGCACGACGATTTCCCAGGGATGCAACGCCCGAACCCCAGCCCGCTCCAGTTCAGGGCATGATGATCGCCGCTGAGGTTGCAGCTATAGTAGCTCAAGCGGTAAATGCCGCCATTGTCGTTGTTCAGCAGGCACCACCCCAGGCGCCGGTTACCGCGCCAGCACAGGCTAATGCATTCCCGTTTGCTTGGGAGCGTGTACGTGACGCTTTTCAGAAAGCGCATCCGCCAGAGTTTGCAGGTAGCTCAGATGTAGTAATCTCGAGCCAATGGAGGAAGGATATACAGAGACATTTGAGGATGCATGAGTGCACTGATGTTCAGAAGCAGGTGCTAGCTAATTTCAAGCTAGTTGGATCTGCACTGCAGTGGTGGGAGTCTATTACCACCGCGGAGGAGAGGGATACTCTCACGATTCAGGAGTTCTGGGTGCGGTTTGACCGCAAGTACTTTCCGTCGGCTGTTCATACGGAGATGAGGAGGAAGCTGATGAGTCTGAAGAAGGAAGGCAAGACAGTGGCCGAGTATGAGGCCGAGTTCACTAACCTGTTGAATATCGTTCCAGACGAGATTCCAACAGAGAAGAAGAAAATTGAGAAGTTCACCGATTGGTTGAATTGGAGGATCCGTCAGCATCTGCTAGGGAACCTATCGTTGGCCACGTATTCTGATGTGGTTAACGCTGCATTGTTACACTGCCAGGACCACCGTTTTCATATGGCCGAGGGCAAAAGGTCAGGAGAGTCTAGCCATCAGGGCAGGACCGGAGGACATGGTGCCAGCGGGGCACAATCGGGTCAGGGGCAGAGACAGAATGAGCAGGGCTCCCAGCAGGGGGATAATAAGAGATTCCGGTCAGGGAACTACAGGCAGGGACAGGGAGGTTTCCGTCAGGGCCATCAGGGTCCAAACGGCCATCAGGGCCAGCAGGGGCAGAATGGGCAGCAGTTTCATCAGGGCCAGCAGGGCCAAGGGAGGAACGGTAACGGCCACCAGGGCCGGGGACAGCAGGGGCAGAGGGGAGGGAACTTCCCAGGGAAGTGCTTTGTTTGTGGCAAGACTGGCCATAAGAAGCAGGATTGTCCTGATAGGGGCAGGGCCCCACAGCAGCAGCAGCAAGGTGCTCGCCAGGAGCCACAGAGACCTATGTTTCCCGCCGCTCTTCCCGCACCGCCACAGATGGAAGCATTGCCACCCATTCCAGCAGTCCCAGCTCAGCAGGGGCAACTACAGTATGGACGTGTCTACAACGTCCACCAGGCTGCAGTTCCATAGGCACCGCCCGCGATCGAGGGTACGTTTCCTATCCATGACACTATGGGTCGGGTGTTATTTGATACGGGTGCTACACACTGTTTTATTGCTACACACTTCGTGAAAGCTTTAGGATTGTTAGCTACGGCAGAGAGCACAGTGACGTGTGTCGACTCACCATTGGGGAGTAGGTCACTTATTTTCTTTATATGCCGGGGAGTGGGGGTAGAGATTGGTGGTTTGGTATTGCCTGCAGACATGTTAGTGTTAGACATGCATGTTCACGATGTGATCATCGGTATGGATTGGCTCGTAGCATATAGGGTCATGATTGATTGCTTCAGCGGGAGCATTGTTTTTGCCATTCCGGGGCAAGAGATGTTTGTAGTGGCGATGCCTCGCCCAGAGGGAGGATCGACCGCTCATCTGTATTACATAGAGGAGGATACCTCTAAGGAGGTTGTGATTCCTTTAGATTCGATTCCGGTTGTCAGGGAGTATTCAGATGTGTTTCAGGAGATACCAGGCTTACCACCCAGTCGAGAGATAGACTTCGTCATAGATTTGCTACCAGGTACGAGACCTATAGCACGCACACCGTACCGTATGGCTCCAGCTGAGATGAGGGAGTTACGGGATCAGATAGAGCAGCTGTTAGGTCAGGGCTTTATTCGCAGGAGTACCTCACCTTGGGGCGCTCCAGTTCTGTTTGTGAAGAAGAGGGACGGTTCACTGAGATTGTGTGTGGACTACCGAGAGTTGAATAAGGTCACGATACGGAATAAGTATCCGTTGCCTCGAATCAATAACTTATTCGACTAGTTGAGAGGAGCTTCTTTCTTCTCGAAGATTGATTTGAGATCGGGATACCATCAGTTACGTATCCGGGAGGAGGATGTCTCGAAGACTGCGTTCTTGTCGAGATATGGTTCTTACGAGTTTCGGGTTATGCCTTTCGGCTTGACCAACGCTCCAGCAGTGTTTATGGACTTGATGAACAGAGTGTTCAGGGATTTCCTAGACCAGTTTGTCATTGTCTTCATTGACGATATTCTGGTTTACTCTCAGACAGAGGAGGAGCACGCCGAGCATTTGAGGCAGGTTTTGCAGACACTTCGTCAGAACGAGTTGTATGCAAAATATGAGAAGTGCGGGTTTTGGCTGAAGGAAGTCCAGTTTTTGGGGCATATCATTTCCGACCGGGGAATATCTGTTGATCCAGGGAAGCTGTCAGCGGTGAGGGAGTGGGGACAGCCCACGACACCAACTGAGATTCGTAGTTTCTTGGGTCTAGCAGGATACTACAGGAGGTTTATTCGGGGCTTCTCAGAGATAGCAGGTCCTTTGACATATCTGACTCGTAAGGGTGTGCCCTACATCTGGAGTGATGCCTGCCAGTTGGCATTCGATGAATTGAAGGACAAATTGACCTCAGCACCTGTGTTAGCATTGCCGAGACCGGGAGTTGAGTATTTGGTTTACACCGATGCGTCTTTGCAAGGACTGGGAGGTGTATTGCAACAGGAGAGACAGGCCATAGCTTATGCTTCCCGTAAGCTTAAGCCTCATGAGAAGAATTACCCCACGCATGATTTGGAGTTGGCAGCAGTGGTATTTGCCCTACGGATTTGGAGGCACTATCTTTTGGGGGAGAGGTTCCAACTGTTCACGGACCACAAGTCCCTACAGTACCTATTCACGCAGAAAGAGTTGAATATGCGGCAACGTAGGTGGCTTGAGTTTGTGAAAGACTACCAGTTCGACATCCAGTACCACCCGGGTAAGGCTAATATGGTAGCAGGCGCGTTGAGCCGTAGGCCAGCAGATGAGGTGGCAGAGGTGTGGAAGGCAAAGTGGAAGGAATTGGGACACCAGGATACAGTGGCCCGATCTTTCATGTCTGTGATGACCGTTACACCGCAGATTGTCACGAAGGTAGTACGGGCACAGGCTAATGACTCGTTCTGTCAGGAGCAGATAGTTCGATTACTAGCAGAGGGAGCCGAGTCCTATACCGTTAGCTCAGACGGGGGATTACGCTTCAATGGGAGATTGGTGGTTCCGGAAGGGGAAGAATTGCGGCACGATGTGATGGCAGAGTCGCACGGCTCACGGTTCGCGGTACATCCCGGAGGGGACAAAATGTACCAAGACATGAGACGGCAGTATTGGTGGAGCGGTATGAAGAGAGATATCGCTGAGTTTGTTTCGAAATGCGCCACTTGTCAGCTTGTAAAAGTGGATCATCAGAGACCGGCAGGATTGCTACAGCCATTGGAAGTCCCGGTGTGGATGTGGGGGAGCATATCCATGGACTTTATCACGGGGTTGCCTACGTCGCAGAGGGGTCACGACTCCGTTTGGGTGATTGTGGACAGGTTGTCCAAGGTCGCGCACTTCTTACCCGTAAGGACTGACTACACCACGGGACAGTATGCCCAGCTCTTCATTTCAGAGATTGTGAGACTTCACGGTGTGCCCCTAAATATCGTGTCTGACAGAGACAAGATATTTGTTTCGAGGTTTTGGGAGAGTTTCCAGGAGGCAATGGGCATGGAATTGCGGTTGAGTACGGCTTATCATCCGCAGACCGATGGGCAGACAGAGCGCACCAACCAGATGTTGGAGGACATGCTACGCATGTGCATTATTGACTTCGGGGGTGGATGGGAGCAGTACCTTCCACTGGTGGAGTTTGCTTACAACAACTCCTATCAGTTCACGATTGGCATGGCTCCGTTTGAGGCATTGTACGGTAGGCCTTGTCGTTCCCCAGCATGTTGGTTGGAGGTGGGGGACAACAAACTACTTGGACCGGAAGTGATTCAGGATACTTCGACAAGGATTGAGTTGATTCGGAGTCGCACTCGGGTAGCTCAAGACAGGCAGAAGAGTTATGCTGATGCGAAGAGGTTTTTCAGGGAGTTCCAAGTGGGGGACCAGGTTTTGCTCAGGGTATCTCCGATGAAGGGGATTATGAGATTCGGGAAGAAGGGGAAGTTGGCACCGAGGTATGTGGGGCCGTTTCCTATCATTGAGCGGATCGGACCGGTTGCGTATAGACTCGGACTACCAGAGCATTTGCATCGGATTCACGATGTGTTCCATATTTCCTCGCTGAGGAAATACCTTAGAGATAATTTGGCCCATTCTCACATTGCTGTGGAGGACATCGATCTCCAGCCGGATAGTTCCTACGAGGAGGGGCCGATTGCTATTTTGGACCGAAGCGAGAGGAAACTGCGGTCAAAGATAGTCCCGTTAGTGCGTGTTCAGTGGCGACATCACAATGTCGAGGAGTCCACATGGGAGCGCGAGGATGAGATGCGTGGTCGTTATCCAGAGTTGTTTTTAGCAGGTACTTTCTAGTTTCGAATTTCGGGACGAAATTCAGTTATTAGGGGGGAAGTATGTAATACCCCGTACTTTTGACTATATTTATTTTGGGGATTAATTAATTAAATGCGTATTAATTGGAAATTAATCCGGGTTATAAATACTTATGAGATGTGAGTTGGTATTTGATAATGTGCATATATGATTATATATGAACTTGGTATTATAAAATTTGTCGTGAGATTGATAGACGACATTTTAGAAATTTTGTTGAGACGCGTGGGACCGCCGCGTCATGGTGTAATATTTTGTTAATAAAAGTGAATTTAAAATCTATAATCCATATGGTCGTTTTGAGTGCACCAACGCGTCCGGAAGGGTCGAGATAGTCAGAAAACACTACCCGGGGGTGTAGTTTGGGTCCCGGGGTATTTTTAGGCCATACCGGCAACTTAAAGGGTATTTTGGTAATTTTACATTTTTAGGAATTAAAAGTGACGAAAATTTGAGATGTAAATCTGATGTGGATTAAACCCACAAAGCCCACTAACCATCCTATATTAAACCATTAAGCTACGGAGGTTATCTTTAGGTTTACAACTTTCCCCAAAACAAACCCTAGCCACCTTAAGCCACCATTGGAGAAGGAGCTTGGAGAAGGAGAGAAAGAGAGAAAATTCTGCAGAGATTCTTCACCAAATCAACACCAAATCCGGAAACAAACAAGGCAAGTGGTTTAATCATGTTTAACTTCAGCAAATGTTCTTTCCATGTTAGAAAATTGAAGATTTATAATTGTTATTGGAAGATGAATGAAAAACCCATGATTAATTGGACTTAGGTTCTGAATATTGAGGATAAATTGCATGTAGAATAGTTTGGAGACGATTAATCTGATGTTAATACATGATTGGGTGGAAGAAAAACCGATTAAATTTGATGAATTGAGGGTTCCAAATTCTA
Organism: Sambucus nigra; assembly: GCA_949130495.1. Lineage (NCBI taxonomy): Eukaryota > Viridiplantae > Streptophyta > Magnoliopsida > Dipsacales > Adoxaceae > Sambucus > Sambucus nigra. The sequence continues at coordinate 746,086,173 of OX422208.1, forward strand.
GGGTTCATGTTCATGAATGAATTGGGGAAAAGTTTAAGTATTTGTAAATTGATTGATGATTAGGGTGAATTAATCCATAAAAACGTGATAGGATGTGGTTATATTATGTTTAGGATTGTTTAGAGACTTTAAAACAATCGTTGGGATAAATTTTAGAGGTGATTTGAGGAGTAAAAATAGTGAAAAACGTATTTGGAAAAATCTGGGCCGAAACTGGCCAGTCGTTAGAAACAGTCCCCAGGTCGTTCGAACGAGCTCGTTCGAACGAGCTTCTAACGAGTTGACCAGTCTCTTCTAATGAAGGGTAGTTTCGTTCGATATCTCGTTCGAACGAGATATCGTTAGAAGGTGCAGTTCGTTCGAACGAACTGGAATCTCGTTTGAACAGTCTCGTTCGAACGAGACTTCTAACGAGCTGACAGCCCAAACTCGTTCGAACACTCGTTCGAACGAGACTTCTAACGAGCTGACAGTTTGGACTATTTTGAACTGTTTTGAATTTTGGAGTCCCGTAAACTTGTTCGAGGATATAGTTAACCTTCCAATGATGACGTAGTAATAGGTTTGGGACATTTGGGTATTTATGAGAAGGAAATTATATACAAGAGAGTTAAATTAGAATGAACCGTTTGGGTGAGACGTGAGTGTCTATTACGACGTGAGAAAATTATGGCGCGTATGATTATAAACCGGAGTAGTATAAATTGTGATAATTATAGTTAGTAAGAGAATGCGATATGTACTACGATTAAAATACGGTATTACTAAGACGTGTGTTTACTTAGTATTGGTATATGAATTGTGTGTATGACATACCTACCATACTTGCTATCACGGGAGGTTACGTTCGCTTAGGACCCTCTAATCCTTGTGTGCCTACGGGGGGGATATAGACTGGTACCTCGATGAACATAGGTCAGAGAAAGACTTATTGGGATGTTAATAAGTCCGCTGATCGTGGGAGCGTAGGTATGTGCGTGACCCATGTGATGTGACTGTGTTCGCCTCCACTATTTGTGATTTGTGTTATCTGAACTATTCCTGAGAGATTCGGAATATGTGATCCTTATGTACGTGATGTACCGGGATGGATAACAGAGTATGTGTGCACCGCAGCTTAGTTCTCGGGGTGCTCGTATTGTATATTTATGATGTGAATAATATACACTTAATTAATGAGAACCTTCATGTTAATGATGTGAATATAATTACGGTATTGTTTCGATAAATAAAATGAGTTAGCGGATAGAGAAATATATTGCATTTTGAGCATCTGAGTTTACATTAAATCCCTATCTAATTACGAGCGTTATATGTTAATAGAACCGGGTAATAAGGGTAGAAACTATTACAGTCTAGCTAGTTATGAAGTCACTTAGCTAGTGGTTTATATCGTTGTAGATGGGTACTTACGTTAGGAGTGCACAGTTAGACGAGAGGTGAGAATATCATGTGAGTGTACGTCCTAACATGTACTTTGCATTTAATGTTTTAAATGTTTTTAAAGCACTTGCAGGTTTTTAAAATATAACTCCACATATTCGGGCTCTGACCCGTTTGCTTTTCAAATCTTTTTCTTGTAAAACCATTTTAGGTGCCCAGCCACAAGGACACCAAGCATAGGATACTCATTCAGGTGACGAGCTGTAGCTGTTTGTGGAGGCTACAGGGATTTGCATGTAGACGCTTCTATCTTTTGGATTCCAGAGTCACTATCTATCAGTTGTAGGGCATGTTGCCCATTTCTATTTAGAGACATCTTTTACATTTCAGTTCTCAGACTTTAGCATGTATTATTTCTGTATTCGGTTGTTTATTTCAGTTATGGGTTTGTAGTGAGGAGTTTTTCCTCCAGACTTTATTTACTCTATTGTGATGGTTATTCGTTTTACTTCAGTATGGTGAATGGTGTTATTTATTTCTTCATTACAACTTGTTGCATGTTAATCAGACTTAAATTAAAAATTTGGCAACTTACTTTTTAAATACTAGGTGGTTAGTAATTTAAAAAAAAAAAAAAAAAAGGTTTTCGACAGTGATGCTTTGATAAAGGAGTAGCTACCCGGTATTTAATTAGTCGGGGTGTCACAACCAGTTCCATCAAAATCTCTTCCAAGATTGTTATAGACTCTAACGATATTACAACCTTTCATTTTGGATTTGTTTCATTTGGGAATAAAGCAGTTTTTCACATCAGACTTACTACAACTTTTTTTACAAAAGTGAATCTAGAAAAATAATATACGATTACATGGAAATACCATTTACCACATATAATCTTCGTATGCTTTGGACCCCTGAGTTCTTTGTACAATAGCTCTAAAAATGGGAGGTAGACATTTCATTCAACTTCTTATATGGATTTTATATTTGTTTTTCCATTTTTCAAGTATCTTAGTTGCGGGAAAAGTCAACTCAAGGTGAGGTAAGTCACAAACAGACTTTTTCAGAGCAAGTTTGTCAAGATCTTTAAAGTTCACATGACTTAACCGCTTGTGCCAAATATCTTCCACGTCCTCTTTCATACTAGTACAAATAACATTGGGAAAGGTATTGATATTATAACAATTCTGTATTAATTTAGTGCCCTTCAAATGGCATTTACCTTTGATAGAGAACTTGACATTCGTTCATGGTAAAAAAGCCCATTGTGACGATCACCACTTAAATGACTTATGCTAATAAAGTTAGCCTTCAACACATCTACTAAAAAGACATTATTAAACATACGAAACCTGGTGATATAAACAACACCTTATCCTATGGTGTTAGACTTACTTATGTCCCCAAATGTGATCATACTGGTTTTATCTTCAATGAATTTAGAAAACAACAAACCTACTCCCAGTCATGTGCTTATAATAGCATTTATAAAAATACCATTGTGAAGCATTCATTGCAATTAAAGTTGTTTGAATGACAAGATATTTAACACCTTTATTGTTTGCCTAAAAAAAAAATCCGGTAGCTTTAATCTTGACATATGTGCGCAAATTATTTGAACTTTGTACAATATTTTTAGTTTTAAAAATATTTTCAATGTTTATTAAAATAGTTCTTGATTTTTTAAACAATGCATTAAAATCGCGCTTTAAATAAGAAACCTTGTCAACTTTAGATAACCTTGGTGATTTTGTGAATCTTGTAACAAAAATCCTTCAACGAACCTTTTTATCATAAAATTTTCATTTATGCACAATACGTTGGACCTTTTTATTAGGATGTTTCAAAAAACCTATCGTGTTGTCAAAAGACTCATCGGGCACTTGCATCTCATGAGAGGGTTTAACAAATTTGATATTGGGTTTCAAGGTGGGTATCTTTTCAAGTTTATTGTACCCAATATCACTTTTGTCATTTAACGATTGAGTGTGATAAAAATCATTTTACCCAACTTCTGTGATTGATCTTCAAAATTAACTTTCACACTTTTAGCGAAGAGTACCAAGCGAGATGGTATTTTAATTTAGAAAGCCATTTGAATTTTTACATTCTTCCAACTTGGTTTGGAATTTTTTTAATCTCTCTTACAAACCATTTTTATCTTTCCACGTTGAAAGGAGATTCTTGCTTAAAACAGATCTTTGAGCCTCAACATTGCCTAAAGTTAAACATTCCATTTTTAACGAGGCATTATCTCTTTCAGGTTTTTTTAAGCTTGAAGAAAATTTTCAACACACTTTTCTTGAGTTAAGCAACTCCAATACAAAGTTTGTCATAAGTGTGTTATAAATCACAATCGTCTTCCTCACAGGGTTCATAACTCGAGTAACCAAAAGAAGACAAAGAGACAAGAGAGGATAGGCATCTTATCACTAGAGAATGAAGATTGACAGACCACTTTTTAATTTGGGTTGACACCATCTAAAGAGACAAGAGAGGATAGGCATCTTAAAAAACAATAATAAGAATAAAATTAATCTCCATATTAACACAAAATGTGATCTTTTTTAAGTGGTTAAACCTAATCAAAATTAGAATGAGCTTTGATACTAAACTCTAAAATGTCTTCTTTATAGACGAAGGAGCTTTGTTTTCAAGTCGTATCGGACTCGAATATTAGTTACAAGATCACAGAAAGTATTCTAAGGAAGCAAAGTTCCTAAAGTGTTTGGGGGATGAAAAGTGTATAGGCGCGTAAAGTTCTTACCCCTCTTTGATATAGATAAAGCTCAATATGTGAGATGATCAACTGAAAAGAAAAGAAGGTAAACCTTTTAGAACCGCATTTTCTAAAGTGCCTTAAGTTTCTTCTAAGATTTGAAGAAGAACAAACTTAAGATTTTAACTTTCTCTCTCTAAAAATATTTATCTCGAAAAATGACGAGAACGATTAATTTTGGAATGAAGAGCAATAAGTATTTACCAAGTAAATGGGTTTCATTAAACCCAAGAGAAGCTAAAATATCCCATCTCTTATTCCTTTAGGGTCCGTTTGGTTCGTGGTGAAATATTTTTGATCGCGTTAAAATATAATTCACCTAGGTAAAATATGTGTTTGGTTGGACATTTAACACGGTGAAATAAAATGAATACGGTGAAAAGTGAGGTGAAACTTTAACCATTTTAAACCATGGGTAAAGTGAATAATTTAACAGGTGAAAACAATGAAATTTATCTTATTACCAAAGTAACCTTTCTTATTTCCACTTATAACTATCACACATTCATTTCTCCCTCTTAATTAATACGATCATCAAATATTCATTTTTAAAAAAAAAAATCTAAATTTTATTTTTTATTTAATAAAAATTATAAAAAATTATTTTTTATTTAAAAAAAATTTTAAAAAATTAAAAAATAATTTAAATAATTAAATTTTTTAAAAATAAATAAAAAATAGAATAGCTATTCCTACACCCTCTATGTCTTTCCCCACACCCTTTTCAATATTTAAATACTAAAGATCAAAAGACCCTCTATGCATATATGATTTGAGCAAATATAATCTTTTGCCCAAAAATCTATTACTTTAAAAAAAAAGGTAATATTATGAAAAAAATAAAACATAATATTTTGAAAATAAAAATCCAAATATTCTAGAAAATTAAAATTTTAATATTCTAAAAATATAAAAATTATAAAAGTTATTTTTTCATTTAAAAAACATTATGTTATTTATAAAAAAACATATTCTTTTTTATTTAAATGGACGTTGATAAAAAAAACTGTTTCGTTATTTATTGTAAAAATTGGACATTCTTATTATCATTTCTAGTTAAAAACTGTTTCTTTTATTTATTTAAAAAAATTGTTTCGTTATTTATTTTTTCAGTTAAAAACGGTTTTTTTTTTCTATTTTAAAAATAATTTTTTTTCTACAAAAAAAAATGGTCCGCGTCAGCGGTATGTATAGGCAGTTCGACCACTTATACATACCGTTGGCGCTGACCAACATATTAGATAATAATGCTCCGCGCCAGCGGTATGTATAGGTGATCGGACCGCCTATACATACCGCTGCCACAGACAATATTTTTCAAAATAGTAAAAATATTATTTATAATATAGTAAAAAAAAACAGTTTTGAACCAAAAATAAAATTTGTAAATAAAAAGTAAAACATTTTTTAAGAAAAGAGTTTCTTAAGAAAAATAAATTTTACGTTTTATATACAGTTTTTTAATAAAACAAATAGATAAGATTTTACGTTTTATAAACAATTTTTTTTATTATTACTTATAAAAAACAATTTTTTTATTGAAAATATAATTTTTTTGTTTTTATCAAATGTATTTATTTTAGTTGGAGGTGAAAAAATTGGACATTTAGATTTTATAAATTTAAAGGTACAATTGTCATTTATTATTCAAAGGGTGTGGGGGAACGTATAGAGGGTGTGAGAATATATATTCCCATAAAAAAAATAAAAGAATATAAATAAAATAAAATAAATGAATATTTGTTTGGTGCATGGTAATGTATTCGGAATTTAATTACTAATTGGAACGGTTTCATAGTTGGGAACTATTTTTTTTTTAATTCTTTTAATTGGAACACTTTTTTTTCACAGTTGGGACTTTTTTTTTAATTGGGACTGTTTTTTTTCAATGTTGAAAACTTTTCTTTTAATTGGGACTGTTTTTTCATTGTTGAGAACTTTTTTTTTATTGTGGACTATTGTTTTTATAGTTGACTCTTTTTTTTTTTTTTATTGTGGTTGTTTTTTTTACAAATGACAATTTTTTTTCATTGTTGGAATTTTGTTTTTTTAAATTGAGATTGTTTTCTTTTTTAATAAGGATTTTATTTTTAATTGGTACTGTTTTTTTACTTATTTATCTTGCGTAGCCAAATATGACTAGTTGTGTGTGTATGTGGGGGGGTTGATTATGTCAAATTTTAGTTTGAGGTAAATGCATATTTTTTAATGGCCTTTGACACTTGTGTGATGAAAATCAAAATAGTTATGTGCATTTGAAGTATGAGGGTAATATGGTCATTTTATTTTTTCACCATATTAATCTTGATCATCCAAACAACAAATGGTGAAAAAGTTAAAATTTTCACCTAGTGAAAACTTGACCATCCAAACGGAGATGGTGAAAACAAAATCACCGCACTAATAATTCACCTTTTACTTTTAACACGGTGAAAAGTATTTCACCACGAACCAAACGGACCCTTAAGGTGTAAGTGACCTATAAAGTCTAATCACGAGTCATAACATCTCCAAAAAAACAACTTTTTTACATAAGAAAATTTATGGGACCATATATTTTATATTTCCTATCTGGGGAATTCAATGAAGTGAAGTTGAACTTCACTGAGGGTCCGTTTGGCAATCCAATTCCAAGGCTTGGAATTGGAATTGGAAGGTCAATTTCAATTCCGTGGAATTCAAATTGGCCTTCCAATTCCAATTCCAAGCCTTGGAATTGGGTTGCCAAACAGGCCCTGAAGTGAATCCTTAGCAATTCTCTAGGTCACGAGTTGTTCCAGCATTTTTCTCTGTGAAAAATGATTTAGGCATGACCAGTGAGGACACTATAATTGACTCAAACTAATCCTTTGCTGAAGCGAACAAGTCGCGACTTATTTTAGAGTAACATCAGTAATTTCACATCCAGGAAATCTTAGCTTTGTTGCAACGAACTTCCTGGAATTTACATGCAAATGCCTATTCTCATAAATAGCTTTCCATACATAAAGGTACCCAGACACTTGTGACGATAAATCATAAAAATTATACATTAGTTTTTTTTTTTTTTTTTTTTTTTTGCAATTCTAATTTCATAACCACTCTAAATGCTATGTCATCAAGATCCATTTACCTTCATCCTAAACATGTGATCTTTGTGACAAGAAGATGAGGCGTCTACTTCAAAATTATGAAAGTTAGTGAAGATTTTTGGAGAGCTCTTAAAAAAGGTGCAAAGTGTGTTTTCGATGAAACAAAACTGTCTAACAAAACATGGGGCACATGAGAACCATATTAAATTACTCCAAGGATACTAGCGGATACATTTTTAGTATTGTTTGTGATGTAGCGTCGTGGAAGTCGAAGAAACAAACTATTTTAGCTCAACCAAGTAGGGAATCGTTACTATAACGAAAAAAAGGCTACGATACGTTGCAAAAATAATACTTTTAGAGAGTTTCTTTCTACTGGTGTTGTAAGAGTGAATCATACATTGAGGAGACTGTGACACCCCGACTAATTAAATACCGGGTAGCTACTCCTTTATTAAATTAATTCAAAATGCCAAGTTGGCTCAGCTAATAGCATCACTGTCGAAAACATTTTATTATTACTAACCACCTAGTATTTAAAAAGTAAGTTGCCAAATTTTAATTAAAGTCTGATTAACATGCAACAAGTGTAATGAAGAATAATAACACCATTCACCATACTGAAGTAAAAAGAATAACCATCACATAATGTAGATAAAGTCTGGAGGAAAACTCCTCACTACAAATTCCACAACTGAAATAAGTAAACCGAATACTAAATCAATACATGCCAAAGTCTGAAAACTGTAATGGAAAGATGTCTCTAATAGAATTGGGCAACATGCCCTACAACTAATAGAAAATGAATCTGGAATCCAAATGATAGAAGCGTCTACAAGCAAATCCCTGTAGCTTCCACAAACAGCTACAGCTCGTCACCTGAATGAGTATCCTATGCATGGTGTCCTTGTGGCTGGGCACCTAAAATGGTTTTACAAGAAAAAAAGATTTGAAAGCAAACGGGTCAGAGCCCGAATGTGGAGATATTTAAAAAACCTGCAAGTGCTTTAAAACATTTAAAACATTAAATGTAAAATACATGTTAGGACGTGCACTCACATGATATTCTAACCTCTCGTCTAACTGTGCACTCCTAACGTAAGTACCCATCTAAAATGACACAAACCACTAGCTAAGTGACATCATATCTAGCTAGACTGCCATAGGTTTTACCCTTATTACTCGGTTCCCAATTTACATTAAAACGATCTCAATTAAATAGGGGCTTAACGTAAATTCAGGTTCTCACAAAAATAATATAACTCGTTATAGATTATCCCTCTATGTTATTCCATAGTTACACACAATACCATATGAAAGTTCCCAGTTTATTAAGCGTATATTTTCCACAACATAAATATACAATATAAGCAACCCGAGACTAAGCTGCGGTGCACACATACTCTGCTATACATCCCGGTACATCACGTACATAAGGATCACATATTCCGAATCTCTCAGGAATAGTTCAGATAACACAAATCACAAATAGTGGAGGCGAACACAGTCACATCACATGGGTCACGCACATAACTGCGCTCCCACGATCAACAGACTTATTAACATCCCAATAAGTCCTTCTCTGACCTATGTTCATCGAGGTAACCAGTCTAAATCCGGGCAACATAGGGATTAGAGGGCCCTAAGCGAACGCAAACCTCCCGTGATAGCAAGTATGGTAGGTATGTCATACACACAATTCATATACCAATACTAAGTAAACACACATCTTAGTAATCCCGTAGTTTAATTGTAGTACTTATCGCATTCTCGTATCAACTTAATACATATACAACTTATATAATCCCGGTCCATAATTACACGTGCCATAATTGATTCTAACGTCGTGATAAACACTCACGTCTCAATCCCATATCAACCATTATGTAGATCACTCGTATATAATTTACTCCTCATAATAACTCAAACGTCCCAAATCTATCAACATATCATCAAGGGATGTTATCTCTATCCTCGGACAAGTTTACGGGACTCCCAAAATCAAAACAGGCCAAAAAGGCCTAAACTGTCAACTCGTTAGAAGTCTCGTTCGAACGAGGCTGTTCGAACGAGATTCCAGTTCGTTCGAACGAACTGTACCTTCTAACGACATCTCATTCGAACGAATGTATCGAACGAAATACAGTTCGTTCGAACGAAGGTTTCGAACGAAGTCTCCCCTCGTTAGATCGACTGTTCAACTCGTTAGAAGCTCGTTCGAACGAGCTCGTTCGAACGACCTGGGGAGGCCTTCTAACGACTGACCAGTTTCAAGCCCAGAATTCTTTAGTTACGTTTTTCACCATTTCTATTCCTCAAATCTCCTCTAAGATTAGTCCCAACGATTGTTTTAAGGTCTCTAATCAATCCTAAACATATTATAGTCACATCCTAACACGTTTTAAAGGATTAATTCATCCTAACATCAATCAGTTTACAAATCTCTACACTTTTCCCCCAATATTTCAAGAACACAAACCCTAAAATTTTAATTCATGAATTAACCCAATATAAATCCGTTTTAATTTCATCCAATCACTAATATCATCAGTATAATCATCTACCTATCATTCTACATGCAATTCTCCTCAAGATTTCAAGTTCTAAGTTCCAAAATACATGGGTTTTCATTTTACACCAAGAACAAATCAATTTTATTAAATTCCTATACATGGAAAGAGCATTCTCTAAAATTAAACGATATTAAACCACTTGCCTCTAGTGTCTCTGAGTTTGGTGTTGATTTGATGAAGCTTTTTCTGCAGAATTCTCCTCCTCTCTCTCTCTCCAAGCTTTTCTCCAATGGTGGCTAGGGTTTGTTTTGGGGAAACTTAGAAAACCTAATTTAACAACCCCCGTAGCTTGTTGGGTTAATATGGGTTGGTTAGTGGCTTAGTGGGTCAATTCCCAATCAGATTAAAACTCCCAATTTTCGTCACTTTTAATTCTCCAAAAATACAAAATTACCAAAATGCCCTTTATGTTGTCGGTATGGCCTAAAAATACCCCGGGACCCAAATTAAACCCCCGGCTAGTGTTTTCTGACTATCTCGACCCTTCCGGACGCGTTGGCGCACTCAAAATGACCATACGGTTAATAGAATTTAAAATCACTTTTATAATTAAAATAATTATATCCTGACGCGACTGTCACACGCGTCCCAATAAAATGACCAAATTACCGTATATCAATCTCACGACAAATTTCATAATTCAATATTCATATAACATCATATATGCTCAATCTAGTCAAATACCAACTCACATCTCGCTAGTATTTTACCCGGATTAATTTCCAATTAATACGTATTTAATTAATTAATCCCATAAATAAATATCACAAAAATACGGGGTATTACATACTTCCCCCCTAATAACTGAATTTCGTCCTGAAATTCGAAACTAGAAAGTACTTGGTATGAACAACTCTGGATAGCGTTCGCGCATCTCATCCTCGCGTTCCCATGTGGACTCCTCGACATTGTGATGTCGCCACTGAACACGCACTAACGGAACTATCTTTGACCGCAGCTTCCTCTCACTTCGGTCCAAAATAGCAAGCAGCCCCTCCTCGTAGGAGCTATCCGGCTGGAGATCGATGTCCTCCACCGCAATGTGAGAATGAGCCAAATTATCTCTAAGGTATTTCCTTAGCGAGGAAATATGGAACACATCGTGGATCCGATGCAAATGCTCCGGTAATCCAAGTCTATACGCAACCGATCCGATCCGCTCAATAATAGGAAATGGCCCCACATACCTCGGTGCCTACTTCCCCTTCTTCCCGAAACGCATAATCCCCTTCATAGGAGATACTCTGAGCAAAACCTGGTCCCCTACTTGGAATTCCCTGAAAAATCTCTTCGCATCAGCATAACTCTTCTGCCTGTCTTGAGCTACCCGAATGCGACTCCGAATCAACTCAATCCTTGCCGAAGTATCCTGAATCACTTCCGGCCCAAGTAGTTTGTTGTCCCCCACCTCTAACCAACATGCTGGGGAACGACAAGGCCTACCGTACAACGCCTCAAACGGAGCCATGCCAATAGTGAACTGATAGGAGTTGTTGTAAGCAAACTCTACCAGTGGAAGGTACTGCTCCCATCCACCCCCAAAGTCAATAATGCACATGCGTAGCATGTCCTCCAATATCTTATTTGTGCGCTCTGTCTGCCCATCGGTCTGAGGATGATAAGCCGTACTCAACCGCAATTCTGTGCCCATGGCCTCCTGGAAACTCTCCCAAAACCTCGAAACAAATATCTTGTCTCTGTCAGACACGATATTTAGGGGCACACCGTGAAGTCTCACAACCTCTGAAATGAAGAGCTGGGCATACTGTCCCGTAGTGTAGTCAGTCCTTATGGGTAAAAAGTGAGCGACTTTGGACAACCTGTCCACAATTACCCAAACGGAGTCGTGACCCCTCTGCGACGTAGGCAACCCCGTGATAAAGTCCATGGATATGCTCTCCCACATCCACACCGGGACCTCCAACGGCTGTAGCAATCCTGCCGGTCTCTGATGATCCACTTTTACAAGCTGACAAGTGGCGCATATCAAAACAAACTCAGCGATATCTCTCTTCATACCGCTCCACCAATACTGGCGTCTTATGTCTTGGTACATTTTGTCCCCTCCGGGATGTACCGCGAACCGTGAACCGTGCGACTCTGCCATCACCTCGTGTCGCAATTTCTCCCCTTCCGAAACTACCAATCTCCCATTGAGGCGTAATCCCCCGTCTGAGCTGACGGTATAGGACTCGGCTCCCTCTGCTAGGAATCGAACTATCTGCTCCTGACAGAACGAGTCATTAGCTTGTGCCCGTACTACCTTCGTGACAATCTGCGATGTAACGGTCATCACAGACATGAAAGATCGGGGCCACTGCATCCTGGTGTCCCAATTCCTTCCACTTTTCCTTCCACACCTTTGCCACCTCATCTGCTGGCCTACGGCTCAATGCATCTTCTACCACGTTAGCCTTCCCTGGGTGATACTGGATATCGAACTGGTAGTCTTTCACAAACTCAAGCCACCTACGCTGCCGCATATTCAACTCTTTCTGCGTGAACAGGTATTGTAGGGACTTGTGGTCCGTGAACAATTGGAACTTCTCCCCCAAAAGATAGTGCCTCCAAATCCGTTGGGCAAATACCACTGCTGCCAACTCCAAATCATGTGTGGGGTAATTCCTCTCGTGAGGCTTAAGCTTACGGGAAGCATAAGCTATGGTCTGTCTCTCCTGCTGTAATACACCTCCAAGCCCTTGTAAAGACGCATCGGTGTAAACCAAATACTCAACTCTCGGTCTCGGCAATGCTAACACAGGTGCTGAGGTCCATTTATCCTTCAATTCATCGAATGCCAACTGACAGGCATCACTCCAGATGAATGGCACACCCTTACGAGTCAGATGTGTCAAAGGACCTGCTATCTTCGAGAAACTCCCCGAATGAACCTCCTGTAGTATCCTGCTAGGCCCAAGAAACTACGAATCTTCGTTGGTGTCGTGGGCTGTCCCCACTCCCTCACCGCGGATACTTTCCCCGGATTAACAGATATCCCCCGGTCGGAAATAATATGTCCTAAAAATTGGACCTCCTTCAGCCAAAACCCGCACTTCTCATATTTTGCATACAACTCGTTCTGACGAAGTGTCTGCAAAAGTTGCCTCAAATGCTCGGCGTGCTCCTCCTCTGTCTGGGAGTAAACCAGAATATCATCGATGAAAACAATGACAAACTGATCTAGGAAATCCCTGAACATTCTGTTCATCAAGTCCATAAACACAGCTGGAGCGTCGGTCAAACCAAAAGGCATAACCCGAAACTCGTAAGAACCATATCTCGACAAGAACGCTGTCTTCGAGACATCCTCCTCCCGGATACGCAATTGATGGTATCCCGATCTCAGATCAATCTTCGAGAAGAAAGAAGCTCCTCTCAACTGGTCGAATAAGTCATCGATTCGAGGCAACGGATACATATTCCGTATCGTGACCTTATTCAACTCTCGGTAGTCCACACACAATCTCAGTGAACAGTCCCTCTTCTTCACAAACAAAACTGGAGCGCCCCAAGGTGAGGTACTCCTGCGAATAAAGCCCTGACCTAACAGCTGCTCTATCTGATCTCGTAGCTCTCGCATCTCTGCCGGAGCCATACGGTACGGTGCGCGTGCTATAGGTCTCGTATCTGGCAATAGGTCTATAACAAAGTCTATCTCTCGACTGGGGGGTAGGCCTGGTATCTCCTGAAACACATCCGAATACTCCCTGACAACTGGGATAGAATCTAAAGGAATCACAACCTCCTTAGAGGTATCCTCCTCTATGTAATACAGATGAGCGGTCGATCCTCCCTCTGGGCGAGGCATCGCCACTATGAACATCTCTTGCCCCGGAATGGCAAAAACAATGCTCCCGCTGAAGCAATCAATCATGGCCCTATAAGCTACGAGCCAATCCATACCGATAATCACATCGTGAACATGCATATCTAATTCCAACATGTCTGCAGGTAATACCAAACCACCAATCTCTACCCCCACTCCCCGGCATATAAAGAATATAAGTGACCCACTCCCCAATGGTGAGTCGACACACGTCACTGTGCTCTTTGCCGCAGCTAACAATCCTAAGGCTTTCGCGAAGTGTGTAGCTATAAAACAATGTGTAGCCCCCGTATCAAACAATACCCGACCCATAGTGCCATGGATAGGAAACGTACCCTCAATCGCGGGCGGTGCCTGTGGAACTGCAGCCTGGTGGACGTTATAGACACGTCCATACTGTAGCTGCCCCTACTGAGCTGGGAATGCTGGAATGGGTGGCAATGCTGCCATCTGTGGCGGTGCGGGGAGAGCGGCGGGAAACATAGGCCTCTGCGGCTCCTGGCGAGCACCCTGCTGCTGCTGCTGTGGGGCCCTGCCCCTATCAGGACAATCCTGACGTTTGTGGCCAATCTTACCACAAATGAAACACTTCCTTTGGAAATTTCCCCCTCGCTGTCCATGCTGACCACGACCCTGGTGACCGTTATCATTTCTACCCTAACATTGCTGGCCCTGTTGAAACTGTTGATGACCATTCTGTCCCTGCTGCACTGGAGCTACTGGAAAGGTTGGTAGGGCTAGCACCTGAGCTGGTGCTGTGAGAGCGATTGTAAAAAGTGGCCCCTGTGGATCATCACGGGCACCCTGCTGCAGGGGAGCTCTAACACCCTCTGGGAAATCCTGGCGTTTATGGCCGTGCGTGCCACACACAAAACATCGGCCTCTGAAGTTACTCCCCCTCTGACTCTGCTGCTGACGATGTCGTCCTTGCAGACTTGGAACTTTATTCCTCTTTCGAAAATGCTTGATTGTACCACGTTGTTGATTAGAACCGACTCGGTCTTGGGCAGTCTGTTGTCGAATTTTCGGGGTCCTCGCACATTTGTCAGCCTTATTCACATGCACTTGGCTAACCTCTCTAGGTCTTTTGCCTCCTTTAAGTTGTATGCTGCGTTCTTGGTATTATAAAACTGTAGTGGTAACTGCTTGTGCCACGATACCCGCTAACTCGGCGGTTGATATTCTAACCGGGGATACCAAAGGTGTGAGTCGATCTTGCTAGTTTATTCCCTTACCCGTTCGAGCTAGTTCTTCTTGACGGTCCATCTGAAAATTTAAGTAAATTTGGATGAGTTCATCATTCAAATAAACAAACCGCGGAAGTACGAATTCCCAATGTACAGAGATGAATACAACATTCCTAATATTTAGGGCTCTATATCAAAGAAATCTCAGCGAAAAACATAATAAGCCGTTCAGATCCTAAAGGACACTAGAACCTGATGCTCTGATACCACCTGTGACACCCCGACTAATTAAATACCGGGTAGCTACTCCTTTATTAAATTAATTCAAAATGCCAAGTTGGCTCAGCTAATAGCATCACTGTCGAAAACATTTTATTATTACTAACCACCTAGTATTTAAAAAGTAAGTTGCCAAATTTTAATTAAAGTCTGATTAACATGCAACAAGTGTAATGAAGAATAATAACACCATTCACCATATTGAAGTAAAAAGAATAACCATCACATAATGTAGATAAAGTCTGGAGGAAAACTCCTCACTACAAATCCCACAACTGAAATAAGTAAACTGAATACTAAATCAATACATGCCAAAGTCTGAAAACTGTAATGGAAAGATGTCTCTAATAGAAATGGGCAACATGCCCTACAACTGATAGAAAATGAATCTGGAATCCAAATGATAGAAGCGTCTACAAGCAAATCCCTGTAGCTTCCACAAACAGCTACAGCTCGTCACCTGAATGAGTATCCTATGCATGGTGTCATTGTGGCTGGGCACCTAAAATGGTTTTACAAGAAAAAAAGATTTGAAAGCAAACGGGTCAGAGCCCGAATGTGGAGATATTTAAAAAACCTGCAAGTGCTTTAAAACATTTAAAACATTAAATGTAAAATACATGTTAGGACGTGCACTCACATGATATTCTCACCTCTCGTCTAACTGTGAACTCCTAACGTAAGTACCCATCTAAAACGACACAAACCACTAGCTAAGTGACATCATATCTAGCTAGACTGCCATAGGTTTTACCCTTATTACTCGGTTCCCAATTTACATTAAAACGATCTCAATTAAATAGGGGCTTAACGTAAATTCAGGTTCTCACAAAAATAATATAACTCGTTATAGATTATCCCTCTATGTCATTCCATAGTTACACACAATACCATATGAAAGTTCCCAGTTTATTAAGCGTATATTTTCCACAACATAAATATACAATATAAGCAACCCGAGACTAAGCTGCGGTGCACACATACTCTGCTATACATCCCGGTACATCACGTACATAAGGATCACATATTTCGAATCTCTCAGGAATAGTTCAGATAACACAAATCATAAATAGTGGAGGCGAACACAGTCACATCACATGGGTCACACACATACCTGCGCTCCCACGATCAGCAGACTTATTAACATCCCAATAAGTCCTTCTCTGACCTATGTTCATCGAGGTAACCAGTCTAAATCCGGGCAACACAAGGATTAGAGGGCCCTAAGCGAACGCAAACCTCCCGTGATAGCAAGTATGGTAGGTATGTCATACACACAATTCATATACCAATACTAAGTAAACACACATCTTAGTAATCCCGTAGTTTAATTGTAGTACTTATCGCATTCTCGTACCAACTTAATACATATACAACTTATATAATCCCGGTCCATAATTACACGTGCCATAATTTATTCTAACGTCGTGGTAAACACTCACGTCTCAATCCCATATCAACCATTATGTAGATCAGTCGTATATAATTTACTCCTTATAATAACTCGAACGTCCCAAATCTATCAACATATCATCAAGGGATGTTATCTCTATCCTCGGACAAGTTTACGGGACTCCCAAAATCAAAACAGGCCAAAAAGGCCTAAACTGTCAACTCGTTAGAAGTCTCGTTCGAACGAGGCTGTTCGAACGAGATTCCAGTTCGTTCGAACGAACTGTACCTTCTAACGACATCTCGTTCGAACGAATGTATCGAACGAAATACAGTTCGTTCGAACGAAGGTTTCGAACGAAGTCTCCCCTCATTAGAAGCGACTGGTCAACTCGTTAGAAGCTCGTTCGAACGAGCTCGTTCGAACGACCTGGGGAGGCCTTCTAACGACTGACCAGTTTCAAGCCCAGAATTCTTTAGTTACGTTTTTCACCATTTCTACTCCTCAAATCTCCTCTAAGATTAGTCCCAACGATTGTTTTAAGGTCTCTAATCAATCCTAAACATATTATAGTCACATCCTAACACGTTTTAAAGGATTAATTCATCCTAACATCAATCAATTTACAAATCTCTACACTTTTCCCCCAATATTTCAAGAACACAAACCCTAAAATTTTAATTCATGAATTAACCCAATATAAATCCGTTTTAATTTTATCCAATCACTAATATCATCAGTATAATCATCTACCTATCATTCTACATGCAATTCTCCTCAAGATTTCAAGTTCTAAGTTCCAAAATACATGGGTTTTCATTTTACACCAAGAACAAATCAATTTTATTAAATTCCTATACATGGAAAGAGCATTCTCTGAAATTAAACGATATTAAACCACTTGCCTCTAGTGTCTCTGAGTTTGGTGTTGATTTGATGAAGCTTTTTCGGCAGAATTCTCCTCCTCTCTCTCTCTCCAAGCTTTTCTCCAATGGTGGCTAGGGTTTGTTTTGGGGAAACTTAGAAAACCTAATTTAACAATCCCCGTAGCTTGTTGGGTTAATATGGGTTGGTTAGTGACTTAGTGGGTCAATTCCCAATCAGATTAAAACTCCCAATTTTCGTCACTTTTAATTCTCCAAAAATACAAAATTACCAAAATGCCCTTTATGTTGCCGGTATGGCCTAAAAATACCCCGGGACCCAAATTAAACCCCCGGCTAGTGTTTTCTGACTATCTCGACCCTTCCGGACGCGTTGGCGCACTCAAAATGACCATATGGTTAATAGAATTTAAAATCACTTTTATAATTAAAATAATTATATCCTGACGCGATTGTCACACGCGTCCCAATAAAATGACCAAATTGCCGTATATCAATCTCACAACAAATTTCATAATTCAATATTCATATAACATCATATATGCTCAATCTAGTCAAATACCAACTCACATCTCACTAGTATTTTACCCGGATTAATTTCCAATTAATACGCATTTAATTAATTAATCCCATAAATAAATATCACAAAAATACGGGGTTTTCAGAGACTTTGACTGATCATTTGACAAAAAGATTAGCGAAGGAAAAGGTGTGGACACCTTAAAATGTGTGAAACTAAAGCCCTTAGACAATTGAGTCATTTGTGACGGTAATCATTCATATAGATGAGAGATCACAAGAAATGGATTCAATGGATAATAATAAGTCACAAGTGATATATGTTGAATAATGTTATATGTTACGAACGAGGTTTTACTATGAGTCAATCCTTATAAAGCATGATATCCTCCAGCGAGTTAAGGTTGATTAATTATAACTCTTGATAAGATCAATAACCCTATGTTGTGTGGGCTACATAGCTACAAATTATCCTTAATCATCTCACATATGTGAATTTGACAGTCTGATTCAGTTCTATCGGTGCTTGAAATTTTTTTGTCTTCTTCAAATTACTATATCTCTAGAATCAATAATTTTATATGAAGAACTATTGAACTCAGTCACTTGTTGCCGTTTACTCTTCAATTTTTTGTTGAGGTCTATCCTGTAGAGGCACTCAAATTGGATCGGTGATCGATTTCTCCCAATATCTTGATTTCTAATGGCAATGCATCGTGGACCCATATAGATATCATCCGCTAATACACGACCAATTAATGTTTGGATAAAAAACCTTTCCGAAATCATCCAATTTCGAGGACTCACAGAAATACCTCGGGCGATGCCATATAGACGAATTTCCCAGGGCATTCTCTACACTAGGATAAAAGCACATGGGTTTAGAGCTACACTAAAGTAGGTCTATGTGTGGAATGTTATGAAAGATATAGTTTAAAACTACGTCTATTTTAACCATTATGAATTATTTTTATTACATAATGGTTCAGGCCAAAAGACACCTTTGCTTCTGCATAACTCTATAAAATATTGCTCGATGAAAATGTTTTCAAAAATTTACAAGTGGAGTGATTGTTGAAACATGTCATATTTTGTCCTACAAGTTTCACATCAATTTCGGATGGAAAATTATAGTATATCCTAATTTTTTTATTTTTGGAAATAATAGGTGTGTACACGAGGGAGTCAGTTATTGGGTCAAGCCTACACGCTTGCGCCCACTGCTGTTGTCCGACCAGTTCGAGTCCGAGGTTGTCTTTGAATTAAATTTTTCAAAAAAAATTATTTGTATGTATTTGAAAATAAAAATAAACGTGACTGGGAATTAAAATACTGATTATTTCCCACTAGTACACCATCCTCTTATTTTCTCCTCTTAAAATCTGTTAGCTCCTATCATTTCGTAATACGTCTAAAACGAGAGAAGTTCTCTCTCCAAGTTATTTTTCCCCAAAAGTCAAAATGATGATGATATGATATGGGGCAATGGATATTTGAATGGGTGATAGGATACCACGTATCGAATGTGCATATCTAGCCAAGACAGATGAGCAACTGATTTGGGGATGTTTAATCATAGAGGTGTTGACGAAATTTGCAATACTTATGTACATTTGGAGCTGCAAAACACATTTAACAGCGATGTAGTTCTCGACTTAATCAAACGAAATTCTATTTTATATTTAGTAATCGGTTTATTTTCGTTAATTGGGTAATCATTACAAGGGCGGAAACATGTAAGGCCGAGGGGGTCGGTCGTCCCACTCGAGTTTTTGGGATTTTTAAAATTAATATTGATATTTTCTAATGGCCGAAGCCCATGACTAAATTGAGACTGTCAAAATATAGGATAAATTTGTTCTTAAAGTTCAGTGGGCCACACATTTTGTCACGATTTTTAGTCGTGACAATTTTTTTATCACTAATTTCTTATAATTTTATAGGTGTAATTATTTTTACAAATTCAAAAAATTTGTATTTAATTTTATTGCTCATGAAGTTTGTTTTGATGTTTGATAAGAACTTTTGTCACGGATATAACTTATAACAAATTTACTTACAATCTTTTCCCTCTTTAAAAAAAATTCACAACAAAAAAAATGTATATTCTTCCCTCCTAGTCAGATTTCCTGGATCCCGCGTTGTAATCATATTCTACATTTTAATTCTGTATCAACAATATATATATATATATATATATATATATATATATATATATATATATATATATATAATAAGGGAGTAAAAGGTTTTTACTATTCCATAAGTTGATAACACAATTAGATGTGAGGATTTAGACACCAAGACAAAAAATGGAGGGTGAGATCACAATTCACACCATAAGCACTACATCTCATCATACCTCATTTTATACTCTATTTGTAATTACAATTTTATTCCACTAGAATTTACTTTCCCCCTCTTTTTACTCTAAAAAATTAACTTTAATTCAAATATAAGGGTTACTTTCGTAATTCAACAAAAAGGGTATCTCATCTTGACACGATCTCACTCCTCGTCTCTAAAATAACCAAATCTCTCTCCTAATTTCCACCGACCCCTAGTTCCTCATCGTCCTCTTCTTCATGGTGCGATGTTCCTCCATATTTCCTATATAGGTATGTATTATCTTACCTTACGAAAGCTATAATATAGTATGTTACGAGTATCTCTTCTAACTTTGGGTTTATTATTTAGGGATTTCTTCGCATGTTGTGTTCAGACACAAAATTGGACCATAAATCTGTTATTGGGTTAGTGTAGATTCTTTTGATTTAAGGATTTTAGTTCTTATTTTTTTCTTTTTGTTCGAATGATTTTTATTTTGAGTTTCTAGGTTTTTTTTCTATTGATACCGTGTTTAGTAGGGGTGTGCACGAACCCGAATAGACCGAATGGACCGAAAAAACCGAACCGAACACGCTTTTCTATTTTTTTTAATTCGGTTTAAAAGTATTCAGGACCGCATAATTCGGTTCGGTTTCGATCTTGTCTCGTAAAATTCGGGTTTGGACTAGACCGGACCGCTTTCATTATATATATATATATATTAATTTCTTAACCACACACGCACAACCAACCACAACCACATATCGTTCGACCACAACAGCAATGAGTTCATAACCTAAGTTGTTTACCTAAACTAATTTCCTTCTCTCTCTATGTTTTACGAACGAACAACATCAGTAGCTGCGCCAGTGCGCCACACGCACACACCTCATCTCCTCTCCCTCAGATCTGATACGGAGATCCAACCACAACCACTTTTAAATCTTCGGCCACAACCACGCTGCCATGCAGCACGCTTCTCTCAGTCTACGGAGATCCGGACACATCCCCTCTCGGTCTTTGGAGATCTGGCCACACACGGTACATCTCCGTTTGCATCTGTTACAATATTAAAACCCATCTGTTACAATAAGAAAACCCATCTGTTAACACAAATTTCCATCTGTTAGCATTTTTATTTGTTAACACAAATTTGAAAGCCCATCTTTTAACATAAAATATCTAAGTTAACACAAATCTCTATCTGTTAGCATTTTGTTTGGATCTGGCTGTGATTTGTGATATTGTGTGTGACAAGGTTATTTGGTTCCGTTAATTCAACACTTCAACATCTGTTATTTGTAATTTGTTTGTAATTATTGAAATGTTGGGTAATATTAAAATGTTGAAAATATTGAAATGTCACATACCTAGTCTGTTATTTGTTTGTTTTGATTATAGGTTGAATATTACCTCACAGGTATTCAAGTATCCTTTATATGGAGGAACTACGCTCAAAATCATAGGTATGGATATCTTTTTTTTTTGAACTTTTTTATGGAGATATCTTTTTTTTTTGAACTTTTTTATGGAGATATCTTTTTTTTTTAATTATATTATTGTTTTTGAGACTTTTTCTATTATTGTGAACTTTTGTTTGTAGGTTGATGATCTGAAGTCCATCAATGCTACCATTCATGGACTAATTGACCTCGATGCCGAGCCGCCTACATCATCATAGAAATGTGACACCCCGACTAATTAAATACCGAGTAGCTACTCCTTTATTCAATTTAATGCAAAGTATCAAGTTGGTTCAGTTCATAGCATCACTATCGAAAATATATATATATATATATATATATATATATATATATTTTAAACAATAACTAGCCACCTAATATTCAAAAAGTGAGTTGTCAAATTTTATTAAGTTAAATTAACATGCAACCAATTAAATTATTAGCTAACGATACCACAATCACATCACAATCACAACAGAATAATAATGGAATAAAAAATGAGTCTGGAGTAAGACTCCTCTGAATAATCCAAATACTGAATAAAAATCAAATATAAAGTCTGAATAGTTAAATAACTTCAAAACTTAAATGAAACTGAAAATATGAGAAGGCTGTCTCTAAATGGAAAGGGGCGACATGCCCTAATAGATGAATGACTCCGAAATAGAATTAATGTAAAATGTGTTTACTATCGAGATCCTATAACTTCCATAACAGCTATAGCACGTCAATGGAATGGAACTCCTATGCTTGGCATCCCCGTGACTGGGCACCTAAAAGGTTTTACAAGAAAAATAGATTTGAAAGCAAATGGGTCAGAGCCCAAGGTGAAAGCAGTTTAAAAATAGCAAGTGTTTAATTGCATTAAACAGTGAATATTATATACATGTTAGTTACGTACTCTCACATGAGTTCCTCACCCCTCAACTAACGTGCACGGCTAACGTGTATTCTTAACCCGTTCTAGTTATGTCGTTCACTATCTAATCTGTACCACTTTCTGTCCTCACATCTATTATATAGGGGTTTATTCACATCGTTCTAACTTATCCTGCGTGTAATTCACCTTTTCACTGATAAGATTAATTTATAATAATTACGATAGAAATTACCATTTTAAATTCTATTCAAAATGTCTCAATAATTTATATCCACATTTTAACAAAGAGTGCATCATAATCACTAGTATATTATTCTCAGCACAAATATACAAATAGGGCACCCTAGGCTAAGCTGCGGTGCACAAATACTCTGTTATCGAATCCCGGTACATCACGTACATAAGGACCACGTGTTCCGAATCACTCACGGACCGTTTCAATAAGCAAAATCACACATATTAGAGGCGAACATAGTTCACATACCCATGGGTCACGTACATACCTATGCTCCCATGGTCAACTGACTTATTAACTCACAAATAAGTCATTCATAACACTATGTCCTTGAGGTACCAATCTAAATACCCCCAAAGGCACACAAATATTAGATGGTCCTATTCCGAAAGCCAACCTCCCGTGATAGAAAGTATGGTAGGTATGTCATACACATAATAATCCGTATACTAAGCATTCACACAACTTTAATAACTTATAATATTAATAAAGGTAAGTTCTCAACCCTATACCATTAATCCAATTCTTACACTATCATACTTCCAGATGATATATACTATTTTTCACCAATACATCTCACGTCGTATAGTTTCAAGGACTTAAGACCTAACCAAAAGGTTACTAAGTCTCCTATTATTCCCACATATTAATTCAACACTCTTAAGGTCCATATTTCTGTCTCTAACCTTAAATTATCAGCTATATAGATTTAATTCATTTATTCAGAGTCTCTAATAGCACCTCCTTCGTCGGACCCTAGTAAGTCTAACATAAAGTCCCAATTCAATTCTAATATAATCCGGGCTCCATATACACCCCTACTGGTCTTCCTTAGATCTAAATGTGTTTACAAGGTCCCCACCGATAACTTTCTGGGGTCGGAATTGCTTAAATTCAAAAAGGGGAAAAATATCATGATTTCTGGGCAGGTCGATCGATCGACATTCATGATCGATCGATCGACATTCATGATCGATCGATCGACTATGAATGTCGATCGATCGATCAAGCAGTTATAGCCCATGTTTTTCTGCGTTTTTGGCCCTAGTTTTTTCTCAAATCTCCATTACATGAATCCATTCTCCAAATTAAACGTACTACATGTTATACCATCCTAATTACTACCTTTCTAACAGTCCAGAACAATCAAATCATCTCAAGAACAACATATATATCCATTTATTCATCAAACTTTTCATGTTCAACCCTAGTGTAATTTCTTCCAATTCAAGACAACCCAAAACTAAATTTTAATCCAGGATTTCTATTACTAAAGTTCTGATTCCAATCTTTATTAATTCCAGAATTTAACTACATGCAAATCCTACCTATATTCAAGGTTTACTTCTTCCAATTTATGAAATTTTCAATCTTTCAAGTGTAGCCTTCAATTCTAGTCTACATGGATAATATATTTACGAAAACTTAATGAAATCAAATCACTTGCCTTATAATTGGTGTTCTGATCTTCTGGTGGTGTTAAAGGATGGTTCTTTCCCTTTCTCCGATCATAATTTCCGTCGAAAAGTGGTGGTGGTGTAACACCCCGTATTGCGAACTACAAGCTGCAATTTTTTTTAATAGGTATTGGGAACCTTAAGTCCCAAAATATGAATTATTAGAAATCTTCGGGTCTCAAAATTTAATCATTTGTTCATAAAATAATTTGTTGGGAACAAAAACAAAAAAAAATTGCATGACATAGTAATTGCATTAAAAAAATATTTAAACTTCATAACTTTTAAAGTCATATCATAATAAAATCCACACAACGATGTTTATGTTGTCCCCCCCAAAAAGTATAAGTGATGGTTATTTGAAATAAAATCCGATATATATATATATATATATATATATACATGCTCGTGATATAAAAGTCCATGTGATGTCTTATATTCTTGATGAAGAATGTGCAGAATGTTGCCTTTAAGATTTTTAAGAAAGATAAACTCCCCAAGGTTCAAACCACAATATAATATGCAATGAAAAGTAATCAAACCAAACACATAATAAAAAAAATCAAGACAAATTACATCAAAATCGAGTAGTCAAGTTTAATTACATCAAATAGAGTTTAATCAAAGCCACTCTCAACAATGCTTAAGGAGAAAAGTCGGTCAAATGATAACCGACCCATCTTTATCGTCCAACCACAAGACCTCATCTCCCTTTCCCATCAACACCTCAATCACTCTGGCTTAGGACTCGTAAGTCTATAGTGGATGGTTGTGAACCACGGTACTCGTAGTGGCTCTCGAATCCTTCTATCTTTATCAATCCGCGATCGTTCATGCATGTCACGAATATAAACTCTCTCTCCAGCTGGCCCAAATGGAGTTGGCATAGTGGGGTTGGGGTGTTTTGGTGTTATGTATATCGTAAGAGTATGATAAGCCGATCGACATTAGTGGGGGGATAGAATATTGGCCCCTTCACCAACCTTCTCCTCACCAATTCCTTTATCCTTTGCTTTCCCTTTCCCCATATCCATAAATGCCCGTTTGACCCATTCAAAAATAAGTTTCATAGTTTGTTGAAGATTTTCGAACTTTGATTCTGTATCTAGTTTGTACGTGTCAATAGTGGAGGATAACCCATTATGATCGCAAGTAAGGACCAGTAGCATTGACCTTCCTATCCAAGAGCTAACATCTTGAGTACAGACTTTTCTATCGTGGTCCAACTCTTGGCTTAGTGCATCTGTACTTAGAGATGCCTTATCTGCATCACTCTGGTTATTTTGCATTGCCTTTAGCCTATCCTAACTACGCCATTAACTTTGAAAATGAATATTAATAAATTATTGAAATTGACAATATAAATTCCATTGTAACTTATCAAAGTCTTGGCGACCGGTGGATTAGTTGTCTCGACCTTCTTCAATAGAGCTTTTATATAGGATTTGATCCTATGTGACTTCCTCCCGAGCCACTCTTGGACTCCTACATCGATTAAATTAATTAACAAAATCTTAATTTGACTATTAAACAAAATGTAACCAAATTAAAACAATTTACTTACCATCATATGCTCCACCTCCGCGTAAAATGTCCACCCAGTGCATATCCACTTTATTTGACTAGTTAGTCCCCATCGACTCACAGGTGGACAAGTGTCTCTCAAAAGCCTCAAAATCAACAAACCTTTGTTAATTGGCCAACATGATCGTCTCCTTCTCTATTACAGTGTACCTACATCACAACACGGACTCTTGGTCCTTCCCGGAATAGTGGGTGTGTAATTTTTTCCATACCTTCAAATGCTCATGTACAATGATCAATATATTGCTTAACGATTCCATGGGAAGTTGAGTTGTTCTTGTCCAAAGACATATAATATAATAAAGTAGTGAATTAACATTCAAAAGATATATAATAAAATTTGATATGAAAGTCAAATATTTAATAAAACTATTGAGATTTTAATAATAAAAGGGCCCACCAAATGGCCATCTTCAGCTCGTCGAGCATGTTCATGCAATTATCATACCTAAGACTAATTATTGATTTCATTAAATCCCACGACCTCATTATTAAACTCGTTTTATTTTCAATTATGCCCTTAGTCTTCTTGAATTTAATTTGATTTTTTTTAAGATCCCTCACCCTCCTCGCTTTATCCTGAGGTAAGTTGGATTGATGTAGACAATTTTTCGTAGGATTCAATAGCATAATATATAACATAAATCTAATGGAAATTCTCAATCGGGATATAAGAATTTAAATAACATAAACTCTTCCAGCTTATCTAGTTTGTTTTCACAAGTTAGTTTAGTGTCGTGTGGCATGATTGTGACTCTTTTCAAGCAATTTTGTTATTCCCCTCGCGCTCTATTTTCAATATTAAGACTTGGAATTTTGAATTTTCCAATAAAATTCTCACCCCGTAAGTGACATGACTTCACCGATTATTAATATAAGTTAATTTTATGGCGTGTAGAATAATCGTGCCTCATTTCAGGAAGTTTTATTATTAAATTACGTTTTCATCCCCTAATGCCTTATTCTGAAGCTTAAGCCTTTAATTTTTCCAAATTCTCACAAGATTGCACCGATTGTTTCTATAAGTTATTTTAGTATCGTGTAATGTGATCATGCCACTTTTTAGAAATTTTTTTATTAAATTAAGTTTTCACCCTCTAACGCCCTATTTTCAAATTTAAACCTTAGATTTTAATTTTTTTACAAAATTCTAACCCATTGAGTCACATGACTGCACTTATTGTTTTCATAAATTAGTTTCCTATTGTGTGACGTGATTGTGACTTGATGTGGCATCACCCATCTTCAAACATTGAAATTATTAATTACATAAATTAATTAGATAATTTATAATGCTTGCAATTATTTATCATCTAATTAGAGACATTTGATATAATAATTACCTCCTCTGACACCCAAAGTATAAATTCACCATTTGAATGTAAAAATGCCTTTCATTTTTGTTGTGACCGGATGTACTGTATTTTCGACATTAAATTACAAAATTTATTAAGAAGTTGATCAAGTATATTAGATAAAAACACGAGTAAAATTACAACACGAACTTACTATATCCATTCGTTGACATCTTCAAGTGTTTCACATATATATTGAGCCACTTGCTCATATTTCAAACTTGTATTTTTAACTCATTTGTCCATGACTTGACCACCCTCAACGGAGAACTCATCTCCATCATCTACAAGCTTAGGGTTGGGCATATACTCCTTAGTGAACATGGACATCTCCATAATAATGCCGTCAATGTACCTCATATTCTTAATATATTCTTTGAGAACTTTCATTAACCCATATACTAAAGTTATAAAACTCAACAACCCATATATTCAATTAATTAAAATAAATTAAACTATCATAAACTCATATTAGTAGTTAAACCTTTCAAATGAGTACATCCACCATATCTTACTATGATGCAAAGAAGCATAACATCGCATAAATGCACCAATAATTGAATACTAATATAAAAATTGCTTCAACTATAGTTGATATTTTGAAACCACGACGTGCTTTTAGTTTATTATCTTTGTACACAAAGTGTTAAACAAGGCTAATATGCATAATAGCCATTTTCAAATCCTTATACTTGGGGAAAAAATGCTTAAATAATAGAAGTACCAATTGCATGATCACATGTCAATCATGAGACCTATATTATTATAGATCATGTGTGGCATAACTCACAATCCTCTGCAAATTTGACGAAAAATTAGAGGATACTTTCAAATTATGCAGTGTGTCTATAATCACCTATCTTTTTTACTCGTCAAAGTATATGCCCCAGGGAAAATTATATTCCTCGCGCTATTGTCTTTTTTCAACCATAATTGTGGCTTAATTTTTAACACTTTATGATCACACCATTCCTTTTCTTCGTCCTTAGAATGACTTCCACTTAGGCACGTGCTCACAAGATGTTTGATGCATTTCTTCTCGGCATGCATGGTATCTAATACATGGCACATGGGTTTACCCTTAAAATACGACAAGTCAAATAATATTGACCTCCTAGACCACGCCTTTCTTTTCTAGGCTTCATTCTCAGCAAGGTTTTTTAACGATTAACATTATTGAATTTAATATTCTTTCCTAGCATATTGAATCGGCATTTGGAAGTCGTCCTATCAATTTCTGAACCTGATATCTTTCTTAGAGGTAGCCTATGTTTAAACCCACCCGACAAAAGAAATATAACTTTTTAAATCTGAACATGTGATCAATAAATAGTAATACCCTATGAGAATCATATATAAGTTTTCCACAATCCTTGAGATCTTGAGATCCAGTTTCCTCTCCAAAAATGGGAAACCCTAAGTAATTGTGAAAATTACAACCGAATAAAGTCCCAAAAGTTAGAAAATCATTAATTTTACAGATCAACATAGCTTTCAACTTGAAATCTTCTCATTTGATAGAGTCAAATTATTTCACGCTCGATACCCACATATCATTAAATTATTCTACCGAAGGTGCCAAGTATACAACAATGTCGTCATTTGATGCCTTTGTCCCAAGTGTTAATAAAGACACATGAAAAAGGTTGGTCTCATATACAACAAAGGGATAGATTTAGGGGTGCTACGACACCGACCATACAATTTGATTGGTGCTTATATTAGATAATGGCTTGAACCTTATAATTTAAATTTTCATATTGTGTCAAGTTTGTAATGAATATTGGAAAATTTGCAATATTGGCTTTATTACGTTTGGAATAAACCGTTTGGGTCATAGGTTAGGATTGTGTTTTGTTTTTCCTTTAAGTCTATGCCTTTTGAAGACAAGAGATGCTCGAGTTAAAGTGACATAAATCATGCCAAGTTTCGTCTTCAACCTTGGGATCTCAAGAAAGCTATATATGTTGTATTATGTTCAACCCTGGGTCTTTATTTTAGGTGTTTATCTTTTAAATGGGGATATTTTTGCAAGCATTTTTGTTATGAATTTTTTTATAGTTTTAATAGTCATCCGAATGATTTTTCACTTTCGTTCAAATGAGTTTGTATATTTCATTCAAACGACAAGTGGTCTCGTTCTAACGAGTTTGAAGATTTCATTCAAATGAGGTTTGATCAAGCATCGAGTGAAACATTATGTCTTGGTAGAAATATTTTCTTATAAGGTCGTTTGATCCCCGTTTAAACGAGTTTTGGGGTCTCTTTCAAACACTGTTGTGTTTCATTTAAACGAGAAGTCCAATCTTATTCCTACGACCTTGGGCTTCATTCTAATGAGTTGCCTTGATTTTTATGTCGTTGTCTTTTTGCGTTTTGATATATTCTGGGGATGGAAAGCTATTTAAGAATAAGGGTTTTAAAAATAGTTTTTCAAGAGCAAAACCTAAGCCTCTTTTAACCCTGTTTAGACCCATGTTTTTTATATCCAATAATCAATATAATATTATAGTGGAGATCTCAAGGTTCTAATCATCAATATCATGTTTACTCTTCAGCATATGGAGACTAGTTTCACACGGTGGATTTTGTATTTTTTGAGTGATGGAAGATAGCTAAAGATTAGTGGACACCGAGATGTATGAGGAAAATTTTATGTACTGTGCGTGGAATCGGGTGGTGTAGTTATAAAGAAGTTTTGAAGAGCAATTGGAATAGTGCATCAAGATTGAGGTATCGAGTCGTGAGTAAGTCGTTTGTCACCCTTGTATAGAATCCTATATCATAGTGGACTTTGCGAAGGCTAGGACGTCTGAGGTTTTTTCTGTTGTGAGTTTTCCTCGTACACCATGGGATCGTGATTTGTAGATTTTACTCTTGCAAATACCACCTAGATGCAAGATTAGGCAAGATAAAATTAGACTAATTTTTTCACAATGTATGTTAAATTGGTGTTTAATTTAGCATTGGATTAATTGCTCAATCTGTTAATTTTAATTAAGAATTAAATTTTGTTTTCGACAATCCATACCCTAACACCCATTCTTAAATTTGTATCAGGGCAGGTGCATTAAATTGTCATGTTGATCCCTTTTTAATGCACTTAAGGTTTTTCGATGGATTTTAATCGTGGGGGAAGTTTCATTACCAAGCCTCCCATGTTTGATGGTTTATGGTCTCCTCATAAGAAGGCAAGAGTGAGATTTTCCTTAAAATTTATTGATGATAATGTCTATAACTCCATAGAGCAATGGTGGTCTCGTTCAATTGAAGGTGGCTTACCGAAACCATATCCCTTTTAGATAAAGGCTAGAAAAAATTCCCCAAATTTTAATTCTAGAGATGTGACACTATTTTTTGTGTTGTTAGTGCGAAATGGAAAATTATGATGTGAGAGTGCGAAGGATGCTTAGTAAATTTTGAAATCCACATACGAGGGTACTGATACGGATAGGGTTTCTAAGTTGCAAAATCTGATAACTAAGTTTGAAATGATTAAAATAGGAAAGCATGAGTCATTTGATGAGTTTTATGATATATTGTAGGATATTGTCAACTCCTCGTTAAACTTAGGTGAACAAGAAGTGGTGAGAAAAATCTTAAGACCGTTGCCCGAAAGATTTACTGTCAAAGTCACGGTCCTAGATTCTCTTGGCGGTACTGATACTATGAGAGTTCAATAACTTTTAGGTTATATCCAAACCTATGAGATGAATGATGACTAGGGGAACCTGCGCATTCTTGTTACTACGCATATTGTTGTTTTCGTTTCACATGGATATGCAAAAACCAAATTTATAACTACAATGTTTATAAGAGTACAATGACTATTCCGATTATTGAATCCACAAGAAATGTTGCTAGACGTTAATTGATTTCTTACTTCTGAATTAAAGTATAAAGGGTGATGTTTACAAAATATTAACACTAGGCCTTTATGGAAACTATGATAACAAAAAGGTATAAAAACTATAGATTTAGAATAATATCCCTCACCTTGGGTTAATTAGTATAAATAGTTACATGGAAAGTGAAGTTTATCAAGATTAACTCTCATTTCATGAATTAATCAAATCTAGAATCTCTACCCCCTAAATTTTTATAAAAGTCCATTATGGAGGTGAGTTCAATCAATCTCAACGTAAACTAAATTAGATAGAAAGCATATTAAAGCATGTGATTAAAGAAAGCAAGAAATTAAGCAATAAACTAATTAACAAATCTTGAAAACTAATTAACAAAGCAAGATTTAGGGAAAGAAAGCTTAAATTAAAGGAAGAAGAAAATGAATAGTGAATTACATATCCAAATGGGCAAAACCTAGGAGAAAGGAGGAGAAGCCCACAAAATCCATCACAAGCCCTATTCTAATGAAAAACTAATATCATTTACAATTAAAGCCAACTTACCTATATAGTAAGTGATTAAAAGTAAAAGGATAAAAAAGAAATCAAAATATCTCGAATTAGCTTAAATCCTGGTTGATCGATCGATCGATGAATCTAGAAAATACCCATTGCCTTCCTTCGCAGGCAAAATCTGATTGAGCGATCAATCGACTTTTTTTGTGCAATAGATCGGTACTCTGTTTTTCAGGGCTATTTGTTCTTCAGGAGGGAGAAAACTTTCTTTACGAAAATGACTCTAAATTAACCATTTGAACTCGAAACGACGTACCATTCTTAGCCAAACGAAGCTAACTCAATGAACTACACTCCCACGGAGTTCTTCTATTTAGACCAAGAAGCGTAAAATTGTGAAAATACCCTTGAAGTTGCATTAAATAACATAACGTTCTCGAAACACAACTAAATGTTATGTTTAGCGTTCCAATTCCTATAAAATCTCAAGTCAACCTTGCAAAGCAGAACATACCGACAACAAATGTTAACCAATATATGAGCTTAAAAGTAAGAAATAAGGGAGATAAATATGCTATAATGCATAAGATTAGCCGACACTAATATACAGTATTCGTGATGTATCACACCCCCAAACTTGGACATTGTTACTCCCTAGTGATGAAACAAAACAAAACTAGTCAACAACGAGAGACAATTAAACGCATATAAGAATAAAAGATAGAAATGACACTTTCACAGACGAACGGTTGTATTTATCCTGTGAAATAAGTTGTTAAATCCTTAAGTTATCTTAGTGGACGAGTATTTTCTCATGAGGATTTTCAATGATGAAGCCCACAAATATCAAAATTTTCAAAAAAAGTATGCCCCAAAACCAATATAAGACATGCTCAACAATAACGAAAAGAATTTCAACATGTTATTTAGCATTAACATTATAGAATGAAATTCACAGAATTGAAACCTTAAAGGTGGGAGGAAAAGTGAGCACATGCAATAAATGACTTGGTAAAACTTTATAAATCGGATAATAAATATTAAAGTATGCATGATATTCGATACTCTCCAGTGTTTACACTCAATAAATGAAAGCACTCTAAAATGGGGTGTAACACATGGACATGCAGACATAAAAAGTAAATGAAAATAAAAACTAGGCCCCACACATGTCATCAATGAAAAACATTATATATAAAAATGCAAAATATGTAATCTTAATGAAAGGATCGTTCACTAAATGATGTGAAATGCTTTCATTGATTATTACAACTATTATGAGTTTTGAATTATATTCATCTTAGGATCACTTAGGATTTGTATGGGTTGTAATGTTCATTAGGGCTAAGGTCACGAAATGAAGGGAATATCTATGGATTCAAAGGTGTTTGGGTATGAAACACTTGGAATAATGGAAAATGCGGGTAATTTAAAATTCGAAAAATGATTTCCATGACATGCATTGGATATAACAATGGAAAGTGACAAGGATCATTAAACACTATTTACATCAAGGAAATACTTTATCTTTCTCTTTGTTTTCTTCTTTTTATCTTCTTTTTGTTTTTATTTTATTTCTCACTCTCACATGATTAATTAAGTCAACAAAACAAGAAAATCATTCAAACCCAAGTATCATTACAAAAAAGGTATGGAATGTGATATTTATGGTTTAAAACTCCAAATCGGAGTTGGTTATGGGATTTTGGATTATGAAACAAAAGGCTATATTTAGGCTCAAAGGTTTAACAATGGGAGACATATAAGGTGAGGTCAAGTTCAATATGGATTAAATAACCAAAAAGGTCCTATGATCATTTCCTGAAGTTTACGCAATTCATGAGTCAAAATAACTTCTAAAATCATGCTTAAGTAAAACATTTGATAATGAACTCAATTAATGAACGATTAAATAATGAATAGTGAGATTATAGATGAATTTAACATATTCAAGGAGGAAAGAGTAATGTATAAATACTCACAAATGAAGAAAAGCACAAATCTCACTTGATGGAAGAATATCAAAATGCAAGAAAATATTATCGAGTTGTAAAGGCCTTAAACCAATTCCTTTAAATAAGAAAAGTCATTTGCTTATGTGTTTAAAGTTTAATTAATGATTTTTTTCATAATATCAATTATTCGAGGAATAAAGTCAAATGACTTCTGAAATTAAGAACACACATCATTGAATTATCTATTGGATCGGGCATTTATTTGAGATTTTTAATCGAAGACAAAGGCAAAATGACCATCAAAGTAGGAAAAAGAAACAAAATATTTTTGAGAATTTTTTAATTTTTCTCAACAAAAGTATACTTGGAAAGAATATGTGAACAAAACAAAGAAACTTTTAATGAAAGGAAACTAACTTAAACCTTTCATTGTGAATCAAGAACCAAGTTACAAAAGGAGAAAAATAGTGATATTACTCAAAATGGAGTGATTTCTAAAAATTGCAAGCCCAAAGATTCTACAAATATGTTAGCACCAAGAATAACATAAAGAATATTAAAAACTTTAAATAAGTACACTAAACAATGACTAAAAAATAACTTAATACGTACAATCTACAATTTTAACTTTTAACTAACTATACACTAGACGTTAAAATTATTTGGGTCAACCCAAAATACAATTTGACTTTGAGGTATAATTGGTGTACCCTCAGTTGCATGCATACCTTTCAAAAAATTAGAAATTTCATTTGAACAACGGAATGTAAGTGTAAGGCGAAAGAAAACAATCATCGCCAATTAAAATTTTTTTGGCGATGATGGGGGATTTGGATTCAATGGATGATGAATACAAATGGGATAAAAAAATAGAATTTCCTCCCCAATATTTTGTAATTGGAATGTGATGATGTTGGAAACAGCACCACCAAATGAAGTGTTGACAAGCTCAAGCAAGTGATAACAATGGAAGCACAGGAGAATACATGTATATATATAGAAGGAGGTGAGGAGAAGAGGACAGCAATATGTAAGTGGTTCAGCCAATTAGGCATGCGTCCACTGTGCAAGTGAGTGATTAATGTCACTGAAATAAGGCACTAATGACCATAGATACAATCTCTCAAGATTTCTCTCTCTATTGTGTAAATTGACAGAGTTTTAGCTAGGGTTGTAATTATTGATCCTCTACAATGTTGAGGATGACCTCAATATATAGTGCTTGGGGCGTGTAATGTACCTCAAGCATGAAATGTGCATGTTCATGGAGATCCAGCCAGTGCAAGGATAACACCTGGCTGATCTCAACTAAGTGATGATGACCTCAATATTCCCTCACGTGGAGGGACTGATTCATTTATAATATATTTTTCCACGTGTTCCAAGCCATATATGTGTGCTTAGATTCTCGGTTGTCTTTGTTTAGTACCAACCTCGGCCTGGATGAGTACGAGGTTAGTGAAGTATAACCTGTGCCTTGGCTGGGGATTATATGATGACCTTATCTAGGATGCCAATCGAGGTTAGATATCTAAAATATCGATCAGGGCCGATGTTGTCTTCACAATTAATGCTGAGCCTGCAAGGACTTAATGATCTTAGGTGAAACTTGTAATGTCGGCTATGGCCGATGTTGATGGTGATGATGATGGATAACCCATATCCATACTTACCTCAGATGATGCCCTCTCTGAGGTGATACTTATAACATTGGTTGTGGTCGACCTAATGGATAACTGACCCCATGAGTCATGTAGACCTCGATTGATGCCCAATCATGGTGGTACTTGCAACGTTAGATGTGACTGACCTGGTGAAGGACGACAACACTAATAGGTAATCTCGAGCTATTGTTACCTCGGTCGTCATACAGGCCAAGGTTAATGCCTCTGAGCTAGCAGGTGCAGTTTGGGCATATCAATCACCCCTAGCCCTTAGTTACCTATGTAAGTAGGTGACTATAGGGTGTGTATGTCCGAGGCTGTATTTCCTTATGTAGCAATATCTCCTTAACAGGTGTCCACTTCTGAAGTAGGTAGTGTGCCTGACAGTGTAATGATGATGATTGTCTTTTGGGCTCCCAAGGCAATGATGGGCCTTGGGACACGTACAAGGAGTTTTGAGGGTTTAAAACCCTTTTCTTCTCCTTCTTCTTCTTCTTCTTCACTTTTTACTCATTTTTCCCGCCTGAACCTTCTGCATTTCCTCTCTCTCATCAAGAACTTGATCGAAGTTATTTGTAGAGTTCTTTGCTCAATCTTCCGACTCTTCATATCGTACTCTATCAGGTATTGATTGTTACCTTTCCTTTGCCATTTTTTAGCCCTGCATTTCCATTTCTTGCATTTTTCAGTGTAGTTTAAGTTTTTCGATGATTCCTTGAGTTTTCTGGTGAACCTGTTCTTGATTGTTCTTGGTTTGAAATTTTTCAAAAACTAAGTTTGATCCTTAGTTTAGGTTATGCTCAGTTGTTTATTTGTGGTTAGGGTCCCAAAGTGTAGGGTCGTTTGACTTATGTTCAGACCTCTGTACAAACTCATAGAAGATTTCCCTTCTCTTAAAGAGAAGACCTTTACAAAAATTAGGCGTATAGAGCTATCCCAAGAGGAAGCTCATAGGGCTGGGACCTTTCCCCTCATACCTATCTTCCCTCCACCTCTGAAGGTGATATACCTTGAGCTAGTCGAGCCTGCTGAGCAAGCTGAGGATGCAATTGAGCCTTTTCCAATGTCTGAGTCTGAGTCATCTACCTCAGACCCTATGTCTGTAGACTCATTTTAAGAGGTCGTGGACTTCTTCATTAGGCAAGATCAGGTCCCTGATCAGGACGAGGTCCAAAGTCGTGACTCATCCCATAATAGTACTAGAACCTCATAGACTTCTTCTCATGTCGAGGTTGTGGGTCCGAGTGTGGATATTCCCCCTCCCATCGATGTTATCCCCTTATCGGCTCCACATGGGCTGAGTTCGCTCAGAGGTTCCCTGGTGGTGTTCTTATACCTTCCCAGGCCGACATTGACAGGGATGAGGATGATGGTCATGAGAGTAACGTTGATACCTCGGAGGCTGCTGAGATAGAGCATACTATTACTGAGTACGACCTCTTAGCCTTTAGGCATATCTATTCCATAGGTCCCTCCATTATACTTAGGAGACCTCTGAGAGGTGAGAGAGCCTTTGGTGGCCAAGATGGGGAAATCTGTGTGTACGAGCAGATGTTAAGCTGGGATTCCGTCTCCCCATCCATCCTTCGATCAGAGCCATACTTTCCCATATCAACCTGGCCCCTTCACAATTATCCCCTAATGCCTAGAGGGTGATGATTGGTGCTATTGTCCTTTGAAAGGAAGTCCACCACTCAGACCTTCCTGTTAGCATTTTCATGGGATGCTACATCCCATCCTCTGCTAAAAACCACCTGAGTTATTACCACTTCCTTTCTAGGAAGTCTGACAAGAAGATGCTATTGGTTACCCAGACTTCAAATCATAACTGGAAACCACGGTATTTATTTGCCTCAGGGGCATGGGAATTTGGTCCTTGTGCCACCTCTTCATCGTTGGAGTTGAGGACACCTCTGAGGTGGGGGAAGGTATTATTTTCTTCCAAGGCCGATCCTGGGCTTAGCGAGGATAACTTACAAAAGGTTAAGGATCTTCAGGATCAGAGGGGCATGGTTGGCTGGTAAAATATGAGCATCTTATGACCCCCTATTACCTCTCTGAGACTGGCTTAGGGGGAGTCCTCTAATCGAGATTCGTAAGTATTATTTTCCATAAGTTGTACCTCTACCTTTTTTATATCTCTAATTTACTAACTCGGGTACATTTTTTATTGAACGCCCAGAAGGCATCTCGGACTACTTGTGGGAGATGTATGCCCCCAGTCTCGTTAAACTGATGAAAAAGGCCAGGCATAATGCAACCCCTCCCCCCAAAAAAAACGTCAGCACATCCAAGGCCGATGTTATAAAGAAGAGGAAGACAACCACTGATGCGGGGGATCAGAGGCCTTTCAAAAACCAAAAGGGAGATCGCGCCATCCCTATCTCTTTTGATGATGCACTGGCTACTCGTCTGGAGTAGCTGAAGATCAATGATAGCCTGATAAGCCATGATTTGAAGGCAATGGATGTCATCAGCTCAGTAATGACCGATGCAGACAAGCGTTTCCTACGCTCCATGGATACCCCCTATTAGCCGAGTTTGGCCTTCATAAGTCAATCCAGGTAAAACTTTTTCCTTTTTATTTCAAGTGTAACCTCGGCTTTAAATGGATTAAGGCTTGAACTCATACTTCCGACTTTATTTTGTAGGGTATTCTGTCTATGCACCATGATTGGGCCCATAGGAAGTTGCCCCTTATTGAGAAGGGAAAAGAGGCCCAGAAGGTGAAAGCCTCTTTATATGTAGAGGTTGAACATTGGAAGATAGCTCTGGATGAGTTTGAAAATAAGGTGAAGCAAAGGGATAGGGACATATCTAAGCTTAAGAAAGACCACACCTCTGCTTTGTAGGCTAAAGATGGCATCCTTCAGGTAAAGGTTAATGCTGCAGTAAAGGCTGCCCTTGAGGATGCCTCTAAAAAGATCTTAATCGACTACAAACTCTCTGATCAGTTTATAAGCTTCGGTTTTGAATATCTCAAAAGAGGTATTAAGGCAATTGGGAAGTGGGTAGCTTCAAAGGAGAAGGAGACAAGGAGCTTAACTACCCCAGACTTTGTTGGTCTGGGCTTCGATGATTCTCGCTTTGCTCAGGCCTTGCAAGAGGTTGAGGAGGAAGGCGTTGCTCCTGCAGAGACTGCACAGTTGGAAGCCACAGAGAGTGAGGATGTTAACCCTCGAGATGACGGAGTCGAGGTTACCAACATCGTCCAAGTAGACACGTCTGCAGCTACAGACCCTTAAGCCTTAACTTGTGAAGCCTTTAACTCGTAATTTTTAGTTTTTCGTCTGTAATTTTTTGTAAACTCTGATGACATACTTTGGGGCATATTTGATCTATAACTCTGATTACTTCATGTAATACCATTTTCTTTAAAAGATTTTTCTTCTTTCGATGAATGCTCTCTCTTAAATGTTGTTTTAGTCATATAATGATATTGTCGTAAAGGTCTTAGGTTATCAAATTATAATGTCCACACTCATAGTTAGTCACCAAATTAATGATGTTTAAGGTCTAAGGTCACCAAAATATGATGTTTCACCTCATAATTAGTCACCAAATTAATGATGTTTAAGGTCTGAGGTCTTTAAATTATGATGTTTACCTCATACCTTTCATCAAATAAATATGTTTAAGGTCCGAGGTCATCAAATTATGATGTTTACCTCGTACCTTTCACCAAATAAATGATGTTTAAGGTCTGAGGTCATCAAAATATGATGTTTAACCTCATAAATAGTCACTAAATTAATGATGTTTAAGGTTTACGGTCACTAAAGTATGATGTTCACCCTCATAAATTTCACCAACCTAATGATGTTTAAGGTCTGAGGTCATCAAATTATGATGTTTACCTCATACCTTTCACCAAATAAATGATGTTTAAGGTCTGAGGTCATCAAAATATGATGTTTAACCTCATAAATTTCACCAACTTAATGATGTTTAAGGTCTGAGGTCACCAAAGTATGATGTTCACCCTCATAAATTGCCACCAAATTAATAATGTTTAAGGTCTGAGGTCATCAAAATATGATGTTTAACCTCATAAATTTTACCAGCTTAATGATGTTTAAGGTCTGATGTCATCAAATTATGATGTTTACCTCATACCTTTCACCAAATAAATATGTTTAAGGTCTGAGGTCATCAAATTATGATGTTTACCTCATACCTTTCACCAAATAAATGATGTTTAAGGTCTGAGGTCATCAAAATATGATGTTTAACCTCATAAATAGTCACCAAATTAATGATGTTTAAGGTCTGAGTCACCAAAGTATGATGTTCACCCTCATAAATTTCACCAACTTAATGATATTTAAGGTCTGAGGTCATCAAATTATGATGTTTACCTTATACCTTTCACCAACTTAATGATGTTTAAGGTCTGAGGTCACTAAAGTATGATGTTCACCCTCATAAATTGCCACCAAATTAATGATGTTTAAGCATAATGAAACAATTATTGACATAGAAATTGCTCTTTTCATTAATATCCTTTTCACAAAATGATACATGTATTAAGAGGAAATAACTGCAACATCATATGTAATATTTCTTTAAGTGGTCAGCATTCCATGGGTTTGAAAAATGTTCCCCTTCGAGATTTCTAACCGGTAAGTACCAGGCATAACCTCATCCACCACTCTGTAAGGGCCATGCCAGTTTGGCTGGAGCTTGTTTGCCTTCTGGAACGTCTTCTTCAGCACTAGGTCTCCTACAGCTATAGGTATTGATTTCACCCTCTGATTATAGAACTTTGTTATTCTTTGCTGGTAAGCTGCCTGTCTGACCTCAGCATCTTCCCTTCTCTCCTCAACCAAATCTAGGTCGAGTCTTCTCTCTTCCCCATTCTTCTACGGGTTATAGGTCTGAAATCTGTGAGTGGGGAGTCCTACTTCTTTAGGTATGACAGCTTCTGAGCCATGGACTAACATAAATGGGGTCTTCCCCGTTGGTGTCCTTATCGTTGTTCTGTAGGCCCATAACACTGCATAAACCTCTTCTGTCCATCTCCCCTTGGATTCTTTTAACCTTTTCTTAATCCCATCAAGGATTGTTCGATTCGTGACTTCGGTCTAACCATTTTCCCGAGGTCATCCAGGAGAAGAGAAGAACTGCTTGATCCCGACTCTCTCGCAGTATTTCTCCAAGGAAGCATTCTTGAACTGCGTTCTGTTATCTGAAATAAGGGTGTTTTGGATACCGTATCTGCGTATAATATTCTTCCGGATGAACTGTAAGGTATTCTTCTCGGTGATAGTGATCATGGGCTCCGCCTCTACCCATTTAGAGAAGTAATCAATTACTACTATTAGAAATCGATAATTGTTCGCAGCTCTTGGCAATGGTCCTACCAAGTCAATCCCCCAAACTGTAAATGGCCAAGGCAAGATTATTGACGTCATAGGTTAATGAGAATGATGAGGGATATTGGAGAATCTCTGGCACTTTTCACACCTCTTCACGTAGGCAACAACATCTTTGGCCAAGGTCGGCCACCAGTATCCCTGAGTAATTACCCTCATGGCTAGAGGCCTTCCTCCGATGTGACTTGAGCAAGAACCCTTATGTACATCCTATAGGACGTGGGAGACCTCTGTGGGATGGTCAGAGGAGAGGTAGTAGGAATCCTTTTTTATACAGGACATCCCCTATTATTGAGAACTTGGCAGCTATGTACCTCAACTTCCTCCTTTCTAACTTTGATTCTGGAAACTCTCCCTGTCTGATATATCTGATAAGGGGGTCCATCCAAGAGTTCCCTAGGTTCAAGTTGAGGCAAGGTCTGACAAACTCTTCTTCCTCAATGGTCGGTTTGAGCAGGATCTTGATTGGTACTGTCCTTCTAATGCATGTCCTTATCGTCGAGGCCAACCTTGCTAGTGCATCTGCATGACTGTTGTTTAATCGGGGTATCCTCTTCATCTTCACTTCTGTGAAGCTTTCTAACATCGTTCTCATCCTCTTCAAATATCTGACCATCCTTTAATCCTTGGCCTCATATACTCCCAGAATTTAGTTGACAACCAACCTTGAGTTACTTTGGACTAGGAGTTGGCCAACACTAAGAGCTTTTGATAATGAGAGGCGTGCCATTAAGGCCTTATACTCTGACTCGTTGTTCGATGCTTTAAAGTTGAATCTAAGTGCATATTCAATGTCGTACCATCCGGTGCTGACAGTATTATCCCTGCGCCGCTTACACTTTTACAATAAGAGCCATCAACGAAGAGGTTCCAAACATATTCATTTGAAGAGAAGTTCCCCTTTGATAGGGTCTCTTGCCTGAAGAGGTACCTATCTTCCTCATTGTCAGCTACTCCTTTTGTGAACTCAGTAACAAAGTATGCGAGTGCCTGCCCTTTGATGGCCACCCTGGGTTGATAAACAATGTCATACTCTCCCAACTCGATGGCCCAGGTCATCAATCTGCCTGACTTCTCAGGCTTGTGGAGGACTTGCCTTAGTGGGGAGTCAATGAGGATGACCATAGAGTGGGCTTGGAAATAGGGCTTCATCTTCCTATAAGCGTGTATCAAGGCGTAGGCTAACCTTTTCATTCGAGGATAGTTCTGTTTTGACCCTTGAATGGCCTTACTATTGAAGTATACAGGTCTATGTACCCCATCATCTTCTCGTACTATGGATGCACTTATAGCTGACTCTGAGACTGCTAGATAAACATACAACTTCTCCCCAAGAATGGGTTGGGATAAGAGTAGAGGGGATCTGAGGTAGGACTTGAGCTCCTTAAAGGCTTTGTCACACTCCTCATCCCATTCGAAGGCCTTTCTAAGCACTTTCAAAAAAGGAAGACACTTATCTGTAGCTCTGGTGACAAACCTATTGAATGCTATAACTCTTTCGGTTAACCTCTGAACGTCTTTGATGGTCCTGGGTGTCTTTATTTCAAGCAGAGCCTTGATTTTCGGGATTGGATAAGAGGAAGCTCATAGGGGTTAGGAAGTTCACTATCTTTTCCACAAATGGGGAGCCCTCTAAGAACCCTC
The DNA here is from genome assembly GCA_949130495.1 of Sambucus nigra. Lineage (NCBI taxonomy): Eukaryota > Viridiplantae > Streptophyta > Magnoliopsida > Dipsacales > Adoxaceae > Sambucus > Sambucus nigra. Next base: position 746,128,368 of record OX422208.1, read on the forward strand.
TTTGTAGTGGGTCTCGGCTTTTGATGAGATTCCCTATCTTCTCTTAAAGACGTTGGATGGAATTGTTCCATGGCTTTGCAACATCATCCAGGCCGAGGTTGTCCCCAGCCACCTCCAAGGGGTGAACTGAGGGTTCCATAGTCGCTGCATAATACTAGCTATTGACCTCCTCTTGATCCCTATCTCGACCTTACTGGGGTCGGCCATGATGAGGCCGATGTTCCCCATATTACCTTTGAGAGATATCGGCACTTCGTGACCTGGATAGCCTCTGTCTTAGGTCATTAACTGGACCGAGCCTTTCAAAGGCCGACCCTTTGCTCAAGCGATCAAAAGTTAATCCTCTTTGTTGAGCACCACCATCTCTTCTGCCCCCACAGCCTCAATTTTATTAGATAGGACGTATAGTATTGTTCGAAACCTCATACGGCTCCCAGCAGTCCTCTGGAGCATCTTCTGCCTCCATATCATCATACCTATCCTCAAAGCAAGGGTTTCCTTGCCTTCCCAGATGTAAACGCCTAGGGTTAGCAACGTCCCTCCTCCGTTGGGTAGTAGGTTGGTCTTTTCCTGGTGCCTGGGGTGGTCCCCTGGCTTCAGGATGGGGTTGAACAGCTGCCGGAGTAATCATCTCCTGTGAGACCCCGAGTGGCCTCATCATATTTTGACTGAGCTGTGAAAATTTCTCCTTCATGGCTTGATGTGTTTCAGCCAAAGATCTCAAGGCTACATCCACCTCAGCCATTTCGGACTGGGGTGGTGCCTAGCTGGAACTAGGTCCTCCAACACCGGATGGTGGAGGAGGTGGTGATGACTCCGGTGCCATATGTTAAAAGTAAAGATCTTGTAAAGAAGGTGAGATTAATACCTTAAAGGACCTCTTTCAATGGTGAAACAGCTTCACGCAAGGGGTGAGGCCTGGTTCACCACCAGAGTCTCCGGCGAGGTTAAGCTAGGAAAGGAAGAGTTATGTCTTCTCGTTCTCACAAAGGATGCCAAAATGACGATGTTGGAAACAGCACCACCAGATGAGGTGTTGACAAGCTCAAGCAAGTGATAATAATGTCATCACATGAGAATATAAGTATATATAGAGAAGGAGGTGAGGAGAAGAGGATGAACACCAATATGTAAGTGGTTCAGCCAATTAGGTCTACGTCCACTGTGCAAGTGAGTGAGTAATGTCACTAAAATAAGGCACTAACGGCTATGGATACAATCTCTCAAGCTTTCTCTCTCTATTGTGTAAATTGATGGAGTTTTAGCTAGGGTTGTAAGTATCGATCCTCCACAATGTTGAGGATGACCTTAATATATAGTGCTTGGGGGTGTAATGTACCCCCCAAGCATGCAATGTGCATGTGCATGGAGATCCAACCAATACAAGGATGACACCTAGATGATCTTAACTAAGTGATGATGACCTCAATATTCCCTCACGTGGAGGGAATGATTCAGTTATAACAGATTTGTCCACGTGTTCCAAGCCATACATGTGCGTGTAGATGCTTGGATGTTTTTTCTTGGTACCAACCTCGGCCTGGATGAGTAAGAGGTTGGTGAAGTACGACCCCGGGGCCGATGTTGTCTTGACAATTGATGATGAGCCTGCAAGGCCCTGATGATCTTAGGTGAAACTTATAAAGTCAGCTATGGCCTATGTTGAGATGATGCTCATGGATAACCCATGTCCATACTTACCTCGGATGATTCCCTCTTCGAGGTGATACTTGTAACGTCAATTGTGGCTGACCTGATGGATAACTGACCCCATGAGTCATGTAGACCTCGGCTGATGCCCAATCATGGTGGTACTTGCAACATCGACTGTGGGTGACCTGGTGTAGGACGACATTACTGATGGGTAATCTCGAACTATTGTTACCTCGACCGTCATACAGGCCAAGGTTAATGCTTCTGAGTTGGCAGGTGCACTTTGGGCATATCAATGGATGATGAATACAAATGGGATAAAAAAATAGAATTTCCTCCCCACGATTTTGTAATTGTAATGAGAGGTAGTGTACATGAAGGAAAATTTTCCTTCATGAAAAGAAACTCGAGCAAGTATTCCTTATCAATGAAAGGGTTAAATATTTTAATGTTTTGAACGAATTCATGGGATACTTGAAACGACTCGATAGTGGAGAATGATACTGGGGAAGAAAAAAATTTAATCCCGGGAGATGACTCATCATTGCATAAAGATATATTTTTAAAAGAGAAAGAATCACTTTCAATGAAATTTTCTTCTAAAATTATTTGAGGTGAAGTGCAAGTTTTCACCTCCTCTTTGTTTTTCAAAGAAGAAATAATCTCATGGAAAATTGATTGGATTTCCATATCCTTGCCATTGTTTTTCTGCATTATGCTTTGGGCAAAAAAAAAAAGCAAAGTATCTGCCAAAGTAGGTATCCTTGTCTCTTGAACCCCAGATTCCTCATTTGGTTGAAAATATTATCCTTATTCAAAAGTCTCGTAAGAAATATCATAGTTTGATTGAAATAATAAATCCAACTATTTTTCCCCACAATGATTTTCTTCCCAGTAATGGTTTTCAAGCTTTTTATTCTCAAGAATGCGTAAGCTCTCACACGTCATAAGTGAAGGCGCGGATTCTCAAATGAGAAATTTGGAAACTATCCTCGGAACTACTTTCAAAATCATTAATATAATAATTTTGAAATTTATTGAAATTAGTTTCAACGTTATTATTATAAGGATTTTGTGGTCCACTGTCACAAAGATCATTCTCTAAATTTTCATAATCAATAACTTGACTTTTCTAATACTCACCAAAAGAAATTTTATATGTATCAAGTTTTTTTTACTTTGAGGATATTCACCGAAGCTCATAGGTTAAGGATTATTTTGATAAATATTAGAACAATAAATGTTTACCCCAAATATAGCTCAAGGTGGAGAATTTCACAAAGTAATGTGCGTCCTATAAATTCAAGTGTTTCTTGACACATAAATATAGAAGTCCAACAAAACTAGCTAACAAAGAATACAAATCAAAAGAAAAATATTATGAAATACTAAATCAATTACAATTTAAATCAAAACATTCCCTGACAACGGCTCTATTTTGATAACTGGGGAAAATCGGGCATTCTTATTACAACATCTGTCATTGTTTTAGGCACCCATGGCTATGCAAAAATCTAAACAATAACTGCACTCTTTACCGGAGTATATAGACTAGTCCGAGTATCAAATCCATATGGAATGTTGCTAGACTTTAATTAATTCCTTAGTTATTTATAAAAGTGTAAAAGATGTTAGTCTTAAAAAATATTAAAAACTAGGTATGTATTCGAACTAGGATTAACAAAGAGGCATAAAAACTATTGATTGGGAATAAAACCCCTCACCTTTGGTTAATTAGTATAAATGGTTACATGGAAAGACAAGTTTTTCAAAATTAAATCTCATTTCATCAATTAATAAAATCTAAAGTTGTCACCCCCTAAATTTTCATAAAAGCCTACTATGATTTTGGCATCAATAAATATTCTAAAAATTATGCACGTAAAGTCATAAATACGACACATACAAGATATACATTGTTAAATCTCCTAGGTGCAAAATAAAGAACAACCTAATACATTTAAACTAATGTAATTCATCACTAAAGCAAAGCAACCAAATTAATCCAAGGTGAGTTCAATTACTCTTAACCTAAAATAAATTGGCTACAAAGCATATTAAAGCATGTAAATAAAGAAAGCAAGAAATTAAGCAATAAACTAATTAAAAATGCTTGGAAACTAATTAACAAAGCAAGAAGTGGCAAAAGAAAGCTCGAATAGAAGGAAGAAGACAATGGATAGTGAATTATATAATCAAATGGGCAAACCCTAGGAGAGAGGATGAGAATCTTTCAAAATTTAACCCAAACCTTATTCTAATAAAAATATAAGATCCACTACAATTAAAAATTACTTACATATATACATTATGTGATTTTAAAGAAAAGGAAGAAAAAAGGAAATCAAAATATCTCGAATTGACTGAAATTTGGGTTGATCGATCGATGAATCTAGAAAATGCCCACCGCCATCCTTCAAAGGCAAAATATGATTGACCGGTCGATTGACACTTTTTGCACGATCGATCGGTACTCTATTTTTTGGGCTATTTATTCTTTAAAAGGGAGAAAAGTTTCTTTACGAAAATGACTCTAAATTCATCATCTGAACTTAAAATGACGCGTCGTTTGTGTTCTCACGAAGCTAACTCAACTAATACACTGCCATAGAGTTTTGTTGCCTGGACCAATAAGTATGAAATTGTAGAAATTTCCTTAAAGTTGCATCAAATGATGAAAATTTCCTAAAACGCAACCAAATGATCCATTTAGCATTATAATACCCTCAAAAGCTCAATTAAACCTTTTAAAGCATATATATATATATATATATATATATATATATATATATATATATATATATATATATATATATATAGCCTAGACCAATAAGTATGAAATTGCAGAAATTTCCTTAAAGTTGCATCAAATGATGAAAATTTCCTAAAACGCAACCAAATGATCCATTTAGCATTCTAATACCTTCAAAAGCTCAATTAAACCTTGTAAATTATATATATATATATATATATATATATATATATATATATATATATATATATATATATATATATATATAATAAAGGTTAACCAATATAAGAGCATAAACATAGGAAATAACAAAGATATATATGCTATAATACATAAGATTAATGGGTGCTAATATACAATATTCGTGACATATCAATGAATATGTGTCCTTTTAAGAAAAATGAATAAAAGAAACAAAAGGGAATAGCTTGAAAATCCAGTGGTGGATGTGTTGAACTTCGATAGTGAGGGTCATTTAGACCCCGAAGAGATTTCTAGGTTTTTGAGAAAGATCATAAATTTCTTAAGCTTAGAAAATATAAGAAGTTTAAAAAGAAATTTAAGAACTTTAGCTATGACCGTGATAATGAAGAGAGATTAAGTTAAGAGGGTGAATGGGTATGACAAGTGTTATGAGTGCTAAGGGATTAGGCATCATGCTTGTGAGTGTTCCAATAAAGTAAAGAAATAAGGTATAAATTCTAGATCTTACAATCAACCCCTTAGTGACAGTGAGTCGGAATAGAGAAGTGATTACCCCATGGAGAGTAACTACACCACTTTCATGGATAGTCATGTAACATTAATTGAAAGATCTTTAATTAATGAAGATGATCATATGCATGGAAACTCCGAGGTCCAATCTTTTCATTCCCAAGTTTTAGAATAGGAGTAAGAAAAAGAGATGAGTGAAGAGGAGAGCGAACTTAAAGTTGCCTTCTATGAGTTGTAGACTGAATAATTGAAATTGAATAAGGCTAACTTGATATTAGAGGCTAAGTTGAAGGAATGTGCCATAAGAAAAAATGATAATTTATTGAGAATTTACGAGAACATGAGAAAACTTATTGAAAATCTTGAGGGGGATAGAGATTACCCCCGCGAATTATTTGAAAATTTGAAGAAGTCCTTAAAATTTGACGAGTCTAAACTTTTGGTTGAGTATAATAATTTGGAGTTATAATAAAAATTAATAAACTCAATTCGGGAGAAATTTGATTTAAAATCTAGGTCGGGGAAGTTGGATAAAATTTTAGGCATTGTCCAAATCAAAAATGACAAGATATCTCTAGGCTTCGACGATCCCAGTGATTCCACTCCTAAATCCAAGACTAGCATGTTAAGACAACCGTATCCAAGGACAATCATAAAGATAACATTCCTCGTGTTTATACTTTAACACACTTTGGTAGGAAAAGGTACCTTAGGAAGTTTTGTCTTGATCTTATAAAGGGTCCTAGGAGGTCTAGATCTCATGTCACTATTGTTCCCAAAAATCGAGGCATTAAATAATTATCTATTTGGGGTTAGAAACTTTGATTTGGAGACACTTAATATTAGAATTATTGATTCTCGCATACTTTCACATGATTCGTTGCATGTTATATCTTATAAGTGATAGTGTTTGTATGTTTATCATACACTATTATTGTACTTCATGTTATATGTTATAACTAGCGATATGGTATGTGTGTGTCTTTTGTAATTTGATTCTTCATTTTTTGAGTCTATATAAAAAATACAAAAATATTTTTCTCTCTTGATTTTTTTTATTTATAAAAACTCAAAAGGATTTTTGTTTTATTTTGTGTATTAGTTTTACACATTTTGTGTGGCATATTGGTGTGTTTGAATCCCATTAATTATATGTTTTTCATATGGTTAGAAAATTAGAGTATGGTTTACATTACTTTGTATTGTTTCTTAATCATGCCTTTCATGGAGTTGTTCAAATTTGGTTTTGCTTAATGAATTCATCTAAGTATATGACTACGCACACACTTTCATGAGTTCTTTTGGATTTTAACTTTGTGTGTAACATAAGCTAAGTGAGATGTTCTCATATCAATCTTGTTATATAAATATTTATTTATCTAAAAAATTTGTGTATGTAAGAACCATTGCGGTGAGGTTTCTCTTAAGATTTAAAAAATAAGAGGGTGCAATGGAAAGGGCTATTAAAGAAGTAAATATCTTTTGCATGAAAGGCTACCATCGACAAGAGCCTTTTAAAAAGAATAAAAAAGAAAATAAGAATTTCCATGGCCAATGTTTAAAAAATTTCCATCAAAGGTGATATCTTCATAAAGAGCATAAAAATTTAATATGTCTAATTTTGAGGGTGTTATAATTCGAATATCAATGTGTTTACATAATGAGTCCTAGTTTATCCTTAATGTTTGATATTATTAACTTGAGAAACATCAATATTTTTTAGGCTTGTGTGCATTTAGTATGTTTATCCTTTTGAGTTAACTTTATTTGTCACATGAGGCTAAATTTAGGTTTGATAAATTAATATGATCAAATAAAAATCATCGGAATATCTTGAGTAATGGGACATATTTTTTTTCTTTTCTATTTCACGCCCATTCACTCTATACCACATTTGGTTTAGACACATTTATGTCAAACAAATTTGTAATTTTTTTTGTGCATCTTTTGGGTGGTATACCTATAAATTTATGTGCGTTCAAGTTATATGTGTGTTTATATATGTATATATGGTATTTGTTTTGAGTTTTTGCATGCATTTAATCCATGTTGATCATATTTTTCAAATTGGTGTTATTTATTTCATCGTTTGGATTATATGTACTAGCATTTTCGTGCTTTTTTTATCGTTATTGTTTTAATTCACATCGCATGATATGTTTGTTTCCTATATGATCATCTATATCGCATTCAGGGGAAGAAGTTGTTTCCTATTCTGCCTCTTTGCCTTTGTTTATTCCCAAAAAAAGGGAGAGAATTTTGGTCTAAGGGGGAGACACTTTAATAAAGGGGAGGGTTTTTCATATGAGATTTATATATTTTATATACCCTTTGCATTTGAACGGTGTATTACATGTGCAGGTTTAAGCAACGATGTGGAAAAGTTTCACAAGAGCAAAGTTACTCAAGAATTATATTCAATCAGTGTGAGTTTGTATTCATTTCTTTTTGGATTTCGGGTATTGGGTATAAAATCTTGACCACCTAGTTTTTTTCTTTTTATTTTATCCCGAAATAGCCAAATGAGGGAGGATTTATAACGGCAAATTTAGTATATGGTCAAATTTGTAAAGAATATTGGAAAATTTGCAATATTGGCTTTATTATGTTTGCACAAAACTGTTTAAGTCATGGGTTATGATTATGTTTTGTTTGTCCTTTAACTCTATGCCTTTTGAATACGTGAAGCACCTAAGTAAAAGAAACATCCATCATGCCGAGTTTCGTCTTTAATCTTGGGATCTCAAGAAAGGTATATTTGGTGTATTCTGTTCATTCCTCGGCTTTTAGTTTGGGTGTTCATCTTTTAGATGAGGCTATTTTTTCCCCCGCAAAATTAACAAAATGTTTTTAGTTTCAACTGTCATTCGAACGAGTTTTTAGTTTCATTTAAATGAGTTTATATGTTTCTTTCGAACGATAAGTGATCTCGTTCTAACAAGTTTGAGGATTTCGTTCAAATGAGGTCCGACCAAGCAGTGGGCGAAGCTCTCTGTCGTGGAAATTTTTTTTCATTAAAAGGTTGTTTGATCCTTGTGAAAACAAGTTTTGGAGTCTCATTTACATGACATCGTGTTTCGTTCAAATAAGATGGCCAATCTCTCTTGAACGACCTTAGGTTTCATTAAATGAGTTGCCTCATTTTTTATGCAATCGTCATTTCACATTTTTATATACATTCTAGGGTTGCGAAGTTTATTTTAAGAACGAGGGTTTCAAAAATAATTTTTCAAGAGCAAAACCTAGCCTCTTTTAACCCCGTTTACACCCATATTTTTATATCCAGGATTCAATATAATATGTTAGTTTAAGATCTCAAGTTTTTAAGCACCGAGATCAAAGTTACTCTTTATCATAGAAAAATTTGTTTTTCACGGTGGATTCTATGTTTGTTGCGATGACGAAAGATAGCCAAAGATCGGTGGACACCAAGACACGTGAGGAACGCATTGTGCGTTATGGGTCGACTCTGTAGTGTAGATGTGAAGAAAGTTCAAGGAGCACTTGGAAGAGTGCATGAGGCTCGGAGGCGTTGAGTAATGATTAAGTCATTTATCGTCCTTGTATGAAATCATATATCAGAGTCGACTTTGCGTCTGCTATGTCGTCTGGTTTTTTCCCACTGTGGGTTTCCTTGTACATCGCGACATTGTGGTGTGTTGATTTTATTCTTGCAAATATCACCTAGATGCATGATTAGAAAAGATAAACTTGGATTAATATTTCATAACGTATGTTAAATTGGTTCTTAATTTAACATTGGATTAATTTCTCACTTAATTAACTTTAATTGAGATTAAAATTTGGTTTTTGACAATCCATATCTTATCATGCATTCTTAAACCCATATCTTGATATTTCCAAATGATTACATTATTCAGTGATGAAATCTGGGTAGTTAAAATATATATTTTTCCACACGGTTGAGTCAATAGGACAAACCATGAGATTATCCCATACTTCTGATCCGTCATGTCAAGTCATTGTCTCCGCTATTTATGGTATTGTGAAAAATCTCTTCAACCCAAAACCAATTAGGAAATATTTCAATAGTTTTTTAGGCAATTTGAAAAATGTGCCCCTCTTACCATCTGAACCCTGCTATAGAGCATATCTAGTTTCCTCGCATACTAGAGAATTGCCATGATTTTTGTAATCCTTATGATATACTATGCAAAAATGAATTTATTTATACTTTATTGCCAAACCTTTAAATTAGTTATTAATACTCGGATAGTTATCTGGAAGAGTATTATGTTTAGGAATCAAAGCCTTCACCCAATTCAAAATTCAAGTTACTTTATAACTAGACAAAGAAAAATAGCTCTTCAAATTATGAAAACTAATCATGGAATGCAGAGTTGTCTAATATTTGTCATATTTTGCGTACAACAGTTGGGACAATTTTACTTTAAAACTTTGGTAGTCATCATCAAGGCTTTTCCTAACGCTGTCATGAGCACTAGAACTTCCATCACAAGATTCTAAAAATGCAAGGGTCTATATGGATTCACTTGTATCTCAGGGTTACACACACAAAGATTTATTTTTTACCAATTAATTTTTATTAATTAGAATTACGCGTGCATTCAATATAAAGTCCAAACAAGATATTCTAAACCACGCAATCAAACCAAACACATGAAGAAGATGTGAGGAAAAATTTATTTTGGATAAAACCTTTAATTTAACATTGTTTCAGAATTGACAGACATGAGATGACTTATAGATTACTAAGAGATACACTAAGTATCTGTTCTTCAAGTCCTCATCATAAAGTGATGTGGTCTATCACTATCCACAGGAAGCAGCTCTTCTCTTGGTATAAATTAATCAACCTCATGATTGAAGAATTATTTTTTCTTCAGTAATAAAGTCGCAACTCCTCGAAAGTCAGGCATTGAGTAAACTCTGCAAGGATTTCTGGTGTATGAAAAGAGGGTTTAACATACTCAACAAATTATATTAGGGATGTATGATTTGGAAAACAAAAGTTATTTCAAAAAAACAAAAAAAAGGATAACTTTTGGAACAGCTGTAGGAATTCATTTTTGCCAAAAGTGTTGTGAAAATTTTTCACAAGAGTTCAATTTATAGAAAATATGAAAATCGAGATTGGGAAATTCAATCCTACGAAACTTCGTTCGAACGAAAATAATAGTTTCGTTCTAATTAGGTCCATTCTTGTTCGAATTAAAAGTCCTAGCTCGTTCAAACAAGCTTCCAACGTACTTCCAATGTAAATAGTTTTGTCAAACGTAAATCAGATGTTAAAATTTCATCAGAAGTTCATCCTAACTACCTTGGACACTTCGTTCCAACAAAAATATAACTTTGTTCGTACGAGATATTCCAGCCTCGTTATAATCAGCAGGGATTTTCATTCTATTGAACTCAAAAAATAAAAATGTTTTATTTCAAAATCCTTTTTATAAAAAATCGCATCATTTTTATAGCAAACATTCCAGAATAAATTTGACTAAGTATAATAAAAAATCTAAAACTATATACCTTCATATTGAGTCGTGACGATTTCAACGACTTGATCTTCAAAACGTTGCTCAGTCATGTCTTCAAAGATCATGGAAGCATATACGAATGTAGTGTTCGGTTTGTAACATGATGTGTTAAATTATCTAAACTATGAGAAATTATAAAATCTTGCCCTTACAAATCTTCCCCTTTGACTATTCTGGTACAAAAAAGGGAGCAAATTACAATAAAACTCTTAAGACAATATTTTACTAATGTCGTCCCAAACCCCAAAACGAAATGACATTCGAAATTTTGTCTTCAATTGAAATTCTTCATTTTGTGTGGTCTATTAAATCATCATCATTGCAGAAGATACCTAAACATATGAAACAAAATAATACCTTGACTCATACGAGAGTTTAAAGTAGAGTAAAAAACTCTCCCTCAATTTGTTCTCCCCTTTTTATTCTTAATAAACAAAGGGTAAGAAACTAAGAATGAATAATATCATTCCTCGAATCGAAATAAAATAACGTTACAAAAATAATCAGTTAAGCACACGCGATGAGATTTCTAAAGGCTTTCGAACAACTATTTTTGAAATTTTTCTATTTTTTCAAGTATAAAAAATACAAGTATAAAATTACATATACAAAATACATAACACCATGAAATAGCATGAAAATAATCAGATAATGAAAGCGGAATGTAATTTTGTGAACATTATCAATAGGAAAATCAGTATATGAATTCATAACATAGGCGCACGAAGTCAATGAGATACTTTTCAAGAAATACTCAATTTCAACCTTAGGTATAAGAATGTTGAACTTAAACAAAATTAACTCGACTTATGAAGCATGTCATGAATTTAAATTCTTCTTAAATTAATAGTGCCAAAATATTTAATGCTTGTCCGGAGAGTTCGTTGTGAAAATCCATTGATCTTTGACTTTATAACACCCTCAAAATCTCACATATTTAAGAATTCATTATTAAATTTTTGAAGATATCATAATGCTCATTTATAACGAAACATCAATGAAAAAAATTGGCCTTGGCACTTATGTTTTGTGTGTCATTAATATTTTAGTCTCTTTTTCAAGTGGTAGCTTTTAACGCAATGAGAATTTTCTCTTTCGTAGCCCATTTCGATTGCATAACATAAAATAATTTTTTCACAGAATGAAATTCGAGCAATGACTCTTACAAGCACAACTTATCTCTAGTACATTTGGTTAATTATTATACACTGTTAAAGACACTAAAATGGCACTATTGAGATAAACACACCATCTTTGACATATAACAAGCAAGTACAATTTTCAAAAAGTCTGTGAATGTGTGCAATAAAGGTGATAAAGAGTCTAGCATGAAGAAAGTAATCATTAATGAACAACGAAATGCTAGATATGCATTATTAAGCACACTAAAAAATGATGTCATGTGTCAAAACACCATGAAAAAGTCGCACAAGTTGATGGAAAGTAGGGGTGATCAAATATCCTAAATACACATCCATATATGGTGAAAAAATAAATATTAAAATCTTTTTCTCCTTTTCAAAACAAATTATCAAAAATAAAAAAAAAATGCATTTTTTCAAACTTTTTATAAAAAAACAAAAATCTTTTTGGATTTTCAATATATACCAAAAATCATAAACATGTATAAACATAAGAATACATAGAAATACAACCTAGCAATAGAATTAAATACCTAAAGGCTTCCTAAAATTCTCGAATCTAAGTGCATCTAAAGGTTTCATGAAAATATAGGTTAATTGATGTTCGATACTCATAAAGCCAAATGATAGGATCTTCTCCTCAACAAGATAATGTGCTTTATGAAGGAATGTTTGACAGGATTATAAGATATATGAATTGCACTCATATTATCGCACGAAAAAGTTATTGTTCCTTGAAAAATCCCATAATCTTCCAACATTTGATTCATCCAGAAGAGTTGTGTGCAACAAATTTCGACAATGATGTACTTGGCCTTCGTCATGAACAAAGAGATGGAGTTCTGCTTCTTGTTCAACCAAGAGACAAGAGCACTCCCAAAATAAAATCATCCACCGGAGGTGCACCTACAACCATCAGTATCCCTGATCTAATTGGTATTCGAATAGGTGGACAAACGGTCATCAATGTCAAAGGAATACCAAATATTGTAAGAAAGAGTGTCACTCACGTATTTGATGATACATTTATGTGCATCCTAGGGAGACTCTTTCCTAGATTCTTGGAATATGCACAAACTCCAAAAATAAAGGCAACGTTGGGACAACTAGAAATCAAGTAGAGAAGTCTACATATCATACTCCTACAAAGGGTTTTCTCTACATCATTGGCTAAAGTGTATTTGCTAATTTTATTCATTGTACTCATAAGGGTGTAAGTGCTTAGTGAAATTTAAACCAAACTTCTTCACTATGTCCCTAGAATATTTAGATTGAGATATGAATGTCCCATCATTAAGTTGACGCACTTGGAAACCTAAAAATAATGTAAGATCACCAACCATGCTCATCTCAAACTCACTTTTCATCTCCTCCTCAAACGTGTGCGCATATTGGAAGCACGTGTGAAGGAGTGCGCGTGCATTCAAATAGAGAGATTATTTAATTAAACTCAGTTTTCCCAATTAAACCCAAAACATGCATCTAGGTGTGATTGAAGATGATGATATCATGCAAGAACATTCAAACACACACATGTGAGGAAAAATCCCCCAAAGGGGTAAAACCTTTTATTTTCACTATAATTTTGTAAGATGCGGTTTAAAGGATTACAATGAAAATACAGTGACACAGAAATACCCACAGGCATCGCATTTGATGTCGTCGGCTGGAATCTCCCTCAGGAACTCCAGGTGAGCAGCAATGAAGAAGAAAGACGGCTTCTCCACAAGGGTTGAACAAACACAAGGTTGTGTTCGTGGGTTACAAAAGGATTCACAAAGGTTTAGCAAGGATGTGTGAATTAAAACATAAGTCTTGGGACTCAAAAATAGGAAGACTAGAGTAATTAGAACTCTCAAAATCGTCTCTCCAAGTCTTATGCAATAACTCCCCGGAAGTTGGCTTTTATAGAAATCCAAAAACGAATTTTAAAACTTTGGAAGTCTTGCCAGCGTCAAGTACTCGGAACCGGTTCGGGTGTACCGTGAATCGATTCGCCCCTCAAACCTGTTTGGCCTTCGGTTCGCGATAGTTCGCTGGTTTTGGGGCTAAAAGGACTCAACATTTTTTCCAAGTCTTTTCTCGGAGTTTTCTCCATTTTTTCAAAGGGCCATAACTTCTTTATCATAGCTCGGATTGAGGTGCCGTTTCTTCTAGTATCTTCGTTGCGTCGAGATCTTCAATTTCCAATTGATCAGACCTCCGGACGGTGTCTATAAAATTTCTAAAATGCCCTTGAACTTCCATATCTTGCCTTCTTTCACTATTTTGACTTTTCTTGCGTACCACTTGCATTAAATCCTTAAAATCGTGGAACGTGAAGTCATTAAGGCAGATGTGGGACACTTGATGGAGATGATGAATGCTTGATTCCTGAAATTTGGATTGAGACCATCATGTGAGATCGTGAAGTGACGTGACTTTTGTAGCGGCGTACGACATACACAAATGTAAGATAACAGACATGAGAAATATGTGCTTACAAATTTCCCCCTGTGTTTATACCGGTACATACATAAAAAATATCCGAATTATCAAATAACAAATTACCTATACAAATATACCCTCCCATTAACCCAAAACTGGAAAGGTACAAATGAATAAGACTTCATCGTTTGTTCTTCAAATCTTCAAAACCTCAAATATTTTCCCATCAGGGTGTGCAACATATGATCATCAATGTAGTACCTACACACATGAGATAAAGCAAATACCAAGTGACGTATCGAGTTTGAAATGAGATAGACATAGATACCAACATAAAAAAAATCTCAAAATCTCAAAACTCCCCCATAATATGATAAATATTTCTCCCCTTTTTTATTATGTCCCCAAATAGACAGATATGAGAAGCAGAAATAAATGCAAATGGAGAATGTCCAAAGGTAAGAAACTTCTATTTTTGAATTTTTCAAAATTTTTCACTCAAAATATACAACAAAGAATCACACCATGAATAAACACAAAAGCAACCAAGTCGATGATAGCGTAAATGTAGGGGTGTGATCAAATTCGATAGGAAAATCAATGCATACAAACATGACATATGTGCACGATGAGTATCGAATACTCCTAACGAATGCACTCAACATCTTCCTTAGGTTAAAAGGATGGAAATATGAGACATTGACTCAATCAAATCAATAAATCAAATCTCAAAAATGATTTTCACACCAATAACGTCCAAAATAATTTAATACTTTTTCAGTACTTTCAAGGAAGTGCAAACCCGTTTAAATTCTCCAACCAAAACTCCCTCGGGTTTATATTTTGAATAGAGGTGAACTAAATTCTATAAATTTGGAGAATTGATGATGAAACCTAAATGGCCCATATTTGGCATGTATTTCTTTTTATTACCTTTAAATTTTTTCGGGCTCTTTTAACCTCTTTGGACTCTGGATAATAAAACTCCTCAATTTTTTAGGTCCGATTTAACGGTGGCTTAATCGCAAAGGATAAATAATTACCTTGCGTATCCCTTCACCGTTTTTAAAAAAAAATCTCACCAAACGGTTCTTTACATCAAGTTTTATCGCATATGATTCATTGTATAGACAGAATTGAGATGAAAACACTCAAGCCAATATGTGATAGACAAGTACAATAATCAAATAAAATCGTGCATGTGTGCAGTAAAGGAGATAAAGAGACAAACATGTAGAAAGATATCACTAATCACATCTCAAATACTCCAGATAATGTAAAGCACATGGAGGCAATGATGTAGCGTCTCAAATCACTATCAAACAGTCACATGGATAAATTGAATGAAATTGGTGACTCGATGATCTTAAATGCTCATCTATAAAAGGTGCAAATAAAATACAAATATCTTTTTGTGCTTTTTCAAAATTTTTATAAAATGACAATATTTTTTTCTTTTTCAAAAAAATAGAAAAAGCAGAAAAATAATAATACAAATAATACAACCTAGGAATAGGAATCATATGATATGAACATAACAATGCATTCTATCCAAGACAGGAACCAACCCCTCAATCAACTGTGCAAATCCCCAAAGACTTCCTAAGACTTTCAAATCTATGGGCATCTAAAGGCTTCGTGAATATATCGGCTAATTGAAGGTCGGTGGGTACAAAACTCAGGGATACGACTTTCTCCTCAACTAACTGTCGTATAAAGTGCTCGCGTATCCTGATGTGCTTTGTGCGTAAATGATGGACTGGATTAAAGGATATGTGTATCGTGCTCGTGTTATCACAGGAAATTGTCATGGTGTCCTGTGAAATCCCATAATCCTCCAGCATCTGATTCATCCAGAAGAGTTGCATGCAACAACTCCCAACGGCGATGTACTCAGCCTCTGCAGTGGACAAAGAGATGGAGCTTTTCTTCTTGCTCAGCCAGGAGACAAGAGTAGAACCAAAATAGGAACACCCACCATAAGTGCTCCTATAACCATCTACATCGCCGGCCCAATCGGTATCCGAATAGGCAGACAAATGGTCATCAGTATCAAAGGAATACCAAATACCGTAGGAGAGAGTCCTACTCACGTATTTAATAATACGTTTTAGAGCAAGTAAGTGTGACTCGTTCGGGGACCCCTGATATCGCGCACAGACTCCAACACTAAAGGCTATGTCGGGGCAACTAGCAGTCAAGTAGAAAAGACTACCTATCATACTCTGATACAAGGTTTTCTCTACGTCCTTGCCTGAAGTGTCCTTACTAAGCTTGATAGAAGTACTCATAGGTGTACATGCATGCTTAGAAGATCTAAACCAAATTTCTTCACTAGGTCTCTAGCATACTTGGATTGGGAGAGGAACATCCCATCCTCTAGCTGACGAACCTGGAGACCAAGGAAGAAAGTAAGCTCACCTACCATGCTCATCTCAAACTCACTTTTCATTTTCTCCTAAAAGTGGTGAGCATACTGGGAGCACGTGGATCTAAAGACTATGTCGTCCACATAGACCTTGGCAACCAAAATAGCACCGTCATCTCTCCTAACAAACAACATCATATCAACTCCCCCTCTCTTGAAGCCACGGGCTAAGAGATAGGAAGTAAGCCTCTTGTACCAAGCACGGGGTGCTTGCTTCAAACCATACAAGGCTTTCCTCAGATAGTGGACGTGCTCTGGATGCTTAGGGTCTTCAAACCCTTTTGGTTGTTCCACGTAAACCTCCTCCTGAAGAATGCCATTTCGAAAGGCACTCTTGACATCCATCTGATATAACTTAAAGTGCAGATGACATGCGATGGCGAGTAGTAAGCGGATGGACTCAAGCCTCGCAACAAGAGTAAATGTCTCTCCAAAGTCTACACCCTCTATCTGTGTGTATCCTTGAGCGACCAACCTAGCCTTATTTCGGATTATGGTACCATTTTCATCCATTTTATTCTTAAAAATCCACCTGGTACCTATCACATTAGTCTCACTAGGTCGGGGACAAGTTCCCAGACACTGTTCTTTTTAAACTGAAGCAACTCATCCTGTATGGCAGATATCCAGTGTTCATCTTTGAGTGCTTCTTTATAATTCTTGGTCTCGACTTTGGATGTGTAGCAAAAATGGCTAACAACGTTCTCTAGCTGAGCACGAGTCTAGACCCCTAAAGTGGGATCGCCAACAATGGCATAGGGATCATGACTCTTGTGAACCCAAGTAGGTGTGTCCCCTAACACAGAAGTAGGATCCACAGGGTGTGGGTGAGGGACAAGTAAATCGCTGTCAGAAAAGTTCTCATCCTCACACGAAAGGCTAGAATCAATAAACGTCGAAGTGTCATCATCTTGCACGGTGACGTTTATTGACTCCATAACCTTAGAGATCTTCAGGTTAAAAACTCGATACGCTCTACTATTTGATGAATATCCTAGCAATATTCCCTCGTCACTCCGGGAGTCAAACTTTCCTAATTGCTCTCTATCCCGTAGGATATAGCATTTACTCCCAAAGACACGAAAATATGCAAGGTTGGGTTTCTTGCCATTCCATAATTTATAAGGCATCTTAAGTGTGTGTGGACGCAGGTAAACCCTATTCATCGTGCGGCATGTAGTAGACACTGCCTCTGCCCAAAATATCCTAGCAAATTTACGACCTAGAAGCATAGATCTAGCTATTTCCTGGATCGTCCTATTCTTTCTCTCAACAATCCCATTTTACTGAGGAGTCTTCACAGCAGAAAACTCATGTTTGATCCCAAGGCTATTACAGTAAAGATCTACCTTTGCTTCATTAAATTATGTGTCGTTGTCACTATGTATCTAGTTAATAGTGACTCCGTATTGGTGTTGCAGGGCACGACACTTGGTCGTTAAAAACTCTACGGTATTAAATTTCTCTCTCAAAAAACCTACAATCGAATATCTGGAGATATCACCCACCATCACGAGGATATATCACTCTCAGTATGAGTAGGACCCATAAGATCCATGTGAATCAACTCAAGTACACGGGAGGTGCTAATGGAATGCAACTTCCTATGGGGGCCTACGGATTTGCTTTCCCAACTGACAGGGTCCACAAATCGTGGAAGTCGGCTTTCCAAGTGATGGTAAGCCACGAATTAGGTTCATTTTAGCTAAGCGAGTTAAATCTCTAACGTTCACATGACCTAGACGTTGGTGCCACAGATCCATAGGAGTTATCGTGGTGATGTTGCAGACAAGTGAGGATGTGGGCACAGTCCCATACCAATTATCCTCTGTCCTTACCCCTTGCACTAAAATTTTATCGGCTTGATTATAGACATTACACGTGTCCCGGTTAAACTTTATGGCAAAGTCAGCGTTGCACAACTGGTAATGCTGAGAAGGTTTGCTTTCAAACCTTTAAAGTACAAAACATTATCTAGCTTTGGGAATCCTGGTAACTTAACAGTACCTCGTCCTACAATTCTAGACTTGCTCCCATCTCCAAAGGTGACTCTGCCTTCCTTATACTCCTCTAGGTAAGTAAAAAATGAGACATCACCTGTCATATGTCTGGAGCACCCACTATCAAAATACCACTATGAGGTATTATGTGCTTTAAGAGCGACATGAACAATAAGAGCCTTTTTATCTTTCTTAGGCACCCAAGACATGGTAACCTTTTGTTTACCGTTGTTGTTGTTGGTTTTGGTCGAGATGGGAGAAGCATTCACAGATGGCAAAGACATCCGTCGGAATTCCTTCATCAAACTCTGTGATGTGGCGACTAAAAACTCAACACGCTCTCTCAGACTGGCAAAATCATCAGTATGATGTGGTGGAGCAGTAGTACATCGTGTCCGACCCAAACTATAGTAAAACTCCCTGAAGTGGCCTTTTTTTTGCAGTACGTATAGAAGAACATAGTATTAGGCGGACCTGGGTTTGTTTTTCTTGATCGAACTCTCCTTCGGGGTTTTTGACGATGGCCATATGGAGTCGTAGTAAACTCAGGAACTGGTCCAGGTGCAATTTGGGACCTGGAGGCACCATCATAACCAATTCCCTATCTATCACTAAAACCCAAAGTGGGGCCGAGGAGCATCTTTCCTATCTTTCTTGATCTGTCCTCAATTTAAACCTTAACTTCTCGTGATCGCTCAAGATCATGGGTAAGCTGGGCAACAAGGGCTTCAAGTTTCTTCCGAGTCTCCAGGGAGTAATGGAGCTCAATCGTAAGACTAGCCACTTGTTTAGTCGAGTCCCCTTTCTCTTTCTCAAAACCACTCTCTCTCTCCAAATAGTCTCTCTCTCTCTAAACAAACTTTCTTTCTCAACACAGGCAGACTCTCTCTCTCGTTTCTTCTAAATCTTCCTCTAATACGGTGATCCTAAGAACTAACTCTTTGTTACGCTTTTTGATTTTAAATGACTCATTATATAACTCAGCATAGGCGCGTTAAAGATTACTCTCGCTCTCACTTGCCTCATCCTCCCCCTCACTTACATCGCTCTCACTGTCGAGGTGTCCCTGTGAAGTAGCATCCTCATCATTGTGAGGAGAACTAGAAGTACTCACATGACTAGCCATGAATGCGGTGAAGTTACACTCATATGGTGACTCGTCTCAAGAGTCCACCGACTCGACCTCACTATCGTCACTAAGGGTAGCATTAAGGACAACTTTGCCCTTTTCTCTGTTCAGCCTAGTAGCACACTCAAAAGCTCTATGACCCCTATCGTCGCACTCACACCATCTCTCACTCGTTTTCTTATAAGAACATTTAAAATATTTTTTATTTTTCTTTTCAAACTTATTTTTCTCAAACTTCTTTTCATCTTTGAAATTACCATTTTTCTTGAATTTGAGAATTTTCTTGAAATTTTTAGCAAACACGGCCAAATCATCTAAATCAAAGTCACACTCAGAATCTGACGTATCTCTATTTTTCTAGATGACTCTCCCCTCTTTCTTGCCGACCCCTCACTCTTTCTCTCATGGGCATTAAGTGCAATTCCCTTATCTTTAGATTTGACAGATTTAGGAAACATATCAATTTCATACGTTTGCAAGTCCCCTACAAGTTCCTCCAATTTAAGCATATTTAAATTACCCATAGAATTTTACATAGTGACTTTAGGGATAAAACGCTTAGGCAGTGATCTAAGAATATTTTTAACAACTCTAGCATTAGGAATGTGTTCACCAAGATTAAAGATAGTGTTAACAATATCAGACAGTCTAGCATAAAATTCATTAGAACATTCAGACTCAAGCATGGTGATTGTTTCAAATTGAGTTATTAAATTTTGTAGTTTAGATTCTTTCACAGCATTAGTTCCTTCATGGGTAAGTTGAAAAACATCCCATGCCTCTTTTAACGTGGTGCACGTTATTATCCGTATGAACTCATCAGGTGTGACGGATCCAGAAATAGAACTTAAACCCTTAGAATTAAAAGATGACCATTTAAATTCTTCTTCAGTCCAAGCAATGGAAGATTTTAAACTAGTTACGTTCTCAACAGTGATGGAGGGAGGTGTCCACCCTCTTTCAACTAAAATCCAAACACGTTCATCAATGGATTTTAAAGAAGATTTTATGCGAGCTTTCCAGTATGCATAGTTTGTCCCGTCAAAAACTGGCATTTTATTATATAACTTCTCCATTATGAACACGCTCTTTTTTAAAAATTAATTTTTCAGAAAATTGATATCTTAGAAAAAGTTTGCAAAAAATTACACGATATAATTATGTAATTGGCTCTGATACCAATATGAAGGAGTACGCATGCGTTCAAATAGAGAGATTATTTAATTAAACTCAGTTTTCCCAATTAAACCCTAAACATGTATCTAGGTGTGATTGAAGATGATAAAATGAACATTCAAACAAAAATCCCCCAAAGGGGAAAAACCTTTTATTTTCACTATAATTTTGTAAGATACAGTTTACACGGATTATAATGAAAATACAGTGATACAGCAATACCCGCAGGCGTCGGTTCTGATGTCGTCGACTGGAATCTTCCTCAGGAACTCCAGGTGAGCAGCAATGAAGAAGAAAGACGGCTTCCCCATAAGGGTTAAACAAACACAAGGTTGTGTTCATGGGTTACAAAAAGATTCACAAAGGTTTGGCAAGGATGTGTGAATCAAAACATGAGTCTTGGGACTCAAAAATATGAAGACTAGAGTAATTAGAACTCTCAACATCATCTCTTCAAGTCTTATGAAATAACTCCCCCGAAGTTAACTTTTATAGAAATTCAAAATGAGCTTGAAAACTTTGGAACTCTTGATAGCACAGGTACTCCGAACTGGTTTGGGTGTACCACAAACCAATTCTCCCCCCAAACCGATTTGGCCCTAGGTTCGCGATAGTTAATTGGTTTTGGGGCTAAAAGGACACGACACTTTTTCTAAGTCTTTTCTTGAAATTTTCTCCATTTTTTCAAAGGGCTATAACTTCTTCACCGTAGATCGGATTGAGGTGCCATTTCTTCCAGTATCTTCGTTGCGTCGAGATCTTCAACTTTCCAGCTAATCGAATCTCTGATCATTGTATGTAAAATTACCAAAATACCCTTGAACTTCCATATCTTACCTTCTTTCACTGTTTTGACTTCTCTTGCGTACCACTTGCATTAAATCCCTAAAATCATGGAACGTGGAGTCGTTGAGGAAGATGTGGGACACTTGATGGAGATGATGAATTCTTGACTCCTGAAATTCAGATTGAGGCCGTCATGTGAGATCGTGAAGTGACGTGCCTTTTGTAGCGGCGTACGGCATATACAAATGTAAGATGACGGACATGAGAAATATATCCTTACAACGTGGATCCAAATATTATATCATCCACGTTAACTTAAGAAACCGATATAGTACCACTCTATCCGCTCACAAATAAATCCTTATCCACCCCACCCCCCTCTCTTGAACAACGAGTTAAGAAATAAGAAGTGAGCCTCTCAGGTAAAAAGTGTGCTACAGCAGAATAATGCGACTTTTCAAAATAAATCAAATTTTAATTAAACCCAAACTTTAGTTTAACCCTAACACGTACATCTATTTGATTTGATAACATAAAATCAATAAGCATGCAAAAGAAACCAATATCAGGAAAAATCCCCAAAGGGCAAAACCTTTTATTTCATTATAATTGTAAATCACAACTTACACGGTTATAACGACACAGATTTTTGACACACGAATACTCGCAGGTGTCGATTGGTGTTGTTAGCAATAGATCCACGTGCAGCGAACCTCCAAGAACCGCAGTCCTATCTTCAGCCCAGGAATACTGCAACACTCCTTAATGGCACGCAATCAATCAGCCTAGTACCTCCCTCAAGTGGTACCTATTTTCAGCAGTAGGTTATCCCCCCTATAAGAGCAAACTTGAACAAGGTGTATGTTCTTGTGTTCCAAAATAATTCACCATAGCATATGGGATTTTTGTGAATTGAAAAATAAGGAAGAAGCCAAAAGTGTTTTGCATATTTTTGCATGTTTGCAATATGAAAAACGTGAAAGACTTCTTATGAAAAATGGAGTTGAAGAGTCCTTTAAATAGAAAACTTAAGGCGGCATGTCGCTCAAACGAGATGGCATGTCGTTTGAATGACAGTAGCACTTCGCGCGACATACGATGTCGTTTGAACGGCATATGGTGTCGTTCGAACAAGAACAGTAAAATCCAATATTTTTCTTTTTCTTTTTCTCGATAAATGCACCGTCTCAAAAACTTCAAAAAATATATTTTTAAAAGAAAAATATTTACGGACTCCCCTCCAACACTTAGAAAATATTTTATGAAAAATAATCCCAATACTCTAAGTGAAATGTAAAGGAATAAAAGCACAACCTTTACCAAATTTATCTTGCGGAGGCTTCTTTGATGAAGAACTTTGGTATTCGGATCCGTCGTGATGCTTGAATGATCTTGAATAATTCTTCGACGGTTATAGCGGTATCCTACATACTCTAATGAAAATAGGACTTATAAATATGTCATTACAATTCTCCCCCTATATCTATGCCGGTACAAAATAAAAACAGTCTGAATTATCAAATTAAAATGCCTATACAAATCTATTACCCTCCTATGGACCCAAATTTGAAAAGGTAATCGAAATGTAAGTCTTCAATATTTTCTTCGAAACCCTTCATCAATCTTCATTGTCATCATCAGGGTGTGCAACATGATCTTCAATTGTTCCTACACACATGAAACAACAAACAAATACCTTCATGATGCATTGAGTTTGAAATGATATAAGAATAAATCAATCAATATAATTAAATCTCCTCCATAAAGCAAAACTCCCCCATAATTCGTTCTCCCCTTTTTATTTGACCGAAATAGACCGAAAAACGAATAACCAAATAAAGCATGGAGTTGTCATGATAAACAAGGCAATCAAACTATGATCACAAAGAGATACACAAACGTATTCCACAAACTATTTTTGATTTTTCTATTTTTCATACAAAAATGCAAAAAACATTTTACAAAAATCACACACCATGAATTTTCATTAAAACAACCAAGTCGTGAAAATAGAATGAATGGGTGCGAACATATTTAATAGGTAATAAAACTCAATCAAGCATATGTTCACGATGCGTAAGTGTACTCCTATCGAATGAACATCAAAATTATCCTTAGGTGTAAAATTATTGAATTTAGATGATATCGACTAAATCAAATCAACAAATCAAAGCCTAAGTGATTGTCACACCAATAACGTCCAAAATTATTTAGTGCCATTTTGAGAACTTTACAAAGGACGTACAAACCCATTAATACATATCCAACCAAAACTCCCTCATAAATAATAATCTTTATATTTTTCTAAAGAGGTTCTAAATTCTCAACTTAGAAAAAACCTATCGGTCCAAAATTTGGCATATTTCATCTTTTTATTGCCTTAATTTTTTGTGTGGGCTCTTTTCAAACGGTGGCTTTCACGACAAGACTATTGTTCACTCGTATCCCTTTTTCGTGTCCCGCATCATTTTTTCAAATTTAAACAAATTCTTCATGGGCAATGGTTTTTACATGCACTAATTTTATTACTCTCATATTATTGGACTCGATTCATTTTAAGGACGGGATTGAGATGAAAACACTCGACCAACATGTGATAAACAAGTACAATAATCAGACAATTCTATACTTGTGTGCAATAAAGGAAATAACGAGTCAAACGTGTAGGAAGTATCAACTAATAATATCTCAATAACTCCAAATATTGTAAAGCACGTGGATGACATGACATATTGTCTCAAAACACCATCAAATAGTCACGTGGATAGTCACGTGGATATGGAATAAAATTATGACTCAGTCATCCTAAGTGTCCATTCATATACGGTGTAAAATAAAATACAAAAATCTTTTTGACTTTTTAAAAAAAATATGAAAATAAAATCGTTTTTTAATTTTTCAAAAAATTTCTAAAGCAAAAATCTAATACAAAAATGATACATACAAGCAATAGACAAAAATATCATCATGCAAATCATCCAATTCTAGCAAATAGTAATCACACAAATGAATCAATGCAGGTGTGATTAAACAAATAATGCAGTATAAGAAATTAAGCATGAATACCAAGAGCAACTGCATATAAACTGTCTGAGGCAATCCAGCAATACCAAATAATATAACTGATAACTTTTCTTTTTTGTGTGTATGACGTTGTTTAAAGCCAAGTCAATCAAAACCTTAAAATACCTACAAAATAATATCAAACTAAAGTGTAGAGCGGTAAGTAAGGATGACAATCCACATCAAGGGGGTGAGCTAGAGACAAACTCAATTGTAATTCAATTTTTATTTTATTTTTGGGATTTTTTCTCTTTCTATTTTTTTAGATAACACTAAACTAAATGGAAGATGAAAACATCAACTTAAAAAAATGAGATAATAATGAAACTAAGTAAATCTAACTAAATAAAAATCTAAAATATGAGACTAGTGAGAAAATAAAAGTGTGAACAATCAAGGAATAAGATGACTCAAAATATTTTAGTTAATCAAAATTAATTATCCCAAGTTAGTATCAAAATCACAAATCAAATCTCATTGCAAATGTAATTTTAATAATAACATTTTAGTTATTTAAATTTAGCACTCCTACGACTCTTGAAAAGTAGATCTAAACATCATTTAATAGATCACCCGCTAGGATCGATCGATTAAACTGATGTTTAGATCATTTGATAACAATCCCCGACAACGGCGCCATTTGATAACTTTGACTTTTCGATTTTGCTTGGCTTGTAACAGGTAGACATCGTGTAAGAGAAATGGGTAAAAAGTCTTTGGGTCGACAAGGGCTTAAATAGGTTGAGCGAGTTTGGGTTCGGTTTGCTCCGGTTTCGCCGGCTGGTTGGCTGGGGGAGTGGTTTGGGATGGAGGTGAGAAGGGTCGGGTTGAGGTCCGACCAGAGAGGGAGTTTAGCTTTCAGGTGGTCGGGTTGAGGTCCGACCGGAGAGGGAGGTCAGCGATTATAGCAGGCTGACAATGGGTCGATCAACACCAGGGGAAGAAGGGTCAGAGTTGGGGGTTTCAGAGATGGGGTCGCCAGCTGAAAATGGGTTCGGAGTTGGGCGAGTGTTGTGGGGTGTTGGAAGTATAATCCGGGAAATGAATATATGAGATGGGTAGGTGTATTTAATTGGTGGGAGAATTGGTGGTTGGATTTTGTTAATGGTGGGAGGTGAGAGAAAGTGGAGGTGTGGAGATAATGATGAATAGTGATGGAGGTGGTGTGATTGGGTGTGATGAGGGTGTAAGATAGTAGAGTGTGGGTGAGGGTGTTGTTTGGGTGTATGAATGTGTAGGGGTTTAGGGTGTGTGTGAGTATTAGTTTAGGTGTATGAGGGTATAGGATAAGTGGGGTGTGTATTAATTTGTGACCCTTAAAAATTGTAGACTAACTAATAAAAAATGAAATTATTAAAACTAAAAATCTAAAAATTAAATTCCTATTCTAAAAATAAAATAAAAACTCAATTAAAAATGAAACTAAAAAGAAATAAAATTCAAATTCAAATAAAACTAAAACTAAAATCCTAAAAAAATGTAAAATCAAATAAAACTAAAAAATAAATGAAATCCTAATAAAAATCTAATCCCAATAAAAATCAAAATCAAATAAAATTATACTAATAAAAATAAAATAAAAAATTAGAAAATAAAACCTAGAAATTCTAAATAAATCTAAAATAAATCCTAAAAATAAAAACGACTCAAACTAAAAATATAAAATATATAAAAAGACACAAACTAAACACACACAGGCTTGGGGTAATGGTTTGCGCTAGGTTTCGGCTCGGGTGAGGTTACGAAAATGGGGAATTAACTCCATTTGATTCACATTTGCCTTGAAATAATGCTTTTTGAACCGCAAACGCAATCAAGCTTGCACATTGAACATTTACGCGCATAAGACCATTATTGTTTAGAATTAGAAACTAAATTACGTCTATTCGGGGTATAAAATGTACACTTTTGGGTGCTTATCAATAACCAATGAATGGTCAAAGTCAACCAGGTCACTCGTACAATATTGATTGTCGTTCAAACGACATAGCATCTCGCGAGAGATCCAAAATCGCTTGAACGAAGTCTAATCTCGTTCGAATGAGAAAACCAATTTTTATAGCTCCCCCGAAAGTTAAACAGTGTTTCCCGGTGAAAAAATTTCTAGAAAAGGATACCCGAAAGGGTCTGACAGATTCAAAAACTGTGCTAAAATAGTAGATAAACTCATAAAACAATGTAAGCTACTAAAAAGTGAGTCATAACACTAGTAAGAATATATCATATAGCACAACTAGTGTATGACAAATATCAACACAATCAACCAAACGATCTCACATGGGGTGAATCACGTGCAAGCAAATGAGAGCCATGAACAATTAGACCATAAGCCTCTAAATCCGATTTCCTCGCCCAAATCGACGTGTAACGAGGTGTGGAGGTTTGAGGAATCGAATTTATTTTTCTATTAAACTTCTTATTACCTTTTAAAAGCTTGTAATAGAAATTCCTAAGATGTCCTTGCTTATCGCAATATGTGCAAGTGTAAACCGGGCGGTGAATGTTACCTAAAGCTGGTCCTCTCCTCAAATTCCTAAGTGGCCCTCTCCTAATGATCCTAGGTGTCTCTCTCTTAACAACCCTCGGTGCCTCTTTCTTAATAACCCTAGGAGGCTCTCTCATACGTGTGGGGATGGCTTTGGGAATGGGTGCAATACTCTCATCGAAGCCTATACCACCCTTATCCTCCTTAATTTGGACAGTCCCTAAAATTTTATCTACACCAAGACTCCAAATAAAATTTTACCTTGCTTAATTCTCTCAAACTCATCTCAAGTTCACTTACCCTAGACTCAAGTACTCGCCTAAATTCCTCAAACTCAAGAAGCTCCTTTTTTATAGTCTCCATCACCCCTCAAAGACTATCTCTCTCTCCCTCGACATATCCTAGCTTTTCTTTCAAAATTTTCTCACGTGCTATAAGTTCTTCAACTAAAACATCATTATCATCTTTTAAGGCACGCTCTTTCAATTCAGCTTTCAATTTCAAATTTTCTTTCTTTATTTTCAAAGCTTCAGTATAAAGCTCATTGAAATCCATTGCAAGTTACGCTCATCTACACTTCCATCCTCACTCTCATCACCCTCATTATCATAACTAATCATACAGGTGGGAAGCTCTCGCCTAGAAGAATAAAAAAAAATTTCTTCTAAATCACTATCACAAATGGTAGAAATATGAGATGACGGTTTATTCAATTTCTTCCTTAAATTTATGGGACACTCATCTATCGTGTGACCAGCACCCTCACAACTCGAACACTTCTCATAATCATTTTCTACGGAAGATTTAAAATGAGAGTTTGTGTGAATTTACAAATTATACTTTTCAAAAAGTTGACATCGAAAATCATCAAAAGCCATTTTTAAGAAGAAAAAACTTTCAAACTGGCTTTGAAAAAATCAGGATTACAACACATTAACTTAGTGCAGCCCGCTCTGATACCAATTTGTAAAAAGTGCGCTACATCAAAATATGCAGCTTTTCAAAACAAATCCAATATTAATTAAACCCAAACTTTAGTTTAACCCTAACGCATGCATCTAGATGATTTGATAACAAAAAATCAATAAGCATGCAAAGGAAACCAATATCAGGAAAAATCCCCAAAGGGAAGAACCTTTTATTTTATTATAATTGTAAATCACATCTTACACGAGTATAACAAAATAGATTTTTGACACACAAATACTCGCAGGTGTCAGTCAATGTCATCAGCAATAGATCCGCACGCAGTGAACCTAGAAGAACCGCAGTCCTATCTTCAGTCCGGGAATATCGCAACACTCCCTAATGATACGCAATCAATCAGCCCAGTACCTCCCTCGAGTGGTTCCTATTTTCAGCATTAGGTTATCCTCCCTATAGGATCAAACTTGAACAAGATGTGTGTTCTTGGGTTCCAAAACAATTCACCACAACATATGGGATTTTTGTGAATTGAAAAACAAGGAAGAAACCAAAAGTGTTCTGCAAATTTTTGCACTGTTTACAAAATCAAAAACGTGAAAGACTTCTTATGAAAAATGGATGTGAAAATTCTTTTAAATAGAAAACTTAAGGCGACAGGTCGTTCAAACGAGATAGCATGTCGTTTGAACAAAATTCAGTGTCGTTTGAACGACAGCAGCACTTCGCGCGACATACGATGTCGTTGGAACGACATACGGTGTCGTTCGAACAAGAACAGTAAAATCCAATATTTTTCTTTTTCTTTTTCTCGATAAATGCACCGCCTCAAAAACTCCAAAAAACATATTTTTAAATGAAAAACATTTACGGACTCTGCTCCAACACTTAGAAAATATTTTATGAAAAATAATCCCAATATTCTAAGTGAAATGTAAAGGAATAAAAACACAACCTTTACCAAATTTATCTTGCGGAGGCTTCTTTGATGAAGAACTTTGATATTCGGATCCGTCTTGATGCTTGAATGATCTTGAATCATTCTTCGACGGTCATAGCAGTATAAAACATACTCTAATGTAAACATGACTAATAAAATAGACCCTTATATCTCATATCAAGTACGAGTTGCTTGTTTTAAACCATAAAATTCCTTCTTAAGATAAAAGACATGTCCCAAGTGCTTTGGGTCTTTAAACCCCATTGGTTATTACACGTACAGTTTTCTGGTAGAATGGCATTAAGGATATCCCGCCCCGACTTAATTAACGTAAAATCATCCTTTTATTTAGAGATAAATTCCCTTAAATAATACTTTACTTTAATTCTCTCAAAAAAATAGCACCATATTTTTTTTTTGAAACATAACTACCTTAACGTGTAATTTACAAGAGCTAAACAACTTTACATATAAAATTCTTTAGTTTAATATTTACCCCAAAAGCTTGTTAATATTCAAACCATATTAGATATCCGTCACTCCCCCGTTTTATGGTCCTAATTTGGCAGTGAACTCCAACGATAAGCATACCTGAAACATAACATTATAGGAGTGTAAGCAATATAAGCTTAGTGAATGACCATATACCACACATACACCACACATATAACCAATTTGAATAACCATTTTTATTTTTCTAATGTTATAACCGAATAGGAATTGTGTACCTCTCGCAAGCTTGGACCCGCCACAGTCTAATTAACCCACCGCAGTTAATGGGGACCACCACATCCCATAATTAGGCCCGAGTATAACAAACCTTTAAGTTGGGTTAACAGGACCGCCACATCCCGTAGGACCCACCACAGTCCTTAACATTAGATAAAGTACTCGCAACAGTCCATAACATTATATAACATCACTTAACATTCTTAATCATATGCATATGTTTCATAAATACAACATCACTCCCATAAGCATATTCATACATGTATTTAACTACACATTTCCATACGCACATATAAACATCTATATTTCATCGGACAGGTCACTCACCTTGAATTTGGTACTAAGATTAATAACAAAACTATTTTCTTGGTATGGTAGTGTTAACCGCTTCCCCACCTAACAATTCAACATCATTGGTATTTGAATAAACCAAATCACATTAAACTCGATAGCACATCACATAAGTTGGTCAATCTGACATAACTGAAAATTAATTGAATATGATACTTCAAATTTCTATAACACCTTATTCATTAGGGTTCTAACACAATTAACGAAATTAAATTACGAATTCTCTAGACAAATTTATGTCCGTTTTATTACAACATTTTCCAAATCATTTCTGGAGAAAAACAACAACAAAACTTCAACTTCAACACAAACCCCAAGGCAAACCATTAGGTATTTTATTCTCCCCTTCAATTATATCGTACTCATATATGTTCTCTAACATTTCCAATTGGAATTTTTTTATTTCAACAAGTATTCAATGATTTATGTCACTTTTAATACATTTAGGTCTGAGTAGACCATCAAAGTATTACTTAACATTTTTCAAGCATATATAACATCCACTTCTGTTATAAATCATGAAAACATATATTAAACTTTTGGAATGATATAAAATTAAAGTTGCATAATTTTTAGAGTTCATTTGCTAAGTCAAGCAAAATGTCCAACACCTGGTGTGCGCACTTACACTTTTGGGGCAGATTTTATACCTGAACTTCAAACTGTCACCCAAGATTAATTTCTTGGTATTTTTACACCATTTTCGGATATAGTATACATATGTGAGTCTATTTTAATCTCCAATTAGAATCATTTTATTTCAATAAGTATTCCATGATGTATGCCATTTTTAGCACAACTAGGTCGGAACAGAACATTAAAGCATAACTTAACCTTTTTAAGCATATATCACCTCTACCCCGGGTATCAATCATGGAAACATTGTGACACCCCGCCTAATTAAATACCGGGCGATCACTCCTTTATTAAATTAAATCAAGGTAAACAGTTGGTTCATTCTCAGCATCACTGTCGCTAAAAATACATTTTTCCAATTTAACACCCTAAATAATTAAGCTAAGTGTCAAAACCATTTTTATACATACATTCCAAATTTTAATTAACGAAAAAGATTTATTTATTTAAAAACAACATTTATACAATTAAGAATCACACCACGATAAACCAAATAATATAATACATTCGCCAATCGAATGTCAACATATGAAACTAGAATCACAAATCCATACTGAATAAATCCCATAGAACAATACTGGAAATAACTGGAATATAAATGTCCCAACAATAAATGAAATAATGGAAAGGGCGACACATGCCCAATAAATGAGAATGCTAGAAGTGGAGTCAATAAAGGAAGCCGTCTATGCAAGTGACCTGTAACTCCCACCTAAGCTGCAGCACGTTCCTCTCAAAGGATCCTAAGCAAGACGCCCCTCTGGCTGGGCACCTGAAATATATACATATATATACAAGAGAGAGAGAGAAAAAGAAACGGGTCAGAGCCCGAAAGTGTGTTTGATTTAAAATACGTTTAGCAAGTATTTAAATTGATACAGTCCAATGCAACAACATATTAGTGCGTCACTCTCTTGAGAAATACTCACCTCTCTTCTAATGTGCACACCTATCACACTAATCTTCCCAACGGTTTGTTTTATCAATTATCGCACTAGTCTTTCTAAAAGATTTAACATATCTTAGATTACTCGTAAGATTTACAATTCACTATTTCCACTTTAAAAAGATGTTCCAATTTGTAACCAAAGTTCTCTATTTTTAACTTTATAAAAACAATAAAGTTTCCAGTGACATATTATACTTTCTCAAAACAAGTATTTATAATTTGAGCCAACAACCATTTCCTTCTTATCAAATCTCAGTGGGCAGTTTCAAATATCATAATCTCATATATATATTAACTACTCGTATAATATATATATATATATATAACAGCAGCCCGAATAAAACTATGGTGCGTTCATACTTCCACTATCCAAACCCCATACCACTCAAATCAAGGGGAATACAAATTCGAAATCACTCTCGAATTGTATTAACACATATACAAACAATATCGAGGCGAAGCATAGATTCCAAGTCTCTAAGAGGATGGCACATACTCACGTCTCTTAGGACCGTCTGAACTATCAATTCGATAGCTTGTACCAAGGATATCTATCTTCTAAGGTACAAGTCAATATCCCCCATAAAGGTCCCATCGAGATAAGACTGTCCCCGCGCGGTAACCTCAAGGATAGCAAGTAGCGCGGTATATTTTTCACATGTATATAATATATGTACACACAATCATATAAATATACCACTTTATCATATTAACATAGGTTCTTCACGTTACCCATAATTATACCATTTATCCTTAATTTCACATTTAGAGAAATACGTATAAGGTTTCGTTCCTAACCTTAACTCGAAGGGTTTTCTCACTCATTACCTGACACTCGTGGACTATATCCTCACAAATCTGAAATTCAGTAAGTGTCTTTATTAGGTTCCAATGTTACTCTCTTACGCACCTCACCCTTTAAATTTATAAATTCACCAACCCTAAAGTAAATGTCCCATAAATACCATTCTCGTTGAAGATTAAAGGTCCAAACATTTATTCATATTCCCTACTGGTCCTCAATGTCTCCCAAATAATTTTATCAAGAATGCACAAGAATTATATCACGACAATTTGAATTTAACTCATTTAAAGAGGGAATTAGGAGTCCGCCGGGAGGGGTCGATCGATCGAAGCTTGGGGCTCGATCGGTCGATCAAGCAGGTCTGGGAAAAATTCTGCAAAATGCAGTTACGGGTTTCACTAAACTTCTTCATCCAAAACTATGTTTTTCCATTCCAATCGTCCCAAAAATCCTACTATCATCATTATAACATTATACCAGGTGTTTATAACGTAAAGCATGTGTATAACTATCATTAAACATGGATAATTAACTCAATATCCCATCTAATCATCAAGAACCCTAGAGTTTTCCTTAATCAAGGTTCTAATATGTTTTTACCAGAAATTCCTTCTAATATATCATCAAAATTTCGTGGGTTATATTCCTCTACATGGCAAGGGTTCCAGAATTTCCATATAATCAAAACTACATGCATTATCCTAACACAAATTTAGTTTTCTTCCATAGTTTCCATCTCTAAACAATCCTAGACTAATATGAAGATTGCATTAACGAAAATACGCCAGTTAAATACTTGCCTGAAATTTTTGGTATGCTGATTCACGGCTCATTTTGGTATGGATGCGTTCCTTGTCTCGCGATCTACGCGGTGGTGGTGGTGGCGGTGCAATCCGGTGGCTTTTTTGCCTTGAATTGCCTTGGAGCTCGCTCCTCTCTTCTCCAATGGCCGTCACTTGATTTCTGGATATTCTAACCCTAAAAGGCTAACCTAATGGCTGATATAGGTTGCTGAAATTCGTGGGTTTAATTACCCAATTATGTAAAATGACTAAAATGCCCTCTCGGGGTACTAATTAGGCCTAAAAATGCCCCGAGACCCAAACTACACTCCCGGGTACACTTTTCAGACTATCTCGACCCTACCGGACGTGTTGGCGCACTTAAAACGACCATACGGACAACTTATAAAATATTCACTTTTTATTTAACCCAATTAGTCCCGACGTGACACGAGCACGTTCCGACTTAAATTTCCGAAATCGTCATTTAGTTCACTCATGACATTCAATATAACCAATATAATATATTACTTTGCTCATTAGTAATATTCAACCAATTTCCCATAATTACTAACTCTCGTCACGTTAATAATTATAACATAATTAATTTCCGGATTTTTATTAAATAAATCATTCACATTAAATTTAATGAATCCCCAAATTAATATAGCATAAAAATACGGGGTATTACATACTTCCCCCCTAATAACGGAATTTTGTCCCGAAATTCAGAAAATGAGGCATAACTGGTAAAAACAACTCTGGATATCTCTCACGCATATCTGCCTCACGCTCCCAAGTGGATTCCTCCACATTATGATGCTCCCACTGGACTCGTACAAGTGGAACTATTTTTTGACCTCAATCTCCTCTCACTATAGTCTAGAATAGCCACTGGTCTCTCCTCGTAAGAGCTATCAGACTGTAAGTCTATCTCATCTATCGCAATGTGAGTATAGGCCATATCATCCCGAAGATATCGTCTCAACGACGAGATGTGGAATACATCGTGGATGCGATGTAAATGTTCTGGCAATCCCAACCTGTATGCAACCGGTCCAATCCTCTCGATGATGGTAAATGGTCCCACGTACCTTGGAGCCAACTTCCCCTTCTTCCCGAACCTCATCACTCCCTTCATAGGAGATACACGCAATAACACTTGATCTCCCACATTAAACTCTCGGAAGAACCGTTTCGCATCGGCATAGCTCTTCTGCCTGTCCTGGGCTACCCGAATACGACTCCTGATTATCTCAATCCTCGCGGAGGTCTCCTGAATCACTTTTGGTCCTAGCAACTTGTTGTCCCCCACCTCGAGCCAACAAGTTGGAGAACGACAAGGCCTACCATACAAAGCCTCAAATGGAGCCATACCAATCGTAAACTGATAAGAGTTATTATAAGCAAACTCTACCAGTGGAAGATGTGGCTCCCAACCTCCTCCAAAATCGAGAACACACATGCGTAGCATATCCTCTAACATCTGATTAGTACGCTCTGTCTGTCCATCTGTTTGTGGGTGGTAAGCTGAACTCAACCTCAACTCAGTACCCATAGCCTCCTGAAAACTTTCCCAGAAACGTGACACAAATATCTTGTCTCTATCTGACACAATATTCAGGGGCACCCCGTGTAATCTGAAAATCTTCGCGATGAATAATTGAGCATACTGACCCGTGGTATAATCTGTCCGCACCGGCAGAAAATGAGCCACCTTGGTCAAACGGTCTACAATCACCCAGATAGAATCGTGGCCCCGCTGTGATGTAGGCAACCCTGTAATGAAATCCATGGAAATACTCTCCCACTTCCACGCGGGTACTCCCAATGGCTGAAGCAATCCTGACGATTTCTGATGGTCCACCTTCACCAGCTGGCAGGTAGAACACTTGGACACGAACTCTGCGATATCCTTCTTCATCCCACTCCACCAGTATTGTCGCCTCATATCCTAGTACATCTTATCGCCTCCCGGATGTACTGCAAATCGGGACCCATGAGAATGAGTCATCACTGCATGACGTAATTCTACTCCTTCTGGAACTACCAATCTCCCATTAAACTGTAAACCTCCATCAGAACTAACAGAATAGGACTCAGCACCCTCGGCTAGAAGTCGTACAATCTGCTCCTGGCAAAACGGGTTTGTGGTATGTGCCTGTATCACCCTCGTAACAATCTCGGGGGTGACTGACATCACGGATATGAAAGAACGTGCCACTGCGTCCTGGTGACCCAACTCCTTCCATTTTGCTTTCCAGACGTCCGCTACATCGTCTATCGGTCTACGGCTCAACGCATCAGCAACTACGTTGGCCTTCCCCGGATGATACTGTATATCGAACTGGTAGTCTTTAACAAACTCTAACCATCTGCACTGACGCATATTCAGCTCTCGCTGAGTGAACAGGTACTGCAGTGACTTATGGTCTGTGAACAAACGGAATTTCTCCCCCAATAAATAGTGCCTCCATATCCTCAAAGCAAAGACGACCGCTGCTAACTCCAGGTCGTGGGTGGGGTAATTCTTCTCATGCGGCTTAAGCTTACGGGAAGCAAAAGCTATAGCCTTCTCCTCCTACTGAAGTACTCCCCCAAGTCCCCATAAGGACGCATCGGTGTAAACCAGGTACTCTACACCCGGCTTTGGTAGCGCAAGGACTGGCGCTGAAGTAAGCTTGTCTTTCAGCTCGTCGAAAGCCAACTGACAAGCGTCATCCCAAACATATGGTACCCCTTTACGAGTCAGATTCGTTAATGGACCCGTTATTTTGGAGAATCCCCGAATGAATCTCCTGTAGTAATCGGCTAACCCCAAGAAACTACGCACTTCCGTCGGTGTCGTGGGCTGTCCCCACTCCCTCACCGCTGACACTTTGCTCGGGTCAACTGCAATCCCCTGCTCAGAAACAACATGGCCCAAGAATTGTACCTCTCGCAACCATAATCCACACTTCTCATACTTAGCATACAACTGATGCTCTCTTAGAGTCTGAAGAACCTGCCTCAAGTGCTCGGCATGCTCCTCCTCGGAGTGTGAATATATCAAGATGTCATCTATGAAGACGATGACAAACTGATCCAAGAACTCTCTGAATACTCGATTCATCAAGTCCATGAAAATGGCTGGGGCATTTGTGAGTCCGAACGGCATCACCCTGAACTCATAGGACCCATATCTCGATAAGAAGGCAGTCTTTGAAACATCCTGCTCTCTAATACGTAACTGATGGTACCCCGACCTCAGATATATCTTCGAAAAGAAATTTGCGCCCCTCAGTTGGTCGAACAGATCATCGATTCGAGGTAACGGATATTTATTCCGTATCGTGACCTTGTTCAGCTCCCGGTAGTCCACACACAATCTTAGTGAACCATCTCTCTTCTTCACAAACAAGACTGGAGCTCCCCAAGGTAAGGTACTCTTACGAATAAAGCCCTGACCTAACAGCTGCTCTATCTGATCTCGTAGCTCTCGCATCTCTGCCGGAGCCATACGGTACGGTGCGCGTGCTATAGGTCTCGTATCTGGCAATAAATCTATAACAAAGTCTATCTCACGATTGGGCGGTAGGCCTGGTATCTCCTAAAACACATCGGAATACTCCCTGACAACAGGGATCGAATCTAAGGGAATCACAACCTCCTTAGAGGTATCCTCCTTTATGTAATACAAATGAGCGGTCGAACCTCCCTCTGGGCGAGGCATCGCCACTACAAACATCTCTTGCCCCGGAATGGCAAAAACAATGCTCCCACCAAAGCAATCAATCATGGCTCTATAAGCTGCGAGTCAGTCCATACCAATAATCACATCATGCTCGTGCATGTCTAAGACTAACATGTCTGCAGGTAAAACCAAGCTACCAATCTCTACCCCCACTCCCCGGCATATAAAGAAAATAAGTGACCCACTCCCCAGTGGTGAGTCGACACACGTCACGGTGCTCTCTGTTGTGGCTAGTAACCCTAAGGACTTTGCAAAATGTGTAACTATAAAACAATGCGTTGCCCCCGTATCAAACAAAACTCGACCCATAGTACCATGGATAGGAAACATACCCTCAATCGCGGGTGGTGCCTGTGGAGATGCTGCCTGGTGGACGTTATAGACACGTCCATACTGTAATTGCCCCTGATGAACTGGAGCTGCTGGAATGGCTGGTAGGGCTGGCACCTGGGCTAGAGCTGGGAGGGCAGGTGGAAAGAGTGGTCTCTGCGGCTCATTACAGGCTCCCTGCTGCTGTGGGGCCCTATCGCCCTCTGGGCAATCCTGGCGCCTATGGCCATGTTTGCCGCACCCAAAGCATCGGCCTTTGAAGTTTCCGCCCCTATGACCCTGCTGGCCGTTTCCTCCACGCCACTGGCCCTGTTGGCCCTGATATGTACGCTGTTGGCCTTGCTGGCCCTGCTGCTGTCCCTGTGGTCGGTGTTGGCCCTGATGGCCCTGCCTGAAACCCCCGAATCCCTACCTAGAATCACCTGAACGGAATCGCTTAGCAGGGTCCCCCTGATGGGAACTCTGCTCGTGCTGACGAGTCTGCCCATGAGTTGGTGCCCCACTGGCACTATTACCCCCGGTCCTGCCCTGCTGGCTGGACTCCCCTGCTCTCTTGCTTCCCTGAAGATGGAAGCGGTGATCCTGGCAATGTAGTAATGCTGCATTGAGTACGTCAGTGAAAGTACTCAGGGATAGATTTCCAATAAGGTGGTGACGGATCCTCCAAGCTAACCCGTCGACAAACAACAAAATCTTCTTGCTCTCAGTGGGTGCCTCATCCGGTACAATAGTGAGAAGTCTCGTGAACTCCTCCTTATACTCAGCTACCGTAAGGTTCTCCTGCTTCAGATTTAGTAATTTCCGCCTCATCTCAGTCTGCACTGCGGGTGGAAAATACTTGCGATCAAATCGCTCCCAGAACAACTGAATAGGGATCGTGTCCCTCTCCTCCAAAGTAGTAGTGGACTCCCACCACTGTAATGCGGCTCCCACCAGCTTAAAGGAAGCCAATAATTGCTTTTGCACGTCAGTTCACTCATACATACGGAGATGCCGCTGGATGTCCTTCTTCCATTGGCTAACTGTAACAATATCGGAGTTACCAGAAAACTCAGGGGGATGCACTTTCTGAAAAGCATCCCGAACCCGCTCGCATGCTGATGGAAGCTGTGCTGGTACTGGAGCCACTGCCTGAACCTGGGGTGGAGCCTGCTGAATCACCGCTATTGCGGCATTCACCGCCTGAGCAACAATGGCGGCTACTTCGTTTGCATTCATTGTGCCTGGTGCCGGAGCTGCTGGCTGCTCGGCTTGGGCACGCCTATCTTTCAGAGCACGTTTCGGAGGCATCTAAAACGTGAACAAGTTTATTAGTCTACAGTTATCATCAAATCTCAAATAGCTGAAGACTTTAACGTAAAAGCAGGAATACAACAATCCTAAAAATAGGGCTCTATAGCAATAAAGTTAAGCTGAAAGCGAAATAAGCCGTACAGATTCTATGGACACTAGAACCTGATGCTCTGATACCACCTGTGACACCCCGCCTAATTAAATACCGAGCGATCACTCCTTTATTAAATTAAATCAAGGTAAACAGTTGGTTCATTCTCAGCATCACTGTCGCTAAAAATACATTTTTCCAATTTAACACCCTAAATAATTAAGCTAAGTGTCAAAACCATTTTTATACATACATTCCAAATTTTAATTAACGAAAAAGATTTATTTATTTAAAAACAACATTTCTACAATTAAGAATCACACCACGATAAACCAAATAATATAATACATTCGCCAATCGAATGTCAACATATGAAACTAGAATCACAAATCCATACTGAATAAATCCCATAGAACAATACTGGAAATAACTGAAATATAAATGTCCCAACAACAAATGAAATAATGGAAAGGGCGACACATGCCCAATAAATGAGAATGCTAGAAGTGGAGTCAATAAAGGAAGCCGTCTACGCAAGTGACCTGTAACTCCCACCTAAGTTGCAGCACGTTCCTCTCAAAGGATCCTAAGCAAGACGCCCATGTGGCTGGGCACCTGAAATATATACATATATATACAAGAGAGAGAGAAAAAGAAACGGGTCAGAGCCCGAAAGTGTGTTTGATTTAAAATACGTTTAGCAAGTATTTAAATTGATACAGGCCAATGCAACAACATATTAGTTCGTCACTCTCTTGAGAAATACTCACCTCTCTTCTAATGTGCACACCTATCGCACTAATCTTCCCAACGGTTTGTTTTATCAATTATCGCACTAGTCTTTCTAAAAGATTTAACATATCTTAGATTACTCGTAAGATTTACAATTCACTATTTCCACTTTAAAAAGATGTTCCAATTTGTAACCAAAGTTCTCTATTTTTAACTTTATAAAAACAATAAAGTTTCCAATGACATATTATACTTTCTCAAAACAAGTATTTATAATTTGAGCCAACAACCATGTCCTACTTATCAAATCTCAGTGGGCAGTTTCAAATATCATAATCTCATATATA
Organism: Sambucus nigra; assembly: GCA_949130495.1. Classification (NCBI taxonomy): domain Eukaryota; kingdom Viridiplantae; phylum Streptophyta; class Magnoliopsida; order Dipsacales; family Adoxaceae; genus Sambucus; species Sambucus nigra. The sequence continues at coordinate 746,168,284 of OX422208.1, forward strand.
TATTAACTACTCGTATAATATATATATATATATATAACAGCAGCCCGAATAAAACTATGGTGCGTGCATACTTCCACTATCCAAACCCCATACCACTCAAATCAAGGGGAATACAAATTCGAAATCACTCTCGAATTGTATTAACACATATACAAACAATATCGAGGCGAAGCATAGATTCCAAGTCTCTAAGAGGATGGCACATACTCGCGTCTCTTAGGACCGTCTGAACTATCAATTCGATAGCCTGTACCAAGGATATCTATCTTCTAGGGTACAAGTCAATATCCCCCATAAAGGTCCCATCGAGATCAGACTGTCCCCGCTCGGTAACCTCAAGGATAGCAAGTAGCGCGGTATGTTTTTCACATGTATATAATATATGTACACACAATCATATAAATATACCACTTTATCATATTAACATAGGTTCTTCACGTTACCCATAATTATACCATTTATCCTTAATTTCACATTTAGAGAAATATGTATAAGGTTTCGTTCCTAACCTTAACTCGAAGGGTTTTCTCACTCATTACATGACACTCGTGGACTATATCCTCACAAATCTGAAATTCAGTAAGTGTCTTTATTAGGTTCCAATGTAACTCTCTTACGCACCTCACCCTTTAAATTTATAAATTCACCAACCCTAAAGTAAATGTCCCATAAATACCATTCTCGTTGAAGATTAAAGGTCCAAACATTTATTCATATTCCCTACTGGTCCTCAATGTCTCCCAAATAATTTTATCAAGAATGCACAAGAATTATATCACGACAATTTGAATTTAACTCATTTAAAGAGGGAATTAGGAGTCTGCCAGGAGGGGTCGATCGATCGAAGCTTGGGGCTCGATCGATCGATCAAGCAGGTCTGGGAAAAATTCTGCAGAATGCAGTTACGGGTTTCACTAAACTTCTTCATCCAAAACTATGTTTTTCCATTCCAATCGTCCCAAAAATCCTACTATCATCATTATAACATTATACCAGGTGTTTATAACGTAAAGCATGTGTATAACTATCATTAAACATGGATAATTAACTCAATATCCCATCTAATCATCAAGAACCCTAGAGTTTTCCTTAATCAAGGTTCTAATCTGTTTTTACCAGAAATTCCTTCTAATATATCATCAAAATTTCATGGGTTATATTCCACTACATGGCAAGGGTTCCAGAATTTCCATATAATCAAAACTACATGCATTATCTTAACACAAATTTAGTTTTCTTCCATAGTTTCCATCTCTAAATAATCCTAGACTATTTTGAAGATTGCATTAACGAAAATATGCAAGTCAAATACTTGCCTAGGATTTTTGGTATGCAGATTCACGGCTGATTTTGGTATGGCTGCGTTCCTTGTCTCGCGATCTACGCGGTGGTGGTGGTGGCGGTGCAATCCGGTGGCTTTTTGGCCTTGAATTGCCTTGGAGCTCTCTCCTCTCTTCTCCAATGGCCGTCACTTGATTTCTGGATATTCTAAGCATAAAAGGCTAACCTAATGGCTGATATAGGTTGCTAAAATTCGTGGGTTTAATTACCCAATTATGTAAAATGACTAAAATGCCCTCCCGTGGTACTAATTAGGCCTAAAAATGCCCCGAGACCCAAACTACACCCCCGGGTACACTTTTCTGACTATCTCGACCCTACCGAACGCGTTGGCGCACTCAAAACGACCATATGGACAACTTATAAAATATTCACTTTTTATTTAACCAAATTAGTCCCGACGTGACACGAGCACGTTCCGACTTAAATTTCCGAAATCGTCATTTAATTCACTCATGACATTCAATATAACCAATATAATATATTACTTTGCTCATTAGTAATATTCAACCAATTTCCCATAATTACTAACTCTCGTCACGTTAATAATTATAACATAATTAATTTCCGGATTTTTATTAAATAAATCATTCACATTAAATTTAATAAATCCCCAAATTAATATAGCATAAAAATACGGTGTATTACAAACATATACTTAATATGTTTCAGTATATACACACATCATATATATGAATGTACTACTTCAAAAATCTTCACGAGAAGGAAATTAAAATATGGGACTTTAAAGTTAACATTTACGATCCTAGCACAAGTCCTCACGTATGTTCTTAAGCCATCCTTGGTTTAACACAATTTAGGAAAATGGGTATCATTTAAATCTTTATCAAAATCAGAAACAAAAATGTACAAATTATAAAGATCATTCATGTGACTAAATTTAATCAATAGATAATTACCTTATGAGAATTCCTCGATTTATGGAAATTTTTCAAAGCAATTCTTCCTTAGCTTTCTTTTTCTCTCTCCATGGGCATATTTCTTCCCAAGCTTATAATAGAAAATGATAAAGATGATAAAGGTCTGATATATACTCATAAAAAACATGGCCATGAGCCCATGTGACCATTTTAAGGTGGTGGCATCTGATTGGTTGGACAAGAGGTCCAATAAGGCAATTCCACTAATGACGAATTTGGCCCGCCTTGGTAAAATCACCATAACTCGCTATTACAAGCCCCGATTACTCACACTTTGTGTCTACAATTAGATAAGTTATATATCTACAACTTTCATATTTTGTATTTTTCCAAAATCATAAAATTAGCACGTCTCATTTTGGCTCGAACAGAAGAGTAATAATTTACTCAAAATTTCATAACTTTCACAATTGGCGACCAAACATCGCCAATTTCGGACCAACACCTTGGTTATATTTTATAATCAAAATGATGTATGAAAAAATATTTTCATGATGCATTTAACCACATAACTAATCATATGATCTAAACAAGTTATCCCCCAAATATGATAATTAACATGTTTAACACCCCTCACCAAACTTATACTTAATCATGTAATTAAAATTCCTAATCACGTTTTGGGGGCTTACAAATCTACCCCTCTAATAAAAATTTTGTCCTTGAAATTTAACGCATAAGAACTTACCGAACAGATGATGATATTAGTCCTTCCTCTTATTCTCTCCTTCCTAGGTGGCATACTCCACATTTGGTCTTTCCCACCTTATCTTCACTTACGGAATAGTTTTATTACGTAAAACCTACTCCTTCGATATACAATAGCGATTGGTTCATCCACGTAGGTCAAGTCATCTTTAAGCTCTATCGGTTGTGAAATAAACACTTGTGAAGGATCGGGCACATACTGACATAACATTATTACATGAAAACATTGTGTATTCGAAACAATTCTTATAGCAAAGCCAATTTGTAAGCTACGATTCCAACTTGTTTCGCTATTTCATAAGGGCCAACGTACCTAGGACTTAATTTTCCCGTGTTCTTAAATGTCATAACCCTTATCTAAGGATAAACATGTAGGAATACTTTATCACCTTCCTCAAATTTAATTCCTTTCCTTTGTTGTCTGGATAACCTTTTTGTCTACTTTGCACCGCCTTCAAGTGATTATGAACAAGATTTATCTTTTCAATAGTCAGTTGTACAATTTTTGGCCCAAGTAGTTTTCCACTCTCCTACTTTGGTCCAACACACTGGGGTCCTGCACTTACTCCCATACAAGGATTCATAAGTAGCCATTTTAATACTCAAATGATAATAATTATTATAAGCAACTCTATTAGTGACAAGTGTTCATCCCAACTTCCCTTGAACTCTAATTACATGAATTCGTAACATGTCTTCGAGTGTCTTGATCATTTTCTCTGACTTCCCATCAGTCTGAGGATGAAAGGTCGTACTAAATTTCAATTTAGTCCCCAAAACTTGTTATAAACTCGGTTAAAAGTGTGAAATAAATTTTAGATTTCGATCAGAGATAATAGAAATAGGTGAACCATGGAATCTAATTATCTCATCCACATGTATGTTGGCATATCTATCTATGGAATAAGTAGCTTTAACAGGAAGAAAACGTGTCGACTTAGTCAATCTATTAATGACAACCCAAATAGAATCAAACCCTCATGATAATTTTGGTAAACCTAGAATAAAATCGGTAGTAACATACTCCTAATTCCACGCAGGAATAGGTAAGGACTATATTAAACTACTAGGCTTTTTATGCTCAGTCTTCACTTGTTAGTAACTATACATCTAGAAACAAAGTCGGTAATATCGTATTTTATTCCCGGCCACCAATAACATTGATTCAAATTTCTATAAAGTTTTGCGCTTCCTGGATACATAGCATATAAAGAACAATGGGACTCCTTTAAAATCGTTCTCCTTAAATTAGGCACATTAGGTAAACACAAACGGTTACCATACATAACAATGTCATGTTACGTATAGAAAATTCATTTGCTTTACCCTTTTTCATATTGTCTTTAATTTTCTCCAATCCTATATGTCCTGCTTGTGATGGTCGTAGTTAATCTATTAGCATAGGTCTAACATTTAAATGTGTTATTATTCCATAAGACTTATTTAACTTTAACTTCTTCCTTATTAAAAGTTAACTCTCTAGGCAGGTTAGCTCGAACATAGTAAATATAAAATACTCTGCCTAGAGATTTTCTACTCAAAGCATCAATAACAACATTAGCCTTACCCGGATGGTGATGTATTGTGTAGTCATAATCCTTTATAAATTCCATTTGTCTTCTTTTCAAGCAACACAATTGCCATCATCAGAAATAACATGCCCCAAAAATACTACTTTGGTCTAGCCAAAATTCACATTTAGAAAATTTAGCATATAGCGGCTTCTCTCCTAAGGTCTGTAAAATAATACGCATGTGACATTCCGTTCCCCAATAAACTTAAATTCAGGTTCACTCCGTAACCGAAACACTGCCTCCCTTCTAAAGCAACCTAAACATACATGATATGAGGATAACCAATCCATACCCAATATCATATCAAAGTCATGCATACTGAAAGGTAATAAGTCAACCAACAACTCATTTTCACTTATTCGCACCATGCACTCCCTACACACCCTATCAAATAAAAAAAATCTCCCACACTAGAGTAATAATATCTAAACCAGAATCTAATGATGATAATGTTTTATTAAGATGCAATAAATAAAGCAAGACACAAAGAATATGTAGAACCGGGATGTAAACACATAAGCATTTTTATCATTCATACGTAAGGATAATTGTTTAGTGATTTCTTATCAATGAAAGCCAATTCCCAACTCATATATTATTCCATACCTTTATATACGTACGTCAAATATTCACACATAATAGATTATTGGTTCTATCCTCTTATATTAACAATGAGTGAACATTCTTAATAAACCAAACATCGTTCTTAACATTTCTCACTATATTCCCATAGTCCATCCTTATCATCGTGTAATATTTTAAATAATAAATATTCTATTATAAGACTAACTTTTTATAGTTCATCTCTCCAACTTCTATTCAATACTAAATTCATGTTTTCTACTTGGACTACTATCTGTATCATCTCTGAAGTTTTAAAGTATATTAAATATCATTCTTACGATCCTTAATCTACATATAGCCTCATTACTTTCCATATATCAAAAATGAGCAATCATTCACTAAATGTTTACTTTTAACAAATATCACATATTCACTTTCATGTATATTGTGCAATCATGCACTATGAACTCAATATAACTTCTCACTATATTCCTATTTTCAATATCGTTTGGTTCTTCTTTAACTAAACATAAAATGACCTTAATAAGTCATTTATCTAACACAATATCATTATAATCATAATCTTACCCTAATCCTTTTAACATTATAGTCTTACGCAACATAATTAATACACTCATCTTACCCATTTGGTAACTTGGGTGTTAAACGTAACATCACCATTTAAAACTTTAACCACACTTACTAACTCTATAATACTTCTCTAGCTATTATATGTCTTATTTCTTTCAAATAACCTGTACAAATACCTTAATGTATTATATTATGGTATCTCATATAACACGTACTCCTTCCACATACTACTTGGTAACTCTGTATAATGTCAACCACATTCTTTATATGGCATCTTTGAGTGATAACACATACGCACAATGACAAATACAACTCAATATCCCCCCAAACTAGTTGCGAGAATTCAAATCCAACTAGCATCTTTCTCTTATTCATACATTATTCCTTACTTGTCATTAGTTAAGATTTAAATCTCATTTATTTATTAACTGTGAAAGTATCATTTATCCCCGATTATATTTTATCAAAAATTCATCACACCCCATCATACTACATTTATATTTCATCATGGACGCATCCCATCAGGTTTTGCTGATATTGAATATAAACATACACTCACCCCCTTTTGTCTTATTTAATAACTCATACTCAGTTATCATATACATTAGATATCAATAATTCTCCACCCTTCATTCCCAATTACATCTTCAATTCTCATAAATAATTCTTACCTTTCATCTGATAAGAAATTCCTTGCCATAATACACAACACATACTCCTAACAGGATTCCTTAATATTTTTAAACTTCCAACTCTATAACACCTCATCTTAACTTTACTATTCATATAAGCGTTTCAAAACATCACAAGAGTAATATAAACTATATATACTTATATTATTAAAGACGTACATCTTAACTCTCATTACTCTTTATTCTACTTGTAATAATTCACTATGAATTCATATTCTAATCATTTGTTATATATCGACTAGTTATTGAATTTCATACATTTTCACGTGTTAAATATAAACATATACAACTACGAATCTTCTCATTTAACCTTTACTATGTGAATCTTCATTTTTATTCACACTCCAACAATTTACGTCTCATTATAATCATGTAGCAATAATTCTTCTCACTTCTCATACCTTAATGGAATATGTGTTCCCATACATCATTCTCCCATACAGATGAGGAGCGCACCCATTCATAATGATATACGTAACACGAGTTAAGTACACATATATCGCATAGGAAGAGATCACCTCCAATACTTCATAATTTTTGTCAAGTTCACATATACCAGTATAAAAAGAGATCACTTCCAATACTTCACAATTTGTATACCACATTGTGTCTTTAAAAAATTTCCTTCAATGACAAATTTGTTCATACAACGTATAAAACAATGCAATGCTTTATATTAAAATACTTGTATTTGTCGTCATCCCCGAAAAAACCTTATCATCTTATTACCTTTGTTGCAAGATCCTTGTATTTTATATCACGTACAACAATATATGTGTATAACTGACATATGTTAGTCAACAAAGCTAATTTAAAACTTAATAACAAACCCTTCGTGTCCACGCCTCAGGAATCCAACATACTTAAATGTATCCCTTGAAACTAAATACTTATTATTCAAAACAGTTTCTACGTCCACTGCCAATCTAGACCCTCACACGCCGTCCAGAACCTAATAACCATGCTCTGATACCAAGTTATCCTGCCCCGACTTAATTAACTTAAAATCATCCTTTTATTTAGATATAAATTCCCTTAAACAAAATTTGACTTTAATTCTCTTTAAAAAATAGCACCATATTTTTTTTCTGAAACATAACTACCTTAACATGTAATTTACAAGAGCTAAACAACTTTACATACAAAAATTTTATAGTTTAATATTTACCCCCAAAACTTGTTGATATTCAAACCATATTAGATATCCGTCACTCCCCCATTTTTTGGTCCTAATTTGGCAGTGAACTCCAACGATAAGCATACCTGAAATATAACATTATAGGAGTGTAAGCAATAAAATCTTAGTGAATGACCATATACCACATATACACCACACATATACACCACACATATAACCAATTTGAATAACCATTTTTATTTTTCTAATGTTATAACAGAACAGGAATTGTGTAACTCTCGCAAGCCTGGACCCGCCACAGTCCAATTAACCCACCGTAGTCAATGGGGACCAACACATCCCATAATTAGGCCCGAGTACAACAAACCTTTAAGTTGGATTAATGGGACCGCCACATCTCGTAGGACCCACCACGGTCCTTACTATAATATAAAGTACCCACCACAGTCCATAACATTATATAACATCGCTTAACATTCTTAATCATATGCATATGTTTTATAAATACAACATCACTCCCGTAAGAATATTAATACATGTATTTAACTACAAATTTCCACATGAACATATAAACATATATATTTCATAGGACAGGTCACTCACCTTGAATTTGGTACTAAGATTAATACCAAAACTATTTCCTTGGTATGGTAGTGTTAACCACTTCCCCACCTAACAATTCAACATCATTAGTATTTGAATAAACCAAATCACAATAAACTCAGTAACACATGACATAAGTTGGTTAATCTGACATAACTGAAAATTAATTGAATATGATACTTCAAATTTCTGTAACACCTTATTCATTAGGGTTCTAACACAATTTACGGAATTAAATTACGAATTCTCTAGACAAAGTTAATCCCGTTTTATTACAACATTTTCCAAATCATTTCTGGAGAAAAACAACAACAAAACTTCAACTTCAACACAACCCCCATGGCAAACCATAAGGTATTTTATTCTCCCCTTTAATTATATCGTACTCATATATGTTCTCTAACATTTCCAATTGGAATTTCTTGATTTCAACAAGTATTCAATGATTTATGCCATTTTTAATACATCTAGGTCTCAGTAGACCATCAAAGCATAACTTAACATTTTTCAAGAATATATAACCTCCACCTCAGTTATAAATCATGGAAACATATATTAAACTTTTGTAATAATATAAAATTAAAGTTACAAAATTTTTAGAGTTCATTTGCTAAGTCAAGCAAAATGTCCAACACCTGGTGTGCGCACTTATACGTTTGGGGCAGATTTTATACCTGAACTTCAAACTGTAACTTAAGATTAATTTCTTGGTATTTTACACCATTTTTGAATAAAGTATACATATATGAGTCTATTTCAATCTCCAATTGTAATCATTTGATTTCAACAAGTATTTCATGATGTATGCCCTTTTTAGCACAACTAGGTCGGAACAGAACATTAAAGCATAACTTTACCTTTTTAAGCTTATAGCACCTCTACCTCGTGTATCAATCATGGAAACATATACTAAACATGTTTTAGTGTATACACACATCATATATATGAATTTACTACATCAAAAAGCTTCACGAGAAGGAAATTTAAATACAGGACTTTAAAGTTAACATTTACGATCCTAGCACAAGTCCTCACGTATGTTCTTAAGCCATCCTTGGTTTAACATAATTTAGAAAAATGGGTATCATTTAAATATTTATCAAAATCAGAAACAAAAATATACAAAGTATAAAGCTCATTCATGTGACCAAATTTAATCAATAGATAATTACCTTATGAGAATTCCTCGATTTATGGAAATTTTTCGAAGCAGTTCTTCCTTAACTTTCTTTTTCTCTCTCCATAGGCATATTTATTCCCAAGCTTATAATATGAAATTTGAAAGATCATAACGTTTTGATATATACTCATAAAAAATGTGGCCATGAGCCCATGTGGCCGTTTTAAGGTGGTGGCATGTGATTGGTTGGACAAGAGGCAATTCCACTGATACGAGCCCTGATTTACTCAAACCTTGCGTCTACATTTAGATAAATTATATATCTACAACTTTCATATTTTTTATTTTTCCGAAATCAAGAAATTAGCACGCCTCATTTCGGCTCGAACGGAAGAGTAATAATTTACTCAAAATTTCATAACTTTCACATTTGGCGACCAAACATTGCCAATTTCGGACCAACACCTTGGTTATATTTTATAATCATAATGATGTATGAAAAAAATATTTTCATGATGCATTTAACCACATAAATAATCATATGATCTAAACAAGTTATCCCCCAAATATGATGATTAACATGTTTAACACCATTCACCAAACTTATACTTAATCATGTAATTAACATTCCTAATCACGTTTTTGGGCCTTACAAAGGAAGTCACTATTGACTTTCGTTTATTATAACTTGAACTATAGATGACATGTTATGGAAAGTATGAAGCGAACGAACTTAAGCCTTGCAATAGGAGTGAATGTCTCATCCACACCATCAATCTATGTGTAGCCTTAAGCTACCAAGCTAACCTTAGTGCTAACTATAGTATCATTTTCATCCATATTATTCTTGAATGTCCACTTGTTACCATTCACATTAGTCTCACTAGGTCAGTGGACTAACAACCAGACATCATGCGTACGAAATTAAAGCAACTCATCTTGCATAACGAAGATTTAATGCTCATCCTTGAATGCTTTTTTCACATTCTTGGAATCTTCTATAGAGGTGTAGAAAAAGTATTTAACCACATTCTTAAGTTGAGTATGAGTCTTGACACCTAATGTGGGATCATCAACTATAGCGAAAGGTTCGTGACTCGTTTGATCCCAATAAGGTGGATCCGTTAATTCAAGCGCGAGGTCCACCGGGGTAGTATGAGGAATGACGAGATTGTTACTAGGGGATGCATTATTCTCACACTTGAGGTTAGGGTCAACAAACACAGACTGCTTATCATCTATAATCGTAACGTTAAATGACTCCATAACCTTAGATCTTGCAAGGTGAAACACCCTATAAGTCCCACTTGATGATGAATAACCTACAAATATCCCTTCACAACTTCGGGAGTTGAACTTTACTAAGTGATCTCTATCTCTCAAAATGTAATAAGAACTCCTAAAAACTTGGAAATACGATAGGTTGGTTTTTTCCCTATCCACAACTTATATGGCGTATGCAATGTGTGTGGATGAAGATATACCTAATTTACCGTATGGAATATGGTATTAATCGCCTATGCCTAAAAATGTCTAGGTACATTTCTCCCAAGAATCATTGATCTATCCATCACTTGAATCGTTCAGTTCTTCCTCTAAACTATCCTATTTTATTGTGGAGTACGAACGGGGGAAAACTCGTGCTTGATGGTCACTTTATCACAACAACTATCCACTCTGAATTTTTTAAATTCAATGCCATTGTAACTATGCATACGATTAATAGTGAGACCGTATTGATTTTGTAGGACACAAAACTTGACTGTTAATAACTCAACTGCATCATACTTTTCTTAAAGAAATCCCACAATAGAGTATCTTAAAAACTCATCAACCATTGCAATAATGTATCTTTTACAATGCCCTTCATATGAATAGGACCCATAAGATCAATATGTATCGATTCCAACACATGTGAGGTGGTAATGGTATTTAACTTCCAATTGGGGCTTTAAATTTATTTTCTTTATTAGAAAGGACCATAAATTGAGAAATTAAATTTCCCAAGTATTGGTAATCCATGAGCTAAGTATTTCTTCACTAATCTCTCAAGATCCTTAAAGTTCACATGACCTAGTCATTGATGCCAAAGTTCAATAGAGGAAACCCTAGAGTTTTTTCACATAAATGAAGATTGGGTAATAATCACATAGAAATTATTTTTGTTCCTAACTCCTTGTAGTAATAGCTTACTGGATCGATTATAAACATTACACTCGGACCGATCGAACGTTATCGTAAATTTTATTTCACAAAGTTAGATTATGCTAATCAAGTTTATTTTCAACCCTTAGATGTATGACACATTGTATAGTTTAGGAAATCAGGTAACTCAACATAACCACGTCCTAAAATGCTAGACTTGCTCCCATATCCAAATGTGACTTTTTCTTCCTTGTGATCCACATGGTTTGTAAAGAATAACTTGTCATCAGTCATATTCCTAGTGAACCCACTATTAAAATACCATTGGCAAGTATCTTGAATCTTAACAGCAATGTGAACTACAAGGGATTTGTCATCATGTTTAGGTACCCAATTGGAGGTAACCTTTTATTTTCCCTTATTGTTGTTGGCTTTAGTCATAAGCATTGGAAGCGTTCTTAAGAGGCATAGACATCCTTTGAAATTCTTCCATTAAGTTTTGATAAGTCTCAACTAGGAACTAAACTTTCTCTCGAAGACTTCGAAAGTCTCTATAGCGCTGCGCATGAGTATGTGTACATGGAGTTGTTTATAACTTGTTGTAAAATTCCCTAAGGCGACCTCTCCTTTTGCAATTGGTGCAAACATAGAAATGTTTGGGTCTACCTTAGTTAGGTCATATAGATTGAACTCTCTTTGGTGGATTAGGTAGAGGCCTATATAAATTTACCACAAACTTAGAAATTGGTTTGAGAAGTGGGTGCACTACCGTAACCTATTCCTCGTCTCTACCTAAAACCTAAAGCGATACTGAGGAAAATATTCCCTACTTCTTCGATGTATCCTTTGTAGTAAAATTGACCTCCCAAGAACTCTCGATATCTTTCTTGAGTTGGGATAAAAGGCCTTAGTTCTTCATGAGTCTTCAATAAAGCTTGAAGATCCCTCGTAAAACTAGATACTTTACTAGTAAAGCCATTATTTCCCTACCCACTAAAACAATTTTCTATCCTAAAAAAACTCTTATTGGGAGATCTATCTCTCCCGGCTCTCTCAAATCCTCTTATAAATATAACACCCTAAGTTCCAAATTTTATGTTGCTTTTTTTTGTTATTTTAAAGGACTCGGTGTAAATCTAGGCATAATCACGTTGGAGGTTACTTTCTCCCTCACTCTCTATAGAACACCTAGACAATTAAAAATATCCTCGTCGGCATGAGACATACTCGATATAATAACATGACTCGCCATAAATGCGGTGAAGTTATGTCCATACAGTGATTCGTCCCTTAAATCCACCAACTCGACATCGCTATTGCTAAGAGTGGAATTATAGGCGACTTTTTCTTTTCTCTGTCTCTTTAGCCTCGTAGCACACTCGTTAACTTTTGACTCTTTCCCTCTTACTCATAGAATCTCCATCTTGTCTCTTAGGATACTATCCTCTATCCTTTTCAAAAGCTTTCTTTCCCAATTTAAATTTTTTATCTTTTCCAATTCTTTTTTTTCTTTGGAAATAGTTTATTTTCTTAGGTTGAGAATTTTTTAAATTTTCTAACAAAAGAAGACAGATTATCTAGATCAAAATCATACTCAAAATCAGAAGAAACCTCCTCTTTCTTTTTAGATTGAACTTTCAAAACAACCCCTTTTCCTTTGTCTTTTGAGCTTTGGGAAACATATTAATTTCATAACTTTGAACGTCTCGTATGATTTCTTCGAATCTAAGTATATCTAAAATACCAAAGAATTTATGATCGTTGCTTTAGGGATAAAAATGGGAAGGAAGGGATCTCAAAATATTTTTCATAACTCTCATCTCGGATATTCTCTGACCCAAATTAAAAGTATAATTTATTATATAAGACAAACGTACATAAATCTCAGCAAAAGTCTCAGTATCTATCATAGTAATAGTTTCAAAATGTGTGGTGAGAATCAGTAGTTTAAAAGCTTTCACGGCGTGGTACCCTTGAGAGTGAGTTGGAGGATATCCCATGCATCCTTAGATGTGGTATACATTATAATACAACAAAATTCATCGGGTGTTACTGCACCAAAAATGGCACTTAAATCGCAAAAGTTGAAACTACTCCATTTTAGTTCACCAACCATCCAAGTGGTGATGGGTTTAAGAACTATGACATTGCCATTAATCATAGTAGGTGGTGTCCACCCTCTTTCACCAACAATCCATACACGCTCGTCAATCGCTTGCAAAGGCAACCTCATTTGAACCTTCCAATACACATAATTTGACCCATCAAATGGAGGAACCTTATTATACAAATTATCGATATAAACCCATTTTAAAGATCGCACAATAAATTAGTGTAACTGGCTCTGATACCAATTTAAAAACACAAGGGGCTACATGGATCACTTGTAACTAGGGTTACACATATAAAGATCAAATTTTTAACCAAATTTTATCTTGATTATAATTATATGTGCATGCAAGATAAAGTCCAAATAAGATATGCAAACCACGCAATCAAAACGAAACACACAAAAAAGAAGATGTGAGGAAAAATCCCTTTCGGGGAAAACCTTTAATTCAGAACTGTTTCCTAATTGGAACATACCAGATGACTTAGAGACTACTTAGAAATCCACTGAGTATAACGCAATGTTGGTCTTCAAGTGTTTAATCGAAAGAGATGCAGTCCAGCACCACCCTCGGGTAGCAACTCTTCCATCAGTATCCACCAATCAGCCACTGGGTTGCGGAATCCTTTCTTCTTCAGCTATGGAGTCACAACTTCACAAAAGTCATACGTAAATCAAACTCTGTAAGGGTTTGATATAATGTATGGAAAGTGAGTTTGAAAAACTCAACAAATCATATTAGTGATGTATGATTTGGAAAACAATAGTCGTTTCAAAATATAAAAAGAGGAAAACTCTTGGAACCGTTATAGGAATTCATTTTCGCTAAAAATGTTGTGAAAAAGTGTTCACAAGATAAAATAAGACTTCGTTCTAACGAAAACCATAATTTCAGTCTAACAAGGTCCATTCTCATTCGAGTGAAAGATCTAGCTCGTTCTAACGAGCTTCTAATGTACTTATAATGAAATAGCTTTGCGAAATAGAGACCAAAAAAATTTTATTAGAAGTTTCTTCTGACGACCTTAGACACTTCATTCCAATAAAAATACGAATATGTTTGAACAACCTATAGAAGTTATCTAATGAGATTCCAGCCTCATTATAACTAGTTTGGATTTTCATTCTAATGAACTCGGAAAATAAAAATGGTTTATTTTATAATCCTTTTATAAAAAAAAATGCCTCATTTTCAAATGTAAACATCCCAAAATAAATTTGACTGTGTATTTCAATGGATTGATCTTTGGAGCGTTGCTCAATCACTGATATGTCTTCAAAGATCGTGGAAGCATATGCGGATGTAGTGTTCAGTTTGTAAGGGGATACACCAAATTATCTAAATTATGGAAAATTGTAAAATCTTTCTCTTACATATTCACTGTCTTCCGTATCCAAATCTCATTCTCTTAAATCATATAAACTCTATATGCATAATCTATTAGATCATCTAACATATTATGATCTATGGTATTATCCTACCCTTCCATCGTTGTCATATATGACGGTTATACGAGAGTTTGTTCGCGGGACAAGAGGATAATATATTTCTCCGTGAAAAACCCACATCCAGTAATTCTCTCGCATACCCCCATTTAAACAAATTTAATTCAATTATTTTTCACTCAAACACTTTATCATTTATATAATGTGCACAATGATAGGGGAACTCTTATTTATTGGTACACCTCTTTGTGAATTTTATAAACTCGTTAGCACCTTTACGGTACACATACTCGAGTATGTTTGTCTCACCCTTCCATTATTTGTATAGGGAATACCCCATAACATATTGTAGGAATAATTACCTACTATATATAAACAAATGGGATGGGAATAGTTCTAAACCTCGTGGGACCAAACTATGTAAAAATAACCAGTGTAGTCATACAACTCACGTGATGAGAACTGGGTAAAAAAATTTAAATTAAAAGTGTAGTTTTGGAAATTTCTACCCAATTCTTACCCAGTGATTCACATGGCTGCACCGTTATTTTATAAGTTAGTTTAGTCTCGTGGGGCAATCAACAACCTAACTAAAAACTTAATATTGAAACCTATCATGTTAAAATAATAATGTGTTTTGTGATGCCTATGATTTTATCATGATAAAACCCTAATCCACGTATATGTACTAAATTGTTTTTAATTCCACTTTATATCCTAATTAAATCCAAATTTTAAAATCTACTTACATTTGAAGAATATTAAAAATTATCAAAGAATGTCCATTGTGTTCTTTGCCATCTTATCCTAAAATCCAAAAATCCTTCATATTTGTAAATAAAACCCCAAATGATATGTTTTAACAAAAACAATTATATTTATAACAAACAAATAGATTATAATGAAGCCCAAACAAATATCAAACTCAGGTATTTATATTGCAATGAAGAATGTTTTGAATGTTCAAACCTAGTTTTTGCACATATTATTTCTAACAATATCAAAGTCATATATGTATATACAGCCTGTTTACAACAAACATACCCATTATAATGAATCTCAAACAAATTTATAAAGTCAAATATTCACATTCTAATAAATAATTGTTTTAATGTTCAAACCTAATTTTTGCATAACATAATTTCAAAGACAAAGAAGACAATACATGTATATTCAACTATCTTACAACACATATATTCAAGAACTATACACATATACATATATATATATATATATATATATATATATATATATATATATATGTGTGTGTGTGTGTCTGTGTGTGTGTCTGTGTGTGTGTGTGTGTGTGTGTGTGTGAATCATACGCTTTAAGTGAATGAAGATTGAGGATTTTGACCTAGAAGAGAGAAAGAGAGTCGAGTTGATGAGAGAAAGGAGGAAAAGTGATAATGTTGGTAAAAAGGGTTTTAAGTGGGTTGTGTTTGTCATAATTGTCACGGTCTTTGTCATGGTCCTTAACGGTGACAGGGACGGTAATAAAAAAAATATTGGGTGTGTTGTCAAGATTAAGGACCATGACAACAGATGCGTATTTTTTGTCATTGTCCTTGACCATTACAAGGCCTTGCCAAAAATGTGAGACAAGTTTTAAGTTTTAGTGTAATGAGTGGGGGGGGGGGGGGGGGACAGTGAGAGAGAGAGAGAGAGGAATGTTACACAATATTCTATATGAACTTAGTTGCAGCAAAATAAGTATATATAATGATTCATTACTCAAACTAGAGATAAAGACACCATAAACCCTGAAGTTTTAAGGTCATTTGTAATCTTTACCTGATGTACTAATGGTATTTTAAACTAAGTACATTAACTGCAACAATTGAAACCTTGGGAGTAACTCTATTACTGGATTTTAATAAATATTTGAGTGGGAGCTTATTTGATGAATCACAAGACACGAGCTTTCAAGACACCCAATTCATTGATGTCATGTTGAAACTAATGTCAAAATAAGGAAAAATTAATATGATTTTTTTTTAAATGAAGAAAACATATGAATAAAAAAAATGACACCTCACCCCCCCCCCCCCCCCACACACACACAAAAAAAAAAAAAACTGCCCTACCCTTCACCAATGCCACCCTAAACTCTTCCACCATCATTATCACCCGTCACATTCCTCCAATTTTTCCCATTAAATCAAACCCTAACATTGAAACTCAAGTTATTCCTCAAAATTAAATCCTAAATTCACATATCAATAAAAAAAAATAGAATCGATTTACAACCAATATTTACAGTGATTTTCAAAAATTGGATCTGTAATTATTTATAATAGATATATAACGTGGGAGAAAATTTTTACCCATCACACGTGGGACCCTCTAGGAGCATTCCACCCACAGTTAGAACTTCTATTAAGGAAAATAAAAGAGAATCAACATAAGGGATAACTTATAAAGTGTGATAATAATTTAGGGTAAAGGCCAACTATTTAGAAATGTAAATGGTAGAGTCTAAATAAGAAATACCCCCTATAGTTGTGGAAGGTTAGAATTATTATGTATAGTTTCCTAATTAATAAAAAGTACCCCTAATAGGCAAAAGCAAGTATCCAAACCACGTATATCGTGTTTAATTTTTGAGTGTGTTTGGTATATGTTTTGTGTGATTTTTCAATCTGGATTAGTTAGTTTTTGCACTTACAATTCATGACAACTATGGAAAATAAATTCTATAGATCCCATTAATCAAAGTTACAATGTATGAACTAAACTCATGTTTAAAACATAAGAAGTGTTTAAAATGACATCTAAGAGAATGGGTATTCATCACCACCATCATAGAGAATAAGGTTTGAAGATCACTATATCCACATTAGGAGGAATGCTAGCTCCCATTACAAATCCACATTAGGAGAAACCCTAACTCCTATTACAAACCATGTGATGACCAGTTTAAGAGGGGGGTATAGGCATCATCATCGCAATCATATCTCTTGAATAATTGATGTATATGAGGAGCATCAACGCGAGAAAAAAAACCTCGATTGAAACAAGATGAAAATAAAGGCCCCCTGGAGAAGGTTGATCGTGATATCCAAAGGGAAAATCAAAGTAAGGAGAAGCCTTTAGTAATCATATCTCTCTAGTGAGTAACAATCGTATTCGAGGAAAGAGTATCCAATTCCATAATGAGTGAGTGGTGAGAAAGGATGATTGAGCAAGGTCCTCGAGTTTGAAAATAAGAGGAGAAAGGGATGAAATGTGAATCTTGATGCATAAATTAATTGGTGGTTAGGATACCAAGATTGGGTTTCTCACTTAAAGACAGTTGTTCCCAAGATCCCTAGTAAACAATATTAAATCTTATTTTTCTCGAGGTTTAGAGAAATTGGAGTCATCAAAGAAGCTTATCATCCTACACTTCAAAATTTATGATCGGAAGATCGATCTCACCAATAATATTCACTAATATTGCCAAGTTATGGCACTGTAAAACAACAATAAGGCGTTGATGTGTTGAGATTTTCCGATCTAGCTTAGGGGATGTCCCTTAGAAGTAGTTTTAGAATCTTCTATTTGGGTTGGTAAAAATCTTTTAACAGCTTTTTAAGTTAATTATGGCTAAGTTCATCACCAAAAAATCCACCTAAAGATTATGGACACCTTACTCATGATCTGGAAGAAATCTTATTATTTACTTAGGGAATATCTCAGGTGCATTGCTCAGAATGAGTAGATGTTGTTTCTTACAAGATTGATTTTTTCAATGAATTGATGTACTATTAATCACTAACAAATAAAGATCCTACCACAATTGCTGACCTGGTGTCTAGAATCGAGAAGTATTCTAAGGTAGATGACATGGTTATTGTAAGTGACCAGGGAGGTGGTTGAACTAAGGCATGAGGAAATAGCGTAAACGAATTTTGGATAAGGAATTAGGTATATAACTAGACTACTTAGGAAGAAATGTGACAAAGTGGACTTAACCAAAGACTATCAAGGGATCAACATCGTTTTCAAAGAATCATGTATAAGATTATTCCAAAGATCAAAGATAACTTATACTGAAGTGGTTGGGATATATGGTTGGCGGGATAACTAAGAATAAATGATAATTACGGTGCTTAAACCCTAATAACCAAGGGCATAAAACCAACAACTTAGAAGCCTTAAAGTCCCCCTAGAAGATTTAGTGTAAGTTTAGAAACTTAATGACTATACATAAATAAAGACGTCATAGGAAAAGGTCTCGGTTATGTACGGACCAGACAATGTCCCGGATAATGTGTATGAAGGACACATATTCGTCGTCATTATTGAAGAATCCTTCTCCTACTAGATTAAGGTAAATGCAGTTTGGATCGAGGTAAATAAGGTGACTACCACTATGGAAGCATTTAATTTTGAACCATACAAGTCGACCATTAAAAACATTTATCCTTCATAAGAGGTGGATCATACCAAGCATTTTATATTCATGAAAGGATAATTTGTAGAGGTAACACCCATCACCATTATGCTTTAGATGTTATTATTTGCATAGAAAAATGGGATACGATAAGATCTTAGTCGACCGAGGAAGTTCATTAGAAGTTATGCACCTCAAGTTGTTCAACAAACATAACTTGCAGATGAGTGACTTCATGGAGGCCATGTAATACCTTATTTATTATTGAATTTAGGAATAAACTATTAAATTTGAATGATTATTACTTGTGAAAGATGATTATAATAAATGCACAATTTATGTGATATTTTAACTACATGTTATATGACATTAGGACTACGTAAATTAATTGATCGGTGTAATTAATCACGTTGGAATTAATCGTGTGCGCTATACTTGTAAAATATTTAAATTGTGTGTTTTATTTTACTTAGTGGGATATTATAGTTTAAACTAGATTTTAGGGTGGTACAAAGGCTCAAAGAGTTAATGCTTGGGATTGGCCACCATGTATAGGTATACCTTTGGGCAAAGTTTTGGGTCAACCAATGTAGCATTTTAAGGTCATATGGGGGTCTAAAACTAGGTCTTTTATAGACGTGGGAGATTAAGGGTATATGAGTTATATCAACCCTCATTAATATATTACGTTAAACCTAAAACTTAAACCTTAGTAATAAGAGAGACTTAGGAGATCATTGGAAAGACTTTTGTGAACAACAAGGAGATCACAAAAGAAAGAATCAAGCTAGAACCTTCAACCTTCGTAATCATGCAAGAAATATCTTGCTATATCACAGTTTAACCTATAATTTATTTATGTTATAATTGATTTTTAGAATCAGTTTGAATTAGAAGCTTGTTAGTAATATGATTTAATGCTTAATCATATTTTATATTAGGATGATACGAATTAAAGATGTAGACTTATTTAACCTGTGTTAAATCTAATCTTGTTTGGATTTATTGATGAAACCCATTTATCATGGATCAAATCTATTATTATACCCAAATTATGTCCACCAATAGACATATGACACGTGGCATGGAAAACCAAAAAAGCACAATAAAGATATACCACGTGACTAACTAAGGGCCACAGCCTGTAGACAAGACCACGGCTTGTACCCAACTAGGCCGTAAAATGCAATCATTTTCCCCTTTATATAGTCAATACCACGTCCTGGTGCTTATCAGGACACGGACATCATGGCAGGCCTAAATTGAAGGGCCACAATCACGCCTTTAATAGGTCGCGGACCCTCAATCTCCACATCTCCAGATGTCCAGACTACAGACCTTGACATGTCACCGACAACCTGTAATACCCCGTATTTTTATGGCTTTTAATTATGAGGTTAATGATATGGAATTGTTTTTAATTATGGGATTTATTAAATTAATTTGGGAAAATTAATTAATTGAAAAAGTAATTCGGATTTAAATGTTAGTGAGGCGAGAGTTAGTATTTAGTTATTAATATGTTGTTGAATATTACTGAGTGCTTATGGTAATATGTGATCATGAAATTTATTAAAATTATCGTGAGTTGAAAATACGGCAGTTTCGGTAATATAGTTGGGACGCGCGTGTCAGTCGTGTCAGGACCCAATTTAATGGATTTAAAAGTATTTTATTTATATGTCATCCGTATGGTTGTTTTGAGTGCGCCAACGTGTTCGAAAGGGTTGAGATAGTCAGAACACACTAGCCGGAGATTTAGTTTGGGTCTCGGGGTATTTTTAGGCCAAACCGGCAATCCGGAAGGGTATTTTGGTAGTTTTAAAAATTAAGGAATTAAGACCCACGAATTTTAGAGTTTATATATATATATTATTAGAAAAGCCATTAGGGCCATGTTCAACCAAAAACAAGAGAGTGAGCTACGTGAGTTAGTGAGAAGTTGAAAAAGGGTTTCCAAACCAAAACCACCACCCACCACCACTATTTTGGATGAAATTGTGACCGAAAAGAAGAGAGAACCAGCCTTTGGACACCAGCAACGAATCAGAACATCAAACTTAAGGCCAGTGATTTGGTTTCATTAGTTCAATGAATATTTCCTCCATGCTTAGTGTAGAAATTCATGATTGTCTTGAAAGATTTGATGAAAACCCAATGAATTTGATGTACAACTCTAAACTTTGGTTAGAAAGTAGATGTAGATCTATTCTGGACGAATTCAGTGCCCCAAACATAACTTTTGATGATTTAAAAATGAATTAAATGGGAGATTTATCATTTGTTCTTGAAGAAAATAGAAAACTAGGGTTTTTTATGAAGTTTTGATCCATATAAGGCCAATGATTGAGGATTAAAAGGTTTTGAAACGTTAACAATGATGTATTTCGATTGTATGATGATCCTATAACGTTAGATTAGATTTTCATAGCTTGTAATGAAGTTTTGGGATGAATTTGTTATTAAATAACGAAGCAAGACGTAACTTATCTGGTGCGTTCGATCGATCGACACTCCCGAGTCGATCGATCGATCGACATTCAAGGTCGATCGATCGACTGTGACACCCCGCTTAATAAAATATCGGGTGATCAGTCCTATACCAAATTAAAACAGGAATCCCAGTTGGATCATCCTTAGCATCACTGTCAAAAACTTTTTAAAAACTTACTAACCACCTAGTATTCCAAAAACTGGTGCCAATTTTAACTTTTTTAATTAAACAAAACAATACATGCGGAATTAAAACACAAACCATTCACACAACTGAATGAAAGTAAATAGAATAATAAATACACAACTTGCCGAATAAATCACCGGCCACCAAATAAAAAAATCCAATACAAATATTCAACACTTGAATGAATTACACCTGAAAACTGTACCGAGAAGTCTGGGCTACAAGCCCTAAATAAAACTGAGACTGGTACAAGATTCCAATACTAGGAATGAATGAATGAATGAATGATGCGTCTAATCCAAACTCCTACTGGCATCCACATATGCCGCAGCTCCGTGTCCCTGGAATAGAATATCAATCCTGGCGTCCCTGTGGCTGGACACCTAAAAGGTTTTGAAAATAGTTTTATAGCAAGGGTTAGAACCCAAAACATTTTGAGAATATTTAGCAAGTGAATTAACTGCAGTAATTTAAAATGTATGAATGCGCTTCATATTTAAGTTAGTGTCGCACTCCCTTGTGGACATTCTCACCCCTCCACTATTGTGCACACCTACCGGTTATCTTAACCCCACCTAGTTGTACTACCCCGTTCAACTAGTCCTGGTAAAATCTTACCTTACCATATTACTCTAACCCGAGTATAAATGATTCTTGAATTATAAGTTATCTCACAATTAACTTAATTAATTCCTCTTAAATAGTAACATATAACCGTATCACAAGTTATATAAAGTAAATACATCACACACTGTATTATTCCCATAAATGATTAACTTAATTAATTTCTCATTAATTAACAGCATATAACTGTAACCCGAGTTATATAAGGTAAATACATCACACATTGTATTATCACCTACATATAATATTTACTACCATATTATACGTACCTTTACTAACATCCACACATATATCATACGTGTATCTATCCTTCCGAGTATACCTTCACCGGATGATTCCCTCTAAAATGCTATCTCACTAGGTGTGCTCACAAAACCTAGTTTTCCCGAGTTGGAATCGCTCACTAACTCGGCCCAAAATATAAACGTAGTGGAGGCGGTCATATTCCTTCCCTGAAAGTGAGATAAATCCCTCACCCATATATACCGGACGCTATGACCTGGGGATATACTCGCCCTACTCCTCAAGCTAGTTGATTCACCCACATCGCGCAACCTCCCTTTATAGCATTAGAGTATTTAAATTGAATAAATATCTAGTCACTGATATTTAATATCACACACAATATAAACATGTATATATATACTATCACTGTACTGTATATATATAATATAAACCCCAGGCTTTACCGTGTGCTCAAAATCCCGTACACTGCCTGTAATTTAATGTCACACACAATATATACATGAATATATATATATATATATATATATATATATATATATATATATATATATATATATATATACTATCACTACCCCGTATATATATATATTATAAACCCTCGCTTTACCGTGTACCAAAAATCCCGTACACTGCCTAAAATTCCCTGAGTCTGTGGCCCGACTCAACGTAATTAATTTTCTCACTTAATAATTTATCGTCATCCCGAGTTTATGGTCCGACTCTAGTATATTCAACTCATATATCAGTTTGTATATTATTTTCCCCGAGTCTATGGTCCGACTCTAATTAAATTAATTATCGCACTCATTAATTTAATACTTACCCGAGTCTACCATCTGACTCCTATTTAATTAATTTACACATTAATTAATCAACACAAACCCGAGTCTGCAATCCGACTCTAATTAAATTAATTATCACATTTATTAATTTAATCCTACCCGAGTCTATAATCCGACTCTAATTAAATTAATTATCACATTTATTAATTTAATACTACCCGAGTCTATAATCCGACTCTAATTAAATTAATTATCACATTTATTAATTTAATACTACCCGAGTCTATAATTCGACTCTAATTAAATTAATTATCACATTTATTAATTTAATAACTTGGTGTCACCCAACCATTATCCCCGGACTCGCTCACTTGGCCCGTACCTCAATATTTCCCGAGTCAATGTTCCGACTCCAAACTAATTAATTTCTCTCAATAATAAATTTACAACTTTGATGCCACTTAACCAATATCTCTGGACTCGCTCACTCGATCCATTTTTATATCTCATAATTTCATTCTCACATTTTCACCCACAATGTGTCACACATTTATTTCCATAATTTCCCCAATTATATTTACCTATAATCGTTAGCACACCCGGACTCACCCACTTGGTCCATAATTAAATATTTCCCGAGTCTATATCCCGACTCAAAATTAATTAGTTTATCTCCAAACTTAATTCACTACCTTGGGATCGCATGACCAATATACCCGGATTCACTCACTTGATCCGTACCTCACTATTTTGGAATGAAATTTCTCAAATTCATCCATTAAATGCCCCACATAAATTCATCCTAGTCCCTATTACTTTCTCCCATAATTGCTAGGAATATTGGTTTCATATTTACTTATCACTAATTAATGTATGGGAATTAAATTTCTAATTTATTTCCCCCTTATATACAAACTGGGCGAACTGCCCAGAATTCCAAATCATCGATCGATCGAACCCCCTGGGTCGATCGATCGATCGTCCCTGACTTCGTCTTCTCCAAGAGGCAGTTCCACCATTAACGAAAACCTCCAACTTTCATTCTTTCCCCTGGACTAACCCAAGCCCAATCAACCCTATTTCTATATAAGAATAGGATCAAAGCACCTTATAGAACATCAAACTGAAATTAAATCTCCCGATTTCCTACTTTTTCCCGATTTGGGTATTATTCGGGTCTCAAATCCCCAATACGAATTTCATTCATTTTTATCAGTAATTAATCCTCTACTCTTACTGATTTTAACATCTGATTCAGTTCTCCACATTCTAGAATCAAAACACGATCAATCTCCCCTTTAATCCCATTAAGGTATATAAATTTACAAAAACCCAATTTAGAGTTTGGTGACACACCCAAAAATGAATTTTCATACACGCATCACTATGATATGAATTTATTATCAAACTTTTAGAAATCACAACAGTTAACCACTTGCCTGAAAGTGTTCGTAGTGTCTGATCCGTTGGCGTAGTCCCTTAAATTGGCTCCAATAACCTTCAATTTTCTCTTGATTTGCTTTCCCCCAAATCCCCTCTCAAACCCTAGGTTTAGAGTTATGTTGGTTGCCATTCCTTAATCTCCCAATTAGGTTAAAAATCCTTAATCCCGTTTTTCACCTAATGGGCTTAATTAAAGTGGCCCAACTCACCCCGTATGGGCCCGACTATGCCCAAAAATACCCCGAGACCCAATTACTACCCCAGGGTACTCTTTTCTGACTATCTCGATCCATCCGAACGCAACCGCGCACTCGGAATTGCTATCCGAAATACTTTTCGACATCACCAAATTTCGACCCCAAAATGCGACATATGAGATTTTGAACCATTGACTTAAAAGTCGCCAATTATAAATAATTCGGCTCACTCAATTAAATTCTCCAACTCATGAATTTAAGTTTCTCCAATTTAAATATTTTTATAATTCCAAAAAATAATTAAATATTAAACCCTTAAAATTACGGGGTGTTACATCGACCTTCCCAAAACCGGTTATATTTTTCTTTTGTTGGATTTTAACAAGTTCGAACTTAGAGCATTATTGGTGGGGACTTTGTGAATACTCTTAGATTCAAGAAAGACCAGTAGGCATGTTTGTGAAACTCGAATTATAATTAGAAGTCAAATTGGAAATTATATTAAACTTAATAAGGCCCGACGAGTGTGATACTATTTGAGATTGAGAGTTGATGAGTAAAGTGTTTGATAGTTGAATAATATAAGGTTAGTGGCATAAATGAGGGCCTGAAGAATAGTGGATTTAAATGTGGGAATGATAGGAGACTGGGTAACCTTTGTGGGCTAGGCTTTAGGTACTTGAAACTATGACGTGAGATGTGTCGGCGGTCTTTATTATATATTATTCGGAGACTTAAAGATATACAAATTGGAATAACGATATAAGAATGTAGAATATACCTTATTTAATACTTTAATATATCTAAGTTGTGTGATTGCTTAGTATATGGACTTATGTGTATAACATACCTACCATACTTGCTATCACAGGAGGTCGGTTTCGAACTGGGACATCTAATCCTTGTGTGCCTACAGGGGGATTTAGATTGGTACCTTAAGGACTTGGGGCTGTGATTGACTTATTTGTGAGTTAATAAGTCAGCTGACCATGGGAGCGTAGGTATGTGCGTGACCCATGGGTATGTGAAATATGTTTGCCTCCAATATGTGTGATTTTGCTTTTTAAAACGGTTCCTGAGAGATTCGGAATACGTAGTCCTTATGTATGTGATGTACCAGGATTCGATAGCAGAGTATGTTTGCACCACAGCTTAGCCTAGGGGTGCCCTAATTATATAATTATGTTGAAATTTATATATTGGTGATGATAACAGACTCCTTGTTAATTTGGTGAATATCCTTATTAATGTGTGTGAATAATTGCGATTCTTTGATTAAAGTTAAAATTGAGAAATTCCTATATGATTTAATACAAATTAATCTGAGAAACGAAAATGTAGATTCACGTAGATTAGATTGGAATGTCTTGAACAAACCCCTATATTATCATATGAAGAGAAGTTACAGGATAGACTAGTTAGTTAGCGGCATCACTAGGATGGGTTGTGGATATCCGTTAAGCGTGCACATTAGCTGAGAGGTGAGAAACTTATGTGAGAGCACGGAACTAACATGTACTTAATATTCATTGTTTAATGCAATTAAACACTTGTTATATTTTAAACTGTTTTCACCTCGGGCTTTGATCCGTTTGCTTTCAAATCTATTTTCTTGAAAAACATTTTAGGTGCCCAGCCACAGGGACGCCAAGCTTAGGAGTTCCATTCCAGTGACGTGATGTAGCTGCTGTGGAAGTTATAGGACCTCCAGAGTAGACGCCTCCACATTCTACTTTGACTTTATTTCAGATTTATTCCTCTATTAGGACATGTCGCCCCTTTCCTTTTAAAGACAGCTTTACCATTCTCAGTTGTATTTCGGTTTCAGATTGTAATTAATTAATTATTCAGACATTGAATTTTGTTTTATTCAGTATTTGAATTATTCAGGGGAGTGTTACTCCAGATTCATTTAATTTTTTCATTATTATCTTGATGTGACTGTGATGTGATGGTAGTATCATTTAGCTAATAATTTTAATTGGTTACATGTTGATTTAATTTAATAAAATTTGACAACTCACTTTTTAAATATTAGGTGGCTAGTAATTTTTCATAAATGTTTTTGACAGTGATGCTATGAACTGAACCAACTTGACATTTTGTATTAATTTGAATAGAGGAGTAGCTACCCGGTATTTAATTAGTCGGGGTGTCACAGGTGGTATCAGAGCCAAGTTCTAGTGTCCTTTAGGATCTATGAGGCTTATTATGCTTCCAGCATAGCTTTCTTTGAAGTAGAGCCCTATGTTTAGGATTGTTGATTTCTTTGGTGAGATATCGTTCTCCTGATGACACATATGATAGTGAATATTATTTGCATTCGGGTGTGTTCGTGTGCCGAATAATGCAGTATGTCAGGCGAAGACAGTTGGGCGAACAGCAAGAGGCAAAAGATCAGTTGAGGTATTAAATTTATTGAAGAAGGATGACCGTAGTTGAAGTCACCCATATTATGGCACGGAAGTCTAGGACGGTACAGACGGCCAAGGCGCGACTTGTGATTTCTTGGCACAACTAAAGTAGAAAGTGGGGTCAAATGAGACTCACCCAACAAGGTTGGAATGGGAAAGAAAGAGTTAGGTGAAACATTGAAGAGAACCAGCAGTGGAAATACTCGAAATGCAGAGATGGCATGTGCTAGCCAAACGAACGTAATATATCCAAAGGCTTGGAAATATGTTGGGGTATGGCCAATCGAGAGTGAAAAAAAAAATTGGGGTAATTTTTCTTGGCTCGTAAGAGTGGAGTTTCAATGGTGAGAGAAAATCACCACACTTAGAATTGGAATATGACGTCGAGTGAAGGCATACACGTATGGTATGACCATAAGTTCCTTCATAAGATGTTCAGGGTGAATGGAGAATGTGATTCTGAACTCACACAAGAGGGACGAACAGAGGTCACTTTGTGAGGAGAAATTTAATTATGTAGCGAACCTTACACCAGGTGAAGTAGGTGAAATGGAAAAGAGGATATTAAAGGGAGAATTTACAAACAAGAAGAATTGTTAGCTCTTTTGGGGAATTCTGCTTGGACGGTCAATGCAAATGGTAATAATGTCGCGTAGTGTTAATTTGGAGGTAAATGTTTCCTTGGGTGGGGAGATGCAAGAATCGAGGAATTTTTATAGAGGAAGACTGGGAAAATGGTATTAGAGAAGCACCACAAGGGGAAGACCCAACGGAGAACCCATTAAAATGATTCGAATAGCTGAATTATTACTGAGCGATGGTGATTTCAGTAAGAGATGTGGAAAATATTAGCGTGTTCCTTAGGTCCATCAAGCTAAGGGAACAATGGAGGTAGTCATCAGATCCGAGACTACCAACGTCCGAGAGAAGGACCACCTTAACATGGTTGGTGTGACCGAAGATAGGTGGAGTATGTGTAGAGGTATTTTGTGGGGAGTAAAACCCGTGCGTTATAAATGTTTCCCGGTGCAAATGTAGGGATAAAGGTATTGTGCCTGGCAAGGGAAACAGTTATTAAAATATTCGATTTGGTACGGACAGGTGTGTTAAGTCTAGGAACCATTTGAGCAGCCAGGACGATTGTCAGGATAAAAGTATAAGTTATATCCTCAGATAATGTTTCATGTTGTTTGTAGCATGAACGAGTTGCTACAATTGTTATTATTGTTATTTTTTCTTGAGAGTCGAGTTTAGTGAGTATAAAAATTTTTATTATTTATGAGAATATTTTCCCTGATAGTGTGGGGTTACCTTTATTGTCATCCGCGGAGGATAAATGAGTATATTGATAGCGGTATATACTTTATTGAAATTACTCGTTTTAAGTGCTGTGTTATACGAGTATGATATTATCCTAATTATGGTTTTATATATGATTATACCGATAGTGTGATGGTATTGCAAGTTTATCGGGGTTACTACCTTGGGGTAGAATGTTTCATTCTAGACAGGCCCCATCTATGAGAGGGTCGGGCTCGTAATTGTACTTTTGTGTGTGTGTGTGTATATATATATATATATATATATATATATATATATATATATATATATATATATATATATATATATATATATATATATATTTGTGATTTCAAAAAGGTATAATGGTCTCGGATATTTAATCCCAGTATGCGTAGGGATATAATTGATATGATTCGTACGTAATTGGCTTACTAGTCAACGAAAAGGTTTAGCGGGTTATTATAATTAACGATTAAGATGTCGTAATAAGAAGAGTGCATTGTTTTATCACCCTTTAGAGATTTGGGAGTTTAAACTCATAGTTGTGTGTCTGGGTACGGGATTTTGAGTGCCACGATTATATTTACATCATGTATATGAAATGTGATTACTATCAATGTCAAGCAACAGTGTCTTTCGAAAGGAGTTCATTATTTAAGTGTCATTGCGGAAGAAGATGTAACTTTGTTGTTAAGATACGGGAATGTAGGGGTACATATTATGGACTGAAGGCCTAACAGATCCCGATGATCGACAATGCTAGGGAGTAGTGTATCGGGGGGGTCCTTATTTGGATTTCGCTTTGGGAGACATCCCACGCATGAAACTTAGCGTAAGGTTGGTAGTAGGGAGATGTATGACCTTTCGTCTATGATTTGGGTACCTCGATCATTATGGAGTACGTAGTTAAACTGGAAGTTAAAGGGGAAATTAAGATATAAGGCCAGTAGAGCCAGCGGTGTGGTGAGGAAGTACTGATAATTTTGTTTTACTCTGGCAGATTGAAGGAGGCAATGAGGTTAAGGAGGATTTAAGATTTCAAATTCGGAGGTGATTGAGAATGCCCAAGTGGTATAGCCATGTTGTAAATTAAGCGGCAATAAAGAGTTTGGAATAGGTATGAAGCGTATATGATGTTTAAAACCGTATGCATGGGTTATAAGAGGAGTAGACATCTTGGTTTACTAATGTAGTAATCGCTAGAAGAAGGGATATAGATGGGTGAAATTATTACTTAAGGGATTAAGCGTCGTAAGAGAAAGTGTTAATGAGTATACTCATGTGTAATTAGTGTAGCACGTCCGAATTTGGTGAAAAGGCAGTGGAAAGCCATTTAATAAGGGGATATCTCTTGAGAAGGCAAATATTTAATTATTATGGGCAATTTGGAGTAGAGTTCCGACCAATTGAATGTTGAGGGTGACTCAAGAGTAAATAGAATGAGGATGTCAATAAGGTATAAAGGTCCCAGATGTGCACAACGTGGTGAAAAGTGCAAGGGTCAAAACTTTTGGTATACGCCGAGAGAAGAAGAAGATCATTAAGTATGACTTAACGGGAAGAATTATACGAGAAAGTCGGCATTGAAAGGGGTGTAGTAAGTAGTAGAACGGTTGGGGTTAGATGATCAACTATATATTTTTGTATCAATCCGAAGATTCCAGGGTGGGAAGAGTCAATTTGGCATATTTTTTAGGGGTTGCCAACTTATAGATAAGTATTGAGTTCCTTTAAATATGTGGGACAGGTTGTCCAGAAGGAGAGAAATTGTTATATACTTGGGTGGTTTACACTATTAGATAGTGGACATGCCGGTAAGTGGTCCTACACAGTATTATTCAGAACTAAGAGGAGATCCCCGAAATTCACCTTCAACATGGGGTAGCAAGAAGTAGTGTAAATAACATTTCGTTCTGAGGGTTGTATCACCTATAGCCCGAGGTGTAGGCGCAAGGTGATTGATGACTGGTGGATTGTATGAAAGAAATTTTGGATTCATTGCGATCTTTTCATTTTCAAATCGGGTATAATTAGTAAGTGAGGTATATTGTGGTAATGGGGAGAAGATATTACATAATGGTAGAGTTGGGTGAAAGCACACGTATCAATTTATAGTGGACAAGGTGCTTACAAATGTTTTGTGTAACACCACTCGGCTGAAGTGGCTTTCCCTTGTGTAAAAGTGACAATGTCGGGAACAGATATTCAAAGAATGGCCAAGAGTAGTAGAGGTGTTATTTATTTATTCCAGGATGGGAGTTTGGTGTGTTGATAAATGCGAGAGTTAATGCGTAGTGAGGTGTGAACTCACAATAATATTGAGATAATGCGACCAATGATATATAGGTTATTGTTATTCGAATGTTATTTAGTAAGAGCACAACGTGAAGTGCATTTATTGAAGTGTAACCCTATAACTGATAAAGTGTCAAGACTGTTAAACAAGCTTGTTGTGAAGCGAGGGCTTTAGTGATTGGGCCTTTCTTTATATTTTGTTTTGAGTACTGGAGGATACCTAATTTTTCCAGGTATGACTTACTTTTCCGAATTTCGGGACGAAATTCCGTTATTAGGGGGAAGTATGTAATATCCCGTATTTTTATGGCTTTTAATTATGAGGTTAATGATATGGAATTGTTTTTAATTATGGGATTTATTAAATTAATTAGGGAAAATTAATTGGAAAATTAATTAATTGAAAAAGTAATTCGGATTTAAATGCTAGCGAGACGAGAGTTAGTATTGGTTATTAATATGTTGTTGAATATTACTGAGTGATTATGGTAATATGTGATCACTAAATTTATTAAAATTGTCGTTAGTTGAAAATACGGCAGTTTCGGTAATGTAGTTGGGACGCACGTGTCAGTCGTGTTAGGATCCAATTTAATGGACTTAAAAGTATTTTATTTGTATGTCATCCGTATGGTCATTTTGAGTGCGCCAACGTGTCCATAAGGGTCGAGATAGTCAGAAAATACTAGCCGGGAATTTAGTTTGGGTCCCGAGGAATTTAGCTTGGGTCCCGGGGAATTTTTAGGCCAAACCGGCAACCTGGAAAGGTATTTTGGTAATTTTAAAAATTAAGGAATTAAGACCCACGAATTTTAGAGTTTATTTATATATTATTAAAAAAGTCATTAGGGCCATTATCAGCCAAAAACAAGAGAGTGAGCTACATGAGGTAGAGAGAAGTTGAAAAGGGGTTTCCAAACCAAAACCACCACCCACCACCACCATTTTGGACGAAATTGTGACCGGAAAGAAGAGAGAACCAGCCTTTGGACACCAGCAACGAATCAGAACATCAAACTTAAGTCAAGTGATTTGGTTTCATTAGTTCAATGAATATTTCCTCCATGCTTAGTGTAGAAATTCATGATTGTCTTGAAAGATTTGATGAAAACCCAATGAATTTGATATACAACTCTAAACTTTGGTTAGGAATTTTATGTAGATCTATTCTGGACGAATTCAGTACCCCAAACATAACTTTTGATGATTTAAAAATGAATTAAAGAGGATATTTATCATTTGTTCTTGAAGAAAATAGAAAACTAGGGTTTTTATTGAATTTTGATCCATATAAGGCCAATGATTGAGGATTAAAAGGTTTTGGAACGTTAACAATGATGTATTTCGATTGTATGATGATCCTATAACGTTAGATTAGATTTTCATACCTTATAATGAAGTTTTGGGACGAATTTTGGATTAAATAACGAAGCAGGCCGTAACCTATCTGGTGCGTTCAATCGATCAAAACTCCGAGGTCGATCGATCGACCACCATCAATCGATCGACATTCAAGGTCGATCAATCGACCTTCCCAGAATTGATTATAATTTTCTTTTGTTGGATTTTAATAAGTTCGACCTTAGAGCATTATTGGTGGGGACTTTGTGAATACTCTTAGATTCAAGAAAGACCAGTAGGCATGTTTGTGAGACTCGAATTATAATTAGAAGTCAAATTGGAAATTATATTAAACTTAATAAGGCCCGACGAGTGTGATACTATTTGAGATTGAGAGTTGATGAGTAAAGTGTTAGATAGTTGAATAATATAAGGTTAGTGGCATAAATGAGGGTCTCAAGAATAGTGGATTTAAATGTGGGAATGATAGGAGACTGGGTAACCTTTGTTGGTTAGGCTTTAGGTACTTGAAACTACGACGTGAGATGTGTCGGCGGTCTTTATTATATATTATTCGGAGACTTAAAGATGTACAAATTGGAATAACGATATAGGAATGTAGAATATACCTTATTTAATATTTTAAGATATCTAAGTTGGGTGATTGCTTAGTATATGGACTTATGTGTATAACATACCTACCATACTTGCTATCACAGGAGGTCGGCTTTCGAACTGGGCCATCTAATCCTTGTGTGCCTACGTGAGGATTTAGATTGGTACCTTAAGGACTTAGGGCTGTGAATGACTTATTTGTGAGTTAATAAGTCAGTTGACCATGGGAGCGTAGGTATGTGCGTGACCCATGGGTATGTGAACTATGTTCGCCTCCAATATGTGTGATTTTTCTTATTAAAACGGATCCTGAGAGATTCGGAATACGTAGTCCTTATGTACGTGATGTACCGGGATTCGATAGCAGAGTATGTGTGCACCGCAG
The DNA here is from genome assembly GCA_949130495.1 of Sambucus nigra. Classification (NCBI taxonomy): domain Eukaryota; kingdom Viridiplantae; phylum Streptophyta; class Magnoliopsida; order Dipsacales; family Adoxaceae; genus Sambucus; species Sambucus nigra. The sequence goes on from OX422208.1 coordinate 746,201,959, forward strand.
CTTAGCCTAGGGGTGCCCTAATTATATAATTATGTTTAAATTTATATATTGGTGATGATAACAGACTCCTTGTTAATGTGGTGAATATCCTTATTAATGTGTATGAATAATTGCGATACTTTGAGTAAAGTTAAAATTGAGAAATTCCTACATGATTTAATATAAATTAATCTGAGAAATGAAAAGGTAGATTCACATAGGTTAGATTGGAATGTCTTGAACAAACCCCAATATTATCATAAGAAGGATATCCATTAAGCGTGCACATTAGCGGAGAGGTGAGAAACTCATGGGAGAGTACGGAACTAACATGTACTTAATATTCATTATTTAATGCAATTAAACACTAGTTATATTTTGAATTGTTTTCACCTCGGGCTCTGACCCGTTTGCTTTCAAATCTATTTTCTTGAAAAACATTTTAGGTGCCCGGCCATAGGGACACCAAGCTTAGGATTTCCATTCCAGTGGCGTGCTGTACCTGCTGTGGAAGTTACAGGACCTCGAGAGTAGACGCCTCCATATTCTACTTTGACTCTATTTCAGATTTATTCCTCTGTTAGGGCATGTCGCCCCTTTCCTTTTAAAGACATCTTTACCGTTCTCAGTTGCATTTCAGTTTCGAATTGTAATTAATTAATTATTCAGACTTTGAATTTGGTTTTATTCAGTATTTGGATTATTCAGTTGAGTGTTACTCCAGACTCATTTTATTTTTTCATTATTATCTTAATGTGACTGTGATGTGATGGTAGTATCATTTAGCTAATAATTTTAATTGGTTACATGTTAATTTAATTTAATAAAATTTGACAACTCACTTTTTAAATATTAGGTGGCTAGTAATTTTACATAAATGTTTTCGATAGTGATGCTATGAACTGAACCAACTTGACATTTTGTATTAATTTGAATAAAGGAGTAGTTACCCGATGCTTAATTTTTCGGGGTGTCACACAACCTGTCAACATTCCACTACCTTAAAAGATTTTATCTTATCCACAAGTCATGTGTACCTCGCACGTGGCACTCACATTAACCCCTGTAAACAAAGGCATATGCCTCCTTATCTAGGGGTGACCCTGAGGCAGGAAAACCCGTCCAAATTCTCATCTACATCTCTTTACACCTAACAACACACTCAAATCACCTACACTAGTAACCTGACCCACACCTCGCCGCAACCCCTCCCCAGTCTACACTACCAGATCGCAGCCTCCAGTATAAAGAGCTTGTATGTTATGCATATTATATCACTCTATGTCTTCTTGTATGCCTCTAATTCCTTCATACTTCTACTACTATATGTATATAATGAGAATTAGTCTCCACGATGAATGTAGGATTATTTCCACGGCCGAACCACTATAAATATCATGTTCTCTCTCTTTTACTATAATTTCTATACTTTGACTGTTGTGTATAACTTTGAAGGTATGATTTACTATGGTAAACCATTTTTAGACAACAACTGTTTTGCATCGACTATGGGGAAGAGGTGTAATACCGAGTTTATCCAAAATCGGGTCCATTGTGCCTTATTTCATCCATAAGGATCTCCGAATCTACATCTTATGGGTGACATCTTGGTGGTTAGACCCATTTTTCATATAAACCCTTTGAGGGCATCTTATTTTTTTCAGATATGTTCTCCCAAGAGAATCTTATGTATTTTAGACACATCCACTTCCCCGAATGATGCCTCTAAGTCCAGATCTTGCTAAGAATTCTGATAGGCAATGGCCTCTGGTAACTAAGGATGTGTATATATTTAGTTTTCTCAACTTTTAGGCATTTTGTGACATGTTATGACTTATATATTACGAATTTATTGCTCAACTTATGTTATTTTGCACATTAGGACTTTTCATGCCTTAGATCAACACCCTAAGGATTTTTTTAGTCCAACTCTCGAGGTGTAGAATGACATTTAGGCAAATTTGGGTTAGAACCTACGTGTTGTCCCTTACTTTTCGTGGCTTAACAGATTAGTCAATTTTATTTATTTTTATCATATTTTGCATTTTTTATTAAAGAATCATTTTAAACCAAAGGATCCACAAAATGTTTAAAAACCCCTATAGCCTATTTACTGACTTACAGGTCGAGTTAAATCGCATAAGGCTACATAATACAAATTCCACAAGCAAAATCCGGCGAGGCAATTGTCTTAAGGATCGATAAACCACTCACTATAGGTTAAGATGCTTTTACTAACTTTTTAGTATGTCACACCTCGATTTCTCGGGTGAAAGTTTTATCTCAAAACAATGATAAACAATAAATAAGCCACGAATGCTTCAAGAACTGAGAGATTTATTGATTCTGAAATGTTAGACAATTGTATTTTAAAAACTAGGGGTGTTCGCGATCCGGTCCGCTTCGGCTTTAGGTTTTTTTTACCGTATCAACTTGGTCGGTCCTCTAAAAAATGGACTGAGATCGGACCGATAATGAGTCGGTTCGGTTTTTTATAGGTTCGGTCCGATCTAACCGGTTGTTCCTCACATTAATGAATTACATCATTTATAATAATAAAAATATACCCGAGTCTATTTTTTCCAAACATTAAAAACAAAAAAATATCAAAATTTTGAATTATAACAAACCTAATATTGGATTAAACTATAATTTAAACTAATCAAATATCAAAATATATATTTTCACTATTTATTTATCTTACATACATACATATATATGTAAAAATATATTATATTATATATAGTCAGTCCTAATTTTTAAAACTGTAAACCATGGACCGGACCGACTAGGTCAGTCCGCCAGAAAAATAAACTGAAACCGGACCGATTAAGAAAAAAGATCGAAAAAAAATAGTGGATTTGGCTCGGTTCGGTTTGGTCCATCGGTCCAGTCGATTTTTTGAACACCTCTATTAAAAATTCATTCTTATATAATACTCATATATGTAGTTCTTGTGTTGCTCTATATTTTATTCCCTCTAATAAGACCTTTCCTTGTCTTTATGTGTCAAGTGACTCCTGAAGCATTCGTTCCTTATAGGTAACCCTTCAAAATAAGTGGAAGGAAAGGAATCAACAAAGTTACTGCGAATATTTTAACCAATTCTCTTACGAATATATGTATATAGAGATTTGAGTGTGTATGGAATTAACTATTTACTAAATAAACGTCACGAAGTAGGCACAAGTAATAAATTTATAAAGAAAGTCAAGGATTTTTAAACTAATAATCCCATATATACCAGTTTACTGATTGGTATAGAAATAATTAAGCATGATCCATATAACAAACTAATAATGTCAACCCAAAACCTTTGGCGAAAAAATAAACATCTAGGAATACTAACTAGAGTGGCACTCACATGTGTGTAGCGATAAACCCAGGATCTCAAAGATTTGAGATCTTAAGACAAGTAGAAAAGTTTCGTGAGATAACATGGTAGTCTACTCCCTAGTTAATACTGGTGCTTATAACAAAGACAATTAGCACATAAGTGCGTGGGTAAATTGATCCAATCATTTCAATAAACTCATGAAATAATTTATTTGATGAGAAGGGTTTAAATTGATCAAAATAGTCCATATTCAAATATCAATGATATTTAACACCATATGTAGCATGGCAATATCATAACATGAACATACTAAGAATAATTTATAATTATGACAGTGTGATATCAATAATAGTTATATCAAATACATTGAAATTGACATGTTCTTTGTTGAGATTTCCATGTTTGCTTGTGCTGATCAGGTGGTCATATCGATTATTTGGGGATTAGTATGTTAATATTTGGTAAATACGTTTCACTCACACATTTTCTATTCAATTTATAGTGTTTCCTAATCAGTCAGTTCCCGATTGAGATGGTGGGTTACAGGAGCACCGCTTAAATGCCAACTCATATAGGCAGAAGAATTCTGAATTCATTCCCAGTATAGAAGGTGGGTAACAGAGGCACCACTTAAATACCATATCATCTAGACAGAATTTCACTGGTCCTGACTTCAAAATTACTTAAATGGATTCCACAAAAATCATTTTAAGAGTCCATATTCAACTTTAAATAAGATTCCGTTTGGGAAAATAAGTAAATTCATCCTTAAATGTAATTTATCTATTATGTGTTTAGAATTAATAAACAATATTAATTTTCATCACTAAAAAGAATATAAATTTATTAGTGAAAATACCTTTTTGAAACTTAATAATTCATTATAAAAAGTTCTATGTTTCAATTTCTTAAAATGATTCAATTTAGAAAACCTTGCAATTTTTTCTCACTAAAATGAATCATAGTATTTTCACCAACATTTATACTTAGTATAGCTATAAAACTACAAATATGCATTAGTTAGAAAAATATCCTAAGAACTTCTTTTGAAACTTTCCCACTATTTCTCTTACTAATTCATCTCTAATTCTTAAGGAATTAGTGATAATTTCAATTGATCTTAAAGACCCTATATATAGGTTACAGTGTTAACAAGTGTCTATGTGACCATACTTTTACAACGGTAAGTCAGTTTTAAGGTGTCACGTGCCGGAGCGGTCTTGTAGTATTATTTTAACCAGTGATAACATGCGTTCTTTATAGATGACACATGTAAGGTGGAGGTGTTAAAACTGAAGCACGAGGTGTTAAGCATGAGGTGGAAAAGTATTAAGCACGAGGTGAAATTGTGGTAAGGGTGTAAGGGTCATTTTACACATGAAGGGATTTACACTATATTTTTTCAATATTTTTTAGAAGTCTTTGAAAGTATTTTATTCATAAAAAGGTCCTTTTATTTTTCATTTTGGTCTTAAGACTTTATTTATTAAAATAATATCCTTAAAGTTTAGTAAAATTATATTTTCTACCCCTAAACTTATCATTTTCCTAAAACTCAAACTCAATACGAACTTCACTTTTTAAAGTAACTTTTGACTATCAATTTAATATATAATATAATTCATTGTTTAAACTCTATATATTAGGATTAAGGTTTAATTATAGTCTTGTAATGCCCCGACCCGGATTTATGAGTTACTCGTGGTCAATCCGGTCTGATCCGAGCGTTAGGTGTGAAATGCAATGAAACAACCTACATAATATTGTTAATCCATTTTATTTAATTAACATCTCATATGTTTAGTATGAAGTTACCATTTAAAATAAATCTACGTGAGGGACTCGGGGGAAGCATCCCCAGAATCCAAGCATAAAGAGTTACTAATGTAAAATAAAAGAGAATACTTACTTGTATAACGCCCTCAAAATACGAAATCGCACCCCACCTACCGTAACAAAGACGAGGGAATGAGACGAATGCCTAGTGAAAAATATACTATAGTGAAATATAGAATCGAACGACAGAAAGGAGACTCTAACACGTTATATTTACGTTCACATGCAACTACCATTATATATATATATATATATATATATATATATATGCATTAATACATGAAATCGTTTTTATTCCAAAAACGTTGTTTACCCCGATTAATTTACCTTAATCTTGTAAAAGAAATCCCTTTTACTTGACTAGACATTTATTCCTTGATTTAACACATCGGGTTAAATACTTTAAAAAATACACATTATTTAGAAAAAATTATTCATTTTCCTGAAATTACCCCCTTCATTTACACCAAGTCACGTTAGTATTTTTTTAAATCATCATTTTCAACACACGCAAACATCGTGTTAAAAAATACTTATTTTCCTTTGAAAGACTTTCAAAAACATATCCTTGTGTTAATTATCGGTTAAACCTTCTTAGATTTCTTAACTTACCCATTTAACCAATACACATTATATTTCCTTTACTTTATGGACATTGGTCAATTTTCACATTACTTATCCACCTAATACTTTACTAGAACATTTATTCATTCTTTCAAGTTAGGTTATCTTTACACATTTTCTCCACACAATCCATTTCTTGATATGTTCCATATTTCTTTAACTTTTTCTCGAAATCTTCCAATAATGACATACTTTAAGGGCTTCACATCGTTGGTTATGCGCACCATATGCTCTAGCCAGTGATTTTGGGTCTTTCACCCCAGGGATCTGGCCCTTCTTAATTGTCCCATTGTCATTCAAGTCCTTATTAATGTATTTTAAAATTTTACAAATATTCATATTATTCTACTTTTCCTTTTATCCGGTCGAAGCCAAAACTCGGGGTTTCACCCCAACTTCTATTACACTTTGAAAGTCATCATTTCTTGTCCTTTACACTTAGCATTGATTTTTATTTCAAAATCATGTTCATTTCATTTTGTGTAACACCTTTTTCTAATATTTTTATTTCATAAAAATATTTCATTTTATGTAAAATTACCATTTTACCCTTTTTATTTCCAAACTTGTCCTTTTATTCCAATTTCATATGTGTTAATCTGCCAAAACATTATTAAATCATACACACTAACTTATCAATGTTTTAACCCATTAACACTTATTCAACGCATTTTCTAACCATTTTCAAGTTAGACATTTCTTTACTTTTTTTATCAAAGAAATCCAATTGCATTTTTTCTTTACTTTATAAGAAAACGTCATTTTTCCTTTATTAATACATGTAGTCTTACAACCTTACACTTTTACACTTTCAACATCTTAATCACACACCTTAAAGAGTAAAATTTTTATTTTTCTTATTTCATGCTTAAACCTTCATTAAACTTGTTTATTATTCATTATCAAAATACTACAAGTTTACATGCGTGAGAAGATGGCTATTAATTCCCAAAATCCCATTAAATGGGTCAAATAAATGTTTCATTCTAGAAATTCACAATACTTACAAAATAAACCTTTCAAGATATAAAGGACCTTTTTATTTCTACAAAACTCAACAAATGTCCATATTTTTTAAATCTTCATTTTGCAAGAAACTTTATAACATTATTTCACTGAGATTTTCTAGAAAGATAAATATCGTTTTCATAAAATGTTTAGCATCAAAACTCTAAAAATGCATCATTTTCATAAAAATCCCAATCTTTATTTCAAGAAGACTTTAAAACTATTAAGAAAATAGTATTCTTCCAAAAAATGTATTCCATAAAAATATGCCAAGTTTACTTAAAATTTATCATTTTACTTAAATGCATCCTAGTTTTACAATCTAACAACAAGACTACTAATATGCAAATAAAATCTTAGTACTAAGAGGAGAGTTTTCCCACCTCAAATGAAGCTCCAACAATGGTAGGATGGAATGTCTAAGAAGATGGCAACCTCTCACCTCCTAAGGTGGCCTCGATAAGGTTGCTTAACTTCACGAGCATGCTCCATGAAATATCCAAACAAAAATCCCTTCAACTCCATTAATCTTTCCTCTTCATATTCTTTAAAAACCCGCCATTAACAACTCCATAAATTCGTAGCTCTACTCAACAATGGTAGAAATGGACGTGTATTGCTCAAATGTAGAGGAATACATGTAAATGAAGGTGGAGGGATGTTGGTAGCTTAGTTGTTTGTAGAGGAGAGGGGGAAAAATACTGAAAATGGTGGGAGAGGCCCTCTACTCTCTCTCTCTCTCTCTCTCTCTCTCTCTCTCTCTCTTCATCAAATCGAAATAAACCCAAATAACCCATAAAACCTTTATAAAATCCCCCCAAACCTTGAAATTCCATTTTTTTCCCAATATGGGACCACTAGAGGTCGACACCTCATCAATCCAATGGCCCAAAATATAACATTACACAAGGGCAACCCAGATTTAAAATTTTAGGTGCACTCGTTCGAACGAAAATGGCCTCTCGTTCAAACTAGCCTTCGAATGACTTGGTCTCCTCATTCAAACGACATATTTTTGTTCAATCGAAACTCCAATGTCGCTCGAATGACCAACTTCCCAAATTTTCCAATTTTTACCCACAATCTTCCATCAATTATCATCAAGGCTCCGAAACGGTCAATTGCAGCAATAAACTCAATCATAATGACCTAAGTCCCAAGGTTTTCATATTAGTACAACTTGTGCGGGAAAAATAATAAAATATTGGGGGTGGTCATTACATTTTTCCCTCCTTAGGAAATTTTATCCCCGAAATCATCGATCCGTAAATTCCTTAATTCGTGGGACTTACCAACTCTTATTCTAAATCATAGAAATCCTCTAAGAATAAATCATCAAAACCCTTAATAGATAAGATCACATCCCATGCCCTTACACAGGGGTTGTCAACAAAAGCTCAACATGCGATATGCTTTAATGCTCACCGTCACGCTAACCATATCGAGTCTTTGCTCACTTAATGATCACGCTCAATTAAGTCCTAGGACTGCCTTTGTTAATACCCGAGCATACCGATGCCCCTCTCTAGTAATTTACACTCACCTAAGAGTGGGCCATAATACAACTCATCATCAAGAACGATCTCAAATCTAAGGACTACATATTTCGAGTTTCCTCAAATTCTCTGGTCATCATGACCACATAACCTCATATCATAAGTTACTCACTCTGTGGGCTAACACACCGACCACATCATCATTGAGTACGTGACTTTCACCTTTCGCTGCACCACTCTGATGACCCTAGTATTAGTCCAGGTGTCTCATTTAGAGCATTCACTTGAGTATCGCACCAATCCACTCATCGTGGAAAAGTAACATCGTGTGCTAAGTTTTCTCGAGTTCTAACACTATACAATGTCCTCAAGTCACCATTCGCTCTTTACAACCAAAGCCACTGACTGCCATTCCGGTAAGTCATAAGGTCGTTAACCCTAACTAAAACAACTACTATGATCAGCCCGTGCGATTGAAAGAGCAACCACGCATACACTAAATTTTGTGTAATAGCAAGAATACCTCAGATAGGGGCGCAACCAGTTACTAAGTTTCATTGACCATCTCAGGTCCACCCGCACTCTATTAGGACCAACTGTGTCGTACCATGACTTGGTACTAATTCGAGCTACCAGATTCGTGGGAATACTAATCCCCGATTATCGTAATCGAAAGGGGGCACACACACAATAATCAAAGAAACATACAATGGTTTCGAGAAAATCCCATCCGTACGCGTCAAACTACGATTTATAAAAAGTGAATCTACGACACATGCTTGAAGTTTTAAAACTTCTCCCAAACGTTCTCACTCCAATCTTTCTTGCCATGCACCCTGGCTTGAGTCACCAACCGTGATGAATCGAGTCACAACCATCCATCCTTACAAGACGAAAGCAATGTACGAACATGTTGTTCTCTTTAATAGTCAAATGCCTGACTTCCCTCCTTAGGAGTAAGGCTCTTACCCTAACATCCTTAACACGCACGAACCAGACTGGCTGGCAAATACCTAATGCCTATATCGAAGCCGACCTTGTCCACATTTCTAGTGACATAATGACCAACTTAACACACCTAGATTATTGTCATATTATGATCGCATCCTAACATCTCCTTAGAAAGAACCTTGTTAAGCGAATCATTCACCTTATAATTAACCTTTAACAACACAAGGTTGTCACTAAGCTCATATCTGAGTTCTACCCAAAATGAACTTACGTGATGGCCACACCGGTAGCCATTGGCATATCAAGGGTAGTGAGTATCGTACGGGGATATATCTTCTAATCTGTATCGGCTTGGAAAGACATGCCAAGAATTGGTTCATATCTTGCTAGGGTTATCCTTACTTATACTGTCGACACATGCCAACTGATAGGGCCGGGTCTCGCCGCTGCGCGAGCGTCACCTGTGCACCGGTCATTTTATTCTCGGCTCACCAGCTCTATACAAAAATCTAAACTTGTGGCTACACTCAATAAAATGGAGTATAGCGGTCAAGTCCGGGTATCGAAAATCTACAGAGACGAGTTGCTAGAATTTAATGGATTTAATACTTTTAAAATAAAAATGTAAATGATAATTGCTAACAAAATGAAAGATAAATAAATGAAAAGATTATACTAGGCGAGAGTATTTAAACTAAATTAATAAAGAGAATAAAAACTATAGGTGCGTCGGATATCCCTCACCCCGAGTTAATTAGTATAAAATGGTTACATGGGCTCACTAATTATTAAGATTGCATCTCGTTTCGACAGTTAATTAAATCAAGAGTTGTCACACCCCTAAATTTTCATAAAAGTCTAATAAGATTTTGGCGTCAACAAATATTCCAGAAATTACGTACGCAAGGTCGTAAATACGGAGCATACATGATATACCCCATTAAATCTCCTAGGTGAAATAACTAGGACAACCCAATCGAAATAAACACGTAAAACTCTATCACCAAAGCAAAGCAATTAATCAACCCTTAGGTGAGTTCAAGCCAACAGAACCTAGATTAAACTAGCCACTAAACATAAATAAAAGCATTAATTAAACTAACTAATTAATTAAAGCAACTAATTAAATAAGAAACAACAAATAATTATCTGGGCATGAAATAAATTAAACAACAAATAATTATCTAGGCATTAAATCTGCACTAGAAAGCTTGTAAATATAAAGCAAGAATTAAAGAATTACAAACACTGGAGTTTTGGATTGACGAAAGAGATAATGAATAGTATTCTACACAACCTCGATGGGCAAACCCCTTTATATGAGCAAACCCTCGGAAGGAGAAAATGGCACACCCAAAACTCTCCAAACCCTAGCTCCCAAAGAAAACCAACCTAAAAAATTTATTATTACAAGATATCTTCCAAAAATAAACCAGGTGGTCTATTTATACCAAGTGGGAAAAAGCAAATAAAGAAAAAGAAATAAGAAAAGAAAAAAGGATAAGTCTCCTAATTAAGTAATGAAAGAAAAATGAAAAAGAAAATAAAAAAGGGAAATGGGATAAAGTAGCAAAAGTCATGCAGTACCGGTCGATTGCGTCATGGACTGGTCGACCGCGAAAAGGAATGGGAGCAGACTATCTCGAATCTAGGTGCTCACAAAGACACTAGTCTATGAGCTTCTACACTTGGCGCATCTTGACCACTGAACACCTTAAGACATCACAAGTCAATTTATATTCTCAAGGATGCCACCCACAATTAGTCCTACGAACACTCCATAAAGCCCTGAAAGCACATTCACACTATGATTACCTCACATCTAGCCATTGATTAAGCAACTAAAATGGCCCTGACACTTAAATAATAATCTTATCTTACCATCAAAAGCTATAACCCATAGGCCACGTACTAAATCACAAACCAACACCATCAAGGATTCTGGCAGGATACAAGACGTCGCCTATAACCTAAGAAACCCCTAGGCCAGCATCATCGACGTCACTAAAGATCCTATCCCTCAAAGTCGCATCATAACTCCTAAAATCCTGACATGGAAGACTATCTAGAGTTCACTTCTAAGCCTCCCTAACTATCATTATTTCATATGTATCACACTTATCATAATTTGTTTATAACTCTCATAATCATACCTTGCGAGGTATAACTTTCAATCAATAACCGCCAATACACTTACACACAATAACAATAATTCACTAACTTAAACTGAGTACACATCCCCAAGTGTTTATGAACACAGTTCCTCATGTTTATCGAATCACCAACTATCATATAACACGATACCCTAAGGATCAAATTCGCCTAATTACATCATTGTTACCATCTATTCAAAAGTACTGCACTCGAAACTTAATGTATCCTCATCGTAATTCAATACTACTTAGGCTTGACGTACTAGTCACCTAATCTCCATGGCTAACTTTACACAATTCATGTCTCCAATTCAGCAGATATCATTAAGCTCTATTAATGTCTCGACATACCTCTCATACCATTAAGGGTTGACACACAAGCACCTCACACTAAAAATTATGGTGTTGTTGCTATTGGCTCGCGCACACACTCATAAATTACTAACATGTCTAAATCAGAAGTGATTAACAACAACTGCTAAATTGCATGCCACTTGGCAATTAATCACCCTTCGTGCTAATCTCCTTGAATTTACCGTCGAGAATATGAATAAAAATCATCATCAATCTAGCATGACCGACCCAAAACCAACACCAACATCGAAAGATCCAATGCCAACCTCACGAAAGGAACTTTGAACCTAGAGTATTGATACCAGTTGTAATGCCCCGACCCGAATTTATGGATTATCTATGGTCAACCCAGTCTGACCCGAGCATCATGTGCAATGAAATAACTTACATAATGTTGTTAATCCAGTTTTATTTAATTAGCGATTCCCATTTAAAATTAAGTTATATGAGGGACTCGTGGGAAGCATACCTTAAATCCATGCATACAGAGCTACTAATGTAAAATAAAAGGAATACTTACTTGTATAACGTCCTCAAAATATGAAACTGCACCCCACATGTCGTAACAAAGACAAGGGAATGAGCCGAATGCCCAGTGAAAAATATACAATAATCAATATATAATTAAACGGAAGAAAGGAGACTCTAACACGTTATATCGACATGCACATGTAACTATAATACATATATATATATATATATATATATGAATCGTTTTTATTCCAAAAACATTATTTACCCCAATTAATTTACCTTAATCTTGTAAAAGAAATACCTTTTACTTGACTTGATATTTACTCCTTGATTTAACACATACGGTTAAATACTTAAAGAAATACATTTTGTTAAAAAAAGATCATTTCTTCTCCCGAAATTATCCCCTTCATTTACACCAATTCACTTTGGTATTTTCTTTGAAAATCACCCTTTTCAACGCACACAAACATCGTGTTAGAAAATACTTATTTTTCTTTGCAAGCCTTTCATAAGCACACCCTTGTGTTAATTATGGGTTAAACCTTCTTAGATTTATTAACGTACCCATTTAACCAATACACATTATATTTCCTTTACTTTATGGACATTGGTCAATTTTCACGTTACTTGTCCACCTAATACTTTACCAAAACATTTATTCATTCTTTCAAGTTAGGTTGTCTTTACACATTTTCTCCCCGCGATCCATTTCTTGACATGTTTCGTATTTCTTTAACTTTTTCTCGAAATCTTCTAATAATGACATACTTTAAGGGCTCCACACTGGCGGCTATGAGCACCATATGCTCTGGCCAGTGATTTTGGGTCTTTCACCCTGGGCTCTGAGCCCTCCATAATTATCCCAGTGTCATCAAAGTCCTTATTAATGTGTTTTAACGATTTGCAAATGTCCAAATTATTCCACTTTTCCTTTTATCCGGTCGAATCCAAAATCTGGAGTTTCACCCCCAACTTGTGTTACACTTTGAAAATCATCATTTCATGTCCTTTACACTTAGCATTGATTTTTATTACAAAATCATGTTCGTTTAGGACCATTTTGTGTAACGTCTTTTCCAATATTTTTATTTCATAAAAATGTTCCACTATATGAAAAATTGTCATTTTACCCTTTTGTTTCCAAACTTGCCCTTTTCTTCTAATTTCTAAGTGTTAATATTCCAAAATATTATTAAGCCATACACACCAACTTCTCAATGTTTTAACCCCTTAACACTTATTCTATGCATTTTCTAACCATTTTCCAAGTTACACATTTTTTCACTTTCTTTATCAAAGAAATCCAATTGCATTTGAAGACTACTTTATAAGAAATTGCCATTTTTTCGTTTATTAATATTTGCAGTCTTATAACCTTATACTTATTAAACTTTCAATATCTTTATCACACACCTTAAAGACTAGAATTTTTATTTTCCTTATTTCTTAATTAAACTCACTCAAACCTTCATTAAACTTGTTGATATGTTCAATATCAAAATACTACAGGTTTACATGCATAAGAAGATGGATTTTAGTTCCAAAATTTCCAATAAATGGGTCAAACAAACATGTAATTCCAGAAATTCATAATACTTGCCAAATAAACCTTTCAAGACATAAATGACATTTGTATTTCTTAAAAACTTAACAAATGTCCAACATTTATAAATCGTAATTTTGTAAAAAACTTTATAACATTATTTCATCAAAATATTCTAGGAAGGTAAAGATCATTTTCAAAACATTTTATTTCGTAAAATATTTAGCATCAAACCACTAGAAATACACCATTTCATGAAAATACCAATCTTTATTTCAAGGAGATTTTGAAATATTTATTCAAATCTCACTCTTAATAAAATAGCATTCTTCCAATATTTTGTTCCATACAAATGTTTAATACCAAGTTTACTTGAAATATATCATTTTACTTAAATGCATTCTACAACAATAAGACTACTAATATGTAAATAGAGTCTTAGTACTAAGTGTAAGATATGAGTTTTTGGAATATGATTAGTATCAAGCGACGCGTAATCCCTTATAAAGACCGTGATTAATGATCAAGGCTATATTTAATAATAACAATAAATGAGAGTGAAAGGGACAATAGTATTCAATACTCAATATGGTATTAAATGAGGTCTTTACCCCATAAATGAACTGTAAACGCAATAAATAAGTGGAACCGGTAAAAAATTTGGTCGGAGGGAGAAAGAGCGAGCACTCTTGTCACAATAAAGGCAAAGCAGGAAATTCTAACTCAATTAATGCTCAATGACAATGGTATCAATGGAAGCAAAAGGAATGATCAAACAATAAAAGCTCTTACAGAAGCTCTCGTGTATGAGGAAGATCCAGCAGTAATTCTAGGTTTGAATTTTCGTCCTGGTAAACTGTTTGGTTAATCTATTTATATGAAGGTAAGGTCAAATGAGTGAACTTATTGGCATTAAATGTGATTGACTACGATTAAGTGTAAAAGTACTGTGGCATTAATGTCAAAGATATTCCATTAAATGCATGAGTTGTGAGGTTTTGGCGGGAAACTTCCTAACCCCTATAAAGCATGGTGGCAATAATAAAGATGTGATGTGATGTGACATCACATAGGTTTATCTTATAACAGCTGGAAGGTAAAAATTCGTCCAATGAGCTTGCCCTCCTAAGGATAAATTCACTTGAGTGCAACTACTTCGAGCTCATAAATGTCAGATGTCATGACATCACGAAGTGGGTGAATAGTGACCTACACCAATTGTGTAGTCACATAAATCAAATAGATGATTTCTCAAGTTGAGGTTGCTCGGTTATAAGTATCTCGAGCACTAAGTTACTGTTTGTTGGCTAGAAATTATCTTCAGACGATCATCTGGGATTAGGGTCTCTCAAGGAGGTTCCCTACCGACTATGGTGGTTTGACCAACTGTTTGTGCTAGACGAAGTTTTACCTAAGTGTGCAAAGAGGGTTGGCTATTTCTTTCCCAATTTTTCATTGCTATTAATCCTCCAAGCCAAATCCCTGCGAGGTTCCCAAATAGAGGTCGTTCGATAGAGCATGTAAGCTATCATATGCCCTATCAGGCATGGTCCCTCAAGGGTACTGAATGTCCTCGCCCATATTACAAAGTGAACGAAATAAAAAAGATTACATCATACTTATTATTACAAATACTATCCGTCGAATAGACTTGAACTTTGTGAGAGGTTCCTCGATAAGTCTCTACCTTTATTCTCTTATTAGTCTTTCGTTAAGTGCAAAGTCGTCTCAGTTAATCAACCCTGGGTAAGGACTCCCCCTACATTTACCCCTTCGTAAAGATATTTGTTTATTGCATGAAGAAATATTTGTACAAAATATTTGGATGATCATTGAAGCATCCTGCAAAGAAAGAATATTTTCTATAGGAAGATAACACGTCATAATAGGTATTAAATCATTTAGTTAGTTTAGAATAGTGTAAGCGAGGGAATTATTTACTCTTCCTTTTGATTTACTTCATCTTTGACTTCTTTTTTACCTTATCTGATGGCATTATTCCTTGGGGGATATTATGATTGTGTGTGACAACTTCCTTAGGCAGTAAAGATATTTTTTCAAATTTCCCTCAAAATGCTTCATCTCCCAAGGCTGAGAACTCTTGGCGTGCACCATTATTACTCTGGCCGTATCACATTTAATAGGATTGATGTTTGTTTCTCTACCTTTTACACATGGAGGCTTAGGGTTAGTGCATTTCCTCAAGTGGGATTTCCAAGCATCGCCTCTTGGGTTGTCATCATTATAGCTTTCTCATTCGTACCCTTACACGCGCATGTAGGCTATGCGAGGTACTTCAACAGCCGCCACTTTTCCTGAGGCATCATTAATTTACCATCTTTTATATCTTTTGGTGCCCTATAAGAGGCGTTCTTGACTCTTCCAAACTCTTACCTTCGATTTCATTGTTATTTACATTCGTCTGAGTGAAGAGAGTTTAATGTTTGTTCTTATCATCTCTCTACAACCAAACTGTTCGTTCTTTTCCCATTTTCTTCATCTTCACCCATGGCACCTGTAGTAAAAAGGACTCCCTCCACAATGGGTGTTTCTCCTCATACCCATGCCCATCAGAACTAATGGTCCCACTATTGTCATGCACCTTACTTTGGTGAGCCCAACTATTTTTAGGCTGTGGCTGAGCATTTTTCTGGGGAGCTCTTTCCTACGGAGCCGATAAGCCTACTAATGGATGAAAGCGATGATGCGGGTGACTTTGCTTACATTCTTACTGCGATTGTGACCCATTTTAGGATTGAACGCTGTGATTATCCTTTCTCTATGGTAGAATTTAAATCTACTTATAGGTCCTTGCGAGGGCCTGGGCCCATGGACTGATTACATTCATGACAAGTTTTCTATATAGGTTACTATGTTCGTTTTGTCCTCCATGTAATGGCTGGGTAATCTCACCCTTACGAAGAATAATAACATTCTCCAACTTTTTGTTTCCCGATCGAGTTATCGGACTCATACATTTTTGGCTACTTGGGGTGAGTTTACCATTACCCTTAAAGATGTTTGCGATCTCCTAGAGGCATCCAACTTCGACATTTTATTTAAAGAGGCCATTTCTAGTGCTGAAAAGTCCACCCGAGCGCAGTTAAAGGCAGTGGTGAAGGACTACATGGTGACTTACAATAAATGTACATATTTGAAGGTAATCCATTATTTTTACTCCATTGAGGACAGAGGGGTTATCAAGGCCCGTGAGGCGTCTAAGAAAAACCCAAAAGGAAAACAAGTGCTCGAGACCCCCTATTGGCAAGGGTTATGGTTCAAAAATTGAATTGGTAGGTTATATATGAGTCGTCCTTTCCAAGATATTTCTTCCTGGTAAGCCTCATGATTGTCCTAGGAAGGACTTGATCCATATGGTTGTTTGCATGGCCTATGGAATTACGCTCCCCTTAGCTGCAATTACCTTGGTTTCCCTATATACGTGGCTAGATCATGTTCGGGTGGATTCTGCTAGAAGCAGTGGTAGGTTTGATGTTTCGAATTATGCCAACCATGTACTGCTGATAATTTTCTTGTATGCGCGATTTCTTAAGTATAATCCACTTGGTAGTTACCCCCATTCTCAAGTCAATAAGGTTCCCCAGATTGGCTGATGAAACCAAAAAAATTCAAAGAAACCCTTTATCTATTTGATCTAAAAAGTTGACAAGTTTATTTGTCGCCCCTATATGGGGTGTTGATCAATTATTCACTAACAATTTCTTGGTGGAAGAAAAGCGTCATATTGCCCCGTGGAACTCTCATTACTCTATCTATTGTCCCAACCGTGTGGCCATGCCGTTTAGGTATGATCAGGGTAATCCCATGATCAGTCACTTTACGCGCGAGAAGCCCACCAATTTTTCCTTTGCCTGTAGAAATTTTTTAAACTCAAATATTATCAACCTTTGCTCTAGCTATATTGATAACCCCATTATCCCAAGTAATAAAGATCAAGGAGGTAGGTCAGATACGTATTTATCTGTATTTTGGCAGAATCAACTGGGAGATTTCAGAGCAATATCCTCAAAGAGGCCCATTATCCTGATGTTAAGAAATTTCCCCCTATAGAGCTAGAGTTGAGAAGTTGTTCTACCTCTAGTTCTTTATTCCCTTTTAGTTATATTAATTATTCCACTGCTTTTGAGCTGCCTCCTTTAGAGCAGATCATAGTGAAGAAGAAGAAGAAGAAGAAGAAGAAGAAGAAGAAGAAGAAGAAGAAGAAGAAGAAGAAGAAGAAGAAGAAGAAGAAGTGAGGGGGTTGCCCCTGGTACCTCGAGATCAGTTGAAGAGGGGGATACTCCTTGTGCTGACTCAACTGGGGTAGCTATTAAAGCTACCAAAAAAATCCCTTTGAAGAAGCTTAAGATCAATTAAGTAGTTTCTCCTATTGCGACTTAGGTTGCCTCTCTCGTTGTGGTTTCTGACCCAAAACTGGCCAAACAGGGCTCACCACTACAACATTGAAGATCCTTGCGAACTCCAGAGGATGTGACTTCTGAACGCCATCTCTGACACATTCCCAAGCAGACATGAATACGTGAGCCTGAATTGGGTCCACCACTGGTGCCTGAGGTTGCGCCTGCTGCACTACTGCCAAAGCTGCATGTATCGCATGTGCTACTATAGCGGCAACTTCAGTGGCGTTCGTAGTACCCTGAACTGGTTCTGGTTGAGGCTCGGGTTGGGCACCCTTGGGAACTCGCTGTGCACGTCAAGGAACCTGAAATGAGAGAGAAGCTTTATAAGTTAACAGTTATTATCATAAAATGACTGATGACGTAAAATGCCTAATCAAAGAATACAACAGTCCTAAATCATAGCGCTCTATATCAAATAACACTATGCAAAAAGCATAACAATCCGTACAGATCCTAAAGACTCTAGAACCTAATGCTCTGATACCACCCCCGTCTAATTAAATATCGGGTGGCTACTCCTTTATTAAAATAAAACATAATATCAAGTTGATTCAGTCTTAGCGTCACTGTCGAAAATATTTAATTAGTTACTAGCCACCTAATATTTAAAATGTGAGATGACAAATTTTATTAATTAAATTAACTTACAACTAAGTAATGAATAAACAACCATTCAATCATTCACATAAACAATCTCATAGGAATAACTAATGTAATGAAATAAAATGAGTCTAGAGTAAACACTCCAATAATAGTCTAAATGGCAAAATACTCCCAAAACATAAGTCTAAATAAATAATCCAACAACTGAAATAAAATGAAAGTTTAAAAACTATTGTCTCTGAATAAGAGTGGGCAACGTGCCCCAACTGATATGAATAACTCTGAAGGAAGCAAAGGTAGATTTGGAGGTATGTAATACCGAGGTCCTGTAACTTCCATAGCAGCTATAGCACGTCAACAGAATAGAACTCCTATGCTTGGCGTCCCTGTGGCTGGGCACCTAAAATGTTTTTACGAAAAGACAAAATAGATTTAGAAGCAAACGGGTCAGTGCCCCAGGTGAAAATATTTTTAAAAATAGCAAGTGTTTAATTGCATTAAACTGTAAATATTATATATATGTTAGCCACGTGCTCTCACTTGAGATTCTCACCCCTCAACTATTGTGAACGCCTAATGCATTCTTTTAACCCATTCTAGTTATGCGACCACCTAACTAGCCAGTACCAAATCTGTTTATACGGACTTCCTTACGATGCCTACTCGTATTACCCAATTAAGACATAATTATATTTCAAATACTCATCATTTAGATCAATTATCTCCTTAATTATTTAAGTTTAAGTTCCCACGTCTTTAAGTCATTAAACATCTTAGCCATTCTCGTTTACTAGGCAACAGTGAACAATCACACACACACACACACACACACACATATATATATATATATATATATATATATATATATATATATATATATATATAATCATTCTCAGTACATATATATACATATGGCACCCCTGGGCTAAGTTGCGTTGCTCGCATACTCTGCTATCAAATCCCGGAACATCACGTATATAAGGATCACGAGTTTCGAATCACTCAGGAACCGTATCAGTACAAATCACAGATATTGGAGGTGAACATAGTCCACATACCCATGGGTCACGCACATACCTACGCTTTTATGGTCAGCTGGCTTATCAACTCACAAATACGCCTTCACAGTCCTATGTTCTTGAGGTACCAATTCTCAATCCCCCCGAAGGCACACAAGATAAGATTGTCCTCTTCCTATAACTTCACGTGATTGCAAGTATGGCAGGTATGTCATACATATAATAATCTATATACTAGGTAATTCACACAACCTAAGTAACCATCATATCAATATAAGTATACTCCTACTCTATATCATTAGGCTCATATGTATAATAATATTATCCCGATTATTCCACGTAATATGTTTATCGCATTAACTCTCGTCGTATAATTTTGGGTACTTAAACCTAGCCCAAAAGGTTACTAAGTCTCCCAGTTGTCTCTAAGATTATTTCAGTAATCTAAAGTCCCCCTACTACATTCTCTAACTTTAAGTTATGGTATATGCAAATTACATTCAAGTTCTCACAATTTCCAACCGTAACTCACTCGTCGGACACTCGTAAGTTTATTATTAAATCCCAAACCCAAAAAATATTTTTTCGGCCTCAAATACACCCCCACTGACCTTCCCTAAGTCCCAATATGTTTAATATAGTCCATCCAATTAATTTCTTTACAAGTCAAAATTTGATTAAACCTTAAAAGGAGATTTTGTCACTAATGCAGGGGAGACGATCGATCAACTCAAGAATGTCGATAGATCGAAGCAGTCGGTCGATCGACTAGTTATAGCCCATAATTTCTTTCATTTTTATCCATCGTTTTGCCTCCAAAATTCATTACAAGATCCCATTCTCCAAAGTAAATGTACATGATGTTATACCAACCTAAACTCATGATTTTTAATGTTCCAGAATCATCAAATCAATACGAAAATTGCATATAAATCTGTATGTTCATCAAGTTCTCATGTGTAGACCCTAGGATAATGTAAGGACATAAATTTTCAATTGAGTCCCTGTATTGGTTTGACTTAATTCCGTGAACAAAATTGTGTTTGTAATATGTCATAGGGAGATGTTTATTTGTGTCACGATCCCACTCGGTCTATGACGTATTGAAAAAATTGAAGACGTTGCGGCAAAGCTTCAAAGATTTAATCATGCCGATGTTTAATTGGTGCAAGTTTGTTAGTCTTCAAAGATCATTTCATTCCGAGATCACTCAGGTATGAATGCGTATAATTAATGGTGCTCAGAATTATTTTATAAAAGATAAGGATGTAATTTTTATAAAGAAAAATGTTTTAATATTGTTTAAAAGGTTTAAAATACGTTTTATGATGATAAGCTCGTAAAAGAGTTTGACTCTTTTGGATCTCTCATTAGTAGAAACGTTTTAAACAAAAAGTCAAAAAGTTAAACTTTCGCATTGTCGTTCAAACGACATCCAATCTCGTTCGAACGAGATAGGGATGTCGCTCGAACGAGTTCCTCAAGTCATTCGAATGACAGGTTTTTCAAGGTGGCATTTAAATCCTATTTAAACAGTGTTTGCATCTTAATTTCGTAAGTGTGCTCTCTGGAAATCAGTTTTACGAACCAGAACCTTGTTTGCACATGTATTCTAAGGTTTAAAAGTCATAAACACATCCTTAGAGTTTGCAAAGATCTGAGTTATCATTCTTATATGTTTACGTGATCTTGCTGCACCAAAGTTGTTTGTTCTACACATTGAACATCAAAGGATTTTGCGGTGAATAAAAGAGAAAGACTTCTTGTTCGACATCGTAGACGAGTCAAAGCCATATCGGTGGACACCGAGACATACGTGGACGCATGTGTTATGGACAGGTATCGTGGAAGACGAAATTTCTGCATGGGCACTATTGAAGAACGATTAAAGATCAGAAGGAGCGTCAAGACCCGTGGGGATCGAGTCTTAGTGTAAGGCTAATCTGTCTTTGTAAAACCATTATTCATAGTGATTGTCTAACTTGGGCCGTTCAAGGTTGTTTTCTCGTTTTTGGGTTTTTTCCTCGTACATCCGGCGTTGTGAGTATTCTTTACTTTCCTTTACTTGCTTTAATCACTAGATGCATGTCTAGGATTAATCAAGATAAAATTGGTTTAAAGTAAAAATTGGGTTTTCACAATTTGGTTTGGTGCACAATTAAAAGTTGAATCTTTTTCTGAGAAAAATTAGTTTTGTTTGAAACACACATATCGGGCCACTCTTCAAATTGGTATCAGAGCCAGGAAACATTATTTATTTGTTTTGTGATCCCATGTGTTTGTTTACCTCTCCTGTGTTTGTTTTCTCTCGATGGATTCTCGAAACTTTGACGATTTACATCGTTTGAATTTAAAGTTTGCAAAACGTATTGAAGTTTTGGAAAAAGAAAATTTCGGTTTTAAAAATAAGATTGAATATTTGCAAAGCTTTCAAATTCAGAGATATATTTGTCGTGAGCACTTTAGTTCCTTGTTTAAAGATTTTAATATATTAAAATTGGGCAAAAAGGAGAGTGATGATAGAATCCTCATTTTAGAAAAAGAGTTAGAGGATTTGAGAAATTCTAGTGTTTGTGCCGTTAAGGAAAACAATTCGATTAATGACATTGTGGCACGAGAAAAGGCTCTTAGGGATAAGTTTGCTCACATTGAGGGGGAGCGAGATAACCTTCTAGGGGTAATTGAAAATTTAAAGAAGGAGACCCGAAAGTTTGAGGAGTCTAATCGTTTGCTTGAGTCAAAAGTTTTGAAGTTAAAAAATGATTTAGATGACTCAAGTAATGATGGTAGCGGCTTATCTTGTTCTAGTGGTTCGATTGTAAAATCCAAAACCATAGCTTGTTTTAGAGCGTCAACCACATCTGAGGGTATTAGAAAAGGTTAACCTAAAGGTCCCATTCCTCGTCATGTTTTCACTTGTTCGCATTGTGGTAGGAAAGGTCACATTAGGAGTTTTTGTTTTGATCTTAGAAAAGACCGTAGGAAGATTAAACGTAGTATCCCATTGGTTCCCAAAACCTATTTTATTAGGTATACACCTGATTGGGTTAGGAAATCCGTTTTGGAGATGCTAAATGCTTCGTTGGTTGATTCTCACATGCATGCACATGATTCATCTCTTGCTATTTCTTATGGTTAGTTGCTTGCATGTTTTGTCATACGCTATCCCTTGCATCATGATTTATTATTTTCTAGTGATATGACATGTTTATCTCTTTGTATTTTATTTTTCACTTATTTGAGTCTTATTTGAAAAATACAAAAAGATTTTGTTTTTGAGAAAACTTTTGAAAATCCAAAAAGATTTTGCTTTTCTTTGAGTCAAAATATGTTTGAAAAGCCAAAAAGATTTTCGGTTTTTATTTTTGAGTTTACATGTTTGATGTGGCATATTGGTGTGCTTGGACCCCCCCCCCCCAATCGTTTCATTATCCATGTGGTTAGGACATTTGGTAATTATTATCGATTCTTAGAATGATCTTAACCATTATTTATATGGGGTTGTTTTGAAGTTTATATGCATTTTGATTCGACTTTGTATATATTCCAACATCGCACACATGCACGAGTTTATATGAATGTTTGACTTCTCTTGCATATTTGAATTTGGTGAGGCGTTCTCATCTCAATCTTGTCATCTATGCATAAGTAAACTTAAAGAGAAGTGTGCATTTAATAACCATTTACCGTGAGAATTTATATTAAAAAAATGATGAGTGATTCACGGGAAAGGGCTGGGAGAGTTCAAAATTAAGTCGTCGTGAAAGCCACCGTTTAAAAGCGCCCAAAAGAAAATGATAAGAAAAGGGACAATAATATTTTCTCTAAGTTGAGAATGCTAGAAATCTCAAAAGAACTTGAAAAAGGTATATATATATGATGGAGTTTGGTTGGAGAAAATTTAAACGGGTTTGCACAACTAATCCTAATGCTGAAACATTGCAATTTGACGCTATTGTTTGTAGAATCGTCAAAATTCTGGATTTGTGTGCATGTAGTATGTTTAGTTCATTAAGCTCACACTTTTATTGTCATATGGCTATGATAAAGTTTGATGATTTATCGCTATCAATTAGAGCTTCTTGATCGTTTCGATGTGTTGGTTTTGTGACTCATTTGTTGTAGTTTCACGCCCATTCATTCCATATCCATGTTTGAGCACATCGGTACTATGTATGCATGTAACTCACATTTTTAATTTTTATGAGTTTTTGCATTTTGTGTGAAAAGCCTACTGTTTTAGCACTGTTTTGCATTTGTCGGGCCCTTCCTGGAATTTTTTTGTGGAAATTTTTTCACCGAGCAATACTTTATATTATTTATGGGAATCTGGGAAATTTTGGCAGGTCGTGCGAAGACGTTCTAACGACATCTCATCTCGCGCGAATGACTTATGTACTTCGTTCGAGCGACTTCCTCATCTCGTTTGAGCGAAGGTCCTGGCTCGTTCGAACGACAGGGTAAAAAAAGGCTTCTGATTGGTTTGCAATCCTCTGGTTCATATTGATAATTTTTTGGTACTGCGGGAAGCATTTCTGGACTGTTTGGTTTATATGCAGGTTCTTTTATGTTCCAAATTGGTATTTTGCATATGAGTCCGTATATCACACTTGTTTTGATTGGTATACTCTATGTGTGATTCCTGGTTCACTAGCTACAGATCTATCATTGCTTGATCATATTTAGCTGGTTGCTTCATGATTATCTAGCGTTGTTCAAAAATTGGTATCAACTTGATTCAAATTGGTATCATATTCTTATGCTAGATATTTTAATTTGGTTTATTTGTTCACTGGATTGTCTATTCGAGACAAAAAGGGGGAGAGATATATGTGATGTAGGGGGAGTTTTGTTGAAGCGTTTCTATTGATATCTGGATTTACATATTGTTTGATTATAATTCTTCCTAATTGGTATCAAATAATTGCTCACATGTTTCAAATGATTTGTTCTTATTAAAAATATATTTTATGTATCATTCGTTCCTCCATACTTCACTGGGTGTTGTTTGTCTGTTTTATGTGTGTAGGTATGTTTCAGCGATTCGAGATTTCAAGTCTACATCACATTCAGACAGTTCATACTCGCCGTTGCTACATATACTAGTCCGTGTCATATATTTTTGATTTTGGGTTTATGGGATGGGATTTAGGCATCATACGACTTGACGTCCCGGTTAGGCATTTCACTGGTTTAGTTTCGTCCCGGAATAGTCAAAGGGGGAGATTTGTAAGGACATAAATTTCAAATTGAGTCCTTGTATTGGTTTGACTTAATTCCGTGAACAAAACTGTGTTTGTAATATGTTATAGGGCGATGTTTATTTGTGTCACGATCCCATTCGGTCTATAACGTATTGAAGAAATTGAAGACATTACGGCAAAGCTTCAAAGATTTAATCATGCCGATGTTTAATTGGTGCAAGTTTGTTAGTCTTCAAAGATCATTTCATTCCGAGATCACTCAGGTATGAATGCGTATAATTAATGGTGCTCGAAATTATTTTATAAAAGATAAGGATGTAATTTTTATAAAGAAAAATGTTTTAATAGTGTTTAAAAGGTTTAAAATACGTTTTATGATGATAAGCTCATAAAAGAGTTTGAGTCTTTTCGATCTCTCATTAGTAGAGACGTTTTAAACAAAAAGTCAAACTTTCGCGATGTCGTTCAAACGACATCCAATCTCGTTCGAACGATATAGGATGTCGTTCAAACGACATCCAATCTCGTTCGAACGAGATAGGGATGTCACTCGAACGAGTTCTTCAAGTCGTTCGAATGACACATTTTTCAAGGCAGAATTTAAATCCAATTTAAACAGTGTTTGCATCATAATTTCGTAAGTGTGCTTTCTGGAAATCAATTTTACGAACCAGAATCTTATTTGCACATGTTTTCTAAGGTTTAAAAGTCATAAACACATCCTTAGAGTTTGCAAAGATCTGAGTTATCATTCTTATATGTTTACGTGATCTTGCTACTCCAAAGTTGTTTGTTCTACACATTGAACATCAAAGGGTTTTGCGGTGAAGAAAAGAGAAGGACTGCTTGTTCGACATCGTAGATTAATCAAAGCCATATCGGTGGACACCGAGACATACGTAGATGCGTGTATTGTGGACAGGTATCGTGGAAGACGAAATTTCTACGTGGGCACTATTGAAGAACGGTTCAAGATCAGAAGGAGCGTCAAGACTCGTGGGGATCGAGTCTTATTGTAAGGCTAATTTGTCTTTGTAAAACCATTATTCATAGTGATTGTCTGGCTTGGGCCGTCCGAGGTTGTTTTTCCGTTTTTGGGTTTTTTCCTCGTACATCCGGCGTTGTGAGTATTATTTACTTTATTTACTTTATTTAATCACTAGATGCATGTTTAGGATTAATCAAGATAAAATTGGTTTAAAGTAAGAATTGGGTTTTCACAATTTGGTTTGGTGCATAATTAAAAGTTGGATCTTTTTCTGAGAAAAATTGGTTTTGTTTGAAACACACATATCGAGCCACTCTTCAGATAACTTATCTCAATTTAAGATAACCAAATACTCAGATTTAATCCGTAATTCGTATCATTAAGGTCCTGATTCAAATATCTAATCTTTCTAGAATTTCTCTACATGCAAAACCTACCCATATGCAAGATTTAATTCTCCCAATTCATGAAATTATCAATATACCAAGTTTAGTCTCAAATTCTAAACTACCATGGATATTATATTTGCTGAATCTTAACAAGTTAAATCACTTGCCTGTGAAATAGAGGTTCTAACCCTTTGGAGAAGATGGTAGGGTGGTGGTGATCTTTCTCCGATCACAACTCCGGCAATGATGGTGGTGGAAGGTGGTAGTTTAGCCCTAGCAACCCTTGAAAAACCCTTCCTTTCTCTCTACTTCTCTCTCTCAAGTTTGTAGAAGTCAATGAACCTAATTACCCTAAAAGTTGGCTGATATAATAGTTCTAAATTTCGTAGGTCACTATTCATCAATTACTAAAATAACTAAAATACCCTCCCGCGTAGCCAGTTTGGCCTAAAACTATCCTGGAACCCAAACTAAACCCCCGGGTAGACTTTTCTGTCTATCTCGATACTTCCGAACATATCGGCGCACTCAAAATGGCCATAAGGGTGATATAAAAACAATTTACTTTATAATCCATTAAATTAGTCCCGATGTAACTGGCACACGCGTCCCAACTTAATTTTCAAAATTACCCTATTTTCTACTTGTGATAATTTTAATAATTCCATAATAATATATACTATACTCGCTCAGTAATATTCAACAAAATGATCATAATAAAATACTAACTCTCGTCTCGCTAGTATTTAAATCCAGATTAATTACTAATTAAATTCTCATTTTAATTCAATAAATCTCATAATTAAAATCAGTAAAAATACGGGGTATTACAGGTAATCACAAATTTCCCCTAGAGGCAGATGTTAACCTTTGTTCTGTTCAGTCCAATGGTGGCTATTCGCCTAACTCTGTCGTCTTGCGTAACCAAACTGCCCTTAAGGAGGGTATCCCCAAAGAAGGTGTTGTGGAATCCAGTGCTAGGAAGTCCCATGTGATTGTACCTTCTGTACTGATAACACTTGAACTCATTCTAGCTTCTAAATCTTTTGTGTTTACTCTTTGCTCTAAATTTTTTTATTATTTGTTTAAAAATCTTTGCAGGCCCCATTATTCAAGCAGGATGCCCTGGTGTCTCCTCCCACAAATGACCAGGTGTTAATTACTCTCTTTGGAACTTCGATCCTCAACCCCAATGGAGGCGAGATTGCTGCTACTACTGACCATGTATGATTGGGGCAAAAGGGTACTACTTCCTCGGGGGGGGATCATGTTGTTCAGGTGGAGCAGCGTCCTTTGGTGATTCAAGGAGGCTCTCATAAAAAAAGAGGATGTGGTGCAGATGGCCACCACTCAATTCGGTGATGAATCACAGCACTTGGTTTTTCCTGTTATTCCCCCTCTTTCTGCTGCAGTCGCATCTATTATTGAGGAGGTATGACATCACCATCTATTAGATAGCAACTTCGCATTGAACATTATTAGAATTTCCTAGTAGTATAGGACTTTTAAATCTCCCATAAACAAGGGTTAAACGTGCCTAGTAGTATAGGACTTTGAATCTCCCATAAGCGAGGGTCAAGTGCGCCTAGTAGTATAGGACTTTAAATTTCCCATAAACGAGGGTCAGACGTGCCTAGTAGTATAGTACTTTAAATCTCCCACAAGCGAGGGTCATGCACGCCTAGTAGTATAGGACTTTAAATCTCTTGTAAGCAAGGGTCATGCGCACCTAGTATAAGATTTTAAGTCTCCATAAGCAAGGATCATGCATGCCTAGTAGTATAGGACTTTAATTTCTCATGAAGAGCTTGTCTATTTCTCTGACTAGATAACTTATATTTCAGGTTGAAATTGATCGGTCGGTTGTTCATGAGACGGAGCCTGAGAGTGCTATGCAGAAGGTTGCCCAAGGAAGGCCTATAGTTGAATCGGCGGCGATGGGTTAGGCTCCTAGTTTGCAAACACGCCCCTTGGCCCCAACTGTTGGAGAGGTACCCTAACTATGTGTTTTGAAACTACCAGAAGGGGACAGTGCTTCAAACACCCAACGTCCTTCTGCGAGTGATAATGTCTTCATTATATATCCTCCAGAGGCATCTCTTGAAGCAGTTGTGAGAGAAATCTTGTGTGATTTCCCCCACGTACTGACTTCTGCTCCGTGTTAACTGATAGAGAGACTTTTGGATCGTTTTCCTTCCACCTTTGCTCCTCGCAACATCCACTCGTTTCCCATAATAATGTCTTATAGTCAGTTCATCCTTGAAACTATGTTGGGTGAGATTTTCAACGCTCCTCTTGAATCCCTGAGTTCTGATGCCGTCAAGGTTTTGTTGGGAAAGATTAATCTCCTCATCAGTGAGGGGTTCTGCTTATCCTGGCTAGTATAGCTCCTTCGTAACCTTAAGAAAGTTGATCTTCCTGATTTTCAATCTCATCAACAAGCCTCTCATCATACGCAAGTGGCCATTTCTGAAGAGTTGGTGAGTTTGGAAGCTGAACTTATTAAGTATGAGGAAGACCTTGAGGCTGCCCGAGAGGCTGTTACAAAAGTAGAGGCCAAGGTAGATGATATTCAGTAAAGAAGAGAGTGCAATCAGAAAGATTTAGCTGATTTGGAAAATGATCAGAGCACTCTCGAATAGATACTGCCCCACCATTATCACAGTCTGCCTAACTCAGCCAATTTGTGGTTTATAATGGATGTGCCTGCTGATTACCTGTCCTTCATAATTTTATCCAACTATCTTTTAGTTTTTTTCTATGTAATCGGCCCCTCTATTTAATATAATTAACTAATGTGTGTTTGGTTTCTCCGCCTTTTTATTTTGTCCAATACCGAATGAGATGACATATTTATACAATATATGTTACATTGTGCAAGAGAAAAAAAATAATTGGTCTACAACTTTCAAAATAAAATATCTTTATACCACCATATAAGTATGTAACCAGTCACAGTGAGGAACATTCTCTCGAGCATTGTCTTTATATTCTTCGAGTGCCTCGAGTTGCACGTGACGATTGTGGCGAAGCATTGCGCTTCTTAAATTATAATGGGAAGAAGGTATCTCTAGTTCTACCGATAAAATTGCCTCAGTGCCAAAAACTAAGGAGAAAGGGGTATATCCTGTGGGTTTTCTGTTAGTCATTTGGTAAGACCTCAAAACCTCAGGTATCTTGTCATCCCACGTTCCTAGGAAATTTTCTAGCATTTTTTATATGATGTTTTTCAAAGCTTTATTGGTAGCTTCTGCTTGCCCATTGCACTTTGTGTAGACCAAGGTAGACTCGTGATGAATGATAGATTACTTATCTGTGAGAAAACCTAACTCATTATTTACAAAAGGAGTGCCATTATATGAGAGGAAGACCTTCGAGATGCCAAAATAACATATAATTTACTCCTTCATGAATCGAGCAATTACTCTAACTATGGCTTTCTTCAATGGTGTGTCCTTTGCCCATTTGGTAAAACATTCAGTAGAAATAAGTATCCAGATCTTTGCTCTCAATGAGAGATTTATTGCTCCTTTTAGGCCAAACACCTATGTTTGGAATGTGAAGGAAGTAGAAAGAAAATACAAGTCCATCAAAAGGGTGTGAATCATATTCCCATGCAGCTGGCAAGCCTTGAACTTGCGAATAAACTCCGTAGAGTCCTTTTCCATTGTAGGCCAAAAGTATCCCAAATTCATGAGTTATTCATAAAGTTTGTCCCCTCTAATATGACCCGACTCGTGGGCCTGCTTCAGTACTTATTCAAGTTTTTCCCCTAATGCGCCTCAGAGACCTGTCATAATAGCCTCTTCGGTACAACTGCCCTTCTTGGATGTAATATCTTGGAACTCATCGCTTTAGTCTTGTGGCTTTATCTTTATCTGCTAGCATTACTCCATCTCTCAGCATGTTCACTTATGGTTGCCTCTAATCTTGAGCTTGATCAATGAATTAGCACTCTGTCGCTTGGTAAAATTATAGAAATTTCTCACAACCTCTCTGTAACATCGCAACATCCTGCCATATTGAAGGCCAGAAGTAACCTGCTGGCTAGACCCGTCTATACAAAGGGATCTCAATGGTCTCGCAGCTATCTTTGTGGACTTCTCTTGGTTTTTTCTTAGCCTCCTCGAGATATACACATCTGGATACCCAACCCCCTTTATTCTTGTAATACAAGTTGCCCTTAGAAATAAAATATTGTGTTAGGTCAACCAAACCCAGGGAGCCTACTCCTGTTTCCAGCTGCTTCCTTATTTCGCCTCTCTAATCATTGTGCTCATCGGTTGGTAACATTTCGAGTATTATTGGAGGAGTCATCCTCTTGGTAATCAGAATCATCATTGATATCCCATCGAAAGAAATATTTTGGGCAATTATAGCATAAGCGTCAGTATGCTTGTTCATCGTTCATGGGTGCCTTTTGACCTTTAGCTCTTCGAATTGCCACAGAAGTCTTTGTATGATTGTTCGGTATGGTACTAAACTCATTTACTTTAGAGTAAATATTCCAGCCACTTATTTAACCACTAGGTTTAAGTCCCCCTATATTGTGAGCACCTGGATGCCCCTTCTAAGGCCTTAGAGCAGTCCCATCACAAGTGCCTCATACTCAACTTCATTGTTCAAGCAACTAAAGTCCAATATGAAGGACAGTCGAACTTATTCTCCATTCATTCTCAAAATCACATCTGTTCCTCACTTATTTTCGGCCGAAGAGCCATCGAATTCCATACTCCATTCATCCAAGCTGGCTGCTAGAAAATTAGCCTAGAGATCATCGCCCAGAAGTTCTTCCACATGTGGCTCGAATGTCCCAAAAGGAAAAATAGCTAAGAGATCTGCGTAAGCTTGACTTTTGATAGCTTGATGGACTATGCATTTGAGATCATAATCCAAAAGGATTTCAAACCATTTGGTTGCCCTACCTATTAATACAGTTCTAGTAAGCAAAAACTTTATAGTATCACAATTAGTTACAATGTGGACTATAAATGACAACATATAATGCCTAAGTTTTTGTGCTACAAATACAAAGGCCAAATAATAACTTTAGATGCTAGTATATCTGACCTTCGGCCCATGTATAATTTGACTCAAGTAATAGACATATTTCTCTACACCATCCATCTCTTAAGTTAGTAGAGCCCCGACGGATCGTTCAGTAGATGTAAGACATATATGCAAAGGAATACCTACCTTAGGAGGAATCATCGTTTGAGGAGATGTGAGGAGTGTTTTTAGCTTCTCTATGGCTTCTTGGTACACTTTCTCCCATATTAACTTGGGCTCTTTTCGCAACAGCTCCATTAATGGGTGGGCCACTTCTGCAAATTCGGGCACAAACCGCCTCAAATAGGAGACTTTTCCCAGGAAGCACTTCAACTCCCTCGCTGACTTTGGCCTTGGCATGTCAAGAATGGACATCTGAACTCCTTGTCGATTCACTACAAACCCATGGAACTTCCCACTTGTCACTCTGAATGCACATTTGAGGGGGTTCATTTTCAGCTTGTACTTTTTGCATCGAATGAACACTCTCCTCAAATCTTCTAAATGAGTACCCTCCTTCTTAGATTTAATCAACAGGTTATTAATATAAAATTCCATGATCTTATGGAAGAGGTAATGGAATATGGCCATCATGGTCCTCTAATAGGTGGCTCTTATATTTTTCAGATCAAAAGTCATGACTGTGTACATGAAGTTTCCCAAATGTGTTTAAAAAATAACCTTCTTAGCGTCGGCAAGATCCATCTTGATCTGGTAATACCCCACATAACCATCCATGAAGTTGTATATCTCGTGCCCCACAGTTTCATCTATCAAACTGTCTATAGAGGGCAACGAAAAATTATCTTTCGGGCATGCACAGTTCAGGTCCCGAAAGTCCACACAGATCCTGATCAGGCTCTCGTCTTTCTTTCTTACTGTCATAATGCTAGATAGCTAAATGGGATGATGAACATGGATAATGAAATCAGCTGCGAGCAGCTTTTGAACTTCTTCCTTGATCTTTAGATCTAACTCTATTTTTTATGTCCGAGTAGTCTACTTCACTAGGATAGCTGACGGCAAAACATTTCGGTTGTGGTTGCTCACCTCTTTATCAACCCCAGATATCTTGGTGTACTTCCATGCAAAGACGTCTTTAAATTCTTATAGCAACTCGATAAAACCCTCTCGTAGTGCCCCTTTAAGGTCCTTTGAGATAAAAATAAGGCTAGGGTCATCACCTTCCTTAACTAGATCTATTTTTTCTAACTCTTGGATTTGTGGCATGGCACTTTCTTTCATGTATTAGGGCTCTTCCTCTAACTCTTTCATAAATTCTTAGATGCTCGAGTTATCAATCACCAAACATTATCATTGGTTGTCCACCAAGAAACATTCGTAGACCGGGTTAGCTTCATCATTCAAGCCTTTAGCTACCCTCTTACACCTTCACAATTTGTAAATAATTCTGTTGCTAGGCAAAACTACTCTCTTGCACTGTCGAGGGTTTTCCTCCCTATGAGACCTTTTGTAGAAATATTCTTCTATCTTTCTCGTAGAGTGTCTGCTGAGCTCACTCTGGTGCTAGACTTGGTGTTTTATAGGATTAATAAATGGCGTCATTCTGTCACGTAACTTCCTTGATAAATTGGGAGGCCTCATTTCCTCCTGTTTACGTTTTTCCTCATAAGCTACCACTGGTCGAGCTGGTGCGAGCACTCTTTCTTAATTACTTAGGATCCTAGTGCCTTTAGTGTACTTTATAACTATTGTAGCCTCTTCTGCCAGCTCAATATAGAAAGCAACATCTACCAAGTGAGCTTCATCTATTACGAACAGCTTCTTGGATGCTCGAATCACAACTTATTTGCCCTTTACATTTTCTTTAGAACAATGGTGATAAGTAGTAGGCACAAACCCATGGTTTTGCATCCACACTCTTCCCACTAACAATTGATACGATGGCTCACAGTCCATAATGTGGAATTTTATGTAAGAAGTAATATTCCCCATTATAATGCCCACGTTAACATATCCCTTGGATTTGGATGACTGGTTGTCATACCCTGAGATTGACAAAGGATGTTATACTAGACTTATATCAAATTGGCCAGTAGCAAAAAAGGACCCAATGGGAATTATATTGATGGATGCCCCACCATCAAGCAAAACACGAGTAAATACACAATCATTCATAGGGGATGTAACATAATGAGGCCTGTTGTGGGGGTACCTGAACGATTTATCAGCCTCCAAGAACGTAACTGACACGACTTAAAATTTGTCTTAAAAGTGCATTCACTTTAGGTTCAAGTGCAAACCTATCGCTCAAGTAATAACCCGGTAAGTCCGAATCGAATCCACAGGGAAGGAAAATGTCAAATAGTAATCAGGAAAATTATTAGATCTGAAAATGATTTCTTAAAATAAACAAAAAGGTGATTAATGATTTTGGAAGATTTCTAGCGAAATAAATCTTTTCTTAACAAAAGCAAACTGGAAATTATAATGAAAACACACTAAAAATTGCAGGAAAAACTTTTTAATCAAATGGGAGAAAACAGGGTAGAATACAATCCCTCAATCCTTAGCAAATTATCATAGAGAATACAAGATTTGTAAATTACAATAATTGGTTAGATCCAGCCTTTATAACTTCTAAACATTACATATATGAGTGATCTAGCCCGCACAATATGAAATCAAAAATAGGTATAAAGCGATGAATTATAAATTATACTAGCAAAGCTTTCTTAAACATCTCAAGTACCTAGGGCAAGAGAGATTAAAAGATTGACAGTTTTTGTATAAATTTTCTTTCACGATTCAATCAATATTGTAATTTATCCTCTGTTTTCTACATAGATAATCTGCCTTGGATTGAGTTCATGTACCCCAACCCTTGGGAAATTTAGCTACTCATGATTGGATTAAAGAACAAATTCATATTCAGAATTATGGAACTACAATACATGGGAAATAAAACTGCAAATAATAAAGTAACAGAGAATAGAATGATATTACTTGAATTCAGCAGCAGGAAAATAATTGAAATTGAAATCCAGATAACTTCTCCTTAATCAGCAGTACAAACTATGGTTCTTATGAAAGGAATTTAAACTTATGAATATTTCTCTCAACAACTAACTCTCAAATTCTTTAGATAATTTGTAATCTACCAACAACTAACAAATTGCTACAATTCTCTCTCTACTTTCTTGGTTGGTCTATTCTCTCTCTTCAAATGATATAGGGCACTAGCTTTTATAATACCAAGTATCGAAATTGATAGCCAATAATGCTTGTTGGTACGTTTTTCCAAGAGTTGCTCTGCTTTAATTGAACAATTAATTGTCAGCATTTCACACTACCGGATCGGTCCGGCTCAACCTCGGATCGGTTCTTTTCTTTTTACCGGATCGGTATGGGCCTAGCTGTATGGGTCCGGACTTTTGCTTCCATCGGTTCGTCAACAATCCGGGGTCTACTGGACTTTGTCATTTCAGATGGATCCGGATCCAAACCGGATCGGTCTGAAATTCTTCTAGATTGACTTTTTCCTTGAAACTTTGACTGACCATATCTTTTGATCTTGAACTCCGATTTGAATGTCGTTTCTTCCTATGCTCTTGTGAAATCATGCTCTTCAACTTCACTTCTGACGTTGCTTCTGAATTCTGAATGGAATTTACACTTTTGCCCTTTTACATTTCTTCTAATTTTCTTCTCTTTTTTTATTGCATTCCATTCTTGAAATCTTTATCAAAATTACACAAAAACTAGGAATTTTGTTAATAACGAACAATAGAATGATATGGACTAAAAATGATTCAATTACCTTGCTCGAGATATTAAAATTACTAACTTAAGGGGCTAAATTCGGAAGAATTTACGCTTGGTCAAATCCCCCTAACTTAGGACTTTGCACGTCCCGGGCAATGTATCTGAATCTAACCAAAACTCAACTCTTGAAAATTCCTTTATTAAAATAAAATTCCACTTTCGCAGGCACGCGATTGCATTGAGCATATGCAACAAGCCTTTAAACCCCTAGGTTACCCTAGTAGGACGAGTTTTGTCTCGTGAGGGTTTGCAGTGAATACACCCACAAAATTCTTTATTGACTCAAATAAATATTAAAATACTTAAAAATTGTACAATTTAAACTTTTCTAAAAATAATCACCATCAACTCATATTCAACTGTCTCAAACCATAGTGTGTGTGTGCAAAGCCAAAAAATAAACCTCAAACTTCCACCGATTGAGCATTACGTTACTTTCCGAAAATTCGTTTTGATTCAAATTCTTACGGATTGCACTCATAAACGAATCACTCGGATTGTGGCTATTTTCTCTCGGTATGCATGATATAAAGAGTAAATATAATGGACACAAATTCATGCATACAAAATTGAAGAGAAGGAAATTTATGGTGAAAGATCTTATCATCGGAGTACAGTTATTTGGAAATGGGAAACATCACCTCTAGTTCACACCATTTAATCTCTCATATTATCTTTTTGTATCTTAGCTCTCCACGCAGTAACCAATTTCATAATTTGGACTCGGTTAGGACTTTTCTTGGGTTAAAAGGTGTAAAGGGTGAAAATGGGAATGGATGGC
Organism: Sambucus nigra; assembly: GCA_949130495.1. NCBI lineage: Eukaryota > Viridiplantae > Streptophyta > Magnoliopsida > Dipsacales > Adoxaceae > Sambucus > Sambucus nigra. The sequence goes on from OX422208.1 coordinate 746,237,957, forward strand.
TGTTTGGAATTGGAAAATGTCCTTATGATGTCCATTAGTGCTTTTTCGGGCATTTGCTCATTTTTCTCTTCTTTTTCCATATATTTTTTTTCACTATTTTTTTTTTCTTTTCTTGCTATTTTTGTTGAGCATATCTAGTTTTTTTCTTGCCCCTTTTCATTGCACAATTTGGACTTACTTGATAAATTTTCTCAATTTTCACAATTCTGGGCTATTTGGGTTTTTCGGGTTGTCAAACGAAAAATAAATTTTATTTGGCTCAAATTGGGTTATCAAAGGGATCATTTTTCACAATGTTTTAATGGCTAATATTTTTGGGTAACAAACGAGGGCCTACTTCATTGTCCAAATTGCTAATCACATTACCATATGCATCTCGAGATTAATTAAGTTTAGAGATATATTTAGCACGAATTTTGAGACAACACTTCACACATTTCCCATAACCGATCAAAACAAAGGATTGAGATCATCAACAACTTAATAAAACGCTTAAAAGATTTTGAGTTAATCATAAACTCGGATTGATTTAAAAACTCATAAAGATCGATAGGCTCGAAATCTCACCGAGTTGGACTAATCTCCACACTTATTCGCAAAGTCGTCAATTTTCTTTCCATTTCCATCTTCGGTCAATTTCGGCTTAGTGCATTTTGATTGTTAACAATTTGAGACTTTAAATAAAATAAAGGTGATATTTTTGAAAAATTTAAATTCCAATTTTTATTTATTTTGAACAAAAATATTTTTGGCTTTCTTTTTTTTTTTTTTTTTTAAATTTTCTAAAAAACACACTTGGAAAGAACATGTGATTGAATCAATGAATCTAAACAATAAACGGGAAGAATATCCCACACCCCCTAACTTAAATGTTGCATTGTCCTCAATGGAAATCAAGAACACAACATAAAGAGAGGAAAAGAAAGATATTACCCAAATGGAGCGATCCCCGATGAGTGCGAGTCCATTGAATCTACAAAACATGTTAGAACCAAGCATAACAAAAAAGAATAACAAAAACTTTAACTAATTACTCTAAATGCAACAAGACACTATATAACACTTATACATGACTCAAAAATACAACAAAATCACCCAATACGAGTCGGGGGTGCGACGACCTCTCATCTCTCTCCACAAATTACCCGACCCCTTTCTTTGGGTACGATGCACTCCTCGTCTCTCCCGTATTACCATTATACGTGAATAGCCGGAACAAAATGTGCCCGTTCCCATAGATAACCGGAAAAAGATCCGCTCGTTGCATAACACGTGGGTGGGTCTCTAAGTCGGACGAGATTTGAGTCGCATCTTCAAGTACCTCCGAAGACTCAAATGGTAGGGGTGGAGGTTTGGGACGGATAAATTCATCAATTTTATTTTCCCACTCGCTTTCATCTAAATGCCGAAATGAGGCCCAGAAAGATTGGACTTCATCATTGAGGCTCGCATCCACCGGTCCGAACTCGCGCTCAAACTCTGTTAGGCTCAACTCCTCTAGCTCTCTCTCTTGTAACCAAGTTTCAAACTCCTTCACCTCACACTCCAACTCAGTATAAGAACTCTTTTCCTCACCACTTTGCACTAAGCACACTTCCAAAGCATCTCCTCCTATGATTTTCTCAATATTCTCATCCACTACCTCTTCAATAAGATCAACCTCAAGAATTTCATCCTCATCTCCCATTTGGTTAGCGACATTGAAAATATTAGTCTCGAGAGTCATGTTTCCAAAAGTGAGTTGCATTTGGCCATTCCGTGTATTGATCAAAGCATTAGCAGTAGCTAAGAATGGACGGCCCAATATTATTGGAACATGATTTCTCGTATGAGGTGCAGGCTCAGTGTCCCAAATGACAAAATCAACCGGAAAGTAGAATGTGTCCACTTGAACTATCACGTCTTCTACAATCCCGCGAGGCACTTTCACTGTTCTATCCGCTAACTGTAGAGTGATTCGGGTAGGTTTTAAATCACCTAATTCAAGCTGCTTATAAATGGAATATGGAAGGATATTGACACTTGCACCTAAATCAAGCAATGCTTTTTCCACTCTTTTTTCTCCTATGACGCACGAAATGGTAGGTGCACCTGGATCTTTGAATTTAGGTGGAAGATCGTTGAGAAGGATCGAGCTCACATTTTGTGCCAAGAAAACATTTTTCTTTACCTTTAGCCGTCTCTTGACAGTCAAAAGATCTTTGATAACCTTAGCATATGCTGGAATTTGTTGAATAGCATCAAGAAATGGCAAATTCAATTTTACTTGCTTCAACACATCCAACACCTCGGTACGTGAAGCCCCTTTCTTGGGTGGCTCTAAACGTTGAGGAAATGGAGCAGCAATAGGCAACTTGACTTCAATTTCAGGTCTAACTTCCTCATCTTTCAACTCTTTTTCTAAGGGAGGTTCTTCGGACTCGATAATTTCAGATTCCTTAGAAATTTCAGGTTCAACTTCATCATTGTTCAACTTTGGAAGTTTAGGTGCTAGATCAATTACGTGGCCACTTCGAAGAGTAGTGACAGCTTGACATTGTTCTTGCAAGTCCGATGATGTGGAGCCAACCGTGGTTTGACCTTGAAGAAGAGGTCTTTGGCCTTGGGCTGGAATTTTACCTTTCTCTTGAGTATTCGCCGCAGCTTGCAACCTAGAGATGCTAGTATGCATTTCGGCGAACATTCGTTCATATTTAGCATCTCTCTCTTTTTGGGATTGGATGAATTGATTGAAATTATCTTCAAGATTTCTCCTTGGTGGAGCTACATAAGGACCAGGAGGTGGTACTTGCATAGAATTTGGCATTGGATGAGCCACTTGCTGAAATTTAGGAGGTGGTGGTAAAGTCATGTGTGGGTTAGGAACCATCCCACCTTGAGATTGTCCATAACTATACCCAGGATTCCTCCACGACTGATTATATGCATTCCCTTGTTGTGCATTAAAATTTCCTCGAAAACTCCCTATCGCCTCAACCTGTTCAGTGTACATTGCTTTGTATGCAGGAATGGTAGGACATCCTTTGGTAGAATGACCCGCATTATAAATGGCACACACTTTCTCCTTTCCAGCTTGTACGGATCCCGACACATCTCTCAATCTCACTTCAAGCATATCTCTGAAATTCTTCTCTAATTGGTCAAATTTTCTATCCAACAAAGTGTCCTTGTCCAAGTGATAAATATCGGACGCAGCAGGCAAGTTGTACACTTGTCGATTTCTGTTTTGACTATTGGGATCAGAAGTATCCCATGCTTGGGTAGTTTCAGCTATATATTTCAAATGAGCTTCAGCATCGCTCGAATTTAACTCCCAAAAAGGTCTTTCACACATGGTTTGGACAAGTTGTTTCGATGCTAATGTAAGGCCTTGATGAAAAAATGAAATTAAGTGATGCTTTTCAAAACCGTGATGTGGGCAAGCACTCACTAACTCCTGAAATCTCTCCCAACATTTATCAAAAGCCTCATTCCCATTTTGTCTAAAAGCTTGAATTTGGGCTTTAACTGAATTAGTTTTGTGTTGTGGGAAATATTTTGATATAAACTTGTTTTGCATATCTCTCCAAGATAACACAGAATTTGGGGGTAGAGACCATAACCAAGTTTTAGCTTTATCCTTTAAGGAAAAAGGGAAGAGCTTCAACCGGACTACATCTTGTGGACAAGCTTGGTCTCCAAAAGTCTCACATGTATCTTCGAACTCTCGAATATGGAGATATGGTTTTTCAGAATCCATCCCATGAAATGTAGGAAGGATTTGGATCATGCCATTCCGGAAATGGAACTGACCGGCATTATACGGGAGTAAAATTCAACCAGGGGTAACAGTTCGCTTTGGAAATAACAAATCTTTCATAGGAAGATAAGGTATCTCATCCTCTCCAGCACCAACACCAACACTACCATGTTCCGACATATCGCTACCAAAAGGTTCAGAATTCTCACTCCGGGTTTGACTCAATGTATGACTAGTAATGGAATTATTAGGTGAAGGAGGTGGAACCCAAAAAGTAAAAGACACAGAATTTTCAGAACTTGCTTCGGCTATAGGATTTTCGTGAACTTGGGTGGGGGATGAATTCAGCATAAGCACATAAGAGATGAAATGAAGATTTTTTATTTATTTTTATTTTTTTTTAGAAATCACTTGTAGATACAAATAACTTTCTTGAAAATTTAACAATTTTTCAGTCCCCGGCAATGGCGCCAAAAACTTGACACGACTTAAAATTTGTCTTAAAAGTTCGTTCACTCTAGGTTCAAGTGCAAACCTATCGCTCAAGTAATAACCCGGTAAGTCGGGATCGAATCCACGGGGAAGGAAAATGTCAAATAGTAATCAGGAAAATTATTAGATCTGAAAATGATTTCTTAAAATAAACAAAAAGGTGATTAATGATTTTGGAAGATTTCTAGCGAAATAAATCTTTTCTTAACAAAAGCAAACTGAAAATTATAATGAAAACAGACTAAAAATTGCAGGAAAAACTTTTTAATCAAATGGGAGAAAACAGGGTAGAATACAATCCCTCAATCCTTAGCAAATTATCATAGAGAATACAAGATTTGTAAATTACAATAATTGGTTAGATCCGGCCTTTATAACTTCTAAGCATTACATATATGAGGGATCTAGCCCGCACAATATGAAATCAAAAATAGGTATAAAGCGGTGAATTATAAATTATACTAGCAAAGCTTTCTTAAACATCTCAAGTACCTAGGGCAAGAGAGATTAAAAGATTGACAGTTTTTGTATAAATTTTCTTTCACGATTCAATCAATATTGTAATTTATCCTCTGTTTTCTACATAGATAATCTGCCTTGGATTGAGTTCATGTACCCCAACCCTTGGGAAATTTAGCTACTCGTGATTGGATTAAAGAACAAATTCATATTCAGAATTATGGAACTACAATACATGGGAAATAAATCTGCAAATAATAAAGTAACAGAGAATAGAATGATATTACTTGAATTCAGCAGCAGGAAAATAATTGAAATTGAAATCCAGATAACTTCTCCTTAATCAGCACTACAAACTATGGTTCTTATGAAAGGAATTTAAACTTATGAATATTTCTCTCAACAACTAACTCTCAAATTCTTTAGATAATTTGTAATCTACCAACAACTAACAAATTGCTACAATTCTCTCTCTACTTTCTTGGTTGGTCTATTCTCTCTCTTCAAATGATATAGGGCACTAGCTTTTATAATACCAAGTATCGAAATTGATAGCCAATAATGCTTGTTGGTATGTTTTTCCAAGAGTTGCTCTGCTTTAATTGAACAATTAATTGTCAGCATTTCACACTACCGGATCGGTCCGGCTCAACCTCGGATCGGTCCGAATACACCGGATCGGCTCTTTTCTTTTTACCGGATCGGTCTGGGCCTAGCCGGATGGGTCTGGACTTTTGCTTCCATCGGTTCATCAACAATCCGGGGTCTACTGGACTTTGTCATTTTGGATGGATCCGGATCCAAACCGGATCGGTCCGAAATTCTTCTAGATTGACTTTTTCCTTGAAACTTTGACTGACCATATCTTTTGATCTAGAACTCCGATTTGAATGCCGTTTCTTCCTATGCTCTTGTGAACTCATGATCTTCAACTTCACTTCTGACGTTGCTTCTGAATTCTGAATGGAATTTACACTTTTGCCCTTTTACATTTCTTCTCATTTTCTTCTCTTCTTTTATTGCATTCCATTCCTGAAATCTTTATCAAAATTACACAAAAACTAGGAATTTTGTTAGTAACGAACAATAGAATGATATGGACTAAAAATGATTCAATTACCTTGCTCGAGATATTAAAATTACTAACTTAAGGGGATAAATTCGGAAGAATTTACGCTTGGTCAGTAACTTTAGAGAGGTACCTCCTTACGAGCTTAGCCATGAGCCCCTTCCATTTCAAGTGCGGAGCCATATTCTTCTTAGCAGTCTCTAAGATGGCTCGGGTTACCTCTAATAGTAAGTGCTCGGGGAGACCAACTTGGTCGAAGAATCAACTAAACTTCTGCGAGCGTGCTACTGTTGCACATTAAATCCAAGGATCAGTTTGATCTTCCTCAAGTTAATATAATTCTTCCACGTCTCTATATGTATCCTCATCAAAGGCTCCATATGTCTTCTCAAGATCTTGATGGGATTTTCTTCGTCTTTTTCTTCGAAGGTACATTCCTCTAGAGAATCTTTAAAGTCTTCCTCAAGGAGCCATTATTCCCTCAATAGTTGATCGACTTCTTCATCAAAGGCACTAGACATGTATGACCTGTTAGCTGGTAGAGGGTTATCACTCACATTACCTTGGGACAATTCAATATCCCCTTTCTTTACGTGACGATCAATCATCCTCCTCAACGAAAAACATACCATAGTTGGGTGGTTAACTTTATAGTGTAGCATATAAAAGTTTATCTTTTCTCTGTCCTTTTGAGATGCCTGTGTCGTACTGTCATTAACTGGTCTACAAAGTTTATCACAAACCATGAGGTCATAGATGTCTAATTCTTGTCTCACTGTGCATGGTAGCTCAAAAATCATCATAAACTAAGGAACTATCTCCTCATCCTTGGACATCGCTATGAACTTCAAGAGCTCCTTCTTCATCTCCTCCATGCTAGAGGGTGGAGAACTCATTGGTAGTGGTACCATCACGACAGGAGATATCGATGCAGTCGGTATACTTCCTCCTATGCTAGCATTCGTCATCGATATTGCACCCGCCGGACCTATACCTTGTACAGTTGTTCCCGCATCAAAGGTTGGGGTAATCGTTGGTGGAGCACTGTGGGAAACATTATTAATAGTGGGCATGGCAATTCTTCCTGTAACAGAGGGAGCTGGTATTCCAGAAGGTAACGTCATAAATTAGTTTGATCCTCTAGTGATTCCCAACATTGCCTGAGCTACATGGGTTTTAATAAACTCCGCAAATAAGCCCATGAGTCCCATCATTTGCATTGGACCCTATTCCTGTTGTCATGTCGTCCATCTTCGTCACACCTGTAGCAACTGAGCTAGGCTCCACTCATGCCACTCTCGTTTCTTAAGGAAATATAGTGAGATTTGAGTCCTCTTCATGCTGCATGGCGTCAAAATTAATAGTCTTCGCAATGTTATCCGCTGGCATCTTTTTAAAAGTGAATACCTCCCAGCAGAGTCGCTAAATGTTTGGTTGATCTATCTATATGAGGCAAGGTCACTCGAGTGAGCTTGTTGGCATTAAATATAATTAACTAGCATTAAGTGCTAAAGTAATGTTGCATTAATGTCAAAGATATTGCATTAAATGCATGAGATGTTGTGTTTTGGCAAAAAACTACCAAACGCCTATAAAGCATGGTGGCATTAATGGGGGTGTGACATGACATCACACAAGTTTATCTTATAACAGCTGGAAAATACAAATTCGTCCAATAAACCTGTCATTTTAAGGATAAATGCACTTGAGTCATTTTACTTCGAGTTCCTACATATTAGATGCCATGACATCATGAAGTGAGTGAATAGTGACCTACACCAGATACGTGGTCACGTCGATTAAAGAGATGATTCATCAAGTTGAGTTTGTTTGGCTGTAAGTAGCTCGAGAACTGAGTGTACTATTTGTTGGTTGAGAATTATCCTCAGACGATCATTTGGAATTGGGGTCTCTCGAGGAGGTCCCCATCGACTATGGTGGTTCGAGCAACTGTTTGTGCTAGATGAAGGTTTGCCTAAGTATACTAAGAGGGTTGGATATTTATTTCCTAACGTTACCTTGCTCCTAATCCTCCAAACTAAATCCATACAAGGTTCCCAAGAAGAGGTTATTCGACAGAGTATGTAAGCTCTCCCATGCCCAATCAGGCTTGGTCCCTTGAGGGTACCAAACGTCCTCTCCCATATTACAAAGTGAACTTTTACAAGTGTAAATAAAAAAGATCACTTCATAATTCTTATTAAAAATATTATCCTTCGAACAACCTTTATCTCTGTGGCAGGTTCCTCGAGTGATCTCTGCCTCCCTAAGTACAAAGTCGTCTCAGTTAATCAACCCTGGGCGAGGTCTCTCCCCTACATTAAGAGTAGAGTTTTCCCACCTCAAATGAATCTCCAACAATGGTAGGATGGAATGTCTAAGAATATGGCAACCTCCCACCTACTAAGGTGGCCTCAAGGAGGTTGCCTAGCTCCTCAATCATGTAAAACCTCCAAGCAAAATCCCCTTCAACTCCATTAATCTTCCCTCATCATCTTCTCTAAAAATAAACCATCAACAACTCCATAAATTCACAGCTCTACTCAACAATTGTAGAAATGGGTGTGTATGACTCAAATATGGATGAGTAAACTAAGGTGGTATAAGGTGAAGGGATGGTGGTGGCATGGTGGTTTGTGATGGAGAGAGGGAAAGAAATGCTAAAAATGGTGGGAGAGACCCACCCCCCACTCTATCTCTCTTCTTCAAACTCAAATGAACCCAAATAACCCATAAGACCCTTATAAAAACACCCCAAACCTTAAAATCCCTTTTTTGACCAATCTGGGCTTACCAGAGCTCGACACCTCGTCAATCCAAAGGCTCAAAACATGACAGCACACAAAGGCAACCCGTACTTAAAATTCGTGGTGCGCTCGTTCGAACAAGAATGGATTCTCATATAAACTGGCTTTCGAATGAACTTCTAACTAGTTTGTTCAGGTATGCAGTTGGGTCTCGTTCAATCCTGGTTCCATCTCCTCTTCAAACGACCTGGGCTCCTCGTTCAAATGACATATCTTCATTAGAAAGATACTCCAATCTCATTTGAAATGACCCTCAACTCGTTCGAACGACCATCTTCTTGAACTTTCTAATTTTTGCCCACAATCTTCCAACAATTATCATCAAGACCCCAAAACGGTCAATTTCATCTATAAACTCAATCATAGTGACCTAAGTCCCGAGGTTTTCATATCATATTATTACAACTTGTGCAGGAAAAATAATAAAATATTATGGGTGGGTATTACATATTAGAAATCAAAATATAGTTTTTTGGGATGTATTAATAAGATTAGAGTGAATGAACTTCATAGTCTAATATAGGTACATTTAACAAATATAATGGAATCATTACTTTAAAGTTATGAATATACATGAGCCTCCTATCAAATATATATTTTATGAGAAAATTCTGTAACTATAAATACTTACCAAGTGACAGTTTATCATGTGCTAGGAAACATGAAATGTGTAAATATATTTAGGTATATAAAAGTCGGGTTATTAAATCTTTTTTTTTCTTTTAGATAATATCAAAGAGATATTTCTTAAGTTTTAATAATTATATTTTATCCCTTGAATTTTAATATTAATTTAAAATATAGACTTTGTAATTTGTTAAGGACTAAATATTAATTTTTTTGAGTTGATTTAAACCAATAACAAAAAACAATTACAATTTCATTGTCGTAATTGGGTCAATCAAGACGTGGGGTGTTACAATCTACCCACCTTAAAAAAATTGCATCCTCAAAGTTTCGTATACCCCGAGCATATGTCATTGAGGTAGTTCTTACAGTCTTACTTGCTGTAACTTGTTCCTCGATTACTAAGAGGATAGGTTGTCATGTACGTTATTACGTGGATTTTAGGAGAAAATAATATTTAATTTAATAGAGTTACTAGCCGTAACATAAATTTATTAAAGAATATAGGAATTGCATGTGATGGTAATTGTTATTTTTTAGTCTTAGAGGTAGTGCTCATCTTGTATAACTTAAAATATATTTTACTCACACTTACTATTTTAGATTTACTTACGCGTATAATTAAGAAATTTGTTCTTTGTTTATTTTATAGAATGTGTAATAGAATCGTGTACAGTTTTAATGAGGTTACTTGGATTGAAAAATGTCATCAAGATGTAACTTGCCAATAAATTGATAGCTTCGCAAGCTTTTCAAATTCATCTAGTATCTTAGTAAACTATTTAGAATGAGAATTTTTGTATCAATTGAGGTTATAAAGATATAGAATACAAACATGGTGATATAGTTCGGTTGTATATAAGTTGGGGTTTGGATGTGGTATGAGTCCATCATGTCTTGAGACACTGGGTTCTATCAATATACATAAGTATCCATAGGATTTGGTTATATCACTTCATTCATAATGTGTTGGTTGTGTCGTCTCACTATATTTTTCATGGTATATGATTGTTCCTAGATTATGTCGTAACTGGCGAAAACAATATAGGTAAGGATATCTAGACTTTAGAAAGAGCTAATTACATTTTGTTAGGTGTTTTAATTATTCGTACTACTTAGTACTGACTTAAGGATTACTTGAACTAGGATATTGACTTTATAACTATTTTTCTTCTGTAACATTTATTAACAGATTTAGTGGAAGTTGTGTTAAATATTTCTTGTAAAATTTTATCTATCTTGAAAATTTTGAAATCATTGAATTCAATTATAAGGTTGAAACTTTTTAATACCAAGAGAAATAGCAGGTAGTTTGATTGGTATTAAGGTCAAACTTTATTTTTTCTTTAACTAATTATAGTTTCGAAGGGGTAACTACTTGTAGTTTATAAGAAACGATTCGTAGAGTTGTAGGTCTTACGGATCATTAGGATAGTAAATACGGGACGAAAGAATTCTTGCTTCTAGATGATTGTCAAAATAGGTTTGGATACCAAAAGAATGACCACTACTAGGGATACATTTATGAATATTGACAACTCATATAGGATGATGTTTATAGGGTATTAAGATCTTATGGTTAAATGAAATAATACCTAGTCCATTTAGGGTATGTGAACAATATGTTTTGAGGATTCTTAACTTTTTGAAAATAAGTATTCACAATCACAAGGAATCATGAGGAATATTGTAATTTAATTAATTTCAGAAAATAGTGGTATATTTCGGGATAGATTTCAATGTATGTGTATACCTATGTTTATCCCAAGCTATTGATTTAACAAATTTATTGAGTTCATAGTGAGTTCATAGTAATTTTTCTAAAAATTTCAGATTCTTATATAGTTTAATAGAACTTGTTAATAATTTTTAAGTGTTGGTGTTGATACCAAATTTGACATGCTGACGTGGATTAATCACAAGAAGACACGTGTCAGTTTACGTGGCACCTACAGACATTTCTACAATCACTTTGGCAACGAGGAACTCTGCTTCCCCGATCAACTCAGACGCTCCGAGTAACAGGTGTCTTCCGAGGAACTTCACTGCTCCGAGGAACTCCACTGCACCGAGGAACTTATGAGTACCGAGCAACTTAGGCGGTCCGAGCTGCACCTCGAACAGAGCATGAATTCCAAGATAACCAACAGATCGACTGCTCATTCAATGCTTATCATTAAATACAGATGTATACGCTTAAGGGGCATTAATGAATTACCCTTTCACATGTACATCCTAGAGGCTATAAATATATTGTATCATCCTCATTGTGAGGGGACCGGAATTTCTTGACAAAACTTGTAGTCGAGAATTCCCAAACACTCAGCAATAACAGAAACAGTGGACGTAGGCCATTCTTATAAGATTGAACCACTTTAAAAATTCTTTGTCTCATTTAAATTTATCTGTGATTAAATAATTAGATACAATCTAATTTTTTATATCAACAGATTGGCGCCGTCTGTGGGAATCGACTGTTAGTATCATTTTTCACAAAAAACAATTCATCACCAATGGCTGATAATCCTGAATCCAGCAATCGAAACGCTGGAAACCCTCTAAATCCATCTGTTCCTTCAAACATTCCAGATCTGGCTGGAATAATGACAAATCTGTCCCAGGTCCAGACCGCATTGTAAGAAACTATGCGATAACTCATACAAACCCTTCATGGCGGTGCACCAGCCTATTCAGGACAACGCAGTGATCAAAGAAACACTCGTTTTATCCCTTCGCGTACAGGGCATACAGCTTCATATCGCAATGAGGAATCTGATGATTTCTCTTATCAACCTGGGCGAACTTCATCAGTACGGGCCACAGATACCGAACAACGTATCACTCTCTCTTTAGAGAGGACCAGTGCATTGGAAAGATTAAGCAGGGTGTCTCCTATCAGTCGATTAGGCCCTAGGAGGAACAAAAGTCGTCTTAAGTCTGCGTCGAGGAGTTTTTGACAACCATCATATTTAAGAGAAGGATCTGCCCAATCGCGACCAGCTGCTCGTCAAGATAGATCCTAGGAAGCCACATCAACTCGATCAATTGCTCGAACCAACAGGCCCGAGGAAGGAAATGACGCATGGAAAGGCTCTATTCAGAGGTTGGAAGATAGATTAGGTGAAATGGCTAAGGTCAAGAACCCCTTACAACGAACTTTTGTTCAAGGGATGCCTTTTGTCCAAGCCATTGTGGATTTTCCCACACCGTCAAAGTTCAAAGCACCAGTTGTGACTCCCAAATATGATGGAAAGACCGATCCTGTTCTTCATATAGAGAAATATCAAGCTGCCGCCGACATCTATGCTGTCCCAGACGAGATGAGATGCAGAGCATTCTCAGGAACTCTTACCGGATTTGCTCAAATATGGTACAATAATCTTCCTCGGGGTAAGATCTCAACTTTCTTTCAACTGACCGAGTTATTCATTGGAAATTTCTGTTTTAGGGCAAAGCTAGTCAAACGAGTAGCACATTTGTTAAGTGTTAGACAAAAAGCTGGTGAGAGTACTAGAGATTATATAACTCGTTTTAATAACGAGAAACTCGAAGTCATAGACTATGAGGAAAAGACGGCGATCACCGCCCTGATGAATGGGCTTTTGCCCAATAAGTTGTATTATACTTTGGCCAAAGATCCACCCACAACCATGTCAGAATTGATGGCAAAAGCGTTCAAAATCATGAATGCCGAGGAGGCTATGGCTGCGAAGAAGAATATGGATAAAGAAACCAAGGTGGAGGTTGACAAAGCCAAGAAGAAAGAGCATAAGAACAATGGTGGTGACAAACAATCCAAAAATAGGTCGTCATGGGAAGTATTGAGGAAATTTGATAATTACACTCCTTTGAAGGTAGACATCAACCATGTACTGGAAGAAATCAAGAACAGCGAAGAGTTAAAATGGCCGAAGAAAATGAAGGCAGACCCTCGCAGGAGGAAGAAGGGAAAAATATTGCGAGTTTCACAAAGATCATGGCCATATGACTAAAAATTGCATAGCTCTTCAGAATGAGATCGAAACACTCATTAGACGAGGAAAACTGACGAAGTATGTTGATCGTAGAAATGAAAGAAGAAATGACGACCGAACAAGAGAGAGGTTTAGATCTCCTCGTCAAGCAGAGGAGAACAAGAAAAGAGACCATGAAGATGATACGAAAGACGACCCCGATCTTCCCAAAAGACCAAGGCATCCAGAACGCGAGGTATTTTCAATACGTTTTGGGTCATTTGATTGTAATGTTATTACAGGTGGAGATGCAGGAGGAGGAGATCTTACTGCAGAAAGAAATGCTTACCTCTGTGAGGCTCAAGCTTGCTCATACATTCAACGAATAAATCTGGCCGAGGAGGATCGCCCGAGAAAGGTAAACAAAGAGAAATTGGTCATTGGTTTTTCAAAGAACGACCTCGCATGTGTCCTATATCCTCACAATGACCCATTGGTGATCAAAATGAGGATGAAAGAAGTGATGATTTCGAGAGTTCTGGTAGATAATGGTAGCTCGGCAGACATCATGTTTTACTCGTGCTTCGATAGTTTAAACCTAAAGTTATCTCAACTGGAACCTTATCACAGACACCTCCTCGGTTTTGCTGGCGAGAAAGTTTTTCCACTTGGGACGATCAAGTTGGATATATTCATTGGTACATGGCCTGCATGTCGAACAGAAATTATACGCTTCTTCGTGATGGATAAGAATTTTCAGTCAGCCTACAACATCATCATGGGAAGGGTCGGATTGAAGAAGTTCGAAGCAGTACCATCTACGGTACATCAGTGCCTGAAGTTCCTAACAAATTTTAGAGTAGGAGTTGTAAAGGGTGATCAAAAAGTAGCTCGGGAATGATATTATTCATCTGCCGAGCAAGAGGAGCTGGAGGAATCGAGGAAAAAGACTACTACCTATCAAGTGGATGAAGGTACAGAAATTGAAACATTGGATCCTAGAGATGAATCGCAACTCGTGAAAGGTCAGGTGGTGGAAGCTACAGAAAACATAATTCTAGACGATGAGCACCCTGAACGAACAACTCAAATAGGTTCGTCGTTGGATGCCTCACTAAAACAGGAACTGATAACTTTCCTAAGAAATAGAAAGAAAACTTATGCCTGGAGTCATGAGGATATGCCCGGAATAGACCCAAACTTCTTATGTCACGAACTCAACGTGAATAAGGAGATCAAACCAGTGAAGCGGAGAAAAAGAGTATTCAGTCCCGAGAAGAATCAAGCTATACAAGAGGAGGTCGAGAAGATCCAGAAAGCTTATTTTATTGAAGATGTTAAATATCCAAACTGGTTAGCCAATGTGGTAATGGTAAAGAAGAAAAACAACAAATGGAGGATGTGTGTAGACTTTACCGACCTCAACAAAGCATGTCCAAAGGATCATTTTTCGTTTCCCCATATTGATCAACTAGTCGATGCTACCTCGGGACACGAGCTGCTGAGCTTCATGGATGCTTATTCTGGTTACAACCAGATTGAAATGAAACCTGAAGATAGGGAGAGTACTTCTTTCATTACCCCTAGGGGAACTTATTGTTATAACGTTATGCCTTTTGGTTTGAAAAATGCAGGTGCGACATATCAGCGGCTGATGAACAAGGTCTTTGCCGAACAAATCAGTAGCAACATGAAAGTCTATATCAATGACATGCTGACAAAGAGTAAGAAAGCTTCTGATCATCTAGTTAACTTAGGCTAGACCTTTGATCAACTGGATAAATACCAAATGAAGCTGAACCCAACGAAGTGCATATTTGGAGTACGAGAAGGCATGTTTCTAGGGTACATTGTCAATCAACGAGGCATTGAAGCAAATCCAAAAAAGATCAAAGCTCTATTAGGGCTGCCATCTCCAACGACGAAGAAATAAGTGCAAAGTCTTAAAGGACGAGTAGCAGCACTCAACAGATTTGTATCGCGAGCAACTGATAGATGTCACCCATTTTTCAAAACGCTCCGAAAGACTTTTAAGTGGAATGATAAATGTGAGAAGGCCTTTCAAGACTTGAAGAAGTATCTGGGAGCACCTCCACTATTGTTCAGGCCGGCGATGGGAGAAAAATTATACTTGTATCTGGCGGTATCGGAGAATGCAGTTAGCTCGGCGTTGATCAGAATGGAGAATGGAGTGCAAAAACCAATTTATTATACAAGTAAGGCCTTCCGAGGAGCAGAGATCAGATACCCAAAATTGGAAAAATTGGCACTGGCGCTGATTGAGGCGAGTAGGAGAATGAGGTCATACTTCCAGGCTCATACCATAGTCGTATATACTGATATGCCGTTGAGGCAAGCCCTTCATAAACTAGAAAAATCAGGAAGATTGATGTACTGGGAAATAGAACTCGGTGAATATGATATAATTTATAAACCCAGATCATCGCTTAAAGGGCAAGCAGAAGCTGATTTCATAGCAGATTTCACCAATCCTGATACCCCCGAGGAGCAAAAGTTGCTCACTGATCAGCCTGTGGATGTTACAGGATCAACAAACACTAGCCCAGACCAACTCAGGTTGGTAAAAGGGCAAGTGGATGTCACAGGATCATCAAATTCGAGCCCAGACCAACTTAGGTTGGTAAAAGGGCAAGAAAAGATGGTCGACGAAGAGCAAGAAATATCAGGGGAAGGCGAAAGGAAGCAATAAATATTCCACCGAGGAACTCTGTCAAATCATAAATTAGAAGACGAGTTGCCTATATGGAGGCTATATGTGGATGGCTCATCTTGCACAACAGGCTGTGGGGCAGGGATCGTTTTGAACAGCTCGGACGAGATCGACATGGAATATGCCCTACGCTTCCAATTCAAAGCTTCCAATAATGAGGGTGAGTATGAAGCCATGGTTGCAGGTCTTAAGTTGGCGAAAACTATGGAGGCACAGCAGGTTATTGTCTTCAGTGATTCTCAATTGATCGTAAATCAGATGTTGGGAATATATGCAGCCAAAGGAGAATTAATGATCAAGTATCATGCAAAGGTGATGGAGTTGTTATCAAAATTTATTGTTGTTCAGCTGGTAAGAATACCGAGAATGGAGAATGCGAGAGCAGATGCCCTAGCCCAATTAGCATCAGCTACTCGTACCGAGCTACGAAGAACAATCCAAATTGAAGTGTTGGCTAGTCGAAGCATAGATGAAGATCTGATGATGAATTTTATTACCCTTGATTTAGGACCATCTTGGATGGATCCCATCAGGGCATATATTGAAGAGGGAGAATTACCAATTGACAAGCTCGCAGCTAAGAAATTGAAGTTTAAAGCGGCTCGGTATGTATTGACTAACGGTATTCTATATAGACGTGGAATTATGGCAGGATTGCAAAGATGTGTACATCCCTCCGAGGTAAAAGAATTAATTGAAGAGATCCATAAAGGGTCTTGTGGAGCCCATGTAGCAGGTCGGACTCTTTTGCAAAGGGTGATGATGCAAGGGTACTACTGGCCAACGATGAGGGTTGATTGTATAGCCTATGCCAAGAAATGTGACAAGTGCCAACGCTTTTCCTCTATCCGAAGAACTCCACAGGCATTGTTGACACCCATCACTTCCTCTTGTCCATTTGCCATGTGGGGAATAGATTTATTCGGGCCCCTGCCAACGACCAGAGGAAGGTTTAAATATCTCGTCGTCACAGTGGATTATTTTACGAAGTGGGTAGAAGCCGAGCCTCTTGTCGACATGACGTATGAGAAGGTATATCAATTTGTTTAGAAAAATATCATCTGTAGATATGGTCTTCCCCATGCATTCATTACCGACCATGGAACACAATTTGATAATGAGGAGTTCGCTGCCTATTGCCATCAGTCCAATATTTTGAAGATCCACTCAGCACCAGGTCATCCCCAAAGCAACGGACAGACTTAAGTGATGAACAGAACACTGCTAAATGGCTTGAATAAAAGACTAAGTGAGGCAAAAGAAAACTGGATCAACGAATTACATTCAGTACTGTGGGGTTATCGTACTACTCCCCGAGTAGCAACTGGAGAATCCCCATATATGCTGGCATTTGGAAGTGAAGCTACCAAACCTGCCGAGTTGGGTCTCCCAACACACAGGGTACTAAATTTCAGTTCCCCTGTCAGCTACCTAATGAGAAGATTGGATTTGGATATGCTCGAGGAAGTTAGAGAAGAAGCATCCATCAGGAATGTTGCTTACCAACAACGAACAACTTTGTTCTACAATAAGAGGGTGAAGAAGTGCGACCTGAAAGAAGGAGACTATGTGCTAAAGAAAGTCATTCAAAAACACACAACAAACTGGAGGCAAACTGGCATGGACCATACCGAGTTACAGAAGTTGTTCGACCAGGAACTTACCAAATAGCAACTTTAGAAGGGGAGGAGTTTAAGAATGCGTGGAATGCAGAACACCTGCGCAAGTACTATCAGTGATGTAAACTCTGATGTAAAGCAGTTCCATCAGTATGAATAAAATGACTATATTCTGCCAGATTCTCTTCTTTATCGAAATTTTTTCGGGGAATACTAGTGCTACACACTACACTGCTCAGCAACAGCAAAATATTCCTAAAAATGCCAACTTCGGTTGGTTAGGAAATAATATTCCTAAAAATGCCAACTTCGGTTGGTTAGGAAACAATATTCCTAAAAATGCCAACTTCGGTTGGTTAGGAAACAATATTCCTAAAAATGCCAACTCGGTCTGGTTAGGAAACAAAATATTCCTAAAAATGCCAACTCGGTTTGGTTAGGAAACAAAATATTCCTAAAAATGCCAACTTCGGTTGGTAAGGAAACAATATTCCTAAAAATGCCAACTCCAACTTCGGTTGGTTATGAAACAATATTCCTAAAAATGCCAACTCGGTTTGGTTAGGAAACAAAATATTCCTAAAAATGCCAACTCGGTTTGGTTAGGAAATAATATATTCCTAAAAATGCCAACTTCAGTTGGTTAGGAAGAAAAAATATTTTCCAAAAGTACCAAAGTTGGTCGGGAAGAGAAAAATTCACCAATTTGGTTTGGTCAAGAATAAGAAGATGTTGACTACTGTTAGTCGGAAACATTTGAAAGAGATCAAGTTAAATCTTTGTTACTTGTGATTTTTTAATTACTACCAAAATTGGTCGAGAAGCAAAACATCATTATTTTTGGTCAGTCAAATGATTACCACAAATTCAAGCTAGTTGACAAAAAGTTTTGATCAGCTATAGTTGGTCAACAAAATTACATAATGTTGTTATCTTTTTAACAGATATACATACACAAATGAAAAGTGTTTTACAACTACAAGACAATGGCAAGAAAGATTACAAATAAAAATACATGTCTTTCATTAAGTCCAAAAACAAAATACATTGAGGATGAAATGTATACTAACTATTACATCAAAATTCCTACTCTATCGGTTTCTTCCCCTCTGCTTTTGAAACAGGTTCCTCGCCAGCTGGAGGATCATCTAAAGCATAAGGGGAGTTTATGAAGTTAAGGTCTTTGAGCATTCTAATGTTCATGACAGAAGGGCGATCGAGTAGATGCTCGGGGTGAGATATCTCGACATTGGAATGTAAATTGTAATCACCAAGGTATTTGGAAATCAAGCACCGAGCCCGAGCAGGGATCCAGCTTATATTAAGCTTGAATGGTGGCACTGGTAAGTCGAGCAGCCCAGGATTATGGTAATCCCATAGGTAGTGACCCTATTCCAGTTGCAGTACGCCCAAAGCATTCAACCAGCCCTGTTTATAACCTTCATTATTGGCATTTTGGATTCGATCATCCAAATGATAAAGAGCCTCATTGTAGCCTGCCATCCAGAATTTCGGTGGCTGCTTGTGGAATTGATAGGTCAATCTTTCCAACTGCTCGTGAAGATTTTTTGCAAAAATTTCCTTATTCTCCAAATCAGATTTCTGCGCAGTGAGTTGCTCGTCCAAATTCTGGATCTTCTTAGACATTTCAGCCAATGCTTGATTTTTTTCCATTAATTGGAACGCTTGGTTCTCCAATGCTGACTGAGTTCTATCTTCTTCAATAGTAGGCCGAAGAACTCTTGGTCGTCCCCGAGAAGCTCTTGCTCGTCACCGAGCAGGAGTATAAGGATCAGCTCTCCTAAAAGTCTCCAGCTCATCTCGCAGTTTGGCATTTTCGACTTCCAGGAACGAGAATCCCTCATCATTCACAGGGACCAAAGCATTTGATGAAAAGGCAACAGACTTCAATTGAGCTATTTCCCTTTGCGGGTTATTATTTTCTTGCTCTAACAGCTCAGCTATTTGCCTTTGCTCCTCGACCTCGACTTTCAAAGTTCTTTCTCTCACATCGTAAGCAGCCAGCAGTTTATCATACCCTTTGTTTGCACTAAGTTGTTGATACTTCTTCTCGTATCCCTCGTGCAAAAGAGCAGAAGACTCCTTATATTGTTGTTGAATCTCGTCGAGAGTGCCTTATAGATCTTCAATCATTTCATAATAAGCTACATTATTGGCCACTGCATGATCAAGCAGGCACTTCAAGCATTGGTATTCTTCAATCGCTTGCTCTGAAGCATCTTGGCCGAGGATGTCGACGATTTGTGCTGCACTCATATCTGTGTGACCAGCCTTAAAGTACGCATTACATTGCCTCAACAGCTTTGTATCATGAGCACAAAATAACTCCATCCTAGCCATAAACTAGTAAGAAGAAGAGATAGCAAGAGTCAATAAGAGTGCAAACAGAACATGAAGAAAAAAATCAACAGTATGCATAATCAAAAGTTCAAATTTTATTACATCATAGAAGAGGAGTACAAAGTTCAAAGTTACATGTGCCAAAGGAAAATAAAACAAAGAGAAAAATCCAAACAACTCTACACCTTTTCCTTGTCTCCCAAAACTTTCTCAAGAGGATGGGACGAGGAGGTGGGTTGCTCGGATGGAAGAGAGAGTTGCTCGGGGAGTGCAGGAAGTTGCTCGGATGAGGTAGGCAGAATTTGAAGTTGCTCGCTGGTTGACTGGATAACAGGGGGAGTAGGGACTTGATCCCCCACCACCATGGAAGACTCCTCAGAGGCAGCCTCGTCCTCTTCTTCTTCTTCGGGAGTTGGAGGGGGACCTGGGATATGTCGCTGGAATAAGTCAGAGTCTTCATCAACTTTCATTTCTTGTAGAGCAGCAACCCAGCCATCTCTAAAGTATTTGAGACTGCCATATTCCACTTGCGACATCATGGCAGCCACACCCTTATTCCATCATTTGTCCCAGCCAACCTGAAAGACTTCTTCACAGCCAGATTTCTTTTTGCTTTCTCCGAGGAGAGCTTCTCAGATAGAAGATCCTCGGCAACCTTCAACTTATTCTCAGCTTCCTCCTTCTGGCGACTTACTTCGCGAAGCTGGATTAATTCTTCCTCAGCAACTTTGAGCTTATTCTCAAGCTCTCCAGCATTTTTGAGCTTCTCGTCGAGCTCTTTATTTTTCTCTTCCAAGTCCTTTATTTTCTTCTCCAATACCTTGGAGGCTTCAACAGCTTTGTTCATCTCCTGCTCTATGGAATCGAGTTTCTTCTCCCAGGCAGTCTTATTATCGTCATATTTCTGACGAGAGTTCTTCAGGGACTGGGTCAAACCCACCAAGGCTTCCTCTACACCAGACGAGGAGCTTGAAGCTTTGATAGCTTCATCTTTCTTCAAAATGGTATTAAAATAGGTCACCAACTGGAAAAAGAAAATAATGACAAGTCATTACAGAGACAGATGTAACAAGGGAAAGATGGAAAGTTCAAGACAGTAAAACTTACAGAAGCAATAGGGCGAGCAGCCAATGAGGTGAACATATCTCGAGAAAGGTTTTCTTCAATACCTTGGATCTCGGGAATAATCCAAGTCTTCACCGAGCTCATGGCAGAGCTCGAGGGAACAAAGGTAGGAACACCAGTTCCAGTAGTTGGGGTTGAGAGATAGTTTCAGCCAAATTGACCGAGGAGCTCTTCTTCGGCTTCCTCTGGGGAACAGGAACAGTTTCAACCAAGGAGGAACTCTTGGTCGGTGATATAACAATCACTTCACTTTAAGCAACAACCTTGCTCGGAGCCACTGGGGGCTTCTCGGCAGCCTTCACAGGAGAAGCCGGAGGGGGTGCATCAATTTTCTTTGTCCACTCTGGGACATCATGTTTACTTCTCTTTGCCTCACCAGCAGTGGAGGCAGATTTCTCAAAGATAGTCGGGGCCCTTCTTTTGCCCATCCTTTCACTAAAGGGAATGTGTGAATCAGGAGAAGAATCTTCAGGAGTTTGTACTGGTTCTGCTTCACTTATCACTGGACGAGCAGTAAAAGAAGAAGTGTAGCTTTTACACTGCAGCAAATACGAAGCTGACCTAATATGCTCGTCGGCAACAGTCTGATGCAAACTCCAGATAAGTTTTAAATACCTTATGTTAACTTTTGTCTCTTTTGGAGATTTTCTTTTACTATCAACTGCAAATAAATAAACATTGAAATATCAGTGAAACATTTTATCAAACATAAAGGAAGCATAATTTCAAAATAAATAAAATGAAATAAAAATAACATATCCCATTGCCATAGGGAGGGCATCTGGGACCTTGATACACTTCATCTCCAGATAAAGGAGCATGTTGCCAATTTTTTATAACAACCCCGTGCTCAAAGTAGTCCCTATTGGCATCAGGGAGATTGACCACTAAAGCCCTATTTAAAAATCTAGTTTTTAAATAAAAAGTATTATCCCCAACAGCCCATCTATAACAAAACATGATTTCTGGAATTCCTATGCGAGTTCCATGAATTTGATTTAGTCTATGAACCCCATTAACTATACTCCATGTATTGGAGGTTATTCTTGCAGGAATAACGTCAAAATATTGACAGAATTCCAGACATAAACGATTTGGCAGAAAGGAAAATCCACACTCAGAAACAAAAAGACTGGGGAACTAATGTCCCTCAGCCAAACGAAAATAATCTGAAGGCTCAGGAAGTTCCTCCAGAACAACCCATAAAGGGATAGTAAAATCAGAGCGAAATTTATCAAGAGATTCAACAAGGTAAACCATGATGAATAAAGGAAATGAAGAAGAAGGAAGAAGATCTTACAGAAAAAGAATGGATCTGTTGACAACGAACGATGGAAAGGATGAACGCACAAGAGAGAAAGACAATGGAAAACTCAAAGACAGAAATTTGAAAAAGTAGAAGACGATGGGATTGTCTGCGACGCTTAAATACCTTACCTTGGGAAATGGTAAAGTTAATGATTACAAAAGGAGATGATTACGCCACTGGCGGCTAAAAAGACAAAAAGGGCGCGGGAACCGAAGCGGTCATAGAAATTCAAAAAGACTAATTCTACGAATCTGGAAGGAGAAATAAATACAAAAGAAAGTGCTCCTAAATTTTGGGATGATCATTTAAAATTGCAATACTTCCAGAAAGGATGTTTCACACTCCTCAAATCTCGAACTGTGAAACAATGGGGGCTTCTGTTGATACCAAATTTGACATGCTGACGTGGATTAATCACAAGAAGACACGTGTCAGTTTACGTGGCACCTACAGACATTTCTACAATCACTTTGGCAACGAGGAACTCTGCTTCCCCGATCAACTCAGACGCTCTGAGTAACAGGTGTCTTCCGAGGAACTTCACTGCTCTGAGGAACTCCACTACACCGAGGAACTTATGAGTACCGAGCAACTTAGGCGGTCCGAGCTGCACCTCGAACAGAGCATTAATTGCAAGATAACCAACAGATCGACTGCTCATTCAATGCTTATCATTAAATACAGATGTATACGCTTAAGGGGCATTAATGAGTTACCCTTTCACATGTACAGCCTAGAGGCTATAAATACATTGTATCATCCTCATTGTGAGGGGACCGGAATTTCTTGACAAAACTTGTAATCGAGAATTCCCAAACATTCAGCAATAACAGAAACAGTGGACGTAGGCCATTCTTATAAGGCTGAATCACTTTAAAAATTCTGTCTCATTTAAATTTATCTGTGATTAAATAATTAGATACAATGTAATTTTTTACATCAACAGTTGGCAATATATTTTATTAGAAAAAGAGTATCTGTGATTCCAATTACATGGGTAACTCTAGTATAAAGTAAGGTTACATAAGAAATGTAAATGTTTTTTTTATGTTTTTTTACTCGATCCAAAATATAAAACGTTCAACAAATTAGTTTATCATAAAATAAAATTATCTTTCTTATTTTGGAGTGGTTGTAATATGTATTGTGTAATTTAGAATTCATTGGTGCAAGGTAGGAATATATAAACATGTTACTTTAAGTTAGGCTAGTTATGTTTGTACTTAATAATGAAGATGATTATATTTTAAAGGTAGAAGTCATATGTAGGTCGAATAATTTGGGATATAGTTATTCTACTTAGTTAAAGGTTTTGTTTTAAGTTTCGAATATTATGAATAATAATAACTCATAATGTATGGTTTAGTTGTTTGAATAGTTCATAATTCATATATCATCGTTCTCAATACACATAATAGAACAAGTATGTACTAACTCGAGTATGAAATAGGTCTAGGTAGGACTTAGACAAGTTTACTAATATTTGAATTTTAACTTAATGATAAGACATGTTACATATTAAAAGTTTGGGAAGATTAAAACTATTAGGGATAGCGGTTGTAAGATATGACCTTAAGTAAGAATTTAAGACGCGCGATAAAAAAATATTCTAGAATACAAATGAGGCAAATGGTTTACAATGTTTAAGGTAAGTATCTAGTACACGGTTATGATATGGTTATAATTTTTGAATAAGAAATTGTAATAAAATTATTTTTGACGAGACCAAGATTTAAGAAATCAATTTATAGGTTTTTTACTAATCAATCGATTTTGAGTACACAGTTTAGATGGTGGGTTATTAAAATACCACTTGAATATCATCCGTTTTGAGGTATTTCATTAGGCTAGATTCCACATACGTGAAATTGAATTAAAGAATATTTTGAACATGTCTTTGGGTTCATAAAATATTTATATCATGCTTACTTAATTATGACGTTCAGGTTTAACATAGGTTTATGGATAAATGTTCATAATACTTTGGTAGGTTTGTAAATTTGGGTTCATGTATAATATACTTGTCCTTATTCATACATATAATTGTTTCTTGTTGTTAAGTGAGATATTCAGTTTGCTAAACAAGCTGGAGAAACGTATTTATATGTTTTCTAGTTAAAGGTTTACTTTTGTTCACGTACTTGGTAGGGAAGTTAAATCAATTAAATATTCGGGATAGGTATTTATATAAAAAATTGCCTCGCATAGTATGAAACTAAATTCACACAGCTTGGGGTTTAGGATATTCAGATAAGGTATCATTATTATATCAATCCAATCTCAGGTAAGAGTTTCATATATGTCCATCACGGAACCGTATGGGTTGGGTCATACTGATCTCATAAATTTTGATAGAAGAAAAAGTAATGTGGTGAATCTCACAGATTATATAACATCGGGCCATATTGGTATTTGTAACAGGGTTTATGTTTTTAGGTTGTTTAAGTAGAATATATTATTAATGTAGTTATGTGCTAAAGAGTATAATGGTTATACATAATATGCTTAACAACATCATTCCTAATTCATACTAACAAATGTCTCAATATGGGTGGTTTTAATTCGACAAAGGTACCTTTCTAGCACAATTCATCTCACTCTCTAGGGTATTTGTATATAATAGAACAAGAGTATGATGAAGGAAATAGTAGCAATAGGTCAGCAAAATTTGATCAAGTCCGAAGATGAAAAATGGAATTCCAAGTGAAGATTTATTCTCCAAGAGAATACAAGTTGAGTCCTTTGTGATACAAATGGTGATTTATAAAGACTTTTAATGGGGTATACTGTACACAATCCCTTCCTAAGTATTTCTTTTTAATACATTTCAGATGCTAACGCAGTTACATCCTTTCTAATTCTCCAAAATTTATTGATATTCTCGACCGTATAAAATCCTAGATAATTTCTCATATATCACTTGCTTCAACTTCTATGATCACTTTCATAAATACATCATCTTATACTTACAATTCACAGTGTCTTACCTAGTAACCAAGTCCTTTAATATTATCTACTATCTAACTTTCAAAAAATATTCATCCAAATCTAACTACTACGTCATATTAGTCCTAAATGTGGTCTTAAGGCCAACTTTCTATGTAGATGTCTAAACTGCAACCTAACAATTCGTATACTTCTAACGATAAGTTTCCATCGATATCCCGCATGGAATACCCAAATGGGATCTAATTCCGCTTTGTCACACCTCGATTTCTCGGGTGCGAGTTTTATCTTAAAACAGTGACAAACCATAAATAAGCCATGAATGCTTAAACAAACTGTAGTTTAAAAACTCATTCTTATATAAAACTCATATAAACAGTTCTTCTGTTTCTATATGTTTCATCCCCTCTAATAAGACTTCTCCCTTTCTCTATATATCAAGCGACTCTTAAAGCATTTTTTTTCTTATAGGTACCTGTTCAAAATAATAGGAAATAAAGGATATATATATATGGGGGTACCCCTTTTTGTCGAACAGGCCCATAAAAGTATCCGGCCAAGCCCAAATAGAAGATAAAAGGCACCCGGCCCAACTTGTGTGTTTTTAATGACGGTAGGGATAAAAGGATACGACTAAGCCCATCCCCAAAAATCTCATATGAGATATTCAAGGGATACTTGGTTAATGTGTTGGTTACCAGCACTCTCTCTCTCTTAGTTGATTATATATTGTACCCCTGGCCCGGGGCAGATAAAAAACATTCTTGAGAGTTACTTAAATACAACAGTAGACCTCTCTATGGACGTATGTAATTTGCCGAACCACGTATATTCTTATGTTGTGTGATTGTGATTATTGTTGTTCTTATTATCTTGGTGCGTGTTTTCCTTCATTCATTATTTGTGTTGAGATTTTTTTCACCACAATTGGCACCGTCTGTGAGAAACGATTATTTTTTTTATAAAAACCTTCACTAACAAGACCCAGTGATGTCCCATCACAATAATAACGTCCCTCAAGTAGGAGACATTCAGCAGCAGTCGAACTCTCCAAGGGTAAGGTCTGAAATGTTCCATTTAAACCCAAGACTTCGCCAGGAGAGGCAAGTCTCCGAAGAAAGCAGGGGGCCACCCAGGTCCACGCAGATCTCTAGGCTAATAGACGCCTATGAGGCCAGACTCCATGAGCAGAAAGAGGCTACTCGTCAATACCAAGATGAAAATTCTCGCCTCAAGAGGCATCTGCAAAGGATGGAGAGATAACACCATCGAAGCATAAGGCTACGCCATAACCAGATTCCTAGCCCTCGGGTGAGAAAATCTCGCAGCCAAGGAAGAAGCTCGAGGCGTGGGTTAGAAAGAACAGACAGACACTCGTCAAACGATGACCATTACGAACGAGTGCAACCAGCTCGTCGTTACAGGAATCCTGGTCGGTAAAATGATGACATATAAAATTTGGTTCGAAGGGAGATAGACCAGCACTCAGCTCATCGCGGTTCCAGATCAACGAGAGATCTATCCAGGCGAGCTCTCAAAACCCAGATAAAGTCCCCTTTTTTAAGGTTAATAGAAGAAGAGGCGCCGAAGAAGTTCGCGATTTCCAGGTTCAAGATTTACGATGGGATAACTGATCCCAATGACCATGTCAGGCAGTACCGGTAAACTATGACTATGTGGAGTCACAATAATGCGCTTATGTGTCAAAACTTCCCTTCGAGCTTGCATGATGTGGCCCAGAAGTGGTTTGAAAAGCTACCTCATAGGTCCATAAGAAATTTTAAATCCTTGGTTGAGCTGTTTATAGCTCGCTTCATATTAAGCAACTCCCACCCGAAGAGAATGGATGCACCACTTACTCTGAGGAAAAGACGCAGGAGAACCTCAGAGAGTACACGAAGAGGTATTGGGAAGTATTTAATGAAATGGAGGATTGCTCGGAGCAAGTCATTGTAGGATCCTTTAAAATTAGTTTTCCAATCTCCTACCTCCTGCACCAGTCCTTAACTAAGAAGGAGGTTGCATCCATAGATGACTTGATGGCTCGTATTGAAAAATACGCCAAAGTAGAGGATGTGAACCATCTTAATGCAAGGGATAATAGTCGTGAAAAGGCTGACAAAGGAGTCGAGAAAAATAAACCACGGAAGAAAGGGAACAAGAATGGGGGGAAAATGGCTCCAAGAATGGGAGAAAAAATTATGCCTCGAAGGCATTTCAGGATGTCAACACAGACTTCAATGAGTTGATATATAAGATCCTTATAAAGATTAAAGAGGAGCCATTTGTTAAATGGCCGAAGAAGATGGGAGGGGACCCTTTCAAAAGGAATAACGCAATAAAGTGCGCATTCCACAAGAAAGGTAGTCATAAGACGGAGCATTATAAAGCCCTCAAGTCTCACCTCAAGGAGTTGGACCAAGTTGGGCACCTTAATGAGTTTGTGGAGAAGAGGACAGATAAAGCAATAGAGAATAGTGAGCAGAGGCACGATAATGTCCTTGAGGAGGATATTGGCCATGAATTTGCAGTAATACATGGGGCGTCACACATCAAACAAATTCAAAGAAATGCAGCTCGGATGGAAGTTAAGAAGCTTAATAGATTCATACAGACCTTTCAGATTAACCCATCCAAGACTCAGGCGGGGAAGCATCGACGACCAGAGGACGTAGATTATAATAAGCATACTTTGGTCATGGATGAAGATTTGGTGAAGGTAAGAACCCCTCATCATGATGCACTGGTCATTACACTCAAGATTGCCAACTGGGACATCGACAGGTTGCTCGTTGACCAAGGCAGTTCATCAGAGGTAATGTAACTAGAATTATTCAAAAAGCTGAATCTGAGTGTAGCCGACCTCAAAGAGGTCACTGTTCCATTGGTCGGCTTTGCGAAAAAGATCATTGTACCCCTGGGAAAGATCATCCTACCAGTCAAGACGTGAAGCATCCCTAAAATGATTGAGTTTCTTGTTATTGATATCGAATCACCGTACCAAGCCATCCTCGATAAGGGGTGGCTCCACGCAATGAAGGTCGTTCCATCGACCTATCATTAGAAGTTGAAGTGTGTAACTGATCGAGGAGTGGTTGGGATCCATGGGGACCAGGTTGCGGTAAGGAAGTGTTTCATCGTAGCCATACGCCCCAAACAGGAGAAGAAAGTGGAAATAAAAAATAAGGAGGAAGCCTAGGAGAAGCTAGTTTCCTTCAAATAGAAATTAAGGTGAGATCGACCAGGAATAGAGGAGACCAGGCTCCTTCCCTATGAGAAAGTCGTTGAAGACCTGGAAGAAGTCGCAGATAGGAGTAGCTCAACTGAAAAAAGTTTTTAATAGGTACCTCTTTAACCGATCGCGAGAAGAGAGAACTAGTCACTCTTCTCTGGAGCAACTTGGATGTTTTTTTATGGGAGACCTATGAGCTACTTGGGATGGATCCCAGCATTGCTTATCATCAATTGCATGTGGGCCCAACTTTCAAGCCAATCACACAGAAGGCTCACCGAATGACCCTAAAAAAGCTAAAGCAGTAGAGCAAGAGGTCGAGAAGCTACTAGATGCAGGTTCCATACGCGAGGTTTAGTTCCCTAAATGGTTATCCAACCTAGTAGTAGTTCCAAAAAGTAATGGAAAGTGTAAAGTTTGTATCGACTTCATCGACCTCAACATGGCCTGTCCCAAAGATAGTTTCCCCCTTCTAAATATTTATCAACTGGTTGATGCTACAGAAGCACGTAAGAGGATAATCTTTTTAGATGCGTACTCTAGATACCACCAAATCCCCCTTCACATGCCGGAGCAGGATAAGACCTCCTTCATAACCACTGTTGGTTTGAATTGTTATAAAGTTATGACTTTCAGCCTTAAGAATGCAGGAGCGACTAGTTACGAAGATGTTTAAAGATCAAATGGGGGATACTATAAAGTTTTACATCGATGACATGCTCGTCAAGAGCAAGCTCAAGGACAATCACCTCTCTAACCTGGCAAAGACTTTCAAAATCCTCAGAAAATATCGAATGAAACTCAATGCAAGTAAGTGTTCTTTTGGTGTCCAGTCAGGAAAA
This sequence comes from Sambucus nigra, assembly GCA_949130495.1. Lineage (NCBI taxonomy): Eukaryota > Viridiplantae > Streptophyta > Magnoliopsida > Dipsacales > Adoxaceae > Sambucus > Sambucus nigra. The sequence goes on from OX422208.1 coordinate 746,267,268, forward strand.
CTCCTTGGATACTTGGTTAGCAAGATAGGAATAGAGGCAAATCCTGACCAGATTGACGCCTTCAACAAAGTTCAGCCCCCTCAAACAGTGAGAGATGTACAAAAGCTCACAGGAATGCTCTCTGCACTCAATCGGTTCATTTTTAAGTCTTTAGAGCGATGCCAGCCATTCTTTCAGTTGTTAAAAAGAAACAAGGGCATGACATGGAACGAGGAATGCTCAAGGGACTTAGAAGAACTCAAGACCTATCTCAGTAGGCGCCCTCTGCTCGTGATTCCCAGAGAAAATGATCCTTTATATCTTTACCTTACAGTATCAGACCATGTTGTGAGCTTTACCTTGGTATTTGTGAAAGAGGGGAGCCAGCATCCAGTCTACTGCGCAAATAATACCCTTTTGGAAGCCGAGTAACAGTACCTACTGTTGGAGAAGCTCGCTTACGCACTAGTGATGAGATTTATAAAGTTGAAGCATTATTTTGAGCCCCACTACATATTTGTGGTTACTTCACATCCCCTCAGGGTTGTTCTAAGGAAAGAAGACCTCTCTAGCTGACTTTCGAAGTGGTCGGTCGAGCTCAAAAGGTTTGATATTCACTTTCAACTAAGAATAGCCGTCAAGGGGTAAATTTTAGTCGATTTCATCGCTGAGTTCATAGAAGAGCATCCCTATGATCATCCAGAAATAAGCCAATTAGGGGAAAGCTTATAGGAACCAAATGTTTGGACCTTATACGTTGATGGAGCCTCCAACTCAAAGTGGGCAGGGCAGGGCAGGGCAGGAGTATGCATCGTACTAGTGCCTCCCAAAAATATGGTACTTGAGCATGAAATCAGACTTAGATTTAAAGCCTCCAATAACGAGACAGAATGCGAGGCGGTGATCACCGGACTACGCAAAGTGCAATTATTGGGGGTAAGGCACCTTCAAGTCTTCGGCGATTCACAGCTTATATCCAACCAGATAAAAGGTGATTTTATCGTACCAGTGACTCCCAAAAATACGATACTTGAGCAATGAATCATACTTGGATTTTACGCCTCCAATAACGAGGCAGAATACAAGGCGCTAATCATCGGACTATGCAAAGCGCAATTATTAAGGGCAAGGCACCTTCAAGTCTTTAGTGATTCACAACTGGTATCCAACCAGATAAACGGTGATTTTGATTCAAAGGATGAAAAGATGGCATCTTATCTCGCCATTGTAAAGGGACTAATAGCCAATTTCGATCAAGTGAATGTTCAGCAGGTCCCCGAAGGATAGAACACCCACGCGAATGCCCTAGCAGCTATGAGCTCAACAATAGACTCTAACTTAAGAAAAATAATCCAAATAGATCTCCTCGTGTAGCCCAACATTAATTAGAATGCTAACCCACTGAATCCCGAATAGGTTCTCCATATTGAGAAGGCTTCGAATTGGATGGACCCCATCGCAAACTACTTACGGAGTGATATGCTGTCAAGAAATAAGAGGTCGGATCATCAAATAAGAATCAAAGTTGCTCACTTCCACTTATCTCCTGATGGGAAGTTATATAAGAAATCCTTCAATGGGACCTACCACTAGTGCATTCATCCACAAGACATCGAGCAAATTCTGCACGAACTTCATAAGGGAATTTGTGGAAGTCACGCAGAAGGGAGGTTGCTAGCCTTTCGAGTAATGAAGGAAGGTATCGGTGTCCATACATGCAGAAGGACTCTGAAGTCTACGTTCAAAAGTGTGAGAAATGCCAAAAACACTCACACATGGTCCATCAGCCGCCAGTGACCTAAATTCACTAACCAGACCATGGCATTTCGCCTAGTGGGGTTTGGACATCGTAGTTCCTCTACCTATGGCGATAGGCAATCGGAAGTATCTTTTGGTCGCCACAGACTACTTCATTAAGTGGATAGAGGCAGAACCACTGGCGAATATTAAGGATGTAGATATGATGAGGTTTATATGAAGAAACATCATTACATAGTTTGGTATACCAAAAATGATCATTACTGATAACGGGACCCAGTTCAAGAGTGGCCCCTTCCAAAACTTTTGTAATGATCATGGAATCAGGCACTATTTTAGCTCTGTAGCATATCCCCAGAGCAATGGTCACACTAAGGCTTCCAACAAGACAGTGATCGATGGACTAAAGAAATGACTGAAACGGGCCAAAGTAGCTTGGGCGAACAAATTATCCCACATCCTTTGGGCCAATCGCACCACCTCAAGGCGTGCAACTGGGGAAACACCATTTGCACTCATATATGGAATGGAAGTAGTTATCCTACTATAAGTTGGTTTCCCTACCTTGAGGTCTAAGTTGGTCGACCAAGGCCACAATGTTGAAGCATTGCTCACTGAACTTGACTTAGCCGATGAACGATCAGAATTTGCTCTAATTAAACTGTCATCCTACCAACAACAACTAGACAAGTAGTACAACTAGAAAGTCAGCCCAAGGAAATTTTCAGTTGGGGACTACGTTATAAGGAAGGTCCTTGGCAGTGTTGTGAAACCATCAGATGGAAAGCTGATACCGAACTGGAATGGACCATTCAAGGGAGTAAGAGACGACCTGCAAGGAGCGTATCACTTAAAAATGCTGGAGGGCAGGGAGATACCAAGAGCTTGGAATGCGGCTAACCTGAAGAAATTCTACTTCTAGACTCTATCTATGCACCATTGGTTTAGGCAAATTTTCATTTACAAATTAATGTTGCTTTTTGTTCCTGATTTTGATCAATAAAACTCGATTGACCTGGCATTCTATATGTATTAGTTGCCTCAAATACATCTTATTAAATGCACCATTTCCAAGTTATAGGCTTCTCTCTCATAACACGTATGATAAATAACATGGATTACAGTAAGTTGATTAATTTACTCCAATCAAAAGATCTTGAGTTAGCCTCTTGTGATTGCACCATACTGGTTGGGTTTATACTAGCTCAACTTCCCCAAAGCATAGTTCGAAGGGTTGACACATAATAACCCCCCTCAGGTCGTAGTTCATAACACAATTGGCCTCCTAGGTTGCCCCGATAACAAATAAAGACCTACAGGGGATCCTTAGGCAAGACGGCCAACCAGGTTGGTCGATAACATAGTTTGGCTCCAAAATCCTGCTCGGCTGGATTGCCCATTAATCAGGTGTATTCTCGTCATCACCTTACTTAGGCCTAAGGTAGCATGACGACGCAACCTAAAAGGTAAAAAGGGCGAAAAGGTACGTCTAAGGCATGCTGGACTATGAGAATACTCATTTAAAATCAGTCTTATTTAGTTGACCAAAATGCCCAAGATAACTGGAGGTTGCTAATAAATCAGAACACTAACAACATATGTTTAGCCGACCTTGGTCCAAAACATAAATAATTTATTATTAAAGGTTACATAGTTACATGTGCAATAGTGATAAAATAAATCAAATCCTAAGGAGGTTCAGGTCGCTGAGCAAGGTAGTCAACTACTCGCGCTCTTCGACCATCATCAGGATGGGGGCAAAATCCTCCTCAAACTCCTTCGAGCTTGGCTCCAGCAGTTGCCTCGGGATTGCATCTATTGGGATCCTGTGACCATTCCTTCTGAATGGATTTAGTTCTAAGGACGAGGGAGTGATCTCGTGCCTGTACTAGAGGGAAGAATTCTTGGGCACCATTAACTCCCTGAGGGCACGTAGCCACCCTCTAATGAAGGCTAGCTCCTAGACCTCCTTTAACTCTATGGGAGTGTCTGTTCAACCTTGGTAGTACCCGTCTGTCCACACCTGTCGAGGGACTTTTTTAAACAAGTGCCTCAGTAAGGTGACGTCCCTCTGAAGCCTAGCTACTATCACATACGCTCGGTGAACATATTTTTTCAGATTAGCAATCTCCCTTTGGGAACCAACATCGTCAGTCCTAGCTCATCGCCTAAATGACGACGATGAACCTTGCATAACTACAAGAGTAATGCTCGGCGTGTTCTCCCTGAGGCGTGCAACTTACCTTATTAAAGCATCATTATCTTGTTGTAGCACCTCCCCAACCTAGCTCATCTCAGACGCATCCAAAAGCTTATCTTTCAGAGCATTCACCTCTTCTTGAACAGAGGCATCAATCTCTCCCATATCTGTAAGTCGATCCTTCAACTTGGCAACCAGTTCGGACTGATCTTTATAGTCCTGATTCCTTGCTCTAAGTTATTTACAGATTTTGATAAAAGCTCGATGAACTTAGTCGCTCACATTAGAACCAAGAATTTAACCTAGGCGAGAGGTAGCAGGGATATAATCATCAATATTGATAAACTACAAAGCACAATAGCACACATAATACATATATCAGCAAATATTTGAAATAGAATTTGTTTAATCCATTAAAATTAGCACTGGCCAGATACAAGTACATTGAGTGGAAAGAAGAAAAAGTAAAAAATATAGAATAAACCCTAAAAGCGTAGTTGGTGACATCGACCTGCTCAGAAGTGGATGGCTCCTTACCCTTATCAGTAGCAACCTCGCTTGTCTCAGCACCAACCACACCTCTATCAACCGAGGCAAGGGTTATTCCTTGGTCACTAGTAAGGGCAGAAGGACCAGCAGGAACATGAGCAGCAACAGATTCCTAACCAGTCCGAGTAGTTGGGACATCGTCTTTAATAACGGGCTTGGGACCAGGATTTTGCTCGCCGAATAGAGGAGAATCAGAGGTAACTCCAACAGTAACTAGGGCGTGATCCCAACCTTTCTTAAAGTTTTCCCGACTGATATAATCAATCTATTTCTCGGCATATTCATAGGCTTCTTCCTAGCCCTTATTGTAGCCACTCTCTCTAACAGTGGCCACTTCTGCCTTTAAGCTCTCCATCTTCTCAGTGAGCCTCGTATTCTCATTTATGAAGGTAAATTTGCTCACCACAACCATCTTATAGGCTTTACGGAGTTCCTTCAGCTCCTTAGTCGACCCATCCCTCTCCTTAGTGAAAGAGGCCTGAGCCTTTGTGAGAGCTTTCTCGAAGGACTTTCGATCCCCCTGTGCAGTCTTCAAACTCCCCTTAAACTCATCATTCCTCTTTATCGGCCCATCTCAATAATGGCGTAGGATGGTGTAGTTAGACAGAAACTACAAGAAGAAATAGATGAGAGTCAAAGAATACGAATAAATTAAAAAGACAGAGAAGAGAGGAAATGTCCTTACCAAAGTAAGCCCCCGATATGCCTTCAGGGCTAACTAATCTGGGGCCATCTTCGAAGACCGTACGTAGTCCGCCGTCAGCATTTCTCTCTCGAGCATCATCAGATCAAGCTGGGGGGCTAGAGCCACAGAGGCCCCCTCGATTGGGACAGCCACAGGCACAAGGGAAGCCTGTGCTTTATTGTTTCTTTTTTCTCCTTTTCCCTCTTCCTATCCTCCCCATTCTTTCTCTCTCTCTCTTTTTTCTTCTTCCTCTCCATCTCTTTTTCATAAGTTGCTGCCTGGGAACCACTAGCGGTGTTCCCAGACCTTGTCTTTCGAATCTTTAACCTGTTGGGCAATAAGACATCATCATCATCTCGGATCAGGTTTTTTCTTTTGGGGGAACCATGTCCTCCTCGCTAGAGATCATAGACCTGGAACCTCCTGAACTAGATCTCTCTTCGTTGGACCTCTCTCAACCAGACTCTTCCTCACTGGATCCCTCCTTACTGGATCCTGCCTCACCACTACCACCTCTGTCACCTATAATAACACCAAACTCTAAGTTGCTCTCCTCTTCGTTATCTAGCTCTAAGGGTTAGAGAGCACCTTCTTCCTCTTCTTCTTCCTCCTCTGGGATATTAAGATGAGGGATGGAGTCTACTGAACAGGCGATAAAGCTGGAGGTTGTGTTCTTGTACTCCAACAAAAAGGAATTCAACCTGGGGTGCTCACCTTCTACAATTGAGTCCCTTATCTTGCAGGCTTTGATTAATTCAGCAACACGAATCTCGTGGAGAGCAGGCTCTTGATTCTTGGACTTCGTTGAAAAAGAAAAAAAAATATTAAAGGAAGGATAAATTACAGCAACAATAAAAAAGCAACAAGATTAAACAACAACCTATGTATTACTCATCATAAGTAGGTATTCGAGGTCCCATGTACCTTACTTCCCTTACTTGGGGAGGGAATTGCCAGTTCTTATCAATAAATCCCTCAGACCAATAGTCATTGTAGGAACCAGGTAGGTTCACTATCAGCACCCTGTCCGAACTCCTCATTTTCAAATAGAGAAGACCAGACCTGGTACGAGAAAAGGTACAATAAAACCAGATTTCAACTAAACCTAATTTTTTTTTATATTTATCAAAGAATTGAAACAGTCTCTTCACGGTGGCCTATACAAAGCTCGAGAAAAAGGACAGGGGGGAGCCAATTGCCCAAAACCACAAACAAAAGCAAAAACACTTTTCCCAGACTTATGAAAGATTAAAACATAATATAGACCCTAGATCTTTTACCTGAACAAATAACTATGTTAGGTAGGTAGGAGTCATGAGGGATTAGGATTTTTTGTAGAGGAATATCTTATATCAAAAAAATTACACGGGTAGGCATCAAATGAGTCGATCTTAGAATAGAAGGGCATAGAAGAGGCAATGAGCCTTATATGGTAACAATAGCTTTCAATGAGTGACGTAGCCGAGGCCTTACAACCATCAAACCGCCTTATTCCGCATAAACCATAGGCTCCAGATTGCTGCAATGGGGATGATTTTATAGTTGCGGGCCCTGTAACCTTTCCCTTTTCCTTGAAGCCACCAACCCATAAGCATAGAACCACACAAGTGATATTTGAACGATAAACCCATTAATGACAATAGAAAGTTCCACAAGCTTTGTGTTAGGGGGCATCGTACGAATAGGTGGTCGACTGTTTCTATTTCATTTTTACATAAAGCACATCTGGAAACCAAACGAATACCACAGTTTTGGATATTTTTATCTATCGGAATGTTGTTCTTCAATATTCTCCAACAGATAATGGACCACTTTTGGGGGATGTATTTATCCCATATAAAGGTGTATAGGGTGCTTGATGAATAGTTTTCCAGCAATAGTTCTTTTGCAGAGGCTAGGGAGAAAACTCCTAATTTTGAGATTGCCCAATTCCATGAGTTACCATCTTGGGTTGTTGCGTCATTGAATAGAGGCAAAATCGCTTTCATTCTTTCCCACGAGATTGAGCCCGTTTCATTCTATTGATTGTGTGGGCGATATATAGAGTTTATGAAAGTGCTCCAAAGTGAGTTTGATGTTCTTGGTCTCCACAGAGACTTCAAGATAAGTACTTTTGCTAGAATCTCCATGCAAGAGAAGCTTAATCCTCCACTTTCTCTAGGGGAGCATAATGAGTCCCAGCTGTGCCATTGCCTCTTCCAGCCAATTTTCTCAATGTCGCCCTAAAAATATTTATTGATGATGGAGTGGATTCTCCTTATGATAACTTTTGGAGGTTGTAAGGCGGAGATCAGATAGCACAGGATTGAGCTTAAGACGTGTTTGATTAGTCCCTTGCTAGCTCCAATTGATAGGTATTTCTCTTGCCAACCGTGAACCTTTTGCCTAATTTTATCTACCAAGGGGGCAAAGAAACTTAGCTTTCGTCTACCTCTAAATAGTGGGCAACCTAAGTAGGTGATGGGGAGAGGCTTTTGGTTCAATCCTATTATCTGGGAAATAACAGAGGTTTTCGTAGGAGACAAGTAAGGATTCGTTGTGAAGCTACTTTATGTAAGATTTATAACCTGCCCTGAGGTGGTTTCGTAATTCTGTAGGAATTTCTTTAAGTTTCTTAGGCTTTTCTTGTCAGCTCTAGAAAAGATAATCGTGTCCTCTGTAAAGGCTATGTAGGAGATTAGCTTGCATCGTGGGGATGATAGAAAGGAAGAGTTAAGCCTTTCTCTACAAGGTTGTTTAAAACATTTGGAGAACACTGGGCTGGGACTATATCGAAGTACTGAAAGAAGTGTGAGAATAGGTGATTTGGGGGAAAAGTTAAACCCCTTTGAGATAATAAAAGAACGTGAATCCCGTGGCCGTCCTTAATATTTCGAACATTATGAGGGACAGGGGAACACTCAATATCCACCCAATCAGGAATATTATAGCATTCCCTAAATTATACCAGAGACTTATTATCTATCCTATCCATAAACAAACCTTAACTACAGTAGAAAGAAAAGCAACGAAAAATACATGAAAAGGAAGGACTAGGAACTTACAAGGAAGAGAATGAAGCTTGAAATAATGAAAAACCATAGGTGAATGAGGATGAGAAGTAGAAAATAGATTCTGAACGAAGAAAAACAAGCTTGAAAGCAAGAGGTGGCTTGAGAGCAATTGACGATTTGGAAGTAAGAGAAAGTAAGAAGTTGAAGTGATGAAGTGAATCGTCTGGTACCTTGGTTTAAACCCCTCAATGATAGTGCACAAGAATGAAGAAGATTTATCGCTTAAACTTACTGCAAAATGGATATCCACTCCCCTATCTATTCCGAAAATAATAACAATGCCAACAGAGCAAGATCGAAGATGTCATTTAAAATTTGTGAGCCCGCTTGTGGCCCCAAAATAGGGGCAATTATGGGTACCCCTTTTGTCGAACAGGCCCATAAAAGTAGCCGGCCAAGCCCAAATAGAAAATAAAAGGCACCCGACCCAACTTGTGTATTTTGAATGACGATTAGGATAAAAGGATATGATTAAGTCCATCCCCAAAAATCTCGAATGAGATATTCAATGGATACTTGGTTAACGTGTTGGTTACCAACGCTTTCTCTCTCTCTTAGCTGAGTATATATTGTACCCCTAGCCCGGGTCAGGTGAAAAACATTCTCGAGAGTTACTTAAATACAACAGTAGACCTCTCCATGGACATAGGCAATTTGCCTAACCACGTATATTCTTGTGTTGTGTGATTGTGATTGTGATTATTGATGTTCTTATTGTCTTGGTGCGTGTTTTCCTTCATTAATTATTTGTGTTGATATTTTTGTCACCACAATATACATATATATATATATATATATGTGTGTGTGTGTGTGTGTGTGTGTGTGTGTGTGTGTGTGTGTGTTTATTTTTGAGTGTGAATGGAATTAATTAGTTTACTGAAGAAGCGTTACGAAGTATGCACAAGCAATAAATTTATAAAGAAAGACAAGGATTTATAAATCGCTAATCCCATACTTACCAGTTTAGTGATTGGTATAAAAATAATTAAGCATGATCAGTATAACAAAATAATAATGTCAATAAAAAACCTTTGGGGGGAAAATAAACAGCTAAGAGCACCAATTAGAGTGGCACTCATACGTATGTAGCGATAAATTTAAGCTCTCAAACATTGGAGACCTTAGGAAAAATATAAATTTCCGTGGTATAACATGGCAGAATACTCCCTGGTTAATATTCATGCTTATAACAAATACAATTAGCACAAAAGTGCGTAGGTGAACTCATTCAATCATTGCAGTAACCTTACAAAATCGATTAATAAATGAGAAGGGTTTATATTTATCCAAATGATCTAATCTAAATATCAATGATATTTAACAACATATGTAGTAGGGCGATATCATAACATGAACATACTAAGAACAATTTATGGCTATCATAGTGTGATATCAATAGTAGTTATATCAAATATGCTGAAATTACTATCGAAAAGGCAAAACCTATTAAAATTTGGAGTTTAGCTTGACAGATTCTTTGTTGAGCTTGCCATGTTTGGATGTGTTGATCAAGTGGTTGTATTTGTTCTTTGGGGATTGGTATGTTAATATCTTGTTAATATGTTTCACTCACACGTTTTCCCGTTCAATTCATAGTGTATCCTAATTAGTCGATTCCCAATACACATTGTGAATCACAGGGACACCACTCAAATACCAACTCATCCAAAAAGAACATTTTCGGATGCATTCACAGTAGAAATGGAGGGTCACAAGGCACCTCTTAAATACCAACTCATCTAAACAAAATTACACTAGGCCAGACTTTGAAATGACTTGAATAGATTCCACAAAAAATTCCAAAGTCCATATACAACTTTAAATAAATTTTTGTTTGGGAAAATAAGTAAATCTAATACATGTAATTGATCTATTATGTGTTTAGAAGTAATAAATAATATTTATTTTCATTACTAAAAAGAATATAAATTCAATAGTGAAAATACATTTTTGAAACTCAATTATTCATTATAAAAAGAGTTCTATGTTTCAATCTTATAAAATAATTCAATTTAGAAAACCCTACAATTTTATGTTCACTAAATTAGATCATTAGTGTTTTTACCAACATTTATATTTAATATAGCTATAAAACAACAAATTAAAACTATAAATATGCATTAGTTAGAAGATTACCTTTAAACGAATATCCTATGAACTTTAAGGGGCCGTTTAGTTGTGAAAAATAGTTTTCAATTTTTATTTTCCATATTTTGTGTTATAATTTGGCAAAGTATGCCCTCTAAATGGGAATAAGAATGAAAATTCATGGAAAATTATTTTCCAACTTAAGCTAATCTGAAAATCATAAAATACATGTTTTCTAGAATGGATTAAGTTAAAAAACAGTTTTCCACTCCTCCTTCTCATCTTAGTGGACAATTGGCAAAGATATAGAGCAAAAAGTGGAAATGGAAAATGGAAAATAGTTTTCCACAACTAAACGGCCCCCTGAGAATTTCTTCTTAAACTTTCGCACACTTTCTCTCACTACTTCTTTCTATAATTCTCAAGGAATTGGTGTGAGTTTCAATTGATCTTAAGGACCCTATTTATAGGTTTTCAAAGACATTACGGTGTTGACACGTGTCTAGGAGACCATGCTTTTATAGTGGCAAATCAGCATTGAGGTGTCGCGTTTCGGAGTGGTCTTTGAGTCATATTTCACTAAATGTTGACACATGTTTTAGCTCTCCCTAAAGATGACATCTGCAAGGTGGAAGTGTAAAACTTGAAGCACGAGGTGTCAATCATGAGGTGAAAAAGTGTTTAGCACGAGGTGGAATGATGGTAAGGGTGTAAGGGCCATTTTACACATGAAGGGTATTTTTTTAATTTCTCACTATATTTTTTCAATATTTCTTAAAAGTCCTTAAAAATATTTTATTGAAAAAAATACTTTTTTATTTTTCATTTTGGTCCCTGAGACTTTTTTATTAAAATAATATCCTAAAGTTTGGCAAAATTACATTTTCAACCCCCAAACTTATCATCTTCCTAAAACTCAAAGTCAATACGAAGTTTAGGTTTTTAAATAAATTTTGACTATCAATTTAATCTATAATATAATTCAATGTTAAAACTCTATATATTAAGACTAAGGTTTAGCTATAGTGTTTAGAAATCAAAATATAGTTCATTTGGATGTATTAATAAGATTGTAGTAAATCAACTTCACGGTCTTATATGAAGGTATATTTAATAAATATAAGGGGATCATTACCGGAAAGTTATCAACATTACATTAGCATCCTATCAAATATATATTTTCGCAGAAAATTCTATAATCGTAAATACTTAGCAAGTGACATTTTATCATATGCTAGGAAAATGAAATATGTAAACATATTTAGGTATTAAAAAGTAGGGTCATTACATCTTTTTTTTTCCTTTTATCTAAAGAGATATTTATTAAGTTTGAATAAATACATTTTCTACCTTGAATTTTAATGTTAATTTAAAATATAGCCTTTAGAATTTATGAGGGACTAAATCTTAAATTTTTTAGTTGAGGTAAACCAATAACGAAAAAAAATTACTCTTTCATTGTCATAATTAGGTCAACCAAGACATGGGGTGTTACAATTACTGTTCCATCCAAGGGAATGTAACCAATAAATTGTCCATTAGATAAAACCTTCCCGGGAGAAAATGGTGTCCAATCATATCTATAACACTAGTAAAAGTCCTTACAAAGGAAAAAGGCCACAACCTCATCCCCCTTTGACCTAACAGGCCACAACCTTCATACAATGACAGCATCCCTTTGTTAATATATGCCTAATGTTTAGTTCTGCTTCTTCTATGACTCTTGTATTTCTTAAACAATTCAGTTCATCACAGAGAAAAGATTATCTAAAGTAACTAGAAATGAAAATAAAGGAATCATAAAAAGCAGTTAAGGATTAGGCCCCCACTAAACTGAAGATGTAGCCTACCTGATCAGATGCATCAACCATCTGTGTAAGGGTCGGGCCTCTCTTTAGGGTCATATTAACCTCCTCAAATAGATTATTTTAATGCTCAAGTCCACAACCTTTACCAACACACTGAGGGTTGAAGACCCAAGGCAAAGATAGTTCCCACGGCCTCCGAGAGGGAGACTGTGGTAGAATTAGTGGAAAGGAAAGGAAGCCCGATGACTGCCCAAAAAAATCCTTATAAGGAGTTCACCACTCTAAACTATAACCTGGAGGATATTTCAGCTAGCATCAAAGGGGAAAACCTCCTCACATGGCTAGGGAAAGTTAAATCACCTACTAACAAGAAAAATAAAACCAAGTGGTGTGAGTTCAATAAGGATCACTATCATAACATCATCAAATGCTTAAGCCTAAAGATCGAGATCGAGATAATTGCCAAACAAGGAATTCTGTAACGATTCATAGAGGTAGCTTTCAACTGAACTGAGATCAGCCAGAGCCCTACATGAGTTTCAAGGGAGAATTTTATTTATTTTGTATTAGCATACATATCAATATTGTGTTCCTTATATATATATATATATATATATATATATATATATATATATATATATATATATATATATATATATATATATATATATATCAATGAAAATGTTGCATTTTATTTTAATGCCATCATAAATTCTTATTCAACATGTTTAATAAGAAACCTAACAACAATCGCACCTCAAGACAACGATTAAGTCAAGGGTCCTAAACCACAAGAAGACCGTGGCCAAATAGGCATAAATTCACAATAACCATACCAACAGTCGTGGAGGCAAAGGTACCCAAAATCTTGGGAGCAAGAAGATCGTGGCTAGTGAGGTAGAAATGCCTATAAATCTATGAGCTGAATGATTAAGTCAAAGTCAACTCCAACGATAAAACCTAAGTCAATAAATTAGACTTAGTCAGCAATGAGATCCTAATAGGAAAAAACCTTGTGCTAATAATTATAGTTAGATTTTGTATGATGGTGATTACCCAACTAGAGTGATTTTTTTATCAAAGATTCGGGGTCGACTTCGAATAGCACAATAGCCTTATGTGGTTTCTAATAAACCAATAGCCTTGGGTGGATCCTAATACTCCAACAACCTTGGGTGGATCTTAACATCCTAATAGCATTGGGTGGCTTCAAATATCCCCATATAGCCTTAGGTGACTCTTAATACCCAATATAGCCTGGGGTAGCCCCTAATACCCCAAAAGATTAGAATATTTGAAAACCTTGAAGACCGAGGTGTCAAGGGAAGACCACAGATGTTAAAAGACATCGTCCTAACAGCTGCAACTATGAAAATGTATCATGACCAAAGCCTTGAGAGGCCACTGTACCCCTTCGATCTATAGAGTGTTATATGAAGCTTTTAGATAAGATGTCATTAAAAAGGCCACAACCATAATAGAAAATTAAACGCTTAAAAATGACCAATTAGGTTCGTAGATATATTCTTATGTCTTGGGAGAAGAAGACCGTTATTTTAATATAATGCCATAAAAAATGAAGGCATCACTATCAAGTATGGACATTATTCCTCTTAAATCCACGAAAGTTTTGTCTTTAAGCATTTCATTTTTAAGATTGCAACCATGATCAAGCCAAGAAGTTATAATCAAATCCTGTTCAAAATATAAGACTATAGCTATAAGTAAGCAAGTCTAGCATACAGATTTAAGATCACGGAGGCTTAAAGAGCAATAAATCATAAAAGAGTGCAGAATAAAATATCCATTCCAATAAAAGAGTTTGATACAAGCATTGTTCAATAAAAATGAATACAAAATCAATTAAATAAAGATTGGCTTAAGACTCCTATCCTCATTACAATCATCTCCCTTTAAGGTTATATAAGTTTCTTCAGCCTCAAGAGTTGTGGCCATGATCTCTTCCTTCTACTTTCGTGCTAGGTCATCCTCAGCTTGCAGCTCCTCATCACACTAGGTATGCTTAGTGTCAGTGAATATCCAAGAATATATGTTCTCCTTAGCCTTTGGATAGTTATTGGTAGCCGTATGACTCGTTTATTTGTAACCAATGAAGCAGTCCCAGAAGGTCTTAAAGCTAGCCACTACGTCCTCAGCGGCCTTCTTTATAGTCACACCATAATCTTCAGCAAATGTCTTATCATTTGTGGTATGGATTTGGATAAAGTTTTGCATCTCATCATCAAGTTGACTGGCTCTTTGTTCACTTATTACAGCTTACCTCCTAGCTTCCTGGGTCACTTAGCCTCAGAGACCTTAAGAGCACCCTCTCTAGCCTGGTCCGCATCCTCCATCTGAGATTTGGTAGATTTAACAAAGGCCTCTGTGGATGATTTCCTAACTCTAAAAGAAGAGGCCTTGTCACTTTCCACCACAACTTGGTGAGACCCTTTCGCGATCTAATGAAGATTATAGAGCTCTTCATATTTTATCATTTGGTTTATTATAACTTCAGTGGCTTAGAAAAAAAAAGATAAGTTAGTTAAGTGAATATGAAACAAGGTCACAGAGTCATATTGTACAAACACTTACCCTAAGAAGGCAGTGGGGGTGAATTTATCTAAATCCTCAAAATATTTGTCAAAGAGATGTTTGAGGCCTTTAAGGTTCACAACCCCCCTTATCAAGGACATAACGATAGCAATAGTATCCCATGGAGATTTGGGGTTGGCTTACCTTATTCAAGGCTATGAACGAGATAAGGTTTGACATTTAGTATCAATATTGAAAAATGATTAAATGGCAAGTACTAGTAGATTTTGTGGTTGAGTTCACACACAATAATCCCAACTACCTTTTGGCATGACCTAAGGACATGAGTAAATACAAGAGGGGAACTCAAAATAGGGATTAAGATAGTACAATGTTTATAACATCAAATTCATAATATGTAAGTATTAGCGTCTTAGCGGTTACCCTGATGAGATAATCACCGACTAATATGACTATTCATGACGCTTTATCGGAACAACCTCAAGAACAAGAGACTCAAAGTATGTTTTGTAACACGGAATACGACAATCTAGTTATCAATGGGTTATATGCGTATACATATACTCTTGCAAAGTATACGCAAATGGAGTAAATTTCTTGCAACTAAAGTAAAGTACACACAATTTTTAACACTATATATGCATTTCTTCGCAAGCTACACACATTTTATATATGTTTAACTCCATTAAATACAAAAGTACACATAATATAACAACATATTTCTCATACATAATGTCTAATAAAACACAACGAACGTTTAAAAATTATTTTATACAACTAACATAATTAAACAACCTTTCAGTTTCACAAACTAAAGGTTTCAAAGTACATGTAAACTACAAAAAAATGCTTACCAATATTGTCGTTCATCCTTATTGCACTAAAGATGTGTCCCATATGCTTGCTCTTCAAGAAAGCACTGTTAATAATTAATATGAGTCTATAATATGCAAACTTGAAATACATACACCGAGAGCGATGAAAACCCTCTCAAACAGTTTAGTATGAGAATTCATATATACGACTTCTCCAGATCACCGTGTAATTTACTTTTTTCAATATCTTTACCATGCCATGCATTGTGATAACCAATCTCAAGGATGTAATTCTTCCTTACCTCGCTCATTATATCAATCAATTTAAACAACTACTTATCCATTACTTGATTAATTATAAACTTGACACCCCCATTGATTTCATCATATTACAATGTGGACTTCGAAATACATCACCATATGTGTGCACATTATCGAGTGTTCAAATGTAAAAGTATCCATTAACAATGCAAATAGAGGCATAAAAATCTCTACTAACAACACTTAAACGCATTCTTACAACATTCTATAATCACGCGCTTCTTGTCGTTCTTCGCATACACATAACAAAACATAACCTCAATCGAATATTTCTTCCACCTATCCATAAACTCCTTCACACCTCTAAATAAATGTTAATAATTTTATTTATATAAGACTTATAATCCTTAGACAAATATGTTTCCCCTTTTTAAATCACCACCACACACCTCATAAAAAATAACAATACTTTCAGCAACAACATAATTTAATTTATAATTCATGACCTTATCAAACGACGATTAACACTTGTCGTTTCAATAACAAAATTGAAATGAAGTTAGTAGTCATAATCACCTGAGTTTTCAACACATAACAAACATCTTTGTTGCATAAAAATAGACATTAATTTCATCGCACAAATAGGAACTCAGAGAAAAAGGCCCTGATTTTAATCCACCAAATCTATCACACGCAACCCCACATATACAATCGTATCTACTGTCTTCAAATATCTTGATACATAATGATTGACATATAACTAAACTTATCTAGTCATTTGTCCTCCATTTCCATTCAAACACAAGCAAAAATAATTAAAACACAACACCCAAACAAATCTATTAGAAAATTTGAACTAATATCCACATATAGTTCACGTGAGTGAGCGAGTTATCGAAAATAAATGTAACCTATTCCAACTAGTTAAACGGTCTTGAGCCAAATTAAAAAAAAGAAAAGAAAATTGCACTTATCCCCCTTCAACTATCATGATTTTATGGGTCACCTCTCTAAAAAAAGTACCCGGCAAACTCACCCCCTCAACTATCAATTCGTTGCAATTAAACCCAAAAGTCGAGGGTTCCCTCCATTTTTTAGGGGTAAAATGAATAATTTGCCTGTAAAAACTATTTCAAATCATAAAATAAAATAAATAAATAAACAAATAAATAAAATCCCAAAACCAAAAACCATCTTTCTCTCTCTTTCTCGGCAATAAAACCAAGCCCAACATCTCTCTCTCTCTCTTTCTGTCTCTCTCTCTCTCTCTCCCCCTTCCTCCTTATCCTCTTCCTCACCACCACCACCACCGATGATACCTGAAACGGTATCACCAAGTCAATGTAGTGTGTAAGCTCAAACTAGTGCTACAATGGACTATGAACAGGTATAAAAATACAGAAAGAGATGAGGCAAAGAGGAAGGTAACACCATATGTAAGTTGTTTAGCCAATTCTGGCCTACTCCACTGTGTGAGTGTGTGTGAAATCCACTTTGAATGAGCACTAATGGCCTTCGGATACAAGGACTTAAGCTTTATCTCTCCACTGTGTTTTTAACAGAGTTCCAATTAGGGTTTACAATGATCGATCCTTTACAAAGATGTATAAGACAAGTATTTATAGTGCATAAGGGGTGTAGCGTTCTCCCTCCCCCCCCCCCCCCCCCCCCAAACATGTAATAAGCACGTGGGAAATGTTCCCAGCCTGTGAGGAGGAGCCAGTTGTCTTTGTCACATGTAGGTTATGATGATCAAATATTCCCTCACGTGTGAGGGAAATGTTATTATAACAGTTTTGGTACACGTGTGATCTCTATCCTATGTGCACACTCTCATTTGTTCCCCTATGCATGCGCACTGCCAGCTGTTAGCCTCGATCGATAATCATGGTCAAGGTTGGATTACTGATATATGGACCATTAAGGAAATAACACAAGTCATACTGGATACTCTCGTCCTGAGGAAGGTCGAGGACGAGGGTCAATAGTTCATAGGATTAATGTGGCAAGACATGTTGACTAGCCTTTCGAGCCGAGGGCGAGGCCGAGACCCCTTGTGCTGATTCATCGACCGAGTCAATCCCTACTGAGTCATAATGCCTTAATTCTGAATGGAGTGGTGATGGTCGGTGTTGGCCGAGGTAGTGTGATCCTGGACGAGGCTATACTTAGAATATCAATCGCCCCTAGCCCTTAGTCTTCAATGTGAAATGAAGGCTAAGGGGTAAAGTGCCTTCCGAGTACGAGTCGAATAATTGTCCTTTCAAGTGTTAAATTTGCAGAGTTCGATGAAGACTAGACTGACACTTGGGAGTTATCATGTGGAATAGCGTATGGCCCAAGAATAACCCTTGTAAGTGGTGTTTAGGGCTTTGTGCCCTAATTATAACTTCCTTGGAAATTGTGCACAGTGATAATTAGTATTTAAATGCATCTGAAAAACATTTATTCTCCCCACTTCTCTTTCTTCGCGCACTAGCTTTCTCTCTCTGGAACTAGCCTCTATTTCTCTCTATCTCTTCAAGCAATTTCCAGCGAGTAATATGAAGCCCTTATACCTTTGACTCACTTGATTCTATACTGTATAAGTGCTCATCTAGTTTGGAAATTGTGACAAAATTGAGTCCAACCTAGAAACCAAAGAGCCTCAGAGAATGGTTAGCTTCTTCATCTCTCCATCTTGTAATGATCAAGAGACTATTGCCAACACTCACACACTTAGAATTCATTTCATACACGTCATATTACATTATTATGTGTGAAAATGTGTTGAGTGTGTTTAAATCCCTAAGTTTGATTTTTAATAATTTTTTGGGATTTTTTAAACATTTTGAAAACAATGTTTTAATAATTAAAACTTGATTTAGAAGTTTTTGGGGTCAATCTCCAAATATTAATTGTTGTGATTTATGGCCTAATGTTACTTTGGGTAGAATCCAAAAGCGGCAGAGACTTAAGGGTTTACATTGTAATTAGTTTGGACGCACGTTTTGCATCCCTTCATTAGCCAACATATGTTGCCCTCTGATTGGTTGCAAGTGTGTTTCTTTACTGACACAATACTCGTGTGTGTTATCAGCCCTTGGATCATTTCTTATCGATGGTCTGCACGTCGCCTTGGAGAATCCCAGTGTAACCTTTTAAGCCAATCAGCGCTCGTTTAACCACCGCCTTGTGTGAGCCCTTAGATTCAAGTCAATTTGAATTGACTAAATCCCGACCCTTGGTTTTGATCAGATATCTCGAACCTTCTCCTCCCACTATAAAAAGAGGCCTTCCCTCATACTTCGAAGACTTTTTCCATTTTTGCATTCTTCTGAGTTTAGAGAGATAAGAGAGAGAAGTGAGAGAAGAGAGAAACCAAAGAGAAGAAAAAAAAGTTAGAAACACTAACTTCGTCCAAATCCTCTTCAAACCCTAACCCAAACACCATAACAAAAAACACCATCCTGAGTGTTTCTTCAGTGTTTGAGAGTTGAAGTTGAGTTATTTTGGTTGCTGTAACCTTGTGTTCTTGAGATCTTGTTTCCAACTTAGACTTCTACTCAGATCTAGTTTCTGATTCCATAGAAATCTCAGATCTGGAGTTTTTCATGTTACATTACACTTAGTTTCGTTTTATTTCTCATCTTGAGAAATATATTGTTGATTATTTTACCTAAAACGTTTTCTTCCTTGAGATCAACAATAAATGCTTTATGTTTCTTGTCCTTGTAAAACTAAACTTTGACCTAGTTTGGAATCTCACTTGGAGGTTTTCAATCTCGAAAATCTTTTCAAAACTGAGATTGATTAAGATCTTGACTGATTTCGAAGCACGATATCCGTGGATTCTGGGATAGATTAAAAGGTCAAAAAAGGTTCAAAGTTTTGTAAGAAAGAAAGAAAAGAAAAGAGCACAGCATATAGTGTAACTATAATTTGTTAGGACTGTTTGTACTTAATAAGTGTGCGTGTGGGCATGCATGTGTTAGAGAGAACTTCCACAAACACTTTCACCCTACAACACGAAAAAGTGTTGGTAATAAGATCTTGTGAACATAAGTCGACGAAAAGTGCTGGAACAAATAAGGAGTTTACAAACTGAGAGAACTACATCTACAATCAGAACTGCAGAAAAGTTATAAGGACGCCAGAGGGTACATTCCTAAACTTATATAGGTTTGAGTTGTTTGCATGTTAGTTAAATAGCTTGTAACTCATAAATTTGTTTTAGTGGATTTTTCTTTTTACTCCGTAGAGGGAGTCGTGGATGTTTCCTCAATTGGTGAGGTTTTACCACGTAAAAAATTGTGAACAGAATCTTTCTACATTTTCTCACCTCATTCTTGGTTGTGCTGTGTATAAAAACTTGTTTAAATTTTCTTTTAAACTTGTTGCCTAAATCTTGAATAGATCTCGTACATACTGATTTGTTAAACACAACTTGTGTTCAAACTTTTTTATTTAAGAAAAGAGTTTCTTCAACAAACAACTCGGAGTTACTTAAATAGTTTATTTTTAATAAACGGCTTTAGTAACGCTTTTTCAATTGGTATCAGAGCTTGGTTAAACTGTTTTTAAAAGATCTTGTGTTTCTGAAATTATTTTCTGAAAATCAAATATGGACGAGAAAAATGAAAGATTTGGTAACTTGACCAGACCTCCAATCTTTGATGGAACCAATTTTGCTTACTGGAAAGTAAGGATGATTGCTTTCATTCAAAGAACTCTGGGAGATGATGTCTGGGATATTGTTGAAAATGGTTATACTTTTCCTACTAAACCAGCCAGCGAAGGAAGTAATGAGAGGGTTAAGAAATCTTTAAGTGAGTTCACTCAAGAAGAGAAACAAGTTTCTCGAAATAATAACAAAGGAAAGAATGCCATATTTATGTCCATAAATGAACATCAGTTCAAAAGAATCTCATCCTGTGCCACTTCTAAGGAAGCTTGGGACACTTTGGTTACTGCTCATGAAGGAGACACTGGAGTTAAGGCTGCTAAAACCCAAATGATTATCCAGCAGTATAATTCCTTAATTATGTCTGAGACTGAATCATTTGATGACTTCTACATGAACCTGACTGATATCGTGACCAAACTGTATGCTAATGAGATAACCTATGATAGATAAGAAATTGTATCTAAAATTCTGAGATCATTACCACAGAAGTTTGATAACAAAAGATATGTTATTTAGGAAATGCGTGATATAAATCTCACTCCTGAACTACTCAATAGTAAATTAAGAACTGTGAAAATGGAACTGGAATTTAAGAAACAGTTGACTCAATCCCATAGGCAACAGACTAGTTCCAATCTAAGTTTTTCTTCTAAATTGATTAAGCCTGAGTTTAATACTTCCAATGATGAATCTGATGAGGATTGCGATATAGAGAGTTTGGACAATCAGATTGCCTTAATGTCAAAACAATTCAAGAAAATCATTAAGTTTAAAAACAAAATGGCAAATAAACAAGGCAAATCAAATTATCCAACTCCCTCAAGTCATAGACCTCATGAGAAAAACCATGCAAAAATCATAAGGACTCTAATGCAGACCTAATAGAGACCTTAAGAAGACTGAATGCTATAGATGTGGTAAACTGGGACACATTGCTCAAGACTGTAGAGTTAACTTGAACACTCAAAACAAACATAATAGGGCTAATATTTGTAAAACTTGGGATGATTCAAGTGACTCTGAAAATGAGGAACCTTAGTCATCAGAGGTTTTTGATCCTTGTATGTCTTTCTTTGCAAAGATTATTTATAATGATGACATGCCTATGTTTGTTAATGAGGATGAACCAATTAGTTCTATGACTGATACTCCGAATGTGGTTATTACTGATTTAGATGATTTGATTACTGAGAATGTTGCATGTTCTACCTCGGGGTGTGTGAGTCAAAGGGAATGCGATAATGACGATGTCAATGGGTGTGTGAGTTCTAAGAATGAAGCCTTAGGGGTTACTTCACACACTACACTTAGTGACTCGGACAATGAAGACCTCCCAGACATTTCACACGCTTTACACTAAGACTCTCAAGAAAAGCGCTAGACTAGAAAGAATTGTGAAAGATCTTACCAAAAAGCTGGAAGATCTAAGCCTGATGGTCAAACTGAATGCTGAAGAGTATACTACCCAATGTTTAACTCATGAAAATGAAATTAAAGTTTTTGATGAAAAACTAAAAAATTTGACTGAAACTAATGAAATTCTGGAGAAAAAGTACAAAGGGATATTGTTAGAATTGGAACAAACCAAAGAAAAGACAGCAACTGTTTTCAAAAAATTTACTAAATTTGAAAATAATTCTAAGTGTTTTGATGAATTTGTTGCTGAATCTAAACCCAATTCTGATGATCGAACTGGTATAGGGTTTTGCCCCAATGTGAAGACACAAACAAAATCTTTTGAACCTATCAAATTTGTGTCAGGAGGCAAAAGACCTATTGAAACATGCCCAGACTTTCATTCATTAAAAACTGAGTTTGATTTAAAACATCAAAGTACTAACATTGGGGAATCAAGTTGCTCTAAGCTTGAAAGTTCACCTAAGGCTAAATACGTCCACCCCTTTATCAGAAAGAGTGAACCTACATTTAAACCTGTGCTACCTAGGATTAAAGTTCAGCCTCAAAACTTTTCAAAACCTTTGTTTAGAAACTTTGCTAAGGAGACCCCCATCCTGAGCAATCTTTATTGCTCTTACTGTGACATATACGGACACTCGTTTGACGGTTGCTATGCTAGGAGACTGATTAAACCTATCTATAAACCTCATACCTACCAGAACTTTAACTATTCTAGGAGGAGTCGTAACAATTATATACTTCCTAGACAGCCAGATAAAAACTCTAACTACAGAAAGAGAAAGACCAAACCTAAAAGAACATTTACTAGAAGGAATCCTAAGCACTTTCCTAAACCAAATGCTCAAGCCTTTCACAAAATTCAAAATCATGCGCAAAATATTTTTCAGCAAAAATTTGATGCTCGCAAATTTTATCAATTAAGAGCTAATAAGCGCAAGATGAAAACTAGAGCAATTTGGGTTAGAAAAGATGATCTATTACCTCAGATGAAGTGTAATATTGTTATTACTACTTTAAAAGCTGAACACACATCATCTGGTTGGTATTTAGACTCTGGATGTTCTAAGCACATGACTGGAGATGAATCTAAACTTTTAAACAAAACCAGATTTGCTGGTGGTAAAGTTATTTTTGGTGATGGAGTTTCATCTCAAATCATAGGCAAAGGAACTCTCAAAGAATAAGGAGTTCCTATTCTTGAAAATGCCCTCTTAGTTAAAGTTCTAAAGGCTAATTTACTTAGTATTTCGCAATTTTGTGACTCAGACCATACTGTTACCTTTTCAAAGAACAATTGCAAAATTTTAAATGAAAAAGGTGAATGCATAATTACTGGATTCAAAACTCCTGACAATTGCTACACTGTCAAGAACAATTCTGAAATTTGTAATGTTGCCAGAATGGATGACAACGAGATATGGCATAACAGAATGGGTCACATAAATTATGATAATCTTAGTAAATTGTCTACTCATGACATAGTTAGAGTAATTCCAAAAATTAAACCCATTCATAATATTGTATGTGGTTCCTGTCAAGAAGGTAAAATTGTTAAGGCACCTCATAAGAAAGTTAAAGATATCCTCACCTCTAATCCCTTAGAACTCATCCATATGGACCTAATGGGTCCCTCCCAAACTGTTAGTCTTTGTGGACACAGTTATATCTTAGTTATGGTTGATGACTTCACCAGATTTACTTGGGTAGCCTTTTTAAAACAAAAGTCTGACACTCTTCAAACCTTCCTAAAAATTCTTCTTAGGATTGAAAATTAAAAGGACACTCAAGTAAATAAAATTTGTAGTGATAGAGATGGTGAATTTAAAGATACTGGTATTATAGAATACTGTGACTATAATTGTTACAAACACGAGTTCAGTGCTCCTAAAACACCTCAACAAAATGGAATCGCCGAGAGAAAGAATCGTACCCTACAAGAGATGGCACGTGTCATGTTATATGCCAAGAATTTACCTAAATACTTTTGGGTAGAATCTATTCGTACTACGTGTCATATTATTAATAGGGTCTATCTTAGAAAGAATTCCAAACAAACCCCTTACGAACTTTGGTACAATAAAAAGCCTAACCTCAAGTATCTTAGAACCTTTGGCAGTACTTGCTATGTATGCAAAGATAGGGAACACTTATCCAAATTTGAGAGCAGGGGAGATAAAGCCATATTTTTAGGATACTCGCCTAACAGTAGATCTTATCGAGTGTATATTCTTCACACTAAAACCTTAATGGAATCCATAAATGTAATTGTTAGTGACACTACTGTAGAAAGCAAGACTGGTGAATTAACTATCGAAGAAGAATTTTTAAATATTTTAGAAAATGACCCTTCTGAAGTAGATAGTTCATTACCTATTGAGACACCTGAAGTACCTAACTGCGTTTCTAAAGATCATCCCATAAATAACGTAGTTGGCAACCCTAGTGAGCCAGTGCGCAGAAGATCCCAACTTAGAACTTATGCACATTATGCATGTTTTGTTTCCCTTGTGGAACCAAAGAATGTAAATGAGGCATTGAATGACTCTCACTGGATTTCTGCTATGCAGTAGGACTTTTACAATTTTTCATTCATGATGTATGGTATCTTGTTCCACGTTCTGATCACAAAAAGGTTGTTGGTACTCGTTGGATCTTCAAAAATAAAACTGATGAAAATGGGATAATAATTAGAAATAAAGCTAGATTAGTTACTCAAGGATACTCCTAAATAGAAGAAATTGATTTTAACGATACCTTTGCACCTGTTACTCGTTTAGAATCAGTTCGTCTGCCTTTTGCTATAGCGTGTCACATGCATTTTACATTATACCAAATGGATGTCAAATCTGCGTTCCTTAATGGAATACTGGCTGAGGAAACCTATGTAGAACAACCTAAAGGGTTCATTGACCCTAAACATCCAAATCACGTATTTCGTCTGA
The DNA here is from genome assembly GCA_949130495.1 of Sambucus nigra. NCBI lineage: Eukaryota > Viridiplantae > Streptophyta > Magnoliopsida > Dipsacales > Adoxaceae > Sambucus > Sambucus nigra. The sequence goes on from OX422208.1 coordinate 746,292,044, forward strand.
AAAAGGCTTTATATGGCCTTAAACAAGCTCCTAGAGCTTGGTATGAGCGCCTTTCCAGTTTTCTTTTGGACAAAGGTTTCAAAAGAGGTGGAAACGACCAAACTTTATTTGTCAAAAATTTTGACAAACACATTACTATCGCTCAAGTATATGTAGACGATATTATATTTGGATCAACTTCTACCTTATAATTAAAATCCTTTTTTAGAAATTATGAGTAAGGAATTTCAGATGTCCCTTATGGGGGAGTTACAGTTCTTCCTAGGTCTCCAAGTCAAACAAAGTCCGGAAGGATTATTTGTTTCGCAATCTAAGTACGCTTTAGAGATAGTTAAGAAATTTGGCCTCGAGAGTGCTAAAGATGCTAAAACACCTATGAGTACTACGGTAAAATTATCAAAAGATGAAAATGGGAAATCTGTAGATCCTTTTTTATATCGTAGTATGATTGGCACTTTACTCTATCTTACTGCCTCACGTCCTGATATCATGTGTGATGTGTGTGTTTGTGCTCGTTATCAAAACAACCCCAAAGAGAGCCATTTGAATTCTATTAAACGTATAATTAAATATGTTAAAGGCACTCTGAATTTAGGAATTTGGTACACGAATGACACATTAAGCACTATTATTGGGTACACTGATGCCGATTGGGCTGGGTGTACTGATGATAGTAAAAGCACTTCAGGCACATGTTATTATATTGGAAATAACTTGGTAGGATGGAGTAGTAAAAAACAAAACTGCACATCTCTATCGATCGCTGAATCTGAATATATAGCCGCTGGCAGCTGTTGTGCCCAATTATTATGGCTTAAACAAATGCTAAGTGATTATGGTATTCAAGAAAACCAATTACATCTCTATTGTGATAATCAAAGTGCGATTAATATTTCTAAAAACCCTGTTCAACACTCGCGAACAAAGCATATTAAAATAAGACATCATTTTATACGCGAATTGGTTGAATCCAAGGATTTAGAAATCAATTACCTTCCTACTGATCTACAACTTGCAGATATGTTTACCAAACCGCTAGATTATAATAGATTCATTTCATTACGTAAATCTATTGGTATGGTATGTGCTGAGTAATACCTTTTCTGTTTATCCAAGTTTTCCCTTTGTCCATTTGAGACAAAATGGGGGAGAAATTTGAGTCTATGCATATACTAAAATGCTTGATCTTAGTAATTCTTTGCAGGTATTCTTTTTGTACAGTCATTCTCAACACTTGTAATAGGATTTTCAATTGTAAATAGTTGAGTTATGTACTTTTTGATTTCTAGGAATTGGGTAGATAGAATTTTGATAGGACTAAGTTTTTCTTTTTTTTGTTGCCCTGCGAGTCCTAGTTGACTCAAAGGAGATTTTGTCTCATATTTTCAAAGGGGGAGATTGAAGCCCTTATACCTTTGACTCGCTTGAGTCTATACTGTATAAGTGCTCATCTAGTTTGGAAATTGTGACAAAATTGAGTCCAACCTAGAAACCAAAGAGCCTCAGATAATGGTTTGCTTCTTTATCTCTCCATCTTGTAATGATCAAGAGAATATTGCCAACACTCACACACTTAGAATTCATTTCATACATGTCATATTGCATTATTATGTGTGAAAATGTGTTGAGTGTGTTTAAATCCCTAAGCTTGATTTTTAATAACTTTTTGGGATTTTTTAAACATTTTGAAAATAATGTTTTAATAATTAAAACTTGATTTAGAAGTTTTTGGGGTCAATCTCCAAACATTAATTGTTGTGATTTATGGCCTAATGTTACTTTGGGTAGAATCCAAAAGCGGCAGAGACTTAAGGGTTTACTCTGTAATTAGTTTGGACGCACGTTTTACATCCCTTCATTAGCCAACATCTGTTGCCCTCTGATTGGTTGCAAGTGTGTTTCTTTACTGAGACAATACTCGTGTGTGTTATCAACCCTTGGATAATTCCTTATCGATGGTCTGCATGTCGCCTTGGAGAATCCCAATGTAACCTTTTAAACCAATCAGCGCTCGTTTAACCACCGCCTTGTGTGAGCCCTTAGATTCAAGTCAATTTGAATTGACTTAATCCCGACCCTTGGTTTTGATCAGATATCTCGAACCTTCTCCTCCCACTATAAAAAGAGGCCTTCCCTCAGACTTCGAAGACTTTTGCCATTTTTGCATTTAGAGAGAGAAGTGAGAGAAGAGAGAAACTAGAGAGAAGAAAAAAAGTTAGAAACCCTAACTTCGCCCAAATCCTCTTCAAACCCTAACCCAAACACCATAACCAAAAACACCATATTGAGTGTTTCTTGAGTGTTTGAGAGTTTAAGTTGAGTTATTTTGGTTGCTGTAACCTTGTGTACTTGAGATCTTGTTTCCAACTTAGACTTCTACTCAAATCTAGTTTCTGATTCCATAGAAATCTCAGATCTGGAGTTTTTCATGTTACATTACACTTAGTTTCGTTTTATTTCTCATCTTGATAAATATATTGTTGATTATTTTACCTAAAACGTTTTCTTCCTTGAGATCAACAATAAATGCTTTCTGTTTCTTGTTCTTGTAAAACTAAACCTTGACCTAGTTTGGAATCTCACTTGGAGGTTTTCAATCTCGAAAATATTTTCAAAACTGAGATTAATTAAGATCTTGACTGATTTCGAAGCAAGATATCCGTGGATTATGGGATATATTAAAAGGTCAAAAAAGGTTCAAAGTTTTGTAAGAAAGAAAGAAAAGAAAAGATCACAGCATATAGTGTAACTGTAATTTGTTAGGATTGTTTGTACTTAATAAGTGTGCGTGTGGGCATGCATGTGTTAGAGAGAACTTTCACAAAAACTTTCACCCTACAACACGAAAAGTGTTGGTAATAAGATCTTGTGAACATAAGTCGACGTAAAGTGCTGGAACAAATAAGGAGTTTACAAACTGAGAGAACTACATCTACAATCAGAGTTGCAGAAAAGTTATAAGGACGCCAGAGGGTACATTCCTAAACTTATATAGGTCTGAGTTGTTTGCATGTTAGTTAAATAGCTTGTAACTCATAAATTTATTTTAGTGGATTTTTCTTTTTACTCCGTAGAGGGAGTCGTGGATGTTTCCTCAATTGGTGAGGTTTTACCACGTAAAAAATTGTGAACAGAATCTTTCTACATTTTCTCACCTCATTCTTGGTTGTGCTGTGTATAAAAACTTGTTTAAATTTTCTTTTAAACTTGTTGCCTAAATCTTGAATAGATCTCGTACATACTGATTTGTTAAACACATCTTGTGTTCAAACTTTTTGATTTAAGAAAAGAGTTTCTTCAAAAAACAACTCGGAGTTACTTAAATAGTTTATTTTCAATAAACGGCTTTAGTAACGCTTTTTCATAATCTTCTTTTTTGAGGTTATCATCCCTTTGAACTCTACCAATTATTCCAATTTCCCATCTTTGTTAGCTTTTTCCATTGCATTTTAGCCATGTCAATTCTTTGAATTTTTCGAAAATGGTATTGGTTTTCGATAGTGGTTTTAGGTAGCTTTAAGGCTATTAAAGGAGGGATGATTTTGGGAGTTTTTGGAGTTTTGCAATCAATTGGGGTTTCTTCCCACTGGTTTTTGGTTTTACTATCCCTTTTAGGCTTTTCGTCCAACTCTGGTGAGGATTACGATTGTCTTCTCCGGTGAGACTCAAATGTGCTCTTGGATATTTTTGTTGAAACTATTTAACTTCCTTTTTCAATCCTTTAGTCAAACCCAGTCAACCTTTAAGTTGTTTGTGTATTTTAGCTCCTCATTTGTCCAAGTGTAGGCTCGACTTCTTTGATGTTAAGTAAGCTCTACGCATTAGCAGAGGAATTTCCCACCCTGAGGGGGAGGTGTCTCCTAGAGATACACAGGGTAGAGGAATAAGACGAGGCTAGGCCTAAAGCCGACCTAAATTGGGTAGAGGCGGACGAGGCTAGGAGTAAAGCCGACCTAAACTGGGTACGACCCATTTTTCCTATCCCCCTAAAGACCACATATCACTCTTCCTATGAGGTCAGCAAGGACGATATGAATGGATTGTCCTCTTCTCCATCCGATAGGAGAGATTCATTTAAGGAAGCAATGAGGATGCCTCCCTCACATACTATAGACCTTGAGGCAGTCGAGACCTCAACCTGGACCTTATTATCCAGACAGATCGAGTCCTCATCCCGAGATGATTCTTCACTCCCAATTTTATATGATAAGGCTTATAGCGATTCTTCAGTACAAATCATCTTTGATTCTGCTGAGCCGATTGTAAACATTGCCATTCCCCCTTCTGCCATCCTCCTCCAAGCCATGACTGCAAGCGAGTTCCGAGAGAGGTATCAGGAGGGGAAGCCTAATGCTAAGAATGAGGCCGAGGATAAAAATGAAAATTTAGCTTATGATGGTGAATACTCTGAGGTCGAGGAACCAGTTGATTATACATATGCCGAGACCTTTCAATATTCTGTGAAAGAGTCTGATCTTCTCCTCTGGAGATAAATTTATGGCATCAAGTCTGACATTGTCATGCGTGTCCTAATCGACGATTAAAGAAAGTATTATGGGCGAGAGGGTGAAATTACAATGTATGAGTAGATGTTTAAGCTCGATGTTAGATTACCTTTTCACCCTTCTGTACGAGCCATCCTGTCCAGCCTAGGGCTTGCTCCGATTTAGCTGGCACCAAACACTTGGCGAATCATCCTCAGCTATGTTATCATGTGGTTAAAAAAATATATGAATGACCCCTCAATTGAGATTTTTAAAGCTTGTTACCATGTGTCATCCTCCAAAACCCAGTCTACCATCTAGGGGTTAGGAAGCCCGATAAGAAAATAATTCACAGTACTCATACCTCAAACCACTATTGGAAGTCAAGTTTTTGAATTTTATTTCTGGGGCTTGGTAGTTCTTGTCCAATGCCTACCCTTCTGATGATGAGCATAGAGTTCCTCACGACTGGGCCAACCCCTCTATGTCTGCCAAATTAGACCCAGGCCTCAGCATTGCAAATCGGGAGAGGGTTGAATATTTGAAAAAGCAAGGAAGGGAAGGTCTTCTTCTTAAGTTTGAGGATATCATGACTTCTCTATTTTTGGAGAATGCCGACTTGGGGGTTAATCCCTTAGCCAAGATGTGTGAGTGGTCTAACTTTTCTGTTATCAAGTCTTTTGTTGGCTCTGAGTTTTATGACCAATCATTTATGCTTCTTTTTGCAGATTTCCCTCCACACATATCAAATGATTTATGGAATATGATGACTTCTAGCCTAAAAAATATTCTTAAGAAGGGGGATAAGAATCCCATAAAGGAAACCATAACCGGTGGGTCGGCCAACACTGAGGCTGACCATAAGAGAAAAGTACGACCACCTCCTATTGACATCCATCGGGATAGTCAAACGAGGTAGAAAACAACCACCCTACCTCAGACAGTTCCCTCATCCTATGGACCCGACTCGTCATCTGGAGAGTCTTTTGACCGCTATTGGTCTTCCAATATTGCCCAGTTGAGGGCTTGTCCGGGTTCAGTTCTTTCTTCGTCTTCTAGGGCTAAGTGTAAGGACATTTTTGTCCATTGTCAATATATATGTCGTACTCCGTTACACCATTGAAGAAACTCAAGATCGCATCTACATCAACGGATAAAAATATCAAAGCATCTTTAACATCATAACCTCTGCAAGAATGAACTTGGTAAAGTTTTATTTTTAAGTTCCTTATTCTTCATACTTAGTATTGGTAAATTTTTATAAAATGTTTTTTTTAAAAATAAGAAGTAAGTTTTTTCAAGCAAAAAGAGGCTTTTAAAAGATTTTAATTTTTTTAGAATACCGGACCAGTCCGCCCATATTTTAAACGAACTGATATGCCTCCGGACCGGTCCACCTCCCTACCGAACCGATCCACTTTGCTCCAGAATACCCAAGATCGCAGGCAAACCGAAGAGGCCATTTTGAAAAACGAACCGATCCGAGGTCGAACCGATCCGCCTCCATACCGGACCGGTCCGCCTGGGATAAATTCGAACAGATCCGTGAGTTTTTATCCACCATCTTATATTTCCTATAAATATACCTATTTCGGTGGTGTATTTTTCAAGTCTTTGAGAAAACGTTTCTAAGAGTTAAAAACACAACAAGACTTCATTTTTTGATGTGCCAAACATCTTTTTGATTCACACACAAAAATCCCAATTACTTTTGTGAATCTTTTGGAACCCTAGAACACAAGCTTTGCTATTATTCAACCTTTGTGGGGAGATCTTTGTAACCGAGGGCCGCGTGTCATTGCTAAGGGAGTCTCTACAAAGTGTTATGGCTGCGTGTCATTAAGAAGAGTTGCGATTCTTCCTTTGTTGTTTGGACTGCGGGTCCTTAGGGGTGCTGCGTGCATTCTCTTGTTGAGTTCAAGACTGCGTGCCTTTATGGGTTGGCTACGTGTTGATCCATTGCAGATTTCTCTATGTAATTGTAAGTTGCGATTTATATATTCATAGTGAAATAACGGTTTTACCCGAATGGTTTTTTATCCTGAAATCTGTGTCTCAGCATATTTTTGTGTCACATGCTTTATTTATTTATGGGTTGACACACGATCCTTAGATGCATGTTTAAGGACTCTAATTAAATAAGGGGTACTTGGAAACTTGCGAATTTAATTTAATCAATTATCACACAGTCGCACTTATCGCTAAGAGAGATATACCTATGCTTCATGTCCCATCCAAGAAAAGCTACAAGTTATTGGCCAATATACCTCCTCCACAGGTCTTCGACTTCAGTCTCCACTTTATGGCCTAGGTATCTACCTATTTATAATAATTTATATCTCGTCTCTGACAATTATGTTCTAACATTTTTTCTCATTCTTCCGCATTTTGTATATTCTCTTTCCTCGGCCAATAAGTGGATGGTCGAGAACTACTCACAGGTTCAGGAGGACGACGGGGCCTTAAGGTCTGAGGAAAAGCTGAAGAGCAAGCTTAAGGGCAACCGATAGCTTATAAATGTAAGGAGAATTACGTCATTATGAGTTAAGGGTTTGAATTCGGACATGAGTAGTCGGGGATTATTGCGAATATTTAACCGGAGGAGAGTTTCAGGTTTGATAATAAAAAATTGGCACCCATAAAGGTGGGGCCTTTCGTAGAGCAGACGGATCATAGGCTCGTCTTTCAAGGCACTACACATTCGGAGACCATTGAGTTGGATGTTAATGATAAGGTGTTGGTTAGGGTGACTTCCATGAAACGGGTCATGAGGTTCGTCATAATAAGGAGTTAGTGCCAAGATTTGTGGGGCCTTTCTCTATCATTGAGAAGGTGAGTCGGTAATTTATAAACTGGGTTGGCCAAAGCATCTTCAGCGGATACACGACGTGTTTCACGTGGCATCGCTGAAGAATTATCGGAGGAGCGTGAGAGCTTAGGACATGTTCCACTTGAAGAGTTTGATTGTAATCCAGATGTCTCATATGAGGAGAGTCATGTAGCTATTCTGGATCGTGGTGAGCATAAGCTGTGGTCTAAAGTGATGCACTTGTTGGATCTTATTGGGGACACCACAACGTTGATGAGTCCATATCGGAGCGGGAGGATGGAAGGCGAGAGCAGTGTCCAGAGGTATTCACTGCAGGTACAACCTAATTTCGGGGACGAAATTCCCTTGTAAGGGAGGAGTATGTAACAACTCGTATTTTGGGGCATTTATTATTTAATGAATTCGGCTAATTTTAAATTACTTGTGTCATAATTTAATTGAATTAATTATTATTAATATTTATTTAAATATTAATCCGATGTGTAAATGACTAATATTTATGGGATTTAAATTTACTAAGTGAATAGTAATAAGTTAATTATGTCATAATGAGCGATAGTGATGTGTCATTTATTTATCTCAACTGGGAGTCGAGCATAGACTATATTGGGATCAAGATAAGAACTTTTAGTAAAAAAATTGGTTGGCAATTATGAGTGCATGGTTGAGTCCGGATGGATCGAAATAGTTGGAAAAGAGTACCCATGGGTAATAAATGGGTCTCAGGGTATTTTTAGGCATATTTAAGCACACATGAGAGTGTTTGGGCCCTTTTAATAAAGTCCGCAAGCCTAAAAACGGGATTGAGTTATTAAACCCTAAAAGTGAGAGGGTGTGGCAACTATAACACATTTTAGAAAACCCAATTAAGAGGGAGAGAAGTGGGTGCATTTGGAGAAACCATAGGAGCCAAAATTAAGAACAAATGTGTGTGTTCTTCATCAAATAATCATCATCTACCCTAAATGATTCAGACCCTATGAACCCTAAGGCAAGTGGTTAAACTTGCTTTTAAAGTAATTACAGATTTCTATTCAAATCATAGTGGGTGTGATAAGATGATATAGTTTTTGGGATTAGTTGATATCTAAATGTGGGTTTCAATAAATTTAGATTTAAAATCTGTGGAGTATTGGGAATTTGATTCGTTAACCTTAAATGTGTGTGGGTGATTTTATTAAGATTGAGGATCTTGAAATTGTATATTTAGTGTGAGTTTTAAAGGGTTATATGAAGGAAATTTGGGCAGATTTTGAGGTTAAAAATTATCAATGGCGGATGGGAACTGATCGAAGAAGGGATAGAGATAGAACCAGGGTCATTCGAACGACCTTCGTTCTGGTTCGAGCGACAGCCCATGTCATTCGAACGACAGGCTCCTCGTTCAAACGACGTCATTGATTTCTGGCCAGTTTAATTCTCTTACGGTTTGGCTTGGGATGGATTAAATTTGGTTACAGTTATGGACTGGTTATATGTGGAATTTTAATAGGACAATTAAGGAGATAATCCATAAAGGAAATTAAGGTTGAAAATTTAGTAATTTGGAAACCTTAGATAAATAAGTCTGCAAAACTTATTAAGGAGAATTTTGGGTCATAAATTCTGAATATTATATTGCGGGCTAAGTGAGCAAGTTCGGGTTTATTGGTTGAGGGACACCAAGGTAATAAATTAATTAATGCATAGTTAATTAAAGTTTAGAGTCGGGAAAATTGACTCGGATATTTTGGGACTAAGTGCTACGGGTGCTTAGGCACGGTTTTGGCATAATTAATTTATTATAAGGTTATCTAATAAATTTTAGAATATCCACAATAAAAAGGGTGTTAACCTTTGATGATGCTGAAATCTAGCACCCCCAGGTAAGTGATGATGAGCTCAAACAACAGTAATCATGGCAGTCATAGAGATGTGAGTGTATAAGTATGTAGAAGGAGATGAGTATAAGAGGAGTAAGACAATGATGTATAGTGGTTCAGCCAATTAGGACTACATCCACTGTGAGTGTGTGATCCATTAAGTATGGGCACTAATGGCCTTGGATACAATGCATGTAAGCTCACTTTCTCTCTCTACTGTGAGTGTAAGTAAAGATTTTTGTTAGGGTTACAATTCTCGATCCCTTTGTAGGGTTGTAGGTGACAAGTATATATAGGTCTTGGGGGGTGTAGTGTACCCCCAAGTATGCATGGTGCATGTGAATAATGATCTAGCCAATCCCCTGTTGACACCTGTAGATGCCACCTGTGATTAATGATGACATAATATGCCCTCACATGAGGGGGTGATTCGGTTATAACGGTCTTCCACGTGCCCTGTGAGTCTCACGCGCACTGTTTCACGCGTCTCCCAAACCACGCGCTGTGATGATGTCACCCTCGGCCTGTAAGACGAGGCCGGGGGTAAAGTTTCGTCTGCAAGTGAATCAGGCCCAATTTAGGCCTCGTACTGTCGTATCCGCGTAGGGTCGGCCCCCTGAGGGGTCGTTTGGGGCCTGATGAAGGGTCGGCCCCCTGAGGGGTCGTCTGGAGCCTGATGAAGGGTCGGCCCCCTGAGGGGTCGTCTATAGCCTGATGAAGGGTCGGCCCCCTGAGGGGTCGTCTGGTTGGAGGGTGACCTTGGCCTGGCCCTTAGCCATTAGCCATAGATGTTATTGAGATGGCTGAGGGATAATATTGTAGTCGAGATGGGTGTATGATCAATTAGGTGAGCGACACCTGTTTAGCTGATACGACACCTAGGCAGGCACTCATTATCGTTTCAGTTTCCAAGGTGTGGCGGCTGCACACTTTGCTTGGGGCTTTGTGCCCTAATGATGCCCTCCTCGTGGGTTGTGCTGTACATTGGTTAGTGGGCCCACTCATTGGCAAGGTATTTAAGCAATTTTTTAAAGTTTCTCTCTCTTCTTCTTCTTCTTCTTCGCGCCTGAACTCTCTCTCTCTCTAACTTCCATCCTTCTTGCCATTTTTGCAGTTTCTATATTTCGAGTTTGGCAGCTTTGCTATTTTTTTCTCAGGTAATCTTTCTACCCCAGTGTCCTCTTTACTTTCATTTCTTTTTCGCTTTCTTGTTTTAGGCTTGTGGGGCTAGATTTGGGTCGTTTCATAACTTCTCTGGCGACTGGTTTTTGAGTGTTCTTGAGTATTCTTGAATGAAAACCATCGATTCCCTTTGTTTTAATCCAAAAGTCCAATCTGGTCAACTGCAAACTTGTTTGTAGTTAAGTTCTCCCAATTCTTCCAAGTGTAGGCTCTCCCCCTTGATGCTTAGGAGGCTTTACAGCTTAGGTGAAGAGTTCCCTTCCCTGAGAGAGAAGTTATTCATTGAGATCGGACGAATAGAGGAAGAGGAGGAGAGGAGACGAGGGGCTGACCCTAATTGGGTACGACCCATCTTTCCCATTCCTCTAGCCACAATAAAACCATTTGAGCCATCTGAGTCTTGTGGGTCGTCTTGTCGTCCAGCCGATAGTTATTCAGGAGAGATGGATGAAAGAGCGTCATCGCCCACTGGCACTGGACTTTCTGGAAGAGGAGAGACGTCTGACCTAAGCCCAGGCCGAGAGGCAGAGGGTATGGTTGCTTCTGAGTCCGTCCCTGTAACTACTTTATCTCCACATTCCTTCCAGATGGCTTTTCCCCAGAGGTCTATGACAGGTGATGAGGCCGAGGGAGAGGGAACAAAGGACGAGGGCGAGGACTCGGATGTTGACCAGGTTGATACCTCCCACACCTCGTCTTATACTTCCTCGGTCAAGGATCGTGACCTTCTTCTGTGGAGGCATGCATATGGTGTTCCTCCCACCATATCTATGAGGGTTACCTCTGAGTCTGAGAAGGTTTTTGAGGGTGAAGAGGGAGAGGTTGCAGTATACGAATAAATGTTCAAGATATGTATCAGACTCCCTTTACAACCTGCCGTTGTAGACATCCTGTCAGCCCTCGGCGTTTCCCCCTCTCAGCTTCCTCCCAACTCCTGGAGGACGATCCTTGGCTACATCTCCCTGTGGAAGAATGCTTTTAATGATGAGCCTTCGGCCGATGTATTCTTGGTCTGTTATAATATCACATCCTCGTCCAAACGACCTGGGTACTATCACCTGGGGGCGAGGAGGTCTGACGAAAAACTTCTTCACGTGGCGCAAACCTCCAACCACGATTGGAAGAAGAGATTCTTCTTTGTCTCTGTAGAGTGGGAGTTCCCCACCGAGGCACAACCTGTAGTCGATGGTCCGAGGGTCCTCAGAAGATGGTCTAACCCTTCAATGAAGGCCAGGTCAGACCCCGGACTTAGTCTGGAAGAGAAAGATATAGTTGAATATCTGAGAGGACGAGGGAGAGGGGGGAAATTATAAAATTTGAAGATCTGATGACCCCTCGGTTCCTCAAGGAAGATGGTCTGAGGGTCGGCCCCCTGACAGAACTATGTGAGTTATACTTAATGTTTCCCATTCTTTACTTTTTCCAAGTGTTTTCTCTTTATCTCTGCACTTTTCTGACGTGTCGTCCTCTTTTCAGGTCGTCCTGCTGGTATATCATACCAACTTTGGGAAATGACTGCTCCCAGTTTACTATCAGGTCTAGGCAAAAAGAAAAGCAAGGAGCCTCAGCAAGCTCCGAGGAAGACGAAGGCCATGGGCCGACGGTTGTTGAGCCGACTGCTGACAGCCACAAAAGGAAAGAGCCTGAAACTCCTGTTGACCCTCGGTCGGACTCAAGGACGAGGACCAGGGTAGGGTCTTCTGAGGGGGCTGGTTCCTCTTCCAGTATGGGGGCCTTCTGGTCCCAGAACTTGGCACTTCTGAAAGCTGAGCCATCTTACCTTATCGCGAACCTGAGGGCAGCCAAGGCGTCCATGTTTTCTACCCCCTCGGCTGCTGATTACGAGTTTCTATCAAAGATGCCTCCAGCCAAAGTGTATGACTATGGTCTGCATGCTCTAGCCCAGGTACTTATTCTCCCTTCATTCACTTAGTTACATTCTTTTACCAACTGTTTCTCGACCTCTTGACAACTGTTTTTTATTTCTGTGCAATCTGTATGCGCCTTTACCTCGGCTACTAAATAAATGGCTGAGAACCAGCAAAAATTCCATGAAGCCGAGAGGGCTATTCAGCACTAGGTTGATCTTCAATCGGATCTTGAGACTGCAAGGGCTAAGTTGGAGAGCACCAGGACTGTGCACGCGAGGATCTTTGATGACCTGACGAGGCAGCATGATGCAGACATGGCGGCCAAGGACTTGCTTATCAAGGAGAGGGACGAGGCTTTGACCAACATGGGAGCTCGGCACAAGACCGATCTTGAGGTGGCTGTTAGGAAGGCTGAGGCCGATGCTGTGGAGGCCTATAAAATCTCGAATGAGTTTCAAGGCTTCGGCCTTGAATTCTTAGAGAGAGGGATCAGGACGGCCTACCGGTGGGTCGTCCTCAAGTTTGGTAATGTCGTCTCTTCGGTCAGCCCTTCTATTGAAGCAGTCCAACTGGACGACCCTCTGATCGCCGAGGCCTTGGCTCAGGTGGAATCTCAAGTGCATGTTGAGGGTGCTGGCACATCTGAAGATAAGCCGGTGTTGGTCATTGAGGAAACCCATCTTGTAGATGTTGAGGCCCTGCCCTCTGATGTTGTTCCCTAGGGTGGCTGTCTGTAGCCCATACCCTCTTGATGTAATCAATATTTTTGTACTCTACCTTGTAGAACACTTTGTAATATTTCATTTATACCATCATCTCTCTTGTTGTCTTCCATATCCGTCTCTTGTGTGATTTGCATTGTGAATTTTTCATTGTCAATTTTTTACATTAATAATATCACTCACCCCTCCCTCGTCTTTCTTGAGGACAGTGGTGGGGTCGTCCCCTCCACTGGCCCTCATTATGGCCGAGGGGTCAAATTACCAAATTAGTGGTTTTAACCAAGTTTTCCCTCGTCTTTTTTTAGGACAATGGTGGGGTCGTCCCCTCCATTGTCCCTCATTATAGGCCGAGGGCTATAATTACCAATTTAATGGTTTTTAACAAAGTTTTCCCTCGTCTTTCTTGAGGACCATGGTGGGGTCGTCCCCTCCATGCGAGCTCATTATAGCCGAGGGTTATAATGACCAAATTAATGGTTTTAAACAAAGTTTTCTCTCTTCCTTCTTGAGTACCATGGTGGGGTCGTCCCCTCCATGAGACCTCATTATAGCCGAGGGTTATAATGACCAAATTAATGGTTTTAAACAAAGTTTTCCCTCGCCTTTCTTGAGGACCATGGTAGGGTCGTCCCCTCCATGCGACCTCATTATAATCGAGGGTTATAATGACCAAATTAATGGTTTTAAACAAAGTTTTCCCTCGTCTTTCTTGAGGACCATGGTGGGGTCGTCCCCTCCATGCGACCTCATTATAGCCGAGGGTTATAATGACCAAATTAATGGTTTTAAATAAAGTTTTTCCTCGTCTTTCTTAAGGACCATGGTGGGGTCGTCCCCTCCATGCGACCTCATTATAGCCGAGGGTTATAATGACCAAATTAATGGTTTTAAACAAAGTTTTCCCTCGTCTTTCTTGAGGACCATGGTGGGGTCGTCCCCCCCATGCGACCTCATTATAGCAGAGGGTTATAATGACCAAATTAATGGTTTTAAACAAAGTTTTCCCTCGTCTTTCTTGAGGACCATGGTGGGGTCGTTCCCTCCATGCGACCTCATTATAGCCGAGGGTTATTCTCCGAAGACGTTTCCCCGCATACTAGGACTGATAAACATGAGATGAGAGGAAACACTGATATTTTTCATTAATTTTTCCAAGTGTTCTATCGGAGCAACACCTATTACAATTATGGTCTATCAAGACCTTACAACACTACTGATAGTATTTCTTCAAATGATTTGCATTCCAGGGGTTGGAGAAGGGTTCCCCCTCTAGGTTTTCTAATTTATAGGTCCCAGGGACGATTTCATCGATGACCCTATATGGGCCATGCCAATTAGGATGGAGGTTGTTGAGCTTCTGCAAAGTCTTTTTGAGGACCAAGTCCCCTACCGCAATTGGTTTCTGTTTCACCCTCTGATTGTAAAACCATGCAGTCCTCTGCTGGTAGGCGGCTTGCCTTATCTCGGCATCTTCCCTCCTTTCCTCAATCAGGTCCAAGTCGAGTCTCCACTCTTTTGTGTTTCTCTGGGGGTCATACATTTGGACCCTATGAGTGGGAAACCCAATCTCGATTGGGATGACGGCTTTTGATCCATAAGCTAGCATGAAGGGGGTTTCTTCGGTGGATGTCCTTGCCCTCGTCCTGTAGGCCCACAGTACAGCATATAACTCCTCAACCCATCTTCCTTTTGCCTCCTTAAGCCTCTTCTTGATTCCATCTAGGATTGTCCTGTTTGTAACCTTTGTTTGCCCATTGGCCTGAGGTCTGCCTGGGGTAGAGAAGAATTGTTTGATACTCACCCTTTCACAGTACTTCTGTAGAGAGCACTGTTCTAAAAAACCCGCCTAGGCACGCCTAGGCTTGAGGCTTGGGAGAAACGCCTCGCCTTAAGATTTTGACGCCTTATGCTTGGTAAAACCCTTAAGGCGTACTTTTTCTCTAAAAACAACAATGCTTTAGGGAAACGATATCGCCTTTTAAAGATTTTTTTACAAACCGGACCATTATCTCATTCAAAATAATCAAATAGTATTTTTATTTGCAAATATTCAGTCATATTTTTATGATATGTACAATTTTAGTATTTCAATAGCCTTGTTACGGTTAAAAAATATTAAAAAATATTAAAAAGATCTAAACGCCTTTTCACGCCTTTTTACGTCAAGGCCCGCCTAGGCTTCTAAGGCTTAAGGCTTGGCCTCCACGCCTCGATCACGCCCCACGTTTTTTAGAACCTTGGTAGAGAGGTATTCTTGAACTGAGTCCCGTTATCCGAGATGAGGGTGTTGGGGAGACCATATCTGCATATAACATTTTTCCAGATGAACTGGAAGGTCTTTTGCTCTGTAATCGTGACCATCGGTTCGGCCTCCACTCATTTTGAGAAATAGTCAATCTCTACGATGAGGAATCAATAGTTATTGACTGCTCTTGGTAAGGGTCCTACTAGGTCGATCCCCCACACTGCAAATGGCCATGGGGATGTAATGGAGGTAAGAGGCTGATGAGGTTGGTGAGGGATGGTGGCAAATCTTTGGCATTTATCACATTTTTTTACATATGCCGCGGCATCTTTCCCCAAGTTCGGCCACCAGTATCCTTGGGTGATCACCCTCTTCGCTAAGGACCTGCCCCCAATGTGGCTTGAGCACGACCCCTCGTGCACATCTTGCAAAATAGAAGGAACTTCTGAGGGATGCACACACCTAAGTAAGGGGAGCAAAAAACCTCTTTTTGTACAAAGTGTCTCCGATGACAGTGAATTTTGCAGCCTTGTATCTCAGCTTCTTCCTTTCTTACCTTATTTCTGGCATCTCTCCCTCTTTAATGTATCTGATCAGATGGTCCATCCACGAAGCTTCCTGAGAAATATTCAGGCAATTGCTAAGTGTTCCCTCAGCGTCTTCAATAGTTGGCTGAAGCAAAATTTCCACTGGGACCGTCCTCTTGATGTCTATCCTGGTCACCGAGGCCAACCTAGCAAGGGCGTCAGCTCAACCATTATTGAGCCTAGGTATCCTCTTTAACTTTACTTCTTTGAAGCTCTTCAGTAATGACCGCACCTTCTCAAGGTACCTAGCCATCCTCTCGTCCTTGGCCTCGTAGGCTCCTAGTATCTGATTCACTACTAGACTCGAATCACTATGAACCAAAATCCAGCCGACACTAAGAGATCTGGCCAAGGAGAGGGCTGCTACCAAGGCCTCATATTCGGCCTCGTTGTTGGAGGCCTTAAAGTTGAACCTCAGGGCGTACTCAATGTCTATGCCATCGGGTGCTGATACTATTAATCTAGCTCCACTTCCACTTTCGCAAGAATACCCGTCGACGAAGAGACTCCACACAGTATGTTTATCTGAGAAACTTCCCTCGATGAGTGACCCCTGTCTAAAGATATATCTTCCCTCTTCGTTTTTGGCCACTTTCCTTCTAGCAGTGCTTGTCTCAGCCTCATCTGCAGAGGGGTTGGCAAGTCTACCTTGCTGGGTATCTGTCTTCCTGAGGCCCTCACCCTCAGCTTCATCATGTTCCCAAGTAAACTCGGCCATGAAATCTGCCAATGCTTCCCCCTTGATGGTCGTCCTAGGCTGATACACAATGTCGAACTCCCCCAACTCTATAGCCCAGGCCATTAGCCTTCCTGATTTTTCAGGCTTATGCAATACCTGCATAAGAGGAGAGTCAGTGAGGATGACCATTGTATGGGACTGAAAGTATGGCTTCATCTTTCTCGATGCATTGATCAAGGCATAGGCCAACTTCTCCATCCTTGGATATCTTTTCTATGCCCCCTAGAGTGCCTTGCTGTTAAAATAGACAGGCTTCTGTATCCTGTCTTCGTCTCTCACAATGGTTGCACTGATGGCTGACTCTGAGATGGCGAGGTACACATAAAGTCGTTCACCCTGCACGAGCCGTGATAACAGTAAGGGAGACCCCAGGTATAATTATAACTCCTTGAAAGCCTCATCACACTCTTCACTCCATTCGAAGGCTTTCCTGAGAATTTTGAAGAATGGTAGACACCTGTTTGTGGCCCTAGACACGAACATGTTCAAGGCAGCAACTCTCCCTGTGAGTCTCTGAACGTCTTTAATGGACTTTGGGGTCTTCATCTCTATGAGAGCCTTTATCTTTTCAGGATTGGCCTCGATGCCTCTTTGGTTGACAATGAATCCTAATAACTTCCCTGCTCCGACCCCGAAGACACACTTGACCGGGTTGAGCTTCATCTGGTACTTGTCCATCGTATTAAAGGTCATCTCCAGGTCTGCCACATGATCCTCCGCCTTCAAACTCTTAGTCAGTATGTCATCTACATAGACCTACATAGTCTTCCCAATTTGATCTTCAAATATTTTATTTACAAGGCGCTGATACGTTGCCCCTGCATTTTTTAGGCAAAAGGGCATGACCCTATAACAGTAGGTCCCCTTGTCAATAATGAAAGATGTCTTCTTCGAGTCTTCAGGGTTCATAAAGATCTGGTTGTACCCTGAATAGGCATCTATGAAGCTCATGAGCTCATGGCCTGCGGTAGCGTCTACTATCTAGTTAATGCGGGGGAGAGGGAAGCTGTCTTTGGGATAGTGCTTGTTGAGGTTGGTGAAGTCCACACACATTCTCCATTTCCCGTTGGCCTTTGGGACAATGACTGCATTGGACAGCCATTCAGGGTAGATGACCTCTCTGATAAATTCAGCGTCTTCTAATTTTTTGACCTCATCCCTGATGACCTCATACTTTTCTCTAGAGTAAATTCTCCTCTTCTGCTTTACCGGCTTTGCTCCCTCTACCACATTGAGCTTGTGGCACATGATTTTAGGGTCAATCCCCGACATATCTTCATGACTCCACGCAAAGACGCTTCGTCTTCTCCTCAACAGTTTAATGAGGTCTTCCTTGATATCGGGCTTCAGAGACTTGCCGACTTGGACTGTTTTTTCCTGGTCATCCTCATCGAGGATGATGGATTCTACCTCTTCCGCGGCCTCTCCTTTCTTTAACTTCGTCTCATCCATTGGGTCTAGGGTATCAATATTGTAAGTGGTTGTAGCCCTCTTGTGTGACTCTCTTTCTTCAGCGGAGTTATAGTAACATTCTCGCCCTGTCGTCTGGTCTCCCTGGACTTCCCCTACCCCATAAGGGGTAGGAAATTTAATCATCTGATGGACCGTAGACGGCACAACTTCAAACCCCTTGAGGGCCACCACCCCAGCATGATGTTGTAGGCCGAAAACACATGTTCATCCATGATAAAGAAACTGACCTTCTTGGTAGGCCATCTCGGCCACTCGTCCCCCATCCTGACATCGGCCTCATACACTCCAAGGGGATGAACCTTTTCCCCACTGAACCCAATCAATGGATGATGTTACGGGACGAGTCTAGCATGACTGAGGCCTAAGGCTTTGAAGCATGGCTAAAATATTACATCTGCAGAACTGCCCCCGTCGACCAGTATCCTCGGCACCTCGCACCCGTGCACCCTAGTTGTGATAACGAGTGGGTCGTCATGTGGGGCTAAGAGGCCTTTAAAGTCTATCCTTGAGAACCCCACTATCAGAGTGTCCATATCAATCTTCTTCCTCTTTTCTGACTTGACCTCCAGAGAAGTTGAGTGTACTGTCTTCGTCACTGCCTTGGCTTCGGCCACGTGGGCCTTCCTATCTGCGATATCTGACCCTCCTCCTGCTAGACCCCCGGATATAATTCCCACACCGAAAGAGATCATGTTAAGTCTCTTTATAGGGCCCGGGTCGTCTCTCGGCGGGAGGTCAGGGTCGTCCTCATCATCAGAAGGGTCGTCCCCTCTTTTTTGAGGACCTTCTTTACATGCGTCACCTCGCTTTTTCCTGGGGTGGTCCCATCGGCCCGTCTTGAGGATACCTTTGTCGACGTACTTTCTGAGCTTCCCTTCTTTCAGCATCCTCTCAATCTCATCCTTCAGAGCAAAGCATTTGTCTGTCACGTGGCCATGGTCTTGGTGAAATTCACACCACGGGTTTTTGTTCCTTTTGTTGGGGGCTGCCCTCAACTTCTCAGGCCACTTCAGGGATCGATCACTCTTTATCTCATTGAGAATATGTTCACAGCTGACCGTTAGAGGGGTGTAACCAGCGAACTTGTCGTCCGCATACCTCTTCTTCCCTTCTTTGTTCTTCTTAGGGTATTTACCCCCACTAGCGCCTCCTTTTTCGTCTTCGTATTTTGCGGCCATCGCCTCTTCGGCGTTCATCACCTTCCCTGCTGTTGACAGCAGTTCAGCCATCGTCCTTTGAGGGTCTTCAGCAAGCTTCCATAACATCTTCCCCTTTTGGAGCCCTCCAATCAGGGTTGTCATAGCTATGCTCTCCTCATAGTCCTCCACCTCCAACTTCTCTTTGTTGAATCTGGCTATGTAGTCTCTTAGGCTCTCATTCTTCCCCTGCTTAACATAGAGCAGGTGGGTGGTCTTCTTCTGTGGCCTCACCCCAAAGCAAAAGTTGTGGATGAATCGTTCTGCCAATTGCTTAAAGTTTTCAATGGAGTTTTTTGGGAGAGACGTGTACCAAACATGTGCAGCCCCCGTCAGCGTACCAGAGAAGGCACGACACCTCATCTCATCTGAGATAGAATATATGTCTGCTGCTGATTGATACATCTCAACATGGTGGACAGGGTTGGTGCTCCCGTCATATCTTGGTGTGACCACAGGTGCCTTGAACTTCGATGGCGTAGGGAAGTTGACTATCTTCGCCACAAAGGGTGAGCCTATGGTGTATCCCCTCTGAAGAGGGTCACGGCTCTTCAGTATATCGCCAATCTTATCCTCCAATCACTGGATCGAGTCATTCCAGGGCCTCGTAGGGTCGGCTTGGCCGATGTTATCCCCTGCCGCCTCTTTAAGATAGACGGAGGGTCCTGCCGCGGCTGGTCTATATCGGCTGTTTACTTCCCCCTGTCCGTCGTCTCATCCCAAGGGTCGTCCATCTGCTACCTCCCTTCTGGGCCTTGCAGCGCTCCTTGATCTGGACAATTTTTCTCGCAGATCATTTATTGGGCCCAGCCTCTCAAAGGTCGCCCCCCTGCTCAAGCGATCAAAAGCAGAGCCTCTTGGGCGATCGTCAGGATTTGGTCTCCCGCACTTCCCTCTACTCTCCTGGAGAGGTCTTATAGTATTATTGGAGACCTCATATGGTTCCCAGTATTCTACGGGGGACTCCTCCCCCTCCAGATCGTCATACCTGTCTTCAGGGCAAGGGTTTCCTTGCCTCCCCAGGCGTAGACGCCGGGGGTCAGTAACATCCCTACGCCACTGAGGGGGTGGCAGGTCTTTCCGTGGTGCCTGGGGTGGTCCCCTGGCCTCATGCTGTCCTGGAGCTGCTGCTGGAGTAATCATCTCAGGTGAGACCCCTGGTGGTCTTAGTATGCTTTGGCTCAGAGCTGCGAACTGCTCTTGCATAATCCGCTGGCTTGCTGCCAGAGACTTCAAGGTTGCCGCCACATCAACCATCCCAGACTGAGGTGGTGGCTGACTGGAACTGGGTCCTCCCCCATCATCCGGTGGGGGAAGTGGTGGTAGCGGCATCTTCGGTGCCATGTGTTTGAGCTGTGAACAGCTGAACTGAAAAAAAAGGATTGGTGAGCTTGAGAACCTTAATGGGTCTCTTTCAATGGTGAAACATCTCCTCTCAGGGGGAGAACTGGTTCACCACCAGAGTGCCCAATGAGATCAAGTTGTACAAAGGAAGAGATGTCTTCTCGTTCCCACAGACAGCGCCAAACTGATGATGTTGAAATCTAGCACCCCCAGGTAAGTGATGATGAGCTCAAATAACAGTAATCATGGCAGTCATAGAGATGTAAGTTTATAAGTATGTAGAACGAGATGAGTATAAGAGGAGTAAGACAATGATGTATAGTGGTTCAGCCAATTAGGCCTACATCCACTGTGAGTGTGTAATCCATTAAGTATGGGCACTAATGGCCTTGGATACAATGCACGTAAGCTAACTTTCTCTCTCTACTGTGAGTGTAAGCAGAGATTTTTGTTAGGGTTACAATTCTCGATCCCTTTGTAGGGTTGTAGGTGACAAGTATATACAGGTCTTGGGGGGTGTAGTGTACCCCCAAGTATGCATGGTGCATGTGAACAATGATCTAGCCAATCCCCTGTTGACACCTGTAGATGCCACCTGTGATTAATGATGACAAAACATTCCCTCACGTGAGGGGGTGATTCGATTATAACGGTCTTCCACGTTCCCTGTGAGTCTCACGCGTACTGTTGCACGCGTCTCCCAAACCACGCGCTGTGATGATGTCACCCTCGGCCTGTAAGATGAGGCCGAGGGCAAAGTTCCGTCTGCAAGTGAATCAGGCCCAATTTAGGCCTCGTACTATCGTACCCTCGTAGGGTCGTCTGGGGCCTGATGAAGGGTCGGTCCCCTGAGGGGTCGTCTGGAGCCTGATGAAGGGTCGGCCCCCTGAGGGGTCGTCTGGTTGGAGGGTGCCCTCGGCCTGGCCGAGGGGCATTTATGGGCATATCAACCTTAATAAGTGGAATTAATTTATTATAAGGTTATCTAATATATATATATATATATATATATATATATATATATATATATATATTTGCATGCTTTATAAATATTGGAGTGAATAATATTTATAGGAATACATACCTCTCTAGTGCTATCATGAGAGGTTGCGCGATGTGGGTGAATCCCTTGGCTTGTCCTCGGGTCATAGCGTCCGTATTTAGGGGGTGAGACGTTTTGGGTATGATTCGGTCTCATTTTTGGAGGGAACTATGACCGCCTCCGCTACGTTTATTTTGTTTCACTGATTCGGGGAGCTAACCGTGTCGGGGTGTCCTTATGGATGAGTATACCCAGGGTGATAGCATTTTAGAGAACATCTGGTGGGTGTCTACTGGGGAGGATGGTTATATATTTACGACATGTGTGTGGATGTTGTAATATGATAATACGTATATATGGTGAAGATAATTATATACGAGTAAAATACATGAAGTGAACTGTATTGTTATATATAATTAGTGAGAATGTTATATAATTTTAAATGGGAAATGATTAGTTAAGTTAATGTGATAAATAGCTCATGAATCATATATTAAACATACTAACGCCATAGTAGAGTGACAAGAAGGAGTTATAACAAGGACTAGTTATGGGATAGATGACTAGGTGGGTTATAAAAAAAATGTTAGGTGTGCACAATAGTTGAGAGGTGAGTCGGTCCTCAAGAGAGTGCGACACTAGCTTAAATATGAAGATTATTCATGCCTTTTAATTTACTGAAATTTAATTCACTTGCTAAATATTTCAAAATATTTTGGGTTCTAACCCTCGCTATGAAATATTTTCAAAACCTTTTAGGTGTCCAGCCACAGGGACGCCAGAATTATTTCTGTTTCGGAATTACGCAGTTGTGGCATATGTGGATGATGCAGGATTTTGACTTAGCCGCTCAAGTCATTTCATTCCTAGAGTAGGATGCAGTCAGTATTTCATTTGGGAATGTCGCCCTAGTCATTTTATTTGTTTTCGTCAGATGACGTACTTACTTTACTATTCTAGTGGTTTATCTTTGGAATTGGGTTTTATAGCCGGTGGTTTCCCGGCAAAGTTTGTATTTATTTATTTTCAGTATTGTTTGACTCGGTGATTGTGTGAATGGTTTAAATGATATTCATATGCATGTTGTTGTTATTTTAAAATAAAAAGAAAAAATTTGACGTCGTTCCTTTTGAATACTGGGTGATCAGTACGTTTTAAAAAGTTTTCGACAGTGATGCTGAGAATGAACCAAATGAGATTCCTGCTTAATTTGATATAGGATTGATTACTCGGTATTTTATTAGGTGGGGTGTCACACCACAATAAAATTATTCCCCCCCTTAGTGTTATCGAGAGTCCATAGACGAGGTCGACCCCGTCTGAACTGTCATGTCACCAAGAGTAAGTTCAAGCTCCTTCACCACAAATGATGTTCTATAGCATAAGATGAACTAATATATACAATCTAAAATTACTCATACAACAGAATAGGAGAGAACACTTAGGGGATTTTAAATTGATTTTTCATTTGTAATCTTCTTTTCATATACATAGACAAATGAAATTAAAACAAAACTCCTACTAAAAGTAATTTTTGAGATGACCGGCATTCCATGGATTAGATAATGGCTCTCCTTCCAAGTTCCTCAGCCGATACGTTCCTGGAATCACTTATTCAATCACCAGATAGGGACCATGCCAGTTTGGATGAATTTTGTTGGGCTTTTGCCAAGTCTTCTTTAAAACCAAATCTCCTACTGCCAATGGTCGAACCTTCACTCTTTTATTATAAAATTTTGTTATTCTCTATTGATAGGCAGCTTTCCTAACCTCAGTATCCCCCCCTCTCTTCTATCAGGTCCAGGTCCAATCTATATTCTATAATATTCTCTTCTGGGTCATATCTCTGGACCCCGTGAGTTGGGAGACCAATCTCTGTTGGCACCACAACCTCTGAACCATAGGCTAGCATGAACGGGGCCTCCCTTATTGGTGTCCTTTCCGTTATCCTATAGGCCCATACGATGGCGTGCACCTCTTCAGTCCATCTTCCCTTGGTATCTTCTAATTTTTTCTTAATTCTATCAATAATTGTTTTGTTCGTCACCTCTGTCCGCCCATTGTCTTGGGGTCGACCGAGAGTTGAAAAGAATTGTTTGATGTCGACCCTCTCACATTACTTTTCCAGAGATATGTTCTTGAACTGCTTCCTGTTGTCTAAAATCAAAGTGTTTGGCAGGCCATATCTACAGATTATGTTTTTCAAATAAACTGGAAGGCTTCCTTCTCTGTTATCATGATTAACGCCTCAGCCTCTACCCACTTTGAAAAATAATTGATAGTTACGATTAGATATCGATAATTATTCACAACCCTTGGTAATGGTCCTATCAAGTTAATCCCTCAGACTGCAAATGGCCATGGGAAAGTGATAGAAGTAAGAGGCTAGTGAGGTTAATGGATAATAGTGGCAAACCTTTGTCACATTTCTTTACATATTCAGCTGCATCCTTGGCCAGTGTCGGCCACCAATATCACTTAGTGACGATTCTCTTCACTAATGATCTTCCTCCTATGTGACTGGAGCAAGATACCTCGTGTACATCCTTCAAAATATACACTACTTCAATTAGATGGACACATCTGAGTATAGGGAGTAGGAAACCTTTCTTATATAGGATATCTCCTATGATGGAGAACTTCGTCGCTTTGTACCTCAGCTTCTTCTTCTCGGATTTTGAATCGTGAAATCCTCCATCCCGGATATATCAAACGATACGGTCCATTCAATAAGCTCCCATATTCAAGTTTAAGCAAAATTCCACAGCGCTATGTTCCTCTCCAATGGTCGGTCGATGTAGGATCTCCATCGGCACCGACCTTTTAATTTTTTATTCTCGTGGCGGAAGCTAATCTTACCAAAGCATCAGCTCAACTATTGTCTAGTCGAGGGATCCTCTTTAGCTTCACCTCTCTGAAATGTTTCAGCACAATTTTTACCCTTCCAAGGTACTTGGCCTCATATACTCCCAAAATTTGATTCACCACCAATCTGGAGTCACTACGAACCAAGAATTGGCTGACATTCAATGCTCTGGAAAGGGAGAGTCCTGCTAGAAGGGCCTCATACTCTGATTCGTTGTTAGAGGCTTTAAAATTGAACCTCAGAGCATATTCAATGTCAATCCCATCTGTGGCCGACACAATCAAACCTGCTACACTTTCGGCCTCGCAAAAAGATCCATCAATAAACAAGTTTCACACAGTACATTCTTCGGAAAAATTACCTTTTTCTGGGGTCCCACTCTTGAAAAGGCATATCTCTTCCCCATTCTCAGACACCTTACCCCAT
Source organism: Sambucus nigra (assembly GCA_949130495.1). Lineage (NCBI taxonomy): Eukaryota > Viridiplantae > Streptophyta > Magnoliopsida > Dipsacales > Adoxaceae > Sambucus > Sambucus nigra. The sequence goes on from OX422208.1 coordinate 746,316,913, forward strand.
GTTGTACTCATTTCGGTCTCAGCCGAGGGGAGGCATATTCTTCTTTATGACTCACAAGCTGGAGTCTCAATCTCTTTTGCATCAGCCTCATCCCATGTGAACTTAATAATAAAATCAGCTAGGGCCTGCCCCTTGATGGTCGTTCTTGACGGGTAGATGGTATCAAATTCCCCCAACTCTATTACCCAAGCCATCATCCTACTCGATTTCTTAGGTTTATGAATAGCCTGTATGAGAGGAGAGTCAGTGAGGATGACCATAGTATGTACCTGGAAGTATGACTTTATTTTTCTCGAACCATGAATTAAAACATATGCCAGCTTCTCCATTTTAGGATATCTCTATTCGACTCCTTAGAGTGCCTTACAGTTGAAGTACACTAGCTTATGCACACCATCCTCATCTCTAACAATAGTAGTACTGATGGCTGACTCTGACACGGTTAGATACATATATAACTTTTCTCCCTAAATTAGTCTTGACAGCACGAGTGGAGAGCCGAGGTAGGTCTTCAACTTTTGAAAGGCCTTATCACACTCCTCATTCCACTAAAAATCTTTCCTGAGCACCTTGAAGAAGGGAAGACACTTATCGGTGGCTCTTGATACGAACATGTTTAATGTTTCCACCCGTTTAGTTAACCTCTGAACATTTTTTATCGTTATTGGAGTCCTCATCTCCATCAAAGCTTTAATCTTCTGGGAGTTGCCTCAATCCCCCTTTGATTCACAATAAAGCCTAAGAACTTACCTGTTCCTATGCCGAAGGCACGTTTAAAGAGGTTGAGTTTCATCCTATACTCATCCATAGTATCAAAAGTTCACTCAAGGTCACACACATGGGTATCGGCCTTGAGACTTTTTGTCAACATGTCATTGACATACACCTTTATTATTTTCCTTATCTTCCCTTCGAACATCTTGTTTACCAATCTCTGATATGTTGCCTCGGTGTTCTTCAGGCTAAAAGGCATTACCTTATAACAGTAGATCCCCTTATCAGTAATAAAAGATATATTCTCAGCATCTGCCGAGTCCATAAATATTTAATTATAGCCTAAGTAGGCATCCATAAAACTCATTAATTAATAACCCATCATGGCATAAATTATCATGTTTATCCTCGATATGGGAAACTCGTCCTTGGGGCATGCTTTGTTCAAGTCCGTAAAATCGACACATATCCTCCACTTTCCCTTGGCTTTGGGGATGATAACAACGTTTGCTAACCACTCAGGGTAGATGACTTCCCTGATGAAGTCGTCTTTCTCCAAATTCTTTGCCTTTTCTCTGATGACATCATATTTCTCTCTGAAGTACACTCTCCTTCTCTATCTTATCGGCTTTGCATCCTTGGCCATATTGAGCTTGTGGCAGAGGACTTTCAGATCGATGTCAGGCATATCCTCATGGCTCTAAGCAAAAATGATTTGCCTATTCTTTAATAATTGGATCAACTCCACTTTAATCTCTTTCTTCAGTGCCTTACCGATTTAGATGATTTTTTTATCTCATCTCTAGGGTCAAGAGTATCAATGTTATAAGTTGTAGTAGCCATTTCATATGCCTCCCTCTCCTCAACTGAGTTAAAGTAACATTCGCGTGCCTCAATTTGGTCACCCTGAACTTCCCCTACTCCATATAGAGTCGGGAATTTAATCATCTAGTGAACTGTTGAGGGCACGATCTCAAACTTCTTGAGGGCTACTCGCCCCAGAATTATATTGTGTGCTGAGTAGACGTTCTTATCCATAACAAAGAAATTGATATTCTTTGTGAGGCACTTTGGCCAACTGTTCCCCATTTTAACTTCCATCCCATAGATTCCCAAGGTTTCACTTTCTCTCCATTGAAACCGATGAGAGGTTGGTGATATGGGACCAACCTCTTATTGCTCAACCCCAGACCTTTGTAGTAGTCCCAAAATATCACATCAGTCGAGCTACCACCATCGACCAATATCCTTTGAACCTCATACCCATGCATCAAGGTGGTAATCATCAAAGGGTTATCACGTGAGGCTAATATCCCCTTAAAATCCAACTTAGAGAAACAAACAATAAGGGTGTTCATATTAACTTTTGTTCTCTTTACCTTCTGCGGGTCAACCACTACTGAGTGCACTTTTTTGGGTTTTGAAGGAAGAGCCTTGGCCTCTGCCACATGAGCTTTTTGTCAGTAATTTCCTTTCCACCACCTGCAAATTCTCCGTAGATCATTTTTACCCCTAGAGAGATCATATTTAGCCGACCATTAGGATCAACTATCTTTGGTAGGAGGTCTGGGTCTGCTTCATCATCATCATCTGAAGCATCGTCGTCTCGTCTTACTGGAGCATCAAACCTGCATTTATCATTCCTCTTATTTTAGGCGTCATCTCGGCCACCCTTCGAACTGCTCTTATCCACGAACTTTATTAATTTGCCAACTTTCAATATTTTCTCAATCTCATCCTTGAGAGCGAAACATCTATCGGTTGTATGGCCATAATTTTGGTAAAATTCACACCACTGGTTCTTATTCCTATTGTGATGAGGAGATCTCAATTTCTCTGGCTAACTCAGAGACTGATCATTCTTTATTTCATTCAAGATATGCTCACAGTTGACTGTCAGTGGGGGTATAGTTAGCAAACTTATCCTCCACCGACCTCTTCTTGCCATCTTTACCCTTTTTTTGGATCTTACTTCCACTACTTGCTCCTTCTCATCATCTCGCTTGGCAGCCTTGCCTCTTCCGCATTCATAACCTTTCCGACTGTAACCAAGAGTTCGATCATAAATTTTGGAGGATCTTCGCCAACTTCCAAGGGACCTTTCCTTTTTGTAATCCTCTCATCAGGACGGTCATAGTAATGCTCTCTTCGTAGTCTTCAACCTCTAATTTTTCCTTATTGAAATGAGCTATGTACTCCTTTAGACTTTCATTCTTTCTCTACTTAATGTACAACAAGTGTGTCATCTTCTTTTAGGGCTTTACTATGAACTAAAAATTATGTATAAACCTCTCTACCAATTGCTTGAAATTTTTTATTCAATTTTAGGGAGGGAAGTGAACCACATATGAGCACCCCCAGTAAGTGTGCTGGAGAAGGCTTAACACCTCATCTCGTCCGAGAACGAGTAGATATCAATAGTTGATTAATATATCTCCACATGATGGACGGGATTAGTGCTCCCGTTATATTTGGATGTAACCATCGGCGCCTTGAATTTAGTCGGTGTTGGATAACTCATAATCTTTACCATAAAGTGGGAGCCTTCAGTGTAACCTCTCTGCAAAGGGTCTTGGCTCTTCAGTATTTCCATTATCTTGTCTTCTAGTTGTTGTATGGAATCATTTGTGGCTGTAATCTCTCTCTCTCAGCTTGAGCAACATTGTCTCTAGTACCTTCTCTGTCACCTAGATGAATTGAAAGCACTCTAGAAGCCGTCCTATATCGGTTATTTACCTCTCGTTATTACTCGTCTATGCCTCGAGGAGTTCTACGATCATCACATCTATAATTCCTTCTGAAACCAGCGATACATCGAGATCTAAAGAGGCGATTTCTCAAATCATCTACTGCTAGATTGAGCCAATCAAAGGTCGACCCTCTACTTAATTTGTCCAAAGATGATGCCTTTGGCCTACACTCTTGGCTCAGCCTGCCGCTATGTCCTCGGCTAGGTTGAATTGGTCACGGGGAGTCTCCAAAAATTTGATAAGGCTCTCAACATTCTTTGTCGTCCTCATCGTTATACCGGTCATCCTCATCATCAATGCATTTATGACCCGGCCTCCCCAGACGTAAATGCCTAGGGTCGGCTATGTCTCTGCGCCTTTGCTTAGGAGTAAGATCTTTGTGTGGGGCCTGGGGTGGTCCCCTAGCCATTGGACCCGATTGCCTTCCCTGATGGTCGGAGTTATCATCTCATTTTCGGTACCGACAGGCCTAACCATCATGTTCTGTCTAAACGCAACAAGATTCGCTTGAATCTGCCATTGACTTTCCACTAAGGAGCACAACGCCGCCACCACCTCATCCATTTTTTACTGAAGTGGAGCCTGACTGGAACTTTGGCCAATGCCCAGAGGCAAATTAGAGGCCATACTCTGGTGAACTGGAAGAACTAAAAATCTGAAGAAAAGCTTGAGAGGCTGAACATGAGCTCTTTAATGGTGATACAGGCCCACCTGAGCGGAGCTGGATCACCACCAGAAAATTCGGTGAGCTCAAGCTAAATAAAGTTGAGGAAGAAGCTGCACTTCGCTCCCACAGACGACGCCATATTGATGATACCGGAAATGGTATCAACAAGTCAATGTAGCGTGTAAGCTCAAACCAGCACAACAATGGAGTATGAACAGGTATAAAAATATAAAAAAAGATGAGGTAAAGAGGAAGGTAACACCAAATATAAGTGGTTCAGTCAATTATGACCTACTCCATTATGTGAGTGTGTGTGAAATCCATTAAGAATGGGCACTAATGGCATTGGGATACAAGCTCTCTCTCTCTCTACTATGTTTTTAATAGAGTTTAAGCTAAGGTTTACAAGATCGATCCTTTACAAAGATGTAAAAAACAATTATTTATAGCGCATAGGGGACCCCCAAGTATGCAATAAGCACGTGAGGAATATTCTTAGCCAATGATAAAGGAGCCAAGTGTCTCTGTCACATGTAGGTCATGATGATTAATTATTCCCTTGCATGTGAGGGGAATATTGTTTTAACAATTTTAGTACACTTGGGAACTGTAGCCCATGCGCACATTCTCACGCATTCCCTTATGCACGCGCCCTGTCAGCTGTCGGCCCTCGGTCGACTGTCATGGCTGAGGCCGAATTATTGATATACGGATAATTGAGGAAATGACACCTATCATGCTGGGCAGCCTTGTCGTGTCTTCATCGTCATGAGGAAGGCCGAGGGTTTATAGTTCATAGGATTAATGTGGCAAGACATGTTGACTAGCTGTAAAACGTATGGTGCGGTGTGTGATACCGATTTAAAATTAAATCGCAAGTTTCTAATTTGGCACACTTATTTAATTAGAGTCTATTTTTAAATCAAATTAATTCAGCCCCCAAACATGCAACTACGTGTATTTGTGTGTGTGTGTGTGTGTGTGTGTTAACCCATAAATAAATAAAACATGTGACACAAATAAATATGCTGAGACACAGATTTTCGGAAAAATCCCCGAAGGGAAAAACCTTTTATTTTCACTATAATTTGTAAAGAACGGTTACACGAATTACAATGAAAATAAGAGCGACATACGAAATACCCTCAGTCGTCGGTTCCGATGTCTCGACTAAAATCTCCCGCGGGAACTCCAGATGGTCAACAATGAAGAAGAGAAACGTCTTCCCCACAAGTTGTGAACTTTATAAGGACACCCTCCACAATAGCACGCAAATGTCGGTTGTAGAGTTCTCCCCACAAAGAATAAACCAAAGCAAAATATGTTCTTGGGTTTCACAAAATAATTCACATAAAAGTAATTGGGATTTTGAGAATTAAAAACAAAATATTTGAAACCTTCAAATTGTTGGAGAAAAACTTTCTGCCAAAAGGTATTGAATTAAATCTAGGCAGATGCACAAAAGTTTAAAGAGATAAAACTCTTCAAAGCTGGAAACATTCCTCCGCATTTTAAAACAATAGCGGACATCCTCCAACAAAAGCAGGGTCGCTCGAACGAGATCGCCTGTCGTTTGAACGACTACGCACGACATCCCAATGTCGTTCGAACGAGATGGTGATCTTGCTTGAACGGCCTTGGTGTCGAAATCGAGGTACGTTTGCTGCCTTACTGCCTTATAAATTTTCCAAAACTTCTTCAAAAATTAATGTTTTCTAAAACAGTAATAATTTCTTTTCAAAAACACATTTTTCTAAAACAACAATAAAACCCTTTTAATAAAAAACATTTATAAATACATTTTTATATAAAAGCTTTTTAAAACTCCTTTTAAAAATATCCCAACACTCTTAATATGAATTGTATATGAAACTTTAAAACATTATATTACCAAAGTTCATATTGTCGGGCTTGAATGTTGAAGACAACTTATAATTTGGATTCGTCCTTTGTAGATGCAATCTTCTCAATTCTTCGACGACTTGTAGCGGTATATGACATAATTAATTGTGACGAACTTATTAAAAATATGTCCTTAAAAATCTCCCCCTATGTCTATGCCGGTACATATATAAAAATATTCGAATTATCAAAAACCAAAATGCCTATACAAATCTACCCTCCCATGAATCCCAAAACTGAAAAGGTAAAATTTGCAAGTTCTCAAATTTCTTTTCAACATCAAAACTCTCAAAGCCTTTTTCATCAGGATGTGAAACATCATGATCTTCAATCTTTGTACCTACACACACGAGATAAAGCAAAATAACTCCGTGATGGGTCGAGTTTGAAATGATATAAGAATAAAGCATTAATAATCAAATCTCCCCCATAATGCAAAAACTCCCCCATAATATGATAATTCTTTCTCCCCCTTTTTATGATGTCCACAAATAGACAGATAACAAGAAACAATCAAAACATGGAGTATCACGACAAAATGCATAGCAACCAAAGATCAAGCTACGCGCATGCAAAGTTATGTATAAAAAATTTCACAAACTATTTTTGTTTTTTCAATTTTTTATACAAAAATAGGATACAAAAAAAAATCACACCATGGATTTAAACTCAAACAACCAAGTCATGGAAGCGTAATGAATGGGTGTGAACACATTCGATAGGTAAATAAACTCAATCAATCATATTTGCATGATGCATATGTGTACTCCTAACGAATGAGCATCAAAAGTATCCTTAGGTGTAAAATTGTTGAAATTTAGATGACATCGTCTTATGCAAATCAACAAATCAAAGTCAAAGGGATTTCCACACCAATAACGTCCAAAACTATTTAGCGCTTTTTCAAGATTTTCAAGGACGTGCAAACCCGTTTTAAATTCTCCAACCAAACTCCCTCGAAAATATTTTCTTTTAGAGGTGTATAAACTAAATTCTCAAACCTTGGAGAATTGGTGCAAAAACCTAAATGGCCCATAATTGGCATGAATTTCTTTTTATTGCCTATAAATTTTTTCGACCTCTTTGAAACCACTTTGGACCTTGGATAATAAAATTCCTTAATTTTCTAGGTCCAATTGAACAGCAGCTTAATCGCAAAGGATAAAAAATAATCTTTCGTAGCCCTTCACCGTTTTCCAGCAAAGCACACAAACTCACAAACGACTCTTATATGCACAACTTTCTTATCAAGTTTTATCGCGCTTGATTCGTTTTAAGGACAGGATTGAAGTGAAAACACCCAACCAACATGTGATAAGACAAGCATAACAATCAAATAAATCCGTGCATGTGTGCAATAAAGGAAACACGAGTCAAACATATAGGAAGTAACACTTAATTACATCTTAATGACTCCAAACATTATAATGCACATGGATGAATTGACCTATCATCTCAAAACACTATCAAATAGTCACATGAAAAAAATGGAATGGCGTTGTGACTTGGTCATCCTAAGTGTTCATCCATAAACGGTGCAAACAAAATACAAAAATCTTTTTGGATTTTTAAAAAATTTATCAAAATAAAATGTTTTTGTAATTTTCAAAAATTTTCAAAAGCAAAAATTTATACAAAAAGTACCTCTCACAATGCTAGCAAAAATATATCAAAAAGCGTAACTAGCGTATGAGAAACATGCAAACACAATCATCTATATGATATGGCAAGAGAGGAATCATGTGCAAGCAAATAAGAATCAACTTGTCTAAAATCTAGTGCCTCTAAAAGTGATTTTCTAACCCAAATAGATGTGAAACGTCGTGTGGGGACTTTGGGAACCACGGGAACACTAGACATAAACTTCCTAGGATATTTTTCAAGATCAAAACAAAAATGCCTAAGGTGACCTTTCCTACCACAATATGAACATGTGTAAACGGGGGGATAGACACCCATGGGTTGACCTTTGCTAACATCCTTGGAATTAGTTGACCCTAAAAAAAATAATGGTTTTGGCTTTAGCATTAGAAGAATGAGAACACGATGAGCCATTACCATCACTATCAAACCTACTTGAGTCTGCCAATTCTTTTTTTAACTTCAAAATTTTTTACTCAAGCAAAGAATTAGACTCTTTCAAAGACAGGAATTTCTTTTTAAAATTTTCAATTAAACTTTACAATTTATCACGCTCCCCCTCAATTAAAATAAACTTATCCCTAAGAGTCTTTTCACGTGCCGTAAAATTATCGATTAATTTTTTATCCTCGACGGCACAAACGGGAACCCTAGAATTTTTTAAGTCCTTCAATTCCTTCTCTAAAACTAGGACTTTCTCATCACTTTTCTTTTTGGTAATTTTCAAAGAATCAAAATCAATACATAAATTACCAAAATGCTCGCGACAAATATTACTTTGAGTTTGAAACGCTTGCAAATATTCAATCTTACTTTTAAAGAGAGAATTTTCTTTTTCCAAGACTTTAATTCTTTTGCAAAGTTTCAAATTCAAACTTTTTAATTTTTCTGCACGGTCGTGAACTTTTTCAAAAATAGGCTCCTCATTAAATGGGCGTTCCATTGAAAAATTACGATTTTTCACAAAACTAATTTAAAAAAAAACTCAATATCACCCATTTTTTGCGGAAAATAGGAATACACAATAAATTAGTGCAACCCGCTCTGATGCCAATTTGACGACGTGAGAAGTCAAATTGTATCAGAAAATAAATCCTTGAAAAATCTGGATCACAAGATAAATTAGCGTAACCCGCTCTGATACCAATTTGAAAAACGTATGATGCGGTGTGTGATACCGATTTAAAATTAAATCGCAAGTTTCTAATTCGGCACACTTATTTAATTAGAGTCTATATTTAAACTAAATTAATTCAGCCCCTAAACATGTAACTACGTGTGTGTGTGTGTGTGTCAACCCATAAATAAATAAAGCATGTGACACAAATAAATATGTTGAGACAAAGATTTCAGGAAAAATCCCCGAAGGGCAAAACCTTTTATTTTCACTATAATTTGTAAAGAATGGTTACACGAATTACAATGAAAATAAGAGCAACATACGAAATTCCCTCTGGCGTCGGTTCCGATGTCTCGGCTGAAATCTCCCGCAGGAACTCCAGGTGGTCAGCAATGAAGAAGATAAACGGTTTCTCCACAAGTTGTGAACTTTATAAGGACTCCCTCCACAATAGCACGTAGATGTCAGTTGTAGAGTTCTCCCCACAAAGAATAAACCAAAGAAAAATATGTTATTGGGTTCCGCAAAATAATTCACATAAAAGTTATTGGGATTTTGTGAATTAAAAACAAAATATTTAAACCCTTAAAATTGTTGGAGAAAAACTTTCTGCCAAAAGGTATTGAATTAAATCTGGGCAGATACACAAAAGTTTCAAAAGATAAAACTCTTCAAAGATGGAAATTATTCTCCGCATTTTAAAATAAAAGCTGACATCCCCTTTTATAAGGAAACTCAAGTCGGTGAAAAGATCAGGATGAAGTCAGACGTGTCAGCCAAAAGCAGGGTCGCTCGAATGAAAACCCCATCACGCTCGAATGAAATCGCGTGTCGTTTGAATGACTATGCGCGACATCCTAATGTCGTTCGAACGAGATGGTGATCTCGCTTGAACGACCTTGGCATCGAAACCGAGGTACGTTTGCTGTCTTACTGCCTTAGAAATTTTTCAAAACTTTTTCAAAAGTCAATATTTTCTAAAACAGTAATAAAATCTTCTCAAAAACACATTTTTCTAAAACAACAATAAAACCCTTTTTATAAAAAATATTTATAAAAATATTTTTATATAAAAGATTTTTAAAACTCCTTTTAAAAATATCCCAACACTCTTAATATGAAATGTATATGAAACTTTAAAACATTACCTTACCAAAGTTCATATTGTTGGGCTTGAATGTTGAAGACAACGTGTAATTCAGATTCGTCTTTTGTAAATGCAATCTTCTCAATTCTTCGACGATTTGTAGTGGTATACAACATAATAAATGTGATGAACTTATTAAAAATATGTCCTTACACTAGCCTTCCAAGCCGAGGTCGAAACCCCTTGCGGCGTTGATCCGTCGTCCGAGTCAATCCTGGATGAGTCATAATTCCTTGATTTAGAACGAATTTGTGATGGTCGATCTTGGCCGAGCCTATACTTGGAATATCAATCACCACAGAGACTAGAACCCCCACTAACATTCCCCTTCCCCCTCCCCCACACAAAACACACCACACACCCTTCTCCTCAAAACCACCATGCACCCCTTTCCTCCACCGATCCTCATTTCTCCAGCCCCCACCACTCACCCCCTTGGATTTAATTTCGATTTTATCTATCAATTAAAACATGTTATGGGTTTTGAGTTTAGCTTTGGATTTGATTTTGATTTCAGATTTCAATTCTTTGTGTATGTGTGTGTGTGTGTGTGTGTGTGTGAGAGAGAGAGAGAGAGAGAGATAGGGAGAGAGAGTGGTTGGTGGAGATGAAAGTGTCGAGCATTGGTGGGCTAACCGTGTTGAGGACTGAGATGGAAACGCGCACAACACCAATCAAGGTGCGAATGGTCACTGTAAGAGGGTAGTTTAGATAAGATCGAGGCGTAACCCCTTTTTGAGTATAGTAGTGATAAGTTAAATAACGACACTATTTATTAACCACAGGACATGCAAACACGACTCAATGAAGATAGACTCAGTTTGAGCTCACAGATCTCTCGTGTATAACTCAAAAGGTAGTAATGAACTTAGAAGTAACTTAGCTAAAGGGAGAGAGAAGTAAGCACCCTACATACACCTTGGCAGGTAGCCAAATACACCAACCACCCTCAAGAATCTCTGTCAAGTATTAAAAAGCTTCGTAATAAATGACAGTGGTGGGTGAGTAAACTCTCACGTTCGAAACAACTCTCTAGTAATAACTTATGAACTCTAAAAAAAATCATCCTCTCCTCAGAGGTGGTTGGGGTCCTTAAATAGCCTCCCACACCATCCCCGAGGCAACTCCGCCATTAATGCGTGTGAAAGACATCCCTCATACTTTATGTCACAAATTTTAAATACCCGATGCACTAGTTGTCTCCATGAAATAAACATTAAATGCCAAAACATGCCTTTTGTCTAACCACTGTGTGTCAGGGGGCTATTGTCGCAGAGGTGGCTCACCAACTGCCTGACAACCCCAAATACCACGGTGGTTTACTCAAGTGCAGGTCTGACATTGCCTAGCTGGTTAGTGACATCAGATAAAGGGGATGTGACATTAAGTAGAGGGTTATTTAACTCACAACTCAATGCCCGATGGAACCCAAGGCGGCTCCCCCCGAGGTTCCATGGTCGGGGTCCTTCGGTGTTTTACTAGGTGTATCTAAGATGGTCAGGACAAGCCCCAACGGTGCCTCACTTATTAATCATCCAAACCAAGCCCCTCTGAAGTTCCCATGGTGAGGTCCTTCGATAGAGCATGAAAGCTCTCCACGCCCTGCCAATCCTGGTCTCTCGCGAGTACCGTTCGACCTCACACAAAGACTCATTATTATTCTCATTACATCATTACAACCATTATAGCCCATAGTATGTATAAACAAGAGTCACAATATGGCTAAGTAACACGACAACCGTTACATCACTAACAAATAGCAGAAGGAAACTACCAGTCTCCATAATGTGCAACTACAGCATTCTGATTAAGAATAGGGTCCTAATATTTCCACAAATATTTTTCTACAAAACACCCTTTTTCTATAAAACACCACATAAGTACATAATATTTATACAAAATACCAAACAAACACAATACCACATTAGTGTTGTCTCATATAAAAATCCAAAAATTTTTAAACCTAACTTTTTCTATATCCTCTCATTCTAACTTCCCTCCTAAACCTCTCTCTCAATCTTACAAACCTAAATATATACCCATATAACAAATCCTACTATGAACATTGGTAATATATTGAGTAAAAAAAGAAATGGACAAACTAGGGTTTTAAAACAAAACAATTTTTTTTTCTGCGAACCCTAAACCTACGGTTGCACGTCACCGTAGGTGTTGGTCTAACTCGGTCCAAATTAACGATATGTGGGTTCATTTCGATTTCTTTCCACCGTGGATTTATTTGTTTCGGTTGCTTTTCATCGTAATCCACTTATCGCAGCCACTTGCCACCGTAACAACAATTTTCACAGCTACTTCCAACCGTGGAGAAATAAGTTACGGTTACTAATGAAAATGAGAGTTTATTTTAGTATTTTTTTTGCTTTTATTGTAATTTTTCTTTATTTTAGAGCTTTATTAGTTTCCAAGTATGTTTGGGACTAATCTGTTATTTTTTAGTTAGTAGTTGTCCCTTTTAGTCATTTTGAGTATTAGCTTGATTAGCAAGCTAACTCTTCCTATAAATAGGCCCCTTAACCCTCATTTGTACTTAACTTTGAGTATTGAGCATTAGGGAAGAGAGAGAGAAAGAAACCCATTTCACTTATTTAGTTTAGTTATGTAGTTAATTATTGTGTAGATAACTTATTCTTTTACGCTTCCGCACCCAAATTCACATCAAATTGGTATTAGAGCATAGTTTGTTCTTGGATCAACCATGTTTATTGCAGATTGGGAATCAAATTGCATTCACTCGGGAGACTTTCGATCAAACACTAACCAATGACACCCCAAAATTTCCATCCCAAGTCGAAATAATTCCTTTACCTAAAAAAAAAAACTATTGCACCTTCTAGGGCCCAAACCTTAACCATTCATATTCTGGTAGTACCGAAAACCAATAGAAACAACCCCTAACCTTCTATTACACCCCACGAAGCCGGACAGACCCGAAACAAGACCAAATAGCCTCGTCCCCAAGCAGCCCCACACCAGATCCACCGGAGGGAAGAGCCGAAACTTTGGAGGCTCCGATCGAGGGTTCTGAATAAAAAAATGCAAATCTTCACCTGTTTGTATCAAGACAACCCCAAGAATCCTCCGACTCATGCTGTGATGTCAACCGCCCAGAGAATCAAGCGGGTCAGTCCCGAAATGGCCCCATTCCCACCGTGAACCGAATTGAAGACTTCAAAATTGAAATTAAACCCAAGATTTATTCAAACACAAACCCTAACCAATTTTCACAACATTAAATCAGTCCCAAACCCTATTTTTTCCATTTTCAAGAATCCCTAAAGTTCATTCCATCTCAAAACCCTAACCCTAATAAACATTCTTATTCAACCCCGACGACCTCCCACCATATCACAAACCCTAACCAAATTTTTCCACCACCCAAACCTCTTCAACACACTAATCCCCAACCAATTTATGAAAATAATAATTCAGCCCCTGCATTTTCCAATAATTACAAATCCACCCCAAATCTATCAAGGCCCTACGATTTAATCCCTCCCTCACCCGAAGAATACTTTTCTTCCAAATTCTTGTGGGATGGTACTAAATACGACCTCGATATGAATGCCTGTGCCGATTTTGACAAGGTTAGTTGTGCCATCATCAAGGAACTCCAAAGTCTTTAAGCTTTTTGGGCCGAGACGGATTCATATCTCTCTCAAAAGCTTAACACATTAGCATATAGTGCTTATTCTATCGGAGAGTATGAGATGTACCGCCAACACCTAAATAGATGTCGAGCCGAGTATTATGGGATGGAGATGGCACGTGAACAATGGGTACGTGCACGAGCGAGGTATTTGGTCCCATATGTGGAGTACTTGTCCACCGGTGTACCTCCTCCTACATCCGATGTCATTCCGGCGCACACCGATGATACTATCTCTTCGGATGTGCTTCACGAGGATGTCTCCGAGGTTATTGAAACCCGGACTATGCTTGATAGTGACTCCGCGTTACTTCCTTGTGATTTCTTTCCCATATTCGAGGAGGATGGTTGGATCACTCGTACTCGATATAGGTATTTGGAGGCATTTGAGATTATGGACTTCATTCCAATCTTTGGGGTAGAAGATGATGGGTACTTTCTATGTGATTTTTTTGATTTATTTATTGAAGACGATTGGGAGACTCGCACTCATTATCGCAAGGTGGAAATATTTGATTTGGTTGATTTTTTCCCCATTTTTGGTCACGATGATCAGTTTTGTGAAGATGGTTCGATGGTTGTTTCCTTTGAAGAGTATATGTTGCATGGGGTGATCATGATTGATGTGGGATTTATGGATCCTTTTTCGGTTCCTTATGAGGAGTGCTCCATGATTCTTTTACATGATTTGATGCTAAGGAGGTTCATCACGAGCAATTTGGATGAAATATGGCATCGATGGCCCTTTCCGCGTTAATCTTGTGTTCACTCTTCATTTTGACGGATTAGAGGCCGACTTCCTATTCATCGACCATGGTGTACATCTGTGGTTTCTCTTTGAGGCTATTTTGCGAGTCGTCATGTGGGACGTTTTAAATGGCGATTTCCCTTTCAAGTAGGGGAGCCCCCGGATGTTTCCTTCACACATATTTTTGTCGCTCGGGCCTAGCTCCCTCAAGTAGGTGAGAATGATGGGAATGAGAGTTTATTTTAGTATTTTTTTGATTTTATTGTAATTTTCCTTTATTGTAAAGCTTTATTAGTTTCCAAGTATGTTTGGGACTAATATATCATTTTTACCTCTCGTTGTTCCTCGTCTCTGCCTCGAGGAGTTCGATGGTCATCACATCTATAATTCCTTCTGAAACCAACGATACTTTGAGATCTAAAGAGGCGATTTCTCAAATCATCTACTGCTGGACTGAGCCAATCAAAGGCCGACCCTCTACTTAATTTGTCCAAAGCTAATGCCTTTGGCCTACACTCTTGGCTCAGCCTGCCTATACGTCCTCAGCTAGGCTGAATTGGTCATGGGGTGTCTCTAGAAATTTGATAAGGCTCTCAATATTCTCTGTCGTCCTCATTGTCATACCAACCATCCTCATCATCAGGGCATTTATGACCCGACCTCCCCAGACGCAAATGCCTAGGGTCAGCCATGTCTCTGCGCCTTGGCTTAGGAGTAAGATCTTTGTGTGGGGCCTGGGGTGGTCTCCTAGGCGTTGGATCCCATTGCCTTCCCTGACGGCCGGAGTTATCATCGCATTTTCGGTACCGGCAGGTCTAACCATCATATTCTGGCTAAATGCAGCAAGAGTCGCTTGAATCTGCCATTGACTGTCCGCTAAGGAGCACATCGTCGCCATCACCTCATCCATTTCTGGATAAAGTGGGGCATGACTGGAACTTGGGCCAATGCCCAGGGGAAAATCAGAGGCCATACTCCGGTGAACTGAAAGAATTGAAAATCTAAAGAAAAGCTTGAGAGGCTCAATAGGAGCTCTTTTAATGGTGATACAGGCCCACCTGAGTGGAGTTGGATCACCACCAGAGAATTCGGCGAGCTCAAGCTAAATAAAGTTGAGGAAGAAGCTGCACTTCGTTCCCAAAGACAACGCTATATTGATGACACTTGAAATGGTATCACCAAGTCAATGTAGCGTGTAAGCTCAAACCAACACAACAATGGAGTATGAACAGGTATACAGAAAGAGATGAGGGAAAGAGGAAGGTAACACCAGATATAAGTGGTTTAGTCAATTATGGCCTACTCCATTATGTGAGTGTGTGTGAAATCCATTAAGAATGGGCACTAATGGCCTTGGGATAAAAGCTATCTCTCTCTACTGTGTTTTTACAGAGTTTTAGCTAAGGTTTACAAGATCGATCCTTTACAAAGATGTAAAATACAAGTATTAATAGTGCATAGGGGACCCCCCAAGTATGCAATAAGCACGTGTGGAATGCTCTTAGCCAATGAGGAGGAGCCAGCTGTCCCTGTCACATGTAGGTCATGCTGATTCATTATTCTCTCACGTGTGATGGGAATATTATTATAACGGTTTTAGTACACGCAGGATCTGCAGCCCACGCGCACATTCTCACGCGTTTCCCTATGCACGCGCCCTGTCAGTTGTCGGCCCTCGGTCGACTGTCATGGCTAAGGCCGAATTATTGATATATGAATAATTGAGGAAATGACACCTATCACGCTGGGCAGTCTTATCGTGTCTTCATAGTCTTGAGGAAGGCCAAGGGTCTATAGTTCATAGGATTAATGTGGCAAGACATGTTGACTAGCTGTAAAACGTATGGTGCGGTGTGTGATACCGATTTAAAATTAAATCGCAAGTTTCTAATTTGGCACACTTATTTAATTAGAATCTATTTTTAAATCAAACTAATTCAGCCCCTAAACATGCAACTATGTGTGTGTGTGTGTGTGTTTCAACCCATAAATAAATAAAGCATGTGACACAAATAAATATGATGAGACACAGATTTCAGGAAAAATCCCCGAAGGGCAAAATCTTTTATTTTCACTATAATTTGTAAAGAACGGTTACACGGATTACAATGAAAATAAGAGCAACATACGAAATACCCTCAAGCGTCGGTTCCGATGTCTCGGTTGAAATCTCCTGCAGGAACTCCAGGTGGTCAGCAATGAAGAAGAGAAACAGCTTCTCCACAAGTTGTGAACTTTATTAGGAGTCCCTCCACAATAGCACACAATTGTCGGTTGTAGAGTTCTCCCCACAAAGAATAAACCAAAGCAAAATATGTTCTTGGATTCCACAAAACAATTCACATAAAAGTAATTGGGATTTTGTGAATTAAAAATAAAATATTTGAACCCTTAAAATTATTGGAGAAAAACTTTCTGCCAAAAGGTAGTGAATTAAATATGTGCAGATACACAAAAGTTTCAAAAGATATAACTCTTCAAATCTGGAAACTATTCTCCGCGTTTTAAAAAAAAAGCAGACTTCCCCCTTTATAAGGAAACTTGAGTCGGTGAAAAGATCAGGATGAAGTCAGACGTGTCAGACAAAAGCAGGGTCGCTCGAACGAAAACCCCATCTCGCTCGAACGAGATCGCGTGTCGTTTGAATGACTACACGTGACATTCCAATGTCGTTCGAACGAGATGGTGATCTCGCTTGAACGACCTTGGCATCGAAATTAAGGTATGTTTGCTGCCTTACTGCCTTAGAAATTTTTCAAAAATCAATGTTTTCTAAAATAGTAATAAAATCTTTTCAAAAACACATTTTTCTAAAACAACAATAAAACCCTTTTTATAAAAAACATATGTAAAAACATTTTTATATAAAAGACTTTTAAAAATATCCCAACACTCTTAATATGAATTGTATATGAAACTTTAAAACATTATATTACCAAAGTTCATATTGTCGGGCTTGAATGTTGAAGACAACTTGTAATTTGGATTCGTCTTTTGTAGATGCAATCTTCTCAATTCTTCGACGACTTGTAGCGGTATACGACATAATTAATTATGACGAACTTATTAAAAATATGTCCTTACAAATCTCCCCCTATGTCTATGACGATACATATATAAAAATATTCGAATTATCAAAAACTAAAATGCATATACAAATCTACCCTCCCATGAATCCCAAAACTGAAAAGGTAAAATTTGCAAGTTCTCAAATTTCTCTTCAACATCAAAACTCTCAAAGCCTTTTTCATCAGGATGTGCAACATCATGATCTTCAATCTTTGTACCTACACACACGAGATAAAGCAAAATACCTTCGTGACACATCGAGTTTGAAATGATATAAGAATAAAGCATTAATAATCAAATCTCCCCCATAATGCAAACCCCCCCCCCCCCCCCTATAATATGATAATTCTTTCTCCCCCTTTTTATGATGTCCACAAATAGACAGATAAGAAGAAACAATCAAAACATGGAGTATCACAACAAAATGCATAGCAACCAAAGATCAAGCTACGCGCATGCAAAGTTATGTCTCAAAAATTTCACAAACTATTTTTTTTTTTTAAATTTTTTATACAAAAATAGGATACAAAAAAAAACCACACCATGGATTTAAACTCAAACAACCAAGTCATGGAAGCGTAATGAATGGGTGTGAACACATTCGATAGGTAAATAAACTCAATTAATTATATGTGCACGATGCATATGTGTACTCCTAACGAATGAGCATCAAAAGTATCCTTAGGTGTAAAATTGTTGAAATTTAGATGACATCGTCTTATGCAAATCAACAAATCAAAGTCAAAGGGATTTCCACACCAATAACGTCCAAAACTATTTAGCGCTTTTTCAAGATTTTCAAGGACGTGCAAACCCGTTTTAAATTCTCCAACCAAACTCCCTCGAAAATATTTTCTTTTAGAGGTGTACAAACTAAATTCTCAAATTTTGAAGAATTGGTACAAAAATCTAAATGACCCATAATTAGCACGAATTTCTTTTTATTGCCTATAAATTTTTTCGGCCTCTTTTAAACCTCTTTGGACCTCGGATAATAAAATTCATTAATTTTCTAGGCCTAATTGAACGGCGGCTTAATCGCAAAGGATACAAAATAATCTTTCGTAGCCCTTCACCGTTTTCAAACAAAGCACACAAACTCACAAACGACTCTTATATGCACAACTTTCTTATCAAGTTTTATCGCGCTTGGTTCGTTTTAAGGACATGATTGAAGTGAGACAAGCACAATAATCAAACAAATTCGTGCATGTGTGCAGTAAAGGAAACATGAGTCAAACATGTAGGAAGTAACACTTAATTACATCTTAATGACTCCAAACATTATAAAGCACATGGATGAATTGACCTATCATCACAAAACACTATCAAATAGTCACATGAAAAAAAATGAAATGATGTTATGACTTGGTCATCCTAAGTGTTCATCCATAAAAGGTGCAAACAAAATACAAAAATCTTTGAAATTTTCAAAAATTTTATCAAAGTAAAATCTTTTTGTATTTTTCAAAAAATTTCAAAAGCAACATTTTATACAAAAAGTACATGTCACAATGCTATAAAAAATATATCAAAAAGCATAACTAGCGTACGATAAACATGCAAACACAATCATCTATATGATATGGCAAGAGAGGAATCATGTACAAGCAAATGAGAATCAACTTGTCTAAAATCTAGTGCCTCTAAAAGTGATTTTCTAACCCAAATAGGTGTGAAACGTCGTGTGGGGACTTTGAGAACCGCGGGAACACTAGACATAAACTTCCCAGGATATTTTCCAAGATCAAAATAAAAACGCCTAAGGTGACCTTTCCTACCACAATATGAACATGTGTAAACGGGTGGATCGACACACACGGGTTGATATTTTCTAACATCTTTCGAATTAGTTGACCCTCTAAAATAAATAATGGTTTTGGTTATAGCATTAGAAGCATGAGAACACGATGAGCCATTACCATCACTATCAAACTTACTCGAGTCTGTCAAATCTTTTTTTAACTTCAATATTTTTTACTCAAGCAAAGAATTAGACTCTTCTAAAGACAGGGATTTCTTTTTCGAAATTTCAATTAAACTTAACAGTTTATCACACTCCCCCTCAATTAAAACAAACTTGTCCCTATGAGTCTTTTCATGTGCTGTAAAATCATCGATTAATTTTTTATCCTCGACGGCACAAACGGGAACCCTATAATTTTGTGAGTCCTTCAATTCCTTCTCTAAAACTAGGACTTTCTCATCACTTTTCTTTTTGGCAATTTTCAAAGAATCAAAATCAATACACAAATTACCAAAGTGCTCACGACAAATATCACTTTGAGTTTGAAACGCTTGCAAATATTCAATCTTACTTTTTGTAATACCCCGTATTTTTATGCTATATTAATTTGGGGATTTATTAAATTTAATGTGAATGAATTATTTAATAAAAATCCGAAAATTAATTATGTTATAATTATTAACGTGACGAGAGTTAGTAATTATGGAAAAATTATTGAATATTACTAATGAGCAAAGTAATATATTATATTGGTTATATTGAATGTCATGAGTGAATTAAATGACAATTTCGGAAATTTAAGTCGGGACGTGCCCATGTCACGTCGGGACTAATTTTGTTAAATAAAAACTGAATATTTTATAAGTTGTTCGTATGGTCGTTTTGAGTGCGCCAACGCGTCCGGAAGGGTCGAGATAGTCAGAAAAGTGTACCCGGGGATTTAGTTTGGATCTCGGGGCGTTTTTAGGTCTAATTGGTACCCCGGGAGGGCAATTTAGTCATTTCACCTTTTTGGGTAATTAAACCCACGAAATTCAGCAACCTATATCAGTCATTTAGGTTAGTCAGCTAGGGTTAGAAAACAAAAACACAAGTGACGGCCATAGGAGAGGGAAGGAGAAAGCTCCAAGGCAATCCAAGGCCCCAAAAGTCATCCGTTTGCACCACAACCACCACCACCGCGTAGATCGCGCAACGGGCTACGCAACCACACCAAAATCATCTGCGAATCAGAACGTCGAAAATCCCAGGCAAGTATTTATCTTACGTATTTTTGTTAGTGCAATCTTCATATTAGTTTAGGAATGTTTAGAGATGAAAAATATGGAAGAAAACCCAATTTGTGTTAGGAAAATGCATGTAGTATTGATTTATATGAAAATTCTGGAATCCTTGCTATGTAGAGGAATATAACCCACGAAATGTTGATGATATATTAGAAGGAAATTCTGGTAAACACGGATTAAAACCATGATTAAGAAAAAACTTTAGGGTTCTTGATGATTAGATGAGATTTTGGGTTAATTATCCACGTTTAATGTTAGATATACACATGCTTTACGTTGAAAACATCTGGTATATTGATATAATGTTAGTAGTAGGATTTTTGGGACGTTTAGAATGGAAAAACATGGTTTTGGATGAAGAAAATTGGTAGAACCCGTAACTGCAATTCTGCAGGAATCGAAATACCTGCTTGATCGATCGATCGAGCCTAGAGCTTCAATCGATCGAAGGTTCGATCGATCGATCCCCAGACCTCGATCGATCGACCCCTCCTGACAGACTCCTATTTTCCTTGTTTAATTAGTTAAATTAAATTTATCGTGAAATAATTCTTGGGTGTTCTTCATAAAATGTTTTGGGAGATAGGAAAGACCAGTAGAACATATGAATAAGCGTTGGGAACTTTATTATGAGACGAGAATTTTGCTTTCGGGATAATTATATAATAAACGATGAAACTACGTATTCCAAGTGAGAGATTACGGCGAATAGTTACGATAGTGAGTAGAGGTATACCTACTGAATTTTCTACTTGGAAGGATAAAGTCCACGAGTATCACGAAATAAGTGAGAAAACCCTTCGAGTTAAGGTTAAAGATGAAACCTTATACGTAATACTAATAATGTGAAATTAAGGATAAATGTTGTAATTATGGGTGACGAGAGGAACCTATATTAATATGATAAAAGTGGTATATTTATATGATTGTGTGTACATATATTATATACATGTGAAAAACATATCGCGCTACTTGCTATCCTTGAGGTTACCGCGCTGGGACAGTCTTATCTCGATGGGACCTTTATGGGGGATATTAACTTGTACCCTAGAAGATAGATATCCTTGGTACAGGCTATCGAATTGATAGTTCAGACGGTCCTAAGAGACGCGAGTATGTGCCATCCTCTTAGAGACTTGGAATCTATGCTTCGCCTCGATATTGTTTGTGTATGTGTTAATACAATTCGAGAGTGATTCCGAATTTGTATTCCCCTTGATATGAGTGGTATGGGGTTTGGATAGTGGAGTATGCACGCACCATAGTTTTATTTGGGGTGCTGTTAATATATATATATATATATATATATATATATATATATATTATACGAGTAGTTAATATATATATATATATGAGATTTGGAAACTTGAAACTGCCTACTGTGATTTGATAAGTAGGACATGGTTGATGATTCAAATAGTAAATACTTGTTTTGTGAAAGTATAATATGACACTGGAAAACTTGTTAAATTAATAAAGGTAAAACGAGAGTTGTGTTGCTAATTGGAAGTATCTTTTTAAACAATGATATTGTTCGGTTTTGAAATCTTATGAGTAAGTTAAGATAAGCTAAGTTATTGAGAAGGTTAGTATGATAAAATGATGAGATAACCCGTTGGGAAGGCTAGTACGATAGGCGTGCACATTAGAAGAGAGGTGAGAATTTCTCAAGAGAGTGTCGCTCTAATATGTTGTTGCATTTCCCTGTATCAATTTAAATACTTGCTAAACGTATTTTAAATCAAACACACTTTCGGGCTCTGACCCGTTTCTTTTTCTCTCTCTCTCTTGTATATATATGTATATATTTCAGGTGCCCAGCCACAGGGGCGTCTTGCTTAGGATCCCTTGAAAGGAACGTGCTGCAGCTTATGTGGGAGTTGCAGGTCACTTTCGTAGACGGCTTCCTTTATTGACTCCACTTCTAGCATTCTCATTTATTGGGCATGTGTCGCCCTTTCCATTATTTCATTGTTATTGGGACATTTGTATTTCAGTTATTTCCAGTATTGTTACTATGGATTTATTCAGTTTAGTTATGTGATTTTAGATTCGTATGCTGACATTCGATTGACGAATGTATTCTATTAATTGGTTTATGTTGCAGAATTTAATGTGGTGTGATTCTTACTTATTGAATGTTGTTAATAAATGAATAAATCTTTTTCTTTAAATAAAATTTGGAAAGTTATGTATGAAAATGGTTTTGACACTTAGCTTAATTATTTAGGGTGTTAAATTGGAAAATTTATTTTTATCGACAGTGATGCTGAGAATGAACCAACTGTTTACCTTGATTTAATTTAATAAAGGAGTGATCGCCCGGTATTTAATTAGGCGGGGTGTCACACTTTTAAAGAGAGAATTTTCTTTTTCCAAGACTTTAATTTTTTTTGCAAAGTTTCAAATTCAAACTTTTTAATTTTTCACCACGGTCGTGAACTTTTTCAAAAATAGGCTCCTCATTAAATGGGCGTTCCATTGAAAAATTGCAATTTTTCACAAAACTTATTTAAAAAAAAAACTCAATATCACACAATTTTGCGGAAAATTGGAATACGCAATAAATTAGCGCAACCTGCTCTGATGCCAATTTGACGACGTGAGAAGTCAAATGGTATAAAAAAATAAATCCTTCAAAAATCAGGATCACGCGATAAATCAGCGTAATCCTCTCTGATAGCAATTTGAAAAACCTATGATGCGGTGTGTGATACCGATTTAAAATTAAATCGCAAGTTTCTAATTTAGCACACTTATTTAATTAGAGTCTATATTTAAACCAAATTAATTCAACCCCTAAACATGCAACTACGTGTGTGTGTGTGTGTCAACCCATAAATAAATAAAGCAAGTGACATAAATAAATATGCTGAGACACAGATTTCAGAAAAAATCCCCGAAGGGCAAAACCTTTTATTTTCACTATAATTTGTAAAGAACGGTTACACGGATTATAATGAAAATAAGAGCAACTTACGAAATACCCTCAGGCGTCGGTTCCGATGTCTCGGCTGAAATCTCTCACAGGAACTCCAGGTGATCAGCAATGAAGAAGAGAAACGGCTTCTCCATAAGTTGTGAACTTTATAAGGACTCCCTCCACAATAGCACGCAGCTGTCGATTGTAGAGTTCTCCCCACAAAGAATAAACCAAAGCAAAATATGTTGTTGGGTTCCACAAAACAATTCACATAAAAGTAATTGAGATTTTGTGAATTAAAAATAAAATATTTGAACCCTTAAAATTATTGGAGAAAAACTTTCTGCCAAAGGTATTGAATTAAATCGGGGTAGATATACAAAAGTTTCAAAAGATAAAACTCTTTAAAGTTGGAAACTATTCTCCGCATTTTAAAACAAAAGCTGACATCCCCTTTTATAAGGAAACTCGAGTCGGTGAAAAGTAGGGGTGGCAAATCGTGTTATTGGGTCGGGTTCAGGACCAACCCGACACGACACGACACGAAATGATTTTTAGTGACACGAACACGACACGACCCGATGTCGTGTTATTTTCTCATAACCCGAACACGACCCGCTTCTAACACGACACGACACGATTGACACGATTTAAAATTTTGATCTGATTAAAACCCATTAACACGACACGATTGACACGACCCGTTTGACCCACAACGATACGACCCGTTTGGAATGATACAATTTGTAGCATATTTTTTCAATTAATGCTTAATTATATTACATATTAAATCAACAATTTCCAAAAATTCCATAATATATAAAATTTATATAGTGAGCATGCACAAGTAGGAATTACATCACAATAAACAAGCACAGCTAAAACTTATGTAATCTCAACAACCAAAAGTTACAAAAAAATGCAGACATACTTAAAGTTGTTAATGAGATTACAATTCACAAAAATAGTTTTTAGCTAAGATGACAACTAATAAAGTCTTCAAAAGATCACTACTCTCCTCCCCAATACTGGCATCATTCTTTCTTCCATCATCATGCACAATATCATTCCTATAAAAAAAAATATAAGCATTATTAGAATAAAACAAGTTAGTAATACAAGTGAACAAAATTAAATATTAAAAATTGCATGTATTAACCTTGATAGTGTCCGATGAATTGCTTTCCTTCTTATCAAATTCTATGATGTCTTCAGTGAGCTCAAGCAAATTAAGCTCCAAATCACCTTTTTAATAAAAAAAATC
Organism: Sambucus nigra; assembly: GCA_949130495.1. Lineage (NCBI taxonomy): Eukaryota > Viridiplantae > Streptophyta > Magnoliopsida > Dipsacales > Adoxaceae > Sambucus > Sambucus nigra. The sequence goes on from OX422208.1 coordinate 746,341,558, forward strand.
CAAAATGATTAAGTGAAAATCATTTATTTAAAAAATCGAATTGTAAAGAAATATAAATTTACCTTTAATGCCAAAAAGCCAATCTCTAGTACAAATCAGTGCCTCCACAGTTTCAGGCTTAAGTGAGCTCCGATATTGATCGAGCACACGACCACCACTACTAAAGGCCGATTCCGATGCAACTGTGGATACAGGGACACTTAAGACATCATGAGCCATACACGCTAAATCAGGGTATCGGTATTGATGAGCTCTCCAAAAACTTAAAACATCCAATTGTTCTGCTAAATCACTCCTTGGTTCATCTAAATACATCTCAAGTTGTGTCTTTTGCATTGAAGAAAGTGCTCGACTCTCATAAGAAGTGAACTCCTAAAAACAACAACAAAAAAACATGTTTTTTCATTAAAAAAAACAGCAATGTTTTTTCATAAAAAAACAGCAACTTTTGCATTTACTAAAAAAAACATAACTTTTGTAATAGAACGACAACATGTTTTTTCATTAAAAAAAACTGCAACTTTTGTAATTAAAAAAAAAACACCATATTATTTCATAAAAAAAAAACTGCAATGTTTTTTCATTAAAAAACAGTAACTTTTGCATTTACTACAAAAAAAACATAACTTTTGTAATAGAAAAACAGCATGTTTTTTCATTAAAAAAAACAGCAACTTTTTTAATTAAAAAAAAAACAGCATATTATTTCATTAAAAAAAAAACAGCATTGTTTTTTCATTAAAAAACAGCAACTTTTGCATTTACTACAAAAAAAACATAACATTTGTAATAGAAAAACAGCATGTTTTTTCATTAAAAAAAACAGCAACTTTTTTAATTAAAAAAAAAAACAGCATATTATTTCATTAAAAAAAAACAGCAATGTTTTTTCATTAAAAAACAGCAACTTTTGCATTTACTACAAAAAAAAACATAACTTTTGTAATAGAAAAACAACATGTCTTTTCATTAAAAAAAACAGCAACTTTTGTAATTAAAAAAAAAACAGCATATTATTTCATAAAAAAAATAGCAACGTATTCACCAATGTATATGTACCTTGAACATGTTTTGGGTGGTTCGACTTAGTACGGTAGTATTTGTCTTCTCATCATCAACTTTTTTACATCCGTCTACCATTGTAATAGACGTGTTCTCGCCCATAGTAGAGTTGCTCATGTATTCACCAAAAAGATCAAACAACTTTTCTTTAACAAGACGACTTTGATAATTATTGATACCATAAAGTTTTTGGTAAGTGAACTCAACATATTGAAATTTGAGACGAGGATCCAAAACCGCGGCCATTGCCAAAAGCAAATTATAATCCGACCAATACTTGGAAAATTTCTCATACATTTTACATGCCATTTGCTTCATAAAGACATCCGAACTTTGCATTTCTTCTCTTAAAGTGAACTCGACCATGGAAACGGAAGTAAAATATAAGTTCGCCGTAGGGTATTTGTTTCCGGAGAAGATGCAAGTCACTTCATAGAAAACCTCCAAAAACTTAAAAATTTTCTCAATCTTTCCCCACTCCGTTTCATTTGGACAATGCAAAAAATTTGAGTCACTAAGTGCTAAACGAACAAATGCACGACGATAAAATATAGCACTCTCTATCATTATAAATGTTGCATTCCACCTAGTAGGGACATCTTGACGCAATCCTCTCTTTGCATCCAAATGAACAAATTTCACACATTCCATAAATTTTGCTTTTCTAACTTGTGACCCTTTTACATACTTCACACACTCCCGCACCTTTTCCACCCCTTCATCTATTGCCTTTAAACCATCTTGAACAATTAAATTCAAAACATGAGCGCAACATCGAATATGAAAATAATCACCCTTACTTAAAAGTGAGCCTTCATTATTTAACTGACTTTTTAGCAATTCAACAAATGTATCATTGCTTGATGCATTGTCCAACGTGATAGTGAACAACTTTTTCTCAATGCTCCACTCAGACAACAAATTGGATATTTTTTCGGTTAAGCAAATACCATTATGTGGAGGTGGCATCACTTGAAAATTGAGAATCCTTTTTTGCAATTTCCAATCTTTGTCAATAAAATGTGAAGTGACACAAACAAATCCATCCGTGTTAATTGAAGACCATAAATCGGATGTCAAAGAAATCCTACCGGGAGCTAACTCAAGCATTTTCTTTAATTTTTTCTTCTCCCTTTTATGCATTTTTAAGACATCGGCCTTTGCAGTATTTCTTGAGATAGTTATCACATCCTCATACAAGTAATGAAAAATAGCCCTAATACCCTCATACTCTACAAACTGAAATGGTAAATCATGCATTACAATGGCCTCAGTAATTAAATCCCGAAATCTTTCAGGGTCAAATTTGGAAGAGCGCATCGACATATACCCACGAGATTGATTCATTAACATTTGAGATACGTCATTTTTATCCCTTCTTGGACACCTTTTCATATGTTTTCTCAAGCTACCCGTCCCATTCTTAGACGAACACATGTAAACTTTTGAACATTTTTTACATTTAGCTCTTTCTTTTCCATCATCACCAACGGGAAGAAGGTAAAAAAAATTCCATACCTCGGACCGACGTTCCCTACATTGCTTGACTAAATCCCCTTGTGTTTCCGTCTTTAACTTCACATTAACTTCAACAACGTCATCATCATCATATTCACACGAACTATCATCTTCGCTATCACCCTAAAAAAAATCATAACCCCATATATAAGACAAACTATAAAAAATAAACAAATTCAAACTAATAAAAAAAATCTAACAACATAGAATACATAATTACCTCATTTGCATTTAAATTGTTCTCAAGAGGTTCTGAAAATTTCACCCTTTTCTTCTCTCCAACTTCTAATGATTTTGACCTTTTCTTCTCATTAACATTAGTTGAGTTCATTTTGAGATCTGCCAAATGAAAAAAAAAATCAAATGTTAGTCACATAAAAAAAATATAAATCATTAGTTTGGTGGTCTCAAATTAAAAGATAATTTCCATTCAAGAAAAACTTCATGCGTCACATGACAAAAAATAGTACATTCATAAGTTAATTGAAGTTGAGATTTTTTACATTTAGCTCTTAATTTGAGATTTTTTTTAGCTAAAACCCGATGTGGGACTCTAGTTAGTGTGTACACGAAAGTAAAAAAATCAGCGTATATTTAAATGAAATCGGAATAATAAATCGGGAAAAAATTGGATCCACACACTTTTGGAAAATCGGAAATTCATGATTATTTGCGATTCTGATCCAATTTTTTCGGAAAATAAAAAATCAAAAATTGATAAACTTGTTTCAAAATCGAAAAAAAAAAGATCAAAATTTGAAGAAATTGAAATTTCAAAAGAGGAACGAGTCATGTGGCCTTATAACTCTCTTAGCTTCTACATAAATTCGGATTTAATTCAACTCATATTGTTGTCTGGACTATTTCAAAACTTGTAGTTGTCTTCCATCTGTATATACTTTACAATAACAATTTGACACAGGAGAACGATTACGTGAGTTAACAGCAATCATCACCAGGAGCATACAGATTCATATAATAAAACAACCAAACAACAATCATCACACAGGAGAACTCTCTCTCTTTCTCTCTCTCTCTCAAATAGAACAACAGTCAAAAATAAAAAAGGAACGAAATAAAAAAGGAACGAAAGAATCGCCAAAAATAAAAAAGGAACGAAAGAATCGCCGGAACAACCGTCGGAAATAAAAAACGAACGAAAGAATCGCCGGAAATACATACAGTCGGAAATAAAAAAGGAACGAAATAAAAAAGAAATACATACCGCCGGAAAGAATCGCCGGAAACCGAATAAAGTCGTCGGACTTTTTGTGGGGAAGAACTGAACCGCCGGCGGCTAACTTCTTTGTGGAGAACTGCTTTGTGGTGGCTAGGTTTTTTTTTATGTTTGGTTTTGTTTTGTGGTATAAAAATGAAGGGATCTCAAATGTTTTATGGGTTGGGTTTGGTGGGCTTTTTAATAAAAGCCTTTTATTTTTAATAGATATGTATTGGGTAGTAATGGGTTTATTAACGGATCTATAATGGGTTTTTAATCGGGTCCATAATGGGTCTTAATGGGGTTATTATTGGGTCTTTAACGGGTCTAATTCGGGTCAATTGCGTGGCTAAAAATTAACACGAACACGACACGACACGACAACGGGTTCGACAACCCAGACCCGAACACGACCCGAACACGATAAGCCGTGTCAATTTCGTGTTAATTTCGTTCCGTGTCGTTTCGTGTTTTCGTGTCGTTTCCAAAATTGCCACCCCCTAGTGAAAAGATCAGGATGAAGTCAGACGTGTCAGCCAAAAGTAGGGTCGCTCGAACGAAAACCCCATCTCGCTCGAACGAGATCGCGTGTCATTTGAACGACTATGCGCGACATCCCAATGTCGTTCGAACGAGATGGTGATCTCGCTTGAACGACCCTGGTGTCGAAACCGAGGTACGTTTGCTGCCTTAGAAATTTTTCAAAACTTTTTCAAAAATCAATGTTTTCTAAAACAGTAATAAAATCTTTTCAAAAACACATTTTTCTAAAGCAGCAATGAAACCCTTTTTATAAAAAAACATTTATAAAAATATTTTTATGTAAAAGCTTTTTAAAACTCATTTTAAAAATATCTCAACACTCTTAATATGAAATGTATATGAAACTTTAAAACATTATCTTACCAAAGTTCATATTGTTGGGCTTGAATATTGAAGACAACTTGTACTTCAGATTCGTCTTTTGTAGATGCAATCTTCTCAATTCTTCGACGACTTGTAGCGGTATACGACATAATTAATTGTGACGGACTTATTAAAAATATGTCCTTACACTAGCCTTCCAAGCCGAGGCCAAAACCCCTTGCGGCGTTGATCCGTCGACTGAGTCATAATTCCTTGATTCAGAACGGATTGGTGATAGTTGGTCTCGGCCGAGGTAGTGTGATCCTGGACGAGACTATACTTGGCATATCAACCACCACAGAGACTAAAAACCCAACTAACGTTCCTCTTCCCCCACCCCCACACAAAACACACCTCACACCACACACCCTTCTCCTCAAAACCACCATGCACCCTTTTCCTCCACCGATCCTCTTTTCTCCCGCCCCCACCACTCACCCCCTTAGATTTAATTTCGATTTTATCTTTTAATTAAAACAAGTTATGGGTTTTGAGTTTAGCTTTGGATTTGATTTTGATTTCAGATTTCAATTCTTCGTGTATATGTGTGTGTGCGTGTGATAGAGAGAGAGAGGGAGAGAGTGGTAGGTTTAGATGAAGGTGTCGAGCATTGGTGGGTGGAAATGATGGAGTCGGGGCAACCTAAGTCATATTTTGATTTTGTATATTTGTGTGTGGAGAGTGAGGTGGGAACGACAGATGTTGGTGATGGTGGGCATATTTTGATTTTGTGTGTTGGGTTATGTTTCGGATTTGGGTGGGGTGGTTGTATTAAGGTAGATGGGTTGATGTTGGTGGTGATGGGCGGTGTTGCTCTTTGTGTTAGTGTTGGTGGTGGTGGTGGTGGTGGTGGTGAGGAGGAGTTTAAAATTTGAATGCGTAGTTTTGTTTTGTTGTCGAGGAGAGAGATGAAATTGAAATTTGAATTTGATTTTAAAATTTAAATTTGTTTTTGGTTTTTGTTTTGTATTTTTTTAGTTTTTTTCTAGGGTAAATTAATAATTTTATTCAAACTTTTGGGTTTAATTGTAATGAATTGATAATTGAGAGAGTGAATTTGTGAGAGTATTATTTATAGAGAGATGATCCCCGAAAATAAAAAAAACGTACAACTACCCTCTTTAAAACAAGGGTCCTCGGAATAAATTTTAAAAATTTAGTAAGTGTAATATTTGGACAACTATGTACACAATTTAATTTAAAGATAAAAAACCCCCACGATCTCGTCCCCTCTCCAAAACTCACTTGCGCAGTTGAGAGTGCAGACAAAAGCTCAGCGCTCCCAATCTTTGTATGAGTAGAGTATTTGTTCTCATCAATTGTTTCTGGGATAACTCCATCTTCAATCAAAAAATTGGTAAGTTCTTCTATAATCAACAGTTTCATCTATTATTAATTCATCTATCTCATCATGTGTACACATAAGCGTTTGTCAATAAATATACAGTGAATAAAGATGCAACAAGGTTATGGCCACGGTGGATCCCTCGATTTGGCCCAGCTTCAAGTCACCATGCAAGCAATCGAACTCGCTTCTACTTCTATTCAGGTTTTCTTAGTTTTGTAAATAATTTTTTACGATTTTTTTAGTTGCGGACAAATCATTCTGACATTCTGTTTGTTTTGCTAGAATTTAGAGGCAAATAAACGAACATGCACTTTGTTATCGTTTTTCTCCCTAGGGAAAATGATTGAAAAACTAATCATTGAGTTTTTAAAGTTGGACATTATTGAATAAGAAGAGAGAGAAGAAAAAGTAGAAGAAGATTATATTGATTAATCGAAGAAAAATACAGAAGATGTCTTCCTACTGATATTTATATCAGGGAAGAAATATACTCAACCCCAAAATACAATCTAGCTACAGCTGTACAACCAATAAAATAATAACACCTGTACAAGTCTAACAAACTTTTATATACAGTATTTACACGTGCTCTGTTACTCCCCCTCAAGGTGGACGGTGAATATCAAGAACCTCCATCTTGGACAGCAATTTGAAAAGCTGAGCAGCAGGTAAAGCTTTTGTAAAAACATCAGCTAGCTAACTGATGTTGAGTCCGAATTGGAAGTAACTTGAGAACACCTTTACTAAGCTTATCACGAATGAAATGGCAATCTATTTCAATGTGTTTGGTTCGTTCGTGAAAGATAGGATTAGTGGCGATATGGACAGCGGCTTGATTATCACAGAAAATCAATTCTGGTTCTTTGGTTAAGACTTGAAGATCCTTCAGCAGCTGTTGAATCCAAACAAGCTCACTAGTTGTAGTAGCCAATGCACGATACTCCGCCTCAGCAGAGGATGTAGACACTGTGCTTTGTTTCTTAGCTTTCCAAGAAACTAAAGAATGACCAAGAAATACACAGAAACCTGTTACTGATTTTCGGTTATCAGGACATGAACCCCAGTCAGCATCTGCAAAAGCCCGAAGCTGGAAAGAAGATGTAGCAGGGAAAAGCAAACCCTGGCCAGGAGTACCCTTTAAGTACTTAAGGAGATGATGAGCAGCATCCATATGAGGCTGACGAGGTTGAGAAACAAATTGGCTCAATTTATGGACTGCAAAAGTGATATCAGGCCGGGAAATGTTCAAGTATAGAAGACGACCAACTAGTCTTCGATAAGGAGATGGATCATCAAGTAAAGTGCCTTCAAAAGAACTTAACTTGACTTTAGGATCCATTGGTAATGAAGCTGGTTTACAAGCAAGGAAACCAGTATCCTCAAGAATCTGTAATGTGTAATGTCTTTGAGAAAGAAATAGACCTTTAACAGAACGAGCAATTTCTAAACCAAGAAAGTATTTTAAATGGCCAAGATCTTTGAGTTTAAACTGGTTGTTGAGAAAAATTTTCAAGGAATGAATAGCAGCCACATCAGAACCCGTGATGATAATATCATCAACATAAACCAACAAAGCAACAAAAGATGAACCAGAACTCTTTGTGAATAGAGAGTAATCAGATTTGGATTGAACAAAACCGTAAAGAGTAAGAGCATGAGAGAATTTTGAAAACCATTGTCTTGAAGCTTGCTTTAATCCATAAATGGATTTATGCAATTTGCATACTAATTTCTCCCCCTGAACTCTATTATTATTAGGCAGCTTAGAATATCCCAGAGGCAAATCCATATAAACTTCCTCAAACAAATCACCATGGAGGAAAGCATTATTAACATCTAATTGGATTAAAGGCCATTTGTTACTAGCAGCAACAGCAAGAAGGATTTTGACAGTAACCAATTTAGCCACTGGGGAAAAAGTCTCTAGAAAATCCAAACCTTCTTGTTGTGTGTACCCCTTTGCTACAAAACGAGCTTTATGCCTCTCTAAACTTCCATCAGATTTATATTTGACTTTATAAATCCATTTACACCCTATGGAATGTTTACCAACAGGAAGAGGTATAATTGTCCATGTATTGTTGGTCTCCATAGCCTCTAATTCCTTCGACATGGCCTCTCTCCAATGATCAAACTTAACAGCTTCATGGTAAAATTGAGGCTCATATGTAGAAGATACGGTAAGTAGGTAATTGGAATGAGAAGGGGATAAATTGTCATAGCAAATGTAATTTTCAATGGGATAGGGTGAATTTGAGGAATGAGAATGGTTATGAGATAAGAGATTACAATGAAAATCCCTTAAGTAGGAAGGTGGGTTAGTAACCCGAGAGGTTCGTCTAATTAGAGGGGAAGATTGTAAGATAGGTTGAGCAGGAGTATTTTGAGAAGTATGCTCACTAGGTAAAGAAGAAACTGATGGTGCGGAATTAGTAGAAGGTATTGGTACATGAGGTATACGAGAGATGGGTTTTGGTAAAACCAAATTGGGGAAAGGGTCAATGAGATCATTGGAATGAGGTATGGAATGGAAGGGAAACAAATTCTCATGAAAAACTACATCTCGAGAATGAAAGAAGGTTTTTGTGACGATGTCATAAAGTTTGTATCCTTTAATACCTGGTGTGTATCCAACAAAAACACAACCTGTGGCTCGGGGATGAAATTTGTGACGATGAGAAAGGAGAGTTGATGCATAACACAAGCTTCCAAATACTCGAAGAAAACCATAATCAACAGGAGATTCATACAATAACTGAAAAGGAGCTTTCTTCTGCAACAATGGTGAAGGAGTTCTATTTATCAAATAAGTTGCTGTGAGCACACATTCCCCCCAGAATTTTATAGGAACTCTAGACTGAAAAAATAAGGCTCGAGCCACGTTGAGAAGGTGTTGATGTTTGCGTTCCACGACAGAGTTCTGTTCAGGTCTTTCTACGCAAGAAAATTGATGAATAACACCTTTGGAACTGAAGAAATCTGTGAAATGTAACTCAGGAGCATTGTCTGAACGAAATTGCTTAATGATTGTGTTAAATTGAGTTTCAATCATGGAGAAAAACTTAGGAATAATAAATTTCACATCAGACTTTTGTTTCATGAGAAAGATCCAGGTGAAACGAGTACAATCATCAACTAAAGTCAAGAAATATCTGTAACCAGCATGTGTTGGAACCTGATATGGACCCCATGTATCACAGTGAACTAAATCAAAAGGAAACTGGGAAAGATTATTATGAGAAACAAAAGAGAGCCTTCGTTGCTTAGCCAATGGACAAATAGTACAATGATCAGTCTTATTGTCAGAAAATTGTAATCTATCTTTTAACATGTCTAGCTTCTTAAAAGATAGATGTCCAAGCCGATGATGCCAAGTGTGAGAATTCACCTTATTAGCAACTGATAGGCTGGAATTACAAGAATCAGTAGCAATGAAGCAACTATGATTATTTGATATGGAAGAATCATCATCAAGAACATAGAGATCTGCTATTCTTTTACCCTTGCCAATCATCTTCAGGCTGTGCAGATCCTGGATGATACAAGAATCAGTGAGAAATCTAACATGTATATGAGCACCCTTCGTTAATGAACTCACTGATATCAGATTAAATCTGAACTGAGGAATATAAAGAACATCTTGTAACAACGAATAAGAATTAAGCTTCACGGTTCCAGAAAAGTGAACAGGAATACGAGTGTGATTAGGCAAAGTGACAAAAGAATTCTTGAGAGGTTTCATTGTGTGGAAGACAGATTGATTGAAACAAATATGGCTGGTGGCACCTGAATCTATAATCCAATGTTTGGGAGAAGTAAAAATTGGATTAATATCTGCAGAAAAACAAGTACCTGATGCCTGAGCAGAAATAGCATCAGTTTCTATGCCTATCTTTGCAGCAGAGAGATGAATATTCAACATAGTCATCAAATGTTGATACTGAGATGGATTGAGCATTTGAACGAAGCTTCCAAAATTTCCAGAGTTCTCAGCATTCCCACGAGATAAATCATTAACTGAATATGAGACTTGATTCGCAACAGCAGGGGTCTGATTGGAAGAAGCTTGATGAGAAGTATTAGACTTATACTTGGGCTTATATCCAGGAGGATAACCATGTAGTTTGTAACATTTATCAATTGTATGGCCAATATAGCCACAATGAGTACAGACAGGCATGTTAGAATTGAGATTATCTTTCCTTTGTCCTCTAGGAAAATTCTGACCATTGCTAGATCGAGCAACATCGTTTTTCACAACAAAAGCCATAGATTCAGCACCTCCAGAACCAACAGAAGTCACATTAACAGTCCTCTGATGTGCTTCTTGAGAAACAAGGGAGAAAACCTTGTTGATGGGAGGAATAGGATCCATTAATAGCAATTGACCACGCACTTGAGCAAAAGAATCATGCAAACCCATCAAGAAACTCATAACATACTCCATTTGATAATGATCTGCAAGCGCTTTAGTTCCTCCACAAACACATTTTCCACAGGAACAGAAAGGCCTGTAATTACTAAGTTCTTCCCAAATTGATTTCAATTTGGTGAAGTAAGCACTGACAGAAGATGAACCTTGAGTGTGATTCATCAAATCACGCCTCAATTGAAAAATACGAGGTCCATTTTTTTGCTGAAAACGTTCTTTAAGATCTAACCACATTTCATATGCAGAATCGGAGTATATAACACTAGCAGAAATCTCTTTAGAAACAAACTTGAGAAGAAAAAGTAGAAGAAGATTATATTGATTAATCGAAGAAAAATACAGAAGATGTCTTCCTACTGATATTTATATCAGGGAAGAAATATACTCAACCCAAAAATACAATCTAGCTACAGCTGTACAACCAATAAAATAATAACACCTGTACAAGAGCAATATTGTTAGACATAAGTGGAAAAATATTGTTTTCCTAAGGGTTGACCTTGATTTGTTTTACACCGTAAACACTTATTTTAGTTCATTTTATGGAACTATAGATGCTCATTTTTATTTTTACCATTTTGGTCTTCCATTTATAATAAGTTTAAAATAAAGAGTTGGTCTTAAAGACTAAAACAAAACCTTTTTAAATATAAGTAATCCTGATAACTTTGATACCACTTGAAAGTAAAAGTAATCTGTTGAGTCAACTTGTCTCATTCGGTCTCGGAAAAGAAGATTTCTTCAAATTGGTCCTAGGTCAGGGCAGTTAACCATTTTAAGGGACTATAGGTCAGGCAAGCCACGTGGCAGCAGAAAAACTGTAACTGATCAGGTCATCCGGAGATAACAGTTTGGGTATGGGAGAATCAAAGAAGATGATGATAAGATATGACCGAGGGGTAGTACGACAGGGGATGTGGAGGCCATCTGATCAGTGGGCACCCTTCGAGGAGGAGAAGGGTCTAAATCAATAACGGGCATATTAGTCACGGTATTGGCTAATTTTTCACTACCAACTAGGTGGTCATGGACTTAGACCGTGACCATGGGGGTCATGACCACGGTGCGCCAAACTTGCGCCAAAATTCCTGCCAACATTAGGCACGGCCCCAGACTGGTGGTGCTCATTTTCCATACAAAACATTTCTTATACGCCCCCAATAAACCACTCCCATCTTTTTCTACTCATTTTTCCAACTTTTGTAATCAAACGCACCTTTGTTTTTTACGATTTTTCATGGAATCCAATTCTTTGGGATGGGTAAGTAATGTTTTCCATGAAAAATAAGTCGAATATGGAGTACATGCTGCATTGAATACTATTGTTTCCATAGCATACATGGGATCAAGCAGTACAAAAGTAAAATAGAGTAAAACTAGGATTTTCTACGCGATGAGGTGAGATTTTTGGCTCGACAATATTAAAATTATGTACATGCTAGCGTGCGTTGAATAAGGGGAACTACAATTAGGCAAATAAATCCAGTTTGAGTTTATGAAGCTTAGTGAAGTTAAAATGGATGTCTCATTACAAGCCCCTCTTGCAAAAGTTACTAGTACTCGGATTCTGCTTCTTGCTTCTAGCTAACACGAGTCACTTCTCTCTAAGAATATGCTGTCTGTAGTCAGTAATCAGTAATCTGTTTTTTTTTTTCCTTCCTTCAAATTTTCGGAATCTTTGCGTGGTTGACAGGAGTCACTTCTATCAGAAATATGCTGATGCTGGCGAAATCTTCATTGCTTTTCTTTTTTCCTTCCATATTTCTTTCCTTCAATATGTAGCAGTTTACATAGCTCTATGATGACATCATGCAAGTTGTTGTAGTCGTAACTTTGGAAAACACAGTTTGAGGAGAAAATTTTGGAATGAGATTCCACTTTAAGTGGAGGGTTGCTGGCTATGTTTGAACATACTGAAAGAGACTTTAAATTAAGTCAAATATTCGACTCCTGAATCCTACTAAGTTCCCTGTCAACAAATTCAAGTGTCAGATATTATCAGCTGCCCTATTTTATTCAGCAAATAGATAATATTCAGAAGTTAAATCTATTGAACCCGTTCTGCATCATTAGGTTTCTCTAATCTATTTAATTGTAAAAGATTCCTCTAATCTACTTACCTGTGTAATTCATTCACAGCATTTTATTATTATTCTTATCATTTCTGGCATTATTTTACACACTATATGTACCATGCATCCAAGTTCACAATGACCAAATGTTTGAACCTCCCCGGTATAGATGATTTAATGTTGTTGATAGATAGACATGGTTTAGAGATCAATAACCTTCTGGCAGGATGTGCATTTTATTCGAATTTATAGCTTTATTTTTCACCCACATTGTAAGGTTTAAATGTCTTTAGCATTGACGACACTTATAAAATGACAAAATTGACACTTTCACTTGCTCTTCTACCAAGTTGTAGACATGCATTTAACTAAACACACTTCCACATATTGGTTGTCTTCTAAGCAGATGCATGCCAATCCTGCAGCTGCTGAGGCAACTATATTATCTCTATGCCAGTCTCCTCGACCGTATCAGGCATGTCAGTTTATTATTGGTAAGTAACATGATTATCTATGATTGTAATTTCAATAACTGAGTATAACATTAGTTATGTATGTAGTTGGAAGTTGATTATGCGAATGGTTTGGCACAATAACATTCTTAATGTGCTTGTTAAAACTAAATGTCTTAATATGTTCTTGAGAGGCTTTGAAGTTCATGTTTTTAGGTACACGTTCTATGCGGTTATATGGGTTGAAGACAGGATAGAAAAGATGCGAAAAAGAGCTTTATGAAACCCAACATCAGTTTGATTTTCGGCTGAATGATAGAATTTGTTTTTTTTGGAAACAGAGATTTTATTTAAAAAAAGAAATGCTACAAGCGTAGAGGACCAACAGTCCACTTAGTTACATCGATATAACATTACAGAGGCAACTCCTACAGTACCCATTTTGGAGAATATCTAACAGTCCCTAAACTTATCATCAGTGTGCTGACGTTGATTAATCATCAGATCAAGACATTTTTTTTAATGAGTCACATCTTCGCATTAGCTAAGCAACTATATGTTCTATTGGGATGCCATAGGCAATCTATGTTGTCACTTTTCGCATTCAACTGATATGACTTGTAACAGAGTCTGGTTTTAGGATTAAAGAATTGGATTTTAGAATAGAAAAGGATTATGATGGTCATTCAGGGTTATGAGCTGTAACTTGTGAACACTATTTATTCAAGGTTAAAGTTGGTAAGGTTTGCTTATCAAGAAAAAAAGCTGTCAAGGATTTTTTTTTAATTTCTTTCTATTTTTTCTATTTTTTTTTGATGAGAGGGTTGAGTTTGTTGATTTAAGAATGTGGGGGTTGAAAAGGCAAGTAAAAGTACAAAGTTCAGGAAATCAATAAAAAAAGAAAAAAAAAAGAAAGCCTTGGACTCACACTCTCGCTAAGGTGTGGCCTTCTATAATTCTCACCTTGAGATGAAATTAACAGAGTCTCACCATTAAGATAATGAAAATCAACAGAGAAAATTTTATTTATTAACTTGTTATTAGTTGCCAATACAAAGCTTGCCCAATTAACAGTAAATTTCTCTTTGTATTTTTTTTAATGAGAAGATTTCCTAAGTCCTCTAAAATTTAAGGCTCCCTAAACCAGTTAACATTTATTTAATTACAAATAAGAAAGGGACGAAACAAAACCTAAAACCTAAAACCAAACAAGTAATTAACTTGGATACTAAATAACCACAGAATTATCGAATTACCCCTACCTCAATAATTATCAATGCTCAAGTAAATTGGGAAGCTGTGCGTTTTTTGTTGAACAGTGGGGTTTGAGGGTTAAAGATTTGTCGCAATTCAACCTGTCCTTTTTTAGGCACGTGGTTGTGGAGATATATGACTATACGAGGGAAAGAGCTGTACTGCGATGGAATATTGTGGTGGGGAATGGGATGTCTGGTGGGCCCAAAGGAAGTAATCGAGCTTTAGAGGGGTAGCCTTTGGATATTTATAAGCATGGGATGAAAGTTATTTGCTAAGAATATCTTATTTGAGGTAGAAGATGGAAAGTGGATGAGATTTTGGCTTGATTGTTGGTGCGGGGAGTTAGTTTCTTTTATCTTTTAAAATCTGTATTGTTTTGTCTGTCCTGAAGACGGCAGAGTTTTTGAACGTAACCATGTCTTTGGACCATGTTTTGCAAAAAACAATATGGAACAACTTTGGAATTTATGATGGCGGTATTTGTAATTTACACAATCGGCTATATAATTGTTTCATACTAATGATGCTTTAAAATATCCAGAAAATTCTCAGGTGGCAACTGCAAGGTTTCAGGCTGCTTCTGCAATTCGAGATGCAGCTCTCAGAGAATGGGGATTCCTCACAGCTGATGAAAAGAGAAGTTTGATTAGGTAATTTACCAAGTTGGAAGTGCCTATCAATTTCATAAACTTATTCTTGGAACATATATTTTAGGAGAAATTTCAGTGAAAGATATTATTTTTTTGATTGCAATTGAGGAGGGATCACCATTGCCTCCCGGGTCTAGGGATAGAAGGTTTGGGTGGGTAATTTGTAGGGGGATTTCTCTTGCGAATCCTTTTCTATATCTTGGTGGATTCCCATTCATTCTCTCTTTCAAACTTTGCATAACGCTATTAAAAATGGGAGTTCCTTTAAAAGTTCAATCCTTTGCTTGGTTGGCTGCCAAGGGAAAGTGATATCCAACTTAAGAAGCCATATTCTTTTCTTGTCACCTTATTGGTTTCTATCATGCAAAGAAGAGGGTGGCAGTATTGATCAATTTTTCTATTTGCAAATATCCTTTCTTTGGTGTCGGGTCTTGATAGAATTGGATCTGGTGGGAGCTTGTCTGAAAAGGTGGAGCGAATTTCTTCACTTCTGACAACTTTTGCTGATTTTGAGTTTTCTTTGATTCTAAGTAGTTGGAAAGAAACCATATAGTGGAATTTGGTTGGGTCAGCGGACTTCTTCCTTTTTTTGTGTGTTGGGGGTGGGGTTTTAACAGTTTGTTTCTTTGTTTCTTTGGCTGTTTTGTTTTTTTGTATTCCTTTTTTTTTTTAATAGACCTATTTGTTGATGGAATCCTGGTCCATCATTTCTCTGAATATTAGCCTTTTTATTGATAGTACTTTATCCTCTGCTTCTTTCTTTCTTTCTTTCTTTCTTTCTTTATTTAATTCTTTCTTTTTGATCAATAAAAAAATTGCAGTTTTTGTTTGTCCTTTGTTATGCAACATGCGAGTTCACGTGAGGGCTATGTCCAAGCAAAAATTTCATCAGTGGCTGCTCAATTGTTGAAAAGGGGCTGGTAAGTTTCAAATTTTAACTACCTAACATAATCTGCAGGACGTATATGCAATGCCATGGTGCTGCTAAAAATTGAGGTTAAAGGGGAACGTTGTTTTACATCATTTAATGAATGCACTGCGCATAAGAATTAATTATCCAATCTGTCAAAGAAATCCACAAAAGGTTTAAACTAAGATGAAATAAATCACATTGATTGCAAAATAAGAGAGAAGAAGATAAAAGGGGAAAAACATTGTCAAGGATTTCTCTAGAAGCTATAATAAGTTTTGAAGTTGTCAAAGAATTGTGAGAAAGGGGTGAAATGTGTTCCAGAGGCACTCTTGCTAACAATCTTTTTTATACCAGGACAATCAATTATTCTATTTATTTATCTATTTGAGAGGCAATTGTTAGAATTTTCGTAGGTGAAGCAAGCGTGAGTAACTTGAATGAAGGCTTGTTTTAAACATCTAAAAGACTTTACCAAGGTGTTGGCCGCTTCAGTTGAATTACCCTTTTTTGCCTTTCTTCATTGTTAACAATTTGTGCACCTATATAGGTTCTACAACCTAACCGTGAGAACTTTCTTTGTAGTATGGCATTACCACATCCATAATAAAACTGCAACTTTGTACTTTTACCAGATACATGTGAAACTCATAATTCTCCATTGAAGAACCTCAAATCTGTTATGGCAAGGTCTGGAACTGATCTGATATCAAGGGAGAGTGTTAGCTTACGGTTATGGGTTTTGGGCCGTGATGACTAGCTATGATAGAGGAGAGTGGAGTGGGCCAAGAGTGGTGGTAGGCAATGTTAACGATCTAGATGTTGGATCTGAGAGAGCTAGTGATTTAAATCACAAATGTGATCAACATTGTAAAAGTATGTTTTGTGTTAATCTATGTTATTGACATGAGTACTATTTGTAGTTATTATACCAAGGGGGTTACTCTCTTCCTACAATACCACCTCTAAAAGGGTGAAGGTGGGATTTAATCCTTGGCATTTGATATCAAGACAATATATGATTTAGTTCTATTACAGAAGACAATTTATTTTTAGAGATGAGAGATGTGCTCAGGGTTAACTAATGAATAGTGAATCTGTATGAAAGATAAAATCTCCGCAGACCAGGAAAGCCAGACTACCACATGCAATAGCACGATAAGATCAACTCAGAAAGTCACAGGAATTCGGTCAAGTCATAGCAAAGTTTTATTTATACTATATAGTCGAATAACCTTAAAGATATCCCTTTAGTGCCTATATTAACTGCTGATGGGAAGATCCTAGCTCAGGATGCATGAAAGTTGACTTGACTGATATGGCCCCTATTGTGGTTTCTTCTTTTATCCCAGCGCATATATGAGGCCTTCTAATTAACCTCTTGCACTTCTTGGGTTAACTACAATCATTTATATTTGAGTAACATTTCAATTATTTGTTGCATTGAATTCCGTTAGTTTGATCAAAAAAGAAAAATTGAGTTAGTAATGCAAGAGAAATTGATATAAACTCTGTAGTTTTCAGCACGTTTGTTCATTGTGTAGGCTAGACTTTACAGCCGCTGAGAAGGAGGCATTTTTTTACGAGGTATCACCGATCCCAAAGTATCTTAAGCTGCTTTCTTTTGTAACTTTCTTTTTTCCAAATAACAGAAATTCCATTTTTGGTCAGAAAAGTATTAAGCTACTCCCTTCGATTTTGTACTTTTCACTTTTAGACTTTTAATCCTTGCATCACATAATTTCATTTGCTCTTTTTTTACCCAAGCAAATGCTTTTCCTATATTATTTGTTCGACGGCTTAACTTTTTGTAGGATATGCAGTATGCGTGCTTACATAAAAATGTGTTATCTCAAAATTTTCAGCTTTGCTAATCACTATAGCACTTTCCAGATCTTTCCCACCTTGTATTTTGGGGCTCCTGTCAATTTGATTAAAGGGATATATTGTTTGTGTAGAAATTTGTTGACGCGAAAAGAAAAATATATCGAAAATATGACCGAAAATAGGGAGAAATATGGAAATGCTGGGAAACATGAAGTAGATCTAGTAGTGAGTTAAGAAAGTCTAAAATTTGAGTATTTGACTATGCTCAGACCTATATCCTCCACAGAAGAGGACACTAGGGTGGAGTAAAACAATAGCTGAAATTAGATCAAGCTATCAAATATTGTCAATTTAAATTTTATGGAAGTAGAAAATATATTAGCAATTACCTTTCCCATGTAACATTGAACAGCTATAGGTATGAAATATATCACACGTGACTGTAAAAAAAGACTCCATGAGATAAACCGACAATAATCACTGATCTTCCCAATAGCTGGAAATGTTTTCTTCCGCTATAAGGGGTTGTCAAGGGGGACAAGAAGAAGACCAAATGCTTGACTTAATGTGGTTTGGTTGGAGAGGAATAGTTGATTATATTATTGTTATTATTATTATTATTATTATTATTATTATTAGTATTATTATTATTATTATGATTTTGTTGAGGATAAATTGGTGGAGAAGGAAAAGCTGTGGTTGAAGATCAGATTTGGGCATTCGTGGGGATCAGGTTCTAAGGCTGTTGCTGTGATTCCCCGTGTAATTGAGCACTTGGGTTGATCAAGTCTAAATATACGGAATATTTAAAACAATACAACATCATTCTCAGCATGGAGAGAACAAACGAAAGAACAAACAATAAATTTGGAAACGATATGAAAATCCTCAAATGTAAAACCCATATAAAAAGTCAATAAGATAAATACCAAAATAACCCAGCATAAGATGTCTCAATACAGTCTTCCAAAAGTCACTGAATATACAAGCTAGAGTGTCTCGAAGAAACTAAATGGAAATGTAAAAGTGCTAACTAACTATAATAGAAATATAATAGAAAGATAGAGACTCCAAATCTGATATCCTGGAAAGATGGAGATGGAGGTATAGCAAATGCTGATTGGAACTAGAATGCTACGCGAGTGGTCCAGTCCTAGCACCTGAGATCCACATAAAAGAGATGGGCCAAAACCCTAGAAAATAACTTAGCTATGCAACTCAAAGCAGTTATATGAGTAGATGATAAAATCACAGTTTATATATATCTCTTAATAAACAACTCAACCCATAAACGTAACCTCACAATGTAATAGAGTTTTTTCAATTCATTTCATTATTTACTTATTCTCATTAAATAGACAACACGTAATCAAAACGCGCCTCTTCCTCTCGGCCATCTCAAATACATGCGGTACACCAAATTAAATCGTCACATAGGCCTCAATCGATTGTTTAGCACCGCTAAAACCCCCGTAGACACCGTGCTAAACAGCGTCGAGATAACACATCATACTAAATTGTGCTCAGCAAATATTACATTACACATCCTGATGCCACCTAATATTCGCATGGCTGGAACTTCACATTTCACAACGTAGTGATGTCGCTTCTCGGTGCCCACCCATTCATTTCCATTTCATATGTTCATATATCAATGACATTTTAACACATCTTTATTCACTCCGAGCAAATGACTCAAACCTTAATTACCCCACTCTCGGGTCATATCATTTAGAATCCCTCCGTTGCATTAGGAGCTATGGAATCAATATCATTACATAGCCTTTTGTAAAGTAAAGCATTTAAGTAAGAGTCTATTAGATTGATTAAGGTTTTTGAGTCGTAACAACTACCCTTCTCTAAATTCCGTCCGTGGGCCGCCTCACCGAAGTGAAATCCAAACAAGGAACCCCCCAATATACTTACGTTTAGATAGGATAATTGTTAATACAAGTTAATTAGGGTTTTTATTGTGCTAGAGTAAAAGAAGGATTTAAATATCTACAGGGGAAATTCTCCGACTAATCCAACACTATTATTCAACAACCCAACCAACAAGAAGTAATTTCCCGTACTCCTTTTATCATCTACGTGACAAAATGAATATCAATACTAGTAGGGTCTCAAGTAGAGCTCAAATGGTGTTCTTGCATGAGTGGGGCATGTAATTATTTTACAAGAGTACATTACATCATACGAGGGTCCATCAATATTTTTAAGTGTCCCAAGTCACTTATATTTTTATTACATTAATTCAAATAGCGTCAGTAAGGTCCGCATGACAAATATCATCTCATGAGGACGAGCGTGTCAAAAGTACTCATTCTAATGCACAAGGTACAAACCCTACTAAGCATGCATACTTTATAGGATTTAATAAATCTGAATTTACGTCCGCGTCATATAATATCATATCTCAATTGCCAAATTCTACAAATGGGGTCCAACACTTGAATATAAATTTTCATGTTCCGAGGTCTACAATTAATTTCCTCAAAGTAATAGGGCTGAAAACAGTAATCTCGAGTACATAAACTATTTAAATCCACTTATTTGTACTTTAATTAGGAATAACCAAATTTCCAGGGTTACTAATTAATTTTAAACATAAAAAATAATGTAGGTAAATTTAGTCAACTACGCATATAAAAGGAGGAGAGTAGAAAGTTATTTGCCTCATATGCATCTCAAGAATTAGTTTCCGAATTGGTGACGAAACCTCCCGAAAGTCTCCTAAAAAATGGTCTCTAAATCCTCTTTTAAAAGTATAAGAAGTTTGGTGTTTCAATTTAAAATTAGGATAAAGTTTTGGGTGTAAGCGGGTTGTTTAGATGATTAGGTAAGCTGAATTATTTGTGTGAAGAATTTTCGCAAAAGGCTGCTGCTGGTAAGGTATTATGAATGTGAGAGAGCGATGGCCTTTGTCTTTGTGCCAATAATTAGCAAATAAAGTTGTCCCCACTAGAAACCCATCAGCTATTATCCATAGCCTAGCCGAGGGAAACTAATCCCCCTTTTTTTTCTCTAGTCCTCCGAAATTCCCTGGGCCTATCCTTCTCCCTAGTAGTTGAAATGACCTGGTTTCTAAATACAAGGAATAAGGATACGTTGACAACGAAATGATTAATGGGCAGAGGAGAAAGAAGGCTCTCCTTAAATATCCCACCCTCGCTGCAATTTAAGGAGTATTAAAACCCTAGAGACCTATTAGATCATTAGCCCCAAATCTCAACCTTAGAAAAAGAGTACAACCACTCCTAGCCGTCCAAGTGATTAAGCCGAGACCCCCTTTTTAAAGACCTACAATTGTCTATTTAAAACCCAAGGCGCTGAATCGTAGAACCTTAATTAATCATCCTCCTATGGACAATACTTATGACCCCACAATTGGTAAGCGACTACGCCCAATAATAAAGTACCACGCTAGCCCTATTCTTTAAATGGTGGGTCCCCATGAGATGTGCGTGTCGTATCCTGATTAGGTACTCAAATTGAAATAATTTGTTACCAGTTTCCCCATGAGATGTGCATGTCGTATCGTTATTTTTGGAAAAATCACGTGTCTTGTCGAAACACTTATTACGTGTCGAGTCCGTGTTTCATAGGTAACAACTGCTCCATATTCTTTACTTCTCTTGACTTTGAATATTGAAACTCTTCCCCTCTCAACTACCCTTAATTTTCCTGCATGTTTTATCTGTTCTTACTAAGATATGAGATTTACTTGAGCAGAATTTTTTTAATTGAGAAGCCCCTATCTGGTTAGAGTTTAAGTTTAAGTAGGGTGACTAATGAACAGAGCCATGGTGAGTTGTATGTTGTTCATGCTCACTTGGTCAATTTTTAGGGGTTGGTCTGTGAACTGTTGATCCACCTCAGTTGTACATTCTTTCTTTCATTCTTTAACAAATATCCTGTTTTGAATCTTAAAACCAAAACAAGATGTTACAAAAACAGGGAACAAGATCTTAGATCCAAAGACATGGCATGCTCTTGTACCTAGGTTCTTTCCTTGATGATAGCAGTGGCAACATTTGATTTTTTATCCACTGCTATCTCTATTACTTTGTTCTTGAGCTTTAAATCATCTTCATGATGACGGTAAACTCGTCCATGCCCTATGGCTGCCGATGTATTAGATTTACGCCTGAATACATGACCTTTGAGGCTATAATTGGCTTTCCAAGACTTCCTGCTTACCAAATAAAATACAAAGGCATTGATCCCCCCTCTCTCCGCATATATATATATATATCTATATCTATATATATATATATACATACATACTAATGCCAGACATCTGGACTGCTTTACAACATCATTTTCCCCAAAATATTCCAACTTACCCTAGATAATATACATCTCATGGGGAAATTGGTAACAAATTAATCTTTATTTGAGTACTTAATCAATCTGAGCTCAGTCCTGCACAAACTCGTTTCATTTAATAAATGAGCTTGACTCGAGTCTCGAGTTCGGCTTGTTTGATAAATGGACGAACTTGAATGAGCCTTCCGTTATTCAATAAGGGAACTGTTTATGAAAAGTTCGGTTCATTTGCCGACCTAAGTGTCGGGTGCTAATGGCTGGTCACTTGGTGGCGAACCTCTGTTCTTGAAGGAAAAATAAACTTATCCTGTTATTTATTCAGCATAATGTTGCAATCAAATTAATTTTTGAAAAGTTAGTGGGGTTAACTGCAGTTTTTATCCATCTTTAACGAAATCTCAATAGTGTTCTCACTTGTGAATACTTTTCAAGACCTCAAATTGGCTTGTTCTTGAGTCTAAATGTTGTCAAAGATTTCTTGTGATCTCTTTGAAAGTTGAAGTGCCTAATAGTTCTATATATACAGGTAAAACGGGCCATTATTGGCAGTCATGGTCTAGATGTGCAGTTCATTGGAATCAATTTTCTGGAATCTTTGGTATTTATCACACATTGATAATCACGTCCATACAAATATTAGTTTTTGAATACTTTTTCTTCAATTTTAACATATTTTTGTCTAAAATATGTGACTAAGAATTGTTTTTTCAGGTCTCAGAATTTTCACCCTCTACTTCAACTGTTATGGGCCTGCCTAGAGAGTTTCATGAACAGTGCCGGAAATTATTAGAGCTAAACTATCTGAAGGTTTTCTGACACAGGCCAGCTATTAGCTTTTCCCCCTTAATGAAAGATCTTCGGACATTCTCATTTTCACTATCTATATATTTTTTTCGTCTAAACATTCACAGACATTTTACTGCTGGGCACAAGATGCTGCTCTAAGTGTCACAAATAGAATTATTGAATCTGATTCTGAAATACCTGAGGTTAGAGTTTGTTCAGCAGCCCTACGTTTCATGCTTCAGATCCTGAACTGGGAATTTCGCTACAACACAAACGCAGTTGAAAGTGCAAAAAACATCATAGATGTTTATTCCGCTGGTGTTAGACTAGATAATAACTCATCACCTAAGAGGTCTGATTATAGCATAGTTCAGGTAACGAATTTATTCTCTCTGGCAATTAGTAATTTATAATCCTTTGGTTCTGAGTTAAGAGTCCTACTTTCCTTTTTTGCACGGTTCAATTAAGAATCTACTTCGAAATCAATGAACAAAATTCCATCTCTGGTAAAGATTAATTTTGGTCATTGATAATGTTTAA
Source organism: Sambucus nigra (assembly GCA_949130495.1). NCBI lineage: Eukaryota > Viridiplantae > Streptophyta > Magnoliopsida > Dipsacales > Adoxaceae > Sambucus > Sambucus nigra. The sequence goes on from OX422208.1 coordinate 746,364,866, forward strand.
AGTCAACTTTCTTTTCCAAGTTTGACTTTCAAATGTGGGCTCTTAATTTGGGAGCGGTGGTTTGTATGCAATGGTGTACTCTGAAGAAGAACATGCGAGAAGAGATAGAGGTCTTTATGTTGCTCATTCATCCTCCTGGAGATGGGGGATGTGTCTCACTGTTGCCATTTTCCTGACAATAATTTGTATTATTTCTGAATAAAAATACTATTTGAAAAGTAGCCAGTTCTTGTAATATAACTACATCGTGTATGCTAATGTTTTCGTTGCATCAATTGATTTGTGCCTTTGAAAATCCCGATATTGCGAAATATTCAAGCATCCTATTACATTTTGTATTGTTTTTACCTCGTTCATAGATGTTGACCATTGTGAATTTCACGTGATTCTCTTATTATGTTGCTTGTAGCCTGGTCCTTCTTGGCGTGATGTTCTGATTTCAACTGGTCATATTGGGTGGCTTTTGAGCTTGTATGGTGCGCTGAGACAAAAGTTTTCGTCTGAAGGTTACTGGCTTGACTGCCCTATTGCGGTCTCTGCTCGGAAGCTTATAGTACAGTTCTGCTCCTTGACAGGAACCGTATTTCCATCAGGTACGTGTTTTTTTCCTCACTTCTCCTTTTGCCGTTAATTTACCTCTTTCACATGGATAAGGTATAATGTTCTAAAGAACTTCCTATGGTGATAGTTTTGGTTTGACTTGGCTAATGTGAATATCCTATGTAATATTTGCTTTAGAAGAAATGCACCTTTGTGCTCTGTAGTGATCTTTATATTTCCAAAAGAATAAAACAAAGCTTTTAAGAGTGTTAGACTGATTCTCTTATGAAGTAGTAATAATAAATTAAAGTTGGTCTATTATGACTTGTTCAGTTTTAGATAATACACATGTATCTCTAGAAATTTGTCAGATAATGGATACATTTTACATTATTACATTATGTTATTGGAGCTGTTTGTGAACAGATTCAAGCTTGGCCCGACCTCATTCGATATGTAAACAAGCCAAACTCGAGGTCAAACTTAGGTCTCATGTAATAATCAAGTTGAGCTCAACACCACAAAGCTCAGCTTGGAAAAGCTCGTAAATATAGGGCTTGTTTCATAAAATTAATGTTATTATTTACCACACATTGTTTTTATATTGTCTACTTCTAATATACATCCTTCTAATGTATGCACTCGATAGTTCCTAACGTGGTCATACTTATTCCACGTCTCCACTTCATAACCATTAGATCTATAGGTTATTAACTAGGAACAAGTAGGAGAAAATGATCAACTCTTGTTTTCAATTCTAGATATTAGAGCCCCATTTTACTCTTCCACTTCTTGCAAAGGCAAGATCTTCAAGATATCAGACAAATAAATCAAATAACCTCTTCTAGCAAAAAAATAGTCCTAATAAATATACATATACTAGATATACCCGTGCCTAGAGACACTACACGTAAAATATAAAAGTTAACAAAATATGGCATAAGCAGCAATGTTTTAAAAAGCGCGCTATTGCGAACGCAATAGCGCGCACTTGCGTTTTGCGGGCCAAAAACGCAACATTGCGGTCAATGTATTACGGGATGCTCAAAAAGCCAATGTTTAAAAATGCGCCCGAGGCGAGGGAAAAACGCCTCGAGGCTTAAGCCTCAGGCCATAAAATAGAGGCTTACGCCTCGATGCGCGCCTCACGCCTTTTTTCTGAAGCGCGAAAAAAAAAAAAAAAAAAATCTTTCATCACAAAGTCTGTTTTTTTAAAGGTTAAAATTCTTCATTTTTCTAAAATTGCACCTAACTTAAAAAAATGTTGTTTTAATCTACTAACTCTTATTCTTTTTTTTATTTTAGTTTAGTTTTAAAGTTGCACTTAATTTTGTTTTTCTTTACTAATTTGTTTGAAATAAGTGTATAAATTTGTTTGAGACTATATTTTGTTACAAATATATAGTTTGTTTGAAATAACTGTACAAAATTAACTTCAATATGACTTTTTTTTAAAAGGTTTCTATTTTTTGGTTTTCAACTTATATTAATATGTTTTCTTTAACTTATACTAATATATTTTAAAGGTTTTTTTTTTTTAATAAACTTAGGTTAATATGTTTTATTATTTTTTTAATAAAGTTGCTATTTTTTTAATCTTAGCTTGAAAATCAATGTTTTTTTTAATAAATTTGATTGTTAAGTTGCATTGATTAATTTATTGTCATATTATAAAAGAACCAATATGTGAATGAAGCTAAAAAAATGATTTTGCCAATACAATTTTGCATTGATTAATTTATTGTCATATTTAAAATAACCAATATGTTCAAATTGATTTTCTTTTTCTAAAAAGTTATATTGGGGGGAACAAAAAAATGTCAAACTATGTGAGAAAGCCCTCAAGGATGTTTTTTTTGTAGTTTTATTTTATATTTCTTTGTTATTTTAATTTTATGGTTTTATTAGTATTTTTTAAATATTATTTTGCTCTTTTTTTTTTTTCTTTTCGGTGAGGCTTACGCCTCAAGCGCCTCGAGGCTTACGCCTCGCCTCGCCGCGACTAAAACGCCTCGCCTCGCCTTTCGCCTTTTTAAACATTGCAAAAAGCGTGCGCTATTTTGCGCTATTTGGCGCAACAGGAACGCTATTCATGTTTTTTTTAGAAATCTCAGTTTAGTTAAGGAGGGGGGAAAAGTTTTACCTTATTTCACGTTGGGTGAGGTATTCTTTGTTCCAAACCCCCCAATTTACTTATTTACGAAGGTCTCAATGATGTTATTTGCTTATTTTAAAAAGTTTAGCTTAAAAGGTTACTTTTATTTAATATTTTCTATTCCAAACTCTCGGTTTACTTAAACGTTTACTTATTTTACATTTTCCAGTAAATAATGTTTTTTATTTTATAATTTCCAGTTTTAAATGTTACTAATTTTTCAAATCTCAGTTCAAAATGTTTTTTTTTTATAATAATTGTCAGTTTAAAATGCTACATGTGTCATAAATATCTGTTTAAATTGTTATTTATTTTATAATTTTCAGCTTTAAATGTTACTTATTTTTCAGATTTCTGTTTAAAATGTTATTATTATTATTAATTTATATTTGTCAATTTAAAATACTACTTGTTTTATAAATTTATGTTTAAAATGCTATTATATTATAATTTTAAGTTTAAACTTTACTTATTTTACAAATTTCATATTAAAATTTTATTTATTTTATTATTTTTAGCTTTGAATGTTACTTATTTTCAGAATTCTGTTTAAAATGTTATTATTATTATTATTTTTTTAATTGTCAATTTAAAAAGTAACTTTAGAAAAAAATTAAAAAAAAAATTTCAATTATAACTTTTTTTACCAATTTCAGTTTAAAATGTTACTTTCTTACAAATTTCATTTTAAAATGTTATTTTTTTATTTATATTTTATTTATAAGTTTTTTAATTAAAAAGTGGGAATGCATGAATTGCTTGCGCAATGCGCGACGCTACTTTGGAGCCAGAACGCGACACCCTGCGCGACCGCGATTTAAAACATTGATAAGCAGTCAAGAACACGTTCTACCTTCGAAACTTTTTTTTTGAATCGGCCTTCCGTTTCCCAAAACTTGGGTGTCTCATTTTGACGAAGCCTTTTTGTTTTAAAGCATGAACCTTCATTTTGGTGGGATCTTAAAAGCCCCACAAAATTTCATTTCAGCAGGAGAAGATCCGGAGAGCACGAAAATGATCAAGCTCCATACCTTGATATGATTATGCAAACTTATTCCAAAGCACTAATATACAACATAGAGAGTCTTGTTATACACAAATATACAACATGGAGAGTAATATTTTAAAAAGAGTTTTGTTTTCTTCCAAAAATGTAACATGAAAGAGCATGTGGCAGGAGAGAAAATAATAATAGTGCCTACACGATGAAAGTCCTTGTTAAGGTCATAAAATCAAAAGAGCACTTTTTAAAAATATAACAATCTTTGTCCACCCTCGTTGCTCCAGCGGTAAGTGCGAGATCTGGATTGTGTGGTTAGACGCACGGTCTAGGGTTCGATTCCCCCTGGACACATGATTTGAAGCAGGGCGTGTGTGAGGGTGACTCTTGCACAACATCCCCCTGTATAACTTGCACGAGGGAGTCCAAAGGGCTCGTTCGTGTGGAGGTTTAGGGTTAAAAAAAACTATAACAATCTTTGTTGGGACCATGGCTTCTCTATTAGAGCAGTAAACATGTTTATAAAAGAAAACTCTTTTAAGAACTAACAATTATATGCCCACATGGACACGTGAGAGACTTTTGAAACTATAAAGAGGTTCATTAAGTGATGAACAATATAGTCTATAAAACAATAAGCATACAAAATATAGTCTATACAGTCCCGTGACGGGTACTCTAAAAGGAACTCGAACTTTCTTACAGTCCCGTGAGATTGAGCGGATGCCCGACGGTGAGCAAATGGTTAAGAGATTGAGATTGGATTTGAATTAAAGTGAGTTGCCGTGTAAGATTCTCTGACATTTGAAAAGCCCTCATCAAATCCAACTCTAGATGGCTTAGCTGTAAGAGTAGGGTTTCTAGCTCAGTTTTTGTCCATGTACATTACCAAATTTTCACGTCAAATTGGTAAATTTCTATTGCTTTGTTGGAGAATGCATGACCCTTAGATTAACGTGATTTAATCCCAACCGTTAATTGGGAAGATAAGTGAAGACTCAGCTGATTTATAAGATGTACATACATACTAGCACTAGTAAATACCCGTGCCTATACCACTGCAATCCATGTCTATTTTGTAGTGTTATACAGTGGATTGCAATTGTCTACGTGACTACCCATGCCTACGACATTATTTAAGTCCATGCGTACAACAGATTACCTGTGCACCACTTGTGCATATATGATTCAGGATTGAATAGTAGTTGTGCGCTTCTACCCCTTTACATAAAAAACAGCTTTAAAATGACTAACCAAACAGTCATATGGTCTTGAAAATAAGGTCCCGTGTGACTACCGAAAAACCTGTTGAGGTTCCTGTTTCTTTTGTAAGCAAAGGGATCCTTGATTACTTTTATGAATTTCAACTAGTAATTGGTTTGAAATATAGATAACGGGCATGCGCAAGGTCAGCATCTTCTTCAACTACTCTCTGGAATCATACAATGGATTGATCCTCCTGATGTCATTTCAAAAACAATTGAAGATGGAAAAAGTGAAAGGTTATATTCTTGTACTACCCCCCTCCCTTTTTGTGTTTTCTGAGTTGTTTGATGTCTTGCCTATTATTTGGTTTTCTTCAGTGAGATGCTTGATGGTTGTCGTGCACTATTATCCATAGCAACTGTAACTACGCCCCTTTTGTTTGATCAACTTTTGAAATCCTTAAGGTCAGTTTTATAGTATTTAATTGTATCTCTTCATTAACCTATTAATAGTTTTTTTGTTGAATAAGGGATACGAATTCACAAATATCTTTGATGAAGGACACTTTTTGTATATGTGCCTTTACATAAATGGAATTTTATCCTTGATTTTCAGGCCTTTTGGCACCCTTAGTCTGTTGTCTGCCTTGATGTGTGAAGCTGTTAAATATCTCATGGTTAATAACACTGAAGAAGAGACATGGAGTTGGGTGGCACGCGACATCTTATTAGATACTTGGACTGCTCTTCTCGTGGTATATGTTTTTAATGCATTGTAACATGCATTCGATATGTTGGTACCATATGCATGAAAATATTTGGAACCATTCTTTATATGTTCACTTGTAAAATAGTTTTTTTAGAGCATTGTAAGGATCTCTTAATGGCCATTTTGGTTCACTACTCTTTCTGGTGGTCAGCCGTTAGCTATTGAGGGGAACTCTCTTTGGAAGAGGTTGATGGAGGAAATGTGAGTCGGAGGTTGAAGCAATAGAATACTGGTTGTGACTTGGGATTCGTTTCATACTCCTTCCGTCCCAAGTTTATAGTCATGTTTTACTTTTTGGTTTGTCCCGAAATAATAAGTCACGTTTCCAAAACTACATATAAAAATGGGTGAGATTCCAAGTTACCATCCTAGTATTTGATGTACATTCTGGAAATTTACACACACATTTATGAATAGTCAAAGATAACTCTCACTCCTTTTCATAAATTAAAGGTCGTACCCAGTGCACAAGGCTTTCTCTTAACTACAGGGTCTGGGAGAGACGGATGTCGGCTGGCCTTACCCCCATATATGGAGAGGCTGCTCCCATATCTCGAACTCGAGACCAACTGTAGCTTGGGCGAGGGCACTTGCCATATTTAAAAACGTAGTAGTGTCCTCCCAAATGGGGGTCACTTTGTATAAAGTGTACAAGAGATTATGGAGAAGCTTCTAGAATAGGATGATGTCACATGTAGTGGCATCAACATACATCACAAAAGCCTATTTAGCCTATTTTAGAATATTCATTTATAATATCACTAATAAAACACAAAAAATAAAATGTACAATTATTTTACTGGCCTCACATATACATCATTCTCCCCCACTTTGCGATGTACATGCTAGCAAAAAGATGTGGGCGCGTGATGAGAAATCCCAACCATGGCCCAGGAACATGAATTCGACCCCGAAGCTTGCTACATTAAATATCAAAACACCAACGCCTTTAGGAGGGCCAATGATGCCAAATGCATGGCTAGTCTACACCCTCGAGGTTAGGCGCTGCAACTCGACCACCGAATGCGCCTCAAACCCTATCTAGAACGGGCCCACATTATCAGGAGCAACCACGACAGCCTAAGGTAACAAATCAGTCTCGGAAGAGTCAACTGTGGAAAAATCCTCCCCATTCCCAATAAGTGGGAAGAAACCAACGAAAATGCGTGCAAAGCATCCATCTCGTTTCTGAAAATATGGGGAAGAAGTCTCCAATACAATATCCATTCTCATCTTTCTCGAAAATGGGAAAGAAGTCTTCGATATACAACGCCACCTCATCTTACCTGAAAATGGGAAAGAAGTTCATGATCTCAAATATTTACAAATCTCGGTTTTGAGTGCAAGTAATCTAACAGTCCTTGATGAAAATGTCGAGGAAATCCACAATAGAGTACATGTGAGAATCCCTAGCAACTGTAATGAGCCCGGAACATATGTTGGAGCAAGTTAATTGGTGATGAGGTGGTCGTCGGAAGCATCCGTAATGGGGTGGGCCACAGGGAATGGCTCATCCAAAGGAAAATGATCGCGAAATCAAGCGAAGGTTTCCTTGCGCTCCTGCCATCCGACCACACTAACTAATTGCACACGACACTCGTACTTGGCAAGTGAAATTAATTGCAAACCAAAACCCCTAAGCCTCATCGTGCCAGTCAGAACAATCGCGTTTCCAAACGTTGATTTCACCCATGAGGCTTTCGCGGTTGTCTCAATCGATGGACGCATAGGTCTCGACGTTAGATAAATCGAGAAAATCTCTCCCACGGGACCGTTGGTGTAGGGACAGAGATCATCAATCTCTTGGTCAATATCGCCCGCTTGCAAAATGGGCGGTCTAGAATTTCAGTTGTGCTGGGAATTTGAAGGAATAAAATGGGATTTTCAGATTTTTAGTGGTGGGTTGTATAATTTTCCAAACTTTATGGGAAGTTTTGGGAATCTCCATAAATTTGGGGACTGGAAATTCCAGAAGTGGAGTGAGGGTCCAAATAATTTTTCAGAAGTGGAGTGAGGGTCCTGGATTTGTAAATGAGTCAAGGTTTGCATTGAGGGAATAAGGAAATATGATGGTGGGGATGTGGGTTAATTTTTATTTTTTTTTTCTAGAAATTTTTTGAAGGCCCAGGGGTAGGAATTTCCCTTGGAAGTTAGGGCATACTGCGTTTCTTTGCCTTCCCTTTTCAAGCACGAGTTCTTCACCTTCCCTTTGCAAGCACGAGTTTTTCTCCTTCCCTTTGCAAGCACGAGCCTCAGGACTCATGACTGAAGGCTGTCGACCCTACCGGAGCTCCTATAGGGTTTGTAATTGTTCATTGATGATCGTCCGGGAGGGGCGACTCGAACAAGGTGTCTGGCTCATGGTGTGAGGGGGACACATTTGCAAGATGTTGCGATGACGAGCAGAGGCTATCCAGATCTACGAGTTTTCTCAAACGGTCGTCGGTCTTTGGTAGGGGTTGCCGGAGGGTTGCGGTGTAGTGACTATGTCGAGACGTTGTCGATCCATCGTGGGCTTAAGGCTTTTGGAGGCGGTTGCTTCGTTGGAGGAGCTTGTCGGCCTTTGTTTGACACTGTCGATGTTCGTCGGCGATTGTTCAGGGAGGTCGGAGAGGGTAGGGGTTATTCTGATCTCGCGGGTTGTGGTGTTTGGGACCGGTTAGTCAGCGTGGCTAGGGTTTTAAAGTCATGGGGGTGGGCTGGTATCTATGGTTAGGTGACAGGGTTATGGTCGGATTATCCGAAAAGCTAACAGAGGTGGTACCGCTTGATTGCGGGCTGCGGGAGCCAATTTTGGAGGCATGGTCCGACGGTGTTCTCTTCGAGCCTTACCCATGGTTTACGATGTTTGCGTTGACCACATCAATGGTGAATCTTTCTCGGATACCAATTTGATGTACGCACGACGGAATTTACACACACATTTAGGAATAGTCAAAGGTAAATCTCGCTCTTTTTCATATTTTCATTTCTCTAAAAATGTAGTAGTGTCCTCCTAAATGGTGAATACTCTACGGAATTCACACACACACGCATTTAGGAATAGTCAAAGATAACTCTCACTCATTTTCATATATTCATCTCTCTAAAAATGTAGTAGTGTCCTCCCAAATGAGGAACACTCTATATATAGGGTACAAGAGAATAATTGAGAAGTTTCTAGAATATGATGATGTAATGGGTGGGTGATGTCACACGTTGACGGCATCAACCATGGCATCACTAAAGCCTATCTAGCCTATTCTAGATTATTCCAAAAGAATATTCATTTATGCTATCACTAAATAGAGCACAAAAAATAAAATAAAAAAGTTGGCCTCGCATATGCATCATTCTCCCCCACTTGACTCCCCCTCCTGAAGGGAAGCCGTCCTCGAAATCGACCGGCATACATGCTAGCAAAACAATGAGGTGTTTGAGTAGAAATTTTATTAGATTTTGTCTATAAGTGATATCAATTGTGCATTATTAATCGCACTTGTCTAAAAGTACCAGAGATTTTTCATTTTTTCACTTCATGGAATCATGAAGCAACACATTAGCGGTCTTTCTATCCCTAGATTAGTGAACGGGGAGGTTCTGCATTACCAACAAATTCTGCAGACAAGTTCCTCAAAGAAGTCATTTATATAAAGGTCTGAAGAATGGTTTATTTTGGTGTTTATTTTAATTTATTTATTTATGTTGGTTGAAGGGTAGGGGTGGGCGATGGGGTGGGGTGGGGTGGCGCACGTGCGTGTGTGTGTGTGTGTGGGGGGGGGGGGGGGGGGAGTGCTCATTGGGTCATAGTCCTATTCACTCGATGCTTGGCGTCTTGTTGTTTTTTGCGAGTTTAGTGGTGGTGAGAACTGGGTGATACGCCGCTTAGTGGAGGAAGCTTGAGAGGCACCACCTCTTCCCTCAGCCCCCTTTGTGGGGAGGGAGGGAGAGATGTGTACACTGTATACTTCCATCTGTACTGGGCTATTGCCTTATATTCTGGCTACAATTAATTTTAGAATTGGTGTACAGTGAGTTCTGTATAATATGACGGTTGCTTTTGGTATGAAGTCTTCCTATGCTTGCTCGGTAACGGCTACGAAACTAAGAACTTTTGACAATCATTTTCACAGCCAATTGATAGTATTGATCAGAATGTGTTGCTTCCACAAGAAGGGATAAATGCTGCAGCAAATCTCTTTTCGTTGATTGTAGAGTCCGAAATAAAAGGTTGTTATGATATTCCGCACGCTAAATTGCTTTGTGTTATTACAGAATTATTTTATTCTTTTTTGTCTTATAACATTTATTCATTTTGTAGCTGCTTCTGCATCAGCTTTCACTGAAGAGAGCGAAGATTACCTTCAGGCTTCTGTAACTGGTACACAAATAATATTGAAACTGGTGTATGGAGTTTACTTAACCGTTTCATCAGCATTAGGATCAAAAGAATCATCTTAGTTTCAGCTGTGTACTAGTTTCTTGTGAGTTATGACGTCTTTCATGTGTTCTCTTTGTAGCTATGGATGAAAGATTAAGCTCTTATGCGCTTATAGCACGAACATCTATTGACGTCACAATTCCTTTACTCACGAGACTTTTATCTGATCGTTTTGCAAGGCTTCATCAGGTACTTCAAGATTTTTCTTCGTTATAGAAATATCTTACTTTTACCCGAGCATATTTCATGTCAATCCGTTCAATATTGCACTCAGTGATCTGACACATTATTTTCTTAGTGATTGAGTTTGTAATCAGCATTAATTATGTTATTTGCCTTTTTTTAACCAATTCTGCAATTAATTGTTCTGTTTCTAAAAACAGTATATAAAAATAGTATCTAAAACTGGGTAAGATTATAAAGTTACCCATCCGAACAAATACTATGAGTGAGCAATGATTCAAACACGTCTTGCATTCAAAGGTATTCATCATTTTAGGAAGGATAAATTTGGAAAGGAAATTTTTTCTTAAAATGCATGACTTTCATACAACGACTACTTATTTAGAGTGGAGGGAATATTTACTATTTTCTTTTGTCATCTGTAATCTAGTGAATGTGTTGTTCTTTTGTTTTACTTGCTGTTTTCTCATTGTTCCCCTTTACTGATTTTCTTGGTTGTAGGGTAGAGGCATAAGTGATCCAACTCAAACTTTGGAAGAGCTTTATTCTCTGTTACTTATAACTGGGCATGTTCTGGCTGATGAAGGGCAGGGTGAAACACCTTCGGTAAATTTGCTATATCAATTTTTCTATCTTTATTTTTTTCTGTGGGCATTTAAGCCCTATAATATTGTCATGATATAAATTCCCCCTTTTTGCAATCATTTTAAGGCAATGTTCACTTAATCTCACTCAACAACAATACCTTTCTCTGCACTTAAGTCATTCATCATTATATTTGCACTTTATAATGTTCATAATGTTGGCATTTGTACAGCAATTTGTGCTTGATGGTTACATAATACTTCGTTGTGCTTCTGATAAAAAAAATACTTCATTGTGCTGAACAAAGAACGCGGGTTCCACAAACTTTTCCAGGCAACTAACCTTTTAACTTAGTGATCGCAATATAAAGTCTTTTATATAGCTTTTGCTTGTTAAAATGTAATTTTGATTGTCCATAGGAATAGAATTGCCTGTGTTTTATCTGGTGCAATTGCATCTGCACGTACCGGTGTCAACAAAATTATTACAGATATCTACGGGGGCCTATGCCTTCTCTAACACTGTATAGTTTTTCAGTTCAATAATTTAAGCATATGCGAAAAGTATATTCATGGGTGGTAATATGTTGTGTTCAGGTTCCAAAGGCTATAGAAACCCATTTTATGAACTGCGTGGAAACAGATACACATCCAGTTGTTATACTTTCTGGGTAAAGTTTCTCCTTTCTTTTTGTCGAAATTAGATCTATTTAATTGTTAAAGGTTGTCAAAGTTGAAATAATTTTTTAAATTTGTATCAAAGATAATAATGAAGCCTCATGTTATTATTAATTGTTTTTGTTCAGTTTAGTGTTGAATATATCCAACCATTTGAAGCGCCACATGTTTATAATGCCTTTTTTTTAAACTATTGAATTTATTATTGTCATTCTGATTAATGATTTTTACTTTTAAAGGATTTTTGTGTGGATAAATAACTTGTTATTGGCATTGTAAGGTAAGCTGTGGATGTGGCAAATCAGACTAGTGCCACTGAGGTTGATATTGAGGCATAAGGGGGGTTCTTCTCACAATAAGTCTGTGTGGGAGCAAGCTTGTTTCTGAACTGTCTCAGGATCTCATTTTGGATGAGCTATCTGAACATGATGACAAGACGGAGTCTCCTGTCTTGCCAATATTGGTGCCAACTTTACTGACGAGGGTATTAGGGATGGTTTGGTCTGTGGACCATAAGGGTTTGAAGAAGGATGTGATGAGTCTGTGAGGTCTGTGCATGTTGCTAATGAATGTGTTGATCCGTGAGAGCACCATTGAGTCTTTGTACTCTAACCTTGATAAAGGAGTTAACCCGTTTCTTATTTTTTTAATCTGCTACAGGAGTTGGTGAAATGCCAGAAAAGCTAATATCAAGTTATTAGCAGATGTTGGCTAAAAATTTATTTATTATTAAATTACCAAAATACCAACTTCTCGTTCTAAATTACACTCTTAACTTAATTTCTATCTCACTTAAATTCTCTCCAACAAATGATAAAAGCAGCAGCAGCTCCACCACAGCATTTGCTATCTCTCTGTTTTGTCTCGAATTAAATATGAAAGCTACGCCACCTCCAATCTTTCACCCTTTCACCACCATAACATAGCAACCAAGTCACCATTTCCTACACTACACAACCTTGTGTCGATCAATCTAAATATGTTTATTAAAACAAAATTTATAATTTTTTGTCCCGGTTAACCAATTCTTGGTTTTTATTTTTTATATTTTGTATCCCAGTTCATCAGTTGTTGATATCAGTTTGAGAATATACGGTAAGGGCAATTGATTTAAAGAAGCCCTTTCAACTCTTCTTACAAGTTCAACTTAAATGATATGCATAAAAATTGTTTGACTGGTGGTTATAATTCAGCATTCATTTAAAATCCACTTGGGCCACCTCCCATAATGTGGAAATGCGTGCGGATTGGAGGGTGTACCCCGGGATAAGGGTGAAAATGAGGCGAGCCGAGCCGAGCCGAGCCGAGCTTAAGATTGCTCAAGCTTGGTTTGTAAATGTAAACGAGTCTAAGAGTATGTTCAAGCTCAGTTCATTTATCCTACGATCCAAGCTCGAACGAGCTTCTAAGCAAGCGAATACAAGTCGAGCTCGAGTAGCTTGGTTATTTTACACTAGCTTAATATGGATATCGATTAACGAGCCGAATCCGAGCCGAGCTCAATAAGACAACGAGCCAAGCTTGGCTCATTTATTTTACGAGCTAGTCTCGAACGAGCTTTTTCCCGAACGAACACGATCCGAGCTCGAGTAGCTTGGTTCATTTTACAGCCCTACCCCGGGATGCCCGGATGCAGGGTTAAAAAAGAATCCAAGTATATAATTTAAGTATGAGGGTCTTTTATTCTTTTCTAGGGATTGTGACTTGAGCGATATCCATCATTTTAACGCCGAATATACCTGGTCACTTTACTGAGTAGTGATCAGTTTATTTTTAACAATGAGAGGGAGGACACATTTCTGTTATTAGTTGAGGAGGTTATGCAAAATGCACCAATAAGGCCATCAGAAGTTCACATATTTAATTTAGTATCATTTAGATTTAAATTGAGGATTGTTATTGGTAATTTATGATTTCCTTATTTTAGGTATTTCTTTATTAGCACTTATTTTAGGGATAGATTTGAGATATTCTAAGCCTTGATTCATTGTCATTGCTTAATTGTGGTGGTGATCTTACGTTACTGATTTTTTTTCCCTATTTGATGTAAGCCTATGTAAGTCAGGCCAAGGAACTAAAAATATCAGTGTTGAATGAATTGGTACTATTGAGTAACTATGGAAAAAAATCATCTGTAATCTCTTGCTACTTGCTTGTAGTTTGGGATATGGGATATATAAGTGGTCATTGAACTATTTGGTCTCATTCCTTTGGGGGAAATCGGAATTCTTGTGAATTTTGAAATCCAGTATCAGACACGATTATGAAAAGATTAGATGGATGAATGGAAAAAGGATTTTGTATGGAGCTTGTGTTCATTTTGGTGCAAGCAGTTTAGGTGCTATTTTCTTTCCATTTTGTCTTTGCTTGAAATTCCAATTGAAGTGGCAAAGAAAATATAGACAAAGAACGAGGACTTTTTATGGGAGGGAAGTTGTGAAAGGAAAAGAGATCATTTAGTACAATGAAATGATTGAAATGGTTGTGGAGATTCCATCTTGAACAAGATTCTTTTTAGTGTTCTATTGTAATGAGTAGATGTGCGTTGGGGGAAATGGGTGTGGGGGGATTCTAAGCTGATATATCGTGCTTCAGTTAGAAACCCTTGGAATTTATATCATGTTATCTAGATTATTTATTGGGGTTTGTTTCCTTTGTGGTAAGTAATGAACATAGTATTTACTTTTCTGAAGATATGTGGGCGGGGTCCTTAAAATCTATGTTCCCTAGGTTGTATTGGGTCTCTGAATACAACATGTCCTCTGCATCCTTGTCTGCTTAAATCTTGTCTTTAAACTTTTGGAATTTGTAACCTTGTTGAGGACTGGGATGGAAACATGCGCAGCGCCAATCAAGGTGCGAATGGTTACCATTATTTCAACAAAACTAAAAGTTAATACCATATCTGCCTGTGAAGCCCCTTGCAAAAGTCACCTTTTTTGTCGTTTGACAGATCCATCACACTTGGTATTAATTTTCTAGACCACCTGTAGCTAACTGCACATTTACCTGGAGGTAGAAGCACCAAGTAAAAGTCGTCTATGCAAAAGTGGATACCTCATCATTTATTACTTATAGATAGATAGATACCGCATGATGAGGCACTTAAAACTTTTCTTAAACAGGATCATTATATTGAAACCACTTCTAACCCTCTCTGAAGGTAGAAACATCATCTTCCATTGCTTATAGATAGATAGATAGATAGATACCGCATGATGATCCACTTAAAACTTTTCTGAAACAGGATCGTAATATGAAACAATTTCTTTTTATGTGCCTGGCAATAATGATAAGCGAATACGATATTGGGATTTTTTCCCAGAACGCGATTGGTTTCTAAGATCACTTCTGGCCCTTTCTTAGCCTATACTTGACTATTATAACCTTCCCGACCAGGATACTTTCTTTTTTCTTGACTGGAATAAAAAAATGGATCAATGGATTCTTTCACCATCCATTTTTATGTTATGATTTCAGTGGTTTTGATGAACCGTATCTATAACATATAAAAATATATAGAAAAATTCCAAATATTGAATATACCGTGTCTTTTTTTATTTAAAATACATTGAAACCACTTCTGACCCTCCATTACCAAGAAGCGCGAATGTTCTATAGATTCTATGAACATCTAGAAAGTGCCTCCCCTTGAAAAGTCTCTACAGCACTAACAGATAGCAGAAGAAAACTACCAGTCTCCATAATGTGCAACTACAGCATTCTGATTAAGAATAGGGTCTTGATATTTCCACAATTTTTTTTTCTACAAAACACCCTTTTCTATAAAACACCACATAAGTACATAATATTTATACAAAACACCAAACAAACACAATACCACATTAGTGTTGTCTCATATAAAAATCCAAAAATTTTTAAACCTCACTTTTTCTATATCTCTCATTCTCACTTCCCTCCCAAACCTTTCTCTACACGTTACAAACCTAAATATAGACCCATATAACAAATCCTACTATGAACATTGGTAATATATTGAGTAAAAAAGGAAATGGACAAACTAGGGTTTTAAAACAAAACAATTTTTTTTTTCTGCGAACCTTAAACCCACGATTGCACGTCGCCGTAGGTGTTGGTCTAACTCGGTCCAAGTTAACCGTATGTGGGTTCATTTCGGTTTCTTTCCACCGTGGTTTTATTTGTTTCGGTTGCTTTTCACCGTAATCCACTTATCACAGCTGCCACCGTAACAACTGTTTTCACAGCCACTTCTAACCGTGGAGAAATAGGTTACGGTTACTAATGAGAATGAGTTTATTTTAGTATTTTTTTGCTTTTATTGTAATTTTCCTTTATTTTAGAGCTTTATTAATTTTCAAGTATGTTTGGGACTAATATGCCATTTTTTAGTTAGTAGTTGCCCCTTTTAGTCAATTTGGGTATTAGCTTGATTAACAAGCTAATTCTTCCTATAAATAGGCCCCTTAGCCCTCATTTGTACTTAACTTTGAATATTGAGTATAGAGAAGAGAGAGAGAAAGAAACCCATTTCATTTCTTTGGTTTAGTTGTTGTTGTTGTTCTGTAGTGTAGTGTAGTTAATTGTTGTGTAGATAACTTCTTCTTTTACGCTTCCGCATCCAAATTCACATCAAATTGGTATAAGAGCATGGTTTGTTCTTGGATCAACCATGTTTATTGAAGATTGGGAATCAAATTGGGTTCACCCGGGTGACTTTCGATCAAACACTAACCAAATGACACCCCAAAATTTCCATGCCAACCCGGAACAATTCCTTCACCTACAAAAAAAACCTATCGCACCTTCTAGGGCTCAAACCCAAACCATTCCTGTTCTGGCAGTACCGAAACCCAACGGAAACAACTCCCCAACCTTCGATTACACCCACGAAGCGGGACAGACCTGAAACAAGACCAAACAACCTCATCCCCAAGCCGCCCCGCACCAGATCCACCGGAGGGAAGAGCCGAAACTTTGGAGGCTCCGACCGAGGGTTCTGAACAAAAAAAAAATGCAAATCTTCACTTGCTTGTATCAAGACACCCCTAAGAATCCTTCGACTCATGCTGTGATGTCAACCGCCCAGAGAATCAAGCGGGTCAGTCCCGAAATGGCTCCATTCCCACCGTGAATCGAATTGAAGACTCCAAAACTGAAATTAAACCCAAGATTTATTCAGACACAAACCCTAACCAATTTTCACAACAGAAAATCAGTCCCAAACTCTATTTTTCCCATTTTCAAGAATCCCTAAAGGGCACACCATCTCAAACTCTAATCCTAATAAACATTCTTATTCAATCCCGGCAACCTCCCACCATATCACAAACCCTAACCAAATTTTCCCACCACCCGGACCTCTTCAACACACTAATCCCCAACCAATTTCTGAAAATAACTATTCAGCCCCTGCATTTTCCAATAATTACAAATCCGCCCCAAATCTATCAAGGTCCTACGATTTAATCCCTCCCTCACTCGAAGAATACCTTTCTTCCAAATTCTTGTGGGATGGTACCAAATACGACCTCGATATGAATGCCTGTGCCGATTTTGACAAGGTTAGTTGTGCCATCATCAAGGAACTTCAAAGTCTTCAAGCTTTTTGGGCCGAGACGGATTCATATCTCTCTCAAAAACTTAACACATTAGCATATAGTGCTTATTCTATCGGAGAGTATGAGATGTACCGCCAACACCTAAATAGATGTCGAGCCGAGTATTATGAGATGGAGATGGCACGTGAACAATGGGTACGTGCACGAGCGAGGTATTTGGTCCCATATTTGGAGTACTTGTCCACCGGTGTACCTCCTCCTACATCCGATGTCATTCCGGCGCACACCGATGATACTATCTCTTCGGATGTGCTTCACGAGGATGTCTCCGAGGTTGTTGAAACCCGGACTATGCTTGATAGTGACTCCGCGTTCCTTCCTTGTGATTTTTTTCCCATATTCGAGGAGGATGGTTGGATCACTCGTCCTCGATATAGGGATTTGGAGGCATTTGAGATCATGGACTTAATTCCTATCTTTGGGGTAGAAGATGATGGGTACTTTCTATGTGATTTTTTCGATTTATTTGTTGAAGACGGTTGGGAGACTCGCACTCATTATCGCGAGGGGGAAATATTTGATTTGGTGGATTTTTTTTCCATTTTTGGTCACGATGATGAGTTTTGTGATGATGGTTCGGTGGTTGTTTCCTTTGAAGAGTATATGTTGCATGGGGTGATCACGATTGATGTGGGATTTATGGATCCTTTTTGGGTTCCTTATGAGGAGTGCTCCACGACTCTTTTACATGATTTGATGCTAAGGAGGTTCATCACGAGCAATTTGGATGAAATATGGCATCGATGGCCCTTTCCGGGTCAATCTTGTGTTCACTCTTCATTTGGACGATTAGAGGCCGACTTCCTATTCATCGGCCATGGTGTACATTTGTGGTTTCTCTTCGAGGCTATTTTGCGAGTCATTATGTGGGACGTTTTAAAGGACGATTTCCCTTTCAAGTATGGGAGCCCCCAGATGCTGCCCTCACACATTTTTGTTGCTCGGGACGAGCAGCCTCAAGTAGGGGAGAATGATGGGAATGAGAGTTTATTTTAGTATGTTTTTGCTTTTATTGTAATTTTCCTTTATTTTAGAGCTTTATTGGTTTCCAAGTATGTTTGGGACTAATATGTCATTTTTTAGTTAGTAGTTGCCTCTTTTAGTCATTTTGGATATTAGCTTGATTAGCAAGCTAACTCTTCCTATAAATAGGCTCCTTGGCCCTCATTTGTGCTTAACTTTGAATCTTGAGTATAGAGAAGAGAGAGAGAAAGAAATCCATTTCATTTCTTTAGTTTAGTTGTTGTTGTTGTTGTTGTGTAGTGTAGTTGTTGTGTAGTTAATTGTTGTGTAGATAACTTCTTCTTTTACGCTTCCGCACCCAAATTCACATCAGTTACATTCCACCGAAACTACTTATCACTTACGGCAGTAAACCCATTTTTTTTTTAATTTTATCTTCGTTTTATAAATAGTTTTAGACATTATATACTTTGTAAAGGTGTTTTGAGGACTATTGCCTTGCAATGTATTTTTGGGGTTCTGGGGACAGATGAACAAGATGAAATAGTTAGGTTATTTTGGAGTTGAAGAATTTTGAGATTTTGTATTGTGTGGTGTTGAGTTTGTGGTCTTGGTATGTATGTAATTTTTTGTTTATTTTGGGGTATATTTGACATTTTGAAAGAAAAAAAAGTACAAAGCTTTTGGGTGTGGTTAGTAAAATTTGTATTTAATTTTTATGTGGTGTTCTGGAGTAAATTTTTTGGTGGAAATATCAGTACCCTTAAGAATATTTGTATGGTGAATAGTGTCATCAATAAGAGACCAAAAAATATTTAAATTATATTCTCCACTTCAATTATCTGTTCAAGAACATCGATAGATAAATAACCAAAAGTCTTTCGCATGTATTAAGAAAAATTCAAAATAAAATAACCAGAATTATGAATTTCTTTCAGGAGATTGATAGAAACTGGGTTGAAGTTTGACTTTGTTAAAACCCTCTATACAATAAATCAACTAAAGAAAATAAACAGAAAATAAAATATGGATCATCCTTACCAAATTCGATTTGTCTAGTACCAAGTGAAAGAATTTGTTAAATGCAACTTGATGAAACTTGAGAAGCTTTTAAAAATAATAGCTAGTCACCAGTTAATCTAAACTACCAATAATAATTGCCTTTATTAAATTTTAACCAGATAGGAGAAGAAAGAAGACGAGAGGAGAATAAGTGGGCCGTTGGTTAGATTTTTTATGGGTTATTTAGAAAGGAATAGTTAAAGCCTTAATAGTGCATTGTTACATTTTTATATAGTATATATATAGATTACATACATATATGTTGACAAGTGTCTAAAGTGCTAATCAATGAGGGTAACACTGTACATAAATGAATATATCACTTATTGTGTTGTAAAACTTGTGTATTTAAATTATGCCAGAGGCATCTTGTCATTTATCTAATGCCCCCAAAATTGTGATGCATCACATTATCCTATCATACTACCAGACTAAGTCGCGTTTTCTTTCTTTATTTGACTACAATTGTTTTCTGAAGGTCTTCATATGTGGCATATAGTCATTGATATTGTTGTTTTTAATTGTAACATACCTACTTTCTTGATTCGTGCAGCTCAGTTATAAGGTTTGCTGAGCAGAGCTTAGATCCAGACCTGAGAAAATCATTTTTCAGTCCCCGACTTATGGAGGTGATCTATTAAATTCACTTTGCTTTTGTCCTATATCAACTTGACTCTTTATGACCCTTTATTCATCTTGTATGTCATTTTCGAGGTAATGGTATGGAGACGCCTGAACTCAATAGCAGGACTGTATGTTTTATTAAACAATTATTTATGTGAATTAGCTTTAGATGACAAAATATTTGTGTTCTATTACCTGATGTTTGAGATCAATTTAGTCACTATTAATTTTATACTCGAATTTTCATGCCCAATATCCCGTTAATATTTGTTGCGATTTATATGAATTTCATAGGATGTACTTGAGAATGTCTGCCATCACTATTTTGGAAATCAATGATTGGATGGTCTGAGGCTCCTTTACTATCATTGAATTCTTGACTTCTGTCTCTAATTGCATGGATCATCTCTTCACTTAGTGCAATAAAGATAAACATTTATAATTTGAGTATATATTGGCTTCAGGTTTATTTTTATTTTCAATAAAGATTTGTTGAGTAATTCACTGTCTACAATTCTCTATAATGGTTTTCTTATTATACTATCTTGGTTTAATTATTTGAGTTAGTGTTCTATCAGGCGGTTATATGGTTCCTTGCAAGGTGGTCTTGTACTTATTTAATGTCAGCTGAAGAGAACGTGGACAAAATTAACAGTTCACGGCAGGATCATGAGTCCCAGCTTCAGTCAAAACTTTCCAGAAGAGCTTTGCTTAGTTTTTTTGGAGAGCATAATCAGGGAAAAGTCGTGCTTGACATTATTGTTAAAATCTCCACGACATCACTTATTTCATATCCTGGGGAGAAGGATTTGCAGGTATGTGACATAGAACTTGTTGGGCTTATTAATTGATTTTTTACCTTTATGTGAGATTTGTAAAATTCTCCTCCTCACCCATCCAACAAGTTTTATACGTATGTTTTTTGAGAGGGGTAATAGGTGAATATCCAACGATTCTAATTAGTTATAGATCCACTTTTCTTCAGCGCTTTGGAGGTTATCCACATATGTACTGTGCAAGTGTAAATAATTGAGTTATATAATAGAGGAGGAGAGAAAAGAATATTTAGGAGAGAAAAGGGTTCAAGATTACTGACAATCCTCGCCCATTTTCCTTATCATTATCAATTACTAAAGATGGTACAAATACTCAATTCCCCGATTAACTAAAATTAAACTGGTGTTGATAAATTACCAATGCAACTTGTGCAATACAGTGCTTGTCACTCCTTTGGTTAGGACACCATCTGCAAAGTAGGCTGTAGTGAAACTTACAGTCTGTCTGATTATTGTGAGATGAAATATGTTATCTAGAAGGGTCTGAATAGATCATTTACCAACTTTACGAATATTTTATTAAATTCACATTGATTAAATCTCTACATACCTAGATATGATATAGCAGTACGAGAAGAATAGAAAAGCAATCACTCGGAACGCTAGAATACAATAGGAACCTTAAGATTGTAAGAATCAGAAAATTTAGAAGAGGACTTACTTGGCGACAAGAACTTTGATTGACAATGCGGATTGGTCTTATCCTTCCGTGACTTGGAATAAATCTTCTTTTTTGTGCCCTGGTCCACCTACTTTTCACTCGATATTCAAAAGGAAATGAAGAGGTCATGCCAGGAAAATAGAAGGTAAGAGTGGTTTTTATGTTTATTCTCCCCCTAAAGAGACTCCCCTAAGAATGACATAAAGGTGGGAACTCAAAGAAAGTATTATCCATATAGACAGAATGTCTCCAGAAGGTGGATAAAGATGTATCCTTTGTGAGTGGAGGAGTAACCAATTTGGAGCTCCATATAGACAAATATGGAGCTCCAAAGCATGTACAATTGACACGTCGATGAACATACTTTCTTCATGCTTCAAATATTTGATACATTTGAGTATTAAAAGTACTTTTAGTTTAAAGGAAGTTTTGGAAACTGTTTTATTATCATTTTTATTTGTTTTTGACAGGCGCTTACTTGTTATCAATTGCTTCATGGACTTGTCCGGCGAAGAAATGTTTGTGAACACCTTGTTGCCTTGGTCAGTATTTTTTGTATTTAATATTAAGTAGACAGCATCATCATATTTGGTCGTGTTCTGGGCCACCACGTATTTAGTGGTTTATTATTGTGTTTCACTTGACTTGGAAATTAATAAATTATGCAACTATTTGACGATATCTATATTGATTTTTTTTCTTCATAATTATGATAACTTCAAAGATGATTCTATCCCAAAATTTGTCCACTTTCCTAATTCATCCCAGCTAATGCATCTTTGCACAAGGTTACAAACGAAACAATTATGTTGAAATTGTGAAAACTGTTCATCTAACTGGCACAAAATGTTTTTGGATGAGAACTTGAGTTGATGTCTTCAGATACAGGTTCATGAAATGAAACTACATTTAGTACAATCATCAACGCCCTATATTTTTTCTTTTAAGGATGAAAATGCAAGGATCCCATCTTGGTGGTGAGTAAAAAAATGTGATGCTAACACACTTAGGAATTCAGCACTGAAAGATGTGTCTGAACTTAGAAAAAGCGGTGAATTAGCGAAATCATATTACTATTTCTTAATCCAGGACGTGTTTGATTTCTGGTTTGGTCTCGGCAAAAGGAAATGGTCATTATTGTCATATTGTACCCACAATTTTTAATATGTAAAAAGGTTATTCTAGTAAAATACTGTATTAAGGAAACATTGTTTAGTTTAAATGTTACTCAAATAGATTTGTTTGCATTTATGTTACAGGACTCATGGCGTGACTTAGCAAGGACATTTGCCAATGACAGAATTTTGTTCTCACTAAATGCTGCTCACCAAGTAATAACTTCAAAAACTTGAAGTTCTTTTGATGAAAGGGAGGGAAAATTGATAGGAAGGGAGGTTAGGAAGGCTGGTATCCTATAGTGTGCCTCCCTCCATTTGTTTGTTTGAGGGAAAAAGGAGGGACAAATGAAAGGAGATTACTCTGTTTTTACCTTTACACTGTTACGTGTTAACAAAAGGGTGTTGTTTAAAGGGAAAAATCTAAGAGTATATTTTATTCAACTATTGCTCTTGTATGTTTCTCATTGAAAGGAAAAATCTATAATAGACCCCTCTTCATTTATTGCATCTGAAAAAAAATCATTCTGTTAATGCAGCCCCGTAAAATTAACAAAAATACCGCATCACTCTTTTGGTAGCTTGTATTGACCCTCTTATCCCGTGTGCAAATACTTAACCATAAATGTATATATATATGTATGTATTCGTATGTTCTTTATTTTAGCTTTAATAGAACATTAACTTGCTAGGATATTTTGAGGTACCATCGAATTGATGAGTGTATTTGAGAGATTGGAGCTGATATCAGATAAGGGTTTGGAATTTCTTCACCCGAAAAAAACTAAAGCTTCCTCTCTCTCTCTCTCTCTATATATATATGTATATATATGTGTGTGTGTGTGTGCGTGCGTGCGTGCGCGTGCGTGTGTGTGTATGGATTTGTTATAGTATATATGTACGGACAGCAATTCAACTTGGATGATAATATATATGTATGTATGTATCTATGCACAAGCTAACGTCAAGAAATTGGGAAAAAGGCTTTGCTGAGTTGAGTATGTATGTATGAACAGATCTGTGTTTATATATACACACTCAGATGGGCATGGGGAGGATAAATGGAAAGGAAACAGAAATTCTTTGATACCCTACAAAAGTCTTGATCCAAGACCCAGAAGAAGAATGAGAAGGACTGTCATCGAGAGCATGTTTTGCAATTATAAATGTAGAAAAGTTTCAACAGGGATTTAGAAACCTGTTTCTTTCAAAATAGCAGTATCTGTGATGGGGAAAGCATGGCGGATGAGGGATATTATTGTACTTTTCTTTATAGATATTTTTAGAGGGTTCTAAATTAGTCTACAATGATGTCATGCTTGGTTGAGGGCAACACATGACATCATCCTAATCTGGAACCTTCTCCATTATGCCCTTGTACTCTATATATAGAGTGCCTCCCTCATCTGGGAGGACACTACATTTGTTTAATGAGATGATTATATGAGAATGAGGGAGAGTCATCTTCCATTAGTGTGTAAATATTCCACTGCGTTTACATCAATATGTTTTAATCTCTTCTTTTGTAGTGAACAATAACTCATTTATTGAGAGAGAGAGAGAGAGAGTCATTTTATACATTAAGTAGAGGGTATTTTAGTAATAAAACTTGAGCTAAGCATGTGCAAGTACTTGTGTTCATCTTTTATGGAAATTACGGGATTGGATAAAGAGTAAATGGATTATAGATTAAGGGAATTTACTGTCTTTTTTTTCTTGTTCAGAGAGGTGATCTGTAAATTATAAATAGTTGAGGAGTTTTCTAATAATATACCCAAAAAATTTAAAAAAGTGTCTTCCACCCCTTCCCCTTTCTTCTAGTTAAAATTTGGGCTGAAAAAATAGGTGTGCCTGGGGGTAAACTATCCCCCTCGTTTATCCTTCACTTTCTCCTTTTCCATTTTAAACAAATGGCGGGAACTCAAATTACAGTTTCCTTTTCCTCTCCTCCTACCTTCTCTCTTACAAGTAATGACCTTATTTTTTCACTCTAACTTTACAAAGTATATCTTATTGCAGCGGTCACTGGCGCAAACCCTTATTCTTTCAGCTTCAGGATTGAAACCTTCAGAGGCATCAAATCAGTGAGTTTTGTTTCTCCTGCTTATCAGCTTATGTACTTTTTCCTTTTCCGTTCTTAAAGTAGATTTTTTGTTGATTGGCGTGTTCTCCGGTTACATTTTCTCGAAGGTATGTGAGGGATATAATGGGTCATATGACAGCTTATCTAGTGGAAATGTCTACTAAGAACGATCTCAAAAATGTTGCCCAACAGCCGGATGTTATCCTGTTGGTAAGGTCTACATTTATGTACATCAAGATCACTAAAACATATGTATGATGCTCTTCATAGAAAAGTTCTTTAAATACAATACGGACACCTTGTAGGTTACTTGCTTGTTGGAGCGACTTCGTGGAGCTGCCAGGGCCTCAGAACCTCGAACACAGAAGGGACTTTATGAGATGGGATTCTCTGTAATGAACCCTGTTCTGATATTTATTGAAGTTTATAAACATGAGGTATTAATTGTATTAATTTGTGTCTGAACATTCAATCATCATAGATGATTTTTTCTGGAAAAAATATGGCTTGAGATTTCCTTTCATCATCACATATTTATTGATTTGCCATATCTGCGAAGAACATTAACAAAGGCTTGCACATTTACTTTTTAAACCTTGTGAACCTCTGATGTCTCAAAATTCTATCCTTAAAACTCTCATGAACATTTATGAGTTTATTCATTTTCTCAACCGTACATTTATTAGATGATTTATCTAATTTTTACATGATAAGGAGATCCGAACCTGTCAACCTGGAGTAGGACCCAGTGATTTTTGTAAATTTTGCATTGGGAATTATATAATCTTCAGATACATGTCAATGAGTGAGTATGGAGCATATTGTAACACATGCGTTTACATACTCGGGATATTATATGGTGGGATAAGTTTATGTTTCTGTTATTAGTTTATTGTTAATGGGAAATATATTATGGGATCTATATATGGGTAATGTTTAGGACCTGATTGGATTTAAATAATACAACTCAGCAAAGTCTTGTCCCAACTATTGGATTTAAATAAGAGAACTTTCTGGAATTGTAGAGATTATCCAGCCGATTTTTCTAGACAGCTAGTTAATAGGATTTGGAACTCTAAAAATCTAGTTCAAAAGAGGTAAAAGGGAATTTTGGTACTGTAGAATTAGGATTTTGGGGAGAAGGAAATCCTGAACTAACCTTGACTTAGGATTTATATCTTAAAAGAGTTACATGCTAACCTAAAAAAATGTAAACTAAAACTCAATTGAAACATAGACTTGATTACTAGAGGCCCTAAAATACCATCGTATGAAACTGCTGCAGCTGCCTGTTTCCTATTTACCATTCTTTGCATGTCCGTCTACTCATGCTCATTTAAGCCAAAGTTACGTCATAAATTTACTTTTTAGTAGGATTTATTGTTCCTAAATTTTTAGTTGAGACACGAGTATTTTAAACCTTTTGAGTTAAGTTGATCCATAATCAAATCTATATTGGTGAATTTTACAAGGTTCTTTTGTGTTTTCTGATCCTTACGTATTGTTTAGTCTGCAGTTGTATACCTGTTACTTAAATTTGTTGTTGACTGGGTGGATGGACAAATTATTTACCTAGAGGCTCAAGAAACTGCAGTTGCTGTAAACTTTTGTATGCGTTTGCTTCAGCTATATTCTTCTCACAATATTGGCAAGGTAAATTTTCCTTCGTCTAATGCCTAATAATTCGTCAAAGTTGAAGCCATCTGGTCAAATCTGGTAATATATTAATTTATCTCCCATGTTCACCTTCTAAGAATTTCGCTAATTATCTTTAAGTTGTGGTTGCTAAGTGGTGAAGTACTTATCTTCACACTTGGTGGAACATGAATGAGGAGCCTAATTACTTTCTTGAATAATGCCAATGGAACTTGTGAAAAATGTTGACATGTCGTTTGAATAAGCATGAACAAATCCTCCTCCAGAAAAAACAGAGAACAAGCCCTAGCCATAGGGATTTTTCGTGTGGAAAGTTCAGTAGAGATGATGAGCAAAACTATGAGAGGGGAGAGATGGAAAGCTTCAATGGAAGTAACAGACATAGTTGCTCCTTTTTTCCTTTCTTCTAGATCTCACTCTTATTTAGCAGCTTTGTTTATGCTTTGAACAACTCCTTTTCTCCACTGACACTCATGTTTTTAATACAACTTTTTATAATTGCTTATTACTCCCAACACCTATATATAATATATGTCCCCTTAACTACTAGATATTATATGTTCATATGTCCCCTCATTTTGTTTTATTGCTTTCCAGTATTGTTTGTTTCGAAATCTTGTTCTTTCTTGATCACAAATGGTCAAGTTCACATATAAAGTCCAATAATTTATGTCAAGTGTTTGAATTACGTGAAGTCAATCCCTTTCATGAAGTTCAAACTGTGTAAATTTCCAATTCGGCATTCTTGGAGAGCACAAAACTCGAACCACTGTAAAAATTTGGAGAGTGATGTAATTTTCCGAATTTTGGGGTAGCATATAAAATTAATAATACCATGGGAGGTGGAATTACTTTGCTGCAAAAAAAAAATTGGGTCAAGAATTGTAATAAAAAATGAATGGCCTTCTGTCTGAAGGAGTGAAAAGTTCTACAAATGTGGCAGCTGTCAACTATTGCCTTCGATCCTTATTGAACTATTTATTGTTCCTCCCAGGGTTGTCTGTATTGTTTATGATTGTTAATAGCTCTTGGATCGATGCAAAAATTAAATATCTGCATAGAAAGTTTATATATATATAGATTGGTGATCTGCCAAGAATGTCTTCTTGTCTTTGTAATATTCCATCTTGACGTCAATGATTTTACTGTCTCTGTAGATATCTCTAAGCCTTTCAAGCAGCTTACTGAGTGAGGCAAATGCTGAGAAATATAAAGATTTACGTGCTCTACTACAACTTCTTTCAAGTCTTTGTTCAAAGGATCTGGTACGTTTTTTGTTCATTTATTTTCACAATTAAGAACAGTTTTTCTTCTTCTTCTTCTTTCCCCCTGTTAATATATTAGCCTCTACTCTAGTTCAATCAGAGAATAATGAAAATTTCAGGTTGATTTCTCATCAGATTCTGTTGAGGCTCCGACCACAAACATTTCTCAGGTATTAAATTTATGTTGCATATACTGTACAATATATTGGCGAAAGGTATCCAACACATGGATCTTGTAGGTTGTATATTTGGGTCTTCACATAGTTAGCCCTCTGATAACTTTGGAGCTGCTGAAATACCCTAAGCTTTGTCATGATGTAAGCTCTCCATAAGCTTTGTCATTATGTAACCTTTCTCATTGTAAATAAGACTACAAGGACAGCATATTTGTTGCGGAACTAATGCTTGGTTCCTTTTGAGCAGTATTTCTCTTTGCTATCACATATGTTGGAAGTCTATCCTGAAATGGTTGCGCAGCTAAATAGTGATGCCTTTGTCCATGTACTTGGAACTCTTGATTTTGGCGTCCACCATCAGGTAAATGACACAATTTTAAGCATTGTAATATCCATTCGAGGCTACATTTTCACATGATGTATCTGCATACATGGAGGTGTGACCAGCAGATCAGTGGGAGCCGGCCCTCAGAGATGGGATTGGCTAAACCAAATACGAGGAGAGAGAATATTACTAAAATCTTTAATATCTCCTAATTATCTCTTAGGTTAATTTGAAAAAAAAGTTAGATACAAAGAACTGAGCTATATAGATTTTGCAAGATATCTCTTGAACTATGCATTTTGTAACAAAGACCCCTATGTTCAGGGTGCTCTTTGAACATACGGGTGTTATTTGCGAAAAATTGAAAGTTCAGTTATTTTTGTCACTTCTCCCTATCTCTTTAATATTATCGTATACTTAAGATATTAGATAGATATGATTTAGTTTTCCAACAGTATGATTCAGAAATACAAGAGAGGGAGTTGTGAGTGCAGCCGAAAAGTCCCATTGTAGAGACTATTTGGAACCCAGGCACGTGTTGTCCTTGTGGTACTCCACATACAATGGGTACTCAACATAGGTGAGCCCATTTTGAGGTCCATATCGCATCCGTGTCGCATATTTATAAAATGTAGAGTTGTATGATGTCGCATATTCAATGTGGCTAGCCACGTGTCATCCCCGTGCGGTACTCCATGAACAGTTATTATTTTTTTCCTCATCGATCCCTGCGTACATCACCATTTACTTTATGTTGACATGTACATATGCCTGTTTGCAAGTGGGCAATCTCAGATAGATTTATATGTCGAGCTTGTGTTCATGTGTTGCTTCTCATGCATGTTTGACTTCTTTTTATAACAATCATACTTGTGTCAATATAGGGCACGCCTGAGCTTATTTGTATATTCATTTTATTTTTGTTTTTCTCTCTGATAAATATAGGACGTAGAAGTTGTTGACATGTGTCTGAGAGCTCTACAAGCACTTGCTTCTTACCACAAGAAGGAAACCAGTGTTGGCAAAGTTGGGTTAGGCTCGCATGCTACGTGTTATCAGGACCCTGATGGAAAATTGCAGGAAGGCATTTTGAGTCGATTTCTTCGTTCATTGCTGCAATTTCTACTCTTTGAGGATTACAGGTGAGGCGCATTAATGGATTTGATATTTTGGGGTGATTTTGTTCTAGTTGTTGCGTCACATCCACAGAACCGTTGCTAAAATTCACAGAAGTGTCATAAAAGGCCCTCAAGTTGTGAGACACTGCACTTTAGCAATACTTTTGGGGTTTTATCTCAAATTTAAAAGAAAATGGGAGTGAAATCAATGGCTGAAACAAAGTAGGGATGAAGGTCAAAATGACCTGTGATTTTAAGTTAGACTACCACATTGAAGTGATTGTAAATACAACATTAGCTGAAGCTGATATACGCATGTAATAATCAGAAAACTCATCCTAATATCCATTTACCCATGATGTTTTACCAATTATCACTCTATTGTTGCTCCCTTTGCAATTATATGATAACATTTATTATTTCTGTGGTCCCAGTACTGATCTCGTCAGCGCTGCAGCTGATGCTCTCCTTCCGTTGATCCTTTGTGAACATGGTCTTTACCAGGTATTTTTGCAAGGCTACTTCTTGCCAACCTAATGAACTTATTTCACTGCCGAATTACTGATGCTGAGTTACAAAGTTGACAAAATGTGCATATATATCTTTGTGTGGAATTATAACACGTGCGGTGCGGCACATGCTTTGAGCTTCAAAATTGTAAGATTAAAGGTTATACAAGAGTGTGTGACATGTCACTTGCTAACATTGTTCGTACTGTTTCCAGGTTTCTAGAATGTCTTTAGCATATACATGTTCAAAGACTCTCTCTCTCTCTCTCTATATATATATATATATATATATATGGGGTCTTGATAACATGTGCCCTAAGGACACACATTTAGACCCTAAAAATAGTAGGGACAAAGTTCCGACTTACATTTAACAGGGCACATATACTCATGTGGAGCTATCATACTTACTAATTTGATGCTCAAAACATGTGCCCTTGAGCACATGTTAACATTTTCCATCTCTCTCTCTCTCTCTCTATATATATATATATAATTCTAGGTTGTTAAAAGTTATAACCTCGCACATCATTTAGGGCACATCACTGTGTCAGCCAAACAGTGTCACCCTAGAATTACTCATATAATCTCTAGTTCCTATTTATGCCCGACTTCTTTTTCTGTTATTTTGTACAGAGATTAGGTAACGAGTTGATAGAAAGACAGACAAATCCAGCATTCAAATCAAGGTTGGCAAATGCATTGCAGTCTCTCACAAGCTCAAACAACCTCTCTACTACACTTGACCGCCCAAATTATCAGAAATTCAGAAAGAATCTACACAATTTTCTTCTTGAAGTTCGTGGATTTTTGCGGACAATATGATAGGTACATACTGCTGATTAAAATTGCGGGCATATGTTTCCTTTTCTTTCATTCTTTCGGGTTCTTGTAGACAAATGTTTGCGAGTGGAAATCTTCTTTGTATCACAGGAGTATCGTTATTTCTAGGCACTCTTGTTCATTGTCCCTTGTGAATATTACATTGATAGAATTGATGTTTTGCTGAATGCAAAGAATTAGTGCTGAAGAAAATATTAAAATTGTGTTGAGAAATTGCATTGATGGGGATGTGATTTCTATTTTTGATCGAAAAGTAATGGAATCAATGAGATAGAACTTGTGTTTTTATTTTATGTTTATCTAGAGCTTAAGAACCTCATTCTCCTTGTTGTTTTCGTGTTCTTTTGCATGATTTTAGGGGTTTGTAAATCCCATGATTTGGAAATTTAAATAAATTGTTCTTTTGGTTAAATGTCTCGGTTCTTTAATTCTGTGACATTTTTAAATACTCTAATTTCTGAAAATTTCAATGCATATTAAAAAGTGTAATTGTTCTTTTTGGTTAAATGCCATGTTTCTTAATAAGCTTTTATTTTGATCCTCCCTATATAATCAGAGTTGTTGGAAATAATATATGCAGAATATACGAAAAAATCGAAAATCAAAATAGATAAAATTGGAAGAACTTATCGATCGAGGTTTGTGTTTAACACAAACTCCTAAAGGTGAAATTGTCTGCTATCGATGCTGTTAGCCTTTTGAACATACACTTTTTCAGGATTTAACAATCAGATTCCATCACCAGCAACAATGAAGGATCTTGAACGCTTTGAAGAAATTAGAGTGCTCTCTGGATACATTAGCATGGGATAACATCATAGTATTTCGGTCCTATTACGTTGGCGTTTGGGATAAGAGGAATGATTAACAAGGAGAGTCGGGGGCATTCGTATTTCATAGTTAAAGGATAAATTCTCGGATTTATAAAAGACGAATAATTGCGAAAGCATTTGCCAGTGATGTTTTTTAGGATATCCCAGTACCGAAAAATCATTTAAAAAAATCGTATAACAGAAATAGGATTTTTCTGTAATGGGAGATAAAGAGAGATGTTTTTAAGATAGTTTTTTTTGTTCTATAAAGTTGAGGACAGATTTATAGGAATAATATCAACAATATTTTAACCAACTAATTCACCTTTATCTCCACTAACGGGTAGTTGAGTTAGACTGAAAGACTAAGTCAAAATTTTAAAACGAGTTTAAAATGAGTTAAAAACGAAATAATAAATGGGTAAAAAATCCGGCCACTCAAAATATTAGCAATTTTGTTTGGTCGGGAGTGAATTTGAAGAGTCATGGAGCAAAAGTTTCCTGGAAGGAAGGACATCTGCTATCCTATCAGTGAAGGGGGTTTAGGCATTAATAACCTTTTGTCTTGGAATAAGGTTTGTGTGTTGAGAAATTTATGGGATATTGCTAGAGAGAGACCCCTTATGGGTAAAATGGGTTCATACTATAGTCTTAAAAGGGGGAAGCCTATGGATAACAAAAGTAAAACCGAATCTTTCATGGACTATGAGGAAATTACTTGAAATGAGGAATGAAGCTAGGGATCTTATCACATTGGGAATGGGAAGAAGACCTTTTGGGTGGATAGGTGGCATGAAAAGGGTGCTTTGGTGGAGGTCTGTGGGAACAGGGTGATCTATGATGTTGCCAGCCAAATCAATTGTAAAGCTAGTGATTTTATTTCAAAATTTGAGTGGAATTTTTCTAATCCCATCTCTGAGGCCCTCATTGATCTTGCAAAGACTTCTGTTATTCCTAGAAGAGACAAAGAGGACTGGGTTTCTTGGAATGTGAGGCCTATGAATGTATATAGTGTCTATGATACTTACGAATGGATTAGGGAGAAAAATAAAGTTGGGTGGGATAAATGTGTTTGGTTCAAATGCAATATTCCTAAATATGTTTTCCTGCTGTGGGTTATATGTTAGGACAGACCGTGGATTAGTGATAAACTTCATAAATGTGGTGTTATTGACTCTGATATATGTGTGCAATGCAATCAAGGAGTGGAATCTAGAGATCCACTTTATTCTTTATTTGTCCTTTTTCAAAACAAGTGTGGGATTCAAGTTACAACAAAATGGGAGCTAAAAGGCAAATGTGGAAATCATGGAGGAAATTAGTTTGTTATCTAATCAGACTAAAGGTTTTCAAAATAAAGTAAGGAATATAATGCTAGAACTGTGACTTATTTCATATGGAAAGAGAGGAACAATAGAATATTCAATGCCTAGTCAAGAAATGTTGAAGAAATAGCTAAGGATATTGAAGTGTCAACTTTTAACTCTACACGTAGATGGCCAAAAGTCGAGAAATTATAAAAAATGGGAAAATATGAAGTTCTATAGATTGTCTGAAAATATTCTTAGATAAAGCATTTATATCTACAATATATTGGTGGGATGTTAGTTTCAGTTCTATCATGTTTGAAGAAGGGGGTTAATGAGTTATGGAAAGTTATTTTCTCTGAAATGATAAAGATTATAAGAGATTGATTCAGTAAAAATAGGAAGTTCTTATCTGAGTGGAGAAATGGTGTATATCTGATGCCTAATCCTTATGAGACTAGCGTTTTGAAGCATGTTTTGGCTTTGGAGTGCGTTTTGGACTTCTCTTTCTGTTTGACCTTCTGCATACGCCTTTGTTTGGCCTTAGAAGCTGAGTTTGGAGTTGGGTTCTTGGATTTTACTTTGCATGCGTCTCTTCTTGATCTTCGAACTGAGTTTGGAGTTGGCTTTTTGGTTTTGCTATGCATGCCTTTAGATGGTAGTCTAGATCGAATTCTGAAGTTGGGTTTCATCTAGGGATGGTGCTTATGGAGATTTGTGGTTGTTTTGTGTGTTTAGCAGTTTGAAGGCAGATCTAGAGTTTTTGTGCATTGCTTTGTTTTGATTGTTGATTTGGTGTATACGGTTGTATAAAGTTTAATTCTCGAGTGTTGGGAGGTTTGTTGGTGTTGTGTAGGAAGTTTTGTTTGGTTGGGTTGTCTTCTCTTTGTAAATGGTGTTTTCTGGTGGCTAGAGAGCTTTGGTTGTGGTTTTGTATCCATGGTGGTCTGTGTTTGTTTGAGGTCTTTGATAGAGGCCATAGAAATTGTGAGCTGGTTTGCGAGTTTTTAGTGGTTTGTTGCTGATTGTGACACGTAGAGGGGTGTGTTTAATTTCTGACGCATGTGTTGGTTCTGGACTATTCCAGACTCTTCGAAGATCAGGTGTGAATGGGACAGAGATTGGGACTTCTTTTGTTTAATGTTTGGACCGTTATGTAGTGTTTTTGTTGGTGTGGGTTTGGGCCTGGGGTTTTGTTTGTCAAAGCCGGTTTGTTCCGATCATTTTCTCTTGAAGTCTGTTTTTCAGGGCTTTGGTCTTTCTAATATATTGCATTTCATTAAAAAAAAACGGCCACTCGAGTGTAACAACCCGAGGTCTTGGAGACGATTTATTTATTTTGGGAGAAATAAATAATATTTTATTGGAGAATAATTAATTTGGCACTTGAGGTCAAAACTTGGAGTCGTTAGAAAGTGTATCGAATGGCGATTCTGAGGGTGTAGTTGTGTCCGGAAGGGTCGAGAAAGTCAAAATGACTGTACTTGGAGGTCTATTTAGGTTCCGAAATAATCTAGGACCGTTTGACTCGAATTAAAGTTACCGGATCATTTAAAGTGTGTATTATCATTTAAAGATGTGTATCTTGAGAGTTAGGACTTAAAAAACCTACGGGAGATTTATTTCTCCAAAGAGAGAAAGAGAAATAGAAAGAGATAAAGAAAGAAGAAGAAAAGGAAGGACAAAAGAGAGAAAGTGGAGATTTCCGGCAAATACGCGATCTCAAGGCGGATTCAGACCCTACGAACCTGACGCAAGTGATTAAACTTGCTAAATAATTGTTGTGTACCATTTATTGCATGATTTGTGGATTGAATATTTGGGTTTTAGGTTTAGTTTATCAAAACCTAACTTTTGGGTATAATCTTAGATTTGATATGTAGATATTTGATTTGAGGATAAAAATTGGTTTATATGTATTCTAGGATGAATATTAATGATATATTTTTGATTGGGTTGAAGAGAAATGAAGAAGAAATGATAAAAATGAAATTTGGGATTTTTGGCTTACTAAAAAGTAGCCATTTTCGAGAGTTCTGAAGGGCCGAATCGATTCGGCCTCCTACCGAATCGATTCGGAAATATGCAGGTGCCCAGGTCTGAGTGAACGAATCGATTCGGACCCTAGCTAAATCGATTCGGCCTGAGACAGAGTCCCAGGTTTGATGACCCGAATCGATTCACCTTCCTGGCTGGGTCGAATCGATTCGGAATTGGCCCGAATCGATTCGGAAACAGGGCTTTTCGACGGATGTTTTTCTAAGGAGAATTTCATTCTGTTTTGTTCGAGGTTATTGATTGGGAACCTCTATAGGAGATATTTGGAGTATGTTTTGGAGACTTTTAACGAGTTTCCCTTATAAGAAATTTTGGAGTCATATTGACTAAATTTGAGGAATACCGATTAGAAATTTAGGTATATTCTAAGTGGGGAAGCCCACTTTTATTGGGGATTTTATTTGGAGATAATAATTATTTCCTATTTAAAGAATGAGAATAACTTAGAGATAATGGATCTTAGGATCCAATCCCAAATGGGATAATTTTAAAGGTTCATAAAATGAATTGGACCCTATTATAAATGGAGAATTATAAATGCTAATTGATGTGCATACGTATATAGGAATATCCTTATTGATGATTGATTTGGGAGATATCTCACACAATGAGAAATGCTAATTGAGGTGCATTAGGATACATAATATCCTTAACTTAAATAGAATTTAGAAACAATTCATTATTAGAAGCGATTTGTGAGCTTCAAGCGAGAAATAGTATAATGTATACTAAGTGGGGTAGATGCGTGAGAATTGACGACTAGTATATCTTGAGGGAAATATACTAAACAATGATGTTAATCAATTGCGCCAATGGGCGTATAATAAATATGAAAATGATGTGACAGGTATCACTACACCAAAAACAGGAATCTGGCATGGTTTAAAACTGTGCCAGATCAAATCTGGCACGGTTTTGAACTGTGCCAGAATCAGGTGTTCCAAAATGGCAATTTTTTTCTGGCACGGCTCAAAAGTGTGCCAGATTTGGTCAAACAGGAACACTTCTGGCACACTTTTAAACCGTGTCAGAATTTGATATTTCTGGCACACTTTTGGCACAGTTTTTAACTGTGCCAAATTTGGGCAAACAGGAACACTTCTGGCACACTTTTAAAACGTGCCAGAATTTGATATTTCTGGCATACTTTTGGCACAGTTTTTAACTGTGCCAGATTCAAAACAGTTTAAAATTTTTTGGCACAGTTCAAAATCGTGCCAAAATATGATACACTTTTGCCACGGTTTTGAACTGTGCCAAATTTTTTATAAAAAAAAAATATTTGAAAGCACAAAATTCACAAATTAATAATATTGCACGTTGTTAATAAATTAATGTACATACAAACTTCAAAATATTACAAGTCTTTAATAGTTCACATGCCTAAAAAAATTGGGCAGAGTTTCCTCTATTTTTTGGACATTCCAAAACTTGTTAATACAAAACCTGCCTAATATAAAGCCCGCACGGCCACAAAATATAACAATTAACATACAAAAGCCTGCACGACCATAAAACTCAACAATAAAACAACAAAAGACCGCACGACCATGACACAAAAAAATGGAATCATGAATAAATCCCTTGTTGTAAACAATTGAGTTCTCTGTGTGTTCCACGTGAATAAATGCCAACGATAAACTGTTATCCTGCAAAAAAAAATAGGATACAAAAAAGATACGATATTAGTAACCCAATAATTTGCAAATTTTTTTTTACTCAAACTATAAAATTACATATATGAGTGGAAATTATCATCATACTCTCAAACCGGGAGATCCAAGACTACGCGTATAAGTTACATCGGTCCCGTGCGAGGTGTTCATACCTCATACGAGGTCGTTGGGGGGCTGGTTTAGGTTTACACCCTTTAACTGCATGTTTTTAAGTCTAAGTGTGATTTTTGCAAATTATCATCATACTCTGAAACCGGGAGACCCGGGACTACGCAGTCAGCTCCTACAAGTTACATTGATCCCGTGCGATGTGTTCGTGCCTCCTACGAGGTCGTTGGGAGGCTGGCTTGGGTTTTCACCCTTTAACGACATGTTTTAAGTCTAAGTGTGATTTTTACAAATTATCGTCATACTCTCAAACCGAGAGACCCGAGACTACGCGGTCAGTTCCTACAAGTTACATTGGTCCCGTGCGAGGTGTTCGTGCCTCCTACGGGGTCGTTGGGGGCTGGTTTGGGTTTTCACCCTTTAACGACATGTTTTTAAGTCTAAGTGTGATTTTTGCAAATTATCGTCATACTCTCAAACCGGGAGAGCCAAGACTACGCGGTTAGTTCCTACAAGTTACATTGGTCCCGTGCGAGGTGTTCGTGCCTCCTACGGGGTCGTTGGGAGGCTGGCTTGGGTTTTCACCCTTTAACGGCATGTTTTTAAGTCTAAGTGTGATTTTTACAAATTATCATCATGCTCTCAAACCGAGAGACCTGGGACTACGCGATCAGTTCCTACAAGTTACATTGGTCCCGTGCGAGATATTCGTGCCTCCTACGGGGTCGTTTGGGGGCTGGTGTGGATTTTCACCCTTTAACGGCATGTTTTTAAGTTTAAGTGTGATTTTTGCAAATTATCGTCATACTCTCAAACCGGGAGACCCGGGACTACGCGGTCAGTTCCTACAAGTTACATTGATCCCGTACGAGGTGTTCGTGCCTCTTACGGGGTCATTTGGGGGGATGGTTTGGGTTTTCACCCTTTAACGGCTTGTTTTTAAGTCTAAGTGTGATTTTTACAAATCATCGTCATACTCTCAAACCGGGAGACTCGGGACTACGCGGGCAGTTCCTACAAGTTACATTGGTCCCGTACGAGATGTCCGTGCCTCCTACGGGGTCGATGGGGGGCTGGTTGGGTTTTCACCCTTTAACGGCTTGTTTTTAAGTCTAAGTGTATTTTTTACAAATTATCGTCATACTCTCAAGCCGAGAGACTCGAGACTATGCGGTTAGTTCCTACAAGTTACATTGGTCCCGTACGACGTGTTCGTGCACCCTAAGGGGTCGTTTGGGGTGCTGGCTTGGATTTTCACCCTTTAACGGCTTGTTTTTAAGTCTTAGTGTGATTTTTGCAAATCATCGTCATACTCTCAAATCGGGAGACTCGGGACTACGCGGTCAGTTCCTATAAGTTACATTGGTCCCGTGCAAGGTGTTCGTGCCTCCTACGGGGTCGTTTGGGGGTTCGTTTGGGTTTTCACCCTTTAACGACATGTTTTTAACTCTAAGTGTGATTTTTGCAAATTATCGTCGTAGTCTCAAATCGGTAGACCCAAAACTATGCGGTCAATTCCTACAAGTTGCTTTGGTCCCGTGCGAGGTGTTCGTGCCTCCTACGGGGTCGTTTGGGGGCTGGTTTGGGTTTTCACCCTTTAACGGCATGTTTTTAAGTCTAAGTGTGATTTTTGCAGATTATCGTCATACTCTCAAACCGGGTGACCCGAGACTACGCGGTCAGTTCCTACAAGTTACATTGGTCCCGTGCGAGGTGTTTGTGCGTTCTACGGGGTCGTTTGGGGGGCTGGTTTGGATTTTCACCCTTTAAGGGCTTGTTTTTAACTCTAAGTGTGATTTTTGCATATTATCGTCATACTCTCAAACCGAGTGACCCGGGACTACGCGATCCGTTCCTACAAGTTACATTGGTCCTGTGCGAGGTGTTCGTGCCTCCTACGGGGTCGTTTGGGAGTTGGTTTAGGTTTTCACTCCTTAACGGCTAGTTTTTAAGTCTAAGTGTGATTTTGTAAAATATCGTCGTACTCTCAAATCGGGAGACCCGGGACTACGCGGTCAGTTCCTACAAGTTGCATTGGTCCTGTGCGAGGTGTTCGTGCCTCCTACGGGATCGTTTGGGGGATGGTTTGGGTTTTCACCACTTAACGGCTAGTTTTTAAGTCTAAGTGTGATTTTTGTAAATTATCATCGTACTCTCAAATC